>CM057350.1:351575192-352890111 GCA_030015575.1 Agapanthus africanus | reverse complement strand
TGAGATATTAATTTTCTATAAAGGCAATTCGGAGTGTTTCGTAGTCGTAATTCTAACATTGTTTTGGGTTATTTAGATGGCATTAAAAAGTTCGAACGGATATCAATAACCCAATTTTTCCCTCGACGGAAAATTTTCCAAGAGTTGGATTTTTTCCAAGTTAAAGAACTTTCAAAAATCATGCAAGTATAGCGATGGACCCTCTAGAAGAACGAAACCCTAACTCGATTCTATGACCGTAAGAACCGCCGCCAAACCCTAGGATTTGCGGTAGTTCTGCGGCGCCATAGGTGAGGCAAGGGTTGGCCCTTCTACGGTTGGTCCATAATAACTGTGGCATATGATGGGTACTTTTAAACTGTGCTCAAGTGTTGAGCTCTTTGGGAAATTTTGGGTGTTTGTTGATTCGATCGGAATGTTTAACATTGTCTAGCTATTTGTAGAATGAGGTACAATATTTGGAATTCATTTGGTTAGGCATGAAATTCGAAGTATGTGATATTTCGGGTTTATGATGTCTAAGGTGATTATGGATTCCAAATGTTGTAGTTTGACATTTTCTTTTCTGCAACCGTATGTGTAATATGTGGTGTATCGCCAGTTTCGTTGCTATATGTCAACGATAATTGGGATACGCATATTTACTTACGTTGATGACATGTGATGTTATGTGTTGCTGTGATATGTTATATTGGATCGTCGTGTTTTGAATAGCCGGGGGTTTTATGTGAGATGAGCGTTTTTATTTTCATTCATGTAAAATTCATTGTATGTAATATTCTTTTATTGGGGCACTTCCGGGATGAGGATGATGTCACCATTGTTGTATATTATTTACTTTTCCGCATTAGGGTAGACCCAAGGTTTGGAGCACAAGTAACCGGGTTCTAGAGTCCTGTGGGAGACCATCTCGAGGAGTCGAGTCCGTGTCTCCTAACTCTAGAATTGGAAGGTTGCTTGCCGCTCTCGTAGGGGTCTAGGGATGTGGGTTTGGCTATTCATCGTGACCGCGTAATCCGTGTTTTATACTGGCTTAATTTAAAACACGGAATTCCTAGTATATCCAATATTTCATATGTTATCTTCTGCTGCAGATATTCTGTGATGTGATCACTTTAGATGCGTGAGATGAATGCTTGATTATTATATATATGATATATAATAAACGTTGCTTATGTTTTGCACCCGCGCTAGTCCCGACCCGCTATACTGTTAGTTAAGTAACCTAATGGTGCATAACGGGACACTATGGCGAATGCGGATGGCATAAGCGTACGTTGTATTTTCGTTTCTTCTGTGATGCTTAGGAAGCATAATTGATGGGACTTCATTAATGAGATTAATGAAAGAAAAGAAACCTTAAAGATATTGTAGAATCAAATTTTCAAAAAGGGTAGCTCTAGTTTTTGCTTTGTATAGCGGTATTCCTTGTAGAATATCCAACACCTTATTCGATAAGGAATGAGCCAAGATCCCTTCACCGGGAGTGACCTCTTTAGCAAAAGCTAGCAGATGCTACAACTCATTCGGTTTTGTTTTTGATTGCTTCTATAGTTCTTGCTTTGCATAGTGGTATTTGTGAAATATCCTGCACGTTATTCGATAAGGAAAGAGCCGAGATCCCTTCACCAGGAGTGGCCACTTTAGCGAAACTAGCGAAAGCCTAAAAAACACTCGTTTTCAAAATCACTCGATTTTACAATGATATCAAGTTTATTGGGTGAAAGGTTTTCTTAAAAACCTGTCGTAGCCCTCCGTCATTTCAGATAAATCTTACTTAGTATTCGTGCTACGTTTGTTGACCTCCATCAAGGCGTAGTGTGCGGTAGCTGACTAGTACTTATCTGCAGCATGTGATGCGATTGGATTTGTCATGACCCAAATATGGTACGTGAAATCAAGTGACATATAATGACGTCGACGCGGTCCATGTAAGCCGAAACCCGGAATCTAAATCGTTTTTGAAAATATTGGAGGTGAGGTTTAAAATATTCATCAGATGGGATCATTTTAAAATAAACATTTAAGTTTAATTAAACATGTTTGAAAAGCATCTCTGACGTTTTGAAATTCGACAACACCACCTTCGTAATTTTATGTAAAAACTAATACAACCTATAATATAAATAGCATCCCAACGGGAGCTAACTTCCACGCCCAACCGGTGGAGCAACCAAGCAAATAATATACGACGCATAATGGCGAAGAAAAGAAAACCGAAACAAAATCAACAATATAAAATGGTCGACTCCAATAAGTGCGACATCACAACACACAACTCTAAGTCTCGCTTCTAAGTCCACAATATACCCTTTCTAAGTTCATGGAGTTTTACTAGATACAAAAATATGCGAATATACTAATGTGAGTACGATACAACAGTAACCCACCTGCCGAAGCAATCACCGAAAGAAATGTCTGCCCCAAGCCGTTGATGATCCAAGCGGTAAGTTGCCAACTCAGTGAATAAAAGAAAATCACAAGTTAGAAATCGAAATGCACAACGATACCTAGGTCATAATTATACTACTATCATATCCTGTACTAATATAATATATGATATGTGTATGTATCGTAAATACAACACTATCTATCATGCGATCCCAATATAGAACATATCAAATGCAAATGACCTTGATCTAGGTATAACCCCAAAGGTAGCTGAAATTATATATATAAACGTCTTATTTAAAATAGCCATGGAATAGATATGTCACGGTATAAAAACAGACTTAATAGTATGAAATAAAATAGGTATCTTATTTAAGATATACGTCCTGCTGTTTTAATGAATAGTGTTAAGAGATTTAAAATTTAAAAGATTTCAATGTCATACCAGACATATCAAAATAATGAGACTATAGCTCGATTTGAATTCCTTTTTAATGTATGCAATTACCAGTAAAGAGATATGCAGGTACTGTCCCCCGGATTAGTCCTGATCGACTACAATAACTATAATATAACTGGGTACCTCATAATAGCAACATATCAATATATGGATGTCCAGCATTGACACCCGAAATCAGAAATCCCTCGTGTCCATCGCCGACACGCAAATCCTCAAATCTCTCATGTCCATCACTGACAAGCAAATGCAGATACCGTCGACACCATCTCAACAGATGATCGCCACCCGATATCCCTGGCCTCGGTCGGCATCCCCTGGATATCCGCCGTGCCCAATCGAACCCCGATCAGTATCCCATGGATATCTTCCGTGCTCATCTCTATCTCTGGTATCGAGTATCCTTGCTAGGCTCCCCGCCTCAACTACGGCTATCCTGCCCCTCGGTCTCGACCCAGGTCCACCATGTATCCAACTGTATAGCTCCCCCACTCAGTCCGGATACGAACAAGTCCGAAACCGTATATCTACCCCACTCGGTTCGGAATAAAACAATCAGAAAATATAACACTCATGGTGGGCGTCAACTCATCATATCCAGAAATATCAAGTAAGAATGAGAATACTTCAACTCATCATATCCAGAAATATCAAGTAAGAATGAGAAAACTTGCATAGATTATTCTGATGATATATTATATATATACATATATAACAGCGTCCCATACTACTAATATATATCATCAAAAGTAAAATATCCAGAAAATTCATAAGAATCAAATATAAACATCCACAGTACTGGTATTCGCAATACGGAACAGGTAATAAAGGAAAACTGTGTAAATTTATCATACAGGCATAAAGATAGCAATTCTACTGTATCATGGCACTACTAATGATGTATAGTGTAGCATACGCGTCTGTGCTCGTGCAGCATGGCAATCATTAGTATTTGTGCAAGTGTTCTAAAGGTGTAATAGCCTACTCATATCAACATCTATATACGCATTACATAACATAACGGTTCTATAGTGACATGGCAGTACCAATGAGGTGTAGTGTAACATATGTGTACGTGCTGGTGCAACATAGTACTCATTAGTAGTTGTGCAGTGTTCTATCAGAGTGTTCTTATGACGGAAACGTATAGCATCGATAATTATCTCGTGAACGTGTAAGTAAATCTACGCGTAACTAATTGCTATGAGCTCTATCATTATCTTTGGAAATGGAACAAAACGTCGGTTTTGAAATTAGTCCTTAGGTTAAAAACATATATTCGTTTTGGAAATTGGCACCGCATCCTTTTCTTATATCATTAAATAGGGAAACGACTCGTTAGTTTTTAAAAGAGTATAGCCCACTCAAGTATTATGTTCTAAAACAAAATAAAACGTGACTCTACGAGTCTAAAGGAAAGTTGTCCATTATTCGGCATACTAATCTAGTCATCACAAGTACGGTACGATTCCTAGTTCAAAACCCACATTATCTCAATTATAGTATGATCCCTTATACAACTATACCAACCCATGAATAACACTATATGCACATCATTCTAATATCATAAACTTGAATAAATACTACCGATTAAATAGATATCATAACTATCCTATTATAAAGTTGCAGGGGTACTATACGCCATCCACCCGACTTTCCCCGTAGATGTAATCTACTCACCAACTTGTCGAGCTCGTAGATTCCACGATTGCTATGTCCGTCAATTCCATCTCGGAAACCTTCGTGATCGTACCTATAATCGTAGTTATATCATATCGACGTAAATATCATATCAAACTCAAAACAACAAGATATGCATCCATAGGTTAGAATCTACAGCATACTTAACCCAAAAACGACAATATGCCACTGAAATTCACGTACGAACGTCAATGTTTCAGTCGCAGTACAAAATACGAAAAACCCGTATCGAAATATCGGAAACTTGATAAAACCTTTACTAAAACATTCCCGGATTTCTCTGTATGCATATTGAGACAAATCAAACAATACTGTAAATCATAAAATACCCAAACAAAGCCACAGAAGAAAAACCACCACCAGAAACCTAAAGGGGCCCGGCGGCATCAGAATTTTGTAGGTTCCCGTCGGCCAAAACATGGAGATGGGGTCTCGGGCTTTGAGTAATGTTTCCTAGTGGTCTTATCATTCTTCTGGTATTGCTAGTTTTTCTAGTGATTATACCTAGTGGTTCCAGATTCAAATATATCTTCACAGATATCACAAAGTTCATGTGTTTTCTATACTGCACCAGAAAACTGATATTGAACAGATTTGAAATTGTAAAGAAAGAAGGAGATATACCTATAGAGAGGTAGCACAAAGAAATCCAGCTCAAAAGGTGCTTGTGGAAGTATCTAGGGTTTGTAAAGTTTTTAGCTTGATGATGTGCACAACTTTGATGACATGGTTTCCTTCTTTTATATGATGAACATTTAGGAATTTTCTTGGTTTGGGCTGAAGAAGTGTGTTGTTTCAGTTGGAGAAAGAAGAAGGAATATGTGTAATTGGGGTGAGGATGTATGTAGAGAAAGTATGAGGTGGAGGGTGGTAAGGTAGAGGTGGCATGGTGAAGGAGGATGTGTCAAATGTGAAGGTGGAGGTGTAAAGTTGAGAAGAAGGAGGTGGAGGGAGTTGAGCATGGTTGAGGGTGTAGTGTTGTGAGGGTTTAATCTAGGTTAAGATATATCAATCTTTTAAAAAGAATTATCAAATATCAAAACCTTTCATGTTACAATTTAAATCCATATGAAATAAAAGATATGAAATGATTAATCTATCACTTAAATGTCATTAGCTTAATGTAAAATTCAATATCATGTTAAAATAATTAAATATATCATTTTTATGATATCACGCACTTATATTCATATTTATCGAAATAACTACATTTTTCGGATATAATTCCGATACCAATTTCATAAGCAATATCATTTTTTTGTGAACTTATTAAATTCATATTTAAAACTATAAATTAATATTTACAATTTTCCAAAATGTTACAGGATTAGGGTAGTTGTACGACCTTGTTGACCTCTGTCAAGGGTCGTGCGGGTGGGTTTGACTCAATCATGAAATGACGGGTTGAACTTGACTAGTGCACTATGGTTTGTTGACTTCTATCATGGTCAAAGGACGCTAGGGGCAAAAAAAATTTTTATCGGGAATTTCAAGATTTGAAATTTGCAATGAGATTGCATACCTTCAATGAGATAGTTGAATCCCGTTACCCACTGTGAGTAAGAGTTACTTATGGGAGAGTTTTACACATCACAATTAGCCAATCAAGTAGGTGTTTAGAAATGTGTTAATGGGGTTATGCCTCTGGGAAAACGAGGTTTATTTTAATTAGGTCCGTGAGAAAGCACGGGGAACCTCCCTCAAAGTACCAACACTGGCCTGGCTGAAAGATTGACTAACTTGTAAGGTGTAATTAATCCCGGCTAGTCTTACCGTTTAGGGTTTAAAGGAAGATTTGATAAAAACAGTGGGAGCCATCATGATTAGATAAGATAATAACCAATCTAATCTTGCAAGAGGATACGCTAAAGTGTTTTCTTCTATCTCTCTCCAGGTAGCGATCATGTCAGGGTTTAATCAAGATAATAATATGGATGTAATGACTGAACCCGCTTGTTATACTAAGCAGGGGAACAATGGTTCCGTTCTTTCTTATAATTGTTATAAGACTGAGCAGGGAATAGGGACATACCCGGATTCTCACGCCGCCCAAATGAAGAATAAGCATGTTGATGCATCTTCTTCGGGTGTGTTTGTTACCGAGAACAGTTTCTCAATACACTCTACGTCCAGGGTATTAGATACCGGATCGGGATCCTACATATGTAATATGTTACATGGGCTAAGAAAAGGTAGAGAACTGAGAATGGGTGATCATTCCGTAATAGTAGTGAATGGTGCAAATGTTGCAGCCAAAGCAGTTGGCGAATATCATCTTGTATTACCAAATGGTAATACATTGATTCTGAACGAATGCTATTACATATCGACCCTGATATGAAATCTTATATCAGTTTCTTTATTAAGTAAAGAAGGATATAATTTTGTAGTACAGGATAATGTTATGAACATCTTTCTGAATCAAAAGTTGATTGGATCAGGCTCGTTAAATAATGACATATACGTTCTAAATCAAACCACATTTCTTAATGTACAAAACACACACAAGAGAAAGAGTTCAGAAATGAACGAATTCTTCTTGTGGCATTGTAGACTAGGTCATATCAATGCGACACAACTAGCAAAGTTACATAAAGATGGATATTTGAATCCGTTCGAATTATCATCTTATGAAACTTGCCGGTCATGTCTTAAAGGCATGATGAACAAAACTCCGTTTACTGGACATGGATAAAGAGTTACGGAACTCTTGGGACTGATACATAGTGATGTATGCGGTCCCATGTCTATACATGCCAGGGATGGTTCCTCATACTTCATTACAATCACCAACGATCTTTTAAGATACGGACATGTGTTCCTTTGAAACACAAGTCTGAAGCTTTTGAGAAATTCAAAGATTATAAGCATGATGTCGAGAACCAAACGGGTAAAAGTATTAAAATCCTTCGATCTGATCGAGAAGGAGAATACTTGAGCAATGAGTTCCGGGACTATCTAAAGGAGAATGGGATTCTCTCTCAGCTTACTCTTCCGTAAACACTATAACACAACGGTGTATCGGAACGGAGGAATCGCACCATATTAGATAAGGTGCGCTCTATGATGATCACCGCTGAGTTAGATATTTCCTTTTAGGGTTATGCGCTTGAAACAGCAGCATACCTATTGAATAGAGTTTCAACGAAATCAGTGCCTACCTCTCCATATGAGATATGGGAGGGAAAGACACCATGTCTTAATTTTGTTAAGATATTGGGTTGCCCGGCCTATATTATAAAGCAAAATCCGGACAAGCTCGAGGCAAGGTCTTTTCTGTGCAAGTTTATAGGATATCCTAAGTATTCGCGAGGACATATCTTCTACCACCTTGAGGAACAAAATGTGTTTGTTGCTCTGCATGCCACCTTTTTAGAAAAGGAATTTCTTGTGAAATAAATTTGTGGCGAGGAGGTAGAACTGGAAGAAGTTCCAGCGATACAAACTACGACAGAAGATTTGGTAGAGCCAGAGGATTCAGTAGTCTCCAATGAACCCCAGCCACTCCGCCGATCTAGTAGGGTTCCTCATCCACCTGAAAGATACTACGGTTTTCTCATTGATGGTGGAAGCGAGGATTGCATCATAGAAGATGATGACCCAACTAGCTTCGAGAAGTCCATCACGAGTGGGGACTCTGTGAAGTGGCTGGATGCAATGCGATCTGAGATGGAATCCATGTACACCAAAAAAGCATGGACTTTGGAAGTTGCTCCTGAAGGGGTAAAACCCATTGTGAGCAAATGGATCTTTAAGAAGAAACTTGGTGTAGATGGAAAAGTTGAGACTTTCAAAGCTAGACTTGTTGCAAAAGATTTTCGTCAACGACCAGGTGTGGATTATGATGAAACCTTTTCTCCAGTGGCTATGCTTAAGTCCATCCGGATCCTACTTGCCATCGCTGTATACCATGACTACGAAATCTGGCAAATGGATGTTAAAGCCGCCTTTCTAAATGGTGATTTAGAAGAGTGCGTGTACATGACTCAGCCAGAGGGCTTCGTAGACTGTGGGAGCAGCGGAAAAGTGTGCAGGCTGCTCAAATCCATCTACGGGTTAAAGCAGGCATCGCGGAGTTAGAACATCTATTTTGATTTTGTAGTTAAAGAGTTTGACTTCATCAAGAACGTAGATGAACCTTGTATATACAAGAAGGTGGCAGAGAGTTAGGTTGTCTTCCTCGTATTGCACATGGATGGCACACTCTTGATAGGAAATGATGTTCCAATGCTGCACTTGGTCAAGCTCTTCTTCTCCCATAGATTCTCAATGAATGATCTAGGCGATGCCTCCTATATCTTGGGGATTAAGATCTATAGAGATATATCTAAACGGATACTGGGATTGTCCCAATCCAGGTACATTGACACCATACTAAAGAGGTTTAGTATGGAAGAATCCAAGCGTGGGAATTTACCCACGATCACAGGACTGGCTCTCTCCAAAAAGATGTCTTCCAAGACTGATTTGGAGAGAGCTCACATGCAAGGGATATCCTATGCTTCGGTAGTAGGCTCTATCATGTACGAGATGTTATGCACCAGACCCGATATAGCATACTCACTAAGTGTAGTGAGTAGGTATCAAGCAGGTACCGGAGAGAATCACTGGACAGCTGTGAAGAACATTCTCAAGTACTTGAGAAGGACTAAAGAGATGTTCTTGGTGTATGGTAACGGTGAACTCCAAGTGGAGTCCTTTACCGATTCGAGCTTCCAGAGTGATAAGGACGACTCTAAGTCGGTTTCGGTATTTGTCTTTACCCTCAATGGAGGGGCGGTTTGTTGGATGAGTTCCAAACAGGAAACCGTGGCAGACTCGACGATGGAGGCTGAATACATCGCTGCCAACGATGCTGCCAAAGAGGCTGTCTGGATGAAGAAGTTCATAAATGAACTTGGAGTGGTTCCGTCCATTGAGCATCCAATACCTTTGTATTGCGATAATAATGGAGCTGTGGCTTTGGCCAAGGAACCCAGGTCCCATCAGCGATCCAGGCATATTCTGAGGCGGTATCACCTGATCCGAGAGATAGTTGATCGCCAGGAGATCGAGGTCAATAGAGTTGACATGAAGAACAACACAGTGGTTCCACTCACGAAGGCCATACCCCAGATACAATTTGAGAGACTCTTCAGGATGTTGGGTATGAGATACTACAACAACTGGCCTTAGTGCAAGTGGGAGATTGTTTGCTATGTGTATGCCCTAGAGGCCATTATTGTACATATGATGTATATTATAGTGGATGCTTGGACATATATAGAGAGGACTTTCTTGCTCGACCTGATAGTATGCTATCTGGTTGCTCTTTGTCTTAACATGTAGACTTGTATTGTGATACTGTCTTGCTTTCACATGTTGATAAAGCCCTTAGGATGTGTACTTGACAACTAAGGCTATGATGGAGATCATATTAGTAGGGCCAAGGTAGTCCACAAGTACATACTTTAATTGTTCCTAGTCGAGGGTGTATCGAGACAGGGCATCGATATTCCAGAGTAGACTAGCGTATATGCTTCTTGACCCATATGATGGGCGATGGATGATCCCACATCCATTGGTGTTTGACATCAAAGATGATGTACGGGTGCTCAATGGAGACTGGGTACACTGAACGGCCACGCCGTGAACTTCTAGTTGGTATTATACCTATCGTCAGATAGCAGTTCTCTGGTGACACTGGTACAGGTTAGTCTATAGACCCGAGATCGTCATAGAGACTTGTGTGATTCCCACCGTGCTTTGGTTTCCACATTACCACGTTCAAGAGAACGTGCAGAATGGTGGCTTTTGGGTACAGTCCCGAATCATATGGAGGCAATTAGCGATTGGAGGGGATTCTTCTCTCCCGGTATTGAGGGTTGATGTTGCACTGTGCTCGATTGGCTATAACAGGAAGTCCCTGGCCAGGGATGATATGGAGATCTACTGGAAAGTGTTATCAGTAGTTTCTCGACCCTTTATGAGCCTTACATCGGCGCGACTTATCGGTAACTGGGGTCTGACGTTTACAATCCCTAGACTTGATATACGACATATCAGACGAAGGGACCGGACTATACGGTAGTGTTACTGACTGGCTTTACAGGAGTATGAGCAGGCTTGCTTGTTGATCTTCTGATCGCTCAATACCCGGTTAGCCGTTACGTCCAGCTAGTACCGCTGGAGTCTTGTGGATTACTGATATGATCATCACCTGCTGCCGGCGTATTGACGAGTCTTTAGAGTTCTACACAGAGGTTTCCTAGCTTAGGAAAAACGATGTAAGAGCATATATGTGATATGTGCGGGACCGAGAATATGCGTGTATGTGATACTGTTCAGTCAAAAATATTGCATTCTTTAACATAACAATTTCCTCATTATTCTATTCATCTAAGAATGTTTATTGTAAATATAACACGGATTACAAATTCAACTGCAAAATACCAAATATCATGTGTTATAGATATAATCAATATTCTGGAGGGAAATTGTGTGTTTATTACTTCAGGCATGATATTGTATATCTCAACACTTTTCATCAAGATTTTGCGCAGAAAATTGTTCAGGTTAAAGAACTGGAGTCGCAAAAATTGCCGATAAAATGCAGCAAGTTAAAGAAATAAAATATGGCAGAGATTCAGAAATGATATTAAGATTCTAGACATCAGAAGAAGATCCTAAAGCCAAAACCAAACAGCCCCAGAAAAATGATGCAGCAAACTCATCAAATGGCCACGGACCGCGGCCGATCCAGCCTGATCCGCCGCGGATCCGCGGCCGAGTTGACTCATCGGCGAACGTAACTTTTTCCAGAGGCTCCCTTGTAACCTCCTAGCTTCTTCAAGACACTTCGAACTCCCTAGCTTTCTCTAGAAGCTTCCCTACAACAGCCAAGCTTCTCATGCAACCTTCATAACAACCTAGTTTCTAGTGGAAGATAAACCTAGCTTCTAGTGGAAGATTGGGAGAACTATAAAACGAGACCTAGGGTTACATTTCAAAGGTTGTTCAATAATTTCAGTTTTTTACACACAAGTTGAGTGACACAACTTGTGATCCGAATCCAAATCCAATCAAAATCAAGATCCATTGAGAGCAAAATCAAGAGACAATCGAAGAGCCTTTATCACAACATCGATCGTCATCAAGATCAAGAGATCCGCATCCGATCTACGACTCACGGTGATCGAGCCACGCAAAGATCGACGACAAATTCCCTTTCAAAGGAGCGATCGAGAGCTAGTCTTATAAACTCGAATTGAGAGGTGTAATTTGAAGGAGATTTAATAAAGGTGATAATTGTAATTCTCGCTTTCTTTACATTCTTGCATTATGAAATTTCTAGTTCTTGATTCTTTTATTTTCATGATGCGTGAGTGAAATCTCCTCTTTTAAAGGAATCGAGAGAATCAGTAGATCTAACGATGATGAAATCCTAAACTAATCTTAAGTCTTATGAGGATTGTGAACTTTAGAAAAAAAAATCATCGATGACCTAATTTGGAGCGATATCACGTTCTTGATTATTTCGTTGCAAATTAGGAATCAAATGAATGATGATTTTCTTTGCTATAGGCTAGAATTGAATGATGATCAATGAAAAGACAAGTGATAGTGAAGGAGAAACCCTAGTTTCTTCAATAGATCCCTAATCTTCATTCATCATCATCGATCTAGCTACAATTCATCAATAGATAATATTCATAATTATTAGTATTCATCATTGCTACTAATTCGATCGATTCCTACAAGTAATTCTACATATTCTTGTTAACTTAAATTGATATTGGATACTTTCTTGACTTGTTGATTCTTTATTTTTTTCTTGATGTTTCTTGAAATTAAATCTCATAAAACTTGAATCATCTTCTTGAATTTTCTTTTATATTTCATTTCGACTCAACTAAAGCATGAACGAATAAGTACTCGCATCTCAGTGGACGATCCGTTCTCTTTAACGAAACTACTTCGACACCATTATTGATTGCGGTATAAATTCTTTGATTGTGATTATACTTTTCATTTCATTTCGAATCACAACATTTAAGATCAATCAGATACCGCATTCTATTCTCGTGATATGTGATATCAGTCGGTTATATGTGATATAGCCGGGTTATCGTATCAGGTGTTGATTCGATAAGTTGATACATATAATATTAGTCGGTTACATGTGATATAGCCGTATTATTAAATCAAGTGTTGATTTAATAATTTAATGTATAATTGTATATTTGATATGCTAATTTACATTAACTAATATTTGCTCACCTATACATTTCTTTTCTCACATGTGCACACTTAATATATATGTGATATATATTATTTGTGTTTTCTTTTTGTCATGCTTGATTATACATGCAACATCGGTGTATGAGACTCACACCATGTTTTAGATTATATATTAGGTTTTTTTTATATATCTAAGTAATTCATAATTAGATGGAATTAGTCATGGCTATTAATCTTGTAGAAGCTTGTAGTAGCCATTGACTTAGTCCATTAATTTGTTTTACATAAGATATTTATTAACCTAACAAAATCTTTAGCCATAGTAATGTCTCTAAAAGGGTTAATATGAGATATTATCTCACCCATGGTTGCTATTCTCACACACAACATGATCTCTTCATCTTCTTCTTCATCAAGAGCTTAGCTCTCTAGGTTTATGAGAGGTGAGGAAAAATAGTGAGAAAAAGAATTCTAAAGTGAGCAAAATTCTTACTTCATCATCCTCTACTAGATTAGCCATTTAGTTTAGGGTGTTAGCTTCACTAATCCCCAATTAGTGAAGAGGTACCTTGAGTTAGTATCTTCTCAAAGTAGATCATCTTCGGCCTCGAAGGACATTGAGCAAGCTCATTCATTCCGACTAGTGGAGCCTACGGAGAGTCCGGATCACCACTACTTGGAGCGAAAGGACTTCTAAACAGAGCATTTGAAGTGAAGGACCGGTCTACAAAGGTTGTATTCCATATTCACTTAGATGTAAAGTTGTTTACATATTGTATTTTCTAATTCTGAAGTTAAGATTCTAGGGTTAGGGCTATGTAGCAGGGAAAATTTTTGAAAATGGCTTGGACGTTGCCTCCTGAAACTTTGCTGTCGTGCTAGGTAACCCTACAGGCTGGATAACTCAAGGCATGTTTCTGTAATGGCAGTTTGTGGGTTATTCCGGGTTATGACGAGGGTTAACTTTCTACCATCTGGAAGATCAATAGTGATATTGTTCTTGACTAGCCACAGTTTTAGTGAAATAGACTTTTTCAGAAAACAGTAGCGGGAGTATGGTAGAACTGGAAGTGATTCCAGAACCAAAAATGATTACTGAAAATTTAATAGAACCTAAACATTCAATCAGTTTTGATATTCCATTAGCCACTCCGCAGATATGGTGGGTAATCTCAGGCACCCGAGAGGTACTTCAGTATCCTCAAATACGGTGATAGGGAGGTTTTTGTTTACCCATATTTTCCATTACTGTTGTTCTGGACTATGAGACCCGGCAGTAGGATGAGTATAGCGTCGTTCTAAACTAGCTTTAGAAGTGCACGTGTGTATGACTCTGTCAGAGGGTTATTATAGTCAGTCGGAGCAGCGGAAGCATAGTGGACAAGTAGCTTATGTTTATTTATAGACTAAAACAAGTATAGTGGAGATAGATCATTTATTTTCGATGTGACATTCATAAGCTTTGACTTTATCAGAATAGGAGATGGATCTGTTAAGAAGGTAGTAGGGTGTAATATCCTTGTATTTGGATGATATACACTTTGTAGGAAGTGAAATTCCTATACTACGATCGGTTATGCTGTGGTTGTTACACAGTGGTTTCTCCACATAGGATATGGATATTATATCAGGTATTCTTGTTACTGGATCTATGGTTTTAGATCTAGATTTGGGTAGTTTCCCAATCTGGGTACTTTGACACTATTCTAAAGGTGTTTTAGAATGGACGACTCCTGGCATGGTGGTGTACCTGCAGGTGATGGAGTCACCCTCTCAAAAGGTGTCTTACAGACTAAAGGGGAGAGGGATGTGCATGATTGGCATATTACTAGCTTAGGCAATTGAGTCAATCATGAGATGTCAAGTAGCACACCAGATATTGTTTTTGCACTAGCTGCAATAAGTTTATATATTAATCCAATCCTGGAGAAACGTTCGAAGGCAGTTTATGAACATAAGTAGATATTCTAGGGATTTGGTAACGGCAGCCTCCTTCGGGAGACGGTTATCATTCCAGGCTTCCAAGGTGACCTAGATGACATAGTGACTGTCAGAGTTATAGTTTTTCCTCTTTTGAAGGGCAGTAGTTTGGACAGGTGGTCCAAGCGGACACTGAGGGTGGTATGGTGCAGGATACTGATTAAATTTAGTTGACAATACAGTCTAAGAAGTTTGGTGGATTTAGAGTTCATTTGTGAACTGGGTCCCATCAGATATCCAGACATATTCTAAGACAGGTATTGCTCATTTCGGGAGATGGTTTTCTCCGCGAACTTGAGATAAAGAGAGACATAGAAAAAAACATTGGAGTGGATCGACTCACTGATTCTATTTCTCGAACGCAATAGTTTTATAAACGAGCTTTGTAAAATTGATTAGTAGAGAAGTTTGGTCTTCGGTATCACACGGGCTGTGAGTATGCGACACTGCAATAATCAGCCTTAAGTGCAAGTGGGATATTGTTGGCTGTAGTGCCCTCAAGTCAATTATTGGATCGCAGGAACATGATTGCAATGATTGAGGGAGGACCTATACCGGTAGGACAGTCTTACTCGAGATGATAGTATGCTATCTGGTTTGTCTTTATCATCGTGTACATGTTTTAGGTGACATTACAGATCACTATTACATGTTGATAGAGCCCATATGATTCTTGCTTGACTACCAGTAGTATAATGGCGATCACATACGTGGGAGCTGGGTGGTCTATAAGCACATCCTTAAAAAGTCCCTAGTCGTGGGAGTTTCGAGACTGGGCATCGATACTCCAAGAGTAGACTAGTGTATACCGATCGAGACCCGGACGAGGGGCGGTGGCCCGTCTCACAAGCCATTGGTGTCAGTTGGTTCACCTAAGATGTATACAGGTACTCATTGGGTTATGATTACACCGGACGGACTCGCCGGGAACATGATAGTTGGTATTATACCTATTGTCAGATAGCAGTTCTGAGGTGACATGTGTACAGGTTAGTCTATCGACCTGAGATCGTCATTTTTCTCGTGTGAGTTCCCGCTGTGCTTTGATTACTACCCTACCACGGCTCAAAGGAGTTGTGCAAACAGGTTTTAGTTGGGTACAGTCCCGAGCCACATGGAGGCAGTGAGGGGATCGTTAGGGGATTCGTCTCTCCCGGTATTGGGGGTTGATGTTGCGGTGTGCACGGGTGGCCATCACCAGAAATCCTTAGCCAAGGTAGTTGAGAATTACTGATTCAGATCAGTAGTTATTCAGGTGGTGATGGGCTTCATGCCGGCATTAAATGTCGCGTTATTAGGGGTTTGACTTTATCCACCCCATAGATTCGATATGCGATACTCATAGATGAACGGACCAGACTGTACGGATATTGTCTCTGTCAGGCTCAGTAGGGGTTTCAGGATGAGTTTGCTCGTCGGCCTCCCTTTCGCTCAATACCCGGGTAGCCGTTACGTATAGCTAGTGCCACTGACGTGCTTGTTGTTAAACCCATTTCCAGCATATTGATGAGTCTTTGGGGTCCCACACAGAGGGTTTCTCTGCTTCGGGCGAAACATTGTATAGGCCGTATGGTTTTACGGCAGGGTTTGATCATATATGTGCACTTTTGCACGGATCATGATTGGACGGATAATACTAGTGGGCTTTGGTTTAATCTGGATCCTAGTATTATATTGTTGGATTATTTTCGTCTCGTAGTTTTCGTATTCTGTCGGAATACAGATGCGGGTATGTATATACGGATGAAGGGTATTCTTGTAATTCGTTACACGTTTATTTTTGAAGATTGCTATTTCTTTTTCTATGAAAAATTTTAGTTTAAATGTTTAGTTAGGTGGAAAGTTTGAGTGTGAGTTTTGGCATTGTTTCTTTCATGCATGTGCACTTGGTGGGTCATGAGATGAATCATGGTAGCATGATGATGTTTTGGTGTACTGTGAGATATTTATGGAGCAAGCGGCAGATTTTTTTCCTTGGTTGTTTTTCTTTAGATCACACACAAATAGCTCACAACAATAACAGGCCAAAAACAACTCAAGAAAAAGGCAGACACTTTCTTCACTTGCTTTCTCATAAGCTCACACTCTTCACCCATGGCAACTTCTTCAACCTCCACCCTAAATGTCTCATGTGTTAAGAAACCTAGGGTGTATTGAGACAAAGTAATCACACACACTCTCTACTTCATCTTGGCTATCTTGGTTGGCAAACTATATACTCGAGTTGCTTCGGTTTTGTGGTCGGAGGCCGTATTACTAACCCTCGACGTGGATCTTCTTCGATGTGGGGAGACCGGAGATCAAACATGATCAAGGAAGCCGTGAGGAGCTTGGGACTGAGGTTGAAGACCGAAGGACATGGATCGTTCGGTATAATCTCTCTAAACTCCTTTCATATAGCTAGTGTAGGGTTAATGGTACAATCCATAGATTAAGGTTCCGTTAGCGCCGGTTTTTAAAGTTTTTGTTCTGTATTTGGCTATGGATTGATGGCCGAGGCGCTGGCGTAACCCAACAATTACGTATCATTTATACATGTTGATAAAGCCCGAAGGATCCTTGCTTGACTACCTATGTTGTGATGGCGATCATACTTATGGGAGCATGGTAGTTGATAGCACATCCTTAAAAGGTTCCTAGTCGTAGGAGTATCGAGATAGGGCATCGATATTCCGGAGTAGACTGGTGTATACGTTTCTAGACCCCGACGAGGGGCGATGGTTGGTCCCGCAGCCATTGGTCTTATGCAACTAAGATCATATACAGGTGCTCACTGAGGGTGAGTACACTGGACGGACTCGTCGTGAACTTCTAGATTGTACTATATATATTGTCAGATAGCAGTTCCCAGGTGACATGAGTACAGGTTAGTCTTTTGACCCGAGATCGTCATTTGTCTCGTATGAGTTCCCACAGTACTTTGGTCACTACCCTACGACGGCTCTACTGAGTCATGCAAACAGGTTTTGGTTGGGTACAGTCCTGAGCCACATGGAGGCAGAGAGTGATTGTTGGGGATTCGTCTCTCCCGGTACAGGGAGTCGATATCGCACTGTGTTTGATTGGTCAGGACCATAAGACCTTGGCCAAGGCAGTTGGGATTTACTGATAGGTTGATCAGTAGTTTTCTGGATTGGTCCTGAGCCGCATCAGCATGAATTATCGGGTTATTAGGGTTTGACGTTTACCACCCCTAGGCCCGGTAAGTGATTCTCTCAGACGAAGAGACGGGATTGAAAGTGTATCCTAGCACCACCATGAGGTTAAAACGGGCATCAATCATGCAATTTTCAAAAAATCTTGGTGCTAAGCTAAAGTGTTTATTACCATCACCACCGGGTTTTACTTGTATCAAGCATGCCAATTAAAAAAATTTCGGGGTGTTAATTAACACTAAACAAGATCTTAAACTAGATGATTAGGGTTTATGATTTGATATCAACTAAACTAAAGCAAATGAAAGAAATTACAACCTGGTAGATCGAGTCCTTCACTTCACATGCTCCGTGTAGTAGTCCACGCAACTTCACTGGGCTCCACTTAAAGTTGGATCGAGCTTCCTTTGTGATCTTCATGCCGAAGATGATCCACCCGAAACTCCGCTAATCCAAGCTACCTCTTCACTAAACTCTTTAGTGAAGGAAACACACTACACCAAAGTGCTAATTTAGTGTAGGATGGTGAAGTAGGGTGTTGTTTACTCACTAGGGTTCTCACCAGCTCAAGGGTTCACAACTCATGTGAGGGATTGAGCTTAGAGGTGGAGGTGAAGAAGATGGAGAGAGCTAGAGAGCAAATGAGCTCAAGTGAAGAAAATGAACAAGTGTAGAAAATGCAAGTGTAGAATGGCTTTTACAAACTCACACTTATTGAAGCATCAATTTTTCTCAATAATAAAATGAAGCCATGCTTCAATAGTGAAGTAATATGAATAAAATATTCATCTAGCCATGCTTCACCCCATTCCTTTCAAAAGTCTCCCCATTTTCCACGTCATTTTCTATTTTCTCAAAATAGAAAATTAACCATGCATCATACAATATATATATATATATATCACATATATATATATATATATATATATATATATATATATATAAAGATAAGAAAATGATCAGTGAGCAATAATATTAGTTAATATATAATTATATAAAATATAAATATATATCATATTATAAAATTAATACTTGATTCAATAATCCGGTTATATCACATATAACCTACGAATATCATTTATCTGTATATCACATTATCAAATCAACACTAGATTCAATAATCCGGTCATACATATAATCTAATCGATATCAGATTATTGCTAGATTAGAATACGGTATTACATACACGTATTTAATCAGGCCCCTTGCACATATCAGCATATGTGCCCTACTTCGTTTCGCTTGAACTAGGAAACTTCTGTGTGGAACTCTAAAGACTCGTCAATACGCCAGCAGTAGGTAATGATCACATCAGTTACCCACAAGCCGTCAGCGGTACTAGCTGGACGTAACGGCTTCCCAGGTATTGAGCGATTAGAAGATCAACAAGCAAGCTTGTCCAAAATCTCATGAAGCCTATAAGTAACACATACCGTACAGTCTGGTCTCTTCGTCAGATATGTCGCATATTAAGTCTGGGGTGGATTAGTCAGACTCTAATAACTTGATAAGTCATGCCGATGTTTGGCCTATAACGGTATAAGAAACTACTGATAACTCTTACCAGTAAATCTCATCAACAGCCCTGGCCAGGGATTTCCTGTTATAGCCAATTGAGCATAGCGCAACATCAACTCCAAATACCGGGAGAGACAAAACCCCTTCTATCACTCATTGCCACCATGTGACTCGGGACTGTACCCAAAATCCACCTGTTTGCATGACTCCTTTGAGCCGTGGTAGGGAGGAAATCAAAGCACAGTGGGAACCACACAAGACTCTATGACGATCTCGGGTTTATAGACTAACCTGTAACAGTGTCACCAGAGAACTGCTATATGACGATAGGTATAGTACCAACTAGGAGTTCTTGGCGAGTCCTGTACGGTGTACCCATTCTCTAATGAGCACCTGTGTACAATCATTGATGTCAAACACCAATAGATATGGGATCAACCATCGCCCCCTACAGGGTCAAAAAACATACAAACTAGTCTATTTTGGAATATCGATGCCCTGTCTCGATACTCCCTCGACTAGGAATTGTTACAGGATGTGCTTGTAGACTACACAAGTCCCAGTAGTATGATCTGCATCATAGTCCTGGTAGTCAAGCAAATAACCTAAGGGGTTTATGAACATGTATCAGAGAGACTGTATAATAATACAAGTGTACATGTTAATATAAAGAGCAATCAGATAGCATACTATCATGTCGAGCAAGAAAGTCCTCTATATATATGTCCAAGCATCCACTATAATATACATCAATGTACAATAATGGCCTCTAGGGCATATATATCCCTAACAATCCCCCATTTGCACTAAGTCCAGTTGTTGTAGTATCTCATACCCAACATCCTAAATAGTCTCTCGAACTGCATTTGGGGGGCCTTCGTGAGTGGAACTGCTACGTTGTCCTTCGTGTCAACTCTCCTGATCTCGATCTCTCGTCGATCTACTATCTCCCGGATCAGGTGATACCGCCTAAGAATATGTCTAGATCTCTGATGGGACCGGAGTTCCTTGGCTAAAGCCACAGCTCTATTGTTATCATAATACACAGGTATTAGATGCTCAATGGATGGAAGCACACCAAGTTCAGAAACGAACTTCTTCATCCAGACAGCCTCTTTGGCAGCATCGTTTGCAGCGATGCATTCAGCCTCCATCGTTGAGTCTACTACGGTATCTTGCTTGGAACTCTTCCAACATACCGTCCTTCCATTGAGGGTGAAGGCAAAACCCGAGACCGACTTACTGTCGTCCTTATCACTCTGGAAGCTCGAATTGGTAAAGGACTCAACTTGGAGTTCACCGTTACCATACACCAAGAACATTTCTTTAGCCCTTCTCAAGTACTTAAGAATGTTCTTCACAGCAGTCCAGTGTTTCTCCCCAGGATCTGACTGATACCTACTCACTACACCTAACGAGTAAGTTACATCCGGTCTGATACACAACATCGTATACTTGATTGACCTGACTACCGATGCATAGGGTATCCCTTGCATGCGAACCCTCTCCAAATCAGTCTTGAGAAACATCTCTTTGGAGAGTGTGATTCCTGAACAAGCGAATAAATTACCATACTTAGAATCTTCAATACTAAATCTCTTTAGTAGGATGTCAATGTACTGGATTGGGACAATCCCAACATCCGTTTAGATCTATCTCTATAGATCTTTATCCCCAGGATGTAGGAGGCATCACCAAGATCTTTCATGGAGAACTTATGTGATAAGAAGAGCTTGACCGAGTGTAGCATAGGAACTTCATTTTCTATCAAGAGTATGTCATCCACGTACAATATAAGGAAGACAACCTTACTCTCTACAACCTCTTTGTATATACAAAGTTCATCTACGTTTTTGATGAAGTCAAACTCTTTGATAGCTTCATCAAAATAGATGTTCCAGCTCCGCGATGCCTGCTTTAATCTGTAGATTGATTTAGGCAGCTTGCACAAGCTTCAGCTGCTCCCACTGTCTTCGAAGGCCTCTGGCTGTGTCATGTATACGCTCTCTTCTAAATCACCATTTAGAAAAGCGGTCTTGATGTCCATCTGCCAGATTTTGTTGTCATGGTATGCAGCAATGGAAAGTAAGATCCTGATGGACTTAAGCATGGCGATAGGAGAAAAGGTTTCATCATAGTCGACACCTGATCGTTGACGAAAACCTTTTGGTACAAGTCTAGCTTTGAAAGTCTCAACTTTTCCATCTACACCAAGTTTCTTCTTATAGATCGACTTGCTCCCGATGGGTTTTACACCTTCAGGAGCAACTTCCAAAGTCCATACATTGTTGGTGTACATGGATTCCATCTCAGATGGCATAGCATCCAGCCATTTCATAGAGTCTCCACTTGTGATGGCCTGCTCGAAACTAGTTGGGTTATCATCTTCCATGATGCAATCCTGGCTCCCACCCTCTAGAAGAAAACCGTAGTATCTCTTAGGTGGATGAGTAACTCTGCTAGATCTGCGGAGTGGCTGGGGTTCGTCGAGGACTATTGAATCCTCCGGTTATACCAAATTGTCAGTTATAGTTTGTGTAGCTGGAACTTCTTCCAGTTCTACCTCATTGCTACTAATTTCTTTCACAAGAAATTCCTTTCCTAAAAAGGTGGCATATTGAGAAACAAACTCCTTTTGTTCCTTAGTGTGGTAGAAGATATATCCTTATGAATCCTTTGGATATCCTACAAACTTGCATAAAACAGACCTTGCCTCGAGCTTGTCCGGATTCTGCTTTTTAACATAGGCCAGACAACCCCATATCTTAACTCGTTTGAGAGATGATCTCTTCCCTTTCTATATCTCATATGGAGTGGTAGGCACGGATTTGGTCGGAACCCTATTCAATAGGTATGCAGCAGTCTTAAGTGTATAACCCCAAAAGGAAATAGGAAACTCAGCATTACTCATCATATCGCACCATATCTAATAGAATGCGATTCCTGTGCTCCGAAACTCCATTATGCTGTGGTGTATACGGAGGAGTAAGCTGAGAGAGAATCCCATTCTTTTTTAAGTAGTCTCTGAATTCCGTGCTCAAGTATTCTCCTCTCCGATCAGATCGTAGGACTTTAATACTTTTACCCATCTGGTTTTCAACTTCGTACTTATATTCCTTGAATTTCTCAAAAGATTCAGATTTGTGATTCATCAAGAACACATATCCGTATCTTGAGAGATCATCGGTAAATGTAATAAAGTATGAGGAACCATTCCTGGTATGTGTAGACATAGGACCGCATACATCACTATGTATTAGTCCCAAGAGTTCAGTTGCTCTTTCTCTGTGTCCAGTAAACAGAGTTTTGGTCATTTTGCGTTTGAGACATGACTGACAGGTTTCATAAGATGTAAATGCAAACTGATTCAAATATGCATCTTTATGTAACTTAGCTATTCTTGTCGCATTGATATGACCTAGTCTACAATGCCACAAGAAGGCTCGTTCATTTCTGAACTTTTCCTCTTGTGTGTGTTCTGTACGTTTAGAACTGTCCTTTGATTTAGAATGTATATACCGTCACACAACGTACCAAACCCAATCAACACTTGATTTAGGAAAATGTTCATAACATTATCCTCTGATGCGAAGTTATATCCTTCTTTATGCAACAAAGAAACTGATATAATATTGCACATCATATTTCGTACGTAACAGTCATTCAGAATCAATGCATTACTATTTGGTAATACAAGGTGATATTCGCCAACTAGTTTGGCTGCAACAATTGCTCAATTCCCTACTTTTAGAGACATATCACCCTTTCCTAGTTCTCTACCACTCATTAGCCCATGTAACAAATTACATATGTGGCATCCTGATTCGGTATCCAATACTCAGTACGTTGAGCAAACTGAGAAACAGTTCTCAGTTACGAACACACCCAAAGACGATGCATCATCATGCTTATTCTTCGTTTGGGTGGCGTGGGAATCCTGATATTCCCCTATTCCTTGCTCAGACTTATGACAATCATAAGAAAAAGCGGAACCAACGTTCCCCAGCTCAGTATAATAAGCGGGCTCGGTCAATACATCCATATTATTATCTTGATTAAAGCGTGTCATTGGTTGCTACCTGGAGAGAGAGAGAGAAGGAAACGTATTAGCGTGCACTTTTTGCAAGATTAGATTGATTATTATCTTATCTAATCAGGATGGCTCCTACTGTTTTTATCAAATCTTCCTTCAAACCATAAAAGGTAAGATTAGCCGGGATTAATTACACCCTACAATTTTGCCAATCGGTCAGCCAGGCAGGTATTGGTACTCCGAATGAGTTTCCTCATGCTTTCGCATGGAACTAATTAAATAACCTCGTTTTCGTAGGGGCATAATCTCGTTAACACCTTTCTTAGACACCTACTGGATTGGCTAATTGTAAAGTGGAAAACTCTCCCAGGAGTAACTCTTACTCATAATGGGTATCGGGATCCAACTATCTCATAGAAGGTATGCAATCTCATTGTAAATTTCAACACTTGAAATGCCCTATATCTGTTTTTATCCCTAGCGACTTATGACCTTAACTATGGTCAACAAATCATAAGCGCTAACCAAGTTCAACCCGTCATTTCGTGATTGAATTAAACCCACCCGCACGACCCTCAACTATGGTCAACAAGGCCGTACGACTACCCTGATTCAATCGCCTCATATACGGCAGATAAGCACTAATCAGCTACTGCACACTATGCCTTGATTATGGTCAACAAACGCAACACAAATACTAAATAGCACTTATCTGAAATGACGGAGGGCTACGACTGGTTTTGAAGAAAACCTATAACGTAATGAACTTGATTTCGTTGTAGAATCTAGTGATTTGAAAAGGAGTGTTTTTTGTAGCTTTTGCTAGTTTTGCTAAAGAGGTCATTCCCGGAGAAGGGATCTCGGTTCATTCCTCATCGAATGAGGTGCGTGATATTCATCAAGGAATACCACTATACAAAGCAAGAACTAGCGAAGGTATTAAAACAAAAGCGAGTGGGTTGTAGCATTTGCTAGTTTTACTAAAGAGGTCACTCCCGGTGAAGGGATCTCGTCTCTTTTCTTCATTGAATGAGGTGCTGGATATTCATCTAGGAATACCACTTTGCAAAGCAAGAATTAGAGCTACCTTTTTGAAAATTTTGATTCTACAACATATTTAGGTTTCTTATCTTTTCATTAATTTCAGTAATGAAGTCCTATCATTTATGTTTCCCTAACATCACAGAAATGATCCGAAAATAGAACGTACGCTTATGCCATCCGCATTCGCCATGGGGCCCCATCATGCACCGTTAGGTTACTTAACTAATGGCAGAGCAGGGGCTGGACTAGCACGGGAGCAAAACATAAGCAACGTTTATTATATATCATATATATAATATAGCATTCATCTCATGCAGTTATACGATCACATCACAGAACACAGCAGCAAAATTCAATATATGAAATATTGGATATACTATGTGGTCTGTTTTTTAAATTCAGCCAGTAATGAAAAACGCAGATTCCATGGTCGTGATGAATAGCTAAACCCACATCTCAAGAATCCTATGAGAGCGGCAAGCCAATTCTATAGTTAGGAGACCCGGTCTCGACTCCTTAAGATGGTTGATTGGTAGTTTTTGCGTGCTTAGTTAATTACCACAATGAAGACGGTTTCGTTTGTAGCTAGCCGGTTGAGTACGGGTCGTCCGCAGGGAGATGGGAATCTTTTTCTATGTGTTTTAACGAGTTAAGTCCAAATGTCCAGGTTTGTTTTGAGATTAACTATGTGCTAAAATGATATATAAAGAGAGCTTGTTAGGGTTAGGATTAGGTTAGTTTGAGTTAGGAGTCGCTCACTTCTTTTGTTGCCACTCTTAATATCGGTGTTACGGTAATCGGCAACAACGGGGATTAGCACGACTAGGAAGGAACTTGCGAGTACAAGATAGGCTTTCCAACGCTTAAGTTCTTCCTTTTGGTGCTTGTCCGTCCGTTCTTGACTCTTAGCCTTAACTTCCGGTTAATTCAACCACAACCGGTCTCACTAAGGAATCACCGCTATCATGTAGGATAGGGTGTCGTAGGGAGCGGATTGTGGTTCAATTAACAGGAGTCCGAATTAAGATGTTGGGCAAGGAAAGAGTGAGAGAGATTTCCTTCTCTCAAACTTTCCTTATCTTAACCTAACAAGTATGAAAATTGCTCACCCATTATGAGAAAAAGGAAAATAAAACAAAAGGAGGAAGATAGAAAGAAGGAGGTAAGAAGATTACAACTAGCTATTTGAGACATCACCTTGGCAAGGATCAAGCTTAAGCATCATAGTTGTTAAGGATAAAGAAAAAGAGAACAAGAAAGAAACAAACAACAAATAACAACAACTAGGTTAGCAAATGAAAAATACAAGCAATTATAATTAACAACATAACAAGATAAGCATGATAACAACAAGAACTCTTTTATTCATCATTCACTCATAACAAGCTCACTACAAAGTTTTCAATGGAGAGAAGATGAAAAATTGTTATAGACCTCATATCGACACGACTTATCGAGCTATTGGGGTCTGACGTTTACCACCCCTAGGCGAGATATGCGACATATCAGACGATCAGACCGGACTGTACGGTAGTGTTACTGGTCGGATTCACTGGAGTGTGAGCGGGCTTGCTCGTCGATCTTCAGATCGCTCAATACCCGGGTGGCCGATACGTTTAGCAGACCGCTTGCGGCTTGTGGGTGCTTGATATGATCATCACCTGCTGCCGGAGTATTGACGAGTCTTTAGAGTCCAACACAAAGGTTTCCTGGCTCAAGCGAAACGAAATAGGAGCGCATATGAGATATGTGCGGGACCGAGAATAATGCGTGTATGTGATACCGTATTCCATTCTCGCGATGAATGTATCGAATGGTTGTATGTGATATAACCTAGTTATCGAATCAAGGATTGATTTGATAAGTCGATACATTGTATACTAGTTGGTTGTGTGCGACATGACCGGATCATTGAATCAAGTGTTGATTTAATGATTTAATGCATAATTATATATTTGATATATTACTTTGCATTAACAAGTATTGGTTCACTTTAAATGGATTTTCTCACTCGGTTTGTGCACATTGTATATGTGATATACTTTTGTACACATGATTGTATCATGTTTGATGTTGCATGTTTACTTGGTTAAGTATAAAGAATTAAACCATGGTTAAACATATAATTAGGGTTTTATTTTCCATTACTTATTTATTCATTTATTTATTTGTTTATATATTTTGGAAAATAAATGGAAAAGAGAAAAGAATGGTGGTTTAATTTGTTGTTTAGTTGAAGCTTCATGAAGCTTTGACCATGACCACCATTCTTATCTCATCCTTAACCCTAACCAATGATTTAACCATGGTCAATTCTCTACACATAACCATAGTTAGTATTATGATAAGTATCATATTCTTTTCTATTTTTTTTAATGGACTTATGATAACTTATCATCTTCTTCCTCTTCTTCTTCTTCATGAAGATACCTTCCTCCATCAATGGTGATTGATGCAAATGAGTGAGAAATCCAATTCTAAAGTCTACCCACTTCCTATTTCTTCATCCTCTACCTCTTGCCAAGTAGTAGAGTGTGTTTACTTCATAAGTTTCTTGACTTGGTGAAGTTGGAGCTTGATTTAGCGATGCCTCGACGTAGATCATCTTCGGCATGGACATCGACGACCTAGCTTGCCCATTCTCCGACGAAGCCGACGCTAGAGCCCGGGAACTCATTTGGACAGCGAGGGGACTTCGTTGCGGAGCTATGGAGGTGGAGCACCGGATCTACAAAGGTTGTATTTCCGTATTCCTTGTAGTTAAGTGTTAACTAGTTTCATTTTCGCCTAGACATCTAGCTAACGATCCGTACACTAGGGTTTCTCGGCACCATAATTTTTGAAATTGGCATGGTTGATGCCTTGTGAGACCTCTAGAGAGTGCCTAGGAACCCTACAGTGGTATCAGAGCCTAGCTAGAGCCTTAGGCGAAGTCTAGACGGATTTTGAACTCCGAACGAACCCGAAATCCTAACACACCCATGCTCTCTGTCCAATTTTCAAAAAACAGGGATTTTTCAGTATTAAAAATATGCAGAAATATCAGCAGGTTATTTTAAGAGTAACTGTGAAATACGAGTGCGTAATTCCATCAAACTGCCTCGGTTCCGCGGCACGAGCATGGCTCGTGCGGCGGATCCGCGGCCGTACGGACTCATTCTTCAGTCAATGTTACACAGTAACTCCTAATTGATATTGCTGGTTTTCTTGGGTATTTTTAAATATTATTCAAGAGTTGAATTTTCTGTGGTTGTTTTGGGGATTCGATTGTTCGATCGGATTATCAAATTTTGTCTGTGTGGCTTTCCGGATAAATTTTAGAATATGTTAAAAAGTTCGACCGGATATAAATACCCAATTTTTCCCTGTCGGGAAATTTCCAAGTGTTGGATTTTTCCGTAGTTTAAAGACGTTCTAAGTAGTGTAAGTAACTCGATGGACCCTCTAGAAGACAACAAACCTTAACTCGATTATGTGACCGTCTTGAACTGCCCTTTGAACCTTCGGGTTTGGGGCAGTACGGCGTGCCACATGTGAGACGTTGGCTTGACCCTTCTACGGCTGGACCGTTGGTACTGAGGCACGAACTGAATGTTTTTAGACTTATTTCATGTGTTGATCTGTATTGGGAAAACTTGGGTGTTCGATTGTTCGATCGGAAAGTTTAACATTTTCTGTTTATCTGGAATGGGATACAATAATTGGAATTCACAAGTAGTTATGTGATAACTGAATGAATGTTATAAACATAGCACTTTAGTCTCACTTGATCGGTTGCCACGGAATTTTGATGTGATCAAAAGTCCGTCGCAATCACGTAGCGTACGCGGATACTCGCCGGGTAAACTTAATAGACAGCCTCACTCCATAGCCCCGACCAAGTGACTGTAGGAGAACCCCGTCGCCGAAAGCATCCTTCGGGTGCTAGCGGCAGCGGTTTTCTGCCTTGGTGCACTTCGTCGACGGTATCGGGGGTGCAGCCGTCTACTGAAGTTTGCGACGAGCATTCGATCAGGATGTCGGGAATCCTGTTGAATTGCCCGACTTAATATTGAAAAGTGTTTTCAATAATGAGACTAAAATGCGGGGTTTATAATTGTTAGGCATGCGATGTCTAAGTAATTCATTTGGTCGGGCATGCGATGTCTGAGATGGTTGCGGATTCCAACTGTTGTAGTTTTACACTTTCTTTTCTGTGACCGTAAGTGTAATATGTGATATCGCCGGTTTCGTTGCTATATGTCAACGACAATTGGGATGCGCATATTTACTTACGTTGATGACATGTGATGTTATGTGTTGCTGGATATGTTATATTGGATCGTCGTGTTTGAATAGCCGGGGTTTTTTATGTGAGATGAGTGTTTTTCATTTTCATTCATGTAAAATCTTGTATGTAATATTCTTTTTATTGGGGCACTTCCAGGTAGCGGAAGTTGTCACCGTTTGTATATTATTTACTTTTCTGCACTAGGATAGACCAAAGGAGGAGGGCACAAGTAACCGGGTTCTGGAGTCCAGTGGGAGACCAACTCGAGAAGTCGAGTCCGGGTCTCCTAACTCCAGAATTGGTAGGGTTGCTTGCCGCTCTCGTAGGGGTCTAGGGGTGTGGGTTTGGCTATTCATCACGACCGTGGAATCTGTGTTTTATACTGGCTCGTATTGAAAACACGGACGTCCTAGTATATCCAATATTTCATATGATTCTTCTGCTGCGATATCTGTGATGTGATCATGTGATGTTCTGTGATAGATACAGTATATAGTATATATGATATATTATATAGGCGTTACTTATGTTTTACACCCGCGCTAGCCCTGCCCTGCTCTGCCGTTAGTTACCTAACCTAACGGTGCACGAGGGGACATCGAGGCGAATGCGGATGGCATAAGTATACGTCGTATTTATCTGTGATGATTAGGTACTTAAATGATGGGACTTCATTAATGAGATTAATGAAATAAAAAGAAACCTAAGATGTTGTAGAATCGAATTTCAAAATAAAACAGGTAGCTACAGTTCTTGCTTTGCACAGCGGTATATACGATATATCCTGCACCTTATTCGATAAGGAAAGGACCGAGATCCCTTCACCGGGAGTGACTCCTTTAGCAATAACTGGCAGATGCTACACACTCGGTTTGTCTTTTGATTGCTTTTAAGAGTTTTTGCTTTGTACAGTGATGTATATGATATATCCATCACCTCATTCGACGAGGAAAGGACCGACGATCCCTTCACCGGGAGTGACTCCTTTAGCAAAACTAGAAAAGCCTCAAAAACACTCCATTTCAAAATTCATTCGATCCTACAACGATATCAAGTTCATTACGCAATAGGTTTTCAGAAAAACCTATCGTAGCCCTCCGTCATTTCAGATAAGTACTAGTTAGTATTCGTGCTACGTTTGTTGACTATGTTAAGGCGTAGTATGCGGTAGCTAATTAGTGCTTATCTGCATAAGCATATGATGCGATTGGATTAGGGTAGTCGTGCGACTTTGTTGACTATGTTAAGAGTCGTGCGGGTGGGTTTAATTCAATCGGGAAATGACGGGTTGAACTTGACTAGCACTTATGATTTGTTGACTATGTTAAGGTCATATAGCTGCTAGGGGCAAAATATTATCGGGAATTTCAAGTGTTGAAATTTGCAATGAGATTGCATACCTTCTATGAGATAGTTGGATCCCGATACCCGCTGCGAGTAAGAGTTACTCCTGGGAGAGTTTTATACATTACAATTAGCCGATCAAGTAGGTGTCTAGAAAGGTGTCAACGGGGTTACGCCTCTGGGAAAACGAGGTTTACATTAATTAGGTTCGTGCGAAAGCACGGGGGACCTCCCTCAAAGTACCGACACTGGCCTGGCTGAAAGATTGGCGAACTTGTAGTGTGTAATTAATCCCGGCTAGTCTTTCCTTTTAGGGTTTGAAGGAAGATTTGATAAAAAGCAGTAGGAGCCATCCTGATTAGATAAAATAATAACCAATCTATTCTTGACAGAGCGCACGCTGAGTGTTTTCTTCTATCTCTCTCCAGGTAGCGACCATATCACGCCTTAATCAAGATAATAATACGGATTTTTGACCGAACCCGCATGTTATACTGAGCTGGGGAACGTTGGTCCCGCTCCAACTTATAAATGTTATAAGACAGAGCAGGAAATAGGGGATTACCAGAATTCCCGTGCCGCCCAAACGAAGAGAGTGCATGCTGATGCATCATCTTCGGGTGTGTTCATCATACAGAACTGTTTCTCAGTATCCTTTACATCCTGGGTATGTGATACCAGATCAGGATCCCAGATATGTAATCTGTTACATAGGGCTACAGAAAGGTAGAGAACTGAGAACGGGTGATAAGTTTCATGAGGCAGAAAACGGGGCAAGTATTGCAGCCAAGTCTGTTGGTCACTGTCACCCTGTATTACAAATACATTGATTCTGAACGAATGTTGTTAGATACCGAACCTGATATACAAAATCATATTAGTCTCTTTATTAGTAAAGAAATGATAAAATTTTGTATTGTTGGATAATGTTTTGAACATTTCCTATATCAAAAGTTGATCGGTTCAGGCACGTTATCTAAAAGCATTTATGTTCTAAATCAAACTACAGTTCTTAGTATATGGAACACACATAAGAGGAAGAGTTCAGAAATGAACGGATCCTTCTTAAGGTATTGTAGACTAGGTCAGATCAATGTGACCCGACTAGCTGAAGTTACATATAGATGCATATTTAAATTAGTTTGAATCTACATCTTGTGAAACTTGCCAGTCATGTCACAAAGATATAATGACACTAGCTCTGTTTATTGGAAACAGAGAAAGAGTTGGTAAACTCTTGGGATGATACATGTTGATGTATGTAAGGTCCCCTGTCTACATATGCCAGGACTGGTTCTTTATACTTCATTACATTCTCTGATGATCTTTCGAGATTCAGACCTATGTTCCTGTTGAAACACAAGTCCGAACCTTTTGAGATATTCACAGAATATAAGTTAGAAGTAGAGAACCAATACGGGTATAAGTATTATGTCCTTTGATGAGATCAAGGAGGAGAATACTTGAGCACGGAATTCCTGGACTATTCTAAAGGAGAATGAAATTCTCTCTCAGCATTACTCCTCCGTATACACCATAGCACGATGGTATATCGGGGCGAAGCAATAGCACCCTATGTGATATGGTGTGCTCTATGATGAGTACTACTGAGTTACCTTTTTCCTTTTGAGAGTTATGCACATGAGAAGCTGCATACCTATTGAATAGGGTTCAAATCAAATCAGTTGCCTACCGCTTCATATGTGATATGGAAAGGGAAGAGCCCATATCTTAAGATGGTTAAGATTTGGGGTTTTCCGGGCTATGTCTAAAAGCATAATCCGGACAAGCTCGAGGCAAATACTGTTATGCAGAACTGGAAAGGTTCCAGCTATACAAACTACAGCAGATGATTTGGTGAACCCAAGGGTTCAGTAGATTCCAACGAACCTCAGCCTCTACGCCGATCTAATAGGGTTCCTCACCCACCTGAGAGATACTTCGATTTCTCTATGACAGTGGGAGCGAGGATTGCATCATGAGATGATGACCCAACTAGTTTCGAGCTGGCCATCGAGAGTAAGACTCTGCAAGAATGGCTGGATGCTTAGTGATCTGAGATGGAATCCTTATGCACCAACAAATTATGGACTTTGGTTGCTATATCTGAAGGGTTAAATCCCCATCAGGAGCAAGTATATCTTGAGAAGATTACTTGGTGTAGATGAAAAGTTGAGACTTTCAAAACTAGACTTGTTAAAGCTTTTCGTCATCGACCAGGCGTGGAAAATGATGAAACCTTTTCAAGTAGCTATGCTTAAGTCCATCCAGATCCTACTTACCACGGCTACATACCATGACTACGATATCTGGTGGTTGGGTGTCATGACTGCTTTTCTAAATGATATTTTGGAAGAGAGCGTCTATAAGTACACAGCCAGAGGGCTTCGTAGACAGTGGGAGCAGCGGAAACGTGTGCAAGATGCTTTATAGGATAAAGCAGGCATCGCGGAGTTGGAACATCTGTTTTGATGGATTAGTCAAAGAGTTTGACATCATCAAAATGGTAGATGAACCTTGTATAAACAAAAAGGTAGTAGGGAGTATGGTGATGATCCTCGTAGAGTACGTGGATGACATACTCTTGATAGGGAAGGAGTTTCCTATGCTACGCTCGATCAATCTCCGCTTATCACAATGATTCTCCACAAAGGATCAAAGTGATACCTACTAAATCCTGGATTTTGGATCTATGAGATAGATCTAATTGGATGTTAGGACTCTCACTAGTTGTAGTGAGACGGTATCAACCGATCCTGGGGAGAATCACTGGAAGGGTTCCAGGGTGATAAAGACGACTGAATGTCAGTCACAGGCATTGTCTTTACCCTAAGTGGAGGGACGGTATGTTGGAAGAGTTCCAAGCTAGATACCGTGACATACTAGACGATAAAGGCAGGATACATCGCTACTTAAGATGCTACCAAAGAGGCTGTTTGGGTGTATATTGGTTCATGAGATGAACTATGTTCCTCCCATTGTGTGACAATGGAGTTGTGGCTTATGCCAAGGAACGTCCGTCCCATCAGTGATCCAGACATGTTCTAAGGCAGTGTCACCTGATCATGGAGATGGTTGATCTCCAGGGAGATCGAGGTTAGGAGAGTAGACTCAGAGGACAACACAGCGGATCCACTGACAAAAGCCTGTTCCCAGAGAGAGACTTTTTATGGGATGGTTGAGTATGAGATACTACAACCACTGCTACAGATGGCCCTAGTGCAAGTGGGAGATTGTTAGTTATATGTATGCCCTAGAGGCCATTACTATACATAGGATGTATATTGTAGTGGATGCTGGGACATATATAGGGAGGTCTTTCTTGCTCGACATGATAATATGCTATCTGGTTGATCTTTACCTTAACGTGTACACTGATTGTCTCCCTGTTACATCCCTTAGGATCTGTACTTGACTACCTGGACTATGATGCGGATCATACTAGTGGGGACATGGTAGTCCATAAGTACATCCTTCAAAGTCCCTAGTCGTGGGTGTATCGAGACGGGGCATCGATATACCAGAGTAGACTAGCGTGTACCTTCTCGACCCATACAGATGGGCGATGGATGATCCCATATCCATTGGTGTTTGACATCAGAGATGATATACGGGTGCTCAGTAGAGACTGGGTACACTGGACGGACTCGCCGAGAACTCCCAGATGGTATTATACCTCACGTCAGATGGCAGTTCTCTGGTGACACTGGTACAGAGTAGTCTGTTGACCCGAGATCGTCATAGAGTCTTGTGTGGTTCCCACTGTGCTTTGATTTCCATCTTACCACGTCCAAGAGGGCGTGCAAAACGGTGGTTTTTGGGTACAGTCCCGAGTCACATGGAGGCAATGAGCGATAGGAGGGGATTCGTCTCTCCCGGTATAGGGAGTTGATGTTGCGCTGTGTTCGATTGGCTATAACAGGAAATCCCTGGCCAGGGTTGCTGAGATTTACTGGTAAGTGTTACCAGCAGTTTCTCGAATTGTTATAGACCTCATATCGACACGACTTATCGAGCTATTGGGGTCTGACGTTTACCACCCCTAGGCGAGATATGCGACATATCAGACGATCAGACCGGACTGTACGGTAGTGTTACTGGTCGGATTCACTGGAGTGTGAGCGGGCTTGCTCGTCGATCTTCAGATCGCTCAATACCCGGGTGGCCGTTACGTTTAGAAGACCGCTTGCGGCTTGTGGGTGCTTGATATGATCATCACCTGCTGCCGGAGTATTGACGAGTCTTTAGAGTCCAACACAAAGGTTTCCTGGCTCAAGCGAAACGAAATAGGAGCGCATATGAGATATGTGCGGGACCGAGAATAATGCGTGTATGTGATACCGTATTCCATTCTCGCGATGAATGTATCGAATGGTTGTATGTGATATAACCTAGTTATCGAATCAAGGATTGATTTGATAAGTCGATACATTGTATACTAGTCGGTTGTGTGCGACATGACCGGATCATTGAATCAAGTGTTGATTTAATGATTTAATGCATAATTATATATTTGATATATTACTTTGCATTAACTAGTATTGGTTCACTTTAAATGGATTTTCTCACTCGGTTTGTGCACATTGTATATGTGAAATACTTTTGTACACATGATTGTATCATGTTTGATGTTGCATGTTTACTTGGTTAAGTATAAAGAATTAAACCATGGTTAAACATATAATTAGGGTTTTATTTTCCATTACTTATTTATTCATTTATTTATTTGTTTATATATTTTGGAAAATAAATGGAAAAGAGAAAAGAATGGTGGCTTAATTTGTTGTTTAGTTGAAGCTTCATGAAGCTTTGACCTTGACCACCATTCTTATCTCATCCTTAACCCTAACCAATGATTTAACCATGGTCAATTCTCTACACATAACCATAGTTAGTATTATGATAAGTATCATATTCTTTTCTATTTTTTTTAATGGACTTATGATAACTTATCATCTTCTTCCTCTTCTTCTTCTTCATGAAGATACCTTCCTCCATCAATGGTGATTGATGCAAATGAGTGAGAAATCCAATTCTAAAGTCTACCCACTTCCTATTTCTTCATCCTCTACCTCTTGCCAAGTAGTAGAGTGTGTTTACTTCACAAGTTTCTTGACTTGGTGAAGTTGGAGCTTGATTTAGCGATGCCTCGACGTAAATCATCTTCGGCATGGACATCGACGACCTAGCTTGCCCATTCTCTGACGAAGCCGACGCTAGAGCCCGGGAACTCATTTGGACAGCGAGGGGACTTCGTTGCGGAGCTATGGAGGTGGAGCACCGGATCTACAAAGGTTGTATTTCTGTATTCCTTGTAGTTAAGTGTTAACTAGTTTCATTTTCGCCTAGACATCTAGCTAACGATCCGTACACTAGGGTTTCTCGGCACCATAATTTTTGAAATTGGCATGGTTGATTCCTTGTGAGACCTCTAGAGAGTGCCTAGGAACCCTACAATAGTGTCTTGTGTGATTCCCACTGTGCTTTGATTTCCTCCCTACCACAGCTCTACTGAGTCGTGCAAACAGGTGGATTTTGGGTACAGTCCCGAATCACATGGAGGCAGTAAAGGATAGGAGGGTTTTCGTCTCTCCCTGTATAGGGAGTTGATGTCGAGCTATGCTTGATCGGCCATAACAGCAAATCCCTGTCCACGGTTGTCGAGATTTACTAGTTTCTCGAACCATTTTGGGCCATAAATCAACATGACTTATAAAGTTTCTGGGGTCTGACATTTACCACCCCTAAACTTCATATGTGACGTATCAGACGAAGAGACCGGACTGTACGGTAAGTGTTGCTTACAGGCTCGTTATGGATGTGATGAGTTCGTTCATCGGCTACCTTTTCTTCATGTACCTGGGTAGCCGTTACGCATAGCTAGTGCCGCTGATGTGCTTGTGATTAAACCCACTGCCAGCACACTGTCGAGTCTTTAGAGTCCCACACATAGGGTTTCCTGGTTCAGGAAAAAGATGTAGAGGCCGTAAACTGTTACGGCATGGTTTCGATCATGTTCGTGTAATGGTTACAGGACAAATGATTGGAAGGATAATATTGGTAGGCTTTGGTTTAAGCCGAATACTGATATTATATTATTGGATTATTTGTATTCGTATTTTTCGAAATTCGGATACGGGTATACTTATACGGTACACGGTGAGGGGTAGTCTTGTAATTGTACAAGAATACCTTCTAGAAGAGTACACCTCATAAATGGTTTTCATTTTGTGAAAATGGAAATTTTGGAGAGAGTCAAAGCATGGATGAATGAATGGCTTATATCATTTTTTATTCCTTTGGGGTTACTATTGAAGCATGGTGCATTATTTTTGAGAAAAATATTGCATGCTTCAATTATTTTCATTTGAGCCCTATCATTTTTCCATGCTTGATTTTTTCATTCATCTCTCTCACATTCTCTCTCCTCATTATCTCCTTCTTCCTCCTCTAAGCTTTTCCCTTCACATGAGTTGTGAATCAAAAGCTTAGGGATCACTTTAATCCTCTACTTAATCTCTACACCATCTAAGTAATCATTTCCAACACACTTGATTTCTTAGTTAACTCTTAAGAAAAGTTTGAAGCTTGTTATATAGCTCTCGGGTGGATCATCTACGACCTAGAGGTGACCGAAGACCGAGTTCCTTTCAAGCATCCAAAGTGCCTAGGAGGTGCATCCAAAAGTAGACCCGAAGGACCGATTCATTAGGTATAACCCTTTCATTGTAGTTAAGAACTCTAGATAGGGTTTGCAAGTTAAGGTTTAAGTACAAGATCTAAGTTTTATATGGGTGTTGCATGCAAGAATTTTTTTCGTTTGCCACTTCCGCCTCCTCACAAGTGTTGTGAGGGTATGGAACATCCTCTAACAAGATCTTGGTTTCAAACTTCTGGAGTCTTCTCCTGTTGGTATTTGGGTATTTTTTTTATGGCTGGAACCTTCTTAACTCTTCAGAGTCTCTGCCTGTATTTGATTCTTCGACTTTCTTTACTTTATCGGAAGATTCTTGATTCCTGATATCTGACCTGAGCTAATCTTGCAGAATATCTTCATTGAACAATGTTAGTTATATTTGAGATACAATTTGATATGATAAGCGTATCAAAATATTAAGCACATTTTCCTTCATAATTTTGATTATAATATATAAACACATGGTAAATGTTATTTTGCAGATAAACTTCTAATATGTGTTATATTTATAACAAACACCTTTAGATGATTAAGAAAAGTAAGGAAGTTGTCATGTTAAAAGTGCAATATTTTCGACTGAACAATGGACTAAAGCAGGCATCGCGGAGTTGGAACATCTATTTTATTGAGACAGTCAATGAATTCGACTTTATCAAAAATCTAGATGAACCGTGCATTTATAGTAAGATTGTAGCAAGAACTGTGGAATTCCTCATTGGGTACATGGATGACATTCTCTTGATAGGAAATGGCATTCCTATGCTACAATCAGTCAATGGATTTTGTTCACAGAGATTCTCTATGAAAGACCTGGGTGATACCAACATCATTTTGGGGATTCTGATATATCATGATAGATCAAAGAGGATGGTGGGATTTTCACAGTCAAGGTACAACAACACCATACTGAAAATATTTAGTATGAACGATTATAAGCACGGTATTCTACCGGCTTGTCATGGAATCACCATCTCAAAAGAGATGTCTCCAAAGACTGATTTGGAAAGGGCTCGCATCACATCTACACCCTACGCTTCTGCGGTAGACTCTATATTGTATGTGATGTTGTTTACTCTACCAAATGTTGCTTATGCACTAAGGGTGGTAAGACGGCATCAGTCAAACCCAGGGTAGAAGCACCGGATAGCCGTAAAGAACATTCTCAAGTACCTGAGAAGGACTAAGGAGATGCTCTTGGTGTATGGCGGAAAAGGACCTCCAGATCGAGTCATTTGCTGACTCCAGCTTCCAGAGTGATAAGGATGACTCCAAGTCCATGTATGGTTATGTCTTTACCCTCATTAGAGGGGCGGTCTGTTGGAAGATCTCCAAACAGGACACCGTTGCAGACTCGACAATGGAAACAGAGTATTTCACTGCATGAGACGCCGCAAAAGAGGCAGTCTGGATGAGGAAGTTCTTAACTGAACTTCAGGTGGTTCCTTCCATTGTTGGTCCAATACTTTAGTATTGTGACAACAACGGTGTTATAGCTTTAGGGAAGGAACCCAGGTCCCATCAGCGATCCAGACATATCTTGAGGCGGTACCACCTGATCAGGGAGATCGTTGATCCCAAGGATATCAAGGTGAGGAGAGTAGATACGGAGAACAACATTGCAGATCCACTCATCAGAGGCCATCCCTAAAAAAGTGTTCGAGAGGCTATTCGAGATCTTTGGTCTTCGATATGCCAGTATATGGCCTTAGTGCATGCGGGAGATTGTTAGTGATATATGCCCTAGAGGCCATTATTGTATCATACTGGACTGCATATTACTTAATGGGAGCTTGGGGTATACATGGATATAGTAACAGTCTTTCTCAAAATGGTAGTATGCTACCAGGTTTGTTTCTACCTCAATATGTGCATGTGTTTCTTTTAGTATATTGCTTTGATATATTGGTAGAGCCCTTAGGATCTTTGCTTGATTACCAGCGTTGTGATAGCAGTCACACTAGTGGAGTCTAGGTAAACTATAAGCACAACCTATACAGGTCCCTATGTTGGGTTTCCTTAGCACCTTACCATGGTTTTTTCTTGCATCAAACATGCTACAATAAAATTTTGGGGGTGCTAAGCAAACTAACCTAGGATCAAAGTAGAAATATAGTGCAACAAAACAAAGTATCACATACTAAATGGGAGTCTAACACTAAGAGATGAGAAATACAACCTTTGTAGATCTCCTCTTTGTGACTCCTTGGATCAACTTGGTGTTTGTACGGGTCCGCTTGAGTCCTTCGTGGTCCAAGACGATCCACCACGGAATTCCTTGGCTCAAGCTCCTTTCTTCACTAGAACAAAGTAGAAGTAATGCAAACAACCTATACTAGTGGGCTAGACTAGTGTAGATTGGTGATGTGGGTTTGGATCTCACTAAAAAAACTTTTCTTTTTATCTCCTTCACTCACTATTTGAAGAGGTAAAGAGCTTGGAGGAAGAAGAAGGAGATGGCTAAGCAAAAACTCAAGATAATTGTTCTGCCAAAAATAAAATGAATAATATATATATGAGAGAGTCACACTCACTTAGAACCGTGGTTCTAAAATATCTTGATATTTTTGTTAAGGAGTTAAAGAATGAATTAGAGATTAAACCATGGTTTGAGTCATGGTTGACTCAAGAAGAGTGTAGAAGAAATCCTACCATGATTTAATCCTAATTATCTTTAATCAATAATAAAAAATATATAAATATTTAACCATGTGAGTCATGCATAGCCAACTCCAATGTATCATCAAGCATAAAACATGTATGCATACATGTGTGCACTCATATCAACATATGTACATACATACATTCATGCATACAACATATAAAGAAAGGTTATAAGTAAAATGGCTAATGGTCAATAATATTAAATCAACAATTGATTTAATAAACTGGTCATATCATATACGACCCGACCAAGAGAAAAAGCCAGATTATAATGCGGTATCATATATACGCATTTAATCAAGCATCCACGCATATCACTATATGCACCCCACATCATTTCGCCTGAGTTAGGTAACCCCTTTGTGGGACTCTAAGACTCGTCAATACACCGGCAGTAGGTGATGATCATATCAAACACCAACAAGCCGCAAGCGGCCAGCTAAACGTAACGGCCACTCGGGTATTGAGCGAGCAGAAGAAAAACAAGCGAACCTATCAAAACTCCTGTCGAGCCAACCGGTAACACTTACCGTAAAGTCCGGTCTCTTCGTCAGATATGCTGCATATCGAGTCTAGAGATGGTATCATCGACCCCAATAACTCAATAAGTCATGCCGATATATAGCCTATAACAGATCAAGAAACTACTGATAACACTTATCCGTAAATCTCATCAGCCCTAGACAAGGACTTGCTGATATAGCCAATCGAGCACAGCGCAACATCAACCCCCAATACCGGGAGAGACGATATCCCTCTTATCACTCATTGCCTTCATGTGTCTCAGGACTGTACCCAAAAGCCACCTATTTGCACGACTCAGTAGAGCAGTGGTAGAGTGGAACTCAAAGTACAGTGGGAGAACACACAAGACTCTATGACGATCTCGGGTCTACAGACTAACCTGTACCAGTGTCACCTGAGAACTGCTATCCGATGATAGATATAATACCACTTGGAGTTATCAGCGTGTCCGTCCAGTGAACCCAGTCTCCACTAAGCACCTGTATACAATCTTGATGTCAAACACCAATAGATATGGGATCATCCATCGCCCATCACATGGGTCAAGAATCGTATACGCTAGTCTACTCTGGAATATCAATGTCCCGTCTCGATACACCCATAACTAGGGACATTTCAGGATATGCTTATAAACTACACATGTCCCACTAGTATGATCTGCATCATAATCACAGCAGTCATGAAAATATCCTTAGGGCTTTATCAACATGTACCAAATGAATAAAAGAATGATCAAGTGAACATGTCAAGATAAAGAGTAACAAGATAGCATACTATCATGTCGAGCAAGAATGTCCTCTAAATATATATATACATGTAAAAATACATCCACTATCATATAATGGCCTCTAGGGCATACGTATATCCAACAATCTCCCACTTGCACTAAGGCCAATTATTGGCATATCTCATACCCAACATCTCAAAAAGTCGCTCATGCTGCAGCTGAGGGAGGGCCTTGGTGAGTGGATCCGCGGTGTTATTCTTTGTATCTACTCTCCGAATCTCGATCTCGCAGCGATCAACTATCTCCCGGATCAGATGATATCGCCTCAGGATGTGTCTGGATCGCTGATGGGACCTGGGCTCCTTGGCTAAGGCCATAGCCCCATTATTATCACAATACAATGGTATTGGATCAATAATGGTTGGAACTACTCCTAGCTCCGAGATGAACATCTTCATCCAGATGGCTTCCTTGGCGGCATCATTTGCAGCAATATACTCAGCTTCCATCGTAGAGTCTGCAACGTTATCCTGTTTGGAACTCTTCCAATACACCGCCCATTCATTGAGGGTTAATACAAACCCGGACATAGATTTGTTGTCGTCCTTATCACTTTGGAAGCTCGAATCGGTAAAGGCCTCCATTTGGAGATCTCCGTTACCATTTACCAAGAACAATTCTTTAGTCCTTCGCAAGTACTTAAGAATGTTCTTCATAGCCGTCCAGTGATTCTCCCCTGGGTTGGATTGATATCTGCTTACTACACCTAATGCATAAGCTATATCAGGGCATCTACACAACATCGCATACATTATAGATCCTACGGCTGAAGCGTAGGGAATAATGCTCATGCGAGCTCTATCTTCATCGGTTATTGGGCAAAAGTCTTTAGAGAGAGTGACTCCATGGCAAGCGGGTAAGGCACCCCGCTTGGTGTCTTCCATACAAAACCTCTTTTGGATGGTGTTGATGTACCTGGTTTGGGACAATCCCAATAACCTTTTGGATCTACCCCTATAGATCCGAATGCCCAATATGTACGTGGCATCACCCAGGTCCTTCATGGAGATCCTTTGTGATAAGAATGATTTGACCGACTGTAGTATAGGAACATCATTTCCTATCAGAAGAATGTCATCTACGTATAATACGAGGAATGTGACAGTTCTCCCTACAGTCTTCTTATTGTAAGTCGATGCTATGCACCCCGCGGAATCGCGGGGAGGCAGAAGGTGTAAAAAACGATAATTTTAGCATCATAATACCGACTTTAAGCCTGGATCGTAATCTAAACCGTATCTACCAAATTCAAAAGAGGTATAAACTAAGTACGGAAATTATATCTAAAGAAACCTGGTCCTTCTTCTCCTTATCTCGCTGTCCTCCTCACCTGCACGAACTCCTCGAAGTGGTATGGATGTCGTCTCCTCATCGGCTTGCTCGAATCCTAGATGATCCACCAGAACGTTTGTGCACCAAGCATATCTTCTAAACGAAAGAAACTAGATCAAGTAGATTGCTAATCTAAATGATCTCGGGTGTGTAGATGATATAGATGGATTGAGGAGTCTAATTTAGCTCAAGGTTTCTCAACTCATGAGTGTTCTTGAGGTTAAGGGAATTGGAGATGGTGAAAAGAAATGATATGAGCTAAGAGATGAAGAAGGTTAGGGTTTTCTCTCTCTTGTTCTAAACTGAACTCTTCTTTATTATCAATTAGAAAAACTAATTCAATAATAAAAAATAGGTTCAATGGTCAAACAAATGACTCGTGGGTCAATTGATCAATATATGTCCTTACAACCCAAGTCCTTATTCATGTATAATACACATCATTTCTTAATTACCTAAAATGTATTAATTATTTAAAACTAATTGATTAATACAATTAGGTCATGCCATTTACAAATACATTTTGTACAAATTACGAAAACGCCCCTCGTTCGTATATACATACCTGTATTCGTATTCCGAAAAATACGAATACCGAAGATGACAATCCATCAGTACAATATAAGGATCCGGCTTAAACCAAAGCCCACTAGTATTGTCCGTCCCTCGTGCGTGCATGAGTGTACGCACGTGATCGAACCCTTTCGTAAAACCATATGATATCTACACGTTTTGCCCGATGCAGGGAAACGCTCTGTGTGGGACTCTAAAGACTCGACTCTACGCTGGTAGTGGGTTTAACCACAGACCACAAGCGGTACTAGCTGTACGTAATGGTCCCCAAGTATTGTCGATAAGAAAGCCGATGAGCACAACTCATCCGAACTCTTACTGAGTCTGTACTTTACAATCTCCGTACAGTCCGGTCTGTCCGTCTAAGAGTATCGCATATCGGGCCTAGGGGGCGGTAAACGTCAGACCCCTAATAGCGGTATAAGTCATGTCAGAGTGAAGCCCATTACACCCTGAGAAACTACTAGAGTACCTACCAGTAAATCTCGCTTGCCCTGGCCAGCGACTTTGTGTCACGGCTCTCCAAACACAGTGCGATATCAACCCCAATATTGGGAGAGATGAATCCTATCTAATCGCCACTGCCTCAAAGTGCTTCGGGACTGCACCCAACTACTACCTATTTGCACGACTCAGTAGAGCCGTGATAGGGTAGTAATCTAAGAACAGTTGGAACACACTTGAGGCGAAGCAGCAGTATCAAGTCAACGGACTAAACTGTACTCATGTCACCTGGGTACTGCTATCTGACGATAGGTATATTACCAACTAGCAGTTCCCAATGAGTCCATCCGGTGTAACTCACAACCTAATGAGCACCTGCATACTATCTCCAGTATGACGTACCGATGGCTGTAGGACAGACCATCTCCCAGGCTGGGAAGGGAAGCGTATACACTAGTCTACTCCGGAGTATCGATGCCCTGTATCGATAATCCCGCGACTAGGGACTTGTATAAGGATGTGCTTGTAGATTATCCATCCCCCACTAGTGTGACTGCCATCACAACACTGGTAATCAAGCATAGATCCTAAGGGCTCTACTAATATGCATAGGTGATATGTTAAAAGAAACATATGTACATATTGAAGTAGAAACAAACCAAATAGCATACTACTATTTTGAGCAAGAATGTTATTACAACTGTGAATATCCCAAGCTTCCATTAAGTAATATACAAACTAGTATGATACAGTAATGGCCTCTAGGGCATATACACTAACAATCTCCCACTTGCACTAGGGCCATGTACTGGCATGTCGCAGACCTATCATCTCGAATAGCCTCTCGAACTGTGTCTGAGAAATAGCCTTTGTGAATGGATCTGCAGCGTTATCCTCTGTAGAAACTCTCCGAACCTCGATCTCCTGACAATCCACGATCTCCCTGATCAGGTGATACCGCCTAAAGATGTGTCTGGACTTTTGATGGGACCTGGGTTCCTTTGCTAAAGCTATAGCCCCGTTGTTGTCACAATACAGAGGTATTGGACCAACAATGGATGAAACCACCTGAAGATCTGTCAAGAACTACCTCATCTAGACTGCTTCTTTAGCGGCGTTAGAAGCAGCAATATACTCCGCTTCCATAGTTGAGTCAGCAACGGTATCCTGTTTGGAACTCTTCCAACATACCGCCCCTCCATTGAGGGTGAAGACATAACCCGACATGGACTTGAAGTCATCTTTATCACTCTGGAAGCTGGAGTCAGCAAAAGTCTCGATCTGGAGTTCTTTTCCGCCATATACAAAGAACATATCCTTAGTCCTTCTCAGATACTTGAGAATGTTCTTTACCGCTATCCAGTGGTTCTCTCTTGGGTCTGACTGATACCGGCTTACTACGCTTAGTGCGTAAGCTACATCTGGTCTGGTACACAACATCACATGCATTATAGAGCCTACTGCAGAAGCTTAGGGTATAATAGACATGCGATCACTTTCCAAATCAGTCTTAGGAGATATCTCTTTTGAAAGGGTGACTCTGTGACAAACCGGTAGGTTACCGCGTTTGGAATCTTCCATACTGAATCTTTTCAGTATGGTGTCGATGTACCTGGATTGTGAAAGTCCCAACGTCCTCTTCGATCTATCACGATAGATCCAGATCCCAAGTATGTAAGAGGCACCACCCAGGTCTTTCATAGAGAACCTTTGTGATAAGAATCTTTTGACAGATTGTAGGGTAGGAATGTCATTTCCTATTAAAAGTTTTAGGTTTACCTAGCACCTCATGAAGGGTTTGGAAGCATCACATGTGCCAAAATCAAATTTTTTAAGGTGCTAAGTGAACATACAAAGAATCATCACTAGAAATTTAGGGTTTCATTACTTTGTCATCATTACAAGTAGTAAAAGCTAGGGTTTTGAGAGTACAACAATTGTAGCTCCCTACGCTAGACTCCTTGGCTACTTGAGGGTTGGAAAAAGGTCCGCTTAAGATCCTCTAGGTCCACGATGATCCACCCGGAGTCCTCTTTGTCCAAGCTTGAAGCTTCACAAGATCAAGAGAAGAAATGGAAGCTAACACTCTACACTAATGGGCAAGACTAGTGGTGTTGTGGTTGGTTTTCTCACTTCAAAATCCTAACTTGGTCACTCTTTGGCTCACTTGAGAAAACGAGAGAGCAAGAGAGAAAAGAGGAAGAAGATGATGGCTTTCTAAAACTCAAGATAACGATAGGCTTGTCAATAAAAATGAGAAAATAGAATATATATATTTTCTATCTCTCATTCTTAACCAAGGTTATAAAATATCGAGATATTTTAGTTTGGAACAAAAATGACCATAGAAATTAAATCATGGTTAAACAAAAGGGTTAATGAAAGAATAAAATATTCAACCATGAAACAATTTCCATTTTCATTTTTCTTTTCCAAAAATAATATCCATATATTTTATAAAGGGTGTGAGTCTTATATTGCCACCATCCACTATATCAACAACCATGATACAATGATGTATGCATGTATGTGTGCATGCACATCCATATGTGCATGAATAAGAATGAATGCATACATGCATGCATACAACAAAAAAGACAAGAAAGGATTTCAAGAGAGAAACTAATGGTCAAATGATAAATCAACACTTGATTTAGCAACCCGGTCATATCACATACGACCCGACCAAAAGCAAACCTCCCGATTAATATACGGTATCTCATACACGCATTTTAACCGGGTCCACGCGCATATCACATATGCGCACCACATCGTTTCGCCTGGACTAGGCAACTCCATTGTGGGACTCTAAGACTCGTCAATACGCCGGCAGTGGGTGATGATCATATCAAACACCCCCAAGCCGCAAGCGGTCAGCTAAACGTAACGGCCATCCGGGTATTGAGCGATCAGAAGAAAACCAGCGAACCTGTCACAACTCCCGTCGAGCCAACCGGCAACACTACCGTACAGTCCGGTCTCTTCGTCAGATATGCTGCATATCAAGTCTATGGATGGTAACGTCGACCCCAATAACTCAACAAGTCGTGCCGATGAATGGTCTATAACAGATCGAGAAATTACTGATAACACTTATCAGTAAATCTCAACAGCCCTGGCTACGGACTTACTGATATAGCCAATCGAGCACAGCACAGCATCAACCCCCACTACCGGGAGAGACGGAACCCCTTCTATCGCTCATCGCCTTCATGTGTCTCGGGACTGTACCCAACGACCATCTGTTTGCACGACTCAGTAGAGCCGTGGTAGGGTGGTAATCAAAGTACACTGGGAGAACACACAAGACTCTATGACGATCTCGGGTCTACAGACTAACCTGCACCATTGTCACCTGAGAACTGCTATCCAACGATAGATATAATTCCATATAGGAGTTCTCGGTGAGTCCGTCCAGTGTACCCAGTCACCACTGAGCACCCGTATACGATCCCGATGTCAAACATCGATGAATATGGGAACATTCATTGCCCATCATATAGGTCTAGTATCATATACGCTAGTCTACTCTGGTATATCGATGCCCCGTCTCGATACACCTACGACTAGGGACATTCCAGGATATGCTTATAAACTACAGATGTCCCACTAGTATGATCTCTATCATAATCACAGTAGTCAAGCCTATATCCTCAGGGCTTTATCAACATGTGTGAATGAATAAAAGCATGATCAAATCAACATGTCAGATAAAGAAGAACCAGATAGCATACTATCATGTCGAGCAAGAATGTACACCGAATATATATATATACATGTATAAATACATCCACTATCATATAATGGCCTCTAGGGCATACATATATCCAACAATCTCCCACTTGCACTAAGACAAGTTATTGGCGTATCTTATACCCAACATCTCAAAAAGTCGCTCATGCTGCGGCTGAGGGAGGGCCTTGGTGAATGGATCCGCGGTGTTATTCTTTGTGTCTACTCTCCTAATCTCGATCTCGCGGCGATCTGCAATCTCCCGGATCAAATGAAAACGCCTTAGGATGTGTCTAGACCGCTGATTGGACCTGGGCTCCTTGGCTAACGCCATAGCCCCATTATTATCACAATACAATGGTATTAGATCAATAATGGTTGGTACTACTCCTAGTTCCGAGACAAACTTCTTCATCCAGACGGCTTCCTTGGCGGCATCATTCGCAGCAATGTACTCAGCCTCCATCGTAGAGTCTGCAACGGTATCCTGTTTGGAACTCTTCCAACTTACCGCCCCTCCATTGAGGGTAAATACAAACCCGGAGATAGACTTGTTGTCGTCCTTATCACTCTGGAAGCTCGAAGCGATAAAGGCCTCCATTTGGAGATCTCCATAACCATACACCATGAACAATTCTTTAGTCCTTCGCAAGTACTTAAGAATGTTCTTCACAGCTATCCAATGATTCTCCCCTGGGTTGGATTGATACCTGCTTACAACACTAAGTGCATAAACTACATCTGGGCGTATACATAACATCGCATAAATTATAGATCCTACTGCCGAAGCATAGGGTATAATGCTCATGCGAGCTCTCTTTTCATCGGTCTTTGGGCAAGAGTCATTCGAGAGAGTGACCCCATGGCAAGCGGGTAAGGCACCCCGCTTGGAGTCTTCCATACTAAACCTTTTTAGGATGGTGTTGATATACCTGGTTTGGGACAATCCCAATATCCTCTTGGATCTATCCCTATAGATCCTTATGCCCAGAATGTATGTGGCATCACCCAGGTCCTTCATGGAGAACCTTAGTGATAAGAAAGATTTGACCGACTGTAGCATAGGAATGTCATTTTCTATCAGAAGAATGTCATCCACGTACAATACGAGGAATGTGACAGATCTTCCTACAGCCTTCTTATAAACACAAGGTTCATATGGATTTTTGATGAAATCAAAGTCTTTGATAACATCATCGAAACAGATGTTCCAACTCCGTGATGCCTGCTATAACCCATATATGGATTTAAGCAATTTACATGCTTTCCCGCTGCTCCCACTGTCAATGAAGCCCTCTGGCTGATCCATATAAACGCATTCTTCCAAATTTCCGTTTAGAAATGCCGTTTTAACGTCCATCTGCCAGATTTCATAGTCGTAGTGAGCAGCAATAGCAAGTAGGATCCGAATGGATTTAAGCATGGCTACGGGAGAAAAAGTCTCGTCATAGTCCAAACGTGGTCTTTAACGAAAACCCTTTGCCACAAGTCTTGCCTTGTAGGTCTCTACTTGCCCATCTACACCAATCTTTCTTTTAAAGATCCATTTGCACCCCACAGGTTTTACCCCACGGGGTACAACGTCTAAAGTCCATACTTTGTTGGTGTACATAGACTCCATTTTGGATCTCATGGCATCCAGCCATTTCATAGAGTCTCCACTCGTGATAGCTTGCTGAAAACTGGTAGGATCATCATCCTCCATGATGCAGTCTTCTCTGTCACCATCAATGAGGAAACCGTAGTACCTCTCCGGTGGGCGAGAAGTCCTACCAGACCTATGGAGTGGCCGAGGCACCTCAGTTTCTATTGCAACAGCCGGTTTAACCAAGTCGTCAATTGTAGTTTGTGTCTCTAGAACCTCTTCTAGATCTACCACATTGCCATCAGCTTTATCTGTGAAAAACTCTTTTTCCAAGAATGTGGCATACTGAGAAACAAACACCTTTTGTTCCTCCTTATGGTAGAATAGATATCCATAAGAATTCTTTGGATACCCCACAAAATTACACATGACCGACCGTGTCTCGAGTTTGTCCGGATTCTGCTTTTTAACATAGGCCGGGCAACCCCAAATCTTAATTCTCTTAAGAGATGGTCTCTTCCCATGCTATATCTCATATGGTGTGGTAGACACGGTTTTGGTTGGGACCCTGTTCAGTAGAAACGCTGCAGTCTCCAATGCATGCCCCCAAAATGAGACAGGTAACTCAGCATCACTCATCATGGAACGGACCATATCTAATAGGGTTCGATTCCGTCGTTCTGACACACCGTTGTGCTGTGGTGTGTAAGGAGGAGTGAGCTGAGAGAGAATCCCATTCTCTTTTAAGAAGTTTGCAAATTCTGTACTGAGATACTCTCCACCTCGATCTTATCGAAGCATTTTGATACTCAAGCCGGTTTGTTTTTCTACTTCTTGTTTATATTCAGTGAATTTCTCGAAAGCTTCGGATTTGTGCTTTAATAAAAATACATGACCAAATCTTGAGAAATCGTCAGTGAACGTAATGAAGTATGAAAAACCGCCTCTAGCCTATGTAGACATTGGCCTACATTCATTACTATGTATGAGGCCTAGTAGCTCAGTAGCTCTTTCTCCGTGTCCGGTAAACGGAGTTTTGGTCATTTTACCCTTGATACAAGACCGGCAAGTCGCATAAGATTTATATTCAAAAGAGTTTAAATATCCATCTTTGTGTAACTTGTTCAGTCTTGTTTCGTTAATATGACCAAGTCTACAGTGCCAAAGAAAAGCTTCATTTATTTCTGAAAGTTTTCTTTTATTATTGTGTTGTTTGCTGAAAACTGTGTGTTGATTTAGGACGTATATCCCGTTATTAAGTGTACCATACCTAACTGTTAGTGTATATGCCCTAGAGGCCATTACTGTATCATACTAGTTTGTATATTACTTAATGGAAGCTTGGGATATTCACCTTGTATATACAATCTTGCTCAAAATAGTAGTATGCTACTTGGTTTGTTTCTACTTCAATGTGTACTTGTGTTTATTTTAGTATATCACCTATACACATTAGTGCAGCCCTTAGGATCTTCGCTTGATTACCAGCGTTGTGATGGCAGTCACACTAGTGGGGGCTGGGTAATCTATAAGCACATCCTTATGCAGGTCCTTAGTCGCTGGACTATCGAGACAGGGCATCGATACTCCGGAGTAGACTAGCGCATGCGCTTCTCATCCCAGTGTGGGAGACGGTCTGTCCAACAGCCGTTAGTACGTCGTACTGGAGATAGTATGCGGGTGCTCATTAGGTTACGAGTACACTGGACAGGACTCATCGGGAACTGACCGATTGGTATTATACCTATCGTCAGTTATCAGTTCCCAGGTGACATGAGTACAGCTTAGTCCGCTGACTTGACACTGTCACTTCGCCTCGAGTGTGTTCCCACTGTACTTTGATTACTACCCTACCACGGCTCAAAGGAGTCGTGCAAACAGGTAGTAGTTGGGTGCAGTCCCGAAGCACTTGGAGGCAGTGACGGTTAGACAGGATTCGTCTATCCCAGTATTGGGGGTTGACATCGCGCTGTGTCTAGGAGAGCCATTACACGAGTAGTCCCTGGCCAGGGCAAGCGAGATATACTGGTAGGCTTCCAGTGTTATCTCAGGATGTATTGGGCTTCACTTCGACATGACTTGTACCGCTATTAGGGGACTGACGTTTACCGCCCCCCTAGGCCCGCCATGCGATGTATCAGACGAACAGACCAGACTGTACGGAGACTGTCACAGTCAGACTCAGTAGGAGTTCAGATGGGTTTCACCTCGTCAGTCTTCTTGTCGGCATCTACCTGGGGACCATTACGCACAGCTAGTGCCGCTTGCGGTCTGTGGTTAAACCCACTGCCAGCGTAGTGTCGAGTCTTTAGAGTCCCACACAGAAAGCTATTCGCCTTTAGGCAAAAGAGTAGAGGTCGCATGATTTTGCGACAGGTCGCATGGTTTTGCGACAGGGTTCGGTCACATCCGTGCACTTGTGCACGTACAGTGTCTGGACAGTTAACACTAGCGGGCTTTGGTTTAAGCCAGATCCTAGTGTACGTTTTGGGATTGATTTTATCTCGTTTGTATTCGTCTTCATCGGAACGCGGATGCGGGTGTGTATGCACAGTTGACAGAGAGACAGAGGCATAGTATTCTCATTGGGGTTGTTGACTGTTGACTGTTGACAGTTGACTGTTGACCATTGACTTTTGCTTAACCCTAATGAGAATAAGATATATGATTAACATTAATATTAATTAAGTATTATAGTGACATGGTTGTTGAGGGGTTGACTTTGTTGACTTGTTAACTTTGTTGACCGGTTGACTAGGTTGGACTAGTTGACAATGGCTATCATTCCATGGCAAAGACTTTTGCTTGCTTGTTTATTTATGCAAAATGAGTGCATGAAATGATATAGCCATTTTGACTGAAACCATTTTACACAATACTTGATTACTATTTTTGTTATGATAGCTTTTGGATTATGAGAGGTGAGAATGAGAAGAGTATGGTTCATTCTATCATTTTGCTTTCTCTCTCTTGAGCTCTCTCATTCTCAAGCTCTCCCTCTTGCTCTTGCTCTCTCTACCTTAAGGCAAAGCATTCTCATGTGTTGAGACTCATTGCCTTAGAGATAAAAAGACACCAAAACATTCCTCTACTCACTCTAGTTCACAAGGTTCAGCAAACCGAGTGAAGTAGTTTCTTCAAAGTTCGAAGAAGAAACCAAAGGTAGAAGCTTTCAGGTGGATCGATCTTCGGCGCAAGGAGACTACGGGGTGAAGCCGATCCGGACAACCATCGAGGCTTGAAGGCGAAGGAGTTCAAGAAAGAAAGGTATAACCCCCTAACAGAGTAGTTAACAACTCCTAGTTAGGTTGTTAGTTAGATGTTTAACAAAGATCCGGTTTTGAGTCCATGTTACGGCCTCTAGAAAATTGTTTTTCATCAAATTCCGCATGCCCGAAAGTACCGGGAGAGGTAGCATGGACTTACAGTGGTATCAGAGACAGGTTAAACTCTATCTAACATGTTAGCAAAGTAACTAGAAGATCGATCAAAGAAAAAGTCGCGAAATACACCCCGATGTCTAACTTGCTGTCGATTTTCAAAGTACTGTAAAAGTAATAAATCATGCTTCAAAAATCGACTCAGGGTTTTTATAGTCTACTGTAAGAAAAACGGTCTAGAGATCTCACCAAACCACCGCGGAAACACGGCAATAGCTTGCTATTGCCGCGGTTCCGCGGCCGATTAAGATCCTTTCTGGATCTTCTTCGCAGCAGTTTGTTCTATGGGGTATTTTGGGAATTTTGGTATATGTTTTTTCAGCCCAGATTTTCCAGAAAGAAAATTTTGTTTTTTGGGGCTTTAAAAACCGTATTTTGATCGAGTTTCTAAAGACTTAAGCTGACGGGTTTTTATCTGTGATGTGATATTTGTATTGAACGTCTGCTAATCGCTATATGTCGATTAGTGAGGGTTATACAAATCTGTGATCTGTAATGTTGCTGGAATGTGTATATGAATTCATTGGATTGTCGCGAGTGAATAGCCGGGGGTTGTGAGACGAGAGTTTTCTTTTCTTTCAATTCATGTAAATTTGTAAATTGATGTAATAATTATTTGTATGTCCGCACAACCGGGTCGGGGTTGTAGCCGTCATTGTATAATTTCTTTTTACTGTTTTTGCTCCTAGGATAGACCCAAGGTGTGGTGCACAAACTACCGGGTATCCCGAAGTGCCGAGTGGCCTACTCACGGAGATGAGGGAGGTTGCTTCGCTTCGGGTACTTGGCGGGTAGTTTGCCGCACCCGTAGGGGTCTTGGGTGGGATATTGGCTATTCACCGCGACCGTGTAATCTGCTTTTCGTTACAGGCTCGTACGAATTGCGGATTCCTAGTATATCCAATGTGTTCATCTGTGATCTGAAATGGCTATCATTGCAATATATCTATATATGATATTATTTAGGCGTTGCTTATATTTTACAGCCGCGCTAGCCCAGCCCCCGCTCTGTCGTTAGTTAAGTAACCTAACGGGTATTGACGGGGCCCCGCGGCGAATGCGAATGGCATAAGCGTACGTCATATTTTGGTTGTTTTCTGCAATGGTAGGATTAAATGATGGGACGCATTAAAAGAACTAATGCAAGAAAATAAACCAAGTAAAAGTCGTTGGAACACTTTCGAAAAACCACTCGGTTCTTTTCAAAACCAACTTTTAAATGCGGAGTTTGAGCCACTCCTTTTTAAAAAGCTATCTCGTTCCATCGATTATATCAAATTCACTACGTTCATGGTTTTGCCAAAACCATTCGTAGCCCTCCATCGTTTCACATGAATAGTCAATAGTATTCAAGTTATGTTTGTTGGCCAAAGTCAAGGCATAGTGATTGGTAGCTAGCTATTGGGTATTCATGTGCCGCATAGATAGATGCGTTGGTTTGGAACAGTCGTACTGCCTTGTTGGCCAAAGTCAAGGGTAGGTGCGGGTGGATTCAAATTAACCTGGAGAACGACGGGTAGAACTTGACATGTGACTTATGATTTGTTGGCCAAAGTCAAGGTCATAAGAGCATGGGGCAAAAATCCACATCGGGAGTTTCAAAAGAACTGAAACTTGCTAGTGTTGCATACCATTTGGAGTGTGATGATTCTGGTAGGATTCCTTCAGTTTCGTCACGCGATGATATTTGGATCCCGATCCTACTGTGAGTATATGCTACTCCTCGGGAAATTTCTCACTAAACGATCAATGCTATAAACCTAGTAGGTGTCTAGAAAGGTGTTAGCGGGGCTACGCCCCCAGGGAAAAGAGGTTATTTAATTAAGGAACTTCGCGAAAGCGTCGGAAAACCTCCCTCGAAGTACCGACACTGGCCTGGCTGAACGGTTAAGCAAGAATTGTACGGTGAGATTGATCCTGACTAATTCTTCCTTTTTGGTTTGAGGAGGGATTCGAGAAACAGTGGGAGCCATCCTGTTTAGACAAACTAAAAAACCATTCTAAACTTGCAAGAGCATCATGCTGAGTGTTTCTTCTCTCTCCTAACTGCAGCGACCAATCGACATGACTGGACTTAAGTTACTTCTAGATAAAAACATACTGACAGGGCCAAACTACAAAGATTGGCTCAGGAATGTCAAGATGGCAATCACTTACGACAAGCTGGGGTATCTTCTTACCACCAAAGCTCCCCCTGTCCCAGGTCCCAAAACCAGCGTCGCGGATAAGGAAATCCGTAAGACCTGGGAAATCGATTGCGCGAAGGCCAAGTTCCTCGTTCTTGCCTCTATGGACAACGAACATCAGAGGAGGCACGAGAATATGGACCTCGAATCCATATTTCTCCATACAAAAGAACTGTATGGAGAGCAGTCTCGTATCGCAAGATACGAAGTGTCGAAGAAGTTATTTTCGGCAAGGTTGGCCGTCGGATCATCGGTAGCGGAACACGTGCTTAAGATGATTGACTACATAGAAGAGCTCGCGGACCTTGGGACCACGTTGGAGAATGAGCTCTATACGGACTTGATTCTCCAATCCCTTCCTTCCACTTACGCCCAGTTTATCCTGAACTTCAACTTACAAGAAAAGGAAGTTGAACTTTCAGAACTCCTCAACATGCTGAGGAGCGCAGAGGGCACCCTACAGAAAGGTAGGGAAACATCCACTTTGTTTGTAGGAGGATCTTCCTCTTCTACGTCCAAGGCAAAAGCCAAGGGAAAGAAGAAGAAAGCCCCCGCCAAACCAAGGGGCGGTGTTAGTAAAGTGGATACGAAGGGAAAGACAAAAGCAACTAAGAAAGTGGGGAAGCTTGTGGATAAGGAAGAATGCTTCTATTGTCATAAGAAGGGACACTGGAAAAATGATTGCAGGGCTTGGAAGGCCAGAACACAGGATCTGAAGCAGGTTGCGGCTTCAGCTTCAGGTGTGTATGTTATTGAAAACTGTCTTTCAATAAACTCTACTTCCTGGGTATTGGATACCGGATCAGGATCTCATATCTGTAATTCTTTGCAGGCGTTGAGAAACCGTAGGGTTTTGAAGGCAGGTGACATGACCCTCAAAGTTGCAAACGGAGCTAGCATGGATGCTAAGGCCGTGGGGGACTATCACCTGGGAATGTCAGATGGACATGTTTTGGTTTTGCGTAATTGCTTTTTTGTACCCAACGCAACTTGTAATATCATTTCTTTATCTTTGGTTTCTAAAGAAGGTTATGAATTTGAGTTTGTAAACAATGTTGTAAACATTCACCTTAATCAAGTTCTGATTGGGTCAGGTACATTGAGCAATGGTATATACGTATTAAACCAACCACAGATTTTCAATGTCCAGAATACACACAAAAGAAAGTCTCCGGAAATCAATCAGACTTTCTTATGGCATTGTAGACTGGGTCACATCAATGAGAGAAGATTGACTAAGTTACATACAGAAGGATATTTAAATCCGTTCGATTATCAATCGTATGCCACTTGTCCATCCTGTCTCAAAGGAAAGATGACAAAGACTCCGTTCACTGGACATGGAGTAAGAGCGAGCGAGCTCTTGGGACTCGTACACAGCGATGTGTGCGGTCCAATGTCTACACATGCGCGAAGCGGTTTTTCATACTTCATTACTTTTACGGATGACTTTTCAAGGTACGGTTATGTCTTCTTAATGAAACATAAGTCCGAACCCTTTGGAAAGTTCCAGGAATATAAGAATGAAGTAGAAAAACAAACCGGCAAAAGTATCAAGATTCTATGATCGGATCGAGGTGGTGAATACTTGAGTGCCGAGTTCCTGGACTATTTAAAAGAGAACGGTATTCTCTCTCAGCTTACTCCTCCATACACTCCGCAACATAACGGTGTATCGGAGAGACGGAACCGAACCTTATTGGATATGGTACGGTCCATGATGAGTAACGCTGAGTTACCGCGATCATTCTGGGGGTATGCGCTAGAATCGGCTGCATACCTTTTGAACCGAGTTCCCACTAAGACTGTGCCTACCACACCATATGAGATGTGGTGTGGGAAGAAACCCTATCTTAAGACATTAAGACATGGGGATGTCCAGCTTTTGTCAAAAAGCAGCATGCGGACAAACTCGAGGAACGCTCAGTACAGTGCAAGTTCGTGGGATATCCAAAGAACTCCAAGGAATATTTCTTCTACTGCGAAGAGGAACAAAAGGTTTTTGTTTCTCGTCATGCCTACTTCTTGGAAACTGAGTTTTTGGAAAACCAGATAAGTGGGAGCATAGTAGAACTGGAAGAAATTCCAGAACCACGAGCTATTACTAAAAACTTAGTGGAACCAGAGGGTTCAAAAGAACAGGACATTCCTACGCCGCTCCGCAGGAGTAGTAGGCAGTCTCATCCGCCCGAGAGATACTACGGTTTTCTTATAGACGGGGATAGAGAGGATTGCATCATAGATTATGATGAGCCTACTAGCTTCCAGCAGGCCGTTCAGAGCGTTGACTCAGTAAAATGGCTGGATGCAATGCGGACCGAAATGGAGTCCATGTACACCAACAAAGTATGGACGTTGGACATTGCTCCAGACGGGGTAAAACCCGTAGGATGCAAGTGGATCTTCAAAAGGAAGATTGGTGTAAATGGACAGGTTAAGACCTATAAAGCTAGACTGGTTGCAAAGGGTTTTCGTCAAAGACCTGGTTTGGACTATGACGAGACCTTTTCTCCAGTAGCTATGCTGAAATCCATTCGGATCCTTCTTGCCATTGCTGCCTTCCACGATTATGAGATTTGGCAGATGGACGTAAAGACCGCTTTTCTAAATGGAAATTTAGAGGAGTGTGTTTATAGGGACCAGCCAGAGGGTTTCATTCAGAGTGGGAGCAGCGGAAAGGTGTGCAAGTTGCTTAAGTCCATCTATGGACTAAAGCAGGCATCGCGGAGTTGGAACATCTGTTTTGATGAGACGGTCAAGGAATTTGGCTTTATCAAAAATCCAGATGAACCATGCATCTATAGTAGATTTGTAGCGAGAACTGTAGTATTCCTCGTTTTATACGTGGATGACATTCTCTTAATAGGAAATGACATTCCTATGCTACAATCTGTCAAGGGGTTCTTGTCACACAGGTTCTCCATGAAAGACCTGGGTGATGTCTCATACATCCTGGGGATCCGGATCCATCGTGATAGATCCAAGAAGATATTAGGACTTTCACAGTCCAGGTACATCGACACCATACTGAAAAGATTCAGTATGGAAGATTCCAAGCGCGGTAACCTACCGGCTTGTCACGGGATCACCCTCTCTAAAGAGATGTCTCCAAAGACTGATTTGGAGAGGGATCGCATGTCTATTATACCCCAAGCTTCTGCGGTAGGTTCTATAATGTATGCGATATTGTGTACCAGACCGGATGTAGCTTATGCACTGAGTGTGGTAAGCCGGTATCAGTCAAACCCTGGGGAGAAACACTGGATAGCGGTAAAGGACATTCTCAAGTACCTGAGAAGGACTAAGGAGATGTTCTTGGTGTATGGCGGAAAAGACCTCCAGATCGAGGCCTTTGCTGACTCCAGCTTCCAGAGTGACAAGGATGATTCCAAGTCCATGTCGGGTTTTGACTTTACCCTCAATGGAGGGGCGGTGTGTTGGAAGAGTTCCAAACAGGAAACCGTTGCTGACTCGACTATGGAAGCGGAATACATCGCTGCATCTGATGCCGCAAAAGAAGCTGTCTGGATGAGGAAGTTCTTGAAAGAACTTCAGGTGGTTCCGTCCATTGTTGATCCAATACCTCTATATTGCGACAACAACAGGGCTATAGCTTTAGCGAAGGAACCCAGGTCCCATCAGAGATCCAGACACATCTTGAGGCGGTATCACCTGATCAGGGAGATCGTTGATCGCCAGGAGATCGAGGTTCAGACGGTTTCATCAGAAGATAACATTGCAGATCCATTCACCAAGGCCTTGCCCCAGACTCAGTTCGAGCAGCTGATCGAGATGATAGGTCTTCGATACGCCAGTACATGGCCTTAGTGCAAGTGGGAGATTGTTAGTGTATATGCCCTAGAGGCCATTACTGTATCATACTAGTTTGTATATTACTTAATGGAAGCTTGGGATATTCACCTTGTATATACAATCTTGCTCAAAATAGTAGTATGCTACTTGGTTTGTTTCTACTTCAATGTGTACTTGTGTTTATTTTACTATATCACCTATACACATTAGTGGAGCCCTTAGGATCTTTGCTTGATTACCAGCGTTGTGATGGCAGTCACACTAGTGGGGGCTGGGTAATCTATAAGCACATCCTTATGCAGGTCCCTAGTCATAGGACTATCGAGACAGGGCATCGATACTCCGGAGTAGACTAGCGCATGCGCTTCTCATCCCAGTATGGGAGACGGTCTGTCCCACAGCCGTTAGTACATCGTACTGGAGATAGTATGCGGGTGCTCGTTAGGTTACGAGTACACTGGACATGACTCGTCGGGAACTGACCGGTTGGTATTATACCTATTGTCAGTTTTCAGTTCCCAGGTGACATGAGTACAGCTTAGTCCGCTGACTTGACACTGTCACTTCGCCTCGAGTGTGTTCCCACTGTACTTTGATTACTACCCTACCACGGCTCAAAGGAGTCGTGCAAACAGGTAGTATTTGGGTGCAGTCCCGAAGCACTTGGAGGCAGTGACGGTTAGACAGGATTCGTCTCTCCTGGTATTGGTGGTTGACATCGCGTTGTGTCTAAGAGAGCCATTACATGAGTAGTCCCTGGCCAGGGCAAGCGAGATATACGGGTAGGCTTCCAGTGTTATCTCAGGGTGCATTGGGCTTCACTCCGACACGACTTATACCGCTATTAGGGGACTGACGTTTACCGCCCCCTAGGCCCGCTATGCGATGTATCAGACAAACAGACCGGACTGTACGGAGACTGTCACAGTCAGACTCAGTAGGAGTTCAGATGGGTTTCACCTCGTCAGTCTTCTTGTCGGCATCTACCTGGGGACCGTTACGCACTGCTAGTGCCGCTTGCGGTCTGTGGTTAAACCCACTGCCAGCGTAGTGTCGAGTCTTTAGAGTCCCACACAGAAAGCTATTCGCCTTTAAGCAAAAGAGTAGAGGTCGCATGGTTTTGCGACAGGTTGCATGGTTTTGCGACAGGGTTCGGTCACATCCGTTCACTTGTGCACGTACAGTGTCCGGACAGTTAACACTAGCGGGCTTTAGTTTAAGCCAGATCCTAGTGTACGTTTTGGGATTGATTTTATCTCGTTTGTATTCGTGTTCCTCGGAACGCGGATGCGGGTGTGTATGCACAGTTGACAGAGAGACAGAGGCAGAGTATTCTCATTGGGGTTGTTGACTGTTGACTATTTACAGTTGACTGTTGACCATTGACTTTTGCTTAACCCTAATGAGAATAAGATATATGATTAACATTAATATTAATTAAGTATTATAGTGACATGATTGTTGAGGGGTTGACTTTGTTGACTTGTTGACTTTGTTGACCGGTTGACTAGGTTGGACTAGTTGACCATCTTCATGACAATGGCTATCATTCCATGGCAAAGACTTTTGCTTGCTTGTTTATTTATGCAAAATGAGTGCATGAAATGATATAGCCATTTTGACTTAAACCATTTTACACAATACTTGATTACTATTTTTGTTATGATGGCTTTTGGATTATGAGAGGTGAGAATGAGAAGAGTATGGTTCATTCTATCATTTTGCTTTCTCTCTCTTGAGCTCTCTCATTCTCAAGCTCTCCCTCTTGCTCTTGCTCTCTCTACCTTAAGGCAAACCATTCTCATGTGTTGAGACTCGTTGCCTTAGAGATAAAAAAAACACCAAAACATTCCTCTACTCACTCTAGTTCACAAGGTTTAGCAAACCGAGTGAAGCAGTTTCTTCAAAGTTCGAAGAAGAAGCCAAAGGTAGAAGCTTTCAGGTGGATCGATCTTCGGCGCAAGGAGACGACGGGGTGAAGCCGATCTGGACAACCATCGAGGCTTGAAGACGAAGGAGTTCAAGAAAGAAAGGTATAACCCCCTAACCGAGTAGTTAACAACTCCTAGTTAGGTTGTTAGTTAGATGTTTAACAAAGATCCGGTTTTGAGTCCATGTTACCGCCTCTACAAAATTGTTTTTCATCAAATTCCGCATGCCCGAAAGTACCGGGAGAGGTAGCATGGACTTACACCAACCAACATTTGATTCAAGTGAATGTTCATAACATTGTTCTGCAATACAAAATTATATCCTTCATTGTCTAACAAAGAAACAGATATTATATTACAAAGCATACTTGGTACGAAATAACATGGGTTCAATACCAATATACATCCCGATGGCAACCCCAAGTGATACTCTGCCACTGCGACTGTATATACATTAGAACCATTTCCAACGCGGAGAGTATGGTCACCTGTCTTCAAAACCTTGCTATTTCTCAGCCCCTGCATAGAATTGCAAATGTGAGAACCTGAACCGGTATCTAATACCCAGGAAGCAGAGTTTATTGAAAAACAGTTTTCTGTCACAAACACACATGAAGCAGATGCATCCCCATGGTTCTTCTTGAGATTTAAGTACTCCGTGTAGTTGCGCTTCCAATGTCCTGTTTTGTGGCAGTGAAAACATTCCCCTTTCCCCGATTCTCCAGCTTTGGACTTGTCCTTCCCTTTAACCTTTTTAACTCCACCCTTAGGATTGGTGGGTTTCTTCTTTTTCTTTCCCTTGACCTTAGCCTTTGGGCGAGAAGAGGAAGATTGCCCAACACTCAAAACGGGAGTTTTCACTGATTTCAGTGTGCTCTCTGCACTCCTTAACATATTAAGGGGTTCAGGTAGTTCTTCCTCCATGTTGTGCATGTTGAAGTTAACTATGAATTGAGCAAAGGTGGAGGGGAGGGACTGCAGAATAATATCCGTATATTGTTCGTTGTCCATCGTCCATCCAAGGTCCTCAAGCTCTTCTATGAGATCTATCATCTTCAGAACATGGTCTCCTACTGGTGTGCCAGGGGTCATTCGCATCTGAAACAATTTCTTTGATGCTTCGTATCGTAATACGCAGGATTGCTCTCCATACAACTCCTTTGTATGGAGGAATATGTCATGAATGTCCATATTCTCGTGCTGCTTTTGATGTGTGTTATCCATCGATGCAAGCGCGAGGCATTTGGCCGTGGCACAGTCAGCATCCCATGTCCTGCGGACTTCTTTGTCCGCAACTGAGGATTTTAGACCTGGGATGGGCGGGGCTGGAGCCGTGAGGACATATGATACTTTATCATAAGTCAAGGCAATTTTCAGATTACTCAGCCAGTCTTTATAATTGGACCCATTCAATTTATTTTTATCTAGTAGAAGCTTGAGTCCAGTTATTGGTATTTGCCATTAAGAGAGAGAAAAGAATACACTCAGCAAAAGATCTTGCAAAGATCAGATTGGTTATTATCTTATCTAATCGATATCTCCCACTGCTTTAATCAAGTTTTTCTTTCAAACCTTAAAAAGAAAACTAGCCAGGATTAATTACAGTCTACAACTTCGCTAACCGCTCAGCCAGGCCAGTGTCGATACTTGAGGGAGGTTCCTCGTGCTTTCGCACGGACCTAATTAAAGTAAACCTCATTTTCCCAGAGGCATAGCCCCGTTAACACCTTTCTAGACACCTAATGAGTTAGCTAATTGTAAACTGCAAAACTCTCCTGGGAGCAACTATTGCCCACAGTGGGATCGGGATCCAACCATCATATAGAAGGTATGCAATCTCATTGAAAATCTCAACACTTGAAATTCCCGATGCGGTTTTTACCCCTAGTACTTATGACCTTAACTATGGTCAACAAATCATAAGTACCAGTCAAGTTCTACCCGTCATTTCTTGATTAATTAGACCCACTCATATGACCCTTAACTATGGTCAACAAAGTCGCATGAATGTCCTAATTAATCTGCATCATATGCAGTGTAGGAAGACATCACTTAGCTACCGTATACTACGTCTTAACTATAGTCAACAAACGTAGCATACTAAGTACTCTACTTCCTAAAATAACGGAGGGTTGTGGATGATTTTTAAGAAAATCTTTAACGCTTTGAACTTGATATCGTCGTAGAATCAAATGGTTTTCAAAAGGAGTGGCTTGAGCTCCGCAGTTATGAAATGTAGCTTTTTCATAAAGAGCCGAGTGGTTTTCAAATCCAATTCTACAGCAACTTTTTAGGTTTATTTTCTTTACATTAATCATATTAATGTAGTCCCATCATTTAAGTCCTTAAGCCAATCACAGAAAAGAAACGAAAATACAATGTACGCTTATGCCATCCGCATTCGCCGCAATGTTCCGTTATGCACCGTTAGGTTACTTAACTAACGGCATACCGGGACGGGACTAGCGCGGGTGTAAAACATAAGCAACGTCTACTATATATCATATATTTAATATATCATTCGTCTCAGATAACACATCACAGAATACAGGCAGCAGAAATACACAAATGATAATACAGGATATATTAGGACGTCCGTATTTAGTATTTTAGCCAATCAATAGAAAATACGGATTCCACAGTCGCGATGAATAGCCAAGCCCAAACCCCTAGACCCCTACGAGAGCGGCAAGCGACCCTACCAATTCTGGAGTTTAGGAGACCCGGTCTCGACTCCTCGAGATGGCCTCCCACTAAACCCCAGAACCCGGTCACCTGTGCTCCCCTCCTTGGGTCTATCCTAATGCAGAAAAGTAAATAATATACAACACTGGTGACATCAACTTCAACCCGGAAGTGCCCCAAATAAAAGAATATTACATTACATTTCAATTTTACATGAATGAAAAGAAAACTCTCATCTCACATAAAAAAAAGCCCTGGCTATTCAATCGCGACAATCATGCACATCATATCTCCCCAACACATAATATCATATATCATCAACGTAAGTAAGTATGCGTACCCCGATTGTCGTTGATGTATAGCAACGAAACCAGCGATATGCGATATACTACACTTACAGTCACAGAAAAGAAAGTGTAAAACTACAACATTTGGAATCCACATTTTCTTCAGACATCGTAAATTCGAAATATCACATACTTCACATTTCATGCCAACTATATGAATTCCACATATTGTATCACATTCCAGATAAATAGACAGTATTAAACTTTTCGATCGAATAATCAAATACCCAAAATTTCCTAAAGCTCAACACTTGAGCGGAGTTCAAAAATCCTAGAATGTGTCACAGTAGCAGTGGTCCAGCCGTAGAAGGGTCAAGCCAACGCCTCACATATGGCACGCCGTACTGCCCCAAACCCTAAGGTTTAGAGGTAGTTCAGACGGTCACATAATCGAGTTAAGGTTTGTGTTCTTCTAGAGGGTCCACCACATAACTTGCACATATTTCCGAAAGATTTAAACCCGAGAAAAAATCAACACTTGAAAGTTTTTCGTGCCGGGAAAAAGTGAGTTAAAGATATTCATTCGAACATTTTAATACTTTCTAAATTATCCGAAAAAGGCACGAAATTAACATTTTCCGATCGAATCAACGAACCCAAAATTATCCCCAGAACACTCAACACTTGAATCAGATTAAAAATACCCAAAAATATATACAAGCAAGTAAGAATATTACTGTACAAAAACGAGGCAATATGACATCTGTACGGCCGCGGATCCGCGGCCCAAGCAAGGTCTGGCCGCGGTTCCGCGGCGGCATGTACTGTTTATGGCTTCGTTTTTACATATATTCTTAGAATTGCCTGCCGAATTTTTTAAGTATTTTTAATTCTGAAAAAACACAGTTTTTAAAAAATGTACAGAGAGGGGTTAAAAAATGCGTATTTCGGGTTCGATAGGAGTTTTAACTTCGCCAAAGCATCGCCTAAAGCTCTAGCTTGGCTCTGATACCATTGTTAGGTTTACCTAGCACCTCATGATGGGTTTGGAAGCATCACATGTGCCAAAATCAAATTTTTTAAGGTGCTAAGTGAACATACAAAGAATCATCACTAGAAATTAGGGTTTCATTACTTTGTCATCATTACAAGTAGTAAAAGCTAGGGTTTTGAGAGTACAACCTTTGTAGCTCCCTATGCTAGACTCGTTAGCTACTTGAGGGTTGGAAAAAGGTCCGCTTGAGATCTTCTAGGTCCACGATGATCCACCCGGAGTCATCTTTGTCCAAGCTTGAAGCTTTACAAGATCAAGAGAAGAAATGGAAGCTAACACTCTACATTAATGGGCAAGACTAGTGTAGAATGGTATTATGGTTGGTTTTCTCACTTCAAAATCCTAACTTGGTCACTCTTTGACTCACTTGAGAAAACTAGAGAGCAAGAGAGAAAGGAGGAAGAAGATGACGGCTTTCTAAAACTCAAGATAATGATAAGCTTGTCAATAAAAATGAGAAAATAGAATATATATATTTTCTATCTCTCATTCTTAACCAAGGTTATAAAATATCCAGATATTTTAGTTTGGAACAAAAATGACCATAGAAATTAAATCATGGTTAAACAAAAGGGTTAATGAAAGAATAAAATATTCAACCATGAAACAATTTCCATTTTCATTTTTCTTTTCCAAAAATAATATCCATATATTTTATAAAGGGTGTGAGTCTTATATTGCCACCATCCACTATATCAACAACCATGATAGAATGATGTATGCATGTATGTGTGCATGCACATCCATATGTGCATGAATAAGAATGAATGCATACATGCATGCATACAATAAAAAAGACAAGAAAGGATTTCAAGTGAGAAACTAATGGTCAAATGATAAATCAACACTTGATTTAGCAACCCGGTCATATCACATACGACCCGACCAAAAGCAAACCGCCCGATTAATATACGGTATCTCATACACGCATTTTAACCGGGTCCACGCGCATATCACATATGCGCACCACATCGTTTCGCCTGGACTAGGCAACTCCATTGTGGGACTCTAAGACTCGTCAATACGCCGGTAGTGGGTGATGATCATATCAAACACCCCCAAGCCGCAAGCGGTCAGCTAAACGTAACGGCCACCCGGGTATTGAGCGATCAGAAGAAAACAAGCGAACCTGTCACAACTCCCGTCGAGCCAACCGGCAACAATACCGTACAGTCCGGTCTCTTCGTCAGATATGCTGCATATCAAGTCTAGGGATGGTAACGTCGACCCCAATAACTTAATAAGTCGTTCCAATGAATGGTCTATAACAGATCGAGAAACTACTGATAACACTTATCAGTAAATCTCAATAGCCCTGGCAAGGGACTTACTGATATAGCCAATCGAGCACAGCAAAGAATCGACCCCCAATACCGGGAGAGATGAAACCCCTCCTATCGATCATCGCCTTCGTGTGTCTCACGACTGTACCCAACGACCATCTGTTTGCACGACTCAGTAGAGCCGTGGTAGGGTGGTAATCAAAGTACTGTGGAGAACACACAAGACTCTATGACGATCTCGGGTCTACAGACTAACCTGCACGAGTGTCACCTGAGAATTGCTATCCGACGATAGATATGATTCCCTATAGGAGTTCTCGGTGAGTCCATCCAGTGTACCCAGTCACCACTGAGCACCCGTATACGATCTCGATGTCAAACATCAATGAATGTGGGAACATTCATTGCCCATCATATGGGTCTAGTATCATATACGCTAGTCTAGTCTGGTATATCAATGCCCAGTCTCGATACACCTACGACTAGGGACATTCCAGGATATGCTTATAAACTACAGATGTCCCACTAGTATGATCTCTATCATAATCATAGTAGTCAAGCCTATATCCTCAGGGCTTTATCAACATGTGTGAATGAATAAAAGCATGATCAAATCAACATGTCAGATAAAGAAGAACCAGATAGCATACTATCATGTCGAGCAAGAATGTACACTGAATATATATATATATATACATGTATAAATACATCCACTATCATATAATGGCCTCTAGGGCATACGTATATCCAACAAAAAGAATGTCGTCTACGTATAATACGAGGAACACAACAGTTCTCCATACAATCTTACTATATAAGCATGGTTCATCTGGATTTTTGATAAAGTTGAATTCTTTGACTGTTTCATCAAAACAGATGTTCCAACTCCGCGATGCCTGCTTTAGTCCATAAATGGACTTAAGCAGCTTGCACACTTTCTCGTTGCTCCCACTCTGATTAAAACCTTCTGGCTGATCCATATAAACGTACTCTTCCAAAGGTCCATTTAGTAAAGTCGTCTTTACGTCCATCTGCCAGATTTCATAATCATAGAAGGCGGCAATGGCAAGAATAATCCGAATGGATTTGAGCATAGCCACTGGTGAAAAGGTTTCATCATAGTCCAAACCAGGTCTTTGATGAAAACCTTTTGCAACAAGTCTAGCCTTATAGGTTTCAACCTGTCCATCTACACCAATCTTTCTTTTGAAGATCCATTTGCAGCCAACGGGTTTTACCCCTTCTGGAGCAAAGTCCAAAGTCCATACTTTGTTAGTGTACAGGGACTCCATTTCGGTCCGCATTGCATCTAGCCATTTTACCGAGTCTCTGCTCTGAATAGCTTGCTGGAAGCTAGTTGGTTCATCATTTTCAATGATGCAATCCTCTCTATCCCCGTCTATGAGAAATCCGTAGTATCTCTCGGGCGGATGAGAAAACATATTACTCCTGCGGAGTGTTGCGGGAATGTCCTGTTCTTTTGAATTTTCTGGTTCTGCTATGCTTTCAGTAATAGCTAGTGGTTCTGGAATTTCATCCAGTTCTATTGCGCTCCCACTTATCTGATTTTCTAAAAATTCAGTCTCCAAGAAGCAGGCATGACGAGAAACAAAAACCTTTTGTTCCTCTGCGTAATAGAAAAAATACCCATTAGAGTTCTTTGGATATCCCACAAACTTGCACTATACTAAGCGTGCCTCGAGTTTGTCTGTATGCTGCTTTTTGAAAAAAGTTGGACATCCTCTTGTCTTAATGTGCTTAAGATAGGGTTTTTTCCCACTCCACATCTGATATGGTGTTGTAGGCACTGTCTTAGTTGGAACCAGGTTCAAAAGATATGCAGCTGATTCTAGTGCATAACCCCAAAAAGATCGCGGTAACTCAGCATTACTCATCATGGAACGAGCCATATCCAATAGGGTTCTTTTCCTCCTTTCCGATACACCATTGTGTTGTGGAGTGTATGGAGGAGTAAGATGAAAGAGAATTCCATTGACAAGTTGCATAAGATTGATATTCGAACGGATCCAAATATCCTTCTTTATGCAACTTGGTCAACTGTTCATAACATAATATTGCATTTTTGTATTCCCCATTCTTATGCATTTAAGAATAAAAACAGGTGCTTTTGACCCTTGTCTGCTACATGTTACAGGTTACAGGTTCTGGGAGCAAAAACAGTGAAAAACACAAAAGACGACACAAAAGAAGGATTTTTGACCAACAAATAGGAGGATCTTAGTAAAGCCGAGACGAAGAACGGTTCACAATCAACAAGGCAACGCAAGGTCCAATTGTTAAGGCAAACGGTTAAAAATCCATTGCAAAGTGTTCACTGAATATCTGGAATCACTGTAGAAGCCCAAATGAAGAAAAGACTAAAGAAATAAAGAGCCCAAAGAAACCTAAAGAAAGCCCAGAAAAATTATCAGGAGATCTCACCATTGGGCCGCGGAACTGCGGCCCAAGCACACCAATGCCGCGGTTCCGCGGCCGTATGAAGCCTTTATGGAAAGAAATTTTTACCAAAACGTCTTGGAGGCTATGGAAAGATTTTCTGTTGGTATATTTGTAATTGTAGACATGCGGAGCAATTGTAAACCTAGGGTTTCTATGTCTTATAAATAGAACCCAAAGCCTTGTATTTTCTTATGCCTCTATTCATGAATAAAATTCTGTTTTCTTGAAGTTAGAGCGCATCAATCGTAAGTAGGTTATTTTTCGTGCCCTAGTTATAGTTTTCATATCTGCCCTAGGTAAATTATTTTCTTTCCTTAGTTTAATTTAGTTTAGAATTTTATTAACTTGCAATAGATGTTTCTTCTTTTTAACAAAATCATGTCTTTCTTCATCCCCTCAATGAGCGAGTAGTTTCCTCGCTTGTTAGGGTTAGGAATAGGGAAGGATTTGAGAGATGAAGATCTCTCATCTCTTTTCGTTGCCAATCTTTTATGAACATTAGAACTCCATGCATACCTTCTTATTCCGCTCCCTACGGCACTCTACCCTCGAGGTAACGGTGATTCCGTAGTCTAAAGGCCCGGATTTTACGGTTTTCCATGGAGGTTAGGGTAAAGATTAATAAAGGAAGGACAAGGATCTAGAGGCAAGGATCTAGAGGAAGAATCAATCATCCCAATCATCCTAATCCCCTTTATAAATATTTACCATAACACTAATATGATATATTTAATTAATGGCAATGGAAAGAGATGTAGATCTTTGTTTACCAAATTTTCCCTAAACCTAATCCTATCAAGTTTCTAATTCTAGTGTCATACAACTTCAATTTTTTGGTTTAATTATACAACCAAACATCATTTGGAATTAACTCGTAAGAACTTAAGGGAGATTTACAACATCCCTGTGGACCGACCCGTATTCACCGGCTAGCTGCAAAGCGACGCCGTTCTTGATTGCGGTAAATATTTTTGATCGACAAAACATCTCTAAATCAAATGGCGCCGTTGCCGAGGATGGCGTAAAATTTTCCTTTTTGTAAGTTCGGGTTAATATAAAATAAAAAAAATCATAAAAATTTGAAAAAAAAAAATAAATAATTTAAAAAATTCTATCCTCTTTTATTGTTTGAAGGGTTTTCTTTGTGAATCTTTGCAGATTTGACGAATCTGAAACAACACAGAAGGCAAATCGGAAAAGGGTACATCAAAACAGGAGGAGATTGAAAGTACAGAGCAGCAGAGAAAATCCGGAGCCCTGATACCTCAAGGAGACCGCGATTCCGCGGCTATTACCTGCCCCAGACCGCGATTCCGCGGCTTCCTGTGGAGATCTCTGCACGAAATTTGCACTGTTTGTTTCCTAATTCTCCCCTCTACAAATCCCCATATATCTTTTGCCAAATCTTCTGCAGGATTCTTTGCGCCAAAAAACTTCTTCCCCCTTCCAATAATAGATTTTCTGCAGGATTCTTTGCGCCGCGCTAAATAGCAAATTGATTGCAAGTGATTTACTGCTTTGCATACTTTAATCTGACTTTAAGGGGCTATTGACCAATTCAGATTGGGTGGGGATTTCATCACCCTTCCCAGGACCCTAGAAATCACTTAAAGCATTTGCATTGACTACTCTTAATTAAAAAATATTAGACTCAGTCCTAAGGACGTCGCGCTCAATAGGACAGAGGACTAGTATAGGCATCGGCCGTTTATCCTAACCTGACTTTGCGGTGCCTAGGCAGGTGTGTCAAGGCTAGTGGTTTTTAATTAGGCGCACAGCGTGGTTCCTTCCCACTTACCTGGCACTTACCTGGCCGCAATTGGCGGTGAAGAGGCGGTTTGAGGTCCTATCTCTAGCCCTTTGGAACAGTTAGGAGCTGTCTAGCTGACCTAGGTGACCCTAGATCTAGGCCTGATTGTGCATGTGTGGTTAATTGCATTTGTGTCACAAGTCTCTTTTCAAAAATATTTTTGCAAAAGCACACCTAAAAAAAGAAAAAGGAAAAATCTTTTCAAAACTTGCAATTTGTCGCTAAAGATCATTGCACTCACTTACACCACTTCTTCTCATTGACGTTTACTTACCTCCACATTCTGTCTTTCATCTTTCGACTACACTAACCCTTTTAGTGTATGTCCGGTTGGACTAGGGACCCTAGCGCCCGATTAGTCCGTGTTTCGTTGGTACCGACTGACGAACCTTTTGACTCCGAAGTCGAAATCTTGTCCACTTCTTCACTTTCACCATCACATTCTTCTTCCGAAGGTATGTCGGGATACAATCCTAACAATATCTTACCGACGGGAATGATTCCACCTCCGTTAGGTGCGAATAACCCGAATAACCCGCCTGTTGAAGCGCCCGCACGAGTCGCGCTCCAGGATCTCTTCTACCCTGTCCGCACTTCTTTACCTACTTGTCTTTCACCACCAGCAGCAAATGGGGACAATTTTGAGATCAAACCCCACTTCATCAATATGCTGCCTAAGTTTCATGGTTTGGAATCCGAAGATGCATATATCTTTATCAATAAATTCCAAAACGTTTGCGCTATGATGAAAACGACCCAATTATGTGATGACGCTATAAGGTTAAGGGTCATTCCTTTCACCTTATGTGACCTAGCCAAGAAGTGGCTATGCAGCACCGCATCACATTCAATTAGAAATTGGGACGAGTTTGTGAAAGCTTTTCTTAAAAAGTTCTATCCTCACCACAAAACTGCTAGAATCCGTAATGAGATTATACAATTTTCACAGTTTCCTTCCGAACAATTTTGGAAATGTTTTGAAAGATTCAAAGACCTACTCGTTCAATGCCCTCACCATGGGATCGAAAGTTGGCAACTTTGCCAAACATTATACGAGGGATTGAACCCGGCAACGAAGCAGTTGCTCGAAACCATTTGTCAAGGTCACTTTCTATCCAAGTCTAGTGAGGAAGCGTGGCAGTTTCTTGAGGATCTTAGTGAACAAACAATTCAGTGGGAGAGCACCAAAACCACATCATCATCTTCTTCTATTGGTCAACCTAGGGCAGGCATACATCAAGTAGAGATGTCGATTGCTATGAAGGCCGAGATGGCCGCTCTTACGAAAAAGCTAGAACCGCTTGAGACCAAAATCTCAGCACCTTCTCCTACCCCTGCTGTGCCTCCATGAACTGTTTGTGCTTGTTGTTCGGATCCGTCACATCTCACAGAAGAATGTCCTTACACTGCATCTACTTAAGGACAGGATCAAGTCAATGCTGCCTTTCAGCAACGACAAAGAAACGATCCATATTCTTCAACATACAATCCGGGATGGAAGAGCCACCCAAATTTCGCTTGGAACCAAAATCAACAATTCCAAGCAAAAAACAATTTTCAAAGCCCTCCTCCTCCAAAACAACAAGCACCTCCACAAACTCAATTTCAACAACCTTTCCAACAGCAACCTTACCCTAATCAAGTGAACAATGTTGTACCTAACACTTCTTACCTGCCAAACAATTTTGTTCAACCTAATAATGACAAGGTTAGCTCGCTCGAAAGAAGTCTAGAGGCTTTCCTAAAGCAATCTACACAATCTACAGCAAGATTAGAGACTTCTATTCAATCTTTGGTGCAAAACAGTGCCTCACACGATCAAAGCATCAAATCTATTGAGGCACAAATTGCATAACTCAACGCTGCGTTGAAAGAGCGAGAGAAAGGAAAGCTTCCGTCTCCACCATTGCCAAATCCCGGTCACGCACATGTTGCATATGAACAGCAGAATCATAACGTAAATGCTGTGACCACGTTGAGATCCGGAAAAGTGTTGCAAAACAATGTGGGTATTAACCATGACACCCCTGCCGGTGGTCCTTCTTCATCTTCTTCGCCTTCTTCTTCTTCTTCTTCTTCTTCGTCGTTAGAGCCTATTCTTCACCCTTCACACGGCTCTACTTCTTCTATCTTGAACGGACCCTCTTCTCACAACACAAACACATCTACATGGGGTTCCGTTCCAACTCAACAATCTGATCCGCAAAAATTGGACTCAATGACTTTTCAAAATGTTCCTTTTCCAAATCGGTTGAGATCCAATAAACAAACTCCACAAATGGAGAAGATTGTAGAGTTGTTCAAACAGGTTAGCATAAATATCCCTCTTTTGGATGCAATCCAACAAGTTCCTTCATATGCAAAAATCTTAAAGGACTTATGCACCAAAAAGAGGAAGTCACAAGTACCAAAGAAAGTTTTTGTGGCTAGTGCTGTTAGTGATGCTCTTGTCAATTCTTTACCCCCAAAGCACAAGGACCCCAGTTTTCCTACTATTTGGATCACAATTGGGGACAAGAACATCAATAGAGCACTATTAGATCTTGGTGCTAGTGTCAATTTGCGACCTTATTCGGTGTACGAACAATTAGGCGTTGGAGAGCTTAAGCCCACTCATTGCACTCTCCAAATGGCCGACCGATCAATCACCCATCCTAGGGGAGAGTTGGAGGATGTGTTAATTAGAGTAGGGGATTTCATTTTCCCCGTTGACTTTATTGTTATGGATACACAACCAGTCGCTAACCCTCGGAGTCAAATTCCGGTGATACTTGGTCGACCATTCCTCGCGACTTCTAATGCGGTAATCAACTGTCGTAACGGTTCAATGAATCTATCTTTTGGCAATATGACAGTTGAGCTCAACATTTTCAAGTTAGGAAGTCAGCCTTGCGAGCCTAATTCTAGCGTACTTGATGTTTGCTCGATCAATGAGATCGCGGAGGAGGACTGTGAGTTCGAAAATTTTATGTTTCATCACAGCATCGTAGACGCCACTAGTGCGTTCCTCCTAGAATCCGACACAGCTTTCACGACGGACAAAGATTATGAGTGTTTCACCTTTATAGATGATTTTGAAAACTCTCCACCCGAGTTTGAGTCTTTTGCTTTTTCGGATGAGTTAGTTGAACCATCCGACTCGGTAACGTACACTCGATTTGAACCTTTGATGGAATCCTTCGAGTTCGAAACAGTTACTCCATTGTTACCATCTATTGTTTCACCACCTAAACTCAAACTAAAGCATTTGCCGTCGCACTTAAAATATGCTTATCTAGGTGAGAATGAGACCTTACCAGTTATCATATCGGCCTCTCTAGCTCTTGAGCAAAAGAAGGCTCTTTTAACGGTCTTACACAATAATCGGCAAGCTTTCGGCTGGTCTATGGCAGACATCAAGGGGATTAGTCCCCTCATAGTTGAACATCATATACACTTGATAGATGATGCCTAGCCGGTAAGGGATCCACAAAGACGCCTCAACCCCATTATGAAAGAGGCGGTCAAGAAAGAGATTGTTAAGTGTTTTGATAGCGGTATCATTTACCCTATCTCGGATAGCCAATGGGTTAGCCCCATTCATGTCGTGCCAAAGAAATCGGGCATCATGGTCATTACCAATAAGGCAAATGAGTTAATTCTTACTCGCACCCAAACTGGGTGGCGAGTTTGCATCGACTACCGAAAACTCAATGCCGCGACAAGGAAGGACCACTTTCCTTTACCTTTCATTGACCAAATGCTAGAACGATTGGCGGGGAACGAGTTCTACTGCTTTTTAGATGGCTATTCCGGTTATAACCAAGTCCCCATAACCAAAGAGGATCAAGACAAGACTACATTTACTTGTCCCTTTGGCACTTTTGCTTATCGTCGCATGCCCTTTGGGTTATGCAATGCACCCGCTACATTTCAGCAGTGTATGATGGGGATCTTTTCTGACATGGTGGAGAAGTTTTTGGAAAATTTTATGGATGATTTCTCCATTTTTGGTGACTCCTTCGACGAGTGTTTACGACATCTTGACGCAGTTCTTCCCCGCTGTAGGGAGAAGAACCTAACTTTGAATAGGGAGAAATGCCACTTTATAGTACGAGAAGGCATTGTCTTAGGACATGTCATCTCGCAAAACGGCATAGAGGTTGATAGAGCTAAAATCGAAGTCATTTCTAATCTTCCTCCTCCTAAATGCGTCAAAGATATCCGAGGTTTCCTTGTCCATGCCGGTTTTTATAGACGGATCATCAAGGACTTTAGCAAGATTGCTAGACCCTTGACTCTCTTATTGGCCAAGGACACTACATTTGTTTTCGACTCAACTTGCATTGAAGCGTTCGAGTCTTTGAAACACTCTCTTATTTCTGCGCCCATTCTTTCATCTCCAGACTGGACGCACCCTTTCGAAATTATGTGCGACGCTTCAGATTTTGCCATTGGTGCTGTTCTTGGACAGCACATTAACAAGATGCCCCATGTAATTTACTACGCTAGCCGAACACTAAATGAGGCCCATCTAAACTACACAATTTCGGCCTTATTTAATCGGGTCACCAGTTATAGTATACACGGACCATTCAGCTCTTCGCCACCTTTTTGTGAAGAAGGATGCTATATCGAGGCTAATTCGTTGGATCCTTTTGCTACAAGAATTTGACCTTGTCATAAGAGACAAAAAAGAATGTGAAAACGTAATGGCCGATCACCTTTCACGACCTCCTTCTTCGCCTACACTTGAACTTCCAATCACTGATGTTTTTCCCGATGAGCAACTCTTGACCGTTTCTTGCGAACCATGGATCGCCAATATTGTAAACTACTTAGCCACCGGCTTGATACCTAAAGATTGGTCGAAACAAGATAAACTTCGCTTCTTGTCCCAAGTAAAGCATTTTTACTTGGATGAACCTTATCTTTTTAAATACTGTTCCTACCAAATCATTCGTCGGTGTGTACCAGAGAATGAGGTTAAGAGTGTGCTGTCTTTTTGCCACGATCAAGCATGTGGCGGGCACTTTGGCCCAAAGAAGACAGCCGAGAATGTTTTGCAGTGTGGTTTCTATTGGCCACGACTCTTCAAGGATGCATATGAACACTGCAAAACTTGCTCCCGGTGCCAACACTTAGGCCGGATATCGCGGAGAAACGAAATGCCGCTCCAACCAATTTTGGTTGTAGATATTTTTGATGTTTGGGGTATAGACTTCATGGGACCATTTCCTAACTCTTTTGGAAATGTGTATATTCTTTTGATTGTTGACTATGTTTCAAAATGGGTCGAGGCTGTGCCTAGTCGAACGAATGACAACAAGGTTGTCGTTCGATTTCTTAAAGAACACATCTTTTCTCGATTTGGGCACCCTCGCGCGATAATAAGTGATAATGGTTCTCACTTTTGCAATAAGACTTTTGAGTCCTTAATGCGCAAATACTCCATCACCCATAAGCTGTCAACGCCATACCATCCCCAAACATGTGGGCAAGCCGATGTCTCGAATCGGCAAATTAAGCAAATCTTGGAGAAAACGGTTTCTAAAAACCGTAAAAATTGGTCACTCAAATTGATCGATGCACTATGGGCTTTCCGTACTGCATACAAGACCGATCTTGGCATGTCTCCATACCGGCTTGTTTACGGGAAGGCTTGCCACCTCCCAGTAGAAATTGAGCATAAGGCATTTTGGGCTATTAAAGAGCTGAATCTATCTTTAGGAGATGCTGGCAGCAACCGAAAGCTGCAGTTAAATGAACTAGAAGAGCTGCGGGATGAGGCATATGAAAATACCGTGATTGCTAAGAACCGAGCTAAGGTGTTCCACGATAAACACCTTTTGCGAAAGACATTTAAACCTGGTCAACAGGTTTTACTCTATGATACTCGGTTACATTTTCACCCCGGCAAGCTCCGTTCTAGATGGAGAGGACCTTTTGTAGTCCGCACCGTTTATCCGCACGGTGCGGTTGATCTTGAAAATGAAGAAGACGGTACGTTATTCAAAGTAAATGGACATCGATTGAAACTGTTCTTCTCAGAGGACCATTCGGAGGAGCTCCTGTTTTTGCAGGAGCCGATCTACACTGATTAATTTTCCTCCACCTTCACCCTCGAATTTCCATTTTTCCAAAACTTTATTTCAAATAAGTTTGGGGGTGTGTATAATATGTAAATATAATAATAAGCAGGAACTCGCCGACATTATTAACCCACTTGGTGCAGCATGACAGTGAGGACACTGTCCATTTTAAGTTTGGGGGTATGTTCGGTAAGTTTTTCCTTTGCATTCATATGTATATTTCTGCATTGCATCTTTATATAAAAAAGCATAAAAATTTGAAAAATTTGAAAAATAAAAAAAATTAGAAAAAGAAAAACCCATAAAAATTGAATAATTTCAAAAATTATAAAAATTATTGTATTCAATTTTGGCTAATTGACTTGAGTTTGATAAAAAAGTTAACTGGCTAGGAAAAACTATATCTTAGACTTAGTAAATTAAAAACCCTAAAAATAACATTCCTTAAAATTTAACGGTAGAAAGTATATGCCTTTATAGATTATTTAGAAATAGGCAAATTTTGGGTTCACTTCTTCGGCTAAGTCGAAACGAAGGAAAAGTATTAAAACTTTTATTAGAGTATAAGTTTGAAAAATAGTTCCTAGCTTAAGTCTAGATTCTGAAAACGTATACCCTACAATTTGCACAATCACGCACCTTGAAACTTGGAATAGTAGAAGAGACCTTGAAATGCTCTTGTCTAAAGTCCTTAGTACAATGAAAAGAAAAAAAAAGTGAATAAAGAAAAAAATGGACACTGGTTTTTGTGATTATTTAAGGCTGTAAAAATAGAAAAATATTTAGCGAGGGTGCCTTATCACCTAGTGCCTTAGACCAACTGGTTTAGGAGTCACTGCTAAAAGCCTTGGGTGTTGCAAAACTAGGAAGTACGCTTTAAAGTGCTAACGCATCTTGTAATCGGTTGTTGGTACCTCAAGAAGTATTAACGGTCGCATGAAGGATGTGTAAGCGAAATTCAATTAAAAATTCACCAATTAATAAGTGCTTTGGACAATGGACGAGAGTACGATTGCTTGATTTGAATTTCCAAGTGTAGGGGTGATATTTACACACACGTGGGGATATGTGATTAGAGTTTAGATAAGAGAAAGGAATGAAGAATAGAACTTGTATCTTTAGTAGAGTTGATAGAAATTCCTAAGTGGAGATGGAACCCTAGAAGGAAAACTTAAGAAATGCCGAAAGCTAAGTAATTCTATAGAACATATATAATCTTAAGTTAAATGATGAGCAAGTGTGAAGAATATGGGTGGATAATTTGCGGGTCAACGATAATAGATATCCTTTTTAGAAAACCTAATTGGAGAACAAAAGTCGAAAAACCGAATTGATATGATTTTGTGGGTGTAATCCGCAGAAAACCCTCAGGAGACAACACTCCTCCTACTAGGGACACCTAGAGGTTTAACGGCTTGTTGCACGTGCTCAGTGCAATCGCGTTTCCCTGCGAAAGTGCGGTTAGGTTAGATTTTTATCGAGAATAAATAAAATAATAAGTTTGCTCGAGGATGAGCAAAAGATAAGTTTGGAGGTATTTGTTCATAACATAATATTGCATTTTTGTATTCCCCATGCATTTAAGAATAAAAACAGGTGCTTTTGACCCATGTCTGCTACATGTTACAGGTTACAGGTTCTAGGAGCAAAAACAGTGAAAAACACAAAAGACGACACAAAAGAAGGATTTTTGACCAACAAATAGGAGGATCTTAGTAAAGCCGAGACGAAGAACAGTTCACAATCAACAAGGCAACGCAAGGTCCAAATTGTTAAGGCAAACGGTTAAAAATCCATTGCAAAGTGTTCACTGAAGATCTGGAATCACTGTAGAAGCCCAAATGAAGAAAAGACTAAAGAAATAAAGAGCCCAAAGAAACCTAAAGAAAGCCCAGAAAAACTATCAGGAGATCTCACCATTGGGCCGCGGAACCAAGGACCAAGCGCACCAATGCCGCGGTTCCGCGGCCGTATGAAGCCTTCATGGAAAGAAATTTTTACCAAAACGTCTTGGAGGCTATGGAAAGATTTTCTGGGGGTATATTTGTAATTGTAGACATTCGGAGCAATTGTAAACCTAGGGTTTCTATGTCTTATAAATAGAACCCAAAGCCTTGTATTTTCTTATGCCTCTATTCATGAATAAAATTCTGTTTTCTTGAAGTTAGAGCGCATCAATCGTAAGTATGTTATTTTTCTTGCCCTAGTTATAGTTTTCATATCTGCCCTAGGTAAATTATTTTCTTGCCTTAGTTTAATTTAGTTTAGAATTTTATTAACTTGCAATAGATGTTTCTTTTCTTTAACAAAATCATGTATTTCTTCATCCCCTCAATGAGCGAGTAGTTTCCTCGCTTGTTAGGGTTAGGAATAGGGAAGGATTTGAGAGATGAAGATCTCTCATCTCTTTTCGTTGCCAATCTTTTATGAACATTAGAACTCCATGCATACCTTCTTATTCCGCTCCCTACGGCACTCTACCCTCGAGGTAACGGTGATTCCGTAGTCTAAAGGCCCGGATTTTAAGGTTTTCCATGGAGGTTAGGGTAAAGATTAATAAAGGAAGGACAAGGATCTAGAGAAAGAATCAATCATCCCAATCATCCTAATCTCCTTTATAAATATTTACCATAACACTAATATGATATATTTAATTAATGGCACTGGAAAGAGATGTAGATCTTTGTTTACCAAATTTTCCCTAAACCTAATCCTAGCAAGTTTCTAATCCTAGTGTCATACAACTTCAATTTTTAGGTTTAATTATACAACCAAACATCATTTGGAATTAACTCGTAAGAACTTAAAGGAGATTTACAACATCCCTGTGGACCGACCTGTATTCACCGGCTAGCTGCAAAGCGACGCCGTTCTTGATTGCGGTAAATATTTTTGATCGACAAAACATCTCTAAATCATCAACCGTGTTTCATTGATGTGACCCAGTCTACAATGCCATAAGAAAGTATGATTAATTTCTGGAGACTTTCTTTTGTGTGTATTCTGGATATTGAAAATCTGCGGTTGGTTTAATACGTATATACCGTTGCTTAATGTACCCGACCCAATCAAAACATGATTAGGGTGAATGTTTACAACATTGCTTACAAATGCAAAATCATAACCTTTTTTAGACATTAAAGATACAGATTTGATATTACAAGTCGAACTAGGTACAAAATAACAGTTACGCAAAACCAAAACATGTCCATCTGTTAATGTTAGTGTATATGCCCTAGAGGCCATTACTGTATCATACTGGTTTGTATATTACTTAATGGATGCTTGGGATATTCACCTTGTATATACAATCTTGCTCAAAATAGTAGTATGCTACTTGGTTTGTTTCTACTTCAATGTGTACATGTGTTTATTTTTGTATATCGCCTATACACATTAGTAGAGCCCTTAGGATCTTTGCTTGATTACCAGCGATGTGATGGCCGTCACACTAGTGGGGCTGGGTAATCTATAAGCACATCCTTATGCAGGTCCCTGGTCGCAGGACTATCGAGACAGGGCATCGATACTCCGGAGTAGACCAGCGCATGCGCTTCTCATCCCAGTGTGGGAGACGGTCTGTCCCACAGCCGTCAGTACGTCATGCTTGAGATAGTATGCGGGTGCTCGTTAGGTTACGGGTACACTGGACAGGACTCGTCGAGAACTGACTAGTTGGTATTATACCTATCGTCAGTTATCAGTTCCCAGGTGACATGAGTACAGCTTAGTCCGCTGACTTGACACTGTCACTTCGCCTCGAGTGTGTTCCCACTGTACTTTGATCACTACCCTACCACGGCTCAAAGGAGTCGTGCAAACAGGTAGTGGTTGGGTGCAGTCCCGAAGCACTTGGAGGCAGTGACGGTTAGACAGGATTCGTCTCTCCCGGTATTGGGGGTTGACATCGTGCTGTGTCTAGGAGAGCCATTACACGAGTAGTCCCTGGCCAGGGCAAACGAGATATACTGGTAGGTTTCCAGTGTTATCTCAGGGTGTTTTGGGCTTCGCTCCGGCACGACTTGTACCGCTATTGGGGGACTGACGTTTACCGCCCCTAGGCCCGCCATGCGATGTATCAGACGAACAGACCGGACTGTACGGAGAATGTCACATTCAGGCTCAGTAGGAGTTCAGATGGGTTTCGCCTCGTCGGTCTTCTTGTCGGCACTACCTGGGGACCGTTACGCACAGCTAGTGCCGCTTGCGGTCTGTGGTTAAACCCACTGCCAGCGTAGTGTCGAGTCTTTAGAGTCCCACACAGAAAGCTTTGCGCCGTTAGGCAAAAGAGTAGAGGTCGCATGGTATTGCGACAGGTCGCATGGTTTTGCGACAGGGTTCGGTCACATCCGTGCACTTATGCACGTACAGTGTCCGGACAGTTTACACTAGCGGGCTTTGGTTTAAGCCAGATCCTAGTGTACCTTATGGGATTGGATTTATCCAGTTTGCATTCGTGTTCCTCGGAACGCGGATGCGGGTGTGTATGCACAGTTGACAGGGAGACAGAGGCAGTGGATTCTCGTTAGGGTTGTTGACAGTTGACCGTTGACTATTGACCTTTTGATCAACCCTAATGAGAATATGATATGTGATTAACTATTATATTAATTAAGTATTATGGTGACATGGTTGTTGACTTTTGTTGACTTTGTTGACTTGTTGACTTTTGTTGACTTGTTGACTTTGTTGACCAGTTGACTAGGCTTGACTAGTTGACCATCATGATAACCATAGCCATCATTTCATGGCAAAGACTTTTACTTGCTTGCTCATTTGTGTAAAATGAGTGCATGAAATGATATGGTTATGGTTGCTTCAACCATCACATAAGACTTTTGTTAGTATGATGAGTTATGGTTGCTTTGGATTATGAGAGGGTGAAAGACAAAAGAGAGCCTCATTCTTTCTTGCTCATTCTCTCTCTTGTTCTTGAGCTCTCCATTTTGCTCTCACCCTCTTGCTCTTGCTCCCTCTCTTGATTCTATGGTTCATATCTCTCATGAGTTGAGAATCAAGAACCATAGATAAAATCCCATTCTAATTCTTCTCTACTCATTCTAGTTCACTAGGTTTGGCAAACCAAGTGAACTAGTTTCTTCAAAGAACGAAGAAGGAGCTAAAGGTTGGAGCTTTCAGGTGGATCTATCTTCGGCGTACGGAGACGACGAGAAGAAGCCAATCGGACCACCATCGGAGCTTGAAGACGAAGGAGTTCAAGACAAGCAAGGTATAACCCCCTAACCGAGTAGCTAGAAACTCATAGTTAGGTTGTTAGATAGATGTTTAACCAAGATCCGGGTTTTAGGTCCATGTTACCACCTCCGTAAAAATCGTTTTTTTACCAAATTCCGCATTCCCGAAAGTACCGGGAGAGGTAGCATGGACTTACAGTGGTATCAGAGCCTAGTTAAACTCTATCTAACATGTTAGCAAGTAACTAGAAGATCGATCAAAGAAAAAGTCCCGAAAACAAAACCCCGAAAATTCGAGTTTCTGTCTATTTTTATACTGTTCAAAAATTGATTATTTTCACACCTAAAATCGACTCAGGCTTTTTTAAAGAAACTGCAAAAATTTGGGCCCCTGAATCGATCAAAGCGCCGCGTTTCCGCGGCGGGAGCACGCTCCCGCCGCGGAACCGCGGCCGAGTTGACTCGGTCAAGGGTTTTGTTTTTTGCAGTTTACTCATTGGGGTATTTTGGGATTTTTGGAATATATATTTTCAACCCAGATTTTCCAGAACGAAAAATTTATTTTGGGGTCCTGAAAATCCGTATTTTTGATCGAACTTCTAAAAGACTTAAGCTAACGGGTTTTTCTGTAATGTGCTATTTGTATTGAATGTCTACTAATCTCTATATGTCGATTAGTGGGGGTTATACAAATATGTGATCTGTAATGTTGCTGGAATGTGTATATGAATATGTTGGATTGTCGCGGGTGAATAGCCGGGGGTTGTGAGACGAGAGTTTTCTTTTCTTTCAATTCATGTAAATTTGTAAATTGATGTAATAATTATTTGTATGGCCGCACAACCGGGTCGGGGTTGTAGCCGTCATTGTATAATTTCTTTTTACTGTTTTTGCTCCTAGGATAGACCCATGGAGGGGGTGCACAAACTACCGGGTATGCCGAAGTGTCGAGTGGCCTACTCATGGAGATGAGGGAGATTACTACGCTTCGGATACTTCGTGGGTAGTTTGCCGCACCCGTAGGGGTCTTGGGTGGGGTTTTGGCTATTCACCGCGACCGTGTAATCTGTCTTTTGTTACAGGCTGGTACAAATTACAGATTCCTAGTATATCCAATGTATTCATCTGTGATCTGAAATGTTTATCATTGCAGTATATCTATATATGATATTATTTAGGCGTTGCTTATGTTTTACAGACGCGTTAGCCCAGCCCCCGCTCTGTCGTTAGTTAAGTAACCTAACGGGTAATGACGGGGCCCCGTGGCGAATGCGAATGGCATAAGCGTACGTCATATTTTGGTTGTTTTCTGCAATGGTAGGATTAAATGATGGGACGCATTAAAAGAACTAATGCAAGAATATCACGCATTAAAAGAACTAATGCAAGATAATAAACCAAGTTAAAGTCGTTGGAACACTTTCGAAAAACCACTCGGTTCTTTTCAAAACAACTTTTAAATGCGGAGCTTGAGCCACTCCTTTTAAAAGCTATCTCGTTCCATCGACCAAATCAAGTTCACTACGTTCACGGTTTTGCCAAAACCATCCGTAGCCCTCCGTCGTTTCACATGAATAGTCAATAGTATTCAAGCTGTGTTTGTTGGCCAAAGTCAAGGTACAGTGATTGGTAGCTATTGGGTATTCATGTGCAGCATAGATAGATGCGTTGGTTTGGAACAGTCATACTGCCTTGTTGGCCAAAGTCAAGGGTAGGTGCGGGTGGATTCAAATTAACCTGGAGAACGACGGGCAGAACTTGACATGTGACTTATGATTTTTTGGCCAAAGTCAAGGTCATAAGAGCATGGGGCGAAAATCCACATCGGGAGTTTCATAAGTACTGAAACTTGCTAGATTTGCATACCATTTGGAGTGTGATGATTCTGGTAGGATTCCTTCAGTTTCGTCACGCGATGATATTTGGATCCCGATCCTACTGTGAGTATATGCTACTCCTCGGGAAATTTCTCACTTAACGATCAATGCTATAAACCTAGTAGGTGCCTAGAAAGGTGTTAGCGGGGCTACGCCCCCAGGGAAAAGAGGTTCTTTAATTAAGGAACTTCGCGAAAGCGTTGGAAAACCTCCCTCGAAGTACCGACACTGGCCTGGCTGAACGGTTAAGCAAGTATTGTACGGTGGGATTGATCCTGACTAATTCTTCCTTTATGGTTTGAGGAGGGATTCGAGAAACAGTGGGAGCCATCCTGTTTAGACAAACTAAAAACCACTGTAAACTTGCAAGAGCATCATGCTGAGTGTTTCTTCTTCTCTCTCCTAATTGCAGCGACCTAATCGACATGACTGGACTTAAGTTACTCCTAGATAAAAACAAACTGACAGGGCCAAACTACAAAGATTGGCTCAGGAATGTCAAGATAGCAATCACTTACGACAAGCTGGGGTATCTTCTTACCACCAAAGCTCCCCCTGTCCCTGGTCCAACTTCCAGCGTCGCGGATAAGGAAATCCGCAAGACTTGGGAGATTGATAGCACGAAGGCCAAATGCCTCCTGCTTGCCTCGATGGACAACGAACATCAGAGGAGGCACGAGAATATGGACATGGAATCCATATTGCTTCATACAAAAGAACTGTATGGAGAGCAATCTCGTATCGCAAGATACGAAGCGTCGAAAAAGTTATTTTCGACAAGAATGGCCGTCGGATCATCAGTAGCCGAGCACGTGCTAAAGATGATCGGCTACATTGAGGAGCTCGCGGACCTAGGGATCACATTGGAGAGTGAGCTATATACGGATATAGTTCTCCAGTCCCTTCCTTCCACTTACGCCCAGTTTATACTGAACTTCAACTTACAAGAAAAAGAGGTTGAACTTTCAGAGCTCCTCAACATGCTGAGGAGCGCAGAGGGCACCCTACAGAAAGGTAGGGATACATCCACTTTGTTTGTAGGAGGATCATCTTCTTCTAGGTCCAAGGCGAAAGCCAAGGGAAAGAAGAAGAAGGCCCCCGCCAAACTAAGGGGCGGTGTTAGTAAAGTGTATACGAAGGGAAAAGGTAAAGCAACAAAGATAGCGGGGAAGCTTGTGGATAAGGAAGAATGCTTCTATTGTCATAAGAAAGGACACTGGAAGAATGATTGCAGGGCCTGGAAGGCCAGAACACAGGAATTGAAGCAGGTTGCAGCTTCAGCTTCAGGTGTGTATGTTATTGAAAACTGTCTTTCAATAAACTCTACTTCCTGGGTATTGGATACCGGATCAGGATCTCATATCTGTAATTCTTTGCAGGCGTTGAGAAACCGTAGGGTTTTGAAGGCAGGTGACATGACCCTCAGAGTTGCGAACGGAGCTAGCATGGATGCTAAAGCCGTGGGGGACTATCACCTGGGAATGTCAGATGGACATGTTTTGGTTTTGCGTAATTGCTTTTTTGTACCCAACGCAACTTGTAATATCATTTCTGTATCTTTAGTTTCTAAAGAAGGTTATGAATTTGCGTTTGTAAGTAATGTTGTAAACATTCACCTTAATCAAGTTTTGATTGGGTCAGGCACATTGAGTAATGGTATATACGTGTTAAACCAACCACAGATTTTTAATGTCCAGAATACACACAAAAGAAAGTCTCCAGAAATAAATCAGACTTTCTTATGGCATTGTAGATTGGGTCACATCAATGAGAGAAGGTTGACGAAGTTACATACAGAAGGGTATTTGAATGCGTTCGAATATCAGTCGTATACCACTTGTCAATCCTGTCTCAAAGGAAAGATGACAAAGACTCTGTTTACTGGACATGGAGTAAGAGCGAGCGAGCTCTTGGGACTCGTACACAGTGACGTGTGCGGTCCAATGTCTACACATGCCCGAAGCGGACATTCTTACTTCATTACTTTTACGGATGACTTCTCAAGGTACGGTTATGTCTTCTTAATGAAACATAAGTCCGAAGCCTTTGGAAAATTTCAGGAGTATAAGAATGAAGTAGAGAAACAGACCGGCAAAAGTATTAAGATTCTAAGATCGGATCGAGGTGGAGAATACTTAAGTGCCGAGTTCCTGGACTATTTAAAAGAGAACGGAATTCTCTCTCAGCTTACTCCTCCATACACCCCGCAACATAACGGTGTATCGGAGAGACGGAACCGCACCCTATTGGATATGGTGCGGTCCATGATGAGTAACGCTGAGTTACCGCGATCATTCTGGGGATATGCGCTAGAATCAGCAGCATACCTTTTGAACCGAGTTCCTACTAAGACCGTGCCTACTACACCATATGAGATGTGGTGTGGGAAGAGACCCTATCTTAAGCACATTAAGACATGGGGATGTCCAGCTTTTGTCAAAAAGCAGCATGCGGACAAGCTCGAGGCACGCTCGGTACAGTGCAAGTTTGTGGGGTATCCGAAGAACTCCAAAGGATATTTCTTCTACTGTGAAGAGGAACAAAAAGTTCTTGTTTCTCGTCATGCCTACTTCTTGGAAACTGAGTTTTTGGAAACCCAGATAAGTGGGAGCACAGTAGAACTGGAAGAAATTCCAGAACCACGGACTATTACTGAAAGTTTAATGGAACCAGAGGGTTCGGAAGAATAGGACATTCCTACGCCGCTCCGCAGGAGTAGTAGGCAGACTCATCCGCCCGAGAGATACTACGGTTTTCTCATAGACGGGGATAGAGAGGATTGCATCATAGAATATGATGAGCCTACTAGCTTCCAGCAGGCCGTTCAGAGCGTTGACTCAGTGAAATGGCTGGATGCAATGCGGACCGAAATGGAGTCCATGTACACCAACAAGGTATGGACGTTGGACGTTGCTCCAGACGGGGTAAAACCTGTAGGATGCAAGTGGATCTTCAAAAGGAAGATTGGTGTGGATGGACAGGTTGAGACCTATAAAGCAAGGCTGGTAGCAAAGGGATTTCGTCAAAGACCTGGCTTGGACTATGACGAGACCTTTTCTCCAGTAGCCATGCTGAAATCCATTCGGATCCTTCTTGCCATTGCTGCCTTCCACGATTATGAGATCTGGCAAATGGACGTAAAGACCACTTTTCTAAATGGAAATTTAGAGGAGTGCGTCTATATGGACCAACCAGAGGGTTTCATTCGGAGTGGGAGCAGCGGAAAGGTGTGCAAGTTGCTTAATTCCATCTATGGACTAAAGCAGGCATCGCGGAGTTGGAACATCTGCTTTGATGAGACGGTCAAAGAATTTGGCTTTATCAAAAATCCAGATGAACCATGCATCTATAGTAGATTTGTAGCGAGAACTGTAGTATTCCTCGTTTTATACGTGGATGACATTCTCTTAATAGGAAATGACATTCCTATGCTACAATCTGTCAAGGGGTTCTTGTCACACAGGTTCTCCATGAAAGACCTGGGTGATGCCTCATACATTCTGGGTATCCGGATCTACCGTGACAGATCCAAGAGGATATTAGGACTTTCACAGTCCAGGTACATCGACACCATACTGAAGAGATTCAGTATGGAAGATTCCAAGCGCGGTAACCTGCCGGCTTGTCACGGGATCACCCTCTCTAAAGAGATGTCTCCCAAGACTGATTTGGAGAGGGATCGCATATCTATTATACCCTACGCTTCTGCGGTAGGCTCTATAATGTATGCGATGTTGTGTACCAGACCGGATGTAGCTTATGCACTGAGTGTGGTAAGCCGGTATCAGTCAAACCCTGGGGAGAAACACTGGATAGCGGTAAAGAACATTCTCAAGTACCTGAGAAGGACTAAGGAGATGTTCTTGGTGTATGGCGGAAAAGACCTCCAGATCGAGGCCTTTGCTGACTCCAGCTTCCAGAGTGACAAGGATGATTCCAAGTCCATGTCGGGCTTTGTCTTTACCCTCAATGGAGGGGCGGTGTGTTGGAAGAGTTCCAAACAAGAAACCGTTGCAGACTCGACGATGGAAGCGGAATACATCGCTGCATCTGATGCCGCAAAAGAAGCTGTCTGGATGAGGAAGTTCTTGAAAGAACTTCAGGTGGTTCCGTCCATTGTTGATCCAATACCTATGTATTGCGACAACAACGGGGCTATTGCTTTAGCGAAGGAACCCAGGTCCCATCAGAGATCCAGGAACATCTTGAGGCGGTATCACCTGATCAGGGAGATCGTGGATCGCCAGGAGATCGAGGTTCGGAGAGTCGCTTCAGAAGATAACACTGCAGATCCATTCACCAAGGCCCTGCCCCAGACTCATTTCGAGCGGCTGATCGAGATGATAGGTCTTCGATACGCCAGTACATGGCCTTAATGCAAGTGGGAGATTGTTAGTGTATATGCCCTAGAGGCCATTACTGTATCATACTGGTTTGTATATTACTTAATGGATGCTTGGGATATTCACCTTGTATATACAATCTTGCTCAAAATAGTAGTATGCTACTTGGTTTGTTTCTACTTCAATGTGTACATGTGTTTATTTTTGTATATCGCCTATACACATTAGTAGAGCCCTTAGGATCTTTGCTTGATTACCAGCGATGTGATGGCCGTCACACTAGTGGGGCTGGGTAATCTATAAGCACATCCTTATGCAGGTCCCTGGTCGCAGGACTATCGAGACAGGGCATCGATACTCCGGAGTAGACCAGCGCATGCGCTTCTCATCCCAGTGTGGGAGACGGTCTGTCCCACAGCCGTCAGTACGTCGTGCTTGAGATAGTATGCGGGTGCTCGTTAGGTTACGGGTACACTGGACAGGACTCGTCGGCAACTGACTAGTTGGTATTATACCTATCGTCAGTTATCAGTTCCCAGGTGACATGAGTACGGCTTAGTCCGCTGACTTGACACTGTCACTTCGCCTCGAGTGTGTTCCCACTGTACTTTGATCACTACCCTACCACGGCTCAAAGGAGTCGTGCAAACAGGTAGTGGTTGGGTGCAGTCCCGAAGCACTTGGAGGCAGTGACGGTTAGACAGGATTCGTCTCTCCCGGTATTGGGGGTTGACATCGCGCTGTGTCTAGGAGAGCCATTACACGAGTAGTCCCTGGCCAGGGCAAACGAGATATACTGGTAGGTTTCCAGTGTTATCTCAGGGTGTTTTGGGCTTCGCTCCGGCACGACTTGTACCGCTATTGGGGGACTGACATTTACCGCCCCCTAGGCCTGCCATGCGATGTATCAGACGAACAGACCGGACTGTACGGAGAATGTCACATTCAGGCTCAGTAGGAGTTCAGATGGGTTTCGCCTCGTCGGTCTTCTTGTCGGCACTACCTGGGGACCGTTACGCACAGCTAGTGCCGCTTGCGGTCTGTGGTTAAACCCACTGCCAGCGTAGTGTCGAGTCTTTAGAGTCCCACACAGAAAGCTTTGCGCCTTTAGGCAAAAGAGTAGAGGTCGCATGGTATTGTGACAGGTCGCATGGTTTTGCGACAGGGTTCGGTCACATCCGTGCACTTGTGCACGTACAGTGTCCGGACAGTTTACACTAGCGGGCTTTGGTTTAAGCCAGATCCTAGTGTACCTTATGGGATTGGATTTATCCAGTTTGCATTCGTGTTCCTCGGAACGCGGATGCGGGTGTGTATGCACAGTTGACAGGGAGACAGAGGCAGTGGATTCTCGTTAGGGTTGTTGACAGTTGACCGTTGACTATTGACCTTTTGATCAACCCTAATGAGAATATGATATGTGATTAACTATTATATTAATTAAGTATTATGGTGACATGGTTGTTGACTTTTGTTGACTTTGTTGACTTGTTGACTTTTGTTGACTTGTTGACTTTGTAGACCAGTTGACTAGGCTTGACTAGTTGACCATCATGATAACCATAGCCATCATTTCATGGCAAAGACTTTTACTTGCTTGCTCATTTGTGTAAAATGAGTGCATGAAATGATATGGTTATGGTTGCTTCAACCATCACATAAGACTTTTGTTAGTATGATGAGTTATGATTGCTTTGGATTATGAGAGGGTGAAAGACAAAAGAGAGCCTCATTCTTTCTTGCTCATTCTCTCTCTTGTTCTTGAGCTCTCCATTTTGCTCTCACCCTCTTGCTCTTGCTCCCTCTCTTGATTCTATGGTTCATATCTCTCATGAGTTGAGAATCAAGAACCATAGATAAAATCCCATTCTAATTCTTCTCTACTCATTCTAGTTCACTAGGTTTGGCAAACCAAGTGAACTAGTTTCTTCAAAGAACGAAGAAGGAGCTAAAGGTTGGAGCTTTCAGGTGGATCTATCTTCGGCATACGGAGACGACGAGAAGAAGCCAATCGGACCACCATCGGAGCTTGAAGACGAAGGAGTTCAAGACAAGCAAGGTATAACCCCCTAACCGAGTAGCTAGAAACTCATAGTTAGGTTGTTAGATAGATGTTTAACCAAGATCCGGGTTTGAGGTCCATGTTACCACCTCCGTAAAAATCGTTTTTTTACCAAATTCCGCATTCCCGAAAGTACCGGGAGAGGTAGCATGGACTTACAGTTAATCCCAAGTGATAGTCCCCCACGGACTCAGCATTCATGCTTGCTACATTTGCAACTCTGTGGGTCATATCACCTACCTTCAAAACTCTACGCCTTCTCAGTGCCTGCAAAGAATTACAGATATGGGATCCTTATCCGGTATCCAATACCTAGGAAGTAGAGTTGATTGACAGACAATTTTTAATAACATACACACCTGAAGTCGAAGCCACAACTTACTTCGGATCCTGGTTCTTGGCTCTCTAAGCCCTGCAATCTTTCTTCCAGTGGCCTTTCTTGTGATAATAAAAGCATTCTTCTTTCCCTACAGTCTGTCCCGCTACCTTTGCTTTTCCCTTGGCTTCCACCTTACTAACACCACCCCTTGGTTTGGTGGGGGCCTTCTTCTTCTTTCCTTTGGCTTTCACCTTGGATGTAGAGGAGGAAGTTCCTCCAACAAACAAAGCGGGTGTTTCCCTTACTTTCTCTAAGGTGCCTTCTGCACTCCTCAACATGTTGAAGAGTTCCGGAAGTTCAACTTCTTTTCCTTTAATGTTGAAATTCAGGATAAAATGGGCATAGGTAGAAGGAAGGGACTGGAGAATCAAGTCAGTGTAGAGCTCGTTCTCTAACGTGGTCCCGTGGTCCGCGAGCTCCTCAATGTAGCCAATCATCTTAAGCACGTGTTCCGCTACAGATGATCCGACGGCCAACCTCACTGAAAATAGCTTCTTTGAGGTCTAGTATCTTGCGATACGGGATTGCTCTCCATATAGTTCCTTAGTACGGAGAAATATGGATTCTAAGTCCATATTCTCGTGCCTTCTCTGATGTTCATTGTCCATAGAGGCAAGCACGAGGCACTTGGCCTTCGCGCTGTCAATCTCCCAGGTCTTACGGATTTCCCTGTCCGCGACACTGGAGTCTGGGCCTGGGACGGCGGAGGCTTTTGTAGTAAGAACATAGCCCAACTTGTCATAAGTGATTGCCATTTTGACATTCATGAACCAATCTTTATAGTTTGGTCCTGTCAACATGTTTTTATCTAATAGCAACTTAAGGCCCGTCATGTTTTGTCGCTGCAATTAGGAGAGAGAGAAGAAACACTTTAGCATGATGCTCTTGCAAGTTTAGAATGGGTTTTAGTTTATCTAAACAGGATGGCACCTACTATTTCTCGAATCCCTCCTCAAACCAGAAAAGAGAAATCAGTCAGGATTAATCTCACCATACAATTCTTGCTTAACCGTTCAGCCAGGCTAGTGTTGGTACTTCGAGGGAGGTTTTCCAACGCTTTCATGAAGTTCCTTAATTACAAAACCTCTTTTCCCTGGAGGCGTAGCCTCTCTAATACCGTTCTAGACACCTACTTGGTTTATAATATTGATCGTTTAGTGAAAAAATCTCCTGAGGAGTAGCATATACTCACAGTAGGATCGGGATCCAAATATCATTGTGTGATAAAGCTGAAGGAATCCTACCAAAATTATCACACTCCAAATGTTATGCAACACTAGCAAGTTTCAGTTTCTTTAGAAACTCCCGATGTGGATTTTTGCCCCATGCTCTTATGACCTTGACTTTGGCCAACAAATCATAAGTTACATGTCAAGTTCTACCCGTCATTCTTCAGGTTAATTTGAACCCACTCGTACCTACCCTTGACTTTGGCCAACAAAGCAGTACGACTGTCCCAAACAAACGCATCTATGCTTAATATGAATATCCAATAGCTACCAATCACTATGTCTTAACTTTGGCCAACAAACATAGCTTGAATACTATTGATTATTCATATGAAATGACGGAGGGCTACGAATGGTTTTGGTAAAACCGTGAACGTAGTGAACTTGATATAATCGATGGAACATGATAGCTTTAAAAAGGAGTGGATTAAGCTCCGCATTTAAAAGTTAGCTGTTTTTGAAAAAAAACCGAGTAGTTTTCAAATTTGTTACAACGATTTAACTTTGGTTTATTTGCTTTGCATTAATCTAATGCAGTCCCATCATTTACTCCTATCATTACAGAGAGAATTGAAAAAAATATCATGTCCTCTTATGCCATTCGCATTCGCCACGGGGCCCGTCAACACCCGTTAGGTTACTTAACTAACGACAGAGCGGGGGCTGGGCTAGCGCGGATGTAAAACATAAGTGACGCCTACTATATACCATATATAGATATTTTACAATCATCTATGCAGTAATAAACATTCCAGTCACAGATAAACATTTCAGATATGCTAGGAATGCCGCATTTCATTTAAGCCCACAACGAAAAACGGATACCACGGTCGCGATGAATAGCCAAACCCCACCCCAGACCCCTACGGGTACGGCAAACTACCGGTCAAATTCCAGAAGTGAAGCAGCCTCCCTCAGCAAAGTGAGTAGGCCACTCGGCACTTCAAAAAACCCGGTAGTTTGTGTACCCCACCTTGAGTCTATCCTAGGAGCAGAAAACAGTAAAAAGAAAATAATACAACGGTGGCTACAAGCTCAACCCGGATGTGTCCCGCGAAATAATATTACATCAATTTTACAATTTACATGAATGAAAGATAATAAAACGCTCATCTCACATCCCCAGCTATTCATCATCGACAATCAGAAAATGTTTATATACACAAACCAACAGATATGTGCAACCTCGACTAACTGTCATATAGCAATTAGTCGACTTTTAAAAACACATACAACAATACAGAAGAACCAATTAGCTAAGTACAATAGAAATTCGATTGAAACATATTTTCCGTATCTACCCCAAATGCACTAGCACTCAGAAACATACTGGGTAGAAACCAAATATTCCAGAAATTATAATACCAAAAATAAGATATAACAGAACAAATCCGAGTTGAATCGGCCACGACTCGGCTGCGGTTCCGCCGCAGAAAGACGATTCTGCCGCAGATCCGCGGCTGTCTTGGCGATTCATAGGCTCAAATTTCTTGTGTCATCTTAGAAAACCCTGCATGTATTTTTCATGATACCGAAATAATTTTACAGACAGTTTTGAAAATCGACAGAAACTGGGGTTTTCGGTATTTTTTTTCCGGTATTTCCGACGATCGAAATTCTACTACTTGCTAATCTGCAAGATTAGGTTTAGTTGGCTCTGATACCACTGTAAGTTGATGCTATGCACCCCGCGGAATCGCGGGGAGGCAGAAGGTGTAAAAAACGATAATTTTAGTATCATAACACCGACTTTAAGCCTTGATCGTAATCTAAACCGTATCTAGCAAAATCAAAAGAGGTATAAACAAAGTACAGAAATTATACCTTAAGAAACCTGGTTCTTCTTCTCCTTATCTCGCTGTCCTCCTCACCTGCACAAACTCCTCGAAGTGTTACAGATGTCGTCTCCTCGTCGGCTTGCTCGAATCCTAGATAATCCACCCGAACGTTTGTGCACCAAGCTTATCTTTTGAACCAAATAAACTAGATCAAGTAGATTGCTAATCTAAATGATCTAGGGTGTGTAGATGATGTATATGGATTGAGGAGTCTAATTTAGCTCAAGATTAATCAACTCATGAGTGTTCTTGAGCTTAAGGGAATTGGAGATGGTGAAAAGAAATGATAAGAGCTAAGAGATGAAGAAGGTTAGGGTTTTCTCTCTCTTGTTCTAAACTGAACACTTCTCTTATATCAATTAGAAAAACTAAATCAATACTAGAAAATAGGTTCAATGGTCAAACAAATGACTCATGGGACAATTGATCAACATGTGTCCTTAAAACCCAAGTCCTTATTCATGCATAATACACATCATTTCTTAATTACCTAAAATGTATTAATTATTTAAAACTAAATGATTAATACAATTAGGTCATGCCATCTACAAATACATTTTGTATAAATTACGAAAACACCCCTCGTCCGTATATACGTACCTGTATTCGTATTCCGAAAAAGACGAATACCGAAGACGACAATCCATCAGTACAATACAAGGATCCGGCTTAAACCAAAGCCTACTAGTATTGTCCGTCCGACTCATCGTGCGTGCACGAGTGTACGCACGTGATCGAACCCTTTCGTAAAACCATACGATATCTACACGTTTTGCCCTGATGCTGGGAAACGCTCTGTGTAGGACTCTAGAGACTCGACTCTATGCTGGCAGGGGTTTAACCACAGGCCGCAAGCGGTACTAGCTGTACGTAACGGTCCCCAGGTATTGTCGATAAGAAAGCCGATGAGCATAACTCATCTGAACTCCTACTGAGTCTGTATGTGACAATCTCCGTACAGTCCGGTCTGTCTGTCTAAGAGTATCGCATATCGAGCCTAGGGGGTGGTAAACGTCAGACCCCTAATAGCGGTATAAGTCGTGTTGGAGTGAAGCTCATTACACCCTGAGCAACTACTGGAGTACTTACCAGTAAATCTCGCTTGCCCTGGCCAGGGACTTTGTGTAACGGCTCTCTAAACACAGTGCGATATCAACCCTAATACCGGGAGAGACGAATCCTATCTAACCGCCACTGCCTCCAAGTGCTTCGGGACTGCACCCAACTACTACCTGTTTGCACGACTCAGTAGAGCCGTGGTAGGGTAGTAATCTAAGAACAGTGGGAACACACTTGGGGAGAAGCGGCAGTGTCAAGTCAACGGACTAAGTTGTACTCATGTCACCTGGGTACTGCTATCTGACGATAGGTATATTACCAACCAGCTGTTCCTAATGAGTCCATCCGGTATAACTCACAACCTAATGAGCACCAGCATACTATCTCCCGTACGACGTACCGATGGCTGTGGGACAGACCATCTCCCAGGCTAGGAAGGGAAGCGTATACACTAGTCAACTCTGGAGTATCGATGCCCTGTATCGATAATCCGGGGACTAGGGACCTATATAAGGATGTGCTTGTAGATTACCCAGCCCCCACTATTGTGACTGCCATCACAACGCTGGTAATCAAGCATATATCCTAAGGGCTCTACTAATATGCATAGGTGATATGTTAAAAGAAACATATGTACATATTGAAGTAGAAACAAACCAAGTAGCATACTACTATTTTGAGCAAGAATGTTATTACAACTGTGAATATCCGAAGCTTCCATTAAATAATATACAAACTAGTCTAATATAGTAATGGCCTCTAGGGCATATACATTAACACTTATGAACATAAGGTTCATCCGGATTTTTGATGAAATCAAACTCTTTAATAACATCATCAAAATAGATGTTCTAACTCCGTGATGCCTGCTTTAATCCATAAAGGGATTTAAGTAATCTACATGCTTTCCCGCTACTCCTACTATCAAAGAATCCCTATAGCTGATCCATATAAATGCATTCTTCTAAATCACCATTTAGAGAAGCAGTTTTAACGTCCATCTGCCAGATTTTATAGTCGTAGTGAGCCGCAATAACAAGTAGGATACGAATGGATTTAAGCATGGCTACAGGAGAAAAAGTTTCGTCATAGTCCAGACCTAGTCTTTGATGAAATCCTTTCGCCACAAGTATTGCCTTATAGGTCTCCACATGCCTATCTACACCAATCATTCTTTTAAAGATCCATTTGCACCCTACAGGTTTTACCCCAGAGGGTACAACGTCCAAAGTCCATACTTTGTTGGTGTACGTAGACTCCATTTCAGATCTCATGGCATCTAACCACTTCATAGAGTCACCACTCGTGATAGCTTGCTGAAAACTAGTAGGATTATCATTATCCATGATGCAATCTTCTCTATCACCATCAATGAGGAAACTGTAACACCTCTCCGGTGGGCGAGAAGTCCTACTAGATCTACGGAGTGGCTGAGCTTCATTAGTTTCTGTTGCAACATCAGGCTCAACCAAGTCGTCATTTGCAACTTGTGTCTCTAGAACTTCTTCTAGATCTACCACATTGCCATCGGTATCATTTGTAAAAAATTCTTTTTCTAAAAATGTGGCATGCTGAGAGATAAACACCTTTTATTCCTCTTTGTGGTAGAAATAGATATCCATATGAATTCTTTGGATATCCCACAAACTTACACATGACAGACCGTATCTCGAGTTTTTCCGGATTGTGCTTTTTGACATAGGCCGGACAACCCTAAATCTTAACTCATTTAAGAGATGGTCTCTTCCCATGCCATATCTCATATGGTGTGGTAGACACAGTTTTGGTTGGAACCCTGTTTAACAGAAACGCTGCATGCTCCCAAAATGAGAAAGGTAACTCAGCATCACTCATCATGGAACGTACCATATCAAATAGGGTCCGATTCCGTCATTCTGACACACCGTTATACTGTGGTGTGTAAGGAGGAGTGAGCTGAGAGAGAATCCTATTCTCTTTTAGAAAGTCTGAAAACTCTTTACTGAGATCCTCTCCACCTCGATCCGATCGAAGTATCTTATGCTCAATCCGGTTTGTTTTTCTACTTCAAGTTTGTACTCAGTGAATTTCTCGAATGCTTCAGACTTATGCTTTATTAAAAACACATGACCGAATCTTGAGAAATCATCCGTAAAAGTTATGAAATTAGAAAAGCCGCCTCTAGCCTATGTAGACATTGGCCCGCATATATCACTATGTATGAGGCCCAAGAGCTCAGTAGCTCTTTCTCCGTTTCCTGTAAACGGAGTTTTAACCATTTTACCCTTGATACAAGACTGACAAATCGCATAAGATTTATATTCAAAGGGATTCAAATATCCATCTTTATGTAGCCAATTTAGTCTTGTTTTGTTAATATAACCAAGTCTACAGTGTCAAAGAAAAGTTCATTTGTTTCTGAAAATTTTCCTTTATTAGTGTGTTGTATGCTGAAAACTGTGTGTTGATTTAAGACATATATCCCGTTATTAAGTGTACCATACCCAACCAACATTTGATTCAGGTTAATGTTTATAACATTATTCTGAAAAACAAAATGATATCCTTCATTGTCTAATAAAGAAACGGATATTATATTCCAAAGCATACTAGGTACATAATAACATGGGTTCAAAACCAATATACATCCTGATGGCAACCCCAGGTGCTACTCTCCCACTGAAACCACATGAACATTGGAACCATTTCCAACCCGGAGTGTATGGTCACCAGTCTTCAAAACTCTGCTATTTCTCAGCCCCTGCATGGAATTGCATATGTGAGAACCCGAACCGGTATCTTATACCCAGGAAGTAGAGTTTATAGAAAAACATTTTTCTATCACAAACACACCTGAAACGGAAGCATCACCATGCTTCTTTTTCCTGAGGTTCAGGTACTCAGCACAGTTGCGCTTCCAGTGTCCCGATTTGTGGCAGTAATAACACTCCCCTTTGCCCAATTCCCCAGCCATGGACTTGTCATTCCCCTTAGCCTTTTTTAACTCCACCTCTAGGTTTTGTGGGTTTCTTCTTCATCTTTCTGTTGGCCTTGGCTTTTGGGCGAAAAGAGGAAGATGGCCCAGCAACCAAAGTGGGAGTCTTCACTTCTTTGAGTGTGCTTTCTGTACTTCTCAACATATTCAGAAGTTCAGGTAGTGACTTCTCCATGTTTTGCATATTGAAGTTTACTATAAATTGAGCAAAGGCAAGGGGGAGAGACTGTAGAACAATATCAACATATTGTTCGTTCTCCATTGTCCATCCGAGGTCCTTAAGCTCTTCAATAAGAGCTATCATCTTTAAAACATGGTCACTTATTGGTGTGCCAGAAGCCATCCGCATCTGAAACAACTTTCGCGATACTTCGTATCGTAGGACTCGAGATTGCACCCAATACAACTCTTTTCTATGGAGAAAGATGGATTGAACATCCATCTTCTCATGCTGCTTTTCATATGTGTTGTCCATCGATGCAAGCACGAGGCATTTAGCCATGGCACATTCAATATCCCATGTTTTGTGGATCTCCCGATCCGCAACTGAAGATTTAGGGCCTGGGACAGGTGGGGCTGGAGCTGTGAGGACATATGATACCTTATCATAAGTCAGGGAAACGTTAATGTTCCTCAGCCAGTCTTTATAATTGGTCTCATTTAGTTTATTTTTCTCTAGTAGAAGCTTAAGTCCAGTCATGGGTATCTGCCATTAGGAGAGAGAAAAGAAAATACTTAGCGAAAGCTCTTACAAAGATCAGATTAGTTATTATCTTATCTAATCGATGTCTCCCACTGTTTTTATCAAATTTTCTTCAAACCTTAAAAAGAAAACTAGCCAAGATTAATTACATTCTACAACTTCGCTAACCGCTCAGCCAGGCCAGTGTCGGTTCTTTGAGGGAGGTTCCTCGTGCGCTCGCTCAGACCTAATTAAAATAAACCTCGTTTTCCCAAAGGCCTAGCACCGTAAACACCTTTTTAGACACGTAGTGAGATAGCTAATTTTAAAGTGCAAAACTCTCCTGGGAGCAACTCTTGCTCACTGTAGGATCGGGATCCAACCATCATATGGAAGGTATGCAATCTCATTGCAAATTTCAACTCTTGAAACTCCTGATATGATATTTACCCCTAAAACTCATGACCTTGGCTATGGTCAACAAATCGCAAACACTAGTCAAGTTCTACCCGTCATTTCTTGACTAACTAGACCCATTCACATGACCGTTGGCTATGGTCAACAAATTCGCATGCATGTTGTAGGGTTCCTAGGCACTCTAATAAAGTATCAGAAGGCATCAACCATGCCAATTTCAAAAATTATGGGTGCCGAGAAACCCTAATACGGATCGTTGACTAGAAGTTTAGGCAAAAAGATAATCTAGTTAACTACTTAACTAAAAGTTAGATGCTACAACCTTTGTAGATCCGGTTCTCCACTTCCTTAGCTCCACGTGGGTGTCCTCTCACTGTCCATCCTGAATCCCGAACTCATTCGTCGGCTTCATCGGAGAAACGGGCGAGCTAGGTCGTCGGCTTCGTGTCAAAGACGATCTACGTCGAGGCATCACAAGTTCAAGCTCCGACTTCATAAAGTTGTGAAACTTATGAAGAAAACACCCAAAACAACTTGGCAAGAGGTAGAGGGTGAAGAAATAGGAGGTGGGTTCACTTTAGAATTGGATTTCTCTCACTAGAACTCAAGTTGCCATTGATGGCATCAAGGTTTCTATCTTGAAGAAGAAGGAGAAGATGAAGCTAGTATTATGATAAGTGTTTTAAAATGAAAAGAAAATTCATACTTATCATAATCTAACAAGGGTTAAGTGTAGAGAATAAACCATGGTAAGTGGATGGGTTAGGGTTAAGCATGAAGACAAAATGGTCTCTTTGGTCAAAGCTTCATGAAGCTTCAACAAGCTTCATGACAAAAACAAACCATTTTATTTTCATTTATCCAATAAAATAAATAAAGAAATGAATAAATAAATTATAAGGCAAAACCCTAATTATCATTTAACCATTGTTTAATTCTTCACACTTAACCAAATGATCAAGTATCATCAAACATGATACAAACATGTGCACAAAAGTATATCATATATACACCTTGCACATCAAGTGAGAAAATCCATTTAAAATGAACCAATACTAGTTAATGCAAAGTAATATATCAAATATATAATTATACATTAAATCACTAAATCAACACTTGATTTAACGATCCGGTCATATCGCATATAACCGACTAGTATCCTATGTATCGGCTTATCGAATCAATCGTTGATTAGATATCTAGGTTATATCGAATATAACCAATCGATACATCCATCACGAGAATGGAATACGGTATCACACACACGCATTATTCTCGGTCCTGCACATATCTCATATGCGCTCCTATTTCGTTTCGCTTGAGCCAGGAAACCTCAGTGTAGGACTCTAAAGACTCGTCAATACGCCGGTAGCCGATGATGATCATATCAAGCACCCACAAGCCGCAAGCGGTCTGCTAAACGTAACGGCCATCCGGGTATTGAGTGATCAGAAGATCGACGAGCTAGCCCGCTCACACTCCTGTGAATCCAACCAGTAACACTTACCCTACAGTCCGGTCTGTTCGTCTGATATGTCGCATATCAAGTCTAGGGGTGGTAAACGTCAGACCCCAATAACCGATAAGTCGTGCCAATGTGAGGCTCATAACGGGTCGAGAAACTACTGGTAACACTTACCAGCAAATCTCGGATCAGCCCTGGCCAGGGACTTCCCTGTTACGGCCAATCGAGCACAGCGCAACATCAACCCACAATACCGGGAGAGACGAAACCCCTCCTATCGCTCATTGCCTCCATGTGACTCGGGACTGTACCCAAAGACCACCGTTTTGCACGCCCTCATGGACGTGGTAAGGTGGAGATCAAAGCACAGTGGGAATCACACAAGACTCTATGACGATCTCGGGTCTACAGACTAACCTGTACAAGTGTCACCTGAGAACTGCCATCTGACGTGAGGTATAATACCATCTGGGAGTTCTCGGCGAGTCCGTCCAGTGTACCCAGTCTCCACTGAGCACCCGTATACCATCTCTGATGTCAAACACCAATGGATATGGGATCATCCATCGCCCATCACATGGGTCGAGAAGCGTATACGCTAGTCTACACTGGTATATCGATGCCCCGTCTCGATACACCTACGACTAGGGACCTTGAAGGATGTACTTATGGACTACCATGTCCCCACTAGTATGATCTGCATCATAGTCCAGGTAGTCAAGTACACATCCTAAGGGCTTTACCAACATGTAACTATAAGACAGTATAAAGAGACTAGTGTACATGTTAAGATAAAGAGCAACCAGATAGCATACTATCATGTCGAGCAAGAAAGTCATCTCTATATATGTCCAAGCATCCAATATAATATACATCATCTGTACAATACTGGCCTCTAGGGCATACATACAACTAACAATCTCCCACTTGCACTAGGGCCAGCTGCTGTAGTATCGCATACCGAGCATCACGAAGAGTCTCTCAAACTGTATCTGGGGAATGGCCTTCGTGAGTGGATCCGCCGTGTTGTTCTTCGTGTCAACCCTCCTGACCTCGATCTCCCGGCGATCAACTATCTCCCGGATCAGGTGATACCGCCTCAGAATATGCCTGAATCGCTGATGGGACCTGGGTTCCTTGGCCAAAGCCACCGCTCCATTGTTATCGCAATACAAAGGTATTGGATGCTCAATGGATGGAACCACTCCAAGTTCAGCAATGAACTTCTTGATCCAGACAGCCTCTTTAGCAGCATCGTTGGCAGCGATGTATTCAGCCTCCATCGTCGAGTCTGCCACGGTTTCCTGCTTGGAACTCTTCCAGCTAACCGCCCCTCCGTAAAGGGTAAAGACAAATCCCGACTGCGACTTAGAGTCGTCCTTATCACTCTGGAAGCTCGAATCGGTAAAGGACTCCACTTAGAGTTCTCCGTTACCATACACCAAGAGCATCTCTTTAGTCCTTCGTAAGTACTTGAGAATGCTCTTCACAGCTGTCCAGTGACTCTCTCCAGGATCAGCTTGATACCTGCTCACTACACTTAGTGAGTATGCAACATCGGGTCTGGTACATAGCATCGCATACATGATAGAGCCCACAGCCGAAGCATAGGGTATCCCTTGCATGCGAGCTCTCTCCAAATCAGTCTTGGGAGACATCTCTTTGGAGAGAGTGACTCCAGAGATCGTGGGCAAGTTCCCACGCTTGGATTCTTCCATACTAAACCTCTTTAGTATGGTGTCAATGTATCTGGATTGGGACAATCCCAATATCCGTTTGGATCTATCTCTATAGATCCTGATTCCCAATATGCAGGAGGAATCACCAAGATCTTTCATTGAGAATCTTTGTGATAAGAAGAGCTTGACCGATTGCAGCATAGGAATATCATTTCCTATCAAGAGTATGTCGTCCACGTACAATACGAGGAAGACAACCTTACTCCCTGCCACCTTCTTGTAAATACAAGGTTCATCTGGGTTTTTGACGAAATCAAACTCTTTGATAACGACATCAAAGCAGATGTTCCAACTCCGCGATGCTTGCTTTAATCCATAAATGGATTTAAGCAGCTTGCACACGTTGCCGCTGCTCCCACTGTCTACGAAGCCCTCTGGCTGAGTCATGTACACGCACTCTTCTAAATCACCGTTTAGAAAGGCGGTCTTAACATCCATTTGCCAGATTTCGTAATCATGATATGCAGCGATGGCAAGCATGATCCGGATGGATTTAAGCATAGCCACTGAAGAAAAGGTCTCGTCATAGTCCACACCTGGTCTTTCACGAAAACCCTTTGCTACAAGTCTAGCTTTGAAAGTCTCCACTTTCCTATCTACACCAAGTTTTTTCTTGAAGATCCACTTGCTCCCAATGGGTTTTACCCCTTCAGGTGCAACTTCCAAAGTCCATACTTTGTTGGTGTACATGGATTCCATCTCGGACCGCATAGCATCCAGCCATTTCACTGAGTCCCTACTCGTGATGGCCTGCTCGAAGCTAGTTGGGTCATCATCCTCCATGATGCAATCCTCGCTCCCTCCATCCATGAGAAAACCGTAGTATCTCTCAGGTTGGCGAGGAACCCTACTAGATCGGCGGAGTGGCTGGGGTTCATCGAGAACTACGGAATCCTCTGGTTCAACCAAATCTTCTGTTGTAGTCTGTGTCGCTGGAACCTCTTCCAGTTCTACCTCAATGCCACTTATCTGTTTCATAAGAAAACTTTTTTCTAAGAAAGTGGCATGTCGAGAAACAAACACCTTTTGTTCCTCGGGGTGGTAGAAGATATACCCTTGTGAATTTTTGGGATATCCTACAAACTTACATAAGACAGATCTTGCCTCGAGTTTGTCCGGATTTTGTCTTTTGACATAGGCTGGACAACCCCATATCTTAATATAATTAAGATGTGGTCTCTTCCCTTTCCATATCTCATATGGAGTGGTAGGCACTGATTTGGTAGGCTCTATTCAATAGGTCCATGGCTGTCTCAAGCGCATATCCCCAGAAGGAAATAGGTAACTCAGCTGTACTCATCATTGAGCGCACCATATCTAATAGGGTGCGGTTTCTCCGTTCAGATACACCGTTGTGCTGTGGTGTATATGGAGGAGTCAGCTGAGAGAGAATCCCATTCTCTTTTAGGAAGTCCAGGAATTCATTGCTCAAGTATTCCCCTCCTCGATCAGATCGTAGGATTTTAATACTTTTTCCGGTTTGGTTCTCGACTTCTTGTTTATATTCTCTAAATTTCTCAAAAGCTTTTGATTTGTGTTTCATCAGGAACACATATCCGAATCTAGAGAGATCGTCAGTGAATGTAATGAAGTACGAAGAACCATCCCTGGCATGTGTAGACATGGGACCGCATACATCACTATGTATCAGTCCCAAGAGTTCGGTAACTCTTTCTCCGTGTCCCGTAAACGGAGCTTTGGTCATCTTGCCTTTGAGACATGACTGGCAAGTGTCATAGGATGAAAATTCAAACGGATTTAAATATCCATCCTTATGCAACTTAGCCAGTCGTGTCTTATTGATGTGACCCAGTCTACAATGCCACAAGAAGGATTCGTTCATTTCAGAACTTTTCCTCTTGTGTGTGTTAGTTATGCTCAGAACTGTTGATTGATTTAGAACATAAATGCCATTGCACAACGTGCCTGATCCAACCAACTTTTGGTTACGGAAAATGTTCATAACATTGTCCTGTAATACAAAATTATATCCCTCTTTACTTAATAAAGAAACTGATATAATGTTGCATATCAGGTTCGGCATGTAATAGCATTCGTTCAGAACCAATGTATTACCAGTTGGTAACACAAGGTGATATTCCCCGACAGTCTTAGCTGCAACAATTGCACCATTTCCAACTCTAATGTCTTTATCACCTTCTCCAAGTTCTCTACCTTTCCTAAGCCCATGTAACTGATTACGTATATGGGATCCTGACCCGGTATCTAATACCCAGGACGTGGAGCAAATGGAGAAACAGTTCTCTGTAACGAACACACCCGAAGAAAATGCATCAACATGTACTTTCTTCATTCGGGTGGCATGGGAATCCTGGTATTCCCCTATTTCCTGTTCATTCCTATAACTCTTATAAGAAGGAACGGAACCAACGTTCCCCAGCACAGTATAACATGCGGGTTCGGTCAATACATCCATATTATTATCTTTATTAAGGCATGAAATGGTCGCTACCTGGAGAGAGAGAGAAGAAAACACTTTAGCGTAAGCTCGTGCAAGATCAGATTAGTTATTATCTTATCTAATCAGGATGGCTCCCACTGCTTTTTATCAAATCTTCCTTCAAACCCTAAAAGGAAAGACTAGCCGGGATTAATTACACACTACAAGTTCGCCAATCTTTCAGCCAGGCCAGCGTCGGTACTTTGAGGGAGGTCCCCCGTGCTTTCGCACGAACCTAATTAATGTAAACCTCGTTTTTCCAGAGGCGTAACCTCGTTAACACCTTTCTAGACACCTACTTGATCGGCTAATTGTAATGTGTAAAACTCTCCCAGGAGTAACTCTTACTTGCAGTGGGTATCGGGATCCAACTATCTCATAGAAGGTATGCAATCTCATTGCAAATTTCAACACTTGAAATTCCCGATAATATTTTGCTCCTAGCGTGCTATGACCTTGACGCATGCCAAACAACCCATAGTCCGCTAATCAAGTTCAACCCGTACATTTCTTGATTGAATTAAACCCACCCGCACGACCCTTGACGCATGCCAAACAACACCGTGCGAATACCCTAATCCAATCGCATCGTATGCTAGCAGATAAGCACTACTTAGCTACCGTACACTACGCCTTGACGCATGCCAAACAACCGCAGCACGAATACTAACTAGTACTTATCTGAAATGACGGAGGGCTACGACAGGTTTTTCTGAAAACCTATTGCGTAATGAACTTGATATCGTTGTAGAATCAAATGAAGTTTTGAAATGGAGTGATTTTGAGGCTTTTCTAGTTTTGCTAAAGGGGACACTCCCGGTGAAGGGATCGTCGGCCCTTTCCTCGTCGAATGAGGTGCGGGATATATCATATATATCACTGTGCAAAGAAGAAACTATAGAAGCAATCAAAAATCAAACCGAGTGTGTAGCATCTGCCAGTTATTGCTAAAGGAGTCACTCCCGGTGAAGGGATCTCGGTCCTTTCCTCATCGAATAAGGTGCAGGGTATATCATATATACCGCTATGCAAAGCAAGAACTGTAGCTACCTGTTTTATTTAAAATTTGATTCGGCAACATCTTAAGTTTCTTTTCATTCATTAATCACATTAATGAAGTCCCATCATTTAAATACCTAAACATCACAGATAGATATGACGTACACTTATGCCATCCGCATTCGCCTCGATGTCCCCTCGTGCACCGTTAGGTTAGGTAACTAACGACAGAGCAGGGCAGGGTTAGTGCGGGTGCAAAATATAAGTAACGTCTATATAATATATCATATATACTACATACTGAATCTATCACAGAACATCACATGATCACATCACAGATATCGCAACAGAAGAAACATATGAAACATTGGATATACTAGGACGTCCGTGTTTTCAATACGAGCCAGTATAAAACACGGATTCCACGGTCAAGATGAATAGCCAATCCCACACCCCTAGACCTCTACGAGAGCGGCAAGCAACCCTGCCAATTCTAGGGTTAGGAGACCCGGACTCGACTCCTCGAGTTGGTCTCCCACTGGACCCCAGAACCCGGTTACTTGTGCTCCCCTCCTTGGGTCTATCCTAGTGCAGAAAAGTAAATAATATACAAAGGGTGACAACTTCCGCAACCTGGAAGTGCCCCAAATAAAAAGAATATTACATACAAGTTTTTACATGAATGAAAATGAAAAACACTCATCTCACATAAAAGCCCCCGGCTATTCAAACACGACGATCCAATATAACATATCCAGCAACACATAACATCACATGTCATCAACGTAAGTAAGTATGCATACCCCAATTGTCGTTGACGTATAGCAACGAAACCGGTGATATGAACATACTACACTTACGGTCACAGAAAAGAAAGTGTAAAACTACAACAGTTGGAATCCGCAACCTCTTTAGACATCGCATGCCTAATCAAATGAAATACTTAGACATCACATGCCTAACAGATATAAATCCCGCATTTTAGTCTCATTATCGAAAACTCTTTTCAATATCATATGGGACTAAATTGCTAGATTTATAACATTCATTCAGTTATCTCATAACTACTTGTGAATTCCAATTATTGTATCACATTCCAGATAAACAGAAAATGTTAAACTTTCCGATCGAACAGTCGAATACCCAAGTTTTCCCGATACAACTCAACACATGAAATAAGTCTAACAACATTCAGTTCGTGCCTCAGTACCAACGGTCCAGCCGTAGAAGGGTCAAGCCAACGCCTCACATGTGGCACGCCGTACTGCCCCAAACCCGAAGGTTCAAAGGGCAGTTCAAGACGGTCACATAATCGAGTTAAGGTTTGTTGTCTTCTAGAGGGTCCATCGCGTTACTTGCACTACTTAGAACGTCGTTAAACTACGGAAAAATCCAACACTTGGAAATTTCCCGACAGGGGAAAAGTTGGGTATTTATATCCGGTCGAACTTTTTAACATATTCTAAAGTCATCCGGAAAAACACAAAGACGAAATTTGATAATCCGGTCGAAACATCGAAGCTCCAAAACAACCCCAGAAAATGCAACTCTTGAATAAATTTTTAAAAATTCCCAGGAAAACCAGCACTGGAAAATAAGAATTACTGTGCAGAATTCATTGTTTAATGTGGCCGTACGGCCGCGGAACCGCCGCATTAGCCTTGCTCATGCCGTGGAACCGCGGCGACTTGGTGGATTTGGGCTGTCGAATTTCACAGTAACTCTTAGAATCACCTGCTGATTTTTCTGCATATTTTTAATTTGGAAAAATCCCAGATTTTAGAAAATGTACAGAGAGCATTTTGTGAGTTAGGGTTTCGGTTCGTTCGGACTTCAAACTCCGTCTAGACTTCGCCTAAGGCTCTAGCTAGGCTCTGATACCACTGTAGGGTTCCTAGGCACTCTAATGAAGTCTCACAAGGCATCAACCATGCCAATTTCAAACATTATGGGTGCCGAGAAACCCTAATACGGATCGTTGACTAGAAGTTTAGGCGAAAAGATAATCTAGTTAACTACTTAACTAAAAGTTAGATGCTACAACCTTTGTAGATCCGGTTCTCCACTTCCTTAGCTCCACGTGGGTGTCCTCTCACTGTCCATCATGAATCCCGAACTCATTCGTCGGCTTCATCGGAGAAACGGGCGAGCTAGGTCGTCGGCTTCGTGTCAAAGACGATCTACGTCGAGGCATCACAAGTTCAAGCTCCGACTTCACAAAGTTGTGAAACTTATGAAGAAAACACCCAAAACAACTTGGCAAGAGGTAGAGGGTGAAGAAATAGGAGGTGGGTTCACTTTAGAATTGGATTTCTCTCACTAGAACTCAAGTTGCCATTGATGGCATCAAGGTTTCTATCTTGAAGAAGAAGGAGAAGATGAAGCTAGTATTATGATAAGTGTTTTAAAATGAAAAGAAAATTCATACTTATCATAATCTAACAAGGGTTAAGTGTAGAGAATAAACCATGGTAAGTGGATGGGTTAGGGTTAAGCATGAAGACAAAATGGTCTCTTTGGTCAAAGCTTCATGAAGCTTCAACAAGCTTCATGACAAAAACAAACCATTTTATTTTCATTTATCCAATAAAATAAATAAAGAAATGAATAAATAAATGATAAGGCAAAACCCTAATTATCATTTAACCATTGTTTAATTCTTCACACTTAACCAAATGATCAAGTATCATCAAACATGATACAAACATGTGCACAAAAGTATATCATATATACACCTTGCACATCAAGTGAGAAAATCCATTTAAAATGAACCAATACTAGTTAATGCAAAGTAATATATCAAATATATAATTATACATTAAATCACTAAATCAACACTTGATTTAACGATCCGGTCATATCGCATATAACCGACTAGTATCCTATGTATCGGCTTATAGAATCAATCGTTGATTCGATATCTAGGTTATATCGAATATAACCAATCGATACATCCATCACGAGAATGGAATACGGTATCACATACATGCATTATTCTCGGTCCTGCACATATCTCATATGCGCTCCTATTTCGTTTCGCTTGAGCCAGGAAACCTCTGTGTAGGACTCTAAAGACTCATCAATACGCCGGTAGCAGATGATGATCATATCAAGCACCCACAAGCCGCAAGCGGTCTGGTAAACGTAACGGCCATCCGGGTATTGAGCGATCAGAAGATCGACGAGCTAGCCCGCTCACACTCCTGTGAATCCAACCAGTAACACTTACCCTACAGTCCGGTCTGTTCGTCTGATATGTCGCATATCAAGTCTAGGGGTGGTAAACGTCAGACCCCAATAACCGATAAGTCGTGCCAATGTGAGGCTCATAACGGGTCGAGAAACTACTGGTAACACTTACCAGCAAATCTCTGATCAGCCCTGGCCAGGGACTTCCCTGTTACGGCCAATCGAGCACAGCGCAACATCAACCCCCAATACCGGGAGAGACGAAACCCCTCCTATCGCTCATTGCCTCCATGTGACTCGGGACTGTACCCAAAGACCACCGTTTTGCACGCCCTCATGGACGTGGTAAGGTGGAGATCAAAGCACAGTGGGAATCACACAAGACTCTATGACGATCTCGGGTCTACAGACTAACCTGTACAAGTGTCACCTGAGAACTGCCATCTGACGTGAGGTATAATACCATCTGGGAGTTCTCGGCGAGTCCGTCCAGTGTACCCAGTCTCCACTGAGCACCCGTATACCATCTCTGATGTCAAACACCAATGGATATGGGATCATCCATCGCCCATCACATGGGTCGAGAAGCGTATACGCTAGTCTACACTGGTATATCGATGCCCCGTCTCGATACACCTACGACTAGGGACCTTGAAGGATGTACTTATGGACTAGTATGATCTGCATCATAGTCCAGGTAGTCAAGTACACATCCTAAGGGCTTTACCAACATGTAACTATAAGACAGTATAAAGAGACTAGTGTACAAGTTAAGATAAAGAGCAACCAGATACCATACTATCATGTCGAGCAAGAAAGTCATCTCTATATATGTCCAAGCATCCAATATAATATACATCATCTGTACAATACTGGCCTCTAGGGCATACATACAACTAACACATGTCCTAATTAATCGTATCATATGCTGTGTAGGAAGACATCACTTAGCTACCACACACTACGCCTTGGCTAAGGTCAACAAACGTAGCATGAATACTAAGTACTTTACTTCCTAAAATGACGGAGGGCTGCAGATGGTTTTAAAGAAAATCTTTAACGCTTTGAACTTGATATCGTTGTAGAATCAAATGGTTTTCAAAGGGAGTGGCTTAATCTCCGCAATTTTGAAATGTAGCTTTTTTTGTAAAAAGCCGAGTGGGTTTCAAATTCGATTATACAACATCTTTTAGGTTTATTTTCCTTTATGTTAATCACATTAATATAGTACCATCATTTATGTTCCTTAAGACATCACAGAAAAGAAACGAAAATAGAACGTACGCTTATACCATTCGCATTCGCCACGGTGTCCCGTTATGCACCGTTATGTTACTTAACTAACGTCATAGCGGGGCGGGACTAGCGCGGATGTAAAACATAAGCAATGGTTATTATATATCATATATATAATAATACCATTCGTCTCATCATACAATGTGATCACTTCACAGAATATCAACAGCAGAGGCACATATATGAAAATATAGGATATACTAGGAATTTCGTATTTTGTATTTAGCCAACGATAGAAAATACGGGTTCCACGGTCATGATGAATAGCCAATCCCACACCCTAGACCCCTACGAGAGCGGCAAGTGACCCTACCAGTTCTAGAGTTAGGAGACCCAGTCTCGACTCCTCGGGATGGCCTCCCACTGGACTCTAGAATCCGGTCACTTCTGCTCCCCACCTTGGGTCTATCCTAATGCGGAAAAGTAAATAATATACATCAAAGGTAACACCATCCTCAACTCGGATATACCCCAATAAAAGAATATTACATACAATAAATTTTACAGAATGAAAAGGAAAACTCTCATCTCACATAAAACCCCCGGCCATTCAATCGCGACGATCCTATACATCATGTTACAGCAACACATAACATCACATGTCATCAACTTCAGCAAGTATGCGTACTCCAATTCTCATTGACATATAACAACGAAACCGGCGATACACCACATACTACATTTACGGTCGCAGAAATAAGTATCATATATCAAGACGATGTTAAACGTTTCGATCGAATCAACAAACACCCACAAATTACCCCAAGGGCTCAACACTTGAGCAAAGTTAAAATACCCAAAAATATGCCACGGTGTTTATGGACCAGCCATAAAAGGGTCAACCCTTGACTCACTTATGGTGCCACTGGACTACGGCAAACCCTAAGGTTTGGCCACGGTTCCATGGTCATAAGATCGAGTTAGGGTTACATTCTTCTAGAGGGTCTATAGGGATACTTGCACAATCTTCCAAACATGTTCAACTTTGGAAATTCCAACACTTGGAAAATTTTAGCGAGAGTAATGAGGTGGTGTGTGATATTCGTTCGACCAATTAAATGTCATCCAAGTTACCAATACAATGTTAAAACATACGACTATGAAACACTCCGAATTAGCCCCTAAGAAAAATTAGCATCACATGAAATTTTGGGCTAAACAAACAACACCTGAAACCCTAAAATCTAAAGACTAGAGCACTAGAGCAATACGAGACAATTCTGGTGGAAGGGGGCCGGCCTGGTCGGATTTTTGGGGGGTGTGGCCGGTTCAAAACCGGTAGAATCCCTTCTTTTTTCTCTGTTGTTCTCAGTGCAGCACATACAAGCTTCTGCAGTTACTAAAAAAATTTTTCGAGCCCAATTTAAAAACGATAGAGAGCACATTTCAAGGTTCCAGATTTGAAAATTTTCGGAGTTGTTTCAGTTTTGTAATATATTTAACATCGTTTAAGTTTCTAGCATGGCTCTTGTCACGACCCGAAATAACACTTGACTTGCACTTGAATCATATGAAGTCTATAGGACCCATCTAATTCAAGTAAGCCAAAAAATCCCAGAAATTTAAACCATTTTAAGTAATAAGAAAAGAAAAACTTGTTTTAAAGCAAGTGGTTTTAATAGCATAAGCCGAAGTATGCGTTTTTAAAACATCAAGTCTTTTCAGAAAATTTCGGCAGAGTTTTCTTTGTAAATACTGGCCCCAAACGGGGTACAACATGAATAATATATACATCAATGATAAAAGGCATCCCCAAGTGGGAGCTAGCTCTTCGTCAATCGACAGTCATAACCACGCAAGCAATATAATATACAACGCCGAAGGGCGAGGATCAAAACTCAAAAGGAAACTCAATCAACATGAAAACCATAATAATACAACGCGCGACTCTAAGGTCGAAATAATAAACAACTGGTCTACTAAGTCTAATAAATATACATGTCTGGTTGATGGAGTTTACTAGATACAATAGAATGTAATAAAGTACAATGGTGGTTACTAATGCAAGTGAATTTACCTACCAAAGCAATCACCCGGAATGAAAATAGTGTGCCAGCAAAGCCAACAAGGGAAAAACCTGTACGGCAAAACCTGTGGCACAACGTGGTTGAGTTGTCAACTCGTGAGTAGAAAACATCACCGAGCATAAATCGTATGTATGACTCAATACGATCGGTAAAATACATCCTCAAATGATAAAGTCTGAAGCATGAAAAGGTGGCAAGGGTAAACATCTATACAAAAGTGTAATCCCATGTGCTCGTGTCAGTGCCTCAGGTAGCAATATATCATATGCATGAGGTGTGAGTGCATGAAAACAGAATACATCTAAATGATAAAATTATTTTTCTTGTTTTAGTGAGATATCTGTATATAAATCGAAATATCATCGATGAAATCAACATAAATCAGTGTCTAGAATCCACACAAAATATATCTCAGTATCTGTGACTCCGGCTATCCGGACTGGCCCTGGGCTCCGGCTATCCGGACTGGCCCAAACTCCGATCGGTATCCTCCAGATTCCGACGAGTCACAATATAATCACCGGTCGGTAGTGTTCCCCTGTCAGGCTCAACGCCATCATCTGCGACCTTCTCGTCCCGGGATACCACACCGGGTCTACATGCACCCACAAACGGTTCCTCCTCCTCCTCAAATTGGGTGTAAGATATCGCTCAAGAGTCGAGAAAACTCATGGTGGACATATCTCAAATCATATCATGAGAAAACCACAACTTCATTTAAAATGATAATAAGTTTATAAAATCTTGCGGTTTTTCTAAATCCATAAATCCCATGGAAAATCTGAATCTCGAGAGTAAATAAATAATGAATGTAACAAGTATTGGGCTCCGACAATCCAGACTGGCCCTAAAAATGCATGACAATGAGTATGTAAATATGCATGCAAATCTCAGTAATAAATGCAATATATAAGCTATCAAATAAAAGCAAGTACACCAATACCATGTCGAAACTATCAGCTAACAATTATACTAATGACTAGCATTTTTTTATGTGTACGTGACATAGCAATTACCGATGATGATGTGTGTGAGCCGGCAAGCAAGTGTACGTGGAACATACGCATCATCGGTAATGGTGCCGGTGTCCTGACAGCATGATTTCATAATAACAATAAAAGCACAGTATAAGCATGCAATGCGATATGAAAAATCATGAATGTGCAGAAAATGAGTAATAAACGCTGCAATAAGGAATATGCAATAATATAAACGAGTCATACAGTTTTTTCGTTTGGAATAATACGAATCGTGGTGTTTAGAAAATAGGGGCTACGGTGCTTTTAAGAAAAGGTACGTCCTTTAAATATCCGTAGCATCCCTTGGCCTGTCTTTTAAATATTCACGATTCGTTAGTTTTGAAATATGTATGACTCGGGTCTAATCTAACGTCTACCAAGTAAACTACATGTCTAACTAACAGACTGATCGAAAAGGTAAGGAAACTACCTAAATCTGAGTCGATATATATAAATATAATAGTCGGTGATCCCGCCTCAATAGTATCACATATGATACAATATGTGTGTGTGTGTGTGTATATATATATATATATATATATCAAACATGACATCCTCGAGTCAAGAGTGCGGATCAATCATCAATATATTGCTCGTATGGTAAATCCATTGTACGGCATCCCAAATCTGGGTACAGGACAATATCACATTTATCAACTTATTCATCTGGTATACTTTTTATCATATATCATGATCTGGGGGTACTGATCTACGTCTAGTACAATACTGATACCATCTACATAATATATATGTGTGTGTATGAAAACACCACGCCTCAAGACCCGCTAAACATCATGTAGTATCTCAAATACGAACCATATCACATCACCGATCTAATGGCCTCAAGCCCAATCTCATAGCCTCATCTCCAAGTATCATATACTATCCTCATAATCCATATATACATATACGTATATATATATGTACATAGTCCCATACCTATGTGTGTGTATATACATATATACATATCCCCATATACGCACAAGTAATAAAATGTATGCAAGTGTATGTGTGTGCGTGTATGCGAATCATTAATCTAGGGTTCACGACTAACTAATTATCGACACTATCATCCAATTACACTAAAATTTATCCACGAACTCCTAAAGTCTATCTAGATAATCATCTAGTCTCACATAAGACAAGTTTATATATAATATATATTATGCTACACTACGAACTGCGGGGGTGCTATATGCCATCCACCCGACTTCCCCTGTAGATATATATCTACTCACCTCGATCGTCGCTGGCTGGAGTCGATGACACTACGCTCATCCTCGTCGTCTCGAAGTCCACATGGAGGTACCTACATGTTAACATATATCGTGTCGCATAAAAATCAAATTCAAAACCGAAACGACACGCTAAAAGCCTATAGGTTAGAACCTACGGACTACGCATGCAAGAATAACCAACAACTCTCGACGATCGACGTGCAAACGTCAGGTGATCGAGACAAACACAAAAACCCAAATTTCAAGTTAACAGAATTCACAAAACGAAATGAGAAACGATGCAAAACACTTCCAGATTTTTCCCCATGTGAAATTAGCCAATTTTGCATATGTGGGGGGTCTAGTTTACTGCAAAAGGAGCCATGGACCAAACCTAGAGGCATACTTCCCTAACCTGGCCGCAATTTGTGGTCAGGATGATTAAAATTGTGGCCTGACTAGGGAGTTAGGGCTCGGGTCTCTGTGGTTGCTTCCTGGGTGCCTGCATGACTCACAATATTTGCAAAATAAATCCTAGTGTCCCCGGGTGTTAGCAGATCTCCAATTCTCCTCACAATTTCAACAAATTCCCGATATCGGGGTTTCTAAGTTTATGTCATGGGTTCTATTCTCTGGTTTTTGTCCAATATACAAACACTAAAGGGGTTATAAGTCACTAATAGGCCTCAATTTCACCTTTGGATTCAATTCAAACCCTAACCCGAACTTGAAGTTTTCAAAGTTCACTAAACCGAACTAAAACACTTCTAAACATGCAAAGACACCAAAGTGAAAGTAAAACTATACTAATGGTGATGAATTTACCTCATTTGTCAACTCAAGAAATTTCTTAAGTTACCCCAAATGTCCAAAATCCATCCTTTCTTGGTCCAAAGTGCTTGTGAGGAGCTTGTGCATGTTTTTAATGAAGTGGGGATGATGTTTTGGGTTGTTTTTCGTGGTGTTTTGAGGAGGTGGAAAGGGGATAAAGGAAATATCTGCCATGGAGATGAAGGGGGAGGGAAATGATGATGAGAAAATGAAGAAGGAGAATATCCGTAGTCAAAGATGACCCCCCACCCTCTCTCTCTCATGCCCATGACTAATTCTTTATCATATTCCTTTTTCTTTTTCTTTTTCTTTTCTTTCTCTTCTCTTTTCTCTCAATTAAAACCAAAACAAAACAAAACAAAAGCCATGGAGGAAAATGTAACAAGTGTAAAAATGACAAGGTACATGTCTTGTGCACAAATCCAGCTTAATGTGCGATTAGCGATATTTAATGGCGATTAGTATTAAAATGGAATATAATTAATCATAAAGAATTTATAATTTGCTTAAATCATATAAAACATCCTCATATCAGTAATTTCTTTAGTTTTCCAAATATTTTCCAATTTATCGGTATTTAATTATACCGCATTAATAAAATATTCATAATATTTATTATTTAATTATAAAATTTCCCAAAAATAATATTTTATTTTTCTGAAATGTTACAGTGCTGATACTACTTTTGGATTTCCTTAGCACCTTACCATGGGTTTGTCTTGCATCAAACATGCTACAATAAAAATTTTGGGGTGCTAAGCAAACTAACTTAGGATCTAACTAGAAATTTAGAGTAACAAAACAAAGTATCACATACTAAATGAGAGTTTAACGCTAAGAGATGAGAAATACGACCTTTGTAGATCTCCCCTTTGTGACTCCTTGGATCAACTTGGTGTTTGTACGGGTCCGCTTGAGTCCTTCGTTGTCCACGACGATCCACTACGGAGTTCTTTGGCTCAATGTAACATTTCAAAAAATATATATATAATTTTTGGGAATTTTTATAATTTAATAATAAAATATTGAATATTTTAATAAGGCGGTATAATTAAATACCGATAAATTGGGGAAAATTTTTGAAAAATTATAGAAATTATTAAAAGAGGGTGTTTTATGTGAATTATGCAAATTTTAAGTTTTTATGATTAATTATATGTTAATTTAGTGCTAATCGCGATTAAAAAATCACTGATCGGATTTTTAGCATATTTTGTGCAAAACATGCACCATATCATTTTACACTTGTTACATATTTTTCCATGGTTTTCCTTCATGTTTTAAGCATGGTTGATGATTTATTGGGAAAAGAAAAGAAAAGGAAAAGAATAGAATATGTAGGCATGGACATGAGAGAGAAATGTGAAGGATTGTGTTTGACTTGGTCTTGAGCCATCCCCCTTCATCATTTGTTTCCATCATTTCCTCTCCCCTCCTTTGTTGCTGCTTCTGCTGCTGCACCCTCTCTCCTTCTCCACAAAATCCCCCAAAACACCATGAAAATCAACTCAAAACCTAAACCCCATTTCACAAAAAGGATGCACAAGCTCAAGGGAAGCACATTGGACCAAGAAAGCAAGGATTTTTGCCACTTGGGGCAACTCAAGAATTTTCTTGAGTTGCCAAATGAGGTATTTTCTGAACCATAAGCTCAGTGTTTCCATTACTTTTACCACCATGTTAGATTAGAAACGATATCGTGTGGTTTAGGTGAAGTTTGAAAACCCTACTTTGGGTTTATGGAAACTTTAGGTTGTAATGTGAAATTAAGCTCAGTAGAGACCACACAACCCCCCTAGTGCTAGAATTCAGACCTAAAACATAGACTAGAACCACGGAATACGGATTTAAAAAAAGGCGATATCGGAAAATTGTGGATTCTATGAGGGTTAATTGAAATCTGCTATCACTCGGAGACTCTGAAATTTATTTTGCAAACACAGAGAGACATGCAGGCACCTAGGAAGCTACCACTAAAACGCTAGCCCCTATCCCTCAACCCAGGCTGGTAATTAATTCCTTCTGGCCGCAATTTGCGGCCAGACCTGGGCCAAAGTGCCTCGTATTAGTTCTGTGGTCCCCTCATCAGTAAAATAGACCCTTGGCATATGCAAAATTGACCAATTTGACCTAGGGTAAAATCTGGGACCATTTCCAATAGTTTCTGTTTTGATTCGGTGTTTTGTTTCTCGTATTTTGAATTCTCGATTTGTGTTTTTGTGTTTTACCTCGATCACTTGACGTTTGTACGACGATATTGAGGGTTGTTTGATGGCTTTGAAAGCGTAGTCCATAGGTTCTAACCTATATGCCTTAGCGTGTCGTTTTGGTTTTCCGATGTGATTTTCATGTGCATTGCGTTTGTGCTATCTTTGTAGGTATCTTCTCGAGGGTTTCATATCACGAAGAAGATGAAGGCGACATCGACACCGACACACAAGATGCAAGGTGAGTAGATTATATCTAAGGGGGAAGTCGGGTGGATGGCGTATAGCACCCCCGCAGTTCGATACTTAGTATACTAGATATATACTATATATATGTATGGTAGCGTTAAGTGTGAAATGGATACTCTAGATTTGATTAGGTGTATTATGGATAGATTAGGGTTTAGAAGTAAACTAGTATAGTTTCCTAGTTGCGAACCCTAGAATAGGTTTACACCCACACACAAACACATGCTTGCTTGTTATACTATTACCTGGATGATGAGGATAGTTGATGATATTTGGAGATGAGTCAATGAGATTGACCATGGTGACATGAGATCGGTGATATGATGTGATTCATATTTGGGATACGACATGAGATTTTACCGGGCCTTTCGACGTGTGTTTCACACACGCATTTTATATTTATATAGATGGTATCGATTTGTACTAGACTTAGATCAGTACCCCAGATCATGAGATATAAAGATAAGGATACCAGATAATTGATGAGATGAATGTGATATTGACCTGTACCCAGCTTTTGGGGTGCCGTACGATGATTTGCTGTACGAGCTTTATATTGATGATAGATCCGCACTCATGACTCGAGAATGTCATATGATTTTGTATCGTACGCGGTACCATTGAGGTGGGATCACCGACTATTATATATATATATATATATATATATATGCATCGACTCAGATTTAGGTGGTTTCCATACCCCTCCTGATTGACTTGTTAGATAGAGCTGTAATTTTGCAAGTAGATGTAGGCTAGGCCGATATCATACCTATTTCAAAAACTAGCGAATCAAGAGTATTTTAAAGACAGGCAAAGGGATTCTACGGATATTTTCAAAAGACGCATCTTTTCATAAAAACACCGTAGCCTTTATTTTCCTAAAAACCCCGATTTGCCTTCTTTTAAATGGCAAAACGGTATGACATAGATACATTGATTTAGATTCTACACTGTTGTGTTTATTATTCATTTGCCACAGATTCTTACTGTTTGCATCGCATTGCATGTTATGTATGTTTATTGTACATTCATACTCGTGTACTTACATATTGTACACTCATACTTGTGCACATACCTATTGTACATTCATACTCGTGTACTTACGTATTGTACTCTCATACTTGTGCACATACCTATTATACATTCATACTCGTGTACTTACATATTATACTCTCATAATTGTGCACATACTTATTGTACATTCATACTCGTGTACTTACATATTGTACACTCATACTTGTGCACATACCTATTGTACATTCATACTCGTGTACCTACCTGTTGTACATTCATACTTGTATACATACGTAATTGCACATATATAGATGATTCGGGCTTGATTTGGAGATTTGGGAACCGCAAGATACTCTTTAAAACCGATTCATTTTAAAAGGGCGGTTTCACTCAATATGTGCATATTACTATTCCATGCTACATGATATACTGATATGCCTACATTTCTTTATTATGTCGCATACATCATGCCTTATGATTATACGCATTGAGATATGTTGTTTCCATGATATTTCTGGATTTAGGAACCGTGGGTATTTTAAAAGAGAGTATGTATTGTTTTAAAAACCCGGTTACCCTTGATATGATATTTCAGTGGGTCCACCATGTGTTTTCTCGGTTCTGAGAGTGGCATGTGAAACCCGATTCGAGGAGCGGTATGCACTGTTTGCGGGTACCTGGTGGACCCGGTGAAGTACCCCGGGGCAAGAAGACTCGTATATGTTAGACGGTGAGCCTGGCAGGGGAGTATTACCTACCGGTGATTGTGTTGAGCTCGGCGGATATCTGGGGGATACCGACCGCAGTTGAGAGATGAGATGGGCTGATCCGGACTGACGGAGCCCTATGTATATGAGGATTTACGTGCCGATGCTAGGCATAGGTTTTATGATGTTTTCGAGTGTCGATGCTTGACACTCAGGTTCTATGATTTTGATATGTCGCGAGCGACACATGTTGATTTACATCCTCATACTTCCATGCATATGTTTATGATATTTACATGCATGATGCTTATTGTCATTGGGTGACACGTGGACGATTTCTACCTACATATATTGACATTGATGATATTGATCATATAGTTGGATGATATCCATATATTCATAGACTTCATGATATAGTCGACATTGATCATACCTTATATTTATGATATGTTATTACCTGTGGCACTGGCACGAGCACTTGGCACTACACTCATGTATAGATGTTATATTGCCACCTTATCATGCTTCAGGCTTATTCATTTGAAGTTTATATATATTTGATCGTATTGACCTAGGATTGTGTCATACATACGATTTCTGCTCTGTGATCTTTTCTATTCACGAGTTGGCAACTCACCCCTGTTGTGCCACAGTTCTTGCAGGTTTTGCCGTACAGGTTCCATTGCGGCTTCGGGCATACTACTTCCCTTACGAGTGATTTGCTTTCGTAGGTGGGTTCTTTTGCATCATGACCACTATTGTATATGTATTATTCAATTGTATCTAGTAATTCCATCAACAAAACTTGTATATTGTTTTAGACTTATAAAACCAGTTGTGTATTATTTCGACCTTAGAGTCGCATGTTGTAGTATTATGGTTTTCATGCTGATTTCGAGTTTCCTTTTTGAGTTTTGATCTTCGCCCTTCGGCGTTGTATATTATACTGCTTGCGTGGTTGTGACCGTCGATAGATGAAGAGCCAGCTCCCACTTGGGGATTCTTTTTATCATTGTGCATATATTATTCTTGTTGTACCCCGTTTGGGGCCAGTATTTACAAAAGAAACTCTGCCGAATTTTTCAGAAAAGACTAGAGGTTTTAAAAATGCATATTCGGCTTACTTATTTAAAAACCTTGCTTTTAAACATGTTTTCTTACTTCTTAAGAATTATTTTTCTTTAATTACTCCTTAAAATGGTTTTAGATTTCTGGGTTTTTGGCTTACTTGGAATAGATGAGATCCTATAGACTTCATATGATTCAAGGGCCAGTCACATGCTATTTGGGGTTGTGACAAAGTTGGTATCAAAGTGCTAGGTTAACCTTGGTTTGAGTATAAGTTTGACTATGTGGAGCCTAGAGCATTTATTATATACGGAACTTAGGCTTGACCTTACGGAACTTAGACTTAGTCGAGAGGGTATTATACCTGAACTTTCGTAGCATAGAATGACCCTTGGTTGATGGAGTAGGTAGCTTGAGTAGAGTGACGTACCGTACGTATGTTCCACGACATACTTACAATACGCTACTCCGCTTAAGAAACCTTAGGATGTACATTTCCTTGCACAGTATTATATTCATTCCTATGATCTATCCTCATACATATTGGTTATGATTTTGCTGCCACGATTACACGGGCAGAGAGATATACGGCTAGAGTCGCGGTCAGCACGAGCTCGTCATGGACGAGGACTGACCAGGGCGTGATTCCAGAGACATACGATTGCGTATAGAGGCGTCGTTTATTTGTGTTTTCGCGCCATGATGCGTTTGACAGATCGCTTTTACGAGATTTCTCGGACATGTAGATCAGCACCAGAGGATCAGGCAACTGCTAGAGGCGAGCCAGGATGTGATGACCATTGATATATCGCTTATTCATGATGATTGAGGCGCTGTTCAGCATACAGACGAATGAGCCAGTTGCTGCTTGAAATGACGAGGTATCGCCCAGATGATTGGAGCTACTGCAGCATGAGTATATACTTAGAGATATGATGGAAGGTCGCTAGTCACCCGAGGATGAATGACTAGGACATGTGGTTCGTTTTCTTACCCCGATGCGAGGTCATCAGATAGATTGATTCCAGCTAGAAACGATTTCACACAGATTCTTTGAGAGTCGATAAAGACGATCGAATGTCAGGAACCCATTTCCAAGTTTAAAGTATTCAGAAGACAATGCAAGTAATGCTATGGACCCTCTAGAAGAATGAAACCCTAACTCGACGTAATGACCATGGAACGCCTCCGAACCTTAAGGCTTGCGACAGTTTAGCGGTGCCATTTGTGAGGCTTGGGTTTGCCCTTCTACGGTTGGTCCATAGGTGCTGTGGTATATACTGGAATACTATTAAACTGTACTCAAGATGTTGATCTCTTGGGGGAATATGAGGTTCTAAGAAATCGATCGGATGGTTCGACATCATTCGGATATCATGTGATGGGACACATCGCTTGGGAGACTCCAGATACGAGTATAGCCGTTGGAGCGCAGTCCATGCAGCCAAGAGAAGAAGAGTTCGAATCAGTCGACATTGGAGCAGAGTGGAGTAAAGAGTTCGCACGAGAATTCGACAAGATGAGGGTCCACTCCGCTGACATCAGAGATGCGATACGCATGCAGAGGCGTATACCTTCCAAAAGGAGTCTCAATGAATATGAAGCCGTTCCGGAACAAGAAACAGATATAGTGAAGGATGGTAACTTCCGGGTAATTCGGCAGAAATGAGAATTGAGAGAGACCTCGACAGGACCTTTCTGGAATACTATACGAGAAGACTTGGACCCAGGAGTGGTCATATTGCGCACACCCAGCAGGCCAGAGTTCGGCATTGTCGATGAGACAGTTGACCAGGTTCATATAGAGGACCTCACCCAGATGTATTGTGAATTGATTAAGAATGGACGCATATGGAGTATACCTCCACAGGTTGGGACGAGTTCCTGAGGACGCGTTCAGCTAGATATCTTCCACAGAGTGATGAAGATACCGAGTTCGTGATTTCGAGTCCGTGTGAGAGACTTCGGATTGACCGTAGTCAAGGACATTTGCAGTGCACAGATAGAGACATGACGTCGAAGTGAACGATGATACAGACAAGTGGGACAAGAAGTTCGTGCGAGATGCTGACGAGCTGTTGTCACTCCCCATTATGATTAAAGGTCGGATATGTCTACAGAGGCGTTGGGATGCGACCAGTTTTCGAGGACATGCGGTGCTGAGGACGCAGATGTCCAGAGAGCGAGAAAAGATTATGCAAGAGTACCAGCCTCCGTACAGTTCGGCATAGGCGAGATCGGAAGAGACCTTGAGCAGGAATCCTTCCAGGACACTGCTGCGATAAGATTTGCACCAAGATTAGATGTGTGATGTGTATTCAGAGGACCAGAGGTCGGCGCTAGTGACGTGCTGCTTTACGAGTGGTCATAAGGATTGATCGAGAGATGACCAGAGAAGCGCCAGAACGGAATCGTCCCCGTTAGCACACCTGACAGGGCTGATGAGCCGATGGATCGCGAGATTGGCAATCCACCGAGAAGATAAGGGCCCAGAGACAGAGGACGCCAGACCATGAGCAAGAGGCAAGTAGATATCTTACGCTGCTAGCAATGGATGCACCGACACCTTCTCGACTTTGAAGGAAGATATACCGACGACGGTATTTATGATTTGTGATTTTGTGATTCGATTATCACATATCTGTCATCTTGGATTTCGGTAGTTTGGGCGATCTATTCGCATGATTTAGTCTTGATGGCTGAGTTCCATGATTTCTATTTTCGTGCACCATGGTTGCGCCTACTGGGTATTTATAATTGTGCATAGTTATTGCACCTGATATCGTTTTTGTGCCTTGGTTGCACATGCTTATGACTTCATGGATTTCATGCCTTTGGGTTGATTTTGTACACGTGGTATGCATACGATTTGGCTTTTTGTACTCGGTATAGCTTATATGTGCTCGTAGTGCATTGATATGTGTTTTGTGCATGCAGTTGCACACGTTTATGATTTTCTTTACACCTGGGTACACCCGGTGTTGCTATTTACACATTTGAGTTATTACTTAGTATTTATGTACAGGATGCACCGTATTTTTATTTCTTGCCCAGGATGCACCAGTTTTATGTTTCGTGCGTTTATCGCACCGGATTTATATTTCGTGCGTTGTTGCACCTGACTTCGATTTGATGTTATTCGATATGTTGATTTCTTGCACTCCGTGCATTTGATTTGGATTTTCGCGCGTATTGAGCGCATGTTTTGAGATGCGATTTTTGTGCACGCCGGATGCACTAAATCGAGATTTTCGTGCATGTCTGATGCACCTGATTTTGCTGCCAGGCACACACGTTGCCTATGACAGATATTTCGTGCACACCTTTTTCACCTAGATGTTGCTTCTGTGCACATGTATGGCACATGTATGGATTTTTTATTTCCGTGCGCACCAGATTCACAGGGTATTCTTATATGTTTTTATAATATTTTGGGATTGATTTCTTATGGAGCAGTACGTTTTTATAATATTTGCTATATGTTTTCATACTGAGCAGGACTAGTCAGAAGACAGGACCTGGATATATTTTGCATGCATTGATAGTTATCAAAGGGATTTCCAAAAAGTGAGCTATAGTCTCTGTATTTACTTATGTGTCTGATATGACACGACACGTTTATAACAAGGAAACCCTTCTAAATTGTTTTCAAAATGGCGGGACGTACATATTAAACAAGGATAAGTATACATATATGATTATTTTCTTACAATAGACGTTTGCCACTGTGCAGTGATACGTGCATCGCACAGCAACATGATAGGTTTGGTATGCATCTCTTTTAGATATTTACATGTATAGATTTGATGTCTACATGTATAATTATGATGTATATCATATCGGTTTTGTTTTGGATTTGACCTTATTTCTTTACCATGACTACGATGATTCTGAGATGCTTGACGGAGTTTTAATTTTGAGTTATCTACTCATTGTTTTTGCGCATGCATTGCGCTATGATGCGTCTTATGTATTGATAATTTCGGAGCCCCGACGACTTGGACTTTTACTGAAATGTTTTAGTATTTGAGAGGTTTAAATTTAAATTCGGGGACCGAATTTCTTTAAGGGGGGAAGATTGTAGCATTTCAAAAAAAAATAGAATATTATTTTTGGGAATTTTTATAATTTAATAATAAAATATTGAATATTTTAATAAGGCGGTATAATTAAATACCGATAAATTGGGGAAAATTTTGAAAAATTATAGAAATTATTAAAAGATGGTGTTTTATGTGAATTATGTAAATTTTAAGTTGTTATGAATAATTATATGCTAATTTAGTGCTAATCGCGATTAAAAATCGCTAATCGGATTTTTAGCATATTTTGTGCAAAACATGCACCATATCATTTTACACTTGTTACATATTTTTCCATGGCTTTCCTTCATGTTTTAAGCATGGTTGTTGATTTATTGGGAAAAGAAAAGAAAAGGAAAATAATAGAATTTGTAGGCATGGGCGTGAGAGAGAAAGGTGAGGGATTGTGTTTGACTTGGTCTTGAGCCATCCCCCTTCATCATTTGTTTCCGTCATTTCCTCTCCCCTCCTTTGTTGCTGCTGCTGCTGCTGCACCCTCTCTCCTTCTCCACGAAATCCCCCAAAACACCATGAAAATCAACTCAAAACCCAAACCCTATTTCATAAAAAGGATGCACAAGCTCAAGGGAAGAACATTGGACCAAGAAAGCAAGGATTTTTGCCACTTGGGGCAACTCAAGAATTTTCTTGAGTTGCCAAATAAGGTATTTTCTGAACCATAAGCTTAGTGTTTCCATTACTTTTACGCCCATGTTAGATTAGAAATGATATCGTGTGGTTTGGGTGAAGTTTGAAAACCCTAGTTAGGGTTTATGGAAACTTTGGGTTGTAATGTGAAATTAAGCTCAGTAGAGACCACACAAACCCCCTAGTGCTAGAATTCAGACCTAAAACAGAGACTAGAACCCCGAAATACGGATTTAAAAAAGGCGATATTGGAAAATTATGGATTCTGTGAGGGTTAATTGAAATCTGCTATCACTCGTAGACTCTGAAATTTATTTTACAAACACAGATAGACATGCAGGAACCTAGGAAGCTACCACCAAAACCCTAGCCCCTATCCCTCAACCCAGGCCGCCAATTAACTCCTTCTGGCCGCAATTTGCGGCCAGACCTGGGCCAAAGTGCCTCGTATTGGTTTTGTGGTTCCCTCATCAGTAAAATTGACCTATGGCAAATGCAAAATTGACCAATTTGACATAGGGTAAAATTTGGGACCATTTCCAATAGTTGCTGTTTTGATTCGGGGTTTTGTTTTTTGTATGTTGAATTCTGGATTTGCGTATTTGTGTTTTACCTCGATCACTTGACGTTTGTACGACGATATCGAGGGTTGTTTGATGGCTTTGAAAGCGTAGTCCATAGGTTCTAACCTATAGGCCTTAGCGTGTTGTTTTGGTTTTCCGATGTGATTTTCATATGCATTGCGTTTGTGCTATCTTTGTAGGTATCTTCACGAGGGTTTCATATGACGAAGAAGATGAAGGCGATATCGACACCGACACGCAAGATGCAAGGTGAGTAGATTATATCTACGGGGGTAGTCGGGTGGATGGCGTATAGCACCCCCGCAGTTCGATACTTAGTATACTAGATATATACTATATATATGTATGATAGCGTTAAGTGTGAAATGGATACTCTAGATGTGATTAGGTGTACTATGGATAGATTGGGGTTTAGAAGTAAACTAGTATATTGGTTTACACCCACACACACACCCACACATGCTTGCTTGTTTTACTATTACCTGGATGATGAGGATAGTGGATGATATTTGGAGATGAGTCGATGAGATTGGGCATGGTGCCATGAGATCGGTGATATGATGTGATTCGTATTTGGGATACGACATGAGATTTTAGCGGGCCTTTGGACGTGTGTTTCACACACGCATTTATATTTATATAGATGGTATCGATTTGTACTAGACTTTGATCAGTACCCCAGATCATGAGATATGATGATAAAGATACCAGATAATTGATGCGATGAATGTGATATTGACCCGTACCCAACTTTTGGGATGCCGTACAATGATTTACCGTACTAGCTTTATATTGATGATAGATCCGCACTCATGACTCGAGGATGTCATATGATATTGTATCATACGCGGTACCTTTGAGACGGGATCACCGACTATTATATTTATATATATATATATATATATATATATATATATGTATCGACTCAGATTTAGGTGGTTTCCATACCCTTCCTGATTGACTTGTTAGATAGAGCTGTAATTTTGCTAGTAGATTTAGACTAGGCCGATGTCATACCTATTTCAAAAACTAGCGAATCGGGAGTATTTTAAAGACAGGCAAAGGGATTCTACGGATATTTTCAAAAGACGCATGTTTTCATAAAAACACCGTAGCCCTTATTTTCCTAAAAACCCCGATTTGTCTTCTTTTAAATGGCAAATCGGTATGACATAGATACATTGATGTAGATTCTACACTGTTGTGTTAAGTATTCATTTGCCGCAGATTCTTTCTGTTTGCATCGCATTGCATGTTAAGTATGTTTATTGTACATTCATACTCATGTACTTACATATTGTACACTCATACTTGTGCACATACCTATTGTACATTCATACCCGTGTACTTACATATTGTACACTCATACTTGTGCATATACCTATTGTACATTCATACTCGTGTACTTATATATTGTACACTCAGACTTGTGCACATACCTATTGTACATTCATACTCGTGTACTTACATATTGTATACTCATACTTGTGCACATACCTATTGTACATTCATACACGTGTACCTACCGGTTGTACACTCATACTTGTATACATACGTAATTGCACATATATAGATGATTCGGGCTTGATTTGGAGATTCGGGAACCGCAAGATACTCTTTAAAACTGATTCATTTTAAAAGGGATGTTTCCCTCAATATGTGCATATTACTATTCCATGTTGCATGATATACTGATATGCTTACATTTCTTTATTATGTCGCATACATCATGCCTTATGATTATACGCATTGAGATATATTGTTTCCATAATATTTCTGGATTTATGAACCGTGGGTATTTTAAAAGAGAGTATGTAGTGTTTTAAAAACCCGGTTACCCTTGATATGATATTTCAGTGCGTCCACCATGTGTTTTCTCGGTTCTGAGAGTAGCATGTGAAACCCGATTCGAGGAGCGGTAGGCATTGTCTGCGGGTACATGGTGGACCCGGTGAGGTACCCCGGGGCAAGAAGACTCGTATATGTTAGACGGTGAGTCTGGCAGGGGAGTACTACCTACCGGTGATTGTGTTGAGCTCAACGGATATCTGGGGCATACCGACCGGAGTTGAGAGATGAGATCGGCCGATCCGGACTGACGGAGCCCTATGTATATGAGGATTTACGTGCCGATGCTAGGCACAGGTTTCATGATGTTTTTGAGTGTCGATGCTTGACACTCAGGTTCGATGATTTTGATATGCCGCGAGCGACACATGTTGATTTACATATTCATACTTCCATGCATATGTTTATGATATTTACATGCATGATGCTTATTGTCATTGGGTGACACGTGGACGATTTCTACCTATTGACATTGATGATATTGATCACATATTTGGATGATATCCACATATTCATAGACTTCATGACATAGTCGACATTGATCATATCTCATATTTATGATATGTTATTACCTAAGGCACTGGCACGAGCACTTGGCACTACACTCATGTATATATGTTATATTGCCACCTTATCATGCTTCAGGCTTATTCATTTGAGGTTTATATAAATATTTGATCGTATTGACCTAGGATTGTATCATACATACGATTTCTGCTCTGTGATGTTTTCTATTCACGAGTTGGCAACTCACCCCCGTTGTGCCACAGTTCTTGCAGGTTTTGCCGTATAGGTTCCATTACGGCTTCGGGCACACTGCTTCCCTTACGGGTGATTTGCTTTGGTAGGTGGGTTTATTTGCATCAGGACCACCATTGTATATGTATTATTCTGTTGTATCTAGTAATTCCATCAACCAAATTTGTATATTGTTTCAGACTTAGAAAACCAGTTGTGTATTATTTCGATCTTAGAGTCGCGCGTTGTAGTATTATGGTTTTAACGCTGATTTCGAGTTTCCATTTTGAGTTTTGATCTTCGCCCTTCGGCGTTGTATATTATACTGCTTGCGTGGTTGTGACCGTCGATTAACGAAGAGATAGCTCCCGCTTGGGGATGCCTTTTATCATTGTGCATATATTATTCTTGTTGTACCCCGTTTGGGGCCAGTATTTACAAAGGAAACTCTGCCGAAATTTTCAGAAAAGACTAGAGGTTTTAAAAATGCGTATTCGGCTTACTTATTAAAAAACCCTACTTTTAAACATGTTTTCTTACTTCTTAAAAATTAGTTTTCTTTAATTACTCCTTAAAATGGTTTTAGATTTCTCGGTTTTTGGCTTACTTGGATTAGATGAGGTCCTATAGATTTCATATGATTCAAGGGCAAGTCACGTGCTATTTCGGGTCATGACACTCATGCTCCTTGCTTCACTAGAAAAATGTAGAAGTAACGCAAACAACATATAATTGTGGGCTATACTAGTGTAGATTGGTGATGTGGGTTTGGATCTCACTTAAAAATCTTTTCTTTTTATCTCCTTCACTCACTATTTGAAGAGGTAGAGAGTTTGGAGGAAGAAGAAGGAGATGGCTAAGCAAAAGCTCAAGATAATTTTTATGCCAAAAATAAAATGAATAATGAATATATGAGAGAGTCACACTCACTCATAACTATGGTTCTAAAATATCTAGATGTTTTTTTAAGGAGTAAAAGAATGAATTAGAGATTAAACCATGGTTTGAGTCATGGTTGACTCAAGAAGAGTGTAGAAGAAATCCTACCATGATTTAATCCTAATTATCTTTAATCAATAATAAAAAATATATAAATATTTAACCATGTGAGTCTTGCACAGCCAACTCCAATGTATCATCAACCATGACACATGTATGCATGCATGTGTGCATTCATATCAACATATGTAAATACATACATTCATGCATACAACATATAAAGAAAAGGTTATAAGAGAAATGGCTAATGTTCATTAATATTAAATCAACAATTGATTTAATAAACTGGTCATTTCATATACGACCAGACCAATAGAAAACGCCAGATTATAATGCGGTATCATATATAGGCATTTAATCAAGCACCGTGCATATCACCATATGAACCCCCACATTGTTTCGCCTGAGCTAGGTAACCCCTTTGTGGGACTCTAAGACTCGTCAATATGCCGGCAGTAGGTGATGATCATATCAAATACCCACAAGCCGCAAGCGGTCAACTAAACGTAATGACCACCCGAGTATTGAGCGAGCAGAAGAAAAACAAGCGAACCAATCAAAACTCCTGTCGAGCAAACCGGTAACACTTACCGAACAGTCCGGTCTCTTCGTTAGATATGCTGCATATCGAGTCTAGGGATGGTATCGTCGACCCCAATAACTCAATAAGTCATGCCGATGTATAGCCTATAACAGATCGAGAAACTACTGATAACACTTATCAGTAAATCTCATCAGCCCTGGCCAGAGACTTGCTGATATAGCCAATCGAGCACAGCGCAACATCAACCCCCAATACCGGGAGAGACGAAACCCCTCCTATCACTAATTTACTTCATGTGTCTCGGGACTGTACCCAAAGGCCACCAGTTTGCACGACTCAGTAGAGCCGCGGTTGGGTGGAAATCAAAGTACAGTGGGAGAACACACAAGACTCTATGATAATCTCGGGTCTACAGACTAACCTATACCAGTGTCACCTGAGAACTGCTATCCGAAGATAGATATAATATAACATAGGAATTCTCAGCGAGTCCGTCCAGTGTATCCAGTCTCCACTGGCACCTGTATACAATCTTGATGTCAAACACCAATGGATATGGGATCATCCATCGCCCATCACATGGGGTCAAGAATCGTATACGCTAGTCTACTCTGGAATATCGATGCCCTATCTTGATACACCCACGACTAGGGACATTTCAGAATATGCTTATAAACTACACATGTCACGCTAGTATGATCTGCATCATAATCACAGCAGTCAAGCAAATATCCTCAGGGCTTTATCAACATGTACCAAATGAATAAAAGCATGATCAAGTAAACATGTCAAGATAAAGAGTAACCAGATAGCATACTATCATGTTGAGCAAGAATGTCCTCTGAATATATATATATATATATATATATATATATATATATATATATACATGTAAAAATACATCCACTATCATATATTGGCCTCTAGGACATACATATATCCAACGCCCTAGTCATAGGATTATCGAGACGGGGCATCGATACTCCAGAGTAGACTAGTATATACGCTTCTCATCCCAGCAGGAAAGATTGTCTGTCACATAGCCATTAGTACGTCGTACTGGAGATAGTATGCATGTGCTAATTAGGTTATGAGTACACTAGACATGACTCGTCAGGAACTGTTGGTGGGTATTATACCTATCATTGGGTAGCAGTTCCCAGGTGACATGAGTACAGCTTAGTCCGTCGACTTGACACTGCTGCTTCACCTCGAGTGCGTTCCTACTGTACTTTGATTACTACCCTACCACGGCTCAAAGGAGTCGTGCAAACAGGTAGTAGTTGGGTGCAGTCCCGAAGCACTTGGAGGCAGAGGCAGTTAGATAGGATTCATCTCTCCCAGTATTGTGGGTTGATATTGCGCTGTGTTCAGAAGGTGTTACACAAAGTCCTTGGCCAAGGCAAGCGAGATTTACTGGTAGGTACTCTAGTAGTTTCTCAGGGTATTTTGGGCTACTCTCCGACACGACTTTTTGCGCTGTTACGGGTCTTACGATTACTGCCCCCTAGGCCCGATATGCGACTCTTAGACGAACAGACCGGACTGTAGAGAGATTGTCACATACAGACTTAGTAGGAGTTCGGATGAGTTAGCTCATCGTCCATCTTATCGATGCATACCTAGGAAGCCGTTACGTGCAGCTAGTACCGCTTGCGGCTTGTGGTTAAACCCACTGCCAGCGTAGTGTCGAGTCTTTAGAGTCCCACATAGAGAGTTTCCCGGCACCGGACAAAAGGTGTAGAGGCCGTATGGTTTTACGGCAGGGCTTCGATCACTTACGTGTACTTATGCGCTTATGATGATCGGGCGGATAATACTAGTGGGCTTTGGTTTAAGCCGGATCCTAGTAGTATATTTATGGATTATTTTCGTCTCTTTGTATTCGTATATTTTGGAATGCGGATGCGAGTATGTATATACGGTTGAGGGGTATTCTCGTAATTTGCAGGAAATCTTCTAGAAGGGACACCTCATTTAGGGTTTGTTTTATTTAACGGATTAAACTTAATGAGGTGTAGAAAATAGGTGGAGATATTTCTTGGATGAGCTATGAGTCATCACTTGACAAAATAGATATTTTTGAACCATGGTTAATTGTTGTGAGATATTTATCTCAACAATAATTCATTTGGTTCAACTATTCATCACAAATGAAAACTCATTCTTCATCCAAGCTTTCTTCTCCTCTCTCATTTTCTCATGTGACCTTCTTCTTCATCACAAACCCTAAACCTCTCATGTGTTGAGAATCCTAGGGTTCCAAGAGACAAAGCACTCCATCTTCTCACTCTACACCCTCTAGGACATCTAGTTTAGTGAATTAGAAGCCATAGTTGCCTCGGATTTGAGGTAGGAGCTTAGACTATAGACTCTCGGGTGGATCGTCTTTGACTCGAGAAGGCCGTCGAGGTTGCTTCGATCCTCGAAGCCTACGATGACGAGGAGGACAACGAGAAGACCCGAAGGATACGAGACTACAAGGTATAACATTCATCCGAGTAGTTAAACCTCAAGTAGTTTGCTAGCTAGGGTTTGTGATCGATCCTTGGTTCAAGTTAGTGTTGCGAAGCCTGTAAAAATCATTTTTTGCTATTTCCGTCTCCCCACGAACACGTGAGGTGCACGACATCGACTTACACTCTGGAGTATCGATGCCCCGTCTCGATAATCCTTCGACTAGGGACCTGTATAAGGATGTGCTTATAGACTATCCAGCCCCCACTAGTGTGACTGCCATCACAACGCTGGTAGTAAAGCAAAGATCCTAAGGGTTCTATCAATATGTATTAGCGATACGTTAAAGGAAACATATACACATATTAAGATAGAATCAAACCAAGTAGCATACTACAATTTCGAGCAAGACTGCTATTATAACTGTGAATATCACAAGCTTCCAATAAATAATATACAATCAAGTATGATATTATAATGGCCTCTAGGGCATATCTCATTAGCAATCTCCCACTTAACTAAGGCCATGTATTGGCATATCACAGACATATCATCTCGATCAGCCTCTCGAACTACGTCTGAGGGATGGCCTTTGTGAGTGGATCTGCAGTGTTGTTCTCCGTGTCTACTCTCCGCACCTCGATTTCCCGGCGATCAATAATCTCCCTGATCAGGTGTTACCGCCTCAAGATGTGTCTGGACTTCAGATGGGACCTTGGTTCCTTCGGTAAAACTATAGCACCGTTGTTGTCACAATACAGCGGTATTGGATCAACAATGGACAAAACTACCTGAAGTTTTGTCGCGAACTTCCTGATCGAGACTGCTTCTTTCACGGCATTAAATGCAGTGATATACTCTGCTTCTATAGTCGAGTCAGCAACGGTGTCCTGCTTGGAGATCTTCCAACAGACCCCCCGTCCAAAGAGGGTAAAGAAATAACCCGACATGGACATAGAGTCATCCTTGTTAGTCTGGAAGCTGGAGTCGGCGAAGGCCTCGACCTGGAGGTCTTCCCTGCCGTACACCAAGAACATCTCCTTAGTCCTTCTCAGGTACTTGAGAATGTTCTTTACTGCTTGTTCATCTCATAAAACTGCATTTTATTACCTCTCATTCGTTATCTGTTTTGCTAATTATCGGTACTTTTAATCATTGTCTGCTCAGATATTACAATTTATAGGTATTCGTAATACAACACAGAAAACATACTCAAAATCACAGATATAGCGTTTTGGAGCCGACACAGCAAGCAGACCAGAAAACCGACCGATATCCCATGAGCTCTTTTGGAAATAATACATGAGTACACATTTTGTGTAAAATTGGTCCAACACATATGTAAACACATTGCATGGATCAGGTAGGGGGGTGCCATAGACCTTGTAGGCAGCCTTGGCATCATGAAGGAAACAAGTGGGCACACAACTTGTGCAAGTGGGTGTGAATGCATTTATTGCATAAAGTTTGGATGTGATGTAAAGACCAAGTATCCCTCCATTTCTCTGCATACAAACCAGGTTACAATTGACTAAGCAAACAGAGCCAGAGTGTTATTGGAGTGCACACAAACACACCAGGCAAACTCGAGCTTCCCTCCTCGCATTTGGGCCGGCGAAAGGACCACAATATTCGGCGACCTCGGCCTCCCTACCCCCTTTTGACTCCATATTTTCTCTGATTGTTTATTGGTGCCACATCATCACTTGTATATTGTTTGTTTATTCTGTTTTGTGGCCTATAAATACCAGAACTGATCTAAAGAAAGGGGCCTTGTCATGCCATATCACTTCTCATACATAGTTTTTGATAGTTTGTTTATTTTTGGTTTAGCTTGAGTGTGAGTGATCTTCACTTGGTTTCTTGTTCTTCTTCCCTCTTGAAGCTCTTTTTGGAGAGCTTCATTAAGGAGGTTGAACAAGATACCAAATTCTTGTATCTCATTTCTTCAAATGTTAATATATTGCAATTGTTGTTTCTTTTATACTTGCTTATTTTCTTTACTTGCTTTTATCATGCATAACTAATCTTATTTTGGTTGTGGTGTGGGTGAGGAAGTGAGATGAAAGGCTTTGCCTTCTCCACCTCTTGTAATTATTTTATGTGCTTAACTCATGATTTTAACTTGAAGATTGTTAATGTATTGATATGATATGGTATTTTGACACATGGTTACTTGTAACCTCCTCATATACCTTATTCATTCCCTTCCCCCATTTTCAATGTTTAAGTTAAAATCCATTTAGTGTTAAGTTTGCTAAGCTTTGATATCGTATCTTGTGATTAAGGACTTGACAAATCTCTTAATTTCATGTACGATATTCCATCACAACTTCTTAGCAAACTCAACACTAATATCATTTGCTCTCACTAACCACTTTGTGTTTTTGTTGTTGCGATATGCTTGCTAACCCTCATGTTTAGTGTTGATACCCCATGCGCGGACGTACAAACGGTAAGTGATCAAACGGACATCTCATGACCAAGGGAGTGTAGAGGTAAATGTCGCGATTCAAAGCTTCCGAGCCAAGCCACAACCATTCTTCCTTAAATTCCTTTTCTTGCTTTTTATTGTTTCCGTATTCTTATATTTTTTGTGACAAACCACAATTCGTTCAGTTGTTAACCTTAAACAACAATACGTAATAGACAACTCTCTGCGGATCAACCCGTGCTTGCCGGCTCGCTACAACGTGCCGTGCACTTGCGGTTTATAAATAGTAAAACAAGAACGATCTCACGTGCGCATTCCGTTTCTTTAAACCATATCTCAATTTGAAAACAATACGCGTTTGCACGCGCGGGTAAATTCCCAACAAGTTTTTGGCACCGTTTCCGGAGAGTAGTAGTCATTAGGTTTTGTTATTTCCGATTCTACTAACAAAACTAACTTTCTAACTCAAATTTTCTCAAAACTAACTATAACTAGATTCTTTCATTTTGTTCTATGTTGTTTATACCTGCTATCACCCTGTGCTGAAATTAAAAAAATCAAGTAATACTATTAGAACACTCATATTGCCTTGAAATTCCACCAAAAATTTCATCCCTTTTGCTCGGATTGTGGCCGGCGACATCAAGGCCAATTCCGGCGAGCTCGGCCTCTTTTTGGGGGTTTTGTTTTTTTCTTTTTTGGTGATTTCCAGTGCAGTGTTAGTACTCTTTTGGTATTGTATGATTTTCATAATTTTGAGTGTGCAGGAATTGGGGCACACATATTGCTTTTAACAATAAATATCGTATTTTTCTGACATTTCAGTTTTTCACGGAATTACGACCAGCAATCGTGCGGAGCGAGGTTAAAATTCAATTTCAAGACATTAGCGAAGTACAGTGCCAAAGATCCGGGTAGTTTGACCCGCGCAAGCGAACATTCAACGACTTGGATCACTTTCAAAATGGTTTTCTTAAACCAAATCATATCGGTATGTATTTCCTAGCACCTTCGCTCGAATCCGACTCAATCCAATTTTCTATCTTTTTGTCACGACCCGAAATTCGACTCGTGACCGGCACTTAACCACGCAACGTCTATAGGCGTAACGTGACTAAGTAAGCCGAACCCAGAAATCAAAACCATTTAAAAGTAGTGAGTGTTGAAAACATTTGATTGAAACTTTTAGAAAACCTTAAGTAGTTTAATGAAGTTCTTTAAGGTTAAGTTATCATTTTAATAATTTTGGCAGCATTCCCTTTGTAAAACTAACCCCGAAGTCAGGTGTAAAACAGGATATAAGTGAAAATGATATAGGATATAATAAAGCATCACAAACGGGAGCAATCACGCCCAACAGCGGAAAACAACACCTCAAGAGTAATATGTAAAACATCACAGAATAATATAACTGCTTGTAATAAGTCGGCTCCCACGAGCTCGACAACAGAACACAAATAATATACATCATCGTCCTCACACTGTCTCTAAGTCAAATACATATAAAGTAGATGGAGAATACTAAATACAAAATTGTGTGTACAATAGAAGTAACCAGATACCACAACCCACCTAACAGCAAAATAGCTTTCGCACCAACTGTTGTGGTATTTGTAGCCAAAAGATGTAGGAAGGCAGCCTGCCGCGACTACTCTGAGGGGCAACCTGCAAATACTGTGGCACAACGGGGGTGAGTTGCCAACTCGTGAATAGAGATAACATATAAAGGTAATCGCGAGCATGCACGTGCTGCGCTACTCTATCAAATGCCAGCAGATAAGTCAATATGCGATAAGCAGTATGTGCATAATTATGCAAGTGCTCTGTCAAGTAAAATAACTACAGGATGAGATGCAAAATAATAAATGCTGAGCATAGGATGAAATAACATCTCTACGGAATATCAACGTGGAAAGATAATCGGTGCCCACCAATGCACCCAAATCCTAATAACCCAGACGCCGGCACTCCCATCGGCCTTCAAATCCTGTAAATCTCTGAGAATCATGAATGCCCTACATCGGCACCAAAATATCATAAATACTTGTGTCCAGCATCGACACGCAAATCCTCATATATCGAGCTCTGTCAGTCCGGATCAGCCCATGGGCTCCGTCTGCGGTATCGGCCCTCGGCCCCGGCAGTACGGGTCATCCTGCATCCATCTATCGACTCTGGTCTGTATCCTCCGGATAACCGCCAGGTCCAACCAATCACCGGTCAGTAGTGGTCCCACTGCCGGGCTCATCGCCTGCTGCACGACAGATCCGTTCTCGCCCCGGGGTACCATACCGGGTCCACCATGTACCAGCAATCAGCCTCGTCCACTCCTCGAATCGGGTTTCATATGTCACTCTAGCACCGAGAAAATACATGGTGGACACACTGAAATATCATATCAAGAGGAACCGGGTTTTTAAAAACAGTGCATCTTTTCTTAAATAACCCCACGGTCCTCAAATCCAAAAATCATATGAAAACCAAACCCAATGCATAATCCATGCGACGTAATATATGCATGAGTATAGATATGCCAATGGGTACGTGCACGAGTAACAAAATCATATAAAATCACATAGAAGATGAGCTACAGTATAATGATCATGGCAATTCTAAAGTTTGAGTGTCAGGGGCAATTACTAACGGTGTGTGTGTAACATGCAGATTAGTGCTCGTGCAACATGAACCGTTAGTAATAGTGCGGTGTTCTATCAATTCTAGTTTATATATATGTAACAGGGAATGTTGTATGCAACAACCAGTAGCCATCTAGGTAAATGCAATATGTAGCTATAAGGTCCTATCAGCCCTGACGCATAACGCCATGCGGGCGATATCCCCATAGATGTTAAATCTACTCACCGTAGTCTCTCGCTAGGTATAGCCGACGACTTGCTTCCCCTTCTTCGCGGCGTCCGTCGTACTCGCCTGCGAACCTAGAATTACACAATATATAACACATAAGCTCGAAGTCACACAAACACGACATTAAAGCCAAACTAGAAACCCGCGTCGCAAACCAAGCGCTCGTGTGCGCGACACGCTAAAACGTGTGATTACGCGCCTGAAGCTATCCCGACGCGTCGCGATACGCAGAAACCCCAAACCCACACACGTATCACGCGTGTCGCGAAGATTTAAAATAGGAGAAATAGGTATTTGACTCCAGATTTTGATATGGCAATAGTTTTACAAAACTATATATACCATAGGATTACACATGGCAGCAGACACCTATCACCCACACCCCAACCCACAATTCTCCCATCTAGCCGCAAATTGCGGCCAGAATGTATTTTTCGACGGCCTGGGTAGGGAGATGGGCTTTTGGGTTTGGTGTGTGCACTCCATACCCTATGTATATGCTACAGTAATTAAAGATTTAATTTAAAACAACTCGGGTAGCAGCAGATTCAACAGAGCCCTATTTCTAGTTAAAAACCACACTTTAGCACTGAAAAGGTACTTTATGGTATTTTTTATGAAACCTGAAGCAAACCCATGTCTAAAACCACACTAATAACACATTACCAAGCTAATCAAGCCAAAAAAATATTAATTTTAATATATCATCACTAAATCCCTTCAATAGCACTAAAATTGCACAAAAAAGTGATATTTTGCTAGAAATACTACAAGTTATGGAGAAAGGGTGTTAAACATGAGTTAATACCTTCTAAAGACCTTAAGAAACACCAAAAGTTCCAGCTTTAGCCTCAAGTGTGCAGATTTGCTCCAATCACCTCAAAAGAACCACTAAACCAAGGTTTGTGTGAAGGAAAAATGAGGTTTTTGTGTAGGGTGTGAGCATGATCCAAAGGGGAAGTGAAAAGAGGAGGAAAATGAAGAAAAAGTTGTGGTTTTTGCTGGGATTTCTGCAGGAATTCTGAAGATGAGGAGAAGAGAGAGAAGAGAGAAGGAATGGTCAGCAAAAAGTCAAATTTCTTACCTAACCCCCATACCTCCATTTTCTATTTAAATTTTGAATTATAAAAAGGGTTTTACTTGATTAAAAATGGGTGGGGGAATTAACAACCATGCAAGAAAGAAATGGTTACATGCAAACACTTACAACCTAAGTCCCAAAAGTGTGCTAAGTGTGCATGTGTGCATTTAACACAAAAATTCTCACTTAGGGTAAACACGACTAAATTATAAATAATGATCCTATATATATATATATATATATATATATGTATGTATATATATAACACTTCACAACACAATTATCACTAATTAAGAAGGAAAATAAGATATTCGGGTTTTTATGAAAAACACGCAAAATTGCTAATTATCGCGAAAATATCCTAAACGAATTTCGAAGTGTTACAATCTACCCCCCTTAAAGAAATTCGGTTCCCGAATTTAAAAATCTAACTACACGTACCTTCAAAGAGATGGGGATATTTCTTCCTCATCTCGCTCTCGGTCTCCCAAGTGACCTCCTCGCTGCTCGGACCACGCCAAAGTATCTTGACGGACGGTATCTCTTTCGACCTCAATTTCTTCACTTATCGATCCAAGATGACCACCGGCTGCTCTGCATAGGAAAGGTCGCGCTCAAGCTGGATCGTCGGGTGCTAAATCTCATGCGAAGGATCAAGAAGATATTTGCGGAGCATCAAAACGTGAAATACGGGGTGCACGTCTGGAAAACTGGGCGGAAGGGCTAACCGATACGCAACTGCACCCACACGCTTGAGGATCTCGAAGGGGCCCATATATCGGGGTCTAAGCTTCCCCTTCTTCCCAAATCACATCACACCTTTCATTGGGGAGACCCTCAAGAAAACACGATCACCAACAGAAAACTCAAGACTACGCCGACGACGGTACGCATAAGATCTCTGCCTACTCTGGGCTGCTCTCATCCTATCGCGAATCAACTGGATCATCGCGGTCGTCTCCTCAACAATCTGCGGTCCTAAGATACTGCTCTAACTGAGCTCTGTCCAACAGGCGGGGGATCTGCATCTCCTCCCATAAAGAGCCTCAAATGGTGCCATCTGAATGGTCTCCTGGTAGCTGTTGTTGTAGGAGAACTCTACTAAGGGTAAATGATGATCCCAGCTACCTCCGAAATCTATTACGCACGCTTTGAGCATGTCCTCGAGAGTCTGAATAGTCCCCTCTGACTGTCCGTCGGTCTGCGGATGAAAAGCTGTGCTGAAACTCAAGCGAGTGCCCAAAGCCTCCTGAAGCCTCTGCCATAGTCGGCTGGTAAGCTGGGTGCCTCTGTCGGACACGATACATGTCGGAACTCCGTGCAGTCGTACAATCTCATCGGTGTAAATCTGGGCATACTGAGCAAATCCGAAAGTCGTCTTTAACGGTAGGAAGTGAGCCGCTTTCGTCAAACGATCCACGATCACCCAGATTGAGTCATACCCTCGACTAGTCCTTGGTAGACCCACAATGAAGTCCATATAAATATGTTCCCATTTCCACTCTGGAATGGGTAATGGCTGTAGCTCTCCCACGGGCCTCTGTTGCTCAGCCTTGACTTGCTGACAAGTCAGGCATCTCGACACGAAATCTACGATGTCCCTCTTCATTCCGTCCCACCAGTAAACATCCCTCATATCATGGTACATCTTGGTGGAACCTGGATGAACACTATATACCGATCGATGTGCCTCCTCAAGAATCTCACGCCGCAGTCCCTCAGCATCTGGTACGCACAGTCTAGTCCCAAATCGTAGTATCCCCTGATCATCGATCACGAACTCGGAAAATCTTCCCTGTCCAATCTGTGCCCTGATCTCTGAACATCGGTCATCACTGTGCTGCGCCTCATGTATACGGTCAAGCAACTCTGGGCGTGCACAAACATGCGCAATCTGTCCTCCGATCGGCGTAAACTCGAACTGTACCTGGCTGTCGCATAAAATCTTCCAATCTACCGATGACTGCCTCCGTACTGCGCTCAGACAAGATAGACTACCCCTGGGCCTCCTGCTCAAAGCATCTGCCACTATATTAGCCCTGCCCTGGTGGTACAAGATCTCGCAATCGTAGACCTTCACTAACTCCATCCAACGGCGCTGTCTAAGATTTAGGTCTCGCTGCTGAAATATATACTTTAAGCTCTTGTGATCAGTGACTATCTGACACGACTCGCCTATAGGTAATGTCGCCAGATCTTAAGTGCAAAGACCACTGCAGCCATCTCTAAATCATAAGTGGGGTAGTTCTGTTCATGTTTCTTCAATTGTCGTGAAGCATACGCGATCACCCTGTCATGCTGCATCAATACGCACCCTAGCCCCACTCGAGAAGCGTCACAATAGACCACAAATCCGCCTGATCCTGAAGGCAATGATAACACCGGCACCGTAGTCAGTCGAGTCCGTAACTGCTGAAAACTATGCTCACACTCCTCCGTCCAATCGAAAGGAACTCCCTTCCGGGTCAACCCGGTCGAAGGTGTAGCAATACGGGATAAGTCCTGCATGAATCGCCTGTAGTAGCCGGTCAACCCTAGAAACCTGCGAATCTCCGTAACTGATGTGGGTCTGGGCCAACTCCGAACGGCCTCGATCTTCCTCGGGTCAACACATATACCATCTCGTGTAATCACGTGGCCCAAGAAGTCTACGCTGCCCAGCCAAAAAGCACACTTGGAGAATTTGGTGAAAAGCTGATGCTCCTCAAGGTCTGCAGTGTAATCCGCAGGTGCTGCTCGTGCTCCTCTCTACTCCGGGAATACACCAAAATATCGTCAATGAATACTATGATGAACAGATCAAGATACGGCCGGAAAATACGGTTCATCAAGTCCATGAATGCTGCTGGCGCATTGGTGAGTCCGAACGATATCACCAAAAACTCATAATGGCCGTAGCGCATGCGGAAAGCTGTCCTAGGAATGTCCTCCTGTCGAACCCACAGCTGATGGTGGCCTGATCGCAAATCGATCCTCAAAAAGTATCCTGCCTCCTGAAGCTGGTCAAACAAATCGTCGATACGTGGCAAAGGATATCTGTTCCACACTGTCACCCTGTTTAATTGGCGGTAGTCGATACACAAACGTGTAAGTCCATGCAACCTCTCCCGGTACTTTCGGGCATGCGGAATTTGGTGAAAAACAATTTTCTAGAGGTGGTAACATGGACTCAAAACCGGATCTTTGTTAAACATCTAACTAACAACCTAACTAGGAGTTGTTAACTACTCGGTTAGGGGGTTATACCTTTCTTTCTTGAACTCCTTCGTCTTCAAGCCACGATGGTTGTCCGGATCGGCTTCACCCCGTCGTCTCCTTGCGCCGAAGATCGATCCACCTGAAAGCTTTTACCTTTGGCTTCTTCTTCGGTCTTTGAAGAAAACTAGTTCACTTGGTTTGCTAAACCTTATGAACTAGAGTGAGTAGAGAAGAGTGTGTAGGGATTTTCTCTATGGTTATTGGTTCTCAACACATGAGACAAGTGAACCATAGACTAAAGAGAGGGAGAGCAAGAGGAAGAAGATGAGAGCTCAAGAACAAGAGAGAGAATGAAAATGATAGAATGAGAAAGACTTTTCTCACTTGGCTCTCATAATCCAAAACCATCATCACAAAAATAGTAATCAAGTATTGTGTAAAATGGTTCAATTCAAAATGGCTAAATCATTTCATGCACTCATATTGCACAAGAGAACAAGCAAGTGAAAAGTCTTTGCCATGAAATGATAGCCATTGTCATCATGATGGTCAACTAGTCCAACCTAGTCAACCAGTCAACAAAGTCAACAAGTCAACAAAGTCAACCCCTCAACAACCATGTCACCACAATACTTAATTAATATTATTTTTAATCATATATCATATTCTCATTAGGGTTGAGCAAAAAGTCAATAGTCAACAGTCAACGGTCAACAACCCTAATGAGAATCCTCTGCCTCTGTCTCTCCGCCAACTGTGCATACACACCTGCATCCGCGTTCCGAGGAACACGAATACATACTGGATAAAACCAATACCAATAAGTAAACTAGGATCTGGCTTAAACCAAAGCCCGCTAGTGTAAACTGTCCGGACACTAAACGTGCACAAGTGAACGGATGTGACTGAACCCTGTCGCAAAACCATGCGACCTGTCGCAAAACTATGCGACCTCTACTCTTTTGCCTAAAGGCGAATAGCTTTCTGTGTGGGACTCTAAAGACTCGACACTACGCTGGCAGTGGGTTTAACCACAGACCGCAAGCGGCACTAGCTGTGCGTAACGGTCCCCAGGTAGATGCCGACAAGAAGACTGACGAGGCGAAACCCATCTGAACTCCTACCGAGCCTGAATGTGACAGTCTCCGTACAGTCCGGTATGTTCGTCTGATACATCGCATGGCGGGCTTAGGGGGCGGTAAACGTCAGTCCCCTAATAGCGGTACAAGTCGTGTCAGAGTGAAGCCCAATACACCCTGAGATAACACTGGAAGCCTACCAGTATATCTCGCTTGCCCTGGCCAGGGACTACTCGTGTAATGGCTCTCCTAGACACAGCGCGATGTCAACCCCCAATACCGGGAGAGACGAATCCTGTCTAACCATCACTGCCTCCAAGTGCTTCGGGACTGCACCCAACTACTACCTGTTTGCACGACTCCTTTGAGCCGTGGTGGGGTAGTAATCAAAGTACAGTGGGAACACACTCGAGGCGAAGTGATAGTGTCAAGTCAGCGGACTAAGCTATACTCATGTCACCTGGGAACTGATAACTGACGATAGGTATAATACCAACCGGTCAATTCCCGACGAGTCATGTCCAGTGTACTCGTGACCTAACGAGCACCCGCATACTATCTCCAGTACGACGTACTAACGGCTGTGGGACAGACCGTCTCCCACACTGGGACGAGAAGCGCATGCGCTAGTCTACTCCGGAGTATCGATGCCCTGTCTCGATAGTCCTGCGACTAGGGACCTGCATAAGGATGTGCTTATAGATTACCCAGCCCCACTAGTGTGACTGCCATCACAACGCTGGTAATCAAGCAAAGATCTTAAAGGCTCCACTAATGTGTATAGGTGATATACTAAAATAAACACAAGTATACATTGAAGTAGAAACAAACCAAGTAGCATACTACTATTTTGAGCAAGATTGTATATACAAGGTGAATATCCCAAGCTTCCATTAAATAATATACAAACTAGTATGATACAGTAATGGCCTCTAGGGCATATACACTAACAATCTCCTACTTGCACTAAGGCCATGTACTGGCGTATCGAAGACCTATCATCTCGATCAGCCGCTCGAACTGAGTCTGGGGCAAGGCCTTGGTGAATAGATCTGCAGTGTTATCTTCTGAAGCAACCCTCCGAACCTCGATCTCCTAGCGATCCACGATCTCCCTGATCAGGTGATACCGCCTGAAGATGTGTCTAGATCTCTGATGGAACCTGGGTTCCTTCGCTAAAGCTATAGCCCCGTTGTTGTCGCAAAACAGAGGTATTGGATCAACAATGGACGGAACCACCTGAAGTTCTTTCAAGAACTTCCTCATCAAGACAGCTTCTTTTGCGGCATCAGATGCAGCGATGTATTCCGCTTCCATCGTCGAGTCTGCAACGGTTTCCTGTTTGGAACTCTTCCAACACACCGCCCCTCCATTGAGGGTAAAGACAAAACCCGACATGGATTTGGAATCATCCTTGTCACTCTGGAAGCTGGAGTCAGCAAAGGCCTCGATCTGGAGGTCTTTTCCGCCATACACCAAGAACATCTCCTTAGTCCTTCTCAGGTACTTGAGAATGTTCTTTACCGCTATCCAGTGTTTCTCCACAGGGTTTGACTGATACCGACTTACCACACTCAGTGCATAAGCTACATCATGTCTGGTACACAACATCGCATACATTATAGAGCCTACCGCAGAAGCGTAGGGTATAATAGACATGCGATCCCTCTCCAAATCAGTCTTGGGAGACATCTCTTTAGAGAGGGTGATCCCGTGACAAGCCGGTAGGTTACCGCGCTAGGAATCTTCCATACTGAATCTCTTCAGTATGGTGTCGATGTACCTGGACTGTGAAAGTCCTAATATCCTCTTGGATCTATCACGATGGATCCGGATCCCCAGGATGTATGAGGCATCACCCAGGTCTTTCATGGAGAACCTGTGCGACAAGAACCCCTTGACAGATTCTAGCATAGGAATGTCATTTCCTATTAAGAGAATGTCATCCACGTATAAAACGAGGAATACTACAGTTCTCGCTACAAATCTACTATAGATGCATGGTTCATCTGGATTTTTGATAAAGCCAAATTCCTTGACCGTCTCATCAAAACAGATGTTCCAACTCCGCGATGCCTGCTTTAGTCCATAGATGGACTTAAGCAACTTGCACACCTTTCCGCTGCTCCCACTCTGAATGAAACCCTCTGGTTGGTCCATATAGACACACTCCTCTAAATTTCCATTTAGAAAAGTGGTCTTTACGTCCATTTGCCAGATCTCATAATCATGGAAGGCAGCAATGGCAAGAAGGATCCGAATGGATTTCAGCATAGCCACTGGAGAAAAGGTTTCGTCATAGTCCAAGCCAGGTCTTTGATGGAAACCCTTTGCAACAAGTCTAGCTTTATAGGTCTCAACCTGTCCATCTACACCAATCTTCCTTTTGAAGATCCACTTGCATCCTACGGGTTTTACCCCGTCTGGAGCAATGTCCAACATCCATACTTTGTTGGTGTACATGGACTCCATTTCGGTCCGCATTGCATCCAGCCATTTTACCGAGTCAACGCTCTGAACGGCCTGCTGGAAGCTAGTAGGCTCATCATAATCTATGATGCAATCCTCTCTATCCCCGTCTATGAGAAAACCGTAGTATCTCTCGGGCGGATGAGACTGCCTACTACTCCTGCGGAGTGGCGTAGGAATGTCCTGTTCTTTTGAACCCTCTGGTTCCACTAAGCTTTCAGTGATAGCTCGTGGTTTTGGAATTTCTTCCAGTTCTACTGCGCTCCCACTAATTTCCTTTTCTAAGAACTGGTGTTCTAGAAAATGGGCATGACGAGAAACAAAAACCTTTTGTTCCTCTTCGCAATAGAAGAAATATCCCTTGGAGTTCTTTGGATATCCTACGAACTTGCACTGTACTGAACGTGCCTCGAGCTTGTCCGCATGCTGCTTTTTGACAAAAGCTGGACTTCCCCATGTCTTAATGTGATTAAGATAGGGTCTCTTCCCACACCACATCTCATATGGTGTAGTAGGCACAGTCTTAGTGGGAACTCGGTTCAAAAGGTATGCAGCTGATTCTAGTGCATACCCCCAGAATGATCGCGGTAACTCAGCGTTACTCATCATGGACCGTACCATATCCAATAGGGTTCGGTTCCGTCTCTCCGATACACCGTTATGTTGCGGAGTGTATGGAGGAGTAAGCTGAGAGAGAATTCCGTTCTCTTTTAAATAGTCCAGGAACTCGGCACTTAAGTATTCTCCACCTCGATCCGATCTTAGAATCTTGATACTTTTGTCGGTTTGTTTTTCTACTTCATTCTTATATTCCGGGAATTTTCCAAAGGCTTCGGACTTATGTTTCATTAAGAAGACATAACCGTACCTTGAAAAGTCATCCGTGAAAGTAATGAAGTAAGAATAACCGCTTCGCGCATGTGTGGACATTGGACCGCACACGTCGCTGTGTACGAGTCCCAAGAGCTCGCTCGCCCTTACTCCGTGTCCAGTGAACGGAGTCTTTGTCATCTTTCCTTTGAGACAGGATTGACAAGTGGCATATGATTGATATTCGAACGGATTCAAATATCCTTCTGTATGTAACTTCGTCAACCTTCTCTCATTGATGTGACCCAGTCTACAATGCCATAAGAAAGTCTGATTGATTTCCGGAGACTTTCTTTTGTGAGTATTCTGGACATTGAAAATCTGCGGATGGTTTAATACGTATATACCATTGCTTAATGTACCTGACCCAATCAGAACTTGATTAAGGTGAATGTTTACAACATTACTTACAAACACAAATTCATAACCTTCTTTAGAAGTCAAAGATACAGAAATGATATTACAAGTTGCGTTGGGTACAAAATAGGAATTACGCAAAACCAAAACGTGTCCATCTGACAACCCCAGGTGATAGCCTCCCACGGCCTTAGCATCCATGCTAGCTCCGTATGCAACTTTGAGGGTCAAGTCACCTGCCTTCAAAACCCTACGATTTCTCAACGCCTGCAAAGAATTACAGATATGAGATCCTGATCCGGTATCCAATACCCAGGAAGTAGAGTTTATTGAAAGACAGTTTTCAATAACATACACACCTGAAGCTGAAGCCGCAACCTGCTTCAGATCCTGTGTTCTGGCCTTCCAAGCCCTGCAATCATTCTTCCAGTGTCCCTTCTTATGACAATAGAAGCATTCTTCCTTATCCACAAGCTTTCCCACTTTCTTTGTTGCTTTTTCCTTTCCCTTCGTGTCCACTTTACTAACACCGCCCCTTGGTTTGGCGGCGGCTTTCTTCTTTTTTCCCTTAGCTTTCGCCTTGGACCTAGAAGAGGAAGATCCTCCTACAAACAAATTGGATGTTTCCCTACCTATCTGTAGGGTGCCCTCTGCGCTCCTCAGCATGTTGAGGAGTTCTGAAAGTTCAACTTCCTTTTCTTGTAAGTTGTAGTTCAGGATAAACTGGGCGTAAGTGGAAGGAAGGGACTGGAGAATCAAGTCCGTATAGAGCTCATTCTCCAACGTGGTCCCAAGGTCCGCGAGCTCTTCTATGTAGCCAATCATCTTAAGCACGTGTTCCGCTACCGATGATCCGACGGCCAACCTTGCCGAAAATAACTTCTTTGACACTTCGTATCTTGCGATACGAGACTGCTTTCCATACAGTTCTTTTGTATGGAGAAATATGGATTCGAGGTCCATATTCTCGTGCCTCCTCTGATGTTCGTTGTCCATAGAGGCAAGCACGAGGCACTTGGCCTTCGCGCAATCTAGTTCCCAGGTCTTACGGATTTCCTTATCAGCGACGCTGGTTTTGGGACCTGGGACAGGGGGAGCTTTGGTGGTAAGAAGATACCCCAGCTTGTCGTAAGTGATTGCCATCTTTACATTCCTGAGCCAATCTTTGTAGTTTGGCCCTGTCAGTATGTTTTTATCTAGAAGTAACTTAAGTCAAGTCATGTCGATTGGTCGCTGCAATTAGGAGAGAGAAGAAACACTCAGCATGATGCTCTTGCAAGTTTAGAATGGTTTTTAGTTTGTCTAAACAGGATGGCTCCCACTGTTTCTCGAATCCCTCCTCAAACCAAAAAGGAAGAATTAGTCAGGATCAATCTCACCGTACAATACTTGCTTAACCGTTCAGCCAGGCCAGTGTCGGTACTTCGAGGGAGGTTTTCCAATGCTTTCGCGAAGTTCCTTAATTAAATAACCTCTTTTCCCTGGGGGCGTAGCCCCGCTAACACCTTTCTAGACACCTGCTTGGTTTATAGCATTGATCGTTAAGTGAGAAATTTCCCGAGGAGTAGCATATACTCACAGTAGGATCGGGATCCAAATATCATCGCGTGACGAAACTGAAGGAATCCTACCAGAATCATCACACTCCAAATGGTATGCAACACTAGCAAGTTTCAGTTCTTTTGAAACTCCCGATGTTGATTTTCGCCCCATGCTCTTATGACCTTGACTTTGGCCAAAATATCATAAGTCACATGTCAAGTTCTACCCGTCATTCTCCAGGTTAATTTGGATCCATCCGTACCTACCCTTGACTTTGGCCAAAATGGCAGTACGACTGTCCCAAACCAACGCATCTATCTATGCTACACATGAATACCCAATAGCTACCAATCACTATGCCTTGACTTTGGCCAACATACACAGCTTGAATACTATTGACTATTCATGTGAAACGACGGAGGGCTACGAATGGTTTTGGCAAAACCGTGAACGTTGTGAACTTGATATAATCGATGGAACGAGATAGCTTTTAAAGGAGTGGCTCAAGCTCCGCATTTAAAAGTTAGTTTTGAAAAGAACCGAGTGGTTTTCCGAAAGTGTTCCAACGATTTTAACTTGGTTTATTTTCTTGCATTAGTTCTTTTAATGCGTGATATTCTTGCATTAGTTCTTTTAATGCGTCCCATCATTTAATCCTACCATTGCAGAAAACAACCAAAATATGACGTACGCTTATGCCATTCGCATTCGCCACGGGGCCCCGTCATTACCCGTTAGGTTACTTAACTAACGACAGTGCGGGGGCTGGGCTAGCGCGGCTGTAAAACATAAGCAACGCCTAAATAATATCATATATAGATATACTGCAATGATAGCCATTTCAGATCACAGATGAACACATTGGATATACTAGGAATCCGCAATTCGTACGAGCCTGTAACGAAAAGCAGATTACACGGTCGCGGTGAATAGCCAATACCCTACACAAGACCCCTACGAGTGGGGCAAACTACCCGCCAAGTACCCGAAGCGAAGCAACCTCCCTCAACTCCGTGAGTAGGCCACTCGGCACTTCGGCATACCCAGTAGTTTGTGCACCCCCTCCATGGGTCTATCCTAGGAGCAAAAACAGTAAAAAAAATTATACAATGACGGCTACAACCCAGACCCGGTTGTGCGGCCATACAAATAATTATAAAATCAATTTACAAATTTACATAAATTGAAAAAAAAAAAAACACTCGTCTCACAACCCCCGGCTATTCACCCGCGACAATCCAATGAATTCATATACACATTCCAATAACATTACAGATTACAGATTTGTATAACCCCAACTAATCGACATATAGCGATTAGCAGACGTTCAATACAAATATCACATCACAGAAAAACCCGTCAGCTTAAGTCTTTTAGAAGTTCGATCAAAAATACGGATTTTCAGGCCCCAAACACAAAATTTTCGTTCTGGAAAATCTGGGCAGAAAATACATATTCCAAAAATCCCAAAATACCCCTATGAACAAACTGCAAAAATAAAACCCCACGACCGAGTCAACTCGGCCGCGGTTTCGCGGTGGGAGCAAGCTCCCGCCGCGGAAACGCGGCGCGTTGATTGATTCAGTGGGTCGAATTTTCGCAGTTTCTTCTAAAAACCCTGAGTCGATTTTTGGTATATCTCAAATAATTTTTGCAGCACTTTGAAAATCGACAGAAAGTTTGAAATCCGGGTGTATTTCGTGACTTTTTCTCCGATCGAATTTCTAGTTACTATGCTAACATGTTAGGTAGTGTTTAACTAGGCTCTGATACCACTGTAAGTCCATGCTACCTCTCCCGGTACTTTCGGGCATGCGGAATTTGGTGAAAAACAATTTTCTAGAGGTGGTAACATGGACTCAAAACCGGATCTTTGTTAAACATCTAACTAACAACCTAACTAGGAGTTGTTAACTACTCGGTTAGGGGGTTATACCTTTCTTTCTTGAACTCCTTCGTCTTCAAGCCTCGATGGTTGTCCGGATCGGCTTCACCCCGTCGTCTCCTTGCGCCGAAGATCGATCCACCTGAAAGCTTCTACCTTTGGCTTCTTCTTCGGTCTTTGAAGAAAACTAGTTCACTTGGTTTGCTAAACCTTATGAACTAGAGTGAGTAGAGAAGAGTGTGTAGGGATTTTCTCTATGGTTCTTGGTTCTCAACACATGAGACAAGTGAACCATAGACTAAAGAGAGGGAGAGCAAGAGGAAGAAGATGAGAGCTCAAGAACAAGAGAGAGAATGAAAATGATAGAATGAGAAAGACTTTTCTCACTTGGCTCTCATAATCCAAAACCATCATCACAAAAATAGTAATCAAGTATTGTGTAAAATGGTTCATGTCAAAATGGCTAAATCATTTCATGCACTCATATTGCACAAGAGAACAAGCAAGTGAAAAGTCTTTGCCATGAAATGATAGCCATTGTCATCATGATGGTCAACTAGTCCAACCTAGTCAACCGGTCAACAAAGTTAACAAGTCAACAAAGTCAACCCCTCAACAACCATGTCACCACAATACTTAATTAATATTATTGCTAATCATATATCATATTCTCATTAGGGTTGAGCAAAAAGTCAATAGTCAACAGTCAACGGTCAACAACCCTAATGAGAAACCTCTGCCTCTGTCTCTCCGCCAACTGTGCATACACACCCGCATCCGCGTTCCGAGGAACACGAATACATACTGGATAAAACCAATCCCAATACGTACACTAGGATCTGGTTTAAACCAAAGCCCGCTAGTGTAAACTGTCCGGACACTAAACGTGCACAAGTGCACGGATGTGACTGAACCCTGTCGCAAAACCATGCGACCTGTCGCAAAACCATGCGACCTCTACTCTTTTGCCTAAAGGAGAATAGCTTTCTGTGTGGGACTCTAAAGACTCGACACTACGCTGGCAGTGGGTTTAACCACAGACCGCAAGCGGCACTAGCTGTGCGTAACGATCCCCAGGTAGATGCCGACAAGAAGACAGACGAGATGAAACCCATCTGAACTCCTACCGAGCCTGAATGTGACAGTCTCCGTACAGTCCGGTCTGTTCGTATGATACATCGCATGGCGGGCCTAGGGGGCGGTAAACGTCAGTCCCCTAATAGCGGTACAAGTCGTGTCGGAGTGAAGCCCAATACACCCTGAGATAACACTGGAAGCCTACCAGTATATCTCGCTTGCCCTGGCCAGGGACTACTCGTGTAATGGCTCTCCTAGACACAGCGCGATGTCAACCCCCAATACCGGGAGAGACGAATCCTGTCTAACCGTCACAGCCTCCAAGTGCTTCGGGACTGCACCCAACTTGTCACGTCCCGAAAGTACGGAACATGACTGGCACTTAAACTACGAGACGTCTCTAGACGTACGTAATCTAAGTAAGCCGAAAACCCAGAAATCCAAACCAAGAAAAGTAGTAGAGTGAAGGAAAACCAATTTAAAACAAGTAGTTTTAATAGCATAAGCCGAATTATGCGGTTTTTAAAAACATCTAGTATTTTCTGGAAATTTCGGCAGAGTCTCCTTTGTAAATACTGCCCCCCAAACGGGATACAATATGAATAGTATACGAAATCAAAAAAAAGGGCATCCCCAAGCGGGAGCTAGCTCTTCGTCAATCGACGGCCACAACCACACAAGCAATATAATATGCAACGCCAAGGGCGAGGATCAAAACTCAAATAGAAACTCAAAACAACAAGAAATCCACAGAAATACAACGCGCGACTCTAAGGTCGAAAGAATAAACATCACTGGTCTCTATATCAAATAAATACTTGTTTGGTTGATGGAACTTCTAGATACAACAGAATAATGATATACAAGATATATAATGGGGGTACGATGCAAGTAAACCCACCTACTAGCAAATCACCCGAAGGAAACTATGCCCGCAAAGCCGTAATGAAACCTGTACGGCAAACCTGCAAGAAACTGGGGCACAACGGGGGTGAGTTGCCAACTCGTGAATAGAAAAACATCTACGAAAAGAAATCGCATAAATAACGCAATCCTAGATCAATGATCATAATATATCCTAAAATATAAGAATAACATGCAACCTATAACAAGGCTAGGGTAGATATCTAACCCGAGTGTAATCTCATGTGCCCGTGTAAGTGCCTCAGGTAGCAATATATCATATGAATGAGGTATGAATGCATGAAAATTGAATACATGTAAATGAAGAACTGTTTTCATAATTTAGTGAGATTTCCTTTGTATTTTTAAAATGAGGTATCATAATGAAATCAACATAAACAGTGCCTAGCATCGGCACAAAACGTAATCCCAATATCTCGATATCTCTGTATCACAGTCTCTGTACCTCAATATCTCGAAATCTCAATATCACAGTCTCAATATCTAGGGCGCCGTCAGTCCAGACCGGCCCCTACCATCCATCTCAAGACCACGACGGTATCCTCCGGATATCCGACGCGTCGGGTAAAATCACCGGTAGGTAGTGCTCCCCTGCCAGGCTCACATCGTCATCATCACGCGCTTCTTGCCCCGGGGTACCTTACCGGGTCCACCATGTACCCGAAACGGTTCATCCGTCTCCTCGAATCGGGTCTCGAAATCCATCAGCAAACTCATGGTGGACGACTCATACATCATGGGAAAAACCGCACTTTTTATTTAAAAAGAGAGAAATCAGTTTATATAAGTTTTTGCGGTTCCCCCCCTCCCAAATCCAGAAAATCTCATGGAAATCCGAATCCAAATCATCAATAGCATGTAAAACCATGAATGTAGGCATAACAATGAATAACAGTATGCATGAAGTGACAAGTAATAACTACAATGTTAAGCTGGCATATAAGGCAGGTATACTAATATCATGTCAAATTACTAACTAACAAGCTATGTCAAACAATAATATTTTCTAAGATGTACGTGACATGGAAATTACCGATGAAGATGTGTGTGAGCCGGCAAGTAAGTGTACGTGGTACATACGCATCATCGGTAATGGTGCTGGTGTCCTAATAGCATGATATCAACAATGGAGTATGAAACATAATATAAACATGCGATGCGAAGCGAATCACAATAAAGAGCGGGAGCTGAATACTAGACACAACTATAACTAATCTGCATTAACCTAATATAAGTCCTACAAATGGTGCCTTTTGAAATAACACGAATCATGGCGTTTTGAAAATAGGGGCTACGGTGTTGTTATGAAAAGATACGTCTTTTGAAATATCCGTAGGATCCCTTGGGCTGTCTTTTAAAATACCCACGATTCGTTAGTTTTGAAATAGGTAAGAATCGAATCTAATCTAACAACTAAACTAAACTAAAGGGCTAAGCTGACCAGCTGGGCTACAGGTAAGGAAACCGCCTAACCTCTGAGTCGATACATATACATACCTGTATATATATTAGTCGGTGATCCCACCTCAATAATATCATATCCGATACCATATCTATAATCAGACATCCCAAGTCAAGAGTGCAGATCAATCATCAAAATATAGCTCGTACGTAAATCCGTCGTACGGCATCCCTAAATCTGGGTACGGGTTAATATCATATTCATCACACTATTCATCTGGTATCCTCTTTATCCAAGATCATAGTCCAGGGTACTGACCTATGTCTAGTACAATACTAATATCATCAATATAGTCATGATCTGACTACTGATCGACAGTCTCGTACAAACCGATATCACAACCACAAAACAAATCTCATCGACTCAGCTCAATCCCTAGTATCGTCCTCATATCCGTATGTGAACACATAGTCCCATACCCATATGAACACATAACTATAAAGAATCCCATGAGCACATATAAATAGGAATGTATGCAAGTATGTATGTGTGTATGTATGTATGTATGTGTAGTGCAACACTACCCTAGGGTTTGCAACACTAAAGTAATCCAACACACCAATATCCATCCTAACATCGTTATTAATCCCAAATAACATATAATAATTGTTGGTGTGTATACGCATCCGTATACACCACCACGGACTGTGGGGGTGCTATACGCCATCCACCCGACTTCTCCCCGTAGATATAAATCTACTCACCTGGTCCTCGCTCGCCGGTGCCGACGTCGCCATGCGCTTGCTTGCCGTCTCGAAGTCCACATGGGAGTACCTACATATCATAACGCACCGTATCGCATTAAAATCCGACTCATGACCAAAACGACACACGAATCCCACATAGGTCAAAACATATGGTTGCTTCCACAAATCAACCCAAAAACCCTCGACATCGGTGTACAAACGCCATACCATCGAGAAAAACCCAAATACATTCATTTGCACATTCACGAACACTAATTTTAATATAAAATAGGTTAAAACTCACAAAAACCCCAAATTCACTTTAAAAGCCGTTTTTCCGAAAAACTAGCAAGCAAAATTTCCCGTTTTAGTACAAAACTCGACGTTTAAACAATTCTAGCGGCCATAATACTTATTAAATAACTTAAATAAGTCATATCACCCATAACCACAATTTAATCTCATCAAACTATATACGTTCAAAAAAACTAGTTTGCAATTTTACCCAAATTTCAACCATTTTAGCAAAAATGCATAAACAACAATTTAGTTTGGATTTGCATGATCTAAAATATTAAAATACAATTTAAAATGTTAATAATACCATGGATACCCTAATTAGATTTTTATCCCAATTGATTAATTAAATTCCCAAAACCTAGTTAACCAAATTAACATAATTAACAAAATTTTAGACTAACAAATAGCAACTAATAACCAATTTGGGTTTTGCATTCAATTAACATGCTAAACTACCCATTAAAACCATGATCAAACACTACAAACCCTAACTTGATCACAACCCACTCTCTTGAATTTTTCAAAATGAGCAATTCCAATCCAAACTATGCATGAAAACACTAAATTAACACTAATACAACTCAATTAAAGAAATCAAACAATAAGAATTTAAATGGGTAGAAATTATACCTTAAAAATCTAGAGATCTAGCAAGAAGAATTTACCTCCAATGATGGCTTCATAACACCATGATTCAAGTTATAAAAGCTAAGGATAATGGGAGGAAGAATGGAAATTAATTTGTGAGATTTAAATTGGATTTTGGAGCAATTTTTTGATTAAAATTGAAGGAAATGAAAAGAGGAAAGTGAAGGGGGAGGGGCTGCAGATTTTCGGCCAGGGGGTGATGGGGGGGATGGTGTGGGTGTTGTGCAAAATTTTCCAAGTCAACTCCCCCTCAAATCAAGGTACATTAAGCCTCCAAAACAATACATCTTAACATATACCTTTAAACTCTATTTCACACATACAAATGAGATGGAGAAAAATTTTGAGGGGGGGAAGTGGGCTGTTGATGGTGGGCTCGGCCATGGAGGGGTGAGGGTGTGTGTGAGTGATTACAAAAAGAATTCCATGCAAAAAGACCCCCCACAATATCATATTTGCAAGTTTTAGTTCAAATAATTAAAATTTTAATTTTCCATCGATTATAACTAACTAGAACTTAAAATAAAATACTAAAAATTTATATTACAAACAAGATTTTAGTTGTCATGGTTCTATAGATTAAAATTAGCTCAAAGAAATTTGTATTTATCGCTAATTTAATGTATTTTTACCGGCTTAAAATAATATTGAAAAATTAGGGAAAAATTTTAAATGACCAGAATTTTATAAGTAACTCATTAGCTACTAAAAACTAGCAATTACCTATCCAAATTAGGTATAATTAGGCCTAAACTGCAAAATAACAAAAAGACGATTTACGGAAAAATACCAAATTTTCACCGATTTTCGGGAAAATACCAAAACGACTTTTCAAGGCATTACACAACTACTACCTGTTTGCACGACTCCTTTGAGCCGTGGTAGGGTAGTAATCAAAGTACAGTGGGAACACACTCGAGGCGAAGTGATAGTGTCAAGTCAGCGGACTAAGCTGTACTCATGTCACCTGGGAACTGATAACTGACGATAGGTATAATACCAACCGGTCAGTTCCCGACGAGTCCTGTCCAGTGTACTCGTGACCTAACGAGCACCCGCATACTATCTCCAGTACGACGTACTAACGGCTGTGGGACAGACCGTCTCCCACACTGGGACGAGAAGCGCATGCGCTAGTCTACTCCGGAGTATCGATGCCCTGTCTCGATAGTCCTGCGACTAGGGACCTGCATAAGGATGTGCTTATAGATTACCCAGCCCCACTAGTGTGACTGCCATCACAACGTTGGTAATCAAGCAAAGATCCTAAGGGCTCCACTAATGTGTATAGGTGATATACTAAAATAAACACAAGTACACATTGAAGTAGAAACAAACCAAGTAGCATACTACTATTTTGAGCAAGATTGTATATACAAGGTGAATATCCCAAGCTTCCATTAAGTAATATACAAACTAGTATGATACGGTAATGGCCTCTAGGGCATATACACTAACAAAACGCATACTGCCGTCCTTCTTCTTGACAAACAGGACTAGAGCACCCTAAGGAGAAACACTGGGTCGAATAAGTCCCTTATCCATCAAATCTTGCAACTGACCCTTCAATTCTCGAAGTTCTACCGGGGTCATCCGATAAGGCGGTACAGAAATAGGCCCCGTGCTAGGAACCAAATCAATACAGAAAGAAATATCACGCTCGGGCGGTAGCCCAGGAAGCTCATCAGGGAACACATCAGGGAACTCCCTAACAACCGGAACCTGATCCAATGGAACCTCTGTAGCTCTAGTATCACAAACATAGGCGAGAAATCCCTGACATCCCTTCATCAGAAGCTGTCCAGCGTGAAAAGAAGAAATCACACTGTGAGGGGCGGCACCACGATCCCCCAACACAACAAAAACCGACTTGCCGGGAAAACAAAATCTAACTGTCTTCTCACGGCAGTCTACAGAAGCATAGCATGTGGCTAACCAATCCATGCCCAAAAGAACGTCGAAGTCCAACATCTCAAGAAGGATCAAGTCGACAGGCAACTCTCTCTCACCAATACAGACGGTAAAGGATCGGAACACGTGCCTAGCAACAAACGACTCTCCCAGAGGAGTGGTCACAACAAGCGGCTGATCAAGCAGACCGGACTCTCTACCCAAACTCGGCACAAAGTGTGTGGAAACGTACGAGTGCGTGGATCCGGGATCAAACAATACGTGTGCATCAACAGAACATACTGGAAGGATACCTGAGACCACCGCATTGGACGCCTGCGCGTCCTGATGCGTCAAAGCAAAAACTCGCGCCTGTCCTCCACCTGTGACTGACTGTCCCCTGCTGGCAGCTGGCTGCCCTCTGCCTCGGTCACCTCGTCCTCTATGAACAAATCCGTGACCACAACCTCTCTGTCCATGAGTCTGACGCGGAGTAACAGTAGGTACAATAGGCAACGCCGTCTGGGGTGGTGAAGGTGGTAATGTGACATGCGGTGCTGCTGCCTCCCTCCGGGGTATCTCCGGACAATCTCGTACATGATGATAAGAACTCCCGCAGTGAAAACATCCCGATGATGACCGCTGACCCTCCTGGGGATAGGAACTGAACAACCGGCCTCGCCCTAAATCTCTGCCGCCTGCAAGACGTCTATCACGGCGCCGAAAAGGCTGTCTCTGTGCTGATGTATTCGCACGAACTCTCTTCGGCTCTGGAAATACCGAAGTCTCAGCAAGGCGCTCCTCGACTAATAGGGCTGTGTCTACAGCTGCTGCATATGTCTCGTAATGCTGTGCGTTGATCGTAAGGAACAGTGGTGTAAGCAAGTCTCGGACAAATCTCTTGACTCGCAACTCCTCAGTAGCCACTAGGTACGGAGCATAAACTGATAGCTCGGTGAACAGCACATCATACTCTGCCACTGACATCTCCGGAGTCTGGCGTAAGGACTCGAACCTACGTGCTCTAGCATCACTGACACTCAGTGGAAGAAAGCGGGCAAGGAATAGCGCCACGAACTCTATCCAGGTCATAGGAGGAAGACCTGCCGCTCTACCCTTCTCGACTGATTCGCACCATTTCTGCGCAAGACCTTCCAGGCGAAAGCTCGCGAACTCAACCCATCTCGCATCTGCGCATCTGAGGGAACGGCATATCCGAGCCATCCTATCAATGAAAGACTTGGGGTCCTCGGCTGCATCGGTGCCTGTGAAGACCGGAAGCTTCAGCCTCATAAATTCTGATAGCGATACTGAGATGACCTCTGTAGCTGCAGGGGCAACTGCCTGTGCTGTGGGTATCACCGCGGTCTCTACAATGGGTGGAACTACCTCTGGTCGCTGCACTCGAAGTGACTCAACTAGAGATCCCATCATCTGGCGCATCTTTTGCATACTGGATCCCACCGTCTGGCGCATCTCTTCCATACCAGCCCCTAACATGGCAATCTGATCTGTCACGGGAGGAACAGCCTGCTCGGGCACAACCGGTGTACTACCCGGATCAGTCCTCATCTCGGACGAGTCAACTCGAATCTCGGCCCTCGCGGCCGCTCTCTGCGCCCTCGTATTCTTTGGTGGCATAATGGCTGAAAGGAAAAGTAGGATTCGATAAGGATACGGAAATCGAATCGCAAGAATGTATATACTCAGGAAGGAAATTTAAATCAACAAGTCCTAAGGTCGCTTTGGCGGAGCACCGTGTCATGAGTATACTGCGGAACATACGCACGCTACGCCACTTTGCTTCAGCTACCTACTCCATCATACCAACGTCATCCTACACTCCGAAAGGTAAAATCTACGCTCTGATACCAATTTTGTCAAGACCCGAAATTCGACTGGTGAAAGGCACTTAACCACGCAACGTCTATAGGCGTAACGCGACTAAGTAAGCCGAACCCAGAAATCAAAACCATTTAAAAGTAGTGAGTGTTGAAAACATTTGATTGAAATATTTAGAAAACCTTAAGTAGTTTAATGAAGTTCTTTAAGGTTAAGTTATCATTTTAATAATTTTGGCAGCATTCCCTTTGTAAAACTAACCCCGAAGTCAGGTGTAAAATAGGATATAAGTGAAAATGATACAGAATATAATAAAGCATCCCAAACGGGAGCAATCACGCCCAACGGCGGAAAACAACACCTCAAGAGTAATATGTAAAACATCACAGAATAATATAACTGCATGTAATAAGTCGGCTTCCACGAGCTCGACAACAGAACACAAATAATATACATCATCGTCCTCACACTGTCTCTAATTCAAATACATATAAGGTAGATGGAGAATCCTAGATACAAAAGTCTGTGTACAATAGAAGTAACCAGATACCACAACCCACCTAACAGCAAAACAGCTCTCGCACCAACTGTAGTGGTATCTGTAGATAAAAGATGTAGGAAGGCAGCCTGCTGCGACTACTCTGAGGGGCAACCTGCAAATACTGTGGCACAACGGGGGTGAGTTTCCAACTCGTGAATAGAGATAACATATAAACGTAATCGCGAGCATGCACGTGCTGCGCTACTCTATCAAATGCCAGCAGATAAGTCTATATGTGATAAGCAGTATGTGCATAATCATGCAAGTGCTCTGTTAAGTAAAATAACTACAGGATGAGATGCAAAATAATAAATGCTGAGCATGGGATGAAATAACATCTACACGGAATGTCAACGTGGAAAGATAATCGGTGCCCACCAATGCACCCAAATCCCAACAACCCAGACGCCGGCACTCCCATCGACCCTCAAATCCTGTAAATCTCTGAGAATCACGAATGCCCAACATCGGCACCCAAATATCATAAATACTCGTGTCCAGCATCGACACGCAAATCCTCATATATTGGGCTCCGTCAGTCCGGATCAGCCCACGGGCTCCGTCTGCGGTATCGGCCCTTGGCCCCGGCAGTAGGGGTCATCCCGCATCTATCTATCGACTCTGGTCCGTATCCTCCGGATAACCGCCAGGTCCAACCAATCACCGGTAGGTGGTGGTTCCATTACCGGGCTCATCGCCTGCTGCACGACAGATCCGTTCTCACCCCGGGGTACCATACTAGGTCCACCATGTACCCGGAATCGGCCTCATCCACTCCTCGAATCGGGTTTCATGTCACTCTAGCACCGAGAAAACACATGGTGGACACACTGAAATATCATATCAAGAGGAACCGGGTTTTTAAAAACAGTGCATCTTTTCTTAAATAACCCCACGGTCCCCAAATCCAGAAATCATATGAAAACCAAAGCCAATGCGTATTCCATGCGATGTAATATATGCATGAGTATAGATATGCCAATGGGTACGTGCACGAGTAACAAAATCATGTCAAATCACATAGAAGATGAGCTACAGTATAATGATCATGGCAATTCTACAGTGTGAGTGTCATGGCAATTACTAACGGTGTGCGTGTAACATGAAGATTAGTGCTCGTGCAACATGAACCGTTAGTAATAGTGTGGTGTTCTATCAATTCTAGTTTATATATATGTAACAGGGAATGCTGTATGCAACAACCAGTAGCCATGTAGGTAAATGCAATATGTTGCTATAAGGTCCTATCAGCCCTGACGCATAACGCCATGCGAGCGATATCCCCGTAGATGTTAAATCTACTCACCGTAGTCTCTCGCTAGGTATAGCCGACGACTTGCTTCCCCTTCTTCGCTGCGTCCGTCGTACTCGCCTGCGAACCTAGAATTACACAATATATAACACATAAGCTCGAAGTCACACAAACACGACATTAAAGCCAAACTAGAAACTGGCGTCGCAAACCAAGCGCGCATGTGCGCGATACGCTAAAACGTGCGATTATGCGCCAGAAGCTACCCCGACGCGTCGCGATACGCAGAAACCCCAAACCCACACACGTATCACGCGTGTCGCGAAGATTTAAAATACAAGAAATAGGTATTTGACTCTAGATTTTGATACAGCAAGAGTTTTACAAAACTATATATACCATAGGATTATATATAGCAGCAGACACCTATCACCCAAATCCCAACCCACAATTCTCCCATCTTGCACCAAATTGCGGCCAGAATGTATTTTTCGGCAGCCTGGGTAGGGAGATGGGCTCCCGGGTTTGGTGTGTGCACTCTATACCCCATGTACATGCTATAGTAATTACATATTTAATTTAAAACAACTCGGGTAGCAGCAGATTCAACAAAGCCCTATTTCTAGTTAAAAACCAAACTTTAGCACTAAAAAGGTACTTTATGGTATTTTTGTGAAGCCTGAAGAAAACCCATGTTTAAAACCACACTAATAACACATTACCAAGCTAATCAAGACAAAAAAATATTAATTTTAACATATCATCACTAAATCCCTTCAATAGCACTAAAATTGCACAAAAAAGTGATATTTTGCTAGAAATACTACAAGTTATGGAGAAAGGGTGTTAAACATGAGTTAATACCTTCTAAAGACCTTAAGAAACACCAAAAGTTCCAGCTTTAGCCTCAAGTGTGCAGATTTGCTCCAATCACCTCAAAAGAACCACTAAACCAAGGTTAGTGTGAAGGAAAAATGAGGTTTTTGTGTAGGGTGTGAGCATGAACCAAAGGGGAAGTGAAAAGAGGAGGAAAATGAAGAAAAAGCTGTGGTTTTTGCTGGGATTTCTGCAGGAATTCTGAAGATGAGGAGAAGAGAGAAGGAATGGTCAGCAAAAAGTCAAATTTCTTACCTAACCCCCATACCTCCATTTTCCATTTAAATTTTGAATTATAAAAAGGGTTTTTCTTGATTAAAAATGGGTGGGGGAATTAACAACCATGCAAGAAAGAAATGGTTACATGCAAACACTTACAACCTAAGTCCTAAAAGTGTGCTAAGTGTGCATATGTGCATTTAACACAAAAATTCTCACTCAGGGTAAACACGACTAAATTATAAATAATGATCATATATATATATATAACACTTCACAACACAATTATCACTAATTAAAAAGGAAAATAAGATATTCGGGTTTTTATGAAAAACACGCAAAATTGCAAATTATCGCGAAAATATCCTAAACGAATTTCGAAGTGTTACACTTTTGCGGGATTCTTTGCACAATTTTGCCGCCAATAGAACTAGAGAACTAACCATATTTCTTGCAGCATATAAAACTTAATTGAAAAAAGAATTGCTTTAAGTGATTGATTTCTTGAAATTCTTTGAATTGATTGCGCATTGCATTTTAAATACGAAATTAAAGGCACAAAGACCAAAACAAGATATGGTAAAGGATTTCATCACCTTTTCTCCGTAGCCCACAAATCACAAAAACTGCATTCATGCATACCCCAGTAATTTTAAAATCAAATAGAACTTTGACTTTAAGAACTTCGCGCTCACTAGGAGAAGTTAACTATGTTTAGAACTTTGCTTAATGGTATATCGTTAACGGGGTGTCTAGGCAAGTGTTCACGGCACAACCGCCGAAAGAGAAAGGGTTATTTAATTAAGGACCATCGCGAAAGCGTTGGAAAACCTCCCCTTCTCTCTTGCACTTACCTGGCCTCGTGATCAGTGTATCTTGAGCCTATTTCTCGATACAATTTTACTTCGTCAATCAGGTTCTTGAGCAGGCCTAGTTGACTTAGAATAACATAGACTACTAGGGGTGTGATATTCTTTATTTTTGTGATATTTGTGAATTCTTGTTATTATGGGTGATGCACAATACACTTCTATTTTTCACGATTCTTATTCATTTGTTTATACTCAGTCCCAATTCATTTGTTCAAATTGCCAAGATTCTTCTTACATTCATGAAAATTGTCGTTTTCTATGGGTGACCAACTGTCCCAAATTGTTGATAACGGTCACCCACCTAACACTCCTGAATCCAGTCCCACTTTAACCATTGACCAAATGATTGAAAATTCAGAGAAAGAGGTTGACAGAATGACTGCTTTAGCATTGCTACCATCACAACCCCTCCAACCCGAAATAATTGAACCATCATTAGGGAGTGACGGTGAGATAGATGCTAGGTTGACCACTTTTGAAAAGGGTATTGAAGTAATGACTGCGGTCGAGAACCAATAAGCTGCGACGCTAGCCCTATTTTTACAGCAATCTGAGCAATTATTTGTTGCTCAAGCTCAATCTTTGGCTAGAATCGAGGAACAAACGAAACATTTAGCTGAGAGAATTTAGGGGAGTGAACATAGTCAATTGGAACCCCATAGTTTCAACATCTGTCAGCTAGGGAATCACCCGAGTGAAATAAATGATCAGATCAATTTAGATGATTTTTTAGATGATGATACCACTGTATTGACTAGGGTGCACAAGACACACAAGCAAACCCTCTAAGTCAGTCCACCACTAGCCTTCAACTATCCACCGAGCCTCTTGTCACTTGTGATTTAGAGATTGATTTAACTGAAATAATACTTGAAGAGGATATTCTTGAATCGACTGATTTTTGCTTTCCAACTTTAGAGGAGGAACCTTGTGAATTTGATGGGTATGGTTAGGATAAATTGTTAGAAAAGATCAATGATCAGGAATCCACAATTTTTGTATCACTTGGTGATATTGTTTCGGACGAAACATTAGGGTGGGAACCTACGTTTTTAGATGACATGAACCTACCCAATTGTGAATTGGAAGACGGAGAAATCGTTTTGGGAGTGTTTGTGAATAATGAAAGTAGGATTATGAAAAATAAAAGGGAAGAAGACAGCACTGAACATTATTCTTTCTTGTCAAGTTTTGACGAAATTTTTGCTGATGAACTTGATATTCTTAGTGAGTTTGAGTCGGGATCATTTTGGGATCATCCTTTGAACCTTTCTTTTTCTGAATTTTTTGCGAATGAATTCCGGTTTTTAAACGAACCTGACTTTGAAACTTCATATGTTATTCTGGAAAATTCATTTCATTCGAACAATAATTCTTTCCCATCGTCAAAACTTCGTTTTCACCTTCAGCGTCTTCTAACCCTTTCCTTCACGCACCAATACCCTTTACTAACATCTAACCATTTTTTGTATATTTTCTTTTCTTTTTAATATACCTATTCTTCTGCTAGCCATGGCACTATATTAACAAAATTTTCTTATGGATGGTATTAACTTCTGCATTAACCATGTCGTCTAGATTATGAATATTATGATTTTTGTTTTCTTTTTTTTCCTAGTTTTTAATAAAATCTCACCCGTTAGGGGGTGAGTGCTGCTTTTTTTTAGCGGGACGAGACTGTTTTCAATTTTTTGCTTGAGAAGAAGTGTAAATATGTTGGGATTTCATTGTGATGGTTTTTTTGCAAAATTCCTTTATAAGAGCCCACTGCCCCAACCCGAGCCCTCATTTCCCATTCTCGCAAATAGATCTATCTTTCTTCTTTCCTCTTCCCGCAGCCTCAAACTAAACCCTAGATCTCCCCCTCAGATTCTGGCCGGCGACTTCCCCATCTGATTCGGTGAGCTCGGCCTGGCCTCCTCCAAACGTCGATCTTCTTCTTCCTGGTTGTAAGAAACTCCTTTTCCCCCTCTCCTACACTGTTTATTTTCTGCAAAATTCAATAGACCTTTGAGAATGGCCCCATTTGAATTGGAACGCAATTTCGTTGCCATTTTCTCGCTCGATGTGTTCGGGCATTATTTTTGTGATACCATTCGACAACTAGGTTGGGAATTTCTGCTCTATAGGGAAGAGGGTTTGTGTGCATGTAAGAGTTTAGTAGATGAGTTCTATGATGCGTTAAGAGATGGAGAAATACTTCAAGATAGGGTTAGAATTCAATTTCGGGGTAGACGTAGGATATTTTCCGCTGAAACCATATCCAATGTCACCGGTATCCCGATGCGTTCTGGCTCTCAAAAACCCTTAGAACTCGCGCAATATAGGACAGTTCTGGGTAATCACTGCGAACTACGAGATGCTGGGCTGAATGCGGAGCAGATTTACAGGAACGCCTATACGGCATGCCGATGGGTATATCGCAACGTTAGGGGGATCACACACGTATCGTCTTTTCCAGCGATTGTAGGGCACATGATCCAATCTTTGATGACCAGAGACTATCAGTTTTGCATGGCGCGCATGCTCTTCGCCACAATCAAGGAAAGTATTGCTACACGGAAATCTCTGTTTCCCATCTTCATTACCTAAATTTGACGATCTTATATGACGGACGAGGATTTCACTGCCTGTCTCACGATGTACGATACTGTACCGGTGGAAATAGAGAAGATGTCACCAGGATACATGGATCCTAGGAGTGAGCAGCAGATTTGGACCCCTACCAACCCCAGCGAGCACGCGGCCCCGCAGACTTCATCCGAGATATACTTGGGAGATGACCTTCCGACGGATCCCAACGAGCTTCACAAAATGCAAGTCCATAGCCTCAAGACTATCATCCGGCAGAAAAAGGAGAACAAAGAGCAACTTAGCCAGCTCATAGCTAAGCAGGACGATGATAGCGGAAGCAGCCGAGGCAAAGGCAAAGCAAAACGACGATGAGGACATCATCTGGATCAGTTTGGGGGTGGAGCTTGGTGATGGTATTTTGTATCTGCATATAGTTTGCATTTGCATATTTCCTGCATTTCAGCATTTACTTATTGTATTTTTCTTTTCTTTTGAATGTAGTTGCATTTCATATCTGCTTTTGTACCGCATTGTATATTGAAAAATTTGAAAAATTTGTAAAAATTGATAAATTTCTTAAAAAATTATAAAAACTTTGTCATGTTGGTTAGCAGGGGAACTTTGATTCAAAATCTGACGGTTCGGTTGATAAGATAGAAATAACTAAATTCTTGTTATGTCATTGACGACCTGAAAAATAACCCTCCTGTGTGTTTAACTTTAGCTGATATACGTCTTTTAAAACACTTTTCACGTATCGTATGTTTTTAAGAATGTGATGAAAGTCTGACATGTCTATAACTTTTTAAATTGCTAAAAATCTTTAGGATTAAACAGGTTTGTCTGAGTTAAGCAAAATATCAAGAATAGTTCATACAGTGAAGTGGATATGAAGAATTGTATAGAGGTTTTAACAGAAGCTATAAGTCCGAAAAATAACCCATCTGAAATCTTATTGGAGTAATTACACACCTTATCACATGTAACATCTTCTGATTTAAAAGAAAAAGCTGGCTATATCTCCGTTTTCACTAAAGTGCTGAATTATGTAAAATAAAATGAGTCTTTTGTTTTGTGTCCAAGGTAACTTGGGTAATTAAGTTCTTGGGGTTTCTCCACACCAAATGCCCTAAAACCATCTGGTTTGGGTGTCATTGACACAAAACTCGCTAAGTTTCCAATCGCCAGATAAAACAAGCTAAGCAAGTGTTCTCTCCGAGTTAAAAGTCCTAACGGTTCTTTGTGGGAGAATAATCTTGGTGGAGACGAATTTCCTAGTAAAATAGTTTTTCGCGGAGATATGAAAGTTTGTATTTATTAAGACGTTTTGCATGATAATGTAAGGTGTGTATGAACAAAAACAGGTGAAAGGTAGGAGTGAACAATAAGACTTCGGTTCTCTTTTAAAATTGATATATAATCTGACTTGAAACCTAACTGGAGAATGAAACGTGAGAAAATCTTAACTCCTTCCAAACTCGTGTGATCCTTCAGAAGTTTATTATGGTCCATAATTTTTGACATGATGGCCCTAATCAAGTTCTTAAAATCCCGTCGACACTACCGCATAATCACGAAAAGACGTATTGGCTTTTGTTAAGCAAATTGTGAGGAGTGAAAAATAGGGTTTAATGTTTCTAACCTGGTTGATATAACTTCTAACATTGATATCCAACCGTAAGATTAGAATCAACAGTTCCTCCGTGTTACTAACTTGACTGGATTTTGTGGGTGCAATCCGCTGAAAACCCTCAGAAGACAACACTCCTCCTACTAGGGACACCTAGAGGTTTAACGGCTTGTTGCACATGCTCAGTGCAATCGCTTTCCCTGCAAAAGTGAGGTTAGGATTTTTTGTTTTGCTCGGGACGAGCAAAAGATAAGTTTGGGGGTATTTGTTCATCTCATAAAACTGCATTTTATTACCTCTCATTCGTTATCTGTTTTGCTATTTATTGGTACTTTTAATCAGTGTCTACTCAGTTATTGCAGTTTACAGGTATTCAAAATACAACACAGAAAACATACTCAAAATCACAGATATAGCGTTTTGGATCCGACACTGCAAGCAGACCAGAAAACCGACCGATATCCCATGAGCTCTTTTGGAAATAATACATGTGTACACATTTTTTGTGTAAAATTGGTCCAACACACATGTGGACACATGCCATGGACCAGGTAGGGGGCTGCCATAGACCATGTAGGTTGCCTTGGCATCATAAAGAAAACAATTGGGCACACAACTTGTGCAAGTGGGTGTGAATGCATTTATTGCATAAAGTTTGGATGTGATGTAAAGACCAAGTATCCCTCCTTTTCTCTGCATACAAACCAGGTTACAATTGACCAAGCCAACAGAGCCAAAGTGTTATTGGAGTGCACACAAACACACCCTGCAAACCCGAGCCTCCCTCCTCAGATTTGGGTCGGCGAGAGGACCACAATATCCAGCGACCTTGGCCCCCTACCCCCTTTCGACCCCAGATTTTCTCTGATTGTTTATTAGTGCCACATCATCACTTGTATATTGTTTGTGTATTCTATTTTGTGGCCTATAAATACCAGAACTGATCTAAAGAAAGGGGCCATGGCATGCCATACCACTTCTTATTCATAGTTTTTGATAGCTTGTTCATTTTTGGTTTAGCTTGAGGGTGAGTGATCTTCACTTGGTTTCTTCTTTTTCTTCTTCCCTCTTGAAGCTCTCTTTGAAGAGCTTCATTAAGGAGGATGAACAAGATACCAAATTCTTTATCTCATTTCTTCAAGTGTTAATATGTTGCAATTGTTGTTTCATTTATACTTACTTATTTTCTTTACTTGCTTTTATCCTGCATGACTAACCTTATTTTGGTTGTGGTGTGGGTAAGGAAGTGAGATGAAAGGCTTTGCCTCCTCCACCTCTTGTAATTGTTTTATGTGCATAACTCATGATTTTAAGTTGAAGATTGTTAATATATTGATATGATACGGTATTTTGACACATGGTTACTTGTAACCTCCTCTTATACCGTATTCATTCCCTTTCCCCATTTTCAATGTTTAAGTTAAAATCCATATAGTGTTAAGTTTGTTAAGCTTGGATATCGTATCTTGTGATTAAGGACTTGACAAATCTTTCAATTTCATATACAATATACCATCACAACTTCTTAGAAAACTCAACACTAATATCATTTGCTCTCACTAACCACTTTGTGTTTTTGTTGTTGCGGTATACTTGCTAACCCTCGTTTTTAGTGTTGATACCCCAAGCGCGGACATAAAAACGGTAAGTGATCAAACGAACATCTCATGACCAAGAGAATGTAGTGGTAAATGTCGCGATTCAAAGCTTCCGAGCCAATCCATAACCATTCTTCCTTAAACTCCTTTTCTTGCTTTTTATTATTTCCGTATTGTTATATTTTTTATGACAAACCCTAATTCGTTCATTTGTTAACCTTAAACAACAATATGTAATACACAACTACCTGCGGATCGACCCGTGCTTGCCGGCTCGCTACAACGCGCCGTGCACTTGCGGTTTATAAATAGTAAAACGAGAACGATTTCGCGTGCGCATTCCGTTTTTTAAAACCATATCTCAATTTCAAAACAATACGCGTTTGCGCGCACGGGTGACTTCCCAATACTGCTGTCCAGTGCTTTTCTCCTGGGTTTGACTGATACCTGCTTATAATGCTCATTGCGTAAGCTACATCTAGTCTGGTACACAACATCGCATATATTATAAAGTCTACCGCAGAAGCATAGGGTATAGTAGCATGCGATCCCTTTCCAAATCAGTCTTGGGAGACATCTCTTTGGAGAGGGTGATTCTATGACAAGCCGGTAGATTATCGTGCTTAGAATCTTCTATTCTGAATCTTTTCAGTATAGTGTCGATGTACCTTGAGTATGAAAGTCCTAACTGTTAGGTTTACCTAGCACCTCATGAAGGGTTTGGAAGCATCACATGTGTCAAAATCAAATTTTTAATGTGCTAAGTGAACATACAAAGAATCATCACTAGAATTTTAAGGTTTCTTAACATTAGCAACATCACAAGTAGATAAAGCTAGGGTTTTGAGAGTACAACCTTTGTAGCTCCCTACGCTAGACTCCTTGGCTACTTGAGGGTTGGAAAAAGTCCGCTTGAGAACCTCTAGGTCCACGATGATCCATCCGGAGTCCTCTTTGTCTAAGCTTGAAACTTCACAAGATCAAAAGGAGAAATTGAAGCTAACACTCTTCACAAGTGGGCAAGACTAGTGTCGAATGGTGTTGTGGTTGGTTTTCTCACTTCAAAATCCTAACTTGGTCACTCTTTGGCTCACTTGAAAAATCTAGAGAGCAAGAGAGAGGAGGAAGAAGATGATGGCTCTAGAAAACTCAAGAGAATGATAATCTCATATGAAAAATAGAAAATATAAGTATATATATATTTTCTACTCTTCATCTCTAACCATGGTTACATAATAAAGATATTATTGTACTTGAGTTAAAAGACAAAAGGAAGATTAACTCATGGTTAAAAAGTGGGTGAACAAAGGTTAGTTCAAAGAAGAGTGTAGAAGATAAGCATGGATTAATCTTGTTCTTTTCTTTTGTTTTAAAACAAATACAAATATATATCCAAATATAATCATAAGGTGTGAGTCTTATATTGCCACCATCTTCTATATATATGTCACGACCCAAAAGTACGGAACGTGACCGGCACATAGATTACGAAGCGTCTAGAGGAGCAACGTAACCTAAGTAAGCAGAAGCCCAAAAATCTAAACCATAAAAAGAAGAAGAAGTAAAGGAAAACATGTAGAAAACAAGTTTAAAAGCAACATCCAATTTTCTCAAAAATTTCGGCAGAGTCTCCTTTGTAAAAGCTGGCCCCAAACGGGTACAAACAAGAATAATATATATACAAACAATAAAAAGCAGCCCCAAACGGGAGCTAGCTCTACGCCAAAAGGAGGAAACAACCACATCAATGCACAATAGTATACGACGCCAAAGGGTGAGGCTCAAAACTCAAAAGAAAACAAAACCACCAAATATCATAATAATACAAGCGCGGCTCTAAGGTTGAAATAAACAACTGATTCAGTAAACTATCAAGTAATACATGTTTGGTTGATGGAGCTTTCTAGATATAAATGAAATAATAAAAGTACAATGGCGGTCCAGATACAAGTGAACCAACCTACCGTGCAAATGACCCTGAGTGAAAAGAAATCGAATGCATGACGCTGTCCTAAGTCATAATAATATACTAATATACTACTAGTCATCAAGTAAAGACATGATAATAAGCTACGTGTAAGTGCAAATGCTCCGTGCTCGTATCAGTGCCTCATATAGAACTATGTCATGTGAATGAGTATGCATGCACCATGAATGTGAAATAACCAATCCTGAAATCTAGATATATCTGTATAAGAAATCTTTAACTTTTATCATGATAAAATGTGTATAGAAATCTGAAATATCAACGATGAAATCCATGGAAATCCGTGTCAAGCATCGACACAAAACATGTAAATCTCAAGTCTCAATACCTCATAATTTCAATGTCTCACAGTCTCAATATCTCGGGCTCCGTCGGTCCGGATCGGCCCATATCATCAAATCTCATGACAATGGTCGGTATCCTCCGGATATCCGCCGTGCCAGACATCACCGGTAGGTAGTCCTCCCCTGCCAGGCTCATCATCTACAACTCGATCTTCTTGCCCCGGGGTACCATACCGGGCCCACCATGTACCCGAGACGGTTCATCCACTCCTCGAATCGGGTCTCGAAATCCAACAGAAAACATGAAATCTCATGGTGGATGACACATACATCACGAGAAAACCGCATCTTATGTTTTAAAAAAAGAGGAGGAGAGAGAGAGAAGTTTTTATATATTCTTACGGTTTTCCCCAAAAATCCAGAAATCTCATAGAAATCCAAAATTCCAAAATCATGAGTAAGTATATGATAAGTGTCGGCATATGCCCCATAATACTGCATGATAACATGAAAATGTGAATGCATGAAATGTCTAAGTAATAAATACCATGTCTATACTAACACCAGAGAGTAATCACAATATTATATCGATCTAGCTGTTAGCTGATTGTATCAATAAAAGATAATATGATCTAAAGTGTACGTGACATAGCAATTACCGATGATGATGTGTGTGAGCCGGCAAATAAGTGTGCGTGGAATATGCGCATCATCGGTAATGGTGCTGGTGTCCTAACAGGCAAAGTTTTATTCTGATTATAGAAACATATGAATGAACATGCACCATTATGATTACGGTATGAATGTAAAGACGGATGTGTAATAACCACTCATCTGTGATATACAAGTATAACTACAACTATATGACTCGAGCCTAAACTAGTGTCCATCTAACCTCCTAAGGAACTAAACCTAAGAAATTTGTCAATAAGAAATAAGAGTCCACCTAAAGTTTGAATCCATATCTCTAATAGTCGGTGATCCAGCCTCAATAGCGTCACGTACGTAGTACGGCTTCCTCGAATCAAGAGTGCGGATTAATCATCATATCTATGCCTCGTATGGTAAAATCCATCGTACGACATCCCAATATCGGGGTAAGGGTCAAGTATCACCTACGTGTCTCATCATTCGTATAATATCATCATCAACACATATCAAAATCAAGGTGCTATACTGTAATCGCATACATCAATCATATATCATTGTCAGCATAAATATACATCGTTAATTTATCCTCAAAAATATCATGTCATATGTATCATATTGTGATTAAGTCACACTTACATCATATCGTAATCAAGTCACGCCTATATGATATCGTAATCAAGTCACATATATATGATATCGAAATCAAGTCACACCTATATGATGTCGTAATCAAGTCACACCTATATGATATCATATCAGAATTTCAGGCACAGGTTACGGTCCGGGTTCTATTTTACAGTCCCATATACTTCAATATCATCACCACCCTTTATTATTTATGTATACCTATTCATTATCTCGTTTCCTAATGATCCGCTAACATCATAACACGACCGTAAAGCCAAGAATCACGGCATCAAGCCCAGTTATATTGTTTCATCCCCGTGTATCATATCACATCATTGTATCACATATACGTATTGTGTGTATATATATATACCTACACCTAGTCCTATATATATATACACACATACACGTATACACCACGTCGAGTCTCAGTGTGTGCGTGTGTGTATCTACCTGAAACCTACGAATCTCCTCCAAGATATTCATCCTCGGGTAAGGACTTTCTAAATCAATCTAGTCCAACCTAAGGTCACTACTAGGGTCCAACTCACCGAAATTCTAAGGTCACGTCTGGCTTCCTAATGAAAATAAGTACTATCCCTATTCTACGTTTGCGGGGGTGCTAAACGCCATCCACCCGACTTCCCCCCATAGATATACATCTACTCACCTGGTCCTTGTCTGCCGAAGATGGTGTCGCCATCCTCTTCTTCATCGCCCGCAGTCCACGTGAGGGGTACCTATACGCAAACACATATAATATAGTAAACTGAATCACAGACAACATCATAACGACGCACGAAACGCGCATAGGTTAAAACCTATGTCCTGCTCATGCAAAAGAACCAAATATAGCTCGATATCGGCGTACAAACGCCGATTGATCGAGATAAGCATCAAAAAACAACTCATAGTTATAAAACTCATTACTTATAATATAAAACATGATTTAATTCATCAAAACCCTAAAAATCGATCATATCGTCCGATTCCGTAAAACCTGAAAACACCAATTTACCGTTTTACTTCAAAACATGATGTTTAAAAGAAACTAATGGTCATAGTAATCATTAATTAGCATAACTAGACTATATAAACCATCACTATATTTTTAACACCCTAATTTATTTTAGTTTGAAAATTCTAGTTTGCAAACTTGCCCGATCTCGATACTTTAAAGGAAAATTTTACAATATCACATCTAAACTGGATTTTGCATGAATTAATGCATTAAACTACAATTCATGATGATAATAATATAATGAAATCATAATTTAGATTTTAAACCTCATTTATTTAAGAATTTCCAAAATCTAATTAGTAAAAATAGCATTTTTATTAGTATTTTTCAATTATCAATAGAAACTAGTAACCAATTTAAGTTTTTCATTCCACCAACAAGTTAATATTCTCATTAAAACCACAATCTAGTGTTACAAAGATTAAATGGGAATTTTATCTCACCAATATATACAATATATAAAATCTAGTTTGCAAAATGGATTAATTTAAACAATTTTGGATAAACAATTTACAATATATCATCCATACAAGATTTTCTACTTCTAAAAATGTTAAACTAGTTATTATAATCCTACTTAATTAATAAAAACCATAACTTAATTTTATAAACCCTAACTTGAATTTTAAAACTTGTAGATAGAAATTATTTATTAAATCTAATTATGCTTAAATGAAACATTTAATAACAATAAATCAAAAGAAGAAGATTTATACCTCCACAACATGAAATCCAAACATGAAAATAAGCCTCCAAAATGAATGCTTTCCATCTCCAAAATCCATGTAAAGATGAGCAAAGAATAGAGGGTAGAAATTAATTAGGATTTTGTGGGGTTTTTATTGAATTTTTGATGAATTTTGATGATTTTTAATACAAAAATGATGAGGGAAATATTTTGGGGCTGCCCATGGTGGTGAGGCCGGCCATGAGGTGAGGAAAAGAGAGGAGAGTGAGAAAAGGTGAAGAAAAGTGTAGAAGGTTTCACAAAAATATCACACAATTAAGTCTTTTCATGAATTTATTTATAAATTCTTTATTTTCTTCACTCCATTTGACCTAGAATGGTCTAGAACCATTGTAAAATTTTGAAAATAAATTTTGCATGAAACACACTTGATTCTAATATATAATGGTTGACTTTTGCTAATTAAACCCATTCAAATTTGTAATTTACACTAATTTAGTGTAAAAATAAAGCTTATGTTAATATTTAAAATTATTAATTTAAGAAAAATATTTAATTAAACTAAAAATTTATAAGTGGCTAAATAAACACCATTTACTAGTAATAACATAATTAATATAGGTATTTTTAAATTTATAGTGAAAAATAATTACGGTTTAGTTTTATGAAAACTACGTTTTACTTTACCGAAAATTATAAAATTCATTTAAACGATTTTATTTATTTAATTAATTATTTAATTATTTTTAAAATGTTACAATCTTCTCCCCTTTAAGAAATTCGGTCCCCGAATTTAAATTAAAACTCCCCCCAATTACTAAAACATTCAGCCAAAACACTCAAATCGTCGGGGCTCCGAAATCATCAATACATAACTAAAATCAACTCCGTCAAGCATAACACAATTATCGGAGTTATGGCGAAAATAAAATACCAAAACCCAATACGTAAACCAACATAATATACATCAAAACTACAACTTATATATTGTGCGCATCATAGTAAAATCGTCCAAACATCTGGATAAAGAAGCATGCAAGAACCCCTTTTGAAAATCGCCGTGTGATACACGTGCCACGGCATAAGTAGCGGACGTTTATTTTTAAAAAAATAGCTATATATATATCCTTTATTTAACATACACGTCCCGCCCGTCTACCAAATCAATAGTAATGATTATAAAAACATACTAATCAAACTGAAATCAATTCCAATCACATCATAAAAATATCATGTGCGTCCGGTGCGCACTGAAATCGAAACCAAATACCGATACCACGAATTTACACAAAAACAAAACTGAGTGCAACAAGTGTGCACCAAAGACATCTGTCAAGTGCAACTGGCGTGCACGACTCTAATATTAGGTGCATCTAATCTGCACAAAACCACGATTTAGTGCATCTGGTGTGCACAAATCGTATCGGGTGCACCGAATGTGCGCAAGAATCTCAATCAGGTGCACATGGTGCACGAAAACATACACCGAATATCAAAATCAAAATCACAGTACGAAAATGCATGAAAACTAGATCGAAGCATATGTCAAAATCATGTGTAACCCATATACACGAAATCAAATCAAAATCTCAAAATATATAAAACCAAATCGAGTGTACTGGGTATGTACAAAACAACATCAATACAACTGATATATGAAGCACGAATAGAATGTAATGAATGCACACAGAAGAAATACCAATCGTAGAACAAAATCCTCAAAATACCAAAAAAAGATCCAATCAACGGAAATATGAAATTCAAATCACCAAATCACAATCGTAAACACTATCGTCAATGTGCGCCTCTTTCCCCCTTTCCTCTGGTGTCGACTGCTTCGAACTTGTCTCTTCATAGGTGTGCTGACTGCGCTACCAACGGCAATACTCATATCTAAAGTCTTCCACGTAGTCGATCCCTTCACCTGATATCCGGACTACATAAAACTTTTCGATCGATCCATCAAAATCTCATAACTCCCCGAGAGCTCAGCACTCAAGTACAGTTTAAAAATATCCGATACATACCTCAGTATCGATGGTCCAGCCGTAGAAGGGCAAACCCAAGCCTAACTAATGGCACCGTGGAACTACCGTAAACCCTAAGGTTCAAGGGCGTTCTCGTGGTCATTATGTCGAGTTAGGGTTTCATTTTTCTAGAGGGTCCATCGAAATACCTGCATGTTCTTCCGAATACTTTAAACTTGGGAAAATGGGTTTCTGACAATCGTTTGAATCCTTTAACTTCATCTGGACGGCATGTGAATACCCTTCTCCTGCACGCTAAACAATGCTTCAATCCTCAAGAATAATCGATACCCTAATGGTTATCGCATTCGTGCCGCAGCTCCTTCTGCCCGTGCGCCCGTGGTAACAGAAACCACCCTCCGATATCGACAAAGATAGATCAAAGAAACGAATGAAATCCGGTGCAAACAAATGTACATCCTAAGGCTACTTAAGAAGAGTAGCATATCGTAAGTATGCCGCGGATCATACCCACGGTACGTCACTCTACCTAAGTTGCCTACTCCATCAACCAAGAGTCACCCTAGACATAGACAAGGTTAAACCTAGCGCTCTGATACCAACTTAGTCACGACCCGAAAGTACGGAACGTGACCGGCACTTAGATTACGAAGCGTCTAGAGGCGCAACGTAACCTATGTAAGTCGAAGCCCAGAAATCTAAACCATAAAAAGAAGAAGAAATAATGGAAAACATGTAGAAAACAAGTTTAAAAGCAACATCCAATTTTCTCAAAAATTTCGGCAAAGTCTCCTTTGTAAAAACTGGCCCCAAACGGGTATAAACAAGAATAATATATATACAAACAATAAAAAGCATCCCCAAACGGGAGCTAGCTCTACGCCAAAAGGCGGAAACAACCACATCAATGCACAATAGTATACGACGCCAAAGGGCGAGGCTCAAAACTCAAAAGAAAACAAAACCACCAAATATCATAATAATACAAGCGCGGCTCTAAGGTCGAAATAAACAACTGATCCAGTAAACTATCAAGTAATACAAGTTTGGTTGATGGAGCTTTCTAGATACAAAAGAAATAATAAAAGTACAATAGCGGTCCAGATACAAGTGAACCAATCTACCGTGCAAATCACCCTGAGTGAAAAGATGTGTCAGCAAGCTGCCAGGAAAATCTGTACATCGAACCTGTAATAAAATTTTGCACAACGGGGGTGAGTTGCCAACTCATGAGTAGAAGATATCTGCGAAAAGAAATCGAATGCACGACGCTGTCCTAGGTCATAATAATATATTAATATACTACTAGTCATCAAGTAAAGACAAGATAATAAGCTACGTGTAAGTGCAAATACTCCGTGCTCGTATCAGTGCCTCATATAGAACTATGTCATGTGAATGAGTATGCATGCACCATGAATGTGAAATAACCAATCCTGAAATCTAGATATATCTGTATAAGAAATCTTTAACTTTTATCATGGTAGAATGTGTATAGAAATCTGAAATATCAACGATGAAATCCATGGAAATCCATGTCAAGCATCGACACAAAACATGTAAATCTCAAGTCTCAATACCTCATAATCTCAATGTCTCATAGTCTCAATATCTCGGGCTCCGACAATCCGGATCGGCCCATATCATCAAATCTCACGACAACGGTCGGTATCCTCCGGATATCCGCTAAGCCAGACATCACCGGTAGGTAGTCCTCCCCTACCAGGCTCATCGTCTACAACTCGATCTTCTTGCCCCGGGATACCATACCGGGCCCACCATGTACCTGAGACGGTTCATCCACTCCTCGAATCGGGTCTCGAAATCTAACAGAAAACATGAAATCTCATGGTGGACGACACATACATCACGAGAAAACCGCATCTTATGTTTTAAAAAAGGAGGAGGAGAGAGAGAGAGAGAGAAGTTTTTATATGTTCTTGCGGTTTTCCCCAAAAATCCAGAAATCTCATAGAAATCCAAAATCCCAAAATCATGAGTAAGTATATGATAAGTGTCGGCATATGCCCCATAATACTGCATGATAACATGAAAATGTGAATGCATGAAATGTCTAAGTAATAAATACCATGTCTATACTAACACCAGAGAGTAATCACAATATTATATCGATCTAGCTGTTAGCTGATTGTATCAATAAAAGATAATATGATAGCAATTACCGATGATGATGTGTGTGAGCCGGCAAATAAGTGTGCGTGGAATATGCGTATCATCGGTAATGGTGCTGGTATCCTAACAGGCAAAGTTTTATTCTGATCATAAAAACATATGAATGAACATGCACCATTATGATTACGGTATGAATGTAAAGACGGATGTGTAATAACCACTCATCTGTGATATACAAGTATAACTACAACTATATGACTCGAGCCTAAACTAGTGTCCATCTAACCTCCTAAGGTACTAAACCTAAGAAACTAGTCAATAATAAATAAGAGTCCACCTAAGGTCTGAATCCATATCTCTAATAGTCGGCGATCCAGCCTCAATAGCGTCACGTACGTAGTACGGCTTCCTCAAATCAAGAGTGCGGATCAATCATCATATCTATGCCTCGTACGGTAAAATCCATCGTACGGCATCCCAATATCGGGGTACGGGTCAAGTATCACCTACGTGTCTCATCATTCGTATAATATCATCATCAACACATGTCAAAATCAAGGTGCTATACTGTAATCGCATACATCAATCATATATCATTGTCAGCATAAATATACATCGTTAATTTATCCTCAGAAATATCTTGTCATATGTATCATATTGTAATTAAGTCACACTTAGATCATATCGTAATCAAGTCACACCTATATGATATCGTAATCAAGTCATACATATATGATATCGAAATCAAGTCACACCTATATGATGTCGTAATCAAGTCACACCTATATGATATCATATCAGAATTTAAGGCACAGGTTACGGTCCGGGTTCTATTTTAGAGTCCCATATACTTCAATATCATCACTACCCTTTATTATTTATGTATACCTATTCATTATCTCATTTCCTAATGATCCGCTAACATCATAACACGACCGTAAAGCCAAGAATCACGGCATCATGCCCAGTTATATTGTTTCATCCCCGTGTATCATATAATATCCTTGTATCACATATACGTATTGTGTATATATATATACCTACACCTAGTCCTATATATATATACACACATACACATATACACCACGTCGAGTCTCAGTGTGTGCGTGTGTGTATCTACCTGAAACCTACGAATCTCCTCCAAGATATTCATCCTCGGGTAAGGTCTTTCTAAATCAATCTAGTCCAACCTAAGGTCACTTATTAGGGTCCTACTCACCGAAATTCTAAGATCATGTCTGGCTTCCTAATGACAATAAGTACTATCCCTATTCTACGTTTGCGGGGGTGCTAAACGCCACCCACCCGACTTCCCCCTGTAGATATACATCTACTCACCTGGTCCTTGTCTGCCGAAGATGGTGTCGTCATCCTCTTCTTCATCACCCGCAGTCCATGTGAGGCATACCTATACGCAAACAGATATAATATCATAAACTGAATCACGGACAACATCAAAACGACGCACGAAACGCGCATAGGTTAAAACCTATGTCCCGCTCATGCAAAATAACCAAATATCGCTCGATATCGGCGTACAAACGCCGATTGATCGAGATAAACATCAACAAACAACTCATAGTTATGAAACTCATAACTTATAATATAAAACATGATTTAATTCATCGAAACCCTAAAAATCGATCAAATCGTCCGATTCCATAAAACCTGAAAACACCAATTTACCGTTTTACTTCAAAACTTGATGTTTAAAAGAAACTAATGGTCATAGTATTCATTAATTAGCATAACTAGACTATATAAACCATCACTATATTTTTAACACCCTAATTTATTTTAGTTGAAAATTCTAGTTTGCAATGTTGCCCGATTTCGATACTTTAAAGGAAAATTTCACAATATCACATCTAAACTGGATTTTGCATGAATTAATGCATTAAGCTACAATTCATGATGATAATAATATAATGAAATCATAATTTAGATTTTAAACCTCATTTATTTAAGAATTACCAAAATCTAGTTAGCAAAAATAGCATTTTTATTAGTATTTTTCAATTATCAATAGCAACTAGTAACCAATTTAAGTTTTTCATTCCACTAACAAGTTAATATCCTCATTAAAACCACAATCTAGTGTTACAAAGATTAAATGGGAATTTTATCTCACCAATATATACAATATATAGAAATCTAGTTTGCAAAATGGATTAATTTAAACAATTTTGGATAAACAATTTACAATATATCATCCATACAAGATTTTCAACTTCTAAAAATGTTAAACCAGTTATTATAACCCTACTTAATTAATAAAAACCATAACTTAATTTTATAAAGCCTAACTTGAATTTTAAAATCTGTAGATAGAAATTATTTATTAAATCTAATTATGCTTAAATGAAATATCTAATAACAATAAATCAAAAGAAGAAGATTTATGCCTCCACAACATGAAATCCAAACATGAAAATAAGCCTCCAAAATGAATGCTTTCCATCTCCAAAATCCATGTAAAGATGAGCAAAGAATAGAGGGTAGAAATTAATTAGGATTTTGTGGGTTTTTTATTGAATTTTTGATGAATTTTGATGATTTTTAATACAAAAATGATGGGGGGGGGGGAAATTTTGGGGCTGCCCATGGTGGTGAGGCCGGCCATGAGGTGAGGAAAAGAGAGGAGAGTGAGAAAAGGTGAAGAAAAGTGTAGAAGGTTTCACAAAAATATCACACAATTAAGTCTTTTCATGAATTTATTTATAAATTCTTTATTTTCTTCACTCCATTTGACCTAGAATGGTCTAGAACCATTGTAAAATTTTGAAAATAAATTTTGCATGAAACACACTTGATTGTAATATGTAATGGTTGACTTTTGCTAATTAAACCCATTCAAATTTGTAATTTACACTAATTTAGTGTAAAAATAAAGCTTATGTTAATATTTAAAATAATTAATTTAAGAAAATTATTTAATTAAACTAAAAATTTATAAGTGGCTAAATAAACACCATTTACTAGTAATAACATAATTAAAATAGGTATTTTTAAATTTATAGTGAAAAATAATTACGGTTTAGTTTTATGAAAACTACGTTTTACTTTACCGAAAATTATAAAATTCACTTAAACGGTTTTATTTATGTAATTAATTATTTAATTATTTTTAAAATGTTACAATATACAACCATGATAGAATGTTGTATGCATGCACATCCATATGTGCATGAACAAGAATGAATGCATACATGCATGCATACACCATAAAAAGACACGAAAAGGATTTTTAGTGAGAAACTAATGGTTAAATGATAAATCAAAACTTGATTTAGCAACCCGGTCATATCACATACGACCGGACCAAAAGCAAGTCGCCCGATTAATATACGGTATCTTATATGCGCATTTTAACCGGGTCCATGCGCATATCGCATATGCGCACCACAACATTTCGCCTGGACTAGGTAACTCCTTTGTGGGACTCTAAGACTCGTCGATACGCCGGCAGTGGGTGATGATCATATCAAGCACCCCCAAGCCGCAAGCGGTCAGCTAAACATAATGTCCAACCGTGTATTGAGCGATCAGAAGAAAACAAGCGAACCTGGTACAACTCCCGTCGAGCCAACCGGCAACACTACCGTACAGTCCGGTCTCTTCGTCAGATATGCTGCATATCAAGTCTAGGGATGGTAACGTCGACCCCAATAACTCAATAAGTCGTGCCGATGAATGGTCCATAACAGATTGAGAAACTACTGATAACACTTATCAGTAAATCTCAACAGCCTTGGCCAGGGACTTACTGATATAGCTAATCGAGCACAGCACGGCATCAACTCCCAATACCGGGAGAGACGAAACTCCTCCTATCGCTCATTGCCTTCGTGTGTCTCGGGACTGTACCCAATGGCCACCTGTTTGCACGACTCAGTAGAGCCGTGGTAGGGTGGTAATCAAAGTACAGTGGGAGAACACACAAGACTCTATGACGATCTCGGGTCTACAGACTAACCTGTACCAGTGTCACCTGAGAACTGCTATCCGACGATAGATATAATTCCATATAGGAGTTCTCGGTGAGTCCGTCCAGTATACCCAGTCATCACTGAGCACCCGTATACGATCTCGATGTCAAACATCGATGAATGTGGGAACATCCATCGCCCATCATATGGGTCAAGTAACTTATACGCTAGTCTACTCTGGTATATCGATGCCCCGTCTCGATACACCTACGACTAGGGACATTACAGGATATGCTTATAAACTACAGATGTCCCACTAGTATGATCTCTATCATAATCACAGTAGTCAAGCCAATATCCTCAGGGCTTTATCAACATGTGTGAATGAATAAAAGTATGATCAAATCAACATGTCAGATAAAGAAGAACCAGATAGCATACTATCATGTCGAGCAAGAATGTACACTGAATATTTATATATATACATGTATAAATATATCCACTATCATATAATGGCCTCTACGGCATACATATATCCAACACTAACATCTGTTTAGATCTATCACGATAAATCTGGATCCCCGGAATGTAGGAGGCATCACCCAGGTCCTTCATGGAGAACCTTTGTGACAAGAATCCTTTGACTAATTGTAGTATAGGAATGTCATTTCCTATCAAGAGAATGTCATCCATGTACAAGACGAGGAATACCACACTTCTTGCTACAATTTTACTATAGATGCATGGTTCATCAGGATTTTTGATAAAATCGAATTTCTTGACTGTCTCATCAAAATAGATGTTCGAACTCAGCGATGCCTGCTTTAATCCATAAATGGATTTAAGAAACTTGCACACTCTTCTGCTGCTCCCACTCTCTATGAAACCCTACGGCTGATCCATATAAACACACTCTTCCAAATTTCCATTCAGAAAAGCGGTCTTTACGTCCATCTGCCAAATTTCATAATCGTGGAAGGCAGCAATGACAAGAAGGATCCGAATGGATTTGAGCATAGCCAATGGAGAAAAGGTTTTATCATAGTCTAAACCATGTCTTTGACGAAATCCTTTTGCAATAAGTTTATAGGTTGCAAGCTGTCCATCTACACCAATCTTCTTTCTGAAGATCAATTTGCAGCCTAAGGGTTTTACCCCTTTTGGTGCAATGTCCAAAGTCCATACTTTATTGATGTACATGGACTTCATTTCGGTCCGCATTGCATCCGGCTATTTTACCGAGTCTCTGCTCTGAATGACTTACTGGAACCTAGTTGGCTCATCATCATCGATGATGTAATCCTCTCTATCCCCATCTATGAGAAAACCATAGTATCTCTCGGGTGGATGAGACTACCTACTGTTGGCTATAGTGCCCTCAATTCAATTATTGTAATCACAGGCATGCGATTAGATGATTGAGGGAGGACCTATACAGGTAGAACAGTCTTACTCAAAATGATAGTGTGTTGTTTTTCTTTATCATCATGTACATGCTTTAGGTGGCATTATAGTTCACTATTATATGTTGATAGAGCCCATAGGATTCCTTCTTGACTACCAGCATTATGATGGTGATCATATACATGGAAGCTGGGTGGTCTATAAGCATATCCTTAAATGTCCCTAGTCATGGGAGTATCGAGACTGGGCATCGATACTTCTGAGTAGACTAGTGTATACTGATCGAGACTCTGACGAAGGGCGGTGGCCGGTCTCACAAGCCATTGGTGTTAGTTTGTTCAACAAAGATAGTATACAGGTGCTCATTAGGTTATGAGTACACTGGACGGACTCGCCTGGAACCTTCTAGTTGGTATTATACCTTTGTCAGATAGCAGTTCCCAGGTAACATGTGTACAGATTAGTTTGTCGACCTGAGATCGTAATTTATCTCGTGTGAGTTCCCACTGTGCTTTGATTACTACCCTACCACATCTCAAAGGAGTCGTGCAAACAGGTTTTAGTTGGGTACAGTCCCGAGCCACATGGAGGCAGTGAGCGAATCGTCGGGGATTCGTCTCTCCCGATATTGGGGGTTAATGTCGCATTGTGCACGGGTGACCATCACCAGAAATCCTTGATCAAGGTAGTCGAGAATTACTAATTTGGATCGGTAGTTTCTCAGTTTTTGATGGGCTTCATACCGACACGAAATGTCGCGTTATTAGGGGTCTGAGTTTATCCACTCCCTAGACTCGATATGCGATACTCTTAGACGAACAGACCGTAATGTACAGATATTTTCACAGGATAGGCGTAGGGGTCAGGATGAGTTTGCTTGTCGGCTTTCCTTTCGCTTAATACCTGGGTAGCCGTTACATACAGCTCGTGCCGCTGGCATGCTTGTGCTTAAACCCACTGCCAGCGTATTGACGAGTCTTTAGATTTCCACACAAAGGGTTTCCCTGCTTTGGGCGAAATGATGTAGAGGCCGTATGGTTTTACGGCAGGGTTCGATCATATACGTGCGCTTATGCACGTATCATGATTCGGACGGATAATACTAGTGGGCTTTGGTTTAAGCCGGATCCTAGTATTATATTGTTGGATTATTTTCGTCTCGTTGTATTCATATTTTTCGGAATATGAATACGGGTATGTATATACGGATGAGGGGTATTCTTGTAATTTATTACAAGAATTGTTTCTAAAAGATTACACCTCATTATGTTTATTAACCATTTAGTTTAATGGTCAATTGAGGTGAGAGATGAGTGTGTTTAGCTTAAGTCAAGCATGCTTCATTTAGTGACTCATGGTGATGACTCATGGTGATGACTCATGGGGTGACTTATTGGGTGACTTATTGGGTGACTCATGATACACTATTCTTGCATGCTTGGTATTTTTGTTTTGTTGTGTAAGATATTTTGTTGTGTGAGATATTTGTTGTGGGCACTTGAGATATTTTCCTAGAGTTGATATTTCCACTCTCACACTCTCACAACACTGAGCCATTCTCTTTCTTGAGCTGCTCAAGTTTCACACTCTCATCTCTTATGGCTTCTTCTTCTTCCTCCACCCTAACCCTCTCATGTGTTGAGAAACCTTGGTTGTTTAGAGACAAATTAATCACTCATTAGACTCTATATCATCTTGGCTATCTAGTTTAGTAAACTAGATACCCTAGTTACTTCGGTTATGAAGTAGGAGCTCGATTCATAGACTCTCAGGTGGATCATCTTCGTTGGAGGGAGACCGACGATCAAACTCGATCATGGTGGCCACTAGGAGCTTGGGAAGAGGTTAAAGACCGAAAGAAATGGATCATTCGGTATAACATTCCAAACTCCTTTTATTTCTTGCTAGATATAGGGTTAATGGTCGATCTGTATTCGGGGGTTGTGGTAGCGCCGGTTTAGAAAAATTTTGTTCCGCATTCGGCCACGGTTTGATGGCCAGGGTGCTTCCATAACCCAACATGGTATCAGAGCCACCCCATAAACCCTACTAGCTCGTTTGCATAAGGTTAAAATCTCGATCGACCAATTTTTTGGATCACAGTTCAATGTTCATGTGCTTTCTGTCGAATTTCATAGTTGTTCAGAAAATTGTTTTGGGTATCTTAAAAATATGTGCAGGAAAAACAAGAGCTACGAAAAAAATTTAGACACCTAACTCCAAAATTCCACCGCGGAACCAGAGCAAAATGTCACATTTTGCGGCGGAACTGCCGCGCTTTTTGGGCTACAGTGCCCTAAATTTTTTCTGGGGCTCAAGTTTATGGAAATATGATTTTTTTATATAAGGTTTTGGCCCATATTTGTTTGAGTGCTGGATTTGCATTTGGGGCCAATTTGGAAATGTTTAATCGATCAAAAATTTAAATGTGTGGTTTTCAGTGCATACATTACTATCTGCAACCGTGAATGTCATTAGAGCGGTACAACTCGTCTAATTGCTATATGCTCTTTTAGACGGGTTTGCGAGCATGACATTCACATTGATGTTCAGTGTTGTGCTGTAATTGTGGTTGGATTGTCGTGGGGATAGCCAGGTGGTGCAATGATAGTACAATTTAGTTTCATTTGTACATTTTATATTGCGGAGCGAGCGTCCGACATGTGGACTGTTGTCTCTGCCTCTTTGTATATTATTTGTTTAGGCCACGACCGGATTGAAGTCGATGTCACCCTTGTATTTTTTTTCTTTTCTGTACTAGGATTACCCCTAGGAGGAGTGCACGGATAGCCGGATTCTAGAGGAAAACGGACCCGCATCTCATGGCGTTGAGACGGAGGGGGCCTCACTTTAGAATTGGCGGGCTATTCACCACACTCGTAGGGGGTATAGGTTGACCCACGGAGGGGTGCTCAAGTTACCGGATTCCGCAAAGTGCTAGGTGGCCCAGTCACTTTGTTAATTGGGGTTGCCTCACTTCTGGGATTGGCAGGTAACTTGCCGCACTCGTAGGGGTCTAGGTTTTCATTGCACAGGCCATCTACATGACAGGGAACGTCGGGTCTCATTTGCGGCTCAAGTGAAACCCGGGGCTCCAGGATTATCTACCACTCTGTGTTGCTTAGCTGAGATTCTATGTTAATTATGTGATGTTGCTTTATATCATGCCTGGGAAGTTTGTTATATATATATTTATATATATACGAGTAGATATTGTATATGTTCTGCACCCGTGCTAGTCTAGTCCCCGCTCTGCCGTTAGTTAAGTAACCTAACGGGTGATGACGGGACCCAGTGGCGAATGCAGATGGCATATATGCACATTTTATTTTCATTCCTCTATCTGGTGTGATATGTTTAATTGATGGGACTGCGTTGATTCTGATCAATGCAAGGATAAAACAAACCTATATGATGTTGTTGGTAACAAGTTTTTGAAAATAGACATTACAGACGTTTACTTTTGTTTTGCACAATGGTATTCAATTGGAATATCCCGCATCTCATTCGACGAGGAAAGGAAAGGGCTGAGATCCCTTCATTGGGAGTGACCCCCTTGGGTAGAAGTTTGCATCATCGTAATAACTTCACTATAGTCGATTTTTTTTCTTTGCATCGTGATATTCAGTTTGGGATATCCTGCAACTCTTTCGACGAGGAAAGAGCCAAGATCCCTTTACAAGGAGTGACCTCTTTAGCAAAAGTTTGCGCCACTATATATTTGTAAAACCACTTGGATTCCTTCAACGAGATCAAGTTCATTACGTTAAAGGTGTTTTGCCAAAAACCAGCCATAGCCCTCCTTCATTTTAGATTAGTATCATTTAGTATTCATGCTGCGTTTGTTGACCTAGTCCAGGCGTAGTGTACGGTAGCTAAGTTGTATTTTTCTGTGCAATATAAATGCGATTGGTTAGGACAGTCGTGCGGTATTGTTGACCTAGTGAAGGGCACGTACAGGAGGGTTTAATGCAATCAAGAAAATGACATGTTGAACTTGACTTGAGGTTTATGGTATGTTGACCTAGTCAAGGTCATAAACCGTTAAGGATAAAAATTACATCGCGAGTTTCAAACATACAGAAAACTTGCCAGGCATGCGCATACCTTCTGGAGTGTGGTGACTTGAGTGGATTCCATCAAGTTATCATGCGATGATAGTTGGATTTCGATTCCCACTGATAAGTAGGTGTTGGTCCTCGGGTGGTTTTAGACGATCCCGACTAATTCTCCTTTTGGGTTTGGAGGAGAATTCGAGAAAACAGTGGGAGACATCCTGATTAGATAAATAAATAACCATTCTGATCTAGGTTAGAGTGCATGCTGAGTGTTTCTTTCTCTCTCTCTTTGGTAGCTACCTTGACCCGACATAAACTAAAACTCATGAACCAAGTTAACCGAACCATCTTAAAACACTTTGGCTTTTGGATTGTCAGAGTCGTATATATCATTGTCGCTCCTATATTACCTTTTGCATTTCTCTAGAACACCCCGTATCACTATGAAGATCCACATTTATTGGATATGTCATCGTATAGTTACATACGAACTCGAAGAAACTTGTTTCAGATTTGAGGATGGTTTCCGGTTCTGGAGAAATACAATAGGACTATTCAGTTGTCTTTTCCCTTTTACCTTCTCTCAGTTTGCGAGCGCTCCTTGGATTAGGAGAGAACACCGATTAAGTTTATTAGACAGTCTTCTTCCAAACCATAGGCTGGTGCCGAAAGTTACGGAAGGAAGAAAACCAATTAGCTTAAGTGTGGGGTACAGAAAGTAATAAGTAAAGGCATATAAAGGGATTAAAAAGAGGGCAATGGAAATTGCGACTGCTATCATTCACGACAAAGCCGCGTATATCATCGCCACTCCTACTTCACCTTTGCATTTCTCCAGAACATTTCGTATCACTACGAAAATCAACATTTGTTAGATACGCCATCGTATAGTTAAATACGAACTCGAAGGAATTTGTTCCAGTTCGAGGATGGTTTCCGGTTCAGGAGAAATTGAATAAGATTATTCGGGTTGTCTTTTATCTTTACCATCTCTCAGGTTGCGAGGGCTCCTAAGATTAAGAGATTACACCTATTACGCTTATTGGATAGTTTTCTTCCAAACCATTGGCTGGTGCCGAAAGGTATGGAAGGAAGAAACCATTTAGCCTTAGTGTGGTGTATAGAAGGTAATGAGCAAAGAAATATAAAGGGATTGGAGAGATGGTAAGGAAATATACGGTTACAATCATGAATCTAGATAGTGGAAGTGACATTACTAGGAATACCCAGATACCCATTTGAAACATTTTCATGTTTCAGTTTCACTATGCAGTATTAATTGAAAATTGATTTCCTATTTAGATTCTGACTCTAGGGTATGTATTTACTAGTTTTGATTCCCACATCTGTATGGTGTTACAGATGATGAGTGGCAGTAGAATATTGGGAATTAGGTGATTATATCCTCATTATATCGGAATTCTTTGTAATTGGTGATATTTGAGGAAATCACCTGGGTTTTGCCTGACGACAAATAATTGGTTTAGAATATCCCTTGTTATGCACCAATTTCAAACTGATATATCAGTACATTTATTTGTAAAATGAGATATAACTTTTTGAAATTATGTCTGTGACATTTACCTAAATCAGTTAGTGATTACGTAAGGAGCATTCAACAGCGGTGTAATTGTTCTTAACCATAGTACAGTTTTCAACCTGCGATGCACAGAGTTTGAGTTAATGAATTCAGGGGACTTATACAAGCTATTGTTTATTGTCCAGTGTCCATTAGGACAAAAGGGTTAGTACTCATACTATATTCTGTTTACTTGTCACTTCTCTATCTTTAGACAAGTATTTCGTTGAAATACAGGGTCGAAGATTAGAGAAGTTATAGGTATAAGAATAAAGTAGAGAACCATATGCAAAGTATCAGGATTCTTCAATGTGATCGAAGATGTAGATACTTATGCAAGGTATTCCGTTGATAGTAACGGTTTTAAGAACTTGCTTCTCTTTCAGGTTACTCATATATGGATGCACTCCCAGATGAGTAATGCTGAATGGCCTCCTTCTATTTGATTGATATGCACTGGAGACAGTTGCATAATTTTGAATCTAGTTCCAATTAAATTAGTGCCCTTATTTCTATAGTTGATATAGAATGGATCATATCTTAAGTATGTTAAGGTATATGGAGTTGTCCGGCTTATACTTAAAACCAGAATCCGGATAAACTCAAGGCATGTTTCAGTAATGGCAGTTTATGGGTTATCCCAGGCTTTGAAGAGAGTTAGCATTCTACCATCTACAGGATAAATAGTAATATTGTTCTTGACTCGCCACCAGTTTTAGTAAAATGGATTCTTTTCATAAAACATTAGTGGGAGTGTGGTAGAACTGGAAGTGATTCCAGAACCACAAACAATTACTGAAAATCTAGTAGGACCTAAAAATTCAATTGGATTCGACATTCCACTAGCCACTCCGCAGATTTTGTGGGTAACCTCAGGTACCCGAGAGGTACTTCGGTTTTCTCGGAGACGGTGGCAGGGAGGTTCTTTTTTACCCAAACATACCACTGCTGCTGTTCTAAGCTACGAAATCCGGCAGGAGGATGAGTATAACGTCGTTCTAAACTATCTTTAGAAGTGCACGTGTATATGACTCTACCAGAGGATTGTTGTAGTCAGTGGAAGCAGCGGAAGCATAGTAGGTAAGTAGTTTATGTCTATTTATAGACTAAAGAAGGTATAGCAGAGAAAGATCATCTATTTTTGATGTGATAGTCATAGAGTTTGACTTCATCAGAATAAGAGATGGATCTGGTAAGAAGGTAGTAGGGAGTGATATCCTGGTATTTGGATGACATGCATATGATAGGAAGTGAAATTCCTATACTACGATCGGTTATATACTGTGGTTACACAAAATGTTTCTCCATATAGGATCTCAATAAAATATCAGGATTCTGGTTACTAGATCTATGGTTTTAGATCTAGATTTGGGAAGTGTCCTAATCTGAGTACTTTGATATAATTCTAAAGGTGTTTTAGAATGGTTGACTCCTGACGAGGTGGTGTACCTGCATGTGATGGAGTCACCCTCCCTAAATGATGTCTTTCAGACTAAAGGGGAGAGGGATTTTCATGATTGGCATATCACTTTCTTAAGTAATTGAGTCATTCATGTAATGTCAAGTACCACACCAGATATTATTTTGGCACTAGCTGCAATAAGTATATATATTAATCCAATCCTGGAGAAACGGAGGGAAGCAGTTTTGAACACAAGTGGATGTTCTTTGGTAATTGGTAACAACAGCCTCCTTCGAGAGTCGGTTATTAATTCAGGCTTCCAAGGTGACCTGGATGACAGAGAGACTGTCTGAGTTATAGTTTTCCCTCTTTTGAGGGACATTTTGTTTGGACAGGTGGTCCAAGCGGATACTGTGGAGGGCATGGCACAGTATAATGATTAAATTTAGTGGATGATACAGTCGAAGAAGTTGTTGGATTTGGAGTTCACTTGTGAATTAGGTCCCATCAGATATCCAGACAAATTCTAAGATAAGTACTGCTCATTTCGGGAGATAGGGGTTCTCCGCGAATTTGAGATATAGAGAGATATAGAAAGAAATATTAGAGCGGATCCACTCACCGAGACTATTTCTCGAACGCAATAGTTTCACAAACAGGCTTTGCGAAACTGATTAGTAGAGGAGTTGGGTGATCGGTATCACACGGGCTGTGAGTATGCGACAACGCAATAATTAGCCTTAAGTGCAAGTGCGAGAGTGTTGGCTATATTGCCCTCAAGTCAATTATTGTAATCGTAGGCACACGATTAGATGATTGAGGAAGGACCTACACAGGTATAACGGTCTTACTCAAAATGACAATGTGCTATCTGGCTTGTCTTTATCATCATGTACATACTTTAGGTGGCATTACAGTTCACTGTTACATGTTGATAGAGCCCATAGGATTCCTGCTAGACTACCAGTATTATGATGGCGATCATATAAGTGGGAGTTGGGTGTTCTATAAGCATATCCATAAATGTCCCTAGTCGTGGGAGTATCGATACTGAGCATCGATACTCCAGAGTAGACTAGTGTATACTGATCGAGACCCTGACGAGGGACGGTGGCCGGTCTCACAAGCCATTGGTGCTGGTTTGTTCACCTAAGATAGTATACAGGTGCTCATTGGGTTATGAGTACACTGGAAGGACTCGCCGTATAACATTTCAGAAAAAATAAAATATTATTTTTGGAATTAAATATTAAAATAATATTTTTCCCGAAAACTGTCCGATTTGCGAAATTGGGGTTTTCGAAAAAGGGTATAAATATATACCAATAATTATGAAATAAATAGAAATAAAAATTATTTATTCATTTAATAATATAATTTTAGGATTTGGCATTTTTAAAATTCATTATATGCAATTTTGATAAAATCCCGATTAGTGCACTACTAATCGCGATTAAGCCAAATCGCATTTCTACAGTTTTTCGTGGCCAGTGCAGCATGTCATGTTGCATTTTGGTTATATGTTGTTTTCTTGTGTTGTTTTGGGTATTTGATGGTTTGGATTTTAAAAGATAAGAGTAAAGGGTGAAAAAAGGGCAAAAGGGTAATAATAGAGTGTGAAGGTTAGATTAAAAGAGAGAGAGAGAGAGAGAGAGAGAGGGCAGCAGCCCCATGCCTTCCCCATTTCCTTTCTTCTTCTCTTCTTCCTCTTCATCTCCCTCCACTTCACCCCTAGAGATCCACCCCAAAAACCTTGCCAAAACCCTATACCCCTTTACAAAAAAATGATCACCTCTACACCCTCTTCGCAATGAACTAAGAAAATTGAGATTTTGACAACCTTGAGGAGCTAGGGTTTTTCTTGGGTTGCCCAGTGAGGTAATTTCATCACCCTTAGCATCGTATTTCATTCACTGTACCTTTCATGCAAGCTTAGAGGTGAAATTGTGGTGTTTAGTGAACCATGGGAAATCCTAGTAAAGGGTTTGAGTGTTTGTTGAAATTGGTGATGTTGTGGCTGTTAACTAGACTTGGGTGCTGTTTAATAACATGGACCAGAGCTTAGAAACCCTAAAACACAAATTTAGAAACCCCGACATCAGATAAATGTGTGATTTGTTAGGGTATTTTGGAATCTGGAGCAACCTGGGGACACTAGAAATGATTTTGCAATTACTGGGAGTCGTGCAGGCACCTAGGAAGCTACCACTGAGACCAGAGCCCCTAACTCTAACCCCAGGCCGCAGATTTATTCAATCTGACTGCAATTTATTGCCAGGGTAGGTCAGAATTGAACCGTGTTTGTTCTGGGGTCCCTTTAGATGTAAATTAGGCCATCCATATATGCAGAATTGACCAATTTTGCTTAGGGTAAAATATGAGACAATTTCCATGAGTTGGTGCATTATTTTACGACTTCGTTTGACTTGATTTTGGTATTTGGTTTTGTATTTCCGTAGTGTGGCGTTTGGATGTCTACGACCAGGGTTTTTGATCGTGTTTTGCACGCAAAGCTATAGGTTTTGACCTATGAGCGAAACGTGTACCGTTTCTGTTTTCCGCCTTGATTTTAATACGCATTACTATGGTTTAATATTGTAGGTACCTTCACGTGGATTCTGAGGCGACGGAGCATGGAGTCATCGATTTCGGTGAGCGAAGACCAGGTGAGTGGATCTATATCCACGGGGGAAGTCGGGTGGATGGCGTATAGCACCCCCGCAAAGTTTTGATGGAAAACTGATTTATAGAATATGGTTAGGAAACCTAGATTAGGAAACTAGGGATAGAATGAGATAGTTATGAAACCACATTAGAAACTAGAGGATAGTTAGAAGTGATATGTTACTACTATCATAGGATGACGTTTAGCGATATTACCGTTTAGGGTATTGTAGGACTAGATAGTCGATGTAAATGCGTCATCCGAACCATACCTTTTTCTAAAACAAAGAGTCGTATGTATCTTTTAAATATATAGCTTGAGGGAGGTTACGGATTTCTAAATGATATCTTTTTCTTAAAAACACCGTAACCCCTATTTTCAAAACTACGATTCACTTGTTTAAAAATCTGATTGTATGGTTCGGGTGTATTTGTTAGATTAGATACTTCTACTTAGTAGAGATAGAATGTTTATGTAAATCCAATTTGATGTGTGATATAAATGCGATAAAAGAATATAAGACGGATATGATGATATCATGATATGATGATAGGATGGTATACGGATGCGAGTCGATCGAGATGATTTATACCCTGCCGGTCCCCTGATATGAGATTATTGCGGATGTGACCTAGGACATAGGTATATAGAGATATATATACATATATAGAATGTTGTGAATCATGGTTGATAGGCCGTATGTGATATTAAGCCGTACCCTCATTTGTCTTATAGGATGATAGGATCCCTATTAGCTTAATACCGCCGTACGATGATTTTCCGTGCGTGATGTGCTTGAATTGATCATTGATCCATACTCTTGACTAGAAGATGCCATCCGATGGATTATAGTATACGTGACATTGTTAGGCTCGATGCCGATTGATAGATTCACCGACTCGATTATGTTTGATATGTATACCTTATAGCTCCTAGCTGACGATTTACCTTATGATGCATTCATGTTATTCATACTTGCGCACATACACATTTTATATCCACATTAGTGCACATATAATTGATATATTCATACTTGCGCACATACACATTGTATATCCATATTGGTGCACATATACATTGATATATTCATACTTGCGCACATACACATTGTATATCCACATTGGTGCACATATACAATGATATATTCATACTTGCGCATCTATACATTTGCGTATCCATATTGGTGCACATATACATTGGTACATCTATACTTGCGCATATACATATTGTACCTACATAGATCACTGGTTTTATTAGGAGATTGGGAACCGCGGGATATATTTTAAAAACTGGAGTCATTTAAAAGAGCGGTTTTCCCTTAATATGTCATATCACTGTTCCAGGTTGCAATATATATTGATATCCTTACATTTCTGTTATATGTCGCATACATCATGCTTTACGCTTTTACGCATTGAGATATGCTGTTTTCCATGAGATTTCTGGATATGAGAACTGTGGCTATTTGAAAAGAAAGCATGTATTTTTTTAAAAACCCAATTTCTCTGGATATGATATTTCAGTGCGTCCACCATGTGTTTTCTCGGTTATGAAAGTGGCATGTGAAACCCGATTCGAAGAGCGGTAGGCACCGTCTGCGGGTACATGGTGGACCCGGTGAGGTACCCCGGGGCAAGAAGACTTGTATATATTAGACGGTGAGCCCGGCAGGGGAGCACTACCTACCGGTGATAATATTTAGACTCGGCGGTTATCCAGAGGATACCGACCGGAGTAGCGAGATGGATATGAGGGCCGACCAGGGTGTGCGGAGCCTAAGGGCCGATCTGAGGATGCGGCGCCTGAGATATATGAGGATTTACGTGTCGATGATGGACACGGTTTTCATGATGTTTCGAGTGTCGATGCTGGACACTCAGGTTCCATGATTTTGAGGTGTCGCGAGGGACACATGTTGATTTATATCCTCACATTTTCATGCATATGCTTTTATGATTTTTACATGCAGATGTTGTTGTGTCAGTGGTTGACACGTGGACGAGATCCATGTTCAGTTGATAAAACTGCACATTTGTTATATATTTTTCCTACCATTTTCATATTAAAAAAAGGACTTTATTATAATATATCATACATATGAAGGTTTATGTGTAAAAATACTATTTTCTATGAGTTGATATATTATAATTAGCATTTGGTAGGAAAATGCATGCAAATAAATTCATTGACCAAATCCTAGTAGAACAAAGCCTACTAAATATTATTTTAGTTGTTGTGCAGAATTTTTCCAAGTTGTGCAGAATTTTTTAAAGACTAGAATCAAGCAAATCAAGTTGTTGAAGAAGACTTGCCTAATTAAGAATCAAAACTTGGAGACCAAGTCTGGCAACAACCACGAGAAGATTTCCAAATTCTGAAGGTTCCAAGGATCGCCAAATGTCACTACAAGACATCCCCAGAAGTTTGATCAACGGCCATGATGAGAAGGCCGCGGATCCGCGACATTATCCCCTTTATGCCGCGGATCCGTCGCAGTTATATGGAATTGGAAGTTGAGAATTTTTAGAGAAGATCTTTGCTGCTTACTTCCTAATTTAGAAGCTTGAGTTCTGGTTTTGGCACTATAAAAAGACACCGAGAGCCTCTTGGAAAATTTATCAAGTCGACGCGATCACGAAGTCCCAGACGGCTCACGCATCCATACTGGTCATCAACTGTTCGTCTACTTCCTTAGAAGAGATCGAGAAGCAACTAGAAATTGTAATCATTTTCTAAGGATTCAAGTGTAATGAATTTTGTTGATTAATAAAGATAGCTTTCTTTTTCTTATTCTATTTCTTCGTAGTTTAATTATGCAATTTCTTTCCATCTCTTTTTCTCCCAACATGCCCGAGTAATTCTCCGCTTTTTAGGGTTCGTGAGATTAGGGTAGGCTAATGGATGATGAACATCTCTAAACCCTTTTTAAGTCCTATAAAGTTTATGAACTTTATCAAAAGAATCATTAACATCCTAATCAGGCGCGCTAACAATTCTTTGTTAGTTCCGACCGCGATTAGAGATTAGATTAATGATTATTTTGGTAAAGGTTAGATATGAATGGAGTTCTGTGTCGAGATAAGGGTTAAGAGTAGTATTCTTTTTCCCTCCAGAAACCCTAATCTACACGCATCACCGTCGTTCTAGTTTTAAATCTATTAAAGGATAAAAATGGTAACTTTTAATTAATCGTCCATGACTACTAAATCCTAACGAACTCTACAAGCCCCCTTATTATATTAACTGCATCCCTAAAATAATCTAGATCTATATTTTTGCATTCTTGCTTAACGTAGATCTAGAAACCATTCTTCAAAATTCTTTATCCCTCCTCTCTTTCTCAACACATCTAAAGTAAGAATAAAAGTTTCCACGTTTCCCAGAGGATGACCCGTACTCATCTCGGTCTAGCTACACGCGACACCGTTATTGATTGCGGTTAACTACAAACACACTTTCTCGTACCAATCAAATGGCGCCGTTGCCGGGGATACGTGCGTAATTTTTTAGTCTTACTATTTGTGTTGAATTCTTATTTGATACATATCATAATTAACACAAAACTGCAAATTGCATATTTAACAATTTGTGCGTGAATTTTGCAAGGAGATCTGGAGTCACAGAATTGAGGAAACAGGAGACAGATACATTCTTAGAGATCCAGAGGAGTACAAGAGGCCAAAGAAAAATTTTCATCACCTGATCCCTCCACTTCGCAACGGAACCGCGGCACGAAAGCCCTTTCGGTGGCGGAAACGCGGCGTAACTAAGGAGTTTGGGCTACAAACTTCTCTGGTAAGATTCTCAACTCCTTCTCTCTCCTCTCAAATCCAATAAAATCTATTTTCTGCAGGATTCTTTGCAAAATAGCGCCGCCTAAAAAATCTTTTTGCAAAAGTTTTGTGATTGGTTTTGTTTTGCATATTTTAATACGGACTTTAAGGGGCAAAGACCAAATCAAGATTAGGTAGGGATTTCATCACCCTTCCTAAGCCCCACAAATCACAAACCAAGCAACTAGATCAACCCTTCATTAATTTAAAAAATATCTAGACCAGACTCTAAGGACTGTCGCGCTCAATAAGGACAGAGCAAGGTCGTGGGTAATCTATCGTTTATCCGCATTACTTTTGTAGTGCCTAGGCAAGTGTGTCAAAGGCTAGTGCTTTTTAATTAGGCCCACTACTGTGGTTCCTTCCCACTTACCTGGCACTTACCTGGCTACAAAGGTAGTACGGAGGCGGTAGAGGATTGATCCTACGGCTTGTCCTTTGGAAGTCTAGGAGCGGTCTAGAGACTGGACCCAGGTGACCTTAGCTCTACGGTTGCTTATGCATTTTAGAGTGATTTGTCTTGTGTCCCACTTTTTTCAAAAACAAACTAATTTTAAATCACACACACGCTGGCACTTGCACTAAACTCGCTTAGTGCATGCTCGGTTGGACACGGGATCCTAGTACCCGTCTTGTCCGCGTTCCTGCTATCGACGCCGAAGTTGGTACTTCTTCATCTTCTTTTCCACCACCACACACCACGACCGAGATGGACGGCACACCATCAGATTATAACACCATGCTGCCACCGCCCGTAGGTGCGCAGAATCCACCGCGCATCTCTCTCCAAGAGAGATGCTATCCTATCCGTGGTCCTCTTCCCACTTGTCTATCTCTTCCACCACCTAACGGGGATAATTTCGAAATTAAACCCTACTACATCAATCTGCTGCTCAAATTTCACGGGCTCGAGTCGGAAGACGCGTACGTTTTCATCACTAAATTCGAAAACGTATGCGCAATGATGGATACTTCACAATTGACTTTAGATGCTATACGCTTACGTCTTCTCCCATTCACACTGTGCGACTTGGCAGAAAAATGGCTTTATAATACTGCCGCACACTCTATCACTAATTGGGATGAATATGTCATAGAATTTCTTAAGAAGTTTTACCCAAACCATAAGACTGCCCATATTAGGAGCGAGATCAACCAGTTCGCCCAGCTTCCCAATAAACCATTTTGAAAGTGCTTTGAATGTTTCAAAGATCTTCTTGTCCAATGCCCCCATCAAGGAATACAAAGATGGGATTTATGTCGGATTATATATAAGGGCATTAATCCAGCGACAAAGCAGATGCTTGAAACAATGTGTCAATGCAATTTCATGTCTAAAGATGACGGTGAAGCGTGGAAATATCTGGAAGACCTTGCTGAACACACGTTGCAGTGGGAAAGCGTAAGACCACCTTCAACTAAGGGAGGTATTCACTAGCTCGATGTTTCTATCGCAGTAAAAGCCGAAATGGCAGCGATACAGAAGAAACTCGACGCTATTGAAAACAAGTTCTCATCATTCTCCCTAAATCAGGTCACGCTTCCTAAGACCGTCTGTGTTTGCTGTTCGGATCCTTCACACTTAACGGAAGAATGTCCTATGAATGCATCGTTTCAAGCTATTGCTGCTTTTCAGCAGCGACCTAGAAACGACCCTTATTTTTCCACGTACAATTAAGGATGGAGGAATCATCCTAACTTTGCTTGGAACCAAAATCAACAAAGCAATTATCAAAGACCTCCTCCACAGTAACCACAACCACAGAATCAGCCCCCATTTCAGTCACAGAATTTCCAAAATCTGGCCAACATTTCTACGCCATAAGTGGCCGGTACTGACAACTCACTTGCACAAACTTTGGATATGTTCATGAAACAATCCATGCAATTGTCGGCTGAGATGAAGTCTTCTATTGATATCATAACGAAAAACTCCGCCTCCCATGGTGAGAGTATTAAATCATTAGAAAACCAAATCGCACAGATAAACGCCGCAATGAGTGCGAGAGAGAAAGGGAAACTCCCATCTCAACCCCTACCGAATCCTGGCCATTCACAAAATCATAATGTGAATGCCGTTACTACGTTGAGATCGGGGAGAGTGCTGAATAACCGAGTGGGTGAGCAATTTGATGTTAGTGACACATTTGATACCCCAGCTTCTTCTTCTTCTTCTTCCCTTAATTCGTCTAGTCTCCCACCTTCATCCGAGCCTATTCTCCGTTTTTCCCAAGGCTCGAACATTTCGCCAAATCTATCTAAGTCGATTCCCACTCCAATTTTGGGATCGAATCCGTCCCCACAGTCTTCTCCACAAATGTTGGACCCAAAACTTATTGATCGAGCTCCATTTCCAAACAGATTAAGGGCCAACAGACCTAACCCGCAAATGGAGAAGATTGTGGAAATGTTTAAGCAAGTTAGCGTGAATATTCCTCTCCTAGATTCTATTCAACAAGTCCCATCTTATGCAAGAATCCTTAAAGACTTGTGCGCTAGGAAGAGAAAAACTCAAGTGCCTAAGAAGGTTTTCATGACAAGTAATGTTAGCACTGCTTTTACCCAACAAATACCAAAAAAAACGTAAGGACCCCGGCTGTCCTACAATCTCTATTTCTATTGGGGGTAAAAATATTAATCGTGCTTTACTCGATCTAGGCGCTAGCGTCAACTTGCTTCCCTATTCAGTATACGAGCAGTTAGGAATTGGAGAGTTAAAACCCGCCCATTGTACTCTCCAGATGGCAGACCGATCTATCACCAAACCTCGGGACGAACTAGAGGAAGTGTTAATTAAAGTCGGGGAATTCATATTTCCCGTGGACTTTATTGTTTTAGATACACAACCTGTGGCAAACCCACGCAATCAAATCCCGGTGATACTTGGTCGACCCTTCCTAGCAACTTCTGACGCTGTAATTAATTGTCATAACGGTTCTATGAACTTATCCTTCGGGAAAATGACAATTGAGCTTAATATTTACAAGCTAGGAAGTTAGCCGTCAGAACCTTCTGCTCATTTGCTGGATGTTTGTTCCATCCACGAGATAGCTTCCGAAAGCTGCATGGATGAGGAACTTTGCGTTGATGTTCTCGACAACACTAATAAGACATCGTTTGATCTTGCAACACTTCATAATGAGGATGTGTTCAATGAGTCCGACCTTGAGATTGAACCCGTTGACTCGTTGCAAAAGTCAGCAGCACTTTCCGAGTCAATATCTTATGCAAGTTTTGAACCTCTTAGGGAGTCCGAATATCATTCCCTTACCCCACCTTCTATTGTCTCTCCGCCAATTCTTGATCTCAAACCGCTACCTTCTCATCTTAAATATGCATATTTAGGAGAGAATAAGACTTTGCCAGTGATTATATCCACTTCTCTAGCCTTAGAGCAAGAGAATGCACTTTTGGTAGTGTTGAGATCGAATCGGCAAGCTTTCGGTTGGACAATGGCCGACATCAAAGGGATTAGTCCCTTAATTGTTGAACATAATATACATCTGATGGATGAAGCCAAACTAACCCGAGACCGAAAAAGACGGTTAAATCCCGTTATGAAGGAGGCGGTAAAGAAAGAAATCGTCAAGTGCCTTGATAGTGGAATAATTTACCCCATATCTGATAGCCAATGGGTAAGTCCAATTCATGTGGTCCCTAAAAAGTCTGGCATCACGGTCATCACTAATGAGGCTAATGAGTTAATCCAAACACGCACCTAAACTGGGTGGCGCGTATGTATTGATTACAGGAAACTCAATACCGCGACGAGGAAAGATCACTTTCCTCTACCTTTCATTGATTAGATGTTGGAACGATTAGCGGGACACGAATACTACTGTTTCTTGGACGGATACTCTGGCTATAACCAGGTCCCCATCGCTGAAAAGGATCAAGATAAAACCACTTTTACTTGTTCTTTCGGAACTTTTGCTTATAGACACATGCCCTTTGGGTTATGCAACGCTCCCGCTACATTTCAGCGGTGCATGATGGGGATATTTTCAGATATGATGGAAAATTTTCCAGAAATTTTTATTGACGATTTCTCCATTTTTGGGGACTCCTTTGAGGACTGCCTTCGTAATCTTGACGCGGTTCTTACCCGCTGTAAGGATAAGAACTTGACTTTGAATTGGGGAAAATGCCATTTTATGGTCCAAGAAGGTATTGTACTTGGACATATAATTTCACAAAAAGGCATTGAGGTTGACAGAGCTAAAATAGATGTCATTCAAAACCTCCCTCGTCCCAATTGCGTCAAAGATATACGATCCTTCCTTGGTCATGCAGGATTTTATAGAAGATTTATTAAGGACTTTAGCAAAATTGCTAGACCCTTAACCCTTCTATTGGCCAAGGATACTACTTTTCACTTCGATTCGGATTGTGAGGCTGCTTTTGAATCGCTTAAAGAATCACTCACTACAGCCCCCGTTCTATCATCTCCAGATTGGAACTACCCGTTCGAGCTTATGTGTGACGCATCAGATTTTTCTATTGGTGCTGTCTTAGGGCAGCATATTGATAAGATGCCATATGTAATTTACTATGCAAGTAGGACCTTGAATGATGCACAAATAAATTACACAATTATCGAGAAAGAACTCTTGGCAATTGTATTTGCATTAGAGAAATTCAGGCCCTACTTGATTGGCTCGCCCTTTGTGGTTTACACAGATCACTCCGCCCTACGACATCTTTTATCGAAGAAGGATGCAAAGGCCAGGCTAATACGTTGGATCCTGTTGTTACAAGAATTTGATCTTGTCATCCGAGACAAGAGTGGATGTGAAAACGTTGTAGCCGATCATCTTTCACGCATCACTTCTTCACCAACTTTGACCGTGCCGATAAATGACTCATTTCCTGACGAACAGCTCTTGACTGTATCCTACGAACCTTGGTTCGTGGATATCGTGAACTATCTTGCGACGGGACTTATTCCTAGCGATTGGTCGAAACAAGACAAACTTCGATTTCTATCCCAAGTAAAATATTTTTACTGGGATGAACCTTATCTATTCAAGTATTGTTCCGATCAAATCATTCGCAGGTGTGTCCCTAATGATGAATTCAAGAGCGTGTTATCATTTTGTCATGATCAGGCATGCTGCGGTCATTTTGCTCCTCGCAAAACGGCGGAGAAAGTTTTGCAATGTGGCTTTTATTGGCCAACATTATTTAAAGATGCCTTTGAACATTGCAAAACTTGTCCGCGATGTCAGCATTTGGGTCGGATTTCACGAAGGAACGAGATGTTGCTCCAACCTATATTGGTTGTGGAAATATTTGTTGTTTGGGGTATTGATTTTATGGGCCCTTTTCCCAACTCCTTTGGGAATCTATATATCTTGTTAGCTGTTGATTATGTCTCGAAGTGGGTGGAAGCTATACCGTGTCGCACTAATGACAACAAAGTTGTCATTCAGTTCCTTAAAGAAAATATCTTTTCGCGATTCGGACACCCTCGTGCTATAATTAGCGACAACGGGACACATTTATGCAATAGGTCTTTTGAGGCCTTGATGCGGAAATATTCGATCACTCATAAGCTTTCTACTCCCTATCATCCCCAAACAAGCGGGCAGGCTGAGATCTCAAATAGGCAGATCAAACAGATATTGGAGAAGACGGTTTCGAAAACCCATAAAGATTGGTCAACCAAATTGACGGATGCTCTTTGGGCATTCCGCACCGCTTATAAGGCCGATCTTGGTATGTCTCCATACCGTCTTGTGTTTGGGAAAGCATGCCACCTCCCCGTCGAGATTGAACATAAGGCAATGTGGGCTATTAAAGAACTTAATTTTGATCTTGATCATGCAGGCAGCTATCGGAAGCTGCAGTTGAATGAACTAAGCGAACTCCGCGATGAAACTTACGATAATGCGGTGATAGTAAAGAACAGGACTAAAGTGTTCCACGATAAAAAAAAATTTAGAAAAACCTTCACATCGGGGCAACAAGTCCTTCTTTACGATTCCCGTCTCCATCTTCATCTGGGTAAGCTTAAATCTCGTTGGAAAGGACCTTTTGTGGTGCGGTATGTACACCCCCACGGGGCAGTTGAAGTCGAAAATTTGAAAAACGGTTCAATTTTTAAAGTTAATGGGCATAGATTAAATCCGTATTTTTCTGCTGACCCCGCGGAGGAGCTCTTGTTTTTACAGGAGCCGCTTTATCAAAACTAAATTTCCTCCGCCTCACCTCCATGTTATTGTAACATTTTCTCATTTTAAGAATGGATGTGAGTAAAAATGGATTTGATTGAATATCTGTGCATGTCAAAGAACAAGTTTGGGGGTAGTTTTCATTTAACTATTATTTTACCCTTTGTATCTCTCCCCTAGTATACAGGTCCATGACTCTCAAAAGGCTACATCAGTGAGGACATTGCTGAAAATAGGTTTGGGGGGGAGGTTTGTATTCACTGAATTATCTTTGACACTGGGCATTAAAATTTTCTTTTATATAACAAAAGAGTAGAAAGTGAAAAATTACATCCAAAAGATCGGAATAGTTTAAGAAAACCAAGAAAATTAGAAGTTTTCTTAAATGAACAAGTAATAAGTTGTTATGAGCTGTTGTCCCAAGGGTTAGTAAAATGAAGGAAGTCACTAATCTGAGGATAAAAATAAGTCTGAAAAATAGTTTTTATTCTGGAAGCCAAACTTTTGAATGTTGATACCCTACTACATGCACTTACACACGTCTTGAAACTTGGGATAGTAGAAGATACCTTGAAATGCTCTTTTCTAAAAGCCAAAGTATGAAGGAAATGAGAAAAAAATGATGAAGAAAATATAAAAATGGTGAAAAGAGAAAAATGAACACTGGTTTTGTTATCGCCAAGGCAGCAATAAAAAAATATAACGAGGGTGCCTCTTCACCTAGTGCCCTAAGGCCAACTGGTCTGGGAGTCACTGCTAAGCCTTAGGTGGTGCAAGACGAGGAAAATATTATCACCTAATCAGCAAGCACAAGAGTAATCGGTTGGTTAGTTCCTCAAGAAGTATTAACGGTCGCATGAAAATATATGAGCAAATCTAAATATTCATCAAATTAAAAAGTACTAAGGTAGATGGACAAGAGTATGATAGCTTGAATTGAATTCTCCGAGTGTAGGGATGTTCTTTACACACATGTGGGGTTATATGATCAATGTTTGGATGAAAGATAGGAACGAAAAATAAAGACGATGTTTTATTGAGGGATGATGTGATTTCTAACATTTTTTCATGACTATTAAGATAGGGCTCATGATAACTGAAAAGCTAATATAGTTGGAAACTCTTATTTTCAAAGTCTTTCTTTTATGGTTCTTATCTTTATATGTAAATTTCACCATCTCTCTTTTATTATAGGATTTTGTGGGTGTAATCCGCTGAAAACGCTCAGGAGACAACACTCCTCCTACTAGGGACACCTAGAGGTTTAATGGCTTGTTGCACGTGCTCAGTGCAATCGTGTCTGCCTATGAAAGTGTGCTTAGTTTTCTCCTTTCTTTTTCTCCTCTTGAATAAACTTGTTTGCTCGGGACGATCAAAGATAAGTTTGGAGGTATTTGTTCAGTTGATAAAACTGCACATTTGTTATTACATTTTTCCTACCATTTTCATATTAAAAAAAGGACTTTATTATAATATATCATACATATGAGGGTTTATGTGTTAAAATACTATTTTCCATGTATTGATATATTATAATTAGCATTTGGTAGGAAAATGTATGCAAATAAATTCATTGACCAAATCCTAGTAGAACAAAGTCTACTAAATATTATTTGAGTTGTTGTGCAGAATTTTTCCAAGTTGTGCAGAATTTTTCAAAGACTAGAATCAAGCAAATCAAGTTGTTGAAGAAGACTTGCCTAATTAAGAATCAAAACTTGGAGACCAAGTCTGGCAGCAACCACGAGAAGATTTCCAAATTCTGAAGGTTCCAAGGATCGCCAAATGTCACTACAAGACATCCCCAGAAGTTTGATCAACAGCCATGATGAGAAGGCCGCAGATCCGCGGCATTATCCCCTTTATGCCGCGGATCTGCCGCAGTTATATGGAATTGGAAGTTGAGAATTTTTAGAGAAGATCTTTGCTGCTTACTTCCTAATTTAGAAGCTTGAGTTCTGGCTTTGGCACTATAAAAAGGCACCAAGTGCCTCTTGGAAAATTTATCAAGTCGACGCGATCATGAAGTCCCAGACGGCTCACGCATCCAGACTGGTCATCAACTGTTCGTCCACCTCCGTAGAAGAGATCGATAAGCAACTAGAAATTGTAATCAGTTTCTAAGGATTCAAGTGTAATGAATTTTGTTGATTAATAAAGATAGCTTTCTTTTTCTTATTTTATTTCTTCGTAGTTTAATTATGCAATTTCTTTCCATCTCTTTTTCTCCCAACATGCGCGAGTAATTCTCCGCTTGTTAGGGTTCGTAGGATCAGGGTAGGCTAATGGATGATGAACATCTCTAAACCCTTTTTAAGTCCTATAAAGTTTATGAACTTTATCAAAAGAATCATTAACATCCTAATCGGGCGCGCTAACAATTCTTTGTTAGTTCCGACCGTGATTAGAGATTAGATTAATGATTGTTTCGGTAAAGGCTAGATATGAACGGAGTTCCGTGTCGAGATAAGGGTTAAGAGTGGGATTCTTTTTCCCTCCAGAAACCCTAATCTACACGCATCACTGTCGTTCTAGTTTTAAATCTATTAAAGGATAAAAAGGGTAACTTTTAATTAATCGTCCATGACTACTAAATCCCAACGAACCCTACAAGCCCCCTTATTATATTAACTACATCCCTAAAATAATCTAGATCTATATTTTTGTATTCTTGCTTAACGTAGATCTAGAAACCATTCTTCAAAATTCTTTATCCCTCATCTCTTTCTCAACACATCTAAAGTAAGAATAAAAGTTTCCACGTTTCCCAGAGGACGACCCGTACTCATCTCGGTCTAGCTACACGCGACACCGTTATTAATTGCGGTTAACTGCAAACACACTTTCTCGTACCAATCAATCCATATGCAAACATACAATGATTATATGGGTGGCAAGATCCACATGCATACATACATTGATTATATGGGTGGACGAGATCCACATGCTTACATGCATTGATTATTACTGTTGGATGTTATCCGCATGCATGTAGACCTTGACTATCTTGTTGGCACATATACAGACCCGGTCACCCTAGATATCATAGTATTACCTTTATGATATAGTTGACCTAGGAGTCATTGTTTATTCGATTTCTATCAGTTGATATTTTTCTACTCACGAGTTGGCAACTCACCGCCGTTGTGCCACAGTTCTTGCAGGTTGACCGCTTGGTTCAGTAGCGGCTTCGCTGGCACACAGTTCCATTCGGGTGTTTTGCATTGGTAGGTGGGACATTTGTATCATACCCATTCTTGTATCTATATTTCATATTGTATCTAGTTATCTCCATCAATCAAAACTTGTAAATTGTATAAGTAATGAGACTTAGTGGGATTGTGGTTGCGAGACTTAGAGCGAGGGGTTTTCCGCTATTTGTGAATTATATGTCTTGCTTTTCTTTATCTATTTGTTGTGAACATCGCCGTTGGGCGTCGTATACTTATTTATACTGTATTGCGTGGTTGTGATCCGCCGTTTGGCGAAGTGCTAGCTCCCGCTTGGGGATGCCATTATTATTATTATGTATTTGTGGTTTTGGATCAAAATATACAAAGGAGGTGCTGCCAAAAATTTCAAAAAACGAAACATGTTTTCAAACTAGTAAATTTCACTTGCATCATTCATGTCTCTTTTCTATGCATTAAGAAAACTTGATTTCATATACCTTTATTTCAAACCTTCACCTCTTTTATTTTTCTAAAAGGTTTAGATTTCTGGGTTCCAGCTAACTTGAATTCCGTTACGCCTTTAGACGTTGCATGATTCAAGTGCTGGTCACGAGCTAATATTTCGGGTCGTGACAAAGTTTGTATCAGAGTGCTAGGTTTAACCTTGGTTCGAGTTTATGTTTGACTATGCGGAGTCTAGGGCGGGTATGTATTTCGGAACCTAGGCTTGACCTTACGGAACTTAGACTTGAACGGGAGGGTGGGTATTAGACCCAAACTTTTCTTTCATAGGCTGACCCTGATTGATGGAGTAGGTAGCTTGAGTAGAGTGACGTACCGTACGTATGTTCCGCGGCTTATTTACGATACGATACTCCACTTAAGAAACTTTAGGATGTACATATTTTTGAGACCATTGATTCTCTTTGTATCCATGATTATACATTCATTTAAGATCCTTGATTCTATTCGTTTCCATGATCATACTTTCATTGATGTTGTTCCTTCTTATGATCATGTATCTATTCTGGATCTGTCGTTTCCTCTCATGTCGTTGATCTTCTTTTTTCGATACTCGATTGAGGTTCCTGTCACCATGGTTTGAGCGCATTTTGAGCTCCTGGCAGTGTTGCGGTCAGGGCGAGCTCGTCTGGTACGAGGGCTGACCATTGTGTTTTCTGGTGACATGGGAACGTCTAGAGTTAGTATTTATGTTGTGACCTCTTGTGGAGGCGAGTGCTTGGTTTTACACCGGATGATCGGGCCATTGTTAGAGCTGCCCGTTGCGAGAGGACTGTTGATGTACAGCATACCTCAGAGATTTTGATGTCGCCTACCGTGCAGACAGGTGACCTAGCTGTTGCTGAGATGATGGGATGTCGCTTCTAGAGCTCACGAGCTAAGATCGCCGGAGCTTCCAGGAAGAAATGCGACAGATGATAGCTAGTCTACCCAGAATTGAGAGACGAAGGTGATTCGTCAGATTGATGCACCGACATAGGCCCGGTTGAGTTGAAGATTTCCAACGTGGAGAGTCTTACTCAGTTCTAGAGCAGACCGATCCAGAGATGACCGCCGATGTATTACCTTTCCTCGAGGATTGATGCATTGTTTAGCATGCGGGTGAAGAATATTCACATGTTGTATAGGCGAAGCTCAAAGGTTCGAACGAGTGTCAGAAACCCATTTTTCCCAAGTTTAAAGTGTTCGAAGGAACATGCAGGTAATTCTGTGGACCCTCTAGAAGAATGAAACCCTAACTCGACATGATGACTATGGAACCGCTTTGAACCTTAGGGTTTACTGCAGTTTAGCGGTGCCATCATTGAGGCTTGGGTTTGCCCTTCTACGGCTAGTCCAGAGGTGCTGTGGTATGTACCAGATATTTTTAGACTGCGCTCAGGTGTTGAACCTTCGAGAAATTTAGGGACCTTGATGACTCGATCGAAAGGTTTGACGCCGTCCGGATACCATGTGATAAGAGATAAGCAAGCTGACCAGTTTCGGATAGAGGACCTCACCCAGATGCGTTGTGAGTTGATCGAGAGCGGGCGAGTATAGAATATTCCTCCTGTTAGTGTATATGCCCTAGGGGCCATTATTGTATCAAACTAGCTTGTATATTACTTAATGGAAGCTTGAGATATTCACAGTTATATTAACAGTCTTGCTAAACAAGGTAGTATGCTACTTGGTTTATTTCTATCTTAATATGTATATTGTTAGTTTATATGCCTTAGGGGCCATTATTGTATCATACTAGCTTGTATGTTACTTAATGGAAGCTTGGGATATTCACAGTTATATTAACAGTCTTGCTAAACATGGTAGTATGCTACTTGGTTTATTTCTATCTTAATATGTGTATATGTTAGCATATCGAGAAAACATATTGATAGAGCCCTTAGGATCTTGCTTGACTACTAGCGTTGTGATGGCAGTCAGACTAGTGGGGGCTGGGTAGTCTACAAGCACATCCTTTTTCAGGTCCCTAGTCATAGGATTATCGAGACATGGCATCGATAATCCGGAGTAGACTAGTGTGTACGCTTCTCATCCCAGTTGGGGTGATGGTCTGCCCCACAGCCATCAGTACGTTGTACTGGAGATAGTATACAGGTGCTCGTTGGGTTACGGGTACACCGGACCGGACTCGCAAGGAAATGTTGGTTGGTATTATACCCGTCGTCAGTTAACAGTTCCCAGGTAACATGAGTACAGCATAGTCCGCAGACTTGACACTGCTGCTTTGTCTCGAGTGTGTTCCCACTGTTCTTAGACTGCTACCCTACCACGGCTCAAAGGAGTCGTGCAAACAGGTAGCAGTTGGGTGCAGTCCCGAAGCACTTGGAGGCAATGGCAGTTACATAGGATTCGTCTCTCCCGGTATTGGGAGTTGATATCGTACTTTGTTTGGAAAGCCATTACGCAAAGTCCCTGGCCAGGGCAAGCGAGATTTACTGGTAGGATTTCCAGTAGCTTCTCAAGGTGTAATGGGCTTCACTCCGACACGACTTATACCGCTTTTAGGGGACTGACGCTTGCCGCCCCTTAGGCCCGATATGCGATAGTCTTAGACGAACAGACCGGACTGTACGAAGATTGTGACATCTGGCTCAGTAGGAGTTCGAATGGGTTTCCTCATCGGACTTCTTATCGACATCTACCTGGGGACCGTTACGTACAGTTAGTGCCGCTTGCGAACTGTGGTTAAACCTACTGCCTGCGTAGTGTCGAGTCTTTAGAGTCCCACACAGAGAGTTTTCCTGCTTCGGGCGAAACGATATAGAGGTCGTATGGTTTTACGACAGGGTTCGGACACATACATGTTTTTACGCACGTACGATGTTTGGACAGTTTATGCTAGCAGGCTTTGTTTTAAGCCAGATTCTAGTATTAGATTATTGGATTTATACAGTCTCAGAATTTCCGTATTTTCACGGATGGGAGGGGCATTCTCATAATTAGTCGAGAAGCTTCTAGAAGATTGATGAGTTGGAGGTTTAGGTGGAATTTGCATTAAATGGTTTAATGACTCATGGTGTGATTCATCCAAAGGAGTTAATGATGCATTTATTGCTTAATGACTCATCTGACGAATCACACAAAGTGAGTTAATGAAGCATGGTTGATATTTTATTTGTAATTCATTTAATAAAATCTTATGCTTTATATATTCACAAATGAGATATTTTTCTATATCATTCTCACTCTCACCTTCTCTCTCCTCAAGCTCTCTTTCTTCATAGAACTAACCCTAACCTCTCATGTGTTGAGATCCAAGGGTTAGAAAGACTAATAGATCCATAATCCTATTCTATATCATCTAGGTTACTTTGATTAGAACTCATAGCAACTTAGTTACCACAAGTGAGAGGTTAAGCTTGGAGAAGTAGCTCTCGGGTGGATCTTCTATCACAACGAGGAGGCCGACGAGGAGGTGGTCAACGAGAACAAGAAGGACTTGATTCATTAGGTATAATCATTTTTCAAAGTTGCTAATCACTTCTATGTTGTTGTTAGTTAGGGTTTAGCAAAGATCCGTAAAGTTAGTCGATATTAGTTTAAACAAAATGATTGTTTTACCTATTCCGCCTCCCCGCATCATGTGGGGTGTCTAACATCGACTTACAGTGGTATCAGTGTTAGTTATATGTATGCCCTAGAGGCCATTACTGTACATTGGATGTATATTGTAGTGGATGCTGGGACATATATAGGTAGGACTTTCTTGCTCGACATGATAGTACGCTATCTGGTTGCACTTTATCTTAACATGTATACTTTCTGTCTCTCTGATTACATGTTGATAAAGCCCTTAGGATGTGTACTCGACTTCCAGGACTATGATGTAGATCATACTAGTGGGGCCTGGGTAGTCCATGAGTACATCCTTGAAATGTTCCTAGTCGAGGGAATATCGAGACGGGGCATCGATATTCCAGAGTAGACTAGCGCATATCTTCTCGACCCATGCGATGGGCGATGGATGATCCCATATCCATTGGTGTTTGACATCGAAGATGGTATGCGGGTGCTCAGTGGAGACTGGGTACACTGAACGGACTCGCCGAGAACTCCCAGATGGTATTATACCTCACGTCAGATGGCAGTTCTCTAGTGACACTGGTACAGCTTAGTCTGTTGACCCGAGATCGTCATAGAGTCTTATGTGTCTCCCACTGTGCTTTGATTTCCACCCTACCACGGCTCTACTGAGTCATACAAACAGGTGGTTTTTGGGTACAGTCCCGATTCACATGGAGGCAATGAGCGATAGGAGGGGATTCGTCTCTCCCGGTATTGGGGGTTGATGTTGTGCTATGCTCGACTGGCCATAACAGGAAATCCCTGGCCAGGGTTGCAGTGATATACTGGTAAGAGTTATCAGTAGTTTCACGAATGTTATGGACCTCACGTCGGCATGACTTATCGAGCTATTGGGGTCTGACGTTTACCACCCCTAGGCGAGATATGCGACATATCAGACGAACAGACCGGACTGTACGGTAAGTGTTACTGGTTGGATTTGCAGGAGTGTGAGCGGGCTTGCTCGTCGATCTTCTGATCGCTCAATACCCGGGTGGCCGTTACGTTTAGCAGACCGCTTGCGGCTTGTGGATGCTTGATATGATCATCATCTGCTGCCGGCGTATTGACGAGTCTTTAGAGTCCTACACAGGGGTTTCCTGGCTCAAGCGAAATGAAATAGGAGTGCATATGAGATATGTGCGGGACCGAGAATAATGCGTGTATGTGATACCGTATTTCATTCTCGCGATGAATGTGTCAAATGGTTGTATGCGATATAACCTAGTTATCGAATCAAGGATTGATTCGATAAGCCGATACATTGGATACTAGCCGGTTATATGCGATATAACCGGATCATTGAATCAAGTGTTGATTTAATGATTTAATGTATAATTTTATATTTGATATATCACTTTGCATTAACTAGTATTGGTTCACTTTAAATGGATTTTCTCACTTGGTATGCACAAGTTGTATATGTGATATACTTTTGTGCACAAGATTGTATCATGTTTGATGATACATGCAAGCTAGGGTTTGTGTAAAGAATTGACCATGGTTATATGAATGGTTAGGGTTTCATTTTATTTGCTTATTTATTTATTTATTTATTCTTTATTGAAAGAAATAAAATAGTGGCTAAGTTTGGATAATCTTTGAAGCTTCATGAAGCTTTGAATGGTTGACTATTTTGTTTGTTTCCTTAACCTTAACCATTCACTTTAACCTTAGTTTGTTCTCTACATCTAACCATAGTTGACATTATGATAAGAATGATTTATTTTCTATTTTCATATATCTTATCATAATTCTTTATCATCTTCTTCTTCATCTTCAAGTTGAAGAAAGCTTGCACCTTCAATGGCAACTAGCCAAATCAAGTGAGAAATCCAAATCTAAAGTCTACCCACTTCCTATTTCTTCATCCTCTACTACTTGCCATGTACTAGAGTGTGTTTTCTTCACAAGTTTCTTGACTTGGCGAAGGCGGAGCTCGTTCTTGTGATGCCTCGACGTAGATCATCTTCGGCATCGAACCGACGATCAAGCCCGCCCATTTCTTCGACAAAGCCGATACTTGAGTTCGGGGTTCGATTTGGACAGCGGAGGGAGATCATCGTGGAGCTCAGGAATTGGTGGACCGGATCTACAAAGGTTGTAGCCCCTTTCCTTTAGATACATTTCCGTTTACTTGCATGCTTCGCCTAGATATCTAGTAAACGATCCGTATTAGGGTTTGTAGGCACCCGTAAAATTTGATTTGTGCATATTTGGTCACTTGTGAGACCTCACTAGGGTGCCTAGGAACCCTACAGTGGTATCAGAGCCTAGCTAGAGCCTTAGGCGAAGTCCCGACGGAATTAGAAGTCCGATCGACCCAAAACTCGACTTGAAAAATGCTCTCTGGACTTTTCTGTAAAATGTGGTTTTTTCGAAATTAAAAATATGCAGAAAATCCAGCAGGGAATTATAAGAATTACGATGCAAAAATTTTTCATTGATACCTCTATTGCGCGGCGGAACCGCGGCAGAAGCCTAGCTTCTGCGGCGGAACCGCGGCAGAAGCCTAGCTTCTGCGGCGGTTCCGCGGTCACGTGACATGATTGGACTTCAAACTTTGCGCAGTAATTCTTGTTTTCTGGTGCTGGTTTTCCTGGGAATATTTTAATATTTATTCCAGAGTTGTATTTTCTGGGTTGTATTAGGGACTCGGTGTATTCGATCGGACTGTCTAATTTTTGTCGGTATGCTTTTCCGGGTATTTTTAGAATATGTTAAAAAGTTCGACCGGATATAAATACCCACTTTTTCCCCTGCCGGGAAATTTCCAATTGTTGGATTTTTCCGTAGTTTAACGACGTTCTAAGTAGTGCAAGTAACGCGATGGACCCTCTAGAAGACAACAAACCTTAACTCGATTATGTGACCGTCTTGAACTGCACTTTGAACCTTCGGGTTTGGGGCAGTACGGCGTGCCACATGTGAGGCGTTGGCTTGACCCTTCTACGGCTGGACCGTTGGTACTGAGGCACGAACTGAATGTTGTTAGACTTATTTCATGTGTTGGGCTGTATCGGGAAAACTTGGGTGTTCGATTGTTCGATCGAAAAGTTTAGCATTTTCTATATATCCGGAATGTGATACAATAATTGGAATTCACAAATTATTATGAGATAACGGAATGAATATTATAAACGTAGCAGTTTAGTCTCAAATGATCGGTTGCCACGGAATTTTGATGTGATCAAAATTCCGTCGCAATCACGTAGTGTACGCGGATACTCGCCGGGTAAACTTAATAGACAGCCTCACTCCATAGCCCCGACCAAGTGACTGTAGGAGAACCCCGTCGTCGAAAGCATCCGTTTGGGTGCTCGCGGTAGCGGTGTTCAGCCTTGGTGCACTTCGTCGACGGTTTCGGGGGTGCGGCCGTCTACTAAAGTTTGCGACGAGCATTCGATCAGAATGTCGGGAATCTTGTTGAATTGCCCGACTTGATATTGAAAAGAGTTTTCGATAATGAGACTAAAATGCGGGGTTTATAATTGTTAGGCATGCGATGTCTAAGTAATTCATTTGGTCAGGCATGCGATGTCTGAGGAGGTTGCGGATTCCAACTGTTGTAGTTTTACACTTTCTTTTCTGTGACCGTAAGTGTAATATGTGATGTCGCCGGTTTCGTTGCTATATGTCAACGACAATTGGGATGCGCATATTTACTTACGTTGATGACATGTGATGTTATGTGTTGCTGGATATGTTATATTGGATCGTCGTGTTTGAATAGCCGGGGGTTTTTATGTGAGATGAGTGTTTTTCCATTTTCATTCATGTAAAAACTTGTATGTAATATTCTTTTATTGGGGCACTTCCAGGTTGCGGAAGTTGTCACCGTTGATGTATATTATTTACTTTTCCGCATTAGGATAGACCCAAGGAGGGGAGCACAAGTAACCGGGTTCTGGGGTCCAGTGGGAGACCAACTCGAGGAGTCGAGTCCGGGTCTCCTAACCCTAGAATTGGTAGGGTTGCTTGCCGCTCTCGTAGGGGTCTAGGGGTGTGGGCTTGGCTATTCATCACGACCGTGGAATCCGTGTTTTATACTGGCTCGTATTGAAAAAACGGACGTCCTAGTATAACCAATATTTCATATGATTCTTCTGCTGTGATTTATCTGTGATCATGTGATGTTCTGTGACAGATATTATATATAGTATATATGATATATTATATAAACGTTGCTTATGTTTTACACCCGCGCTAGCCCTGCCCCGCTCTGCCGTTAGTTACCTAACCTAACGGTGCAGACGGGACATCGAGGCGAATGCGGATGGCATAAGCGTACGTTATATTTATCTGTGATGTTTAGGTGGACTTAAATGATGGGATATTCATTAATGAGATTAATGAAAGAAAATAAACCTAATTGATGTTGTGGAATCGAATTTCAAAATAAAAACAGGTAGCTACAGTTCTTGCTTTGCATCGCGGTGTTCATTATAGAACATCCTGCACCTTATTCGATGAGGAAAGGACCGAGATCCCTTCACCGGGAGTGACTCCTTTAGCAATAACTGGCAGATGCTACACACTCGGTTTGTCCTTTGATTGCTTCTATAGTTTCTGCTTTGCACAGTGATATATATGATATGTCCCGCACCTCATTCGACGAGGAAAGGGCCGACGATCCTTTCACCGGGAGTGACCCCTTTAGCAAAACTAGAAAAGCCTCAAAAACATTCCATTTAAAAACCATTTGATTCCGCAACGAGATCAAGTTCAAAGCGTTAAAGGTTTTCACAAAAACCAGTCGCAACCCTCCGTCATTTTAGGAAGTAGAGTACTTAGTATTCGTGCTGTGTTTGTTGACCATAGTCAAGGCACAGTGTACGGTAGCTAAGTGATGTCTTCCTACACCGCATATGATGCGATTAGTTAGGACAGTCGCGTGACTTTGTTGACCTTAGTTAAGGGTCATGTGGGTGGGTCTAATTAATCACGAAATGACGGGTAGAACTTGACTAGTACTTATGATTTGTTGACCATAGTTAAGGTCATAGGTGCTAGGGGTAAAAACCTTTATCGGGAGTTTCAAGTGTTGAAATTTGCAATGAGATTGCATACCTTCTATATGATAGTTGGATCCCGATACCCACTGCGAGTAATTGTTACTCCTGGGAGAGTTTTGCACTTTGCAATTAGCCGATCAAGTAGGTGTCTAGAAAGGTGTCAACGGGGTTAAGCCTCTGGGAAAACGAGGTTTACAGTAATTAGGTCCGTGCGAAAGCACGGGGAACCTCCCTCAAAGTACCGACACTGGCCTGGCTGAAAGATTGGCGAACTTGTAGAGTGTAATTAATCCCGGCTAGTCTTTCCTTTTAGGGTTTGAAGGAAGATTTGATAAAAACAGTGGGAGCCATCCTGATTAGATTAAGTATATAACCAATCTGATCTTGCAAGAGCGCACGCAGAGTGTTTTCTTCTCTCTCTCTCCTGGTAGCGACCATATCACGCCTTAATCAAGATAATAAAATGGATGTATTGACCGAACCCGCTTGTTATACTGAGCTGGGGAACGTTGGTCCCGCTCCAACTTATAATTGTTATAAGACAGAGCAGGAAATAGGGAATACCAGAATTCCTATGCCGCCCAAACGAAGACAGTGCATATGATGCATCTCCTTCGGGTGTGTTCATTACAAAGAACTGTTTCTCAGTATCCTCTGAATCCTGGGTATATGATACCGGATCAGGATCCCAGATATCTAATCTGTTACATAGGGCTACAAAAAGGTAGAAAAACTGAGAACGGGTGATAAGTTTCATGAGGCAGAAAATGGGGCAAGTGTTGCAGCCAAGTCTGTTGGTCACTGTCACCCTGTATTAAGAATACATTGATTCTGAACAAATGCTATTAGATACCGAACCTGATATACAAAATCATATCAGTCTTTTTATTAGTAAAGAAAGGATATAATTTTGTATTGATGGATAATGTTTTGAACATTTCCTATATCAAAAGTTGATCTGTTCAGGCACGTTATCTAAAAGCATTGACGTTCTAAATCAAACTACAGTTCTTAGTATTCAGAACACACACAAGAGGAAGACTTCAGAAATGAACGAATCCTTCTTGAGGCATTGTAGACTAGGTCATATCAATGCGACCCGACTGGCTGAAGTTACATTTAGATGTATATTTAAATCAATTTGAATTTACATCTTGTGAAACTTGCCAGTCATGTCACAAAGATAAGATGACCATAGCTCTGTTTATTGGAAACAGAGGAAGAGTTGGTAAACTCTTGGGACTGTTACATGATGATGTATGTAAGGTCTCCTGTCTACACATGCCAAGACTGGTTCTTTATACTTCATTATATTCTCTGATAATCTCTCAAGATTCAGTCATATGTTCCTGTTGAAACATAAGTCCGAACCTTTTGAGGTATTCACAGAATATAAGTTAGAAGTAGAGAACCAATAACCGGATATAAGTATTATGTCCTTTGATGAGATCAAGGAGGAGAATACTTGTGCATGGAATTCCTGGATTATTCTAAAGGAGAATGAGATTCTCTCTCAGCATTACTCCTCCAAATAACCATAGCACATTGGTGTATCGGGGTGGAGCAATCACACCCTATATGATAAGGTTTGCTCTATGATGAGTACTACTGAGTTACCTGTTTCCTTTTTGGGAGTTATGCGCTTGAGAAGCTGCATACCTATTGAATAGGGTTCTAATCAAATCACTGCCTACCATTCCATATGAGATATGGTATGGGAAGATCCTATCTCTTAAGTAAGTTAAGATTTGGGATTGTCCGTCCTATGTCAAAAGCAAAATCCGGACAAGATCAAGGCAAGATCAGTTCTGTAGAACTGGAAAGGTTCCAGCTGTACAAAACTGCTAATGATTTGACAGAACCAAAGGATTCAATAGTTTCCGACGAACATCAGCCTCTCCGCCGATCTAGTAGGGTTCCTCACCCACCTGAGAGATACCTCGGTTTCTCGATGACAGTGGGAGCGAGGATTGCATCATGAGATGATGACCCAACTAGATTCGAGCAGGCCATCAAGAGTAGGGACTCTGTAAGAATGGCTGGATGCTTAGCCATCTGAGATGGAATCCATATATACCAACAAAGTATGGACTTTGGTTGCGATATCTGAAGGGTTAAATCCCCATCAGGAGCAAGTATATCTTGAGAAGATTACTTGGTGTAGATGGAAAAGTTGAGACTTTCAAAGCTAGACTTGTTAAAGATTTTAGTCATCAACCAGGCATGGATAATGATGAAACCTTTTCCAAGTGACTATGCTTAAGTCCATCCGGATCCTACTTAACATTGCTACATACCATGACTACGATATCTGGTGGTTGGGTGCCCTGACTGCTTTTCTAAATACTGATTTAGAAGAGAACGTCTATAAGAACACAGCCAGAGGTCTTCGTAAACAGTGGGAGCAGCGGAAACGTGTGCAAGTTGCTTTATATAATGAAGCAGGCATCGCGGAGTTGGAACGTCTGTTTTGATGTGATAGTCAAAGTGTTTGACTTCATCAAAATGGTAGACGAACCTTGTATATACAAAAGGGTAGTAGAGAGTAGGGTGGTCATCTTCGTATTGTACGTAGACAACATACTCTTGATAGGAAAAGAGTTTCCTATGCTACGATCGGTCAATCTCCTATTATCACAAGGATTCTCCAAATAGGATAAAGATGATACCTCCTAAATCCTGAGATTTGGACCTATGAGATAGATCTAAAGGGATATTAGGGTTCTCACTAGGTATAGTGAGATTGTATCGATCGATCCTGGGGAGAATCACTGGAAGGGTTCCAGAGTGATAAAGACGACTGAATGTCAGTCACAGGCATTGTCTTTACCCTCAGTAAAGGGACGGTATGTTGGAAAAGTTCCAAGCAAGATACCGTGGCAAACTAGACGATAAAGGCTGGTAACATCGCTATTAATGATACTACCAAAGAGGCAGTTTGGGTGTATATAGGTTCATAGGATGAACTAGGTTCCTACCATTGTGTGACAATGGAAGTATGGCTTTAGCCCTGGAACCCTGGTCCCATCAGTGACCCAGACATATTCTGAGGAAGTATCACCTGATCATGGAGATAGTTGATCTCCAGGGTGATCGAGGTTAGGAGAGTAGACTCAGAGGACAACACGGCGGATCCACACACGAAGGCCTTTTCCCAAAGAGAGACAATTTAGGGGATGGTTGAGTATGTGATACTGCAACTACTGCTACAGATGGCCCTAGTGCAAGTGGGAGATTGTTAGTTATATGTATGCCCTAGAGGCCATTACTGTACATTGGATGTATATTGTAGTGGATGCTGGTACATATATAGGTAGGACTTTCTTGCTCGACATGATAGTACGCTATCTGGTTGCACTTTATCTTAACATGTATACTTTCTGTCTCTCTGATTACATGTTGATAAAGCCCTTAGGATGTGTACTCGACTTCCAGGACTATGATGTAGATCATACTAGTGGGGCCTGGGTAGTCCATGAGTACATCCTTGAAATGTTCCTAGTCGAGGGAATATCAAGACGGGGCATCGATATTCCAGAGTAGACTAGCGCATATCTTCTCGACCCATGCGATGGGCGATGGATGATCCCATATCCATTGGTGTTTGACATCGAAGATGGTATGCGGGTGCTCAGCGGAGACTGGGTACACTGAACGGACTCACCGAGAACTCCCAGATGGTATTATACCTCACGTCAGATGGCAGTTCTCTGGTGACACTGGTACAGCTTAGTCTGTTGACCCGAGATCGTCATAGAGTCTTATGTGTCTCCCACTGTGCTTTGATTTCCACCCTACCATGGCTCTACTGAGTCGTGCAAACAGGTGGTTTTTGGGTACAGTCCCGATTCACATGGAGGCAATGAGCGATAGGAGGGGATTCGTCTCTCCCGGTATTAGGGGTTGATGTTGTGCTATGCTCGACTGGACATAACAGGAAATCCCTGGCCAGGGTTGCAGTGATATACTGGTAAGAGTTATCAGTAGTTTCACGAATGTTATAGACCTCACGTCGGCATGACTTATCGAGCTATTGGGGTCTGACGTTTACCACCCCTAGGCGAGATATGCGACATATCAGACGAACAGACCGGACTGTACGGTAAGTGTTACTGGTTGGATTCGCAGGAGTGTGAGCGGGCTTGCTCGTCGATCTTCTGATCGCTCAATACCCGGGTGGCCGTTACGTTTAGCAGACCGCTTGTGGCTTGTGGATGCTTGATATGATCATCATCTGCTGCCGGCGTATTGACGAGTCTTTAGAGTCCTACACAGGGGTTTCCTGGCTCAAGCGAAACGAAATAGGAGTGCATATGAGATATGTGCGGGACCGAGAATAATGCGTGTATGTGATACCGTATTTCATTCTCGCGATGAATGTGTCAAATGGTTGTATGCGATATAACCTAGTTATCGAATCAAGGATTGATTCGATAAGCCGATACATTGGATACTAGCCGGTTATATGCGATATAACCGGATCATTGAATCAAGTGTTGATTTAATGATTTAATGTATAATTTTATATTTGATATATCACTTTGCATTAACTAGTATTGGTTCACTTTAAATGGATTTTCTCACTTGGTATGCACAAGTTGTATATGTGATATACTTTTGTGCACAAGATTGTATCATGTTTGATGATACATGCAAGCTAGGGTTTGTGTAAAGAATTGACCATGGTTATATGAATGGTTAGGGTTTCATTTTATTTGCTTATTTATTTATTCATTTATTCTTTATTGAAAGAAATAAAATAGTGGCTAAGTTTGGATAATCTTTGAAGCTTCATGAAGCTTTGAATGGTTGACTATTTTGTTTGTTTCCTTAACCTTAACCATTCACTTTAACCTTAGTTTGTTCTCTACATCTAACCATAGTTGACATTATGATAAGAATGATTTATTTTCTATTTTCATATATCTTATCATAATTCTTTATCATCTTCTTCTTCATCTTCAAGTTGAAGAAAGCTTGCACCTTCAATGGCAACTAGCCAAATCAAGTGAGAAATCCAAATCTAAAGTCTACCCACTTCCTATTTCTTCATCCTCTACTACTTGCCATGTACTAGAGTGTGTTGTCTTCACAAGTTTCTTGACTTGGCGAAGGCGGAGCTCGTTCTTGTGATGCCTCGACGTAGATCATCTTCGGCATCGAACCGACGATCAAGCCCGCCCATTTCTTCGACGAAGCCGATACTTGAGTTCGGGGTTCGATTTGGACAGCGGAGGGAGATCATCGTGGAGCTCAGGAATTGGTGGACCGGATCTACAAAGGTTGTAGCCCCTTTCCTTTAGATACATTTCCATTTACTTGCATGCTTCGCCTAGATATCTAGTAAACGATCCGTATTAGGGTTTGTAGGCACCCGTAAAATTTGATTTGTGCATGTTTGATCACTTGTGAGACCTCACTAGGGTGCCTAGGAACCCTACAATCAGAGCCTCGCTAAACCACAACTAACTTATTAGCAAAGTCGTTAGAAATTCGATCGCAAAACGAACCCAAAAATACGACTTTTTCACATGTTTCTGTCGTTTTTAAAACAGGGTCTAAAATTTTTTCAGGGACCCTTAAAAATACAAGCAGGGAATTATAAGATTACTGGAGAAATTTGGGATCCTAACTCGGCCAAACCGCCGCGGAACCGCGGCCGATTCAAAGCGATCCGCCGCAGATCCGCGGCCGAGTTGAAGCCGAGTTAGTCCAAATTTGCCCAGTAACTCTTCTGTGTTAATTTTGTATTTTCTGGGATGTTTTGTTTCTGCTCATGTTTCAGGTGCATGTTCACACTAGTATTTGTTCACACCAGAATATTGCATTATTATATTCCCCATTCTTATTATTTTTTATAAATAAACAGGTACTTTTGACGCATGTCTGCTACATGTTACTGGTTACAGGTTCTTGGAGCAAAAACAGTGAAAAACACAAAAGACGACACAAAAGAAGGATTTTTGACCAAAAAATAGGAGGATCTTAGTAAAGCCTAAAAGTAGAACAGTTCACCATCAACAAGGCAACGCAAGGTCCAAGAATACAAAACAGACGGTTAAAAATCCATTGCAAAGTGTTCACTGAAAATCTGGAATCAATGCAGAAGCTCAAATAGAGAAAAAACTGAAGAAATGAGAAGCCCAAAGAAACCTGAATCATCCCAGAAAAACCCATCACCTGAGCTTACTAAAGGGCCGCGGAACCACGGCCCAAGCCCGCAATTGCCGCGGTTCCGCGGCCATAAGAAGACAAAAGATATATTTCTTTTTACCAAAATGTCGCGGCGGCTCTGAAAAGTTGACCTAGGGCTATTTTTATAATTGTAGACATGCGGATCAAAATGTAACCTAGGGTTTCCTATTTTTTATAAATAGGAACTCTAATCATTGTAAACTTTATGCCTCCTTTTAATGAAATAAAATTCAGATCTTTTATGTAGAGCATCAGTGTCTCTCTTCAATTCATCTATTCAGATCTGACAACCCTACGTAAATGGTTGGAGAGATCCATCTGTAAAGTAAGTAGATTTATTTATTTTCCTGTCTTAGATTAAATTTATTTTCCTGCCCTAGTATATATTTTATTTATCTGCCCTAGTTATAACTTTCAATTAATTGCCCTAGGTAGAATAATTAGGTTTTTAGATTTAATAACCAATCCGAACACCCTTCGGAATCAACTCGTTAGCACGATTAGGAAATTCACAAAATCCCTGTGGACCGACCCGTACTCACCGGCCAGCTTCATGCGACGTCGTTCTTGATTGCGGTTTAGAAATAGTTTTTGACATACAAATCAAATGGCGCCGTTGCCGGGGATGGTGTAGAACTTTCCTTTTCGCGATTTCGGGTTAATCAAAATTAAAAAAAGAAAAAATCATAAAAATCTGAAAAATCATAAAAAATATAAAAATATTTCATCTGTTATTTTTGGAAGGGATACTTTGTTGTTTGAATTTTGCAGGATATACAAAATCGGATCTGGAAAAATCCAGAGTTCGAAACAGAAAAGGATACATCAAAACAGAGAGGGATTACAAGTACAGAACATCAGAAATTTTTTGGAGCCCTGAAGCCTTCATCCCATCGCTAAACCGCGGCTTACGCGCGCTCCCGCCGCCTTTCCGCGGCCCTCTTGCATCATCATCACGAAATTTTTGCATGGTTTGTTTCCTATTTCTTTCCTCCGCAAATCCCCATATATCTTTTGTCAAATCTTCTGCAGGATTTCTTGCGCTTAAAAAAATCTTCCCTTCCATATAACAATCTTGTGCAGGATTTTTGCGATTTGTTTAAATTAGAAATAGATTGCAAGTAAATTTTCTGTTGCATATTTTTTCTCGAAAATCTTTTTGCAACATAATTTTTCCAAATAAAGATAAAATGAAAAAGGAAAATTTTTATTAGAAAACTTGAAAACCTTTGCCGCAAATAAATCCTTGCACCACCAACAAACTTTCTTTCTTTTCCCCTTCTTCTAACATGGGTACCCCACATAATAAATCATTAGCCGAACTTTGGTATCCCGAACCTAATTTTGCGTCGTATGTCAATTTGTTCGGTCAATTTAAAGTCGATCCTTCCTTACCTAAAAAATCTTTGAAAGATCAAATAGAGGAGTCTAGGAGAAACAGTTCGACTTTTCAACCCACCTTGTGTCAACCAAGTCAATCTTTACCATCTACATATGTTGACACCACTTTTTCGAGTCCTTCTGTCACTCCTAAGCCGATGTCCATTGCTGAGCATATTGCTCAATCTAGCAGACGATCTTTCACCCCTCTCCACTCATCTAGTTCTAGGGATCCACACGACTATTCACCTTTTTATCCATATGTCGACCCTACCCCTGTCCAATCACCCACTTCCTACAAGTCCTACCCGACCTTCCCACCCTCACTAGACATTGATTCTACACAGCCATTAGGGAGTTTTGCATATCCACACGATTTCGAATCTTTTTCCGAAACCCCCTTACCATCCAAGTCTAGTTTGGAAGAGTCGTTGGAGGCGTATATCGCAACAACAAATAAAATGACTAGGAATGTGGAAGCATCTATGGCCGCCCTCATGCAACCTACTGAACCGGTAGCTAGTTTTCCGGTAGCTCAAAATTTTTCAATGTATAAGGAGGCGGTTGGTGTTCATATCAGATTTTTGCATTTTCATACCGCCCAATTTTTATCACATTGCATATCCGTAGATACTCTTGAGCCGTGTTTGCTAGTCAAATGCAGGAAACAGGTTCTCGGTTCTAAAACGGTGAAATTCATGGAAAACACGACAAAATCCGGGTTCCTGCCAACCACAGATAAAACACGGTCTCCGCTCTTCATCCGTATGTTGCCAGATACCAGTTTAGGAAGACAAAATGTCAAATCAATGTCGTTTTCATGCACAAGGCTCAATGGCAGCACAAGATCCAAGAAATCTACGCGGAGCTCGAGGCAATCATGACAAAAACATCCACAAAAGTCCACCTTTCCCTCAACAGAAATTCTGGAAAAATCGTGAAGACAATTTGAGAAAATACATATGCCAGAATAATGTACACATCAAACCAGGGAAGCACAAAAACTCCCATGCCCTAACTCCACAGTAGTGCGGCGGATCCGCGGCATAGGGAGGCTTAGGCCGCGGATCCGCGGCCATACTGAGGAGTCAGGGCATGGGCTTTTGGGGGTAGAATTGTCTTTTCGTGTGTGTTATGGTGGTTGCCCTAGGTTTTCATTTTTTGGCCTATAAATAGCCCAGAACTTTGTGAAGGAAAGGGTGCATTCTTGTATTTTTTCATTTTGCTAAGTTTAGTGTGTTTCTTCTTCCTCTTCTCACCTCTTCTCCATTGAAACTTGTAGTGAGCTTATGAGTGAATAGTGATGAATAAAGAAGAACCATTTATTATCATGCTTGTCTCTTTATCTTGTTAATTGTTGTAATTTTAATTTGTTAAGTAGTCGTTGTTATTTTCTTGTTGTTTCTTTCTTCTCTCTTTTTCTTTATCCTTAATACGACAATGATGCTTACGCTCGATCCTCGCCAAGGTGAGGTCGCAATTAGCTAGTCGTATTCTTCTAATCTCCTTCTTTCTATCTTCCTCTTTTGTTTTGTTTTATTTTTCCGTATCATGATGTGTGAGTAGTTCATACTTGTTAGGGTAGGATAAGGGATGTTTGAGAGAAGGAAATCACTCTCACTCTTTCCTTGCACAACAGCTTAAATCGACTCCCGTTAATTGAACCACAATCCGCTCCTTACGGCACCCTATCCTACATGATAGCGGTGATTCCGTAGTGAGACCGGTTGTGGTTGAATTAACCGGAGGTTATGGCTAAGAGCCAAGAACGGACGGACAAGCACCAAAAGGAAGACTTATGCGTTGGAAAGCCTAGCTTATACTCGCAAGTTCCTTCCTAGTCGTGCTAATCCCCGTTGTTGCCGATTACCGTAACACCGATATTAAGAGGGGCAACGAAAGATGTGGAGACTCCTAACTCAAACTAACCTAATCCTAACCCTAACAAGCTCTCTTTAAAACATCAACTTAACACTTAGATAATCACAAACAACTCTGAACTCTCGGACTTAACTCGTTAAAACACATTGAAAAAGACTCCCATCTCCCTGCGGACGACCCGTACTCAACCGGCTAGCTACAAGCGAAACCGTCTTGATTGCGGTATTTAAACTAAAACTTGAACACGCACAACCTCTAACAATCAAATGGCGCCGTTGCCGGGGAGACGGTAGTTTATTTCTTTGTGTAATTTCGGGTTAATTTGTAAGTATAAAATTAAAAAAAATGAAAAAATATATACATTGTAAAAAACCATCTTGTTATTTTTGATTAGTTTTTGTGCAAGTGTGCAGGAAAATACGAAGTTCAAGATCGGCGCCAAAGACGTCGGATAATACGGAGTTCAAGTACAGTGCCAAAGACGTGGGAAGATAGACCCACATTTCGCGGCTACACCGCGACGGACCAAAACGGAACAAACGGTCTACTGTCAAAATCTGGAGCAGTTACAGTGAGTAAATAAAAATTCAGTACATCCAGACAAGAAGAGGACAGCCACAGAAGGTCACCCAATTTTCCCAGAGCCCCAAATCCCCAGTACTGCCGCGGAACCGCGGCATAAGCAAGCTTAGGCCGCGGATCCGCGGCCATTTAGTGCCTTCAGGGTGCGATTTTTTTTCTGGTGAGTCTTTCTCTTCTCTCCACTCCTCTGAACTCCACTGAATTGTGTTTTCTGCAGCCTTCTTTGCGCAAATTCTTCTCCCCCTTCCAATAAACTGTTCTTGTGCAGGATTCTTTGCGCCGCAAATAAAAATTGTTTGCAGTTGATTTGTTACTGCTTTGCATTCTTTAATACGGACTTAAGGGGATTGAAACCAATCCAGATTGGGTGGGGATTTCATCACCCTTCCCAGGACCCCAAAAATCACTAAAGCATATGCATTGTCCATTGTAAATTAAAAAATACTAGACTTCAGCCCTAAGGACTTCGTGCTCATTAGGAGAAGATAAACCGTGTTTAGAACCTCGCTTAACGGTATATTGTCTACGGGGTGTCTAGGAAAGTGTTAAAGGCGCAACCGCCGAAAGAGAAAGGGTTATTTAATTAAGGAACTTCGCGAAAGCGTTGGACAACCTCCCCTTATCTCTGCACTTACCTGGCCTCGTGATCAGTGTATTTTTAAGCCCGTTTCTCGACACTGTTTAACTTCGACAATCAAGTTCAGGAGCAGGTCTAGTAGACCTAGGTTACCCTAGATCTAGGTGTGATTGTGCATATCTTGTTTGTGATTGCTTAAGCCGTATATCCGTACATATTTCTGTAAATCTCTTTCTAAAAACAAAACAAAAAAAAAGAAAAAAATCAAAAACTTTTATAAAAACTAGCCCTTTGTCGCAAAATCCATTTTTTACCCTCCACCCATTGCCTTTCTCCATTGACGTTTTCTTACCCTCACCTTCTTCGCTTTGACTATACTAAACTCGTTTAGTGTATGTCCGCTTGGACTCGGGACACTAGCGCCCGTCTAGTCCGCGTTACGTTAGTCGCTACCGACTACGCGATCGACTCCGAAGTCGATACTCCGTCCACTCCTCTTTCACCCCTTCCTTTGCCGGCCAACTCCGACGTTGACCGGAATTCTGTTCGTACATCTTCACCTTCACCTTCACCAACCTCTTCTTCCGCGATGTCGGGATTTAATCCGAACATCTCGTTGACCACCGCGGGATTGGCTCCACCTCCTACGGAGACCAATATCCCACCACCACCGCCTGTTGTAGCGCCGCAGCGAATCGCGCTCTAGGATCGTTTCTATCCCACCCGTTCTGCACTTCCCACCTGCCTTTCTCTCCCTCCGGCCAATGGGGACAACTTTGAAATTAAGCCCTATTTCATCAACATGCTTCCACGTTTTCATGGGCTTGAATCTGAAGATGCCTATATCTTCATCAATAAATTTCAAAATGTCTGTGCCATGATGAAAACCACCCAGCTGTCAGACGATGCTATACGTCTACGGGTCATTCCGTTCACTTTATGCGATCTTGCTAAAAAATGGCTGTATAGCACCGCTTCCCACTCAATCACCAGCTGGGACGAGTTTGTTAAAGCGTTTCTAAAAAAATTCTATCCGAATCATAAGACCGCAAGGATTCGAAATGAAATCAACCAATTCTCCCAGCTTCCTTCTGAACCCTTCTGGAAGTGCTTTGACCGGTACAAAGACCTTCTTGTTCAGTGTCCTCACCACGGTATAGAGAAATGGCAGCTCTGCCAAACCTTATACGAGGGCCTGAACCCAGCAACGAAGCAGTTGTTGGAAACCATCTGTCAGGGCCACTTCCTATCGAAATCTGATGAGGAAGCGTGGCAGTTCTTTGACGACCTTGCGGAACAAACGCTACAGTGGGAGAGCACCAGACCGACTTCTTCTTCTTCTACCTCCACTTCTACCGGTCAGTCTAGGGTAGGAATCCACCAACTTGATGTCTCTATTGCGATGAAAGCTGAAATGGCTGCAATAACAAGAAAGCTTGAAGTGATAGAGAGCAAATTTTCTGCTCCTGCTCCTGCCCCTGTTCTCCCCCTTCGTACCATTTGCGCTTGTTGTTCCGATCCGTCCCACTTTACCGAAGAGTGTCCTTACAATCCACCATCGCAAAGACAGGATCAGGTTAATGCTGCATTCCAGCAAAGACCGAGGAATGATCCATACTCTTCCACCTACAATCCCGGTTGGAGGAATCATCCCAATTTCGCCTGGAATCAGAATCAGAATCAATTCCAAGGCAACAATTTCCAAAGGGCCCCTCCGCCGCAACAACAAGCGCAACAACAAACTCAGTATCAACAGCCCTTCCAACCCCAACCTTTCCAAAATCAGACGAACAACTTTGCACCCAACAATTCTTTTCCACCAAACAACTTTGTTCCGTCAAACAACGATAAGGTTTCCTCGCTCGAACGAAGTCTGGAGGCGTTTGTTAAACAATCGACTCAACCCACCGCCAACATCCAGTCTTCCATTCAATCTTTAGTGCAACACACTGCCGCACACGGGCAAAGCAACAAGACCATCGAGGCCCAGATTGCACAGCTAAACGCGGCCTTAAGCGAGCGAGAAAAGGGGAAGCTCCCGTCCCAGCCACTTCCAAATCCCGGTCACCCACATAATGCACATGTTGCTCTTGAACAACAAAACCATAATGTGAGTGCCGTGACCACACTGAGATCGGGGAGGATGCTGCAAAACAACATTGGCAAACGGATCAACGATGACACCCCGGCCGCTTCTTCTTCTTCTTCTTCTTCTTCGTCTTTTGAGCCTATTCTCCGTTCTTCACAAGGCTCCCCTCCCTCTTCTTCTACTCTGAACGGACCCACTTCTCACTCCACGAAGACACCTATTCTGGGATCCGTTCCAACTCCACAATCTCCTCCTCTAGCATTAGACTCAACCAATTTTCAAAATGTTCCATTTCCAAACCGGTTGAGGTCTAACAAACAAAATCCACAAATGGAGAAGATTCTGGAGTTATTCAAGCAAGTTAACATTAACATTCCTCTTTTAGATGCTGTCCAACAAGTCCCGTCTTACGCGAAAATCTTAAAGGACTTGTGCACGAAAAAGAGGAAGTCTCAGGTACCCAAGAAAGTTTTCTTGGCTAGTGCTGTGAGTGATGCCCTTACCCAATCTTTACCACAAAAACGGAAGGACCCTGGCTGTCCTACGATTTCAATTACTATTGGGGATAAGAACATCAACCGCGCACTATTAGATCTTGGTGCCAGTGTTAACTTGCTTCCGTATTCAGTATACGAGCAATTAGGCGTCGGAGAGCTGAAACCTACGCACTGCACTCTCCAAATGGCCGACCGATCAATCACCCATCCTAGGGGTGAGCTAGAGGATGTGTTAATCAAAGTCGGGGACTTCATATTCCCCGTTGACTTCATTGTATTAGATACACAGCCTGTAGCTAACCCCCGGAATCAAATTCCGGTGATACTCGGCCGCCCATTTCTCGCAACCTCAAATGCTGTGATCAATTGTCGCAATGGTTCGATGAACCTCTCTTTTGGAAATATGACGATTGAACTCAACATTTTTAGGTTGGGGAATCAGCCCGCCGAACCTAATGCTCATATACTGGATGTCTGCTCGATCCAGGAGATCACCCCAGAAGAGTGTGAATTCGAGGAGTTTCTGTTTGATCAAGATAATCTTGACGCCACTAGTGCGTTTCTCTTTGAACCTGCTGCTGTTTCTGCGCCCGACAACGACTACGAGTGTTTCACGTTTTCGAACGATCTTAGCTGCACACAACCCGAGTTTGAATCCTTCGACTTTTCGGATGAATTACCTGAACCATCCAACTCGGTTGCCTACACTCGTTTTGAACCTTTGCTGGAGTCCTTTGAGTTCGAGACCTTTGCACCAGTCTTGCCTTCCATCGTTTCACCTCCGATGCTCGAACTCAAGTCGTTGCCATCTCACCTTAAGTATGTTTACTTAGGTGAGAACGAGACCCTCCCTGTCATCATCTCGGCTTCTCTAGCTCCCGAGCAAGAGAAAGCCCTTCTCGCGGTCTTACACAGCAACAGGCAAGCTTTTGGCTGGTCCATGGCGGACATCAAGGGGATTAGTCCCCTGATCGTTGAGCATCACATTCATCTGATGGATGATGCCAAACCAGCCCGGGATCCACAAAGACGTCTTAATCCAGTCATGAAGGAGGCTGTGAAGAAGGAGATCGTCAAATGTCTAGATAGTGGTATCATTTACCCTATCTCTGATAGCCAGTGGGTTAGCCCCATCCACGTTGTCCCCAAGAAGTCAGGCATCACGGTCATAACAAACAAGGCGAACGAGTTAATCCCTACTCGCACCCAAACTGGGTGGCGAGTTTGCATTGATTATAGGAAACTCAACGCCGCAACGCGGAAAGACCACTTTCCGCTACCTTTCATTGACCAGATGCTTGAACGATTGGCCGGACACGAGTACTACTGCTTTCTTGATGGCTACTCCGGCTATAATCAAATCCCCATTGCCGAAAAAGTCCAGGACAAGACCACTTTCACTTGTCCTTTCGGCACGTTTGCATATCGTCGCATGCCCTTTGGGTTATGCAATGCGCCCGCTACCTTCCAGCGGTGTATGATGGGAATTTTCTCAGACATGGTGGAAAAATTTCTGGAGATTTTCATGGATGACTTCTCCATCTTCGGCGATTCCTTCAACGAGTGTTTGCTGCATCTTGACGCCGTCCTTACCCGATGTAAGGATAAGAATCTCACTTTGAACTGGGAGAAATGCCACTTCATGGTGCGCGAAGGTATTGTCTTAGGACATATCATCTCGCAAAATGGCATAGAGGTTGACAAAGCAAAGATTGAGGTCATTTCCAATCTGCCTCCTCCCCGATGCGTCAGAGATATCCGAGCCTTCCTTGGCCATGCCGGTTTCTATAGACGGTTTATCAAGGACTTTAGCAAGATTGCTAGGCCCTTGACTCTTTTACTGGCCAAGGACACGCCATTCGACTTCAACTCAAGCTGTGTGACTGCCTACGAGTCATTGAAACGCTCACTCACTTCTGCTCCCGTTCTTTCTTCACCTGACTGGACTCACCCATTCGAGATTATGTGCGATGCATCCGACTTTGCCATTGGTGCTGTCCTTGGACAACACATCAACAAGATGCCGCACGTAATCTATTACGCGAGCCGAACCCTGAACGACGCCCAACTCAACTATACAACAACTGAGAAGGAATTCTTAGCTGTTGTATTTGCTTTAGAAAAGTTCAGGCCCTACCTCATCGGCTCTCCAGTCATTGTCTACACTGACCATTCTGCTCTGCGCCATCTTTTTGCGAAGAAAGATGCTAAATCTCGGTTAATCCGTTGGATCCTCTTGCTTCAAGAGTTTGACCTTGTCATTAAGGACAAACGAGGATGTGAAAACGTGGTTGCCGACCATCTCTCACGACTTCCTTCTTCGCCTTCGCTTCCAATTCCGATCAACGACGTTTTCCCGGATGAACAGCTCTTGACAGTATCTTGCGAACCCTGGTTCGCAGATATTGTGAACTATTTGGCCACAGGATTACTCCCGACTGAATGGTCGAGTCAAGACAGACTTCGCTTCTTATCCCAAGTAAAACACTTTTACTGGGACGAACCCTACTTGTTCAAGTACTGTCCCGACCAGATTATTCGTCGGTGTGTCCCTGATGAGGAATTCAAGAGTGTGCTGTCATTTTGCCACGATCAAGCGTGTGGCGGGCATTTTGGGCCTAGAAAGACAGTTGAGAAGATCTTGCAATGTGGTTTCTACTGGCCACAACTCTTCAAAGACGCTCATGACTATTGCAAGACTTACTCCCGGTGCCAACACATGGGCCGGATATCCCGGAGGAACGAGATGCCGCTCCAACCGATCTTGGTTGTGGAGATTTTCGATGTTTGGGGGATAGACTTCATGGGGCCGTTTCCCAGCTCTTTTGGGAACTTGTACATCGTTCTAGCTGTTGATTACGTCTCTAAATGGGTCGAGGCTGTGCCCAGCCGAACTAACGACAACAAGGTTGTCGTTAGGTTCCTTAAAGAAAACATTTTCTCACGGTTTGGGCACCCCCGAGCGATCATTAGCGACAATGGAAGTCATTTCTGCAATAAAACTTTCGAAGCCTTGATGCGGAAATACTCCATAAATCATAAGCTCTCTACGCCCTACCACCCCCAAACCTGCGGGCAGGCCGAAGTTTCAAATCGGCAAATCAAGCAGATACTGGAGAAGATGGTTTCCAAGAACCGTAAGGATTGGTCGCTGAAACTCACTGATGCCCTTTGGGCATTTCGAACCGCTTATAAGACCGACCTTGGCATGTCTCCCTATCGGCTTGTGTACGGAAAAGCCTGCCACCTACCTGTCGAAATAGAGCATCGCGCATTTTGGGCGATAAAGGAGCTGAATCTGTCTCTCGAGGATGCGGGCAGCCATCGGAAGCTGCAGTTGAACGAACTGAGCGAGCTTAGGGATGAGGCTTACGATAACGCGGTTGTCGTTAAGAATCGAACGAAGGTGTTTCACGATAAACACCTTTTGCGCAAAACCTTCGTACCTGGTCAGCAGGTACTGCTTTACGACACCCGACTTCATTTCCATCCTGGAAAGCTCAGATCTCGCTGTAAAGGGCCGTATTTTGTGCGGAATGTGTATCCGCAGGGCGCTGTGGATTTGGAAAATCCAAAGGACGGTTCATTTTTCAAAGTGAACGGACACCGATGCAAACCGTACCTTAGCGCCGAACCAACAGAGGAGCTCCTGTTCTTACAGGAGCCGGTTTACCCTGAATGATCTTCCTCTGCCTACCTCCAAACTTCGGTTATCCAGCCAAGAACAGTGGACACTGTTCCAAATAAGTTTGGGGGTATGTATAAACCATTTTTGTATATATTTGTGTATATTCTTTTTCTTTTCTTTAAAAACAAAAACAAAAAAAAAAATTGTGTATCGCTAACCGACATTTTTGACCCTTCAAATGATCTCTTCATGCAATGACAGTGAGGACACTGTCCAGTTTAAGTTTGGGGGTACGCTCGGTATGCATTTCTTACCTTCGCATTCATATGTATATTTTGCATCTGCATATTAAAATCCATAAAATCCATAAAAATCTGAAAATTTTCTAAAAATATAAAAACTTTTCTGTCAAGTTAGCTAGTGGAAGAACTCTGATTCAACATTTCGACGGTTTTGTTTGAAAAAATAGGAATAACTAAATCTTATGTTTAGATTTTGAAAACCTGAAAGATAACTCTCCTTTGAAATTAACTATAGCTGATATACGTCTTTACATCACACTACACGTGTCGTGAGTTTTTGGGAATTAGATGACAAGTCTTTTATGTTGAAAAACTTTTAAACAGATAAATGATTTTCTGAGGATCAAATAGGTTTGTTCTGAAATAAGTAATGTCAAGAATAGTTTATGAAGTAAAGCGAATATGAAGGAATGTTATTGATGCCGTAATTGGAGCTAAGTCTGAAAAATAACCCATCTGAAACTTGATTGGAATGATTACACACCAAACCCACTAAACACGTCTTTTATCCAAAAAAAAATAAATAATTGAACTGCCGGTTATATCTCCGTTCGTATTAAATCATCTGATTTTCACGCCAAACTGTCTTTTGTTTTTGGACCTAGGTAACTTGAGTAATTAAGTCCGCTGGGGTGTTTCTACACCTAATGCCCTAAAACCAACTGGTTTGGGAGCATTGGCCCAAAGCTCGCTAAGAAGCCTAGAAAGTCCAGGTTAAAACAAAGTCAAGCAAGTGTTCTCTCCGAGTTAAAATTCCTAACGGTTCTTTGTGTGAGAATAATCTTGATAAAAGACAGGCTTTTATAAAAATTTTAGCGGAGATATGAAGGTTTTATTCTATGATAAAGACTATTGCACGTTCACAGAGGTGTGTATGAAATGAAAACAAGAAAAAGGTGGAGTGAAAAATACGACTTAGTTTCCTGTTAAGGAAGATAGAAATTCTGAAGTTGAAACCTTACTGGAAAACGAAACTTGAAAAATGCTTAACTCTCTATAAAACTTATGTGATCCTTTTAAAATTGTTATCTGGGCTTTATTGTGCGACATGATGACTTTAATCGATCCTTCTGGAACTTAACGACACTATTTGCACTGCACGTAAAGACATATAAAATCTGTAGTTAAATAAGAAGTGAGGTGTGAAAAATAAAGGTTCGATGGTCTACACTTAGGATAATAGAATTGTTATTTTCTGAAACAAAACTTTAGGATTTGAATCTTAGTTATTTTACAAAACCAACTTGACCGGATTTTGTGGGTAGTATCCGCTGAAAACCCTCAGGAGACAACACTCCTCCTACTAGGGACACCTAGAGGTTTAAACGGCTTGTTGCACATGCTCAGTGCAATCGCGTTCCCTGCGAAAGTGAGGTTAGGAAATTTTTTGTGAATAAATGGGCTTTGCTCGGGACGAGCAAATGATAAGTTTGGGGGTATTTGTTCATATCAGATTTTTGCATTTTCATACCGCCCAATTTTTATCACATTGCATATCCGTAGATACTCTTGAGCCGTGTTTGCTAGTCAAATGCAGGATACAGGTTCTCGGTTCTAAAACGGTGAAATTCATGGAAAACACGACAAAATCCGGGTTCCTGCCAACCACAGATAAAACACGGTCTCCGCTCTTCATCCGTATGTTGCCAGATACCAGTTTAGGAAGACAAAATGTCAAATCAATGTCGTTTTCATGCACAAGGCTCAATGGCAGCACAAGATCCAAGAAATCTACGTGGAGCTCGAGGCAATCATGACAAAAACATCCACAAAAGTCCACCTTTCCCTCAACAGAAATTCTGGAAAAATCGTGAAGACAATTTGAGAAAATACATATGCCAGAATAATGTACACATCAAACCAGGGAAGCACAAAAACTCCCATGCCCTAACTCCACAGTAGTGCGGCGGATCCACGGCATAGGGAGGCTTAGGCCGCGGATCCGCGGCCATACTGAGGAGTCAGGGCATGGGCTTTTGGGGGTAGAATTGTCTTTTCGTGTGTGTTCTGGTGGTTGCCCTAGGTTTTCATTTTTTGGCCTATAAATAGCCCAGAACTTTGTGAAGGAAAGGGTGCATTCTTGTATTTTTTCATTTTGCTAAGTTTAGTGTGTTTCTTCTTCCTCTTCTCACCTCTTCTCCATTGAAACTTGTAGTGAGCTTATGAGTGAAGAGTGATGAATAAAGAAGAACCATTTATTATCATGCTTGTCTCTTTATCTTGTTAATTGTTGTAATTTTAATTTGTTAAGTAGTCGTTGTTATTTTCTTGTTGTTTCTTTCTTCTCTCTTTTTCTTTATCCTTAATACGACAATGATGCTTACGCTCGATCCTCGCCAAGGTGAGGTCGCAAATAGCTAGTCGTATTCTTCTAATCTCCTTCTTTCTATCTTCCTCTTTTGTTTTGTTTTATTTTTCCGTATCATGATGTGTGAGTAGTTCATACTTGTTAGGGTAGGATAAGGGAAGTTTGAGAGAAGGAAATCTCTCTCACTCTTTCCTTGCCCAACAGCTTAAATCGACTCCCGTTAATTGAACCACAATCCGCTCCTTACGGCACCCTATCCTACATGATAGCGGTGATTCCGTAGTGAGACCGGTTGTGGTTGAATTAACCGGAGGTTATGGCTAAGAGCCAAGAACGGACGGACAAGCACCAAAAGGAAGGACTTATGCGTTGGAAAGCCTAGCTTATACTCGCAAGTTCCTTCCTAGTCGTGCTAATCCCCGTTGTTGCCGATTACCGTAACACCGATATTAAGAGGGGCAACGAAAGATGTGGAGACTCCTAACTCAAACTAACCTAATCCTAACCCTAACAAGCTCTCTTTAAAACATCAACTTAACACTTAGATAATCACAAACAACTCTGAACTCTCGGACTTAACTCGTTAAAACACATTGAAAAAGACTCCCATCTCCCTGCGGACGACCCGTACTCAACCGGCTAGCTACAAGCGAAACCGTCTTGATTGCGGTATTTAAACTAAAACTTGAACACGCACAACCTCTAACAATCAGTTGGACAGAGTGAGAATGAGAGAGGATTTCCAAATCGAACCTACCCATACCCAATTGAATCCAACAACTCCAATTTTCAAACATGTGTCCAAAATGATGGGTTGTGCAAATTTGTAGTGTTTGATTTGCCAAATTGTGAGGAACCCCTTTCGAGTGAAACCGCACCTAATCCTTTCGATATTTACACCTCCCATCTAGAACCTAAATCGATAGATATCCATGCTTTTGATGAGGTGTCTAAAGAAATTAATTTTCACTTGATTGAGGATATAGACACCGGGAATATTTCGGATGATGAACCTGTCGATTTGATTGAAATTTTATGTTCAACTCATCATCCCGAGTCATTAGATGTTTCTCCCGAACTTCATATGCGTTTTGATGTTGAAAATAATGGCATGGATGAGATAAATTTTGAGGAGAATTATAAGGATAGTATTGAGGAGAGTTTTGAAGATAATATTGAGGTTGAACCATTATTGTTTGATGTGTCGGATTTTCTAATTCAGCCTCCTGAACCTTTAACTGTTATATCACCCTCCCTCCTTTCTATCGTTCCGACCACGCACAACATCACGCTTGAAGACTGTGAGCTTGAAAAGTTTTCCTTTGAATCTGACACAGTTCTCCCAGCCGATAACACTTACGAGTGTTTCACTTTTTTGGACGATGTTGATGTCTCCCCGTCCGAGTTTGAGTCCTTTACATTTTCAGACGAGTTAGTTGAACCATCATACTCGGTTGCTTACAGTCGTTTCGAACCATTGTTGGAATCTTTCCAGTTCGAGACAGTTTATTACAGTGAGAATGAGACTATACCTACTTCACCCCCTTTCGCCATTCCTATCATTTCGACCGTACAAGAGACCGTTACGCTTTCATCTCCTATACCAAATTCGGCGTACCCATGCTTTCTTGCGAATCTTGAGGGATTTGACCCCATTTTGTAAGTGCACGGCGGCGCCCCGGCCGTCGATCCGACGCCGGAATGCGGAAGCGGTGATAAACTTAAATTTTGCGGACTTAGCAAACCGGCACCACCGCGCACTAAACACCCGGATCGAACCATTAACTAGTCCTAGCTATCTACAAGAAAGGGAATAGAGATGTACCGACGATCCAAGTCCTCCGGTCTTCTCGTCATGGTCCCGATCTCCTGCGGAATGTCTCGTCTCCTCCTCGTCGCCAGAAGTGCACCACATCGCCTACTTCTTATACGGGCTCCCACCTCAATGCCGAGGCAACTCGGGCACGAAGCCGGCTACTCGACGTGCCCAAGGTTCGTTGTAGAATATGTAGTAGAGGATTGTGTCTCATTTGGGGTTCATGGAGGTGCCTTTTGGTGGAGGAAAAAGATCTTAGAGAGAGGTGAAGAAAAATGTAGCATACAAAGGGAATGAGAGTAACATTTTTCTCTACCCAAAAGAAATGAATCCCATTCCCTTCTCAAAAGTGGCCGGCCCTCTTTGTGAATGGGGAGGGAGTGTGAAGTGAGGAGAGAGAGCCAAGGATTAATCAATCACAACCATAATGCAAGGGAGAGAGAAAAGCTCATGATATCAAGAAATGATTGCAAGTAAATAACCTCACTCCAACTACCAAATCATCAACAACCATCATGTCCCTCCATCATCATACAAAAGTCAAGCCATGATGAGGTTATGAAGTCAAATGATGGGACAAGTATCATGACATGATAATATGCAAAGACCCCCTCCACAAAAGTCTATTTGCAACAATGCAAATAAACCCTCCTCCACCAATCTTCGGCCAATGAACGGAACAATGAAAATCGGCCGAAACGGAAAGCAAACTGGCAACTCCAGAAAACTGTTCCCGTAATAAATTACAGGAAAAACCCCGATACTGTGCATACACACCCGCATCTGTATTTCGACCGAAATACAGATGCAATGAGACAAACTCTACACTGTACTATACTAGGATCCGGCTTATACCAAAGCCGGCCAGTAATATCCGTTCGATCCTGATCCGTGCAATACCGCACGTATCTGATCGAACCCTGCCATATAACCATACGGCCTATAGTACAAACTGTCCGATCCTGATCCGTGCAATACCACACGTATCTGATCGGACCTTGCCATATCTCCATACGGCCTCTACAACCTTTCGCCCGAAAGCTGAGTAACTGAATGTGGGGGACTCTAAAGACTCGTCAACACCTCGGTTGTGGATTTAACCACTAGCACGTCAGAGGTATAAGCCAATACGTAACGGGCTACCAAGTATTGACTAAAAGGGACATCTTTGAGTGAACTCAGCCTGACAACCCTACAGAGCCTGTCAGTGACAATATCCGTGCAGTCCGGTCCGTTCGTCTATGAGTATCGCATGGCGGGCCTAGGGGGTTGGTAAAAGTCAGACCCCCAAAAGCGGTACAAGTCGTGTCGGAGTGTAGCCCAGAACACCCTGAGATACTACTGGAATACCTACCAGTAAATCTCCTTGCCTTGGCCAAGGACTTTGTGTAATGGCTCTCCTAGACACAGCACGACCTCACCCCCAATACCGGGAGAGACGAACCCCTGAAGATACGCTCACTGCCTCCATGTGGCTCGGGACTGTACCCAACTAAAACCTGTTTGCACGACTCCTTTGAGCCGTGGTAGGGTAGTAATCAAAGTACAGTGAGAACTCACACGAGACAAATGACGATCCCCAGGTCGATGAACTAACCTGCACACATGTCACCAGGGAACTGCCATCTGACGTCTGGTATATGACCAACTAGCATGTTCCCGGCGAGTCCTGTCCGGTGTACTCATAACTCAATGAGCACCTGTATACATCTTAGGTGATCCAACTGACACCAGTGGCTTGTGAGACCGGCCACCGCCCCTCGTCGGGGTCTCGACTGTATACACTAGTCTACTAATGGAGTATCGATGCCCGGTCTCGAAACTCCCACGACTAGGGACCTTTTAAGGATATGCTTGTAGACCCCCAGCTCCCACTTATATGATCGCCCTCATACTGCTGGTGGTCAAGCATGAATCCTAGGGGCTCTATCAACGTGTAATAGCGACGTGTCAGGTCACCTAAAGCAGTACACGATGATAAAGGTAAACCAGATAGCATACTATCATCTCGAGTAAGACTGTCCTACCGGGATAGGTCCTCCCTCAATCATTACAATCACGTACCTGTGACCTAATAATTGACTCTGAGGGCACTATCTCCAACAATCTCCCACTTGCACTCAAGGCTAATTATTGCGATGTCGCATACTCACAGCCCGTGTGATACCGAACATCCAACTCCTCTACTAGTCAGTCTCACAAAGCTCGTTTGCGGAACTATTGCGTTCGAGGAATAGCCTCAGTGAGTGGATCCGCTTAGTTGTTTCTTTCTATGTCTCTCTATATCTCAAGTTCGCGGAGAAAGCTATCTCCCAAAAAGAGCAATACCTGTCTCAGAATATGTCTGGATGTCTGATGGGACCTAGCTCATAAATGAACTCCAAATCCAAACTTCTTAGACTGTATCGTCAACTGAACTTAATCAGTATCCTGCGCGCCATGCCTCCCTCAGTATTGCCTTGGACCACCTGTCCAAAATACTGCCCCTCATCAGAAGGAAAACTATAACTCTGACAACCTCCTTATCGTCTATGTCACCTTGGAAGCCTGGAATGATAACTGTCTCCTGAATGAGGCTGTCGTTATCATATCCCTAGAACATCCACTTATGTTCTAAAACTGCTTCCGACTGTTTCTCCAGGATTGGATTAATGTCAACTTATTGCATCTAGTGCAAGAACAACATCTGGTGTGGTACTTGACATCTCACGATTGGCTCAATTGCCTGAGCAAGTGATCTGCCAATCATGCTCGTCCCTCTCCCCTTTAGTCTGTAAGACACCTTTGGAGAGGGTGACTCCATTACCTGCAGGTACACTACCGTGCCTGGAGTCGTCCATCCTAAATACTCTTAGAATGCTGTCAAGTACCCTGATTGGGAAACCACCCAAATCTAGATCATAGATCTAGTAACCAGTATGTCTGATATAAAATCCATTTCCTTTGTGGAGAAACAACTGTGTGACGACCAAAGTATAACCGATCGTAGTGTAGGAGTTTCTTTTCCTACTCTGTGTATATCATCCAAATACCAGGATATTACACCCTACTACCTTCTCAACAGATCCATCCCCTATTCTGATGAAGTCAAACCCATGACTGTCACGTCAGAAATAGATGATCTATCTCCGCCACATCTGCTCTTAGTCTATAAATAGACATAAGCAACCTGTCCACCAATGCTTCCACTGCTCCCACTGACTACGACAACCCTCTGGCAGAGTCATATAGACGTACACTTCTAAAACTGGTTTAGAACGATGCTATACTCATTCTCCCGCCGGGTCTCGTAACCTGGAACAACAGCAATGGCAATTGTGGGTAAACAAGAACTTCCCTGTCACCGTCCTTGAGGCTACCGTAGTGCCTCTCGGGTGCCTGAAGTTACCCACCTTATCTGCGGAGTGGCCAATGGAATGTCAATACAGATTGAATCTTTAGGTTCCTTATCAAATCTTCAGTAATCGTTTGTGGTTCTGGAATCACTTCCAGTTCTACCATACTCCCACTACTGTTTTCTGAAAAAATCCATCTTTAATAAAACTGTGGCGAGTCTAGAACAATATCGCTATTGTTCATCCAGATGGTAGAAAGTCAACCCTCGTCATAGCCTGGGTCAACCCACAAATAGCCATTACAGAAACGTGCCTTGAGTTGTCCAGTGTCTGGTTTTAATCATAAACCGGACAACTCCCCGTACCTTAACATCGTTAAGATATGAACTGTTCTATATCCAATATAGAAACAGAGGCACTGATTTAATTGAACCATATTCAAATCATGCAGCTGTCCCCAGCGCATGTCAACTAAATGGAAGGAGGCCGATCAGCATTACTCAACTTAGGAATACTTCCAATTATGAGTAACCTGAAAGAGAAGCAAGATCTCTTTATCATTACTATCAACTGAATACCATACACAAGTATCTACATCTTCGATCTCTTTGAAGAATCCCGATACTTGCTATACCTGGTTCTCTACTCTATTCAAATACCTATAACTTCTCCAAATTCGGACCCTGTGTTTCCACGAAACACCTGTCTAAAAATCAGAGAAGTCATAAGTAAACCGAATATAGTACGAGGACCAACCCCTCTGTCCTGATGGACCCTGGACAACATACAATACTCTGTATAAGTCCCTTGAGTCTGATAACTCATTCACTGTGTGTCGTAGGTTGAAAACTGTACTTATGGTTAAGAAGAATTACACCGCTGTTCAATGCTCCTTACCTAACCATCCACTGATATAGGTAAATGTCGTAGACATAATTTCAAAAAGGTATATCTCACTCTATGAAAATAGACGTACAGATATATCAATTTGAAATTGGTGCATAACAGCGGATATTCAAAACCAAATATTTGCCGACCGGCAAACAGCCCAGGTGATTTCCTCAAATATCACCGATTACAACGAATCCCGATATAATGAGGATGATCACCCAATTCCCAATAACTTACTCCCACTCATCATCTGTAAAACCATACAGATGTGAGAATCGTACCTGGTAAATACATACCCTGGAGTAAGTATCTAATCGGGAAATCAGTTTTCTTTTAACAGTACACAGTGAGACTGAAACATTGAAATGTTCCGATGGGGTATCCTGGTATTCCTAGTAATGCCTCTTCCAGATTCACGACTGTAACCGTATAGTTCTTTGCCACCTCTCCAAATCCCTTCATATGTCTTTAGTCTTTACCTTCTGCACACCCTTTTAGGCCAAATGGTTTTCTTCCTTCCCTACCGTTCGGCACCAGCCTATGGTTTGGAAGAAGACTATCCAATAAGCATAATGGGTGTACTGTCCCAATCCTAGGAACACTCGCAATGCGAGAGAAGGTGAGGATAAAAGACAACCGAATAAACCTTATTCCTATTTCTCCTTAACCAGAATCCATCCCCGAACTGGAACCAGTTCCATTCGAGTTCGTATATAACCATACGATGGAGTATCCAAATAAACTGTGGATCTTCGTAGTGATACGGAGTGTCCTGGAGAAATACAAAGGTGATGTGGGAGTGGTAACGAAATATTTGGTTTGGTCGTGAATATCTGTTGCAATTTACTTTGCCCTCTTACTAATCCCTTGCTTTGTCTGAACTTAATACCTTCTGCACACCATCGTTATGCTAATTGGTTTTCTTCATTCCCTACCGGTCGGCACCAGCCTAAGGTTTGGAAGAAGACAATCCAATTTGCGTAATAGGTGTACTACCCCTAAACCAAGGAGTACTCGTAACCTGAGAGAGGGTAAAAGGAAAAGACAACTGAATAATCCTATCCGTTTTCTCCAGAACCGGAAACCATCCTCGAATAAATTCTTTCGAGTTCGTATCTAACCATACGATGGTTTTGTCCAATGGAAGTGGACGTTCGTAGTAAAACGGGGTGTCCTGGAGAAAAGGGTAAAAGTAGGAGTGGCAATGAGGTTTGCAACTCTGACAATCCAAAAGCCGATGTTTAAGAAGGTTCGGTCAACTTGGTCACTGAGTCAAAGTCTTAGGGTCGGGTCAAATGGTCGCTGCCAGAGAGAGAGAGAAAAGAAACACTCAGCGTGCACTCTAACCTAGATCAGAATGGTTACCAATTTATCTAATCTGGAATCCTCCCACTGTACCTCAAATTCTCCTCCAAACCTGAAAGAAGAATTAGTCGGGGTCACCCGAGGAGTAAACTAACTCATCAGTGGGAATCGGGATCCAACTCTCATCGCATGACAACGTGACGGAATCCGCTCACGGTATCACACTCCAGAAGGTATGCGCATATCTGGCAAGTTTCAGTACTTTTGAAACTCCCGATGTGATTTCTGCCCCATGCTCTTATGACCTTGGCGTGAGGTCAAAATATCATAAGTCACATGTCAAGTTCTACCCATCATTATCCAGGTTAATCTGAACCCACCCGTACATACCCTTGACGTAGGCCAAAATAGTAGTACGACTGTCCCAAACCAACGCATCTATCTATGCAACAGATAAATACCCGGCAGCTACCAAACACTATACCTTGGCGTGAGGTCAAAATACATAGCTTGAATACTACCGAATATTTAACTGAAATGATGGAGGGCTACGAATGGTTTCTGGCGAAAACCTTTAACGTAATGAACTTGATATCGTTGAAGGAACGGATAGCTTTTTGAAAATATAGTGACGAAAACCTTCGCTAAAGAGGTCACTCCCGGTGAAGGGATCTCGGCTCTTTCCCCGTAGAATGGGGTGCAGGATATTCCAACTGAATACCACGGTGCAAAGCAAAAGTAATCGGTTATAGTGAAGTTAATGCCCTGACGCAAACCTTTTGTCCAAGGGGTCACTCCCGGTGAAGGGATCTCGGCCCTTGCCTCGTCGACTGAGGAGCAGGATATTCCAACTGAATACCACGATGCAAAACAAAAGTGAACGTCCTTGCAATAACAGCTTTTTGAAAAATGTTCCAACAACATCAGATTAGGTTTGTTTTAAAACTTGCATTGATCCGAATCAATGCAGTCCCATCAATTGATCACACCAAAAGAACGAAAATATACTGATGTACGTATATGCCATCCGCATTCGCCACTGGGTCCCGTCATTACCCGTTAGGTTAGCTAACTAACGACAGAGCGGGGACTGGACTAGCGCGGATACAAAACATATACAACATCTACTAATATATATACCAATATATTATATTCGCTCAAGGCGTGAATAAAATGCAACATCACAGAAATGTACAGCATCACAGAAACAATACAGATATCTGGGATCCCCGGGTTTCACAGAGCCACTACTGAAACCCGACGTTCCCCTGGTCGTGTGGATAGCCTGTGCAATGAAAACCTATACCCCCTACGAGTGCGGCGAATAGCCTGCCAATCCTGGAGTGAAGCCCCTTCCGTCCCAATGCCATGAGATGCGGGCTTGTTGCCTTCTAGAACCCGGCTATCCGTGCACCCCTCCGCGGGGTAACCCTAGTACAGAAAGTAAAATATACATACACCGGGTACATCGACCGCAACCAGGTCGTGCCCCAAAATAATAATACAAACTGGCAGTGACGGCAGTCCACATGTCGGACGCTCGCCCCGCAATATCAAATGTACATGATACAACAGAACTGTACTAGCATTGCATCCAGGCTATCCCCCACGACCGATCCGCAACATCACAGCAAAAACAAAATATCAACGTGAAAGTCACGTTCGCAAATCCGTCTAACCGGGCTATAGCAGTTAGACCGGATTTACCGATCAAGTGACATTCACGGTCGCAGATATAATGTAAATACTGTGAAAAATGTGTTTAAAATATCCGATCGATCAAAAATTAACAAGTGGGCCCCCAATCAAAACTGTAGCACTCACAGAAATCCTGGGCCCAATTTTAATATTCCAAAACCCATATTTTAAGCCCAGAAGGCCTCTGTAAAAAATTGGTGAAGTGATCTCCACAGTGTGCGGCGGAAGGGCGGCGGGAAGGGGGTTTTCGCGGCGGTTCCGCGCTCCCACTGTGGAGTTACTTCGTCGAATTTTTACAGAGCTCTTAGATTTTCCAGTACATCAATATTTTACAACCTGAAAAATTTTTCGACACCAAAAATTTCCAACAGAAAACTGATGCTAACAAAAATGTAGTTTTGGAACATTCGATCGATCGAAACAGAAAAACACATTAAACCAAGCTAGACTATGTTAATGGCGAGGCTCTGATACCACTGTAAGTGCACGGCGGCGCCCCGGCCGTCGATCCGACGCCGGAATGCGGAAGCGGTGATAAACTTAAATTTTGCGGACTTAGCAAACCGGCACCACTGCGCACTAAACACCCGGATCGAGCCATTAACTAGTCCTAGCTATCTACAAGAAAGGGAATAGAGATGTACCGACGATCCAAGTCCTCCGGTCTTCTCGTCATGGTCCCGATCTCCTGCGGAATGTCTCGTCTCCTCCTCGTCGCCGGAAGTGCACCACATCGCTTACTTCTTATACGGGCTCCCACCTCAATGCCGAGGCAACTCGGGCACGAAGCCGGCTACTCGACGTGCCCAAGGTTCGTTGTAGAATATGTAGTAGAGGATTGTGTCTCATTTGGGGTTCATGGAGGTGCCTTTTGGTGGAGGAAAAAGATCTTAGAGAGAGGTGAAGAAAAATATAGCATACAAAGGGAATGAGAGTAACATTTTTCTCTACCCAAAAGAAATGAATCCCATTCCCTTCTCAAAAGTGGCCGGCCCTCTTTGTGAATGGGGAGGGAGTGTGAAGTGAGGAGAGAGAGCCAAGGATTAATCAATCACAACCATAATGCAAGGGAGAGAGAAAAGCTCATGATATCAAGAAATGATTGCAAGTAAATAACCTCACTCCAACTACCAAATCATCAACAACCATCATGTCCCTCCATCATCATACAAAAGTCAAGCCATGATGAGGTTATGAAGTCAAATGATGGGACAAGTATCATGACATGATAATATGCAAGGACCCCCTCCACAAAAGTCTATTTGCAACAATGCAAATAAACCCTCCTCCACCAATCTTCGGCCAATGAACGGAACAATGAAAATCGGCCGAAACGGAAAGCAAACTGGCAACTCCAGAAAACTGTTCCCGTAATAAATTACAGGAAAAACCCCGATACTGTGCATACACACCCGCATCTGTATTTCGACCGAAATACAGATGCAATGAGACAAACTCTACACTGTACTATACTAGGATCCGGCTTATACCAAAGCCGGCCAGTAATATCTGTTCGATCCTGATCCGTGCAATACCGCACGTATCTGATCGAACCCTGCCATATAACCATACGGCCTATAGTACAAACTGTCCGATCCTGATCCGTGCAATACCGCACGTATCTGATCGGACCTTGCCATATCTCCATACGGCCTCTACAACCTTTCGCCCGAAAGCTGAGTAACTGAATGTGGGGGACTCTAAAGACTCGTCAACACCTCGGTTGTGGATTTAACCACTAGCACGTCAGAGGTATAAGCCAATACGTAACGGGCTACCAAGTATTGACTAAAAGGGACATCTGTGAGTGAACTCAGCCTGACAACCCTACAGAGCCTGTCAGTGACAATATCCGTGCAGTCCGGTCCGTTCGTCTATGAGTATCACATGGCGGGCCTATGGGGTTGGTAAAAGTCAGACCCCCAAAAGCGGTACAAGTCGTGTCGGAGTGTAGCCCAGAACACCCTGAGATACTACTGGAATACCTACCAGTAAATCTCCTTGCCTTGGCCAAGGACTTTGTGTAATGGCTCTCCTAGACACAGCATGACCTCACCCCCAATACCGGGAGAGACGAACCCCTGAAGATACGCTCACTGCCTCCATGTGGCTCGGGACTGTACCCAACTAAAACCTGTTTGCACGACTCCTTTGAGCCGTGGTAGGGTAGTAATCAAAGTACAGTGGGAACTCACACGAGACAAATGACGATCCCCAGGTCGATGAACTAACCTGCACACATGTCACCAGGGAACTGCCATCTGACGTCTGGTATATGACCAACTAGCATGTTCCCGGCGAGTCCTGTCCGGTGTACTCATAACTCAATGAGCACCTGTATACATCTTAGGTGATCCAACTGACACCAGTGGCTTGTGAGACCGGCCACCGCCCCTCGTCGGGGTCTCGACTATATACACTAGTCTACTAATGGAGTATCGATGCCCGGTCTCGAAACTCCCACGACTAGGGACCTTTTAAGGATATGCTTGTAGACCCCCAGCTCCCACTTATATGATCGCCCTCATACTGCTGGTGGTCAAGCATGAATCCTAGGGGCTCTATCAACGTGTAATAGCGACGTGTCAGGTCACCTAAAGCAGTACACGATGATAAAGGTAAACCAGATAACATACTATCATCTCGAGTAAGACTGTCCTACCGGGATAGGTCCTCCCTCAATCATTACAATCACGTACCTGTGACCTAATAATTGACTCTGAGGGCACTATCTCCAACACATTTCACGACGAGTTGATAGATTAGCACAATCGCTTTTAGCATATCGGTCATCACAAATTGCGCTAATTTATTCACTCAATTTACACCCTCAAGATCGTACTCCACTTCTTTCTCTTTTCCGCCATTATTCTTCCCCACCGAGACCGTATCCCATTTCTACCTCCATACGGTCTCGTGTGCTTCTCATTTCTTTTCTTTCCACCTCATTATTTCACAAACCCTACCATTATCACGATAAGATCTTTGAATGGTTGGTGCTAACCTTTGGCTTATGTAAGGCTAAGCTTAAGTTTGGGGGAACCTTGTTGTATATATATTTTTGTTTTTCTTTTAACAATAAAAAAAATTAGAAAAAAAAAATTTGTAAATAAATAATCAGGGGAGTGCCGACATTTTGACCCTCTTGGTGTAGCATGACAGTGAGGACACTGTCAGGTTTAAGTTTGGGGGTATGCTTGGTACGTCTTCTTCCTTCGCATTCATTTGTACATATTTTTGAATTTGCATACTTATTTTTAAAAAAACCATAAAAATTGAAAATTTTCAAAAATTATAAAAATTAATGTATTCAATTTTTGCTTATTTGACTAGAGTTTGACAGATAGGTTAACTAGGTACGAATAACTAGATCTTAGACTTAGTAAATTAAAAACCCTAAAAATAACCTTCCTTAAAATTTATCGGTAGAAAGTATATGTCTTTGTGGTTTATTTAGAAATAGGCAAATTTTGGGTTCACTTCTTGGGCTAAGTCGAAATAAAGGAAAAGTTATTGATTTTTATTAAAGTATAAGTTTGAAAAATAACTCCTAGCTTAAATCTAGATTCTGAAAATGTATACCCTACAATTTGCACAATCACGCATCTTGAAACCTGGAATAGTAGAAGAGACCTTGAAATGCTCTTGTCTAAAGTTCTTAGTACAATGAAAATAAAAGAAAAAAGTGTGAATAAAGAAACAAGAAAAAAATGAACACTGGTTTTTGTGATTACTTAAGGCTGCAAAAATAGAAAAATATTTAGCGAGGGTGCTTCATCACCTAGTGCCTTAGACCAACTGGTTTGGGAGTCACTACTAAAGCCTTGGGTGTTGCAAGACTAGGAATTACGCTTTAAAAGTGCAAACATATCTTGTAATCGGTTGTTGGTACCTCAAGAGGTATTAACGATCGCATGAAGGATGTGTAAGCAAAAATTCAATTGAAAATTCATCTACTAATAAGTGCTTTGGACAACGGACGAGAGTATGATTGCTTGATTTGAATTTCCAAGTGTAGGGTTGATCTATACACACACGTAGGGGTATGTAATTGGAGTTTAGATGAGAGAAAGGGATGAAGAATAGAACTTGTATCTTTAGTAAAGTTGATAGAAATTCCTAAGTGGAGATGGAACTTTAGAAGGAAAACTTAAGAGATGTCGAAAGCTAAGTAGGTCTACATAACATATAATCTTATGTTAAATAATGAGGAAGTGTGAAGAATGTGGGTGGATAATTTACAAGTATAAGATAATAGAATTCCTTGTTGGAAAAATTAATTGGAGAACAAAAGTCAATGGGCCGAATTGATAGGATTTTGTGGGTGTAATCCGCTGAAAACCCTCAGGAGACAACACTCCTCCTACTAGGGACACCTAAAGGTTTAACGGCTTGTTGCACGTGCTCAGTGCAATCGCGTTTCCCTGCGAAAGTATGGTTAGGATTTTAGTGAAGAAAAAAATAAGTTTGCTCGAGGACGAGCAAAAGATAGGTTTGGGGGTATTTGTTCACACCAGAATATTGCATTATTATATTCCCCATTCTTATTCTTTTTTATAAATAAACAGGTACTTTTGACGCATGTCTGCTACATGTTACAGGTTACAGGTTCTTGTAGCAAAAACAGTAAAAAACACAAAAGACGACACGAAAGAAGGATTTTTGACCAAAAAATAGGAGGATCTTATTAAAGCCTAAAAGAAGAACAGTTCACCATCAACAAGGCAACGCAAGGTCCAAGAATACAAAGTAGACGGTTAAAAATCCATTGCAAAGTGTTCACTGAAAATCTGAAATCAATGCAGAAGCTCAAATAGAGAAAAAACTGAAGAAATGAGAAGCCCAAAGAAACCTGAATCATCCCAGAAAAACCCATCACCTGAGCTTACTAAAGGGCCGCGGAACCGCGGCCCAAGCCCGCAATTGCCGCGGTTCCGCGGCCATAAGAAGACAAAAGAGAAATTTTTTTTTACCAAAATGTCGTGGCGGCTCTGAAAAGTTGACCTAGGGCTATTTTTGTAATTGTAGACATGCGGATCAAAATGTAACCTAGGATTTCCTATTTTTTATAAATAGGAACTCTAATCATTGTAAACTTTATGCCTCCTTTTAATGAAATAAAATTTAGATCTCTTTATGGAGAGCATCGGTGTCTCTCTTCAATTCATCTATTCAGATCTGACAACCCTGCGTAAATGGTTGGAGAGATCCATCTGTAAAGTAAGTAGATTTATTTATTTTCCTGCCCAAGATTAAATTTATTTTCCTGCCCTAGTATAGATTTTATTTATCTGCCCTAGTTATAACTTTCAATTAATTGCCCTAGGTAGAATAATTAGGTTTTTAGATTTAATAACCAATCCGAATACCCTTCGGAATTAACTCGTTAGCGCGATTAGGAGATTCACAAAATCCCTGTGGACCGACCCGTACTCACCGGCCAGCTTCATGCGACGCCGTTCTTGATTGCGGTTTAGAAATAGTTTTTGACATACAAATCAGTGCACAGAGAATTATTTGGAGTAGAATAATTTGTGTTTGCTTGATCGAAATTTTAAGATGTTTGGCTAATTTGATTATATCTGTGATGTGTTTAATGTGTTCGTAAACCTCCCCTAACTGCTAATATGTCGGTTAGCTGGGGGTTGCCCATTTATGTAATGATTTTTACTGGTTTGTGTTTGTGGACCTGTTCGATTGTCGTGAATGGATAGCCGGGTATGTGAGACGGGTGTTTCCTTCATTCAAATGTAATTTGGAAATTGTTGTAATATTCTTTTGCGGGGCACATCCGGGCTGAGGTTGTAGTCACCGTTGTATTATTTCATTTACTGTTTTCTGCTCTTAGGATAGACCCAAGATAGGAAACACAAACTACCGGGTACTTTGAAATGTTTAGTGGCTTACTCAACGTTGTCGAGGGAGACTGCTTCACTTCGGGTACTTGGCAGGTAGTTTGTCGTACCCGTAGGGGTCTAGGGTGGGGTTTTGGCTATTCATCGCGACTGTGTAATCCGTCTTTCTTTGCAGGCTCAAAAGGAATGCGGATTCGTAGAAAATCCAATATGTTCATCTGTGATCTTGAATGCTTATTATTGCGTCTGACGAATGTACAATATCTATATATGATAGCTATTAGGCGTCACTTATATTTTACACCCGCGCTAGCCCAGCCCCCGCTCTGTCGTTAGTTAAGTAACCTAACGGGTGAATGACGGAACCCCGTGGCAAATGCGGATGGCATGAGAGGACGTTGTATTTTCATTGTTTTCTGCAATGATAGGTTAATTGATGTGACGCGTTATATTAATGCAAAGAAAATAAACCAAAGTTGAATCGTTGGATCGGTTTAAAAGAAACCACTCGGTTATTTTAAAACAGAAGATATTTTTAAATTGCGGGCTTAAGCCACTCCTTTTAAAAGCTATCAGGTTCCTTCGATCATATCAAGTTCACTACGTTCACGGTTTCGCCAAAACCATTCGTAGCCCTCCGTCATTTCATTTGGGTATTCAGTAGTATTCAAGTTATGTATTTTGACCAACGCCAAGGCATAGTGTTTGGTAGCTGCTGGGTATTCATTTGTTGCATAGATAGATGAGTTAGTTTGGGACAGTCGTATTATCATTTGGCCAACGTCAGGGGTATGTACGGATGGGTTCAAATTAACAAGATAATGATGGGTAGAACTTGACATGTGACTTATGATATTTTGGCCAACGCCAAGGTCATAAGAGCATGGGGCCGAAATTTATATCAGGAATTTCTAATGAAACTGAAATTTGCTAAAAGTTGCATACCATTTGGAGTGTGATAATTCTGGTAGGATTCCTTCAGCTTTATCACACGATGTTATTTGGTTCTCGATCCTACTGTGAGTATCCGCTACTCATCAGGAGATTCGTCACTTAACGATCAATGCTATAAACTAAGTAGGTGTCGAGAAAGGTGTCAGCGGGGCTACGCCCCCAGAGAAAAGTGGTTATCTTATTAAGGAACTTCGCGAAAGCGTCGTAAAAGCTCCCTCGAAATGCCGACACCGGCCTGGCTGAACGGTTAAGCAAGTATTGTACTGTGAGAATAGTCCTGACTAGTTCTTCTTTTTTGGTTTGAGGAGGGATTCGAGAAACAGTGCGAGCCAACCTGTTTAGATAAACTAAAAACCACTCTAAACTTGCAAGAGTATCATGCTAAAGTGTTCCCTCTCTCTCTCTCATTGCAGCGACCCAGAACATGACAGGCCTTAAGTTACTATTAGGAAAAAATATTTTGACAGGGCCAAACTATAAAGATTGGTTCCGGAATGTTAAGATGGCTATTACTTATGACAAATTAGGGTATGTCCTTACCACTAAGGCACCTGCTGTCCCTGGTCCAGAATCCAGTGTCGTGGATAAGGAAATCCGTAAGACCTGGGAGATTGATTACACGAAGGCCAAATGCATCGTGCTTGCCTCTATGAATAATGAACATCAGATGAGGCACGAGAATATGGATCTTGAATCCATATTTCTCCACACCATGGAACTGTATGGAGAGCAATCTCATGTAGCTAGATACGAGACCTCGAAGAACTTGTTTCAGTCGAGGCTGGCCGTCGGATCATCTGTAGGAGAACATGTCCTAAAGATGATTGGCTATATAGAAGATCTCGCGGACCTCGGGACGACTTTAGAGAACGAGCTCTATACAGACTTGATTCTTTAGTCCTTTCTTTCCACCTACGCCTAGTTTATTCTGAATTTCAACATTCAAGGAAAAGTAGTTGAACTTCCAGAACTCCTAAACATGTTGAGGAGTGCAGAGGGCACCTTGCAGAAAGCTAGGGAAACACCCACTATGTTTGTTCGCGGTGCTTCCTCTTCTGGGTCTAAGGCTAGGGCCAAAGAAAGGAAGAAGAAGGCCGCTACAAAACCGAGAGGTGGTGTTAGTAAGGTGGGAGTTAAGGGAAAGGAAAAGGTAGCGGTACCAGTAGTGGCAAAGGACGAGTGCTTCCACTGTCGTAGGAAAGACCATTGGAAGAAAGATTGCAAAGCTTGGATTGCCAAGAACCAGGAACCGAAGCAAGCTGTGGCTACGACTTCAGGTGTGTTTGTAATTGAAAATTGTCTGTCAATCAACTCTACTTCCTGGGTATTGGATACTGGATCAGGATCTCATATATGCAATTCATTATAGGCACTGAGAGACCGTAGAGTGCTGAAGGTTGGTGATATGACCTTGCAGGTTGCTAACGGAGCTAGCGTGGGTGCTGTGTCTGTAGCGGATTATTACCTTGGATTGACGAGTGTACATATTTTGGTTTTGCGCAGCTGTTTTTGTGTACCTAGTTTAACGTGTAATATCATATCAGTATCGTTGTTATCAAAAGAAGGTTATGATTTCACGTTTGTAAGCAATGTTGTTAACATCCTCCTTAATCATGGTTTGATTGGGTCCGGTACACTAGATAACGGTATATACGTACTAAACCAATTATAGATTTTCAATGTCCAGAACACACTAAAAAGAAAGTCTCCAGATATAAATCAGGCTTTCTTATGGCATTGTAGACTGGGTCACATCAATGAGACCAGGTTAACTAAGTTACATAGAGAAGAGTATTTGAATCCATTCGAATATCAATCTTATGCAACTTGTCAATCATGTCTCAAAGGAAAGATGACAAAGACTCCATTCACTGGACATGGAGTAAGAGCGAGCGAGCTCTTAGGACTCATACACAGCGATGTATGTGGTCCAATGTCTACACATGCAAGAGGTGGTTTTTCATATTTCATTACTTTTACAGACGATTACTGTAGGTATGGATTCATTTTCTTAATGAAACATAAATCCGAGGCCTTTGAGAAATTCAAAGAATATAAGAATGAAGTTGAAAACCAAACCGCCAAAAGTATCAAGACACTGAGATCTGATCCAGGTGGTGAATACTTAAGTGCCGAGTTCCTAGGTTACCTAAAAGAGAAAGGAATTCTCTCTCAGCTTACTCCTCCATACACTCCACAGCATAACGGTGTATCGGAGAGACGGAACCGAACCCTATTAGAAATGGTACGTTCCATGATGGGTAATGCTGAGTTACCGCGATCTTTGTGGGGTTATGTGCTAGAATCAGCAGCATATCTATTGAACAGGGCTCCTACCTAGACTGTGCCTACCACGCCATATCAGATGTGGAGTGGGAAGAAACCCTATCTTCAGTATCAGAAGATATAGGGATGTCCAGCTTTTGTTAAAAAGCAGCACGCGGACAAACTCGAGGCACGATCAGTACAATGTAAGTTTGTGGGATATCCAAAGAACTCCAAGGGGTATTTCTTCTATTACACAGAGGAACAAAAGGTTTTTGTTTCTCAAAATGCTCATTTTCTAGAACATCAGTTTTTAGAAAAGGAAACAAGTGGGAGCGCAGTAGAACAGGAAGAAATTCCAGAAACATAAACTACTACTAAAAGTTTGGTAGAACCAGTAGTTCAAGAAGAACAGGACATTCCCGCACCCCTCCGCAGGAGTAGTAGGCTGTCTCATCCGCCTGAGAGATACTACGGTTTTCTTATAGATGGGGATAGAGAGGATTGCATCATTGATAATGATGAACCTACTAGCTTCCAGGAGGCCATCGAGAGCAGTGACTCGGTAAGATGGATAGATGCAATGCGGACAAAGATGGAGTCCATGTACACCAACAAAGTATGGACTTTGGATTTTTCTCCAGTTGGGGTAAAACCCATAGGATGCAAATGGATTTTCAAGAAAAAGATTGGTGTAGATGGACAGGTGGAAAGCTATAAGGCTAGACTTGTTGCAAAGGGTTTTCGTCAAAGTCCTGGTTTGGACTATGACGAAACTTTTTCTCCAGTGGCTATGCTCAAATCCATTCGGATCCTTCTTGCCATTGCCGCCTTCCATGATTATGAAATCTGGCAGATGGACGTAAAGACGGCTTTTCTAAATGGTTATTTAGAGGAGTGCGTCTATATGGATCAGCCTGAAGGTTTCAATCAGAGTGGGAGCAGCGGGAAAGTGTGCAAGTTGCATAAGTCCATTTATGGACTAAAGCAGGCATCGCGGAGTTGGAACATCTGTTTTGATGAAACGGTCAAAGAATATGACTTTATCAAAAATCCAGATGAACCATGCATATATAGTAAAATTGTAGCACGAACTGTCGTATTCCTCTTCTTGTACGTGGATGGCATTCTATTAATAGGAAATGACATTCATATGCTACAATCTGTCAAAGGATTCTTGTCACACAGGTTCTCTATGAAAGACCTGGGTGATACCTCTTACATTCTGGGGATCCAGATCTATCGTGATAGATCTAAGAGGATGTTGGGACTTTCGCATTCCAGGTATATCAACACTGTACTAAAAAGAATCAGTATGGAAGATTCTAAGCGCGGCAATTTACCGGCATGTCACGGAATCACCCAATCTAAAGAGATGTCTCCCAAGACTGATTAGGAAAGGGATCACATCTCAGTTATACCCTACGATTCTGCGATAGGCTCTATAATGTATGCAATGTTGTGCACCAGACCAGATATAGCTTACGCACTGAGCGTGGTAAGCAGCTATCAGTCAGACCCAGAGGAGAAGCACTAGATAGCAGTAAAGAACATTCTCAAGTACTTGAGAAGGACTAAGGATATGTTTTTGTTTTACGGCGGAAAGGACCTCCAGATCGAGGCTTTTGCCGACTCCAGCTTCCAGAGTGATAAGAATGACTCCAAGTCTATGTCAGGTTATGTTTTTACCCTCAATGGAGTGGCGGTGTGCTGGAAGAGTTCCAAGCAGGACACCGTTGCTGACTCGACGATAGAATCGGAGTATATCGCTGCTTGCGATGCCGCAATAGAAGCAGTCTGGATAAAGAAGTTCCTAACAGAACTTCAGGTGGTTCCTACCATTTCTGATCCAATACCGCTGTATTGTGACAACAACGGATATATAGCTTAAGCGAAGGAACCCAGGTCCCATCAGAAGTCCAGACACATCGTGAGGCAGTATCACCTGATCAGGGAGATCATAGATCGACAGGAGATCGAGGTCCGGAGAGTTCCTACAGAGGAGAACACGGCAGATCCATTCACTAAGGCTTTACATCAGATTCAGTTCGAGAGGTTACTCGAGATGATAGGTCTTCGATACGCCAGTACATGGCCCTAGTGCAAGTGGGAGATTGCTAGTGTATATGCCCTAGGGGCCATTATTGTATCATACTAGCTTGTATATTACTTAATTGAAGCTTGGGATATTCACAGTTATATTAACAGTCTTGCTAAACATGGTAGTATGCTACTTGGTTTATTTCTATTTTAATATGTGTATATGTTAGCATATCGAGAAAACATATTGATAGTGCCCTTATGATCTTGCTTGACTACCAGCGTTGTGATGGCAGTCACACTAGTGGGGGCTGGGTAGTCTACAAGCACATCCTTTTTCAGGTCGCGAGTCGTAGGATTATCGAGACAGGGCATCGATACTCCGGAGTAGACTAGTGTGTACGCTTCTCATCCCAGTTGGGGAGATGGTCTATCCCACAGCCATCAGTACGTTGTACTGGAGATAGTATACAGGTGCTCGTTCGGTTACGGGTACACCGGACAGGACTCGCAGGGAACTATTGGTTGGTATTATACTCATCGTCAGTTAACAGTTCTTAGGTGACATGAGTACAGCATAGTCCGAAGACTTGACACTGCTGCTTTCTCTCGAGTGTGTTCCCACTGTTCTTAGATTGCTACCCTACCACGGCTCAAAGGAGTCGTGCAAACAGGTAGCAGTTGGGTGCAGTCCCGAAGCACTTCGAGGCAGTGGCAGTTAGATAGGATTCATCTCTCCCTGTATTAGGAGTTGATATCGCACTGTGTTTGGAAAGCCATTACGCAAAGACCCTGGCCAGGGCAAGAGCGATTTACTGGTAGGATTTCCAGTAGCTTCTCAAAGTGTAATGGGCTTCACTCCGACACGACTTATACCGCTTTTAAGAGACTAATGCTTGCCGCCCCCCTAGGCCCGATATGCGATAGTCTTAAGCGAATAGACCAGACTGTACGGAGATTGTCACATCAGGCTCAGTAGGAGTTCGGATGGGTTTCCTCATCGTCCTTCTTATCGACATCTACCTGGGGACCGTTACGTAAATCTAGTGCCGCTTGCGGTCTGTGGTAAAACCCACTGCCAGCGTAGTGTCGAGTCTTTAGAGTCCCACACAGAGAGTTTCTCTGCTTCGGGCGAAACGATATAGAGGTCGTATTGTTTTACGAGAGGGTTCTGACAAATACGTGTTTTTACGCCCGTACGATGTTCGGAAAGTTTATACTAGCAGGCTTTGTTTTAAGCCAGATTCTAGTATTAGATTATTGGATTTATACAGTCTCAGAATTTCCGTGTTTTCACGGATGGGAAGGGCATTCTCGTAATTAGTCGAGAACCTTCAAGAAGATTGATGAGTTGGAAGCTTAGGTGGAATTTGCATTAAATGGTTTAATGACTCACAGTGTGATTCATCCAAAGGAGTTAACGATGCATTTATTGCTTATTGACTCATGGGATGAATCACACAAAGTGAGTTAATGAAGCATGGTTGATATTTTATTTGTTATTCATTCAATAATATCTCATGCTTCATATATTCACAAATGAGATATTTTTCCATATCATTCTCACTCTCACCTTCTCTCTCCTCAAGCTCTCTCTCTTTTCAAAGAACCAACCCTAACCTCTCACGTGTTGAGATCCAAGGGTTAGCAAGACTAATAGATCCCTAATCCTATTCTATATCCTCTAGGTTACTTTGATTAGAACTCATAACAACCTAGTTACCTCAAGTGAGAGGTTAAGCTTGGAGAAGTAACTCTCGGGTGGATCTTCTATCACAACGAGGAGGCCGACGAGGAGGTGGTCAATGAGAACAAGAAGGACTCGATTCATTAGGTATAATCATCTTTCATAGTAGCTAATCACTTCTATATTGTTGTTAGTTTGGGTTTAGCGAAGATCCGTAAAGTTAGTCGATGTTAGTTTAAACAAAATGATTGTTTTACCTATTCCGCCTCCCCGCATCATGTGGGGTGTCTAACGTCGACTTATATGTTAGCATATCGAGAATCCATATTGATAGAGCCCTTAGGATCTTGCTTGACTACCAGCGTTGTGATGGCAGTCACACTAGTGAGGGCTGAGTAGTCTGCAAGCACATCCTTTTTCAGGTCCCTAGTCGTAGGATTATCGAGACAGGGCATTGATACTCCGGAGTAGACTAGTGTGTACGCTTCTCATCCCAGCAGGGAAGAAGGTCTGTCCCACAGCCATCAGTACGTTGTACTGGAGTTAGTATACAGCTGCTCGTTGGGTTACGAGTACACCGGACATGACTCGCAGGGAATTGTTGGTTGGTATTATACCCATCGTCGGTTAACGGTTCCCAGGTGACATGAGTATAGTATAGTCCGCAGACTTGACACTGCTGCTTCGCCTCGAGTGTGTTCCCACTGTTCTTAGATTGCTACCCTTCCACGGCTCAAAGTAGTCGTGCGAACAGGTAGCAGTTGAGTGCAGTCCTGAAGCACTTGGAGGCAGTGGCGGTTAGATAGAATTCGTCTCTCCCGGTTTTGGGAGTTGATATCGCGCTGTGTTTGGAGAGCCATTACGCAATGTCCCTGGCCAAGGCAATCGAGATTTACTGGTAGGATTTCCAGTAGCTTCTCAAGTTGTAATGGGCTTCACTCCGACACGACTTATACCGCTTATAAGGGACTGATGCGTGCCGCCCCCTAGGCCCGATATGCGATAGTCATAGACGAACAGACCGGACTGAATGGAGATTGTCACATCAGGCTCAGTAGGAGTTCGGATGGGTTTCCTCATCAACTTTCTTATCGACATCTACCTGGGGACCGTTACGTACAGCTAGTGCCACTTACGGTCTGTGGTTAAACCCACTGCCAGCGTAGTGTCGAGTATTTAGAGTCCCACACAGAGAGTTTCCCTGCTTCGGGCGAAACGATATAGAGGTTGTATGGTTTTACGACAGGGTTCGGACAAGCACGTGCATTTATGCACGTACGATGTTCGGACAGTTTATACCAGCAGGCTTTGGTTTAAGCCAGATTCTAGTATTGGATTATTGGATTTATACAGTCTCGGTATTTCCGTGTTTTCACGGATAGGAGGGGCGTTCTCATAATTTCTCGAGAAGCTTCAACAAGTTTGATGAGGTGGAGAGCTTAGCTGTTATATGCATTAAATGGTTTTGTGACTCATGGAGATGATTCATCAAGTGATTTAATGAAGCATTAATGGTTTTAATGACTCAATAGATGATTCATTTATATTAAATGAAGCATGAATATATTTGTGCAAAGATATTTTGTGCAAGATATTTTATGCTTCATGATATATATACACATATGAGTTAATTTCCATTTGATAATTACTTTCACATTCTCTCCTCAAGCTCTCTCTCTTCAACCCTAACCGTAACCTCTCCAAGGGTTAGCAAGACTAATAGATCCCTAATCCTATTTTATATCCTCTAGGTTGCTTTGATTAGCACTCATAGCCACTTAGTTACCTCAAGTGTGAGGTTAAAGCTTGGAGAAGTAGCTCTCGGGTGGATCTTCTATCACAACGAGAAGGCCGACGAGGAGGTGGTCTACGTGAACAAGAAGGACTTGATTCGTTAGGTATAATCATCTTTCATAGTAGCTAATCACTTCTATGTTGTTGTTAGTTAGGGTTTAGCAAAGATCCGTAAAGTTAGTCGATGTTAATTTAAACAAAATGATTGTTTTACCTATTCCACCTCCCCGCATCATGTGGGGTGCCTAACGTCAACATACAGTGGTATCAGAGCCTCGCTAAAGCATAACTAACTTGTTAGCAAAGTCGTTAGAAATTCGATCGCAAAACAAACCCAAAAATACGACTTTTTCACCATGTTTCTGCCGTTTTTAAAACAGGGTCTAAAATTTTTTCAGGGACCCTTAAAAATACAAGCAGGGAATTATAAGATTGCTGGAGAAATTTGGGATCCTAACTCGGCCAAACCGCCGAGGAACCGCGGCCGATTCAATGCGATCCGCCGTGGATCCGCGGCCGAGTTGAAGCCGAGTTAGCCCAAATTTACCCAGTAACTTTTCTGTGTTAATTTTGTATTTTCTGGGATGTTTTGTTTCTGCTAAGGCGCACAGAGAATTATTTGGAGTAGAATTGTTTGTGTTTGCTTGATCGAAATTCTAAGATGTTTAGCTAATTTGATTATATCTGTGATGTGTTTAATGTGTTCGTAAACCTCCCCTAACTGCTAGTATGTCGGTTAGCAGGGGGTTGCCCATTTCTGTAATGGTTTTTACTGGTTTGTGTTTGTGGACTTGTTGGATTGTTGTGAATGGATAGCCGGGGATGTGAGACAAGTGTTTCTTTCATTCAAATGTAATTTGTAAATTGTTGTAATATTCTTTTGCGGGGCACATCCGGGTCGAGGTTGTAGCCACCGTTGTATTATTTCATTTACTGTTCTGCTCCTAGGATAGACCCAAGATGGGGTGCACAAACTACCGGGTACTTTGAAGTGTTTAGTGGCCTACTCACATTGTTGAGGAAGACCGCTTCACTTCGGGTACTTGGCGGGTAGTTTGCCGTACCCGTAAGGGTCTAGGGTGGGGTTTTGGCTATTCATCGCGACTGTGTAATCCGTCTTTCTTTGCAGGCTCAAAAGGAATGCGGATTCGTAGAAAATCCAATATGTTCATCTATGATCCGGAATGCCTATTATTGCGTCTGACGAATGTATAATATCTATATATGATAGCTATTAGGCGTCACTTATGTTTTACACCCGCGCTAACCCAGCCCCCGCTCTGTCGTTAGTTAAGTAACCTAACGGGTGAATGACGGGACCCAGTGGCGAATGCGGATGGCATAAGAGGACGTTGTATTTTCGTTGTTTTCTGCAATGATAGGTTAATTGATAGGACGCATTATATTAATGCCAAGAAAATAAACCAAAATTGAATCATTGGAACAGTTTAAAAGAAACCACTCGGTTATTTTATAACAGAAGATATTTTTAAATTGCGGAGCTTAAGCCACTCCTTTTAAAAGCTATCAGGTTCCTTCGATCATATCAAGTTCACTATGTTCACGGTTTCGCCAAAACCATTCGTAGCCCTTCGTCATTTCATTTGTGTATTCAGTAGTATTAAACCTATGTATTTTGACCAACGCCAAGGCATAGTGTTTGGTAGCTGCTGGGTATTTATTTGTTGCATAGATAGATGAGTTAGTTTAGGACAGTCGTATTATCATTTAGCCAACGTCAGGGGTATGTATGGATGGGTTCAAATTAACAAGATAATGATGGGTAGAACTTGACATGTGACTTATGACATTTTGACCAACGCCAAGGTCATAAAAGCATGGGGCAGAAATTTATATCGGGAATTTCTAAAGAAACTGAAATTTGCTAAGAGTTGCATACCATTTGGAGTGTGATAATTCTGGTAGGATTCCTTCAGCTTTATCACCCGATGATATTTGGATCCCGATCCTATTGTGAGTATCCGCTAGTCATCAGGAGATTCGTCACTTAACGATCAATGCTATAAACCAAGTAGGTGTCGAGAAAGGTGTCAGCGGGGCTACGCCCCCAGAGAAAAAAGGTTATTTAAAAAAGGAACTTTGCCAAAGCGTCGTAAAACCTCCGTCGAAGTATCGACACCGGCCTGGCTCAACGGTTAAGCAAGTATTGTACGGTGAGAATAGTCCTGACTAGTTCTTCCTTTTTGATTTGAGGAGGGATTCAAAAAGAGTTGGAGCCATCCTGTTTAGATAAATTAAAAACCACTCTAAACTTGCAAGAGCAGTATGCTAAAGTGTTCCTTTTCTCTCTCATTGCAGCGTCCCAAAATATGACAGGCCTTAAGTTACTATTAGATAAAAATATTTTGACAAGGCCAAACTATAAAGATTGGTTCCGAAACGTTAAGATTGCTATTACTTATGACAAATTGGGGTATGTCCTTACCACTAAGGCACCTGCTGTCCCTGGTCCAGAATCTAGTGTCGCGGATAAGGAAATCCGCAAAACTTGGGAGATTGATTGCGCGAAGGCCAAATGCGTCGTGCTTGCCTCTATGAATAATGAACATCAGAGGAGGCACAAGAATATGGATCTTGAATCCATATTTCTCCACACCAAGTACCGAGAGTAATCTTGTATGGAGAGTAATCTTGTATAGCAAGATACGAGACCTCAAAGAACTTGTTTCAGTCGAGGCTGGCCGTCGGATCATCTGTATGAGAACATGTCCTAAAGATGATTGGCTATATAGAAGAGCTCGCGGACCTCGGGACGACTTTAGAGAACGAGCTCTATACAGACTTGGTTTTTTAGTCCCTTCCTTCCACCTACGCCGAGTTTATTCTGAATTTCAACATTCAAGGAAAAGATGTTGAATTTCCAGAACTCCTTAACATGTTGAGGAGTGCAGAGGGCACCTTGCAGAAAGCAAGGGAAACACACACTATGTTTGTTCGTGGTGCTTCCTCTTCCGGGTCCAAGGCTAGGGCCAAAGGAAGGAAGAAGAAGGCCGCTACCAAACCGAGGGGTGGTGTTGGTAAGGTGGGAGTTAAGCGAAAGAAAAAGGTTGCGGTGCCAGTAGTGGCAAAAGACGAGTGCTTCTACTGTCATAGGAAAGGCCATTGGAAGAAAGATTACAAAGCTTGGATTGCCAAGAACCAGGAACCGAAGCAAGCTGTGGCTTCGACTTCAGGTGTGTTTGTAATTGAAAATTGTCTGTCAATCAACTCTACTTCCTGGGTATTGAATACCGGATCAGGATCTCATATATGCAATTAATTGCAGGCACTAAGAAACCGTAGAGTGCTGAAGGTTGGTGATATGACCCTTCAGGTTGCTAACGGAGCTAGCATGGGTGCTATTTCCGTAGGGAATTATCATCTAGGATTGACAAGTGGACATATTTTGGTTTTGCACAACTGTTTTTGTGTACCTAATTTAACGTGTAATATCATATCAGTAGCGTTGTTATCAAAAGAAGGTTATGATTTCACGTTTGTAAGCGATGTTGTTAACATCCACCTTAATCATGGTTTGATTGGGTCCGGTACACTAGATAACGGTATATACGTGCTAAACCAATTACAGATTTTCAATGTCCAGAACACACTAAAAAGAAAGTCTCCAGATATAAATAAGGCTTTCTTATGACATTGTAGACTAGGTCACATCAATGAGACAAGGTTAACTAAGTTACATAGAGAAGGATATTTGAATCCGTTCGAATATTAATCTTATGCAACTTGTCAATCATGTCTCAAAGGAAAGATGACAAAGACTCCATTCACTGGACATGGAGTAAGAGTGAGCGAACTCTTAGGACTCATACACAGTAATGTATGTGGTCCAATGTCTACACATGCAAGAGGTGTTTTTTCATATTTCATTACTTTTATGGACGATTACTCCAGGTATGGATTCATTTTCTTAATGAAACATAATTCCGAGGCCTTTGAGAAATTCCAAGAATATAAGAATGAAGTAGAAAACCAAACCGGCAAAAGTATCAAGACGCTAAGATCTGATCGAGGTGGTGAATACTTAAGTGCTGAGTTCCTAGGTTACCTAAAAGAGAAAGGAATTCTCTCTTCAATACACTTCACAGCATAATGGTGTATTGGAGAGACGGAACCGAACCCTATTAGATATGGTACGTTCTATGATGAATAATGCTGAGTTACCGCGATCTTTCTGGGGTTATGCGCTAGAATCAGCAACATATCTTTTGAACAGGGCTCCTACCAAGACTGTACCTACCACGCCATATCAGATGTGGAGTGGGAAGAAACCCTATCTTCAGTATCTAAAGATATGGGGATGTCCAGCTTTTGTTAAAAAGCAGCATGCGGACAAACTCGAGGCACGATCAGTACAGTGTAAGTTTGTGGGATATCCAAAGAACTCCAAGGGGTATTTCTTCTATTACGCAGAGAAACAAAAGGTTTTTGTTTCTCGTAATGCCCATTTTCTAGAACATTAGTTTTTAGAAAAGGAAACAAGTGGGAGCGCAATAGAACTGGAAGAAATTCCAGCACCGCAAACTACTACTGAAAGTTTGGTAGAACCAGTAGTTCAAGAAGAACAGGACATTCCCGCACCCCTCCGCAGGAGTAGTAGGCCGTCTCGTCCGCCTGAGAGATACTACGGTTTTCTCATAGATGGGGATAGAGTGGATTTCATCATTGATAATGATGAACCTACTGGCTTCCAGCAGGCCATCCAGAGCAGTGACTCGGTAAGATGGCTGGATGCAATGCGGACCGAGATGGAGTCCATGTACACCAACAAAGTATGGACTTTGGACTTTGCTCCAGACGGGGTCAAACCCATAGAATGCAAATGTATCTTCAAGAAAAAGATTGGTGTAGATGGACAGGTGGAAACCTATAAAGCTAGACTTGTTGCAAAGGGTTTTCGTCAAAGACCTGGTTTAGACTATGACGAAACTTTTCTCCAGTGGCTATGCTCAAATCCATTCGGATCCTTCTTGCCATTACCGCCTTCCATGATTATGAGATCTAGCAGATGGACGTAAAGACGACTTTTCTAAATGGGAGTTTAGAAGAGTGCGTCTATATGGATAAGCTAGAAGGCTTCAATCAGAGTGGGAGCAGCGGGAAAGTGTGCAACTTGCTTAAGTCCATTTATGGACTAAAGAAGGCATCGCGGAGTTGGAACATCTGTTTTGATGAAAAGGTCAAAGAATATGAATTTATCAAAAATCCAGATGAACCATGTATATATAGTAAAATTGTAGCACGAACTGTCGTATTCCTCGTCTTGTACGTGGATGACATTCTATTGATAGGAAATCACGAACTGTCGTATTCCTCGTCTTGTACGTGGATGACATTCTATTGATAGGAAATGACATTCCTATGCTACAATCTGTCAAAAGATTCTTGTCACATAGGTTCTCTATGAAAGACCTGGGTGATGCCTCTTACATTCTGGGGTTCCAGATCTATCGTGATAGATCTAAGAGGATGTTGGGACTTTCGCAGTCCGGGTATATCAACACTATACTGAAAAGATTCAGTATGAAAGATTCTAAGCACGGTAATTTACCGGCTTGTCACGGAATCACCCTATCCAAAGAGATGTCTCCCAAGACTGATTTGGAAAGGAATCACATGTTAGTTATACCCTACGCTTCTGCGGTAGGATCTATAATGTATGCGATATTGTGCACCAGACCAGATGTAGCTTACGCACTGAGCGTGGTAAGCAGGTATCAGTCAGACCCAGGGGAGAAGCACTGGATTGCAGTAAAGAACATTCTTAAGTACCTGAGAAGGACTAAGGATATGTTCTTGGTTTACGGCGGAAAAGACCTACAGATCGAGGCTTTTTCCGACTCCAGCTTCAAGAGTGGCAAGGATGACTCCAAGTCCTTGTCAGGTTATGTCTTTACCCTCAATGGAGGGGCGGTGTGCTGGAAGAGTTCTAAGCAGGACACCATTGCTGACTCGACGATGGAAGCAGAGTATATCACTGCTTGCGATGCCGCAAAAGAAGCAGTCCGGATAAAGAAGTTCCAAACAGAACTTCAGGTGGTTCCTACCATTGCTGATCCAATACCGCTGTATTGTAACAACAACAGAGCTATAGCTTTAGTGAAGGAACCTAGGTCCCATCAGAAGTCCAGACACATCTTAAGGAGGTATCACCAGATCAGGGAGATCATAGATCGCCAAAAAATCGAGGTCCGGAGAGTTCCTACTGAGGAGAACACTGCAGATCCATTCACTAAGGCCTTACCTCAGATTCAGTTCGAGAGGCTACTCGAGATAATAGGTCTTTGATACGCCAGTACATGGCTCTAGTGCAAGTGGGAGATTGTTAGTGTATATGCCCTAGGGGCCATTATTGTATCATACTAGCTTGTATATTACTTAATGGAAGCTTGGGATATTCACAGTTATATTAACAGTCTTGCTAAACATGGTAGTATGCTACTTGGTTTATTTATATCTTAATATGTGTTTATGTTAGAATATCGAGAATACATATTGATAGAGCCCTTAGGATCTTGCTTGACAACCAGCGTTGTGATGGCAGTCACACTAGTGGTGGCTGGGTAGTCTACAAGCACATCCTTTTTCAGGTCCCTAGTCGTAGGATTATCGAGACAGGGCATCGATACTCCTGAGTAGACTAGTGTGTACGCTTCTCATCCCAGCAGGGGAGATGGTCTGTCCCACAGCCATGAGTACGTTGTACTAGAGATAGTATACAGGTGATCGTTGGGTTACGGGTACACTGGACATGACTCGCAGGGAACTGTTGGTTGGTATTATACCCGTCGTCAGTTAACAGTTCCCAGGTGACATGAGTACAGCATAGTCCGCAGACTTGACACTACTGCTTCGCCTCGAGTGTGTTCCCACTGTTCTTAGATTCCTACCCTACCACGGCTCAAAGGAGTCATGCAAATAGGTAGTAGTTGGGTGCAGTCCCGAAGCACTTGGAGGCAGTGGCGGTTTGATAGGATTCTTCTCTCCCGGTATTGGGAGTTGATATCGCGCTGTGTTTGGAGAGCCATTACGCAATGTCCCTGGCCAGGGTAATCGAAATTTACTGGTAGGATTTCCGGTAGCTTCTCAAGTTGTAATGGGCTTTACTCCGACACGACTTATACCGCTTATAGGGGACTGATGCTTGCCGCCCCCTAGGCCTGATATGCGATAGTCATAGACGAACAGACCGGACTGTATGGAGATTGTCACATCAGGCTCAGTAGGAGTTCGGATTGGTTTCCTCATCGGCCTTCTTATCGACATCTACCTTGGGACCGTTACGTACAGCCGGTGCCGCTTGCGGTCTGTGGTTAAACCCACTGCCAGCGTAGTGTCAAGTCTTTAGAGTCCCACACAGAGAGTTTCCCTACTTCGGGCTAAACGATATAGAGGTTGTATGGTTTTACGACAGGGTTCGGACACGCACGTGCATTTATGCACGTACGATGTTCGCACAGTTTATACTAGCAAGCTTTAGTTTAAGCCAGATTCTAGTATTGGATTATTGGATTTATACAGTCTCAGTATTTCCGTGTTTTCACGGATAGGAGGGGCGTTCTCGTAATTACTCGAGAAGCTTCTAGAAGTTTGATGAGGTGGAGTGCTTATGTGTTATATCCATTAAATGGTTTTGTGACTCATGGAGATGATTCATCAAGTGAGTTAATGAAGCATTAATGGTTTTAATGACTCATCAGATAATTCATTTATTTTAAATGAAGCATGAAGATATTTGTGCAAAGATATTTTGTGCCAGATATTTTATGCTTCATGATATATACACACATATGAGTTAATTTCCATTTGATAATTACTTTCACATTCTCTCTCCTCAAGCTCTCTCTCTTCAACCCTAACCCTAACCTCTCATGTGTTGAGATCCAAGGGTTAGCAAGACTAATAGATCCCTAATCCTATTCTATATCCTCTAGGTTGCTTTGATTATCACTCATAGCCACTTAGTTACCTCAAGTGTGAGGTTAAAGCTTGGAGAAGTAGCTCTCGGGTGGATCTTCTATCACAACGAGGAGGCCGACGAGGAAGTGGTCTACGAGAACAAGAAGGACTTGATTCATTAGGTATAATCATCTTTCGTAGTAGCTAATCACTTCTATGTTGTTGTTAGTTAGGGTTTAGCAAAGATCCGTAAAGTTAGTCGATGTTAGTTTAAACAAAATGATTATTTTACCTATTCCGCCTCCCCGCATCATGTGGGGTGTCTAACATCGACTTACCGCACCGATGGTTAGGGCGAGTCCCCGAGAACATGTTCGGCCAGATATCTTCTACAGAGTGATGAAGCTACAGAGTACACGATTTCCAGTCTGTGCGAGAGACTTCGGATTGACCGTAGCCGATAACTGTTGCAGTGCGCAGAGAGCATAGTGTGACGTCATAGTGGATGATGATACAGACGAGTGGAAGCAGAGGTTCGTGCGAGACGTTGACGAGCTGTTATTACTCCCCGTCGAGGTCGGAGACCTGATATGCTTACAGAGGCATTGGGTGTTGCGCCACGGCAGCGCCCCGGCCGTCTATCCGAGGCCAAAATGCGAAATCAAAATTTTCTTAACTTTTAAACTGGCGCTACCGCGGACAATATACCCGGATCGAAACCATTAACCTATACTAGCAATCAAGAGAAGGGGTGAGAGATATACCGAGTGATCCGAGTCCTCCGGTCTTCTCGTCGTCGTCCCGATCTCCCGCGGAAACTCCGGTCGTCGCATCCTTGCCGGAAGGGCACCGCATCGTCTGCATCTTTTACGGGCTCCCGCCTCAATACCGAGCAACTCGGGCACGAAGCTGGCAAGTCGACGTGCCCAAGATTTGCTGTATAATGTAGTGTAGATGATGCTAGTCTCATTTGGGGTTTGTAGTTGCCTTGATGGAGGAATGGAATTTTCAAGTGGAGCTAGAATGTGTGTAGTAAAGAAAAATGAGATGAACAATTTTTTCCTTCATCCAAAATGAAATGATCCCCGCTCATTTTTCCTCTCTTCCAAAAATTGTGGCCGGCCTCCCTCTTTAGGAAAATGGTGGAGAGAATGAAACATAATACAAAGGGACGTGAGTGTAGGAAAAAGGTGGAGGGTGACCACACCCAAAACATCAACCATACTACACACTTTAAACCCATACCCTCTCAAATCTCATTAATGCAAAAATCATCATGAAAAAGCAAGGATGCTTATTCTATCATAATGAATACTTTTGCAAGAAAACCCCCTCCACAAATGTTATTTGCACAATTGCAAATAACCCCCTCCATCGGAAAAGTCCGGCCGGGAAATAACAAAGGAAAACCGGCTGGAACGGAAAGCAAACTGGCAACTCGAGAAAACTGGTCCCGTAATAAATTAGAGGAAAACCCCGATACTGTGCATACACACCCGCATCTGTATTCCGTCCGGATACAAATGCAAAGAGACAAAATCTACACTGTACTAAACTACGATCCGGCTTAAACCAAAACCGGCTAGTAAAATTCGTTCGATCCTGATCCGTGCAATACCGCACGTATCTGATCGAACCCTGCCATATATCCATACGACAACTAGTACAAACCGTCCGATCCTGATCCGCGCAATACCGCACGTATCTGATCGGACCCTGCCATATCTCCATACGGCCTCTACAGCGTTTCGCCTGAAAGCTTGAGTAACTGAAAGTGTGGTGGACTCTAAAGACTCGTCAATACTATGGCTGTGGATTTAACCACTAGCACGTCAGAGGTATAAGCCAATACGTGACGGGCCACCAGCTATTGACCCAAAGGGACGTCGATGAGCGAACTCATCCTGACACCCTACTGAGCCTGTCAGTGACAATATCCGTACAGTCCGGTCCGTTCGTCTATGAGCATCGCATGGCGGGCCTAGGGGGTTGGTAAAAGTCAGACCCCCAAAGGCGGTACAAGTGGTGTCAGAGTGTAGCCCAGAACGCCCTGAGATACTACTGGAATACCTACCAGTAAATCTCCTGCCTCGGCCGAGGGCTTTGCGTAATGGCTCTCCTAGACACAGCGCGACCTCACCCCCAATACCGGGAGAGACGAACCCCTGCAGATCCGCTCACTGCCTCCATGTGGCTCGGGACTGTACCCAACTAAAACCTGTTTGCACGACTCCTTTGAGCCGTGGTAGGGTAGTAATCAAAGCACAGTGGGAACTCACACGAGAAAAATGACGATCTCAGGTCGATGAACTAACCTGTACACATGTCACCTGGGAACTGCTATCTGACGTCTGGTATAATCCCAACTAGCAGGTTCCCGGCGAGTCCTGTCCGGTGTACTCATAACCCAATGAGCACCTGTATACATCTTAGGTGAACCAACTGACACCAGTGGCTTGTGAGACCGGCCACCACCCCTCGTCGGGGTCTCGACTGTATACACTAGTCTACTAATGGAGTATCGATGCCCAGTCTCGAAACTCCCACGACTAGGGACCATTTAAGGATGTGCTTATAGACCCCAGCTCCCACGTATATGATCACCATCATACTGCTGGTCGTCAAGCAAGAATCCTAGGGGCTCTATCAACGTGTAATAGCGACCTGTAAGATCACCTGAAACAGTACACGATGATAAAGGTAAACCAGATAGCATACTATCATCTCGAGTAAGACTGTTCTACCGGGATAGGTCCTCCCTCAATCATTGCAATCACGTGCCTGTGATCCAATAATTGACTCTGAGGGCACTATCTCCAACAATCTCCCACTTGCACTCAAGGCTAATTATTGCGATGTCGCATACTCACAGCCCGTGTGATACCGAACACCCAACTCCTCTACTAGTCAGTCGCACAAAGCCTGTTTGCGAAACTATTGCGTTCGAGGAAAAGCCTCAGTGAGTGGATCCGCCTAGATGTTTCTTTCTATGTCTCTCTATATCTCAAGTTCGCGGAGAAAACCATCTCCCGAAATGAGCAATACCTGTCTTGGAATGTCTGGATGTCTGATGGGACCTAGTTCATAAATTAACTCCAAATCCAAACTTCTTAGACTGTATCGTCAACTGAACTTAATCAGTATCCTGCGCCATGCCTCCCTCAGTATCTGCCTGGATCACCTGTCCAGAATACTGTCCCTCGTCAGAGGGAGAACTATAACTTTGACAACCTCCTTGTCGTCCATGTCACCTTGGAAGCCTGGAGTGATAACCGTCTCCTAAAGGAGGCAGCCGTTATCATATCCCTAGAATATTCACTTATGTTCTAAAACTGCTTCCGACTGTTCCTCCAGGATTGAATCAATATCAACTTATTGCATCTAGTGCAAGAACAACATCTGGTGTGGTACTTGACATCTCATGATTGACTCAATTGCCTAAGCAAGTGATTTGCCAATCATGCACATCCCTCTCTACTTTAGTCTATAAGACACCTTTAAAGAGGGTGACTCCATTACCTGCAGGTACACTACCATGCCAGGAGTCGTCCATTCTAAATACTCTTAGAATGCTGTCAAAGTACCCTGATTGGGAAACCATCCAAATCTAGATCTAATACCATAGATCTAGTAACCAGTATGTCTGATATAATGTCCAAGTCCCTTGTGGAGAAACTACTGTATGACAACCAAAGTATAACCGATCGTAGTATAAGAATATCACTTCCTACTACCTTCTCAACAGATCCATCCCCTATTCTGATGACGTCAAACCCATGACTGTCACATCAGAAACAGATGATCTAACTCCGCTATATCTGCTTTAGTCTATAAATAGACATAAGCCCGAAGTCCACCAATGCTTCCGCTGCTCCCACTGACTACGACAACCCTCTGCCAGAGTCATATAGACGTGCACTTCTAAAGCTAGTTTAGAACGACGCTATACTCATCCTCCTGCCGGGTCTCGCAGCCTGGAACAACAACAATGGCAAGTGTGGGTAAACAAGAACTTTCCTGTCACCGTCCTTGAGGCTACCGGAGTACCTCTCGGGTGCCTGAAGTTACCCACCTTATCTGCGGAGTGGCCAATGGAATGTCAAATCAGATTGAATCTTTAGGTTCCTTATCAAATCTTCAGTAATCGTTTGCGGTTCTGGAATCACTTCCAGTTCTACCATACTCCCACTACTGTTTTTGAAAAAATCCATTTTTATTAAAACTGTGGCGAGTCAAGAACAATTATCACTATTGATCTTTCTTATGGTAGAAAATCAACCCTCGTCATAGCCTGGGTCAACCCACAAACAGCTATTACAGAAACGTGCCTTGAGTTATCCAGAGTCTGGTTTTAATCATAAGCCGGACAACTCCCCGTACCTTAACAATGTTAAGATATGAACTGTACTATATCCAATATAGAACCAGAGGCACTGATTTAATTGAACCAGATTCAAATCATGCAGCTGTCTCCAGTGCATGTCAACTAAATGGAGAGAGGCCGATCAGCGTTACTCAACTTAGGAATGCTTCCAATTATGAGTAACCTGAAAGAGAAGCAATTTCTCTTTATCATTACTATCAACTGAATACCATACACAAGTATCTACATCTTCGATCACCTTGGAGAATCCCGATACTTGCTACACCTGGTTCTCTACTCTATTCAAATACCTATAACTCCTCAAAACTTAGACTCTATGTTTCTACGAAACACATGTCTAAGAACTAGAGAAGTTAAAAGTAAACAGAATATAGTATGAGGACCAACCCCTCTGTCCTAATGGACACTGGACAACATACAATACTCTGTATAAGTCCGTGAGTCTAACAACTCATTCACTGTGCGTCGTAGGTTGAAAACTGTACTTATGGTTAAGAAGAATTATACCGCTGTTTGATGCTCCTTACCTAACCATCCACTGATATAGGTAAATGTCATCGACATAATATCAAAAGGTATATCTCACTCTATGAAAATAGACGTACAGATATATCAATTTGAAATTGGTGCACAACAGCGGATATTCAAAACCAAATATTTGCCGACCGGCAAACAGCCCAGGTGATCTCCTCAAATATCACCGATTACAACGAATCCCGATATAATGAGGATGATCTCCCAATTCCCAATAACTTACTCCCACTCATCATCTGTAAAGCCATACAGATGTGAGAATCAAACCTGGTAAATACATACATACCCTGGAGCAAGTGTCTAATCAGGAAATCAGTTTTCTTTTAACAGTACACAGTTGAAACTGAAACATTGAAATGTTTCGGTGGGGTATTCCGGTATTCTTAGTAATGCCTCTTCCATTATCCAGATTCACAACTATAACCGTATAATTCTTTGCCACCTCTCCAAATCCCTTTATATGTCTTTAGTCATTACCTTCTGCACACCCCTTTAGGCCAATTGGTTTTCTTCCCTCCCTACCGTTCGGCACCAGCCTATGGTTTGGAAGAAGACTATCTAATAAGCATAAAAGGTGTACTTTCCTAATCCTAGGAGCACTGGCAATGCGAGAGAAGGTGAAGAGAAAAGACAACCGAATAAACCGTATTCCTATTTCTCCTGGACCAGAATCCATCCCCGAACTGGAACAAGTTCCTTTCGAGTTCGTATATAACCATACGATGGAGTATCCAAATAAACTGTGGATCTTCGCAGTGATACGGAGTGTCCTGGAGAAATACAAAGGTGATTTAGGTTTGGCGAAGATATACTCGGTTTGGTCGTGAATGGCAGTCGCAATTTACTTTGCCCTCTTACTAATCCCTTGCTTTGTCTTAACTTAATACCTTCTGCACACCATCGTTATGCTAATTGGTTTTCTTCATTCCCCACCGTTCGGCACCAGCCTAAGGTTTGGAAGAAGACTATCCAATTTGCATAATAGGTGTGCTATCTCCTAAACCAAGGAGTACTCACAATGAGAGAAGGTGAAAAGAAAAGACAACTGAATAATCCTATTCGTTTTCTCCAGAACCAGAAACCATCCTTGAAGTCCTTCGAGTTCGTATATAACCATACGATGGTTTTGTCCAATGGAAGTGGACGTTCGTAGTAATACGGGGTGTCCTGGAGAAAAGGGTAAAAGTAGGAGTGGCAATGAGGTTTGCAACTCTGACAATCCAAAAGCCAGTGTTAGGAAGGTTCGGTCAACTTGGTCACTGAGTCATAGTCTAGGGTCGGGTCAATGGTCGCTGCCAAAGAGAGAGAGAAAAGAAACACTCAGCGTGCACTCTAACCTAGATCAGAATGGTTATCACTTTATCTAATCTGGAAACCTCCCACTGTACCGTCAAATTCTCCTCCAAACCTGAAAGAAGAACTAGTCGGGATCACCCGAGGAGTAAACCAACTCATCAGCAGGAATCGGGATCCAACTATCATCGCATGATAACTTGACGGAATCCACTCAAGTCACCACACTCCAGAAGGTATGCGCATGCCTGGCAAGTTTCAGTTCTTTTGAAACTCCCGATGTGATTTTTACCCCTAGGACCCAAGTGACCTTGACTGAGCCAACATATCAAAGGATCCTAGTCAAGTTCAACCCGTCATTTTCTTGATTGCATTAGACCCACCCGCACGAATCCTTGACTGAGCCAAAATGACCGCACGACTGTCCTAACCAATCTCATATCCATGCAACAGAAAAGCACTACATAGCTACCGAACACTACGCCTCGGCTAAGCACGACATACGCAGCACGAATACTAAGTAATACTAATCTGAAATGACGGAGGGCTACGACTGGTTTTTGGCGAAAAACCTTTAACGTAATGAACTTGATATCGTTGAAGGAACTGGATAACTTTTTATAAAAATATAGTGACGAAAACCTTTACTAAAGAGGTCACTCCCGGTGAAGGGATCTCGGCTATTTCCCCGTAGAATGAGGTGCAGGATATTCCAACTGAATACCACGATGCAAAGCAAAAGTAATCGGCTATAGTGAAGTTAATGCCCTGACGCAAACTTCTGTCCAAGGGGTCACTCCCGGTGAAGGGATCTCGGCCCTTGCCTCGTCGACTGAGGAGCAGGATATTCCAAATGAATACCACGATGCAAAACAAAAGTGAACGTCCTTGCAATAACAGCTTTTTGAAAAATGTTCCAACAACATCAGAATTATGTTTGTTTATCTTGCATTGATCCGAATCAATGCAGTCCCATCAATTGATCACACCACAAAGAACGAAAATATACTGACGTACGTATATGCCATCCGCATTCGCCACTGGGTCCCGTCATCACCCGTTAGGTTAGCTAACTAACGCCAGAGCGGGGACTGGACTAGCGCGGATGTAAAACATATACAACATCTACTAATATATATACCAATATATAATTTTCGCTCAAGGCGTGAATAAATGCAACATCACAAAAAGTGCAGCATCACAGAACAATACAGATATCTGGAAGCCCCGGGTTTCACAGAGCCTCTGCTGAAACCCGACGTTCCCCTGGTCGTGTGGATAGCCTGTGCAATGAAATCCTAGACCCCTACGGGCGCGGAAAGTCACCCGCCAAAACCTGAAGCGAGGCAGCCCCCTTCAGCACCGTGAATGGACCACCCAGCACTTCACGGAATCCGGTAACTTGGGCACCCCTCCTGGGTCAACCTGTACCCCCTATGAGTGCGGCGAATAGCCCGCCAATTCCAGACTGAAGCCCCCTCCGTCTCAATGCCCTGAGATGCGGGCCCGTTGCCTTCTAGAACCCGGCTATCCGTGCACCCCTCCGCGGGGTAACCCTAGTACAGAAAGTAAAATATACATACACCGGGTACATCGACCGCAACCAGGTCGTGCCCCAAAAGAATAATACAATCAGGCAGTGACGGCAGTCCACATGTCGGACGCTCGCCCCGCAATATCAAATGTACATAATACAACAGCACAGTACTAGCATTGCATCCAGGCTATCCCCCACGACCGATCCGCAACAACACAGCATAAACACAGAATATCAACGTGAAAATCACGTTCGCAAATCCGTCTAATCGGGCTATAGCAGTTAGACCGGATTTACCGATCAAGTGATATTCACGGTCGCAGATATAATGTAAATACTGTGAAATAATGTGTTTAGAATATCCGATCAATCAAAAATTAACAAGTGGGCCCCCAAGCAATACTGTAGCACTCACAGAAAATCTGGGCCCAATATTAATATTCCAAAACCCCAAAAATTATCCCAGAAGCCCACTGGAAAAATATGATACAGTGAAGAGACCAATGCGCGGCGGAACCGCGGCCCAAGGGGGGATTTGGCCGCGGTTCCGCGCTTCAGTCATCGACTGACTGTGTCGAATTTTCCCGGTAGTCTTAGAATTTCATGTACATCAATTTTCTACAACCTGAAAAATTTTTCGAGCCCGGAAAAAATCGATAGAAAACTGATGTGAAGAAAACACGGTTTTAGAATTTTTGTTCGATCGGAAAAGCAAAACACACTAGAACAAGCTAGACTAGGTTAATGGCGTGGCTCTGATACCATGTTGCGCCACGGCAGCGCCCCGGCCGTCTATCCGAGGCCAAAATGCGGAATCAAAATTTTCTTAACTTTTAAACTGGCGCTACCGCGGACAATATACCCGGATCGAAACCATTAACCTATACTAGCAATCAAGAGAAGGGGTGAGAGATATACCGAGTGATCCGAGTCCTCCGGTCTTCTCGTCGTCGTCCCGATCTCCCGCGGAAACTCCGGTCGTCGCATCCTTGCCGGAAGGGCACCACATCGTCTGCATCTTTTACGGGCTCCCGCCTCAATACCGAGGCAACTCGGGCACGAAGCTGGCAAGTCGACGTGCCCAAGATTTGCTGTATAATGTAGTGTAGATGATGCTAGTCTCATTTGGGGTTTGTAGTTGCCTTGATGGAGGAATGGAATTTTCAAGTGGAGCTAGAATGTGTGTAGTAAAGAAAAATGAGATGAACAAATTTTTCCTTCATCCAAAATGAAATGATCCCCTCTCATTTTTCCTCTCTTCCAAAAATTGTGGCCGGCCTCCCTCTTTAGGAAAATGGTGGAGAGAATGAAACATAATACAAAGGGAGGTGAGTGTAGGAAAAAGGTGGAGGGTGACCACACCCAAAACATCAACCATACTACACACTTTAAACCCATACCCTCTCAAATCTCATTAATGCAAAAATCATCATGAAAAAGCAAGGATGCTTATTCTATCATAATGAATACTTTTGCAAGAAAACCCCCTCCACAAATGTTATTTGCACAATTGCAAATAACCCCCTCCATCGGAAAAGTCCGGCCGGGAAAGAACAAAGAAAAACCGGCCGGAACGGAAAGCAAACTGGCAACTCGAGAAAACTGGTCCCGTAATAAATTACAGGAAAACCCCGATACTGTGCATACACACCCGCATCTGTATTCCGTCCGGATACAAATGCAAAGAGACAAAATCTACACTGTACTAAACTAGGATCCGGCTTAAACCAAAACTGGCTAGTAAAATTCGTTCGATCCTGATCCGTGCAATACCGCACGTATCTGATCGAACCCTGCCATATATCCATACGGCAACTAGTACAAACCGTCCGATCCTGATCCGTGCAATACCGCACGTATCTGATCGGACCCTGCCATATCTCCATACGGCCTCTACAGCGTTTCGCCCGAAAGCTTGAGTAACTGAAAGTGTGGTGGACTCTAAAGACTCGTCAATACTATGGCTGTGGATTTAACCACTATCACGTCAGAGGTATAAGCCAATACGTGACGGGCCACCAGCTATTGACCAAAAGGGACGTCGATGAGCGAACTCATCCTGACACCCTACTGAGCCTGTCAGTGACAATATCCGTACAGTCCGGTCCGTTCGTCTATGAGCATCGCATGGCGGGCCTAGGGGGTTGGTAAAAGTCAGACCCCCAAAGGCGGTACAAGTCGTGTCGGAGTGTAGCCCAGAACGCCCTGAGATACTACTGGAATACCTACCAGTAAATCTCCTGCCTCGGCCGAGGGCTTTGCGTAATGGCTCTCCTAGACACAGCGCGACCTCACCCCCAATACCGGGAGAGACGAACCCCTGCAGATCCGCTCACTGCCTCCATGTGGCTCGGGACTGTACCCAACTAAAACCTGTTTGCACGACTCCTTTGAGCCGTGGTAGGGTAGTAATCAAAGCACAGTGGGAACTCACACGAGACAAATGACGATCTCAGGTCGATGAACTAACCTGTACACATGTCACCTGGGAACTGCTATCTGACGTCTGGTATAATCCCAACTAGCAGGTTCCCGGCGAGTCCTGTCCGGTGTACTCATAACCCAATGAGCACCTGTATACATCTTAGGTGAACCAACTGACACCAGTGGCTTGTGAGACCGGCCACCGCCCCTCGTCGGGGTCTCGACTGTATACACTAGTCTACTAATGGAGTATCGATGCCCAGTCTCGAAACTCCCACGACTAGGGACCATTTAAGGATGTGCTTATAGACCCCAGCTCCCACGTATATGATCGCCATCATACTGCTGGTCGTCAAGCAAGAATCCTAGGGGCTCTATCAACGTGTAATAGCGACCTGTAAGATCACCTGAAACAGTACACGATGATAAAGGTAAACCAGATAGCATACTATCATCTCGAGTAAGACTGTTCTACCGGGATAGGTCCTCCCTCAATCATTGCAATCACGTGCCTGTGATCCAATAATTGACTCTGAGGGCACTATCTCCAACATTGGGATACGGCCAGTTTTCGATGGAATGTGTGCGGAACACGCAGATGTCCAGAAAACGAGAAAAGATTATGTAGGAGTACCAACCTCCGTACAGTTCGGCATAGGCAAGATCGGAAGAGACCCTGAGCAGGATTCTTTCCAGGACACTGCTGCAATGAGATTTGCACCCAAGATCAGATGTGTCACGTGCATTCAGAGAGCCAGAGGCCAACGCCAGTAACGTGCTGCCTTACGAGTGGTCGTGATGATCGACCGAGAGATGACCAGAGAAGTGCCAGAACGGAATCGTCACCGTTAGCACACCTGACAGGGCCGATGAGCCGATGGATTGCTGGATTGGTAATCCACAAAGAAGATAAGGACCCAGAGATAAAGGATTCCAGGCCGTGAGCGTTAGGCGAGCGGATGTTCTTGCCCTGCCAGTTTTAGGCGCACCGATTTATTTTTCGACATTGAAGGAGGTGTACCTCAATGTCCTTTGTTGCGATTTGCGTTGTGATCTGAGTATCACGCTTATATCGCTTGGATTTGAGTTTTGATGACGAGTTTCCTGATATTGATTTTGTGCACCATGGCTGCACCTACTGAGTATTTATATTTTGCGCATAGCTATCGCACCTGATATGTATTTTATATACACTGTTATGTTGATTTGCGATTTGTGCATACCTATTTCACTTGAGATTTGGTTTTGTGCCTTGGCTGCATATGTCTATGATTTCGTGGATTTCATACGGTGATTTGATTTTGTGTGTGTGGTACGCACTCGATTTGATTTTTGCACTCGGTATATCTTATATGTGCTTGCAGTGCATTGATTTGTATTTTGTGCACGCGGTTGCACATGTTTACGATTTTATACACCTTGGTGTACGCGGTGTTGCTTTTATGCATTTGAGTTATTTATTGTATTTCGTGCAATTGCTGCACCAGATTCGTATTTTGCACATTAGTTGCACTAGATTTTTATTTTTTGAATTTGTTGCACCGGACGGTTATTTATGAGTTTGTTGCATTGAATTTATACTCCATACCTTGGTTGCACCCAATTTATATCCTTAAGCATTCGTTTTACCAGATTTGTATTTTCGTGCGCGTTGGCACTTGCCGTTCGTTTTCGTGCATGCTACTGCACTATATGCTTTTACGGACCCGACGCATTTTGGTTGGATTTTTGCGCATATTAGGCACTTGATTTTGGATTTTGTGCGCATCGGATGCACTTGAGTGAGATTTTACTCATGCATGTGGGATGCTCTTGATTTAGATTTCTTCCATACATATTGGATGCGATTTCATTCTTGCTGGACATATGCACTTGGGTTGGATTTTCGCACATGTTGGGCGCATGATATGAGATGTGATTCTATGCACACCGGATGCATGGGATTGAGATTTTAATGCACTTTAGATGTACTTGATTTTGTTGTCGTGCACACCCGTTGCATTGGACAGATGCTTTCGTGCACACCAGTTACACTTAGTTTACTTTTCGCACATTGGTAGCACATGTATTTGGATTTGATTTCCATGCGCACCAGACGCGTGTGATTATTGGACACGCCTTTTGAGGCTGATTTTGCTTTTGAGCACTTTGTTTTCATGTTGGGCACTATATTGTGTAGTAGCCAAACAGGAATGATCTAAGGACAGTACCTGAGTACTCTGCATGCATTAATAGATTACCAAAAGGGTTTTTAAGAGGAGCTATAGTCAGGCTATTTCCTACATATCCACAAGCGACACGAACGTTTTTAAAGGAAAACCTTTTGGGATATTTTGAAAACGAAGGAACGTGTATTTAGGAAAACATATATGGATATATATAATTATTTTAAAATGAGCATCCGTCAGTTATGCCGTAGGTTACGCATTCCCGCGGCGATTTAGAAAAGATTTTGCATGTATTTTATTCAAATTTTAGAGCTTTCCAAAAGTACGTACCATACATGTATTATAGTATTTGACTAGTGTATATTGGATTTCAGTAGTGGATTTCGAAATCTGCATCTCTATTGTAACTCTGAGGAAATGCGTACAAATCCGATGGTTTGCGTGACGCTTGATGGAGTTGATTTTGAGTTTTGTACGCGTTTTCATGCGTACTTGGCGCGTTGTGTTATTTTTGCGTTTGCCATGATTTCGGAGCCCCGTTGTTTTGAGCCGATTATTGAAATGTTTTAGATTTTGGGGGATTAAATTTAAATTCGTGGACCGAATTTATTTAAGTTGGGAAGACTGTAACATTTCAGAAAATATAAAATATTATTTTTGGAATTTAATATTAAAATAATATTTTTCCCGAAAACTGCCCGATTTGCGAAATTGGGGTTTTCAAAAAAGAGCATAAATATATACCAATAGTTATGAAATAAATAGAAATTAAAATTATTTATTCATTTAATAATATAATTTTAGAATATGGCATTTTTAAAATTTACTATATGCAGTTTTGATAAAAACCCGATTAGTGCACTACTAATCGCGATTAAGCCAAATCCGCATTTCTACAGTTTTTCGTAGCCAGTGCACTATATCATGTTCCATTTTGGTTACATGTTACTTTCTTGTGTTGTTTTGGGTATTTGATGGTTTGGTTTTTAAAAGATAAGAGTAAAGGGTGAAAAAAGGGCAAAAGGGTAATAATAGAGTGTGAGGGTTAGATTTAAAGAGAGTGAGAGAGAGAGAGAGAGGGCAGCAGCCCCATGCCTTCCCCATTTCCTTTCTTCTTCTCTTCTTCATCTTTATCTCCCTCCACTTCACCTCTAGAGATCCACCCTAAAAACCTTGCCAAAACCCTATACCCCTTCACAAAAAATTGATCACCTCTACACCCTATACCCCTTCACAAAAAATTGATCACCCTCTTCGCAATGAACCAAGAAAATTGAGATTTTGACAACTTTGAGGAGCTACGGTTTTTCTTGGGTTGCCCAAGTGAGGTAATTTCACCACCCTTAGCATAGTATTTCATTAACTTTACCTTTCATGCAAGCTTAGAGATGAAATTGTGGTGTTTAGTGAACCTTGGGAAACCCTAGTAAAGAGTTTGAGTGTTTGTTGAAATTGGTGATGTTGTGGCTGTTAACTTGATTTGGGTGCTGTTTAATAACCTGGACCAGAGATTAGAAACCCCAAAACACGGATTTAGAAACCCCGACATCGGATAAATGTGTGATTTGTGAGGGTATTTAGGAATCTGGAGCAACCCGGCGATACTAGAAATGATTTTGCAATTACTGGGAGTCGTGCAGGCAGCTAGGAAGCTACCACTGAGACCCGAGCCCCTAACTCCAACCCCAGGCCACATATTTATTCAATCTGGCCACAATTTGCGGCCAGGGTAGGTCAGAATTGAACCGTGTTTGTTCTGGGGTCCCTTTAGATGTAAATTAGGCCCTCCATATATGCAGAATTGACCAATTTGGCTTAGGGTAAAATCTGGGACCATTTCCATGAGTTGGTGCATTGTTTTACGACTTCATTTTGACTGGATTTTGGTATTTGGTTTTGTGTTTCCGTAGTGTGGCGTTTAGATGTCCACGACCAGGGTTTTTGGTCGTGTTTTGCACGCAAAGCTATAGGTTTTGACCTATGAGCGAAACGTGTACTGTTTCGGTTTTCCGCCTTGATTTTAATACGCATTGCTATGGTTTATTATTGTAGGTACCTTCGCGTGGATTCTGAGGTGTCGGAGCATGCCGTCATCGATTTCGGCGAGCGAAGACCAGGTGAGTGGATCTATATCCACGGGGGAAGTCGGGTGGATAGCGTATAGCACCCCCGCAAAGTTTTGATGGAAAACTGATTTATCGAATATGGTTAGGAAACCTAGATTAGGAAACTAGGGTTAGAATGAGATAGTTATGAAACCATATTAGAAACTAGAGGATAGTTAGAAGTGATATGTTACTACTATCATAGGATGGCGTTTAGCGATATTGCCGTTTAGGGTATTGTAGGACTAGATAGTCGATGCAGATGCGTCATCCGAACCATACCTTTTTCTAAAACAAAGAGTCGTATGTATCTTTTAAATATATACCATAAGAGTGGTTACAGATTTCCAAATGATATCCATTTCATAAAACACCGTAACCCGTATTTTCAAAACTATGATTCACTTCTTTAAAAATCTGATTGTATGGTTCGGGTGTGTTTGTTAGTCTAGATACTTCTACTTAATAGAGATAGAATGTTTATGTAAATCCGATTTGATGTGTGATATAAATGCGATAAAGGAATATATGACGGATATGATGATATTGTCAAGACCCGAAAGTACGGAACGTGACCGGCACTTAGATTACGAAGCGTCTAGAGGCGCAACGTAACCTAAGTAAGCCGAAGCCCAGAAATCTAAACCATATAAAAGAAGAAGAAGAAAAAAAAAAAGAAAACCAGTTTAAAAGTATCAGCAAATTTTCCTAAAAATTTCGGCAGAGTCTCCTCTGTAAAAACTGGCCCCCAAACGGGTACAACAAGTATAATATACATAAACAATAAAAAGCATCCCCAAACGGGAGCTAGCTCAACGCCAACAGGCGGAAACAACCACAACAAGCACAATAATATACAACGCCAAAGGGCGTGGCTCAAAAACTCAAAAGAAAACAATCCACCAAATCAGAATAATACATGCACGACTTTAAGGTCGAAATAAATAACTGGTCCAATAAACTTATCAAGTAATACAAGTATGGTTGATGGAGCTTACTAGATACAAATGAAAGAATAAAAGTACAATGGTGGTTCAGATAAAAGTGAACCAACCTACCGTGCAAATCACCCTGAAGAAAAGATGTGCCAGCAAGCTGCCAGGGAAACCTGTACATCGAACCTGTAATAAAATTTGGCACAACGGGGGTGAGTTGCCAACTCGTGAGTAGAGACATCTACGAAAAGAAATCGAATGCACGACGCTATCCTAGGTCATAATAATACACTACTAAGTCCCAATCATCTAGAAATAGCAGGGTAATACTACGTGTAAGTGCAGATACTCCGTGCTCGTGTCAGTGCCTCATATAGTATTTTGTCATATGAATGGATATGCATGCACCATGAGTGTAAAATAACGAATCCTGAAATCCAGGTATATCTGTATAAGAAATCTTTAGCTGTTATCATAGTAAAACGGGTATAGAAACCTGAAATATCAACAATGAAATCCATGGAAATCCGTGTCAAGCATCGACACAAACATGTAAATCTTAAGTCTCATTGTCTCGATACCTCGGGCTCCGTCAGTCCGGATCGGCCCATATCATCAAATCTCACGACAACGGTCGGTATCCTCCGGATATCCGCCGCGCCAGACATCACCGGTAGGTAGCCTTCCCCTGCCAGGCCCATCGTCTACAACTCGATCTTCTTGCCCCGGGGTACCATACCGGGCCCACCATATACCCGAGACGGTTCATCCACTCCACGAATCGGGTCTCGAAATCCATCAGAAAACATGAAATCTCATGGTGGACGACACATACATCACGAGAAAACCGCATCTTATGTTTTAAAAAGAGAGGAGGAGAGAGAGAGAAGTTTTTTATATATTCTTGCGGTTTTCCCCCAAAAATCCAGAAATCTCATAGAAACCCAAATCTCAAAATCATGAGTAAGTATATGATAAGTGTCGGCATATGCCCATAATACTGCATGATAACATGAAAATATGAATGCATGAATGTCTAAGTAATAAATACCGTGTCTATACTAACATCAGAGAGTAATCACAATATTATATCGATCTAGTTGTTAACTGATGCTATCAATAAAAGATAATATGATCTAAATTGTACGTGACATGGCAATTACCGATGATGATGTGTGTGAGCCGGCAAATAAGTGTGCGTAGAATATGTGCATCATCGGTAATGGTGCTGGTGTCCTAACAGGCAAAGTTTTATGCTGATTATAGAAACATATATATATGAACATGCATATTATGATTATGGTATGAAAGTAAAGACAGGTGTGTTATCAACTCATTTGATATACCATTACCACTACCACTATATGACTCGAACCTAACCTAGTGTCCATCTAACCTCCTAAGGAACAAAACCTAAGAAACTAGTCAATAAGAAACAAGAGTCTACCTAAGATCTGAATCAATATCTCTAATAGTCGGCGATCCGGCCTCAATAGCATCATGTACGTAGTACGGCTTCCTCGAATCAAGGGTGCGCATCAATTATCATATTTATGCCTCGTACAGTAAAATCCATCGTACGACATCCCAATATCGGGGTACGGGTCAAGTATCTCCTAGGTGTCTCATCATTCATATAATGTCATCATCAACACATCTCATGATCAAGGTGCTAAACTATAATCGCCTACATCAATCATATATCATTGCCATCATAATATGCATCATTAGTTTATCCTCAGAAATATCATGTCATATGTATCATATTGTGATTAAGTCATACTGATATCATATCGTTATCAAGTCACATCTATATGATATCAACATCAAGTCACACCTATATCATATCGACATCAGGTCACACCTATATGATGTCGTAATCAAGTCATACGTATCCCATATCGTGATCAGTCACAAGCTATAGTTCGGGTACTATTTTAGAGTCCCATGTATCTCAATATCATCACCACCCATTATAATTTATGTATCCATGTTCGTTATCTCATTCTCTAATGATCCGCTAACACTTTAATACGACTATATAGTCAAGAATCACGGCATCAAGCCCAGTTATACTGTTTCATCACACCTCAGATATCATATCACATCAATGAATCCCACATACGTGTTGTATATATATATATATATATATACCTATACCTAGTCCTATATATACATACACATATACGTATACACCATGTCGAGTTTCAGTGTGTGCGTGTGTGTTTCTATCTGAAACCTACGAACCTCTTCCAAGGTACTCATCCTCTGATATGGTTTCCCTAAATCAGTCTAGTCCAGCCTAGGGTTTTTACTAGGGTCCTACGCATTAAGAATCTAGGGTCACATCTGGCTTCCTAATGTCAATAAGTACTATTCCTACTCTACGTTGCGGGGGTGCTAAACTCCATCCACCCGACTTCCCCCCGTAGATATGCATCTACTCACCTGGTTCATGTCTGCCGAAGACGGTGTCGCCATCCTCCTCTTCATCGCCCGCAGTCCATGTGAGGGGTACCTAAACGCAAACATATAAATAGCATCGTGAACTGAATCACATACAAAAGTCAAAACGACGTAAGGAACAAGAATATGTTAAAACCTATGTCCCGTCTACGCAAAAGAACCAAATATCGCTCGATATCGGCGTACAAACTCCGATGAATCGAGATAAACATTAACAAATAACTCGTAGTTTTAAAACTCATTACTTATATTATAAAACATGATTAAATCCATCGAAACCCTAAAATCCATCAAACCGTCCAATTCCGTAAAACCCGAAAATGCCAATTTACCGTTTTTCATCAAAAGTTCACATCTAAATGAAACCAATGGTCATAAAACTCATTAAATAGCATAACTAGACTATACAACCCCTTACTATATTTTTATTACACAAATTTGCATTAATTTGAAATTTCTAGTTTGCAACCATTAGCAATTTTCAACATCTTTCAAGCAAAATTCATAATTCCACAACAAAACATAATTTTGCATGAATTAATGTATTAAACTACAATTCATGATGATAATGATATGATAAAACCATAATTATATTTTTAATCTCGTTTATTTAGGAATTTCCAAAATCTTGTTTGCAAAACTAGCATAATTAGCATATTTATCACACTTTGCTAACTAACAATTGAAACTAATAACTAGATTAGGTTTTGCATTCCACTAACATGTTAATATCCCTATTAAAACCATAATATAATGATAAAAACATTAATTAGAATTTTATCTCACCCACATATACATTTATAAAAAACTAGTTAGCTAAATAGCATAATTAAATCAATTTTGGATAACAATTTATTATACAACAATCATGCAAGATTTTTCCACTTCTAAAAATGGTAAACTAGTTATTATAACCCTGATTAATTAATAAAAACCACCACTTGAATTTACAAACCCTAACTTGAATTTTAAAATTTGCAACTAGAATTTATACATTAAATATAATTATGTTTAAAAGAAACATCTAATAACAATAAATAAAAAGGTGAAATTTATACCTCCAAACTATGAAATCCAAACATGAAATAAGCCTCCAAAATGCATGCTTTCCATCTCCAAAATCCATGTAAAAATGAGCAAAGAATAAAGGGTAGGAAATAAATAGGATTTTGTGGATTTTTAATTGAATTTTTGATGTAATTTGATGGATTTTTGTACAAAATTGAAGTAGGAAATGGGGGGGGGGCTGCCTTGAGGGTGTGGCCGGCCATAATAGGAGGTGAGGGAGAGAAAGAAGATGGTGAGAAATTGTGTAGAAGTCTCCACCAAAATATCACTTTATTATGTCTTTTCATGAATTATTTATTTTTCTTTTATTTCTTTACTATAGCAACTCAAGAAAACTCTAGAAAATTGGAAAAATTTACAAATAAATTTTGCATGATACACACTAAATTATAATATGCCATGTTTCATTTGTACAAATTAAAACCATTCAAATTTTTAATTTACACTAATTTAGTGTAAAAATAAAGCTTATGTTAATATTTAAAATAATTAATTTAGGAAAAATATTTAATTAAACTAAAAATTTATAAGTGGCTAAATAAACACCATTTACTAGTTATTACATAATTAAAATAGGTATTTTTGAAATTATAATGAAAAACAATCACAGTTTGGTTTTACGAAAAATACATTTTATTTTACCGAAAATCATAAAATTCACTTAAACAATTTTATTCATTTAATTATTTATTTAATTATTTTTAAAAGGTTACAATCTTCCCCCCTTTAAGAAATTAGGTCCCCAAATTTAAATTAAAACTCCCTTTCCAAATACTAAAACATTTAGCAAAACACTCAAATCGTCGGGGCTCCGAAATCATCAATACATAACAAAACTCAACTCCGTCAAGCATAACGCAATCATCGGAGTTATGGCGAGAATAAAATATCAAAACCCAATATGAAAACCATCTTAATATACATCAATCTATAATTTGTATATAGTGCGCATCATAGTAAAACCATCCAAATATCTGGATAAGGAAATATGCAAACACCCCTTTTGAAAATCGCCGTTTGATGCACGTGTCACGGCATAAGTAGCGGACGTTTATTTTTTTTTAAAAAATTAGCTATATATATATCTTTTATTTAACATACACGTCCCGCCTGGTTACTAAATCAAATAGTAATGATTATAAAAAACACACTGCTCAAACTGAAATCAATCCCAATCACATCAATAAAATATCATGTGCGTCCGGTGCGCACTAAAATCGAAACCAAATACAGATACCATGAATACACACAACAACAAAACTAAGTGCAACAGGTGTGCACCAAAAACATCTATCAAGTGCAACGGGCGTGCACGACTCATTATCAGGTGCATCTAATCTGCACAAAACCCCGATTTAGTTCATCTGGTGTGCACAAAATCGTATTAAGTGCGCCAAGTATGCGCAAGAATCCTAATCAGGTGCACATGGTGCACGAAAACATACATCGAATATCAAAATCGAAATCACAGTAAAAAATGCATGAAAACTAGGTCGATGCATATGTCAAAATCATGTGTAACCAATATGCACGAAATCAAATCAAAAATCTCAAAATGTATAAAACCAAATCGAATGTACTGGGTGTGTACTAAACAACATCAATACAACTGATATATGAAACACAAATAGAATGTAATGAAGGTATACATAAGAAATACCAATCGTAGAACAAAGTCCTCAAAATACCAAAATCCAATCAACGAAAATATGAAATTCAAATCACTAAATCACAATCGTAAACACTATCGTCAATGTGCGCCTCTTTCCTCTGATGTCGATTGCTTCAAACTCGTCTCTTCGTAGCTGTGCCGACTGCTCTACTAATGGCAATACTCATATCTAGAGTCTCCCACGTAGTCGATCCCTTCACTTGACATCCGGACTACATTAAACTTTTCGATCGATCCATCAAAATCCCATAATTCCCCGAGAGCTCAACACTCAAGTACAGTTTAAAATATCTGGTACATACCCCAGCATCGATGATCCAGCCGTAGAAGGGCAAACCCAAGCCTCACTAATGGCACCGCGGAACTGCCGTAAACCCTAAGGTTCAAGGGCATTCTCGTGGTCATTATGTCGAGTTAGGGTTTCATTCTTCTAGAGGGTCCATCGAAATACCTGCATGTTCTTCCGAATACTTTAAACTTGGGAAAATCGTTTTCTGATAATCGTTCGAACCCTTTAACTTCATCCGGACGGCATGTGAATACCCTTCATCCGCACGCTAAACAGTGCTTCAATCCTCAAGAATAACCAATATTCTAATGGTTATCGCATTCGAGCCGCAGCTCCCTCTGCCAGTGTGCCCGTGGTCACAGAAACTACCATCCGATATCGACGAAGATAAATCAAAGGAACGAATGAAATACGGTGCAAACAATGTACATCCTAAGGCTCCTTAAGCAGAGTAGCGTATCGTAAGTATGCCGCGGACCATACCCACAGTACGTTACTCTACCTAAATCGCCTACTCCATCAACCAAGGGTCACCAAGACTTATACAGGGTTAAACCTAGCGCTCTGATACCAACTTTGTCACGACCCGAAAGTACGGAACGTGACCGACACTTAGATTACGAAGCGTCTAGAGGCGCAACGTAACCTAAGTAAGCCGAAGCCCAGAAATCTAAACCATATAAAAGAAGAAGAAGAAGAAGAAAAAAGAAAACCAGTTTAAAAGTATCAGCAAATTTTCCCAAAAATTTCGGCAGAGTCTCCTCTGTAAAAACTGGCCCCCAAACGGGTACAACAAGTATAATATACATAAACAATAAAAAGCATCCCCAAATGGGAGCTAGCTCAACGCCAACAGGAGGAAACAACCACAACAAGCACAATAATATACAACGCCAAAGGGCGAGGCTCAAAAACTCAAAAGAAAACAATCCACCAAATCAGAATAATACATGCGCGACTCTAAGGTCGAAATAAATAACTGGTCCAATAAACTTATCAAGTAATACAAGTATGGTTGATGGAGCTTACTAGATACAAATGAAAGAATAAAAGTACAATGGTGGTTCAGATAAAAGTGAACCAACCTACCGTGCAATTCACCCTGAAGAAAAGATGTGCCAGCAAGCTGCCAGGGAAACCTATACATCGAACCTGTAATAAAATTTGGCACAACGGGGGTGAGTTGCCAACTCGTGAGTAGAAGACATCTACGAAAAGAAATCGAATGCACGACGCTATCCTAGGTCATAATAATACACTACTAAGTCCCAATCATCTAGTAATAGCAGGGTAATACTACGTGTAAGTGCAGATACTCCGTGCTCGTGTCAGTGCCTCATATAGTATTATGTCATATGATTGGATATGCATGCACCATGAGTGTAAAATAACCAATCCTGAAATCCAGGTATATCTGTATAAGAAATCTTTAGCTGTTATCATAGTAAAACGGGTATAGAAACCTGAAATATCAACAATGAAATCCATGGAAATCCGTGTCAAGCATCAACACAAACATGTAAATCTTAAGTCTCATAGTCTCGATACCTTGGGCTCCGTCAGTCCGGATCGGCCCATATCATCAAATCTCACGACAACGGTCGGTATCCTCCGGATATCTGCCGCGCCAGACATCACCGGTAGGTAGCCTTCCCCTGCCAGGCTCATCATCTACAACTCGATCTTCTTGCCCCGGGGTACCATACCGGGCCCACCATGTACCCGGGACGGTTCATCCACTCCTCGAATCGGGTCTCGAAATCCATCAGAAAACATGAAATCTCATGGTGGACGACACATACATCACGAGAAAACCGCATCTTATGTTTTAAAAAGAGAGGAGGAGAGAGAGAGAAGTTTTTTATATATTCTTGCGGTTTTCCCCCAAAAATCCAGAAATCTCATAGAAAACCCAAATCTCAAAATCATGAGTAAGTATATGATAAGTGTCGGCATATGCCCATAATACTGCATGATAACATGAAAATATGAATGCATGAATGTCTAAGTAATAAATACCGTGTCTATACTAATATCAGAGAGTAATCACAATATTATATCGGTCTAGTTGTTAACTGATGCTATCAGTAAAAGATAATATGATCTAAAGTGTACGTGACATGGCAATTACCGATGATGATGTGTGTGAGCCAGCAAATAAGTGTGCGTGGAATATGCGCATCATCGGTAATGGTGCTGGTGTCCTAACATGCAAAGTTTTATGCTGATTATAGAAACATATATATGAACATGAATATTATGATTACGGTATGAAAGTAAAGACAGATGTATGTTATCCACTCATTTGATATACCATTACCACTACCACTATATGACTCGAACCTAACCTAGTGTCCATCTAACCTCCTAAGGAACAAAACCTAAGAAACTAGTCAATAAGAAACAAGAGTCTACCTAAGGTCTGAATCAATATCTCTAATAGTCGGCAATCCGGCCTCAATAGCATCACGTACGTAGTACGGCTTCCTCGAATTAAGAGTGCGGATCAAATATCATATTTATGCCTCGTACAGTAAAATTCATCGTACGGCATCCCAATATCGGGGTACGGGTCAAGTATCTCCTAGGTGTCTCATCATTCGTATAATGTCATCACCAACACATCTCATGATCAAGGTGCTAAACTGTAATCGCCTACATCAATCATATATCATTACCATCATAATATGCATCATTAGTTTATCCTCAGAAATATCATGTCATATGTATCATATTGTGATTAAGTCATACTGATATCATATCGTCATCAAGTCACACCTATATGATATCAACATCAGGTCACACCTATATGATATCGACATCAGGTCACACCTATATGATGTCGTAATCAAGTCATACGTATCCCATATCGTGATCAGTCACAAGCTATAGTTCGGGTACTATTTTAGAGTCCCATGTATCTCAATATCATCACCACCCATTATAATTTATGTATCCATGTTCGTTATCTCATTCTCTAATGATCCGCTAACACTTTAATACGACTATATAGTCAAGAATCACGGCATCATGCCCAGTTATACTGTTTCATCACACCTCAGATATCATATCACATCAATGAATCCCATATACGTGTTGTGTATATATATATATATACCTATACCAAGTCCTATATATACATACACATATACGTATACACCATGTCGAGTTTCAGTGTGTGCGTATGTGTTTCTATCTGAAACCTACGAACCTCTTCCAAGGTACTTATCCTCTGATATGGTTTCCCTAAATCAGTCTAGTCCAGCCTAGGGTTATTACTAGGGTCCTACGCATTAAGAATCTAGGGTCACATCTGGCTTCCTAATGTCAATAAGTACTATTCCTACTCTACGTTGCGGGGGTGCTAAACGCCATCCACCCGACTTCCCCCCGTAGATATGCATCTACTCACCTGGTCCATGTCTGCCGAAGACGGTGTCTCCATCCTCCTCTTCATCGCCCGCAGTCCATGTGAGGGGTATCTAAATGCAAACATATAAATAGCATCGTGAACTGAATCACATACAAAAGTCAAAACGACGCAAGGAACAAGCATAGGTTAAAACCTATGTCCCGTCTACGCAAAAGAACCAAATATCGCTCGATATCGGCGTACAAACTCCGATGAATCGAGATAATTATTAACAAATAACTCGTAGTTTTAAAACTCATTACTTATATTATAAAACATGATTAAATCCATCGAAACCCTAAAATCCATCAAACCGTCCAATTCCGTAAAACCCGAAAATGCCAATTTACCGTTTTTCATCAAAACTTCACATCTAAATGAAACCAATCATCATAAAACTCATTAAATAGCATAACTAGACTATACAACCCCTTACTATATTTTTGTTACACAAATTTGCATTAATTTGAAATTTCTAGTTTGCAACCATTAGCAATTTTCAACATCTTTCAAGCAAAATTCACAATTCCACAACAAAACATAATTTTGCATGAATTAATGTATTAAACTACAATTCATGATGATAATGATATGATAAAACCATAATTATATTTTTAATCTCGTTTATTAAGGAATTTCCAAAATCTAGTTTGCAAAACTAGCATAATTAGCATATTTATCACACTTTGCTAACTAACAATTGAAACTAATAACTAGATTAGGTTTTGCATTCCACTAACATGTTAATATCCCTATTAAAACCATAGTATAATGATAAAAACATTAATTAGAATTTTATCTCACCCACATATACATTTATAAAAAACTAGTTAGCTTAATAGCATAATTAAATCAATTTTGGATAACAATTTATTATACAACAATCATGCAAGATTTTTCCACTTCTAAAATTGGTAAACTAGTTATTATAACCCTAATTAATTAATAAAAACCACCACTTGAATTTACAAACCCTAACTTGAATCTTAAAATTTGCAACTAGAATTTATACATTAAATCTAATTATGTTTAAAAGAAACATCTAATAACAATAAATAAAAAGGAGAAATTTATACCTCCAAACTATGAAATCCAAACATGAAATAAGCCTCCAAAATGCATGCTTTCCATCTTCAAAATCCATGTAAAAATGAGCAAAGAATAAAGGGTAGGAAATAAATAGGATTTTGTGGATTTTTAATTGAATTTTTTAATGTAATTTGATGGATTTTTGTACAAAAATGAAGTAGGAAAGGGGGGTGGGGGCTGCCTTGAGGGTGTGGCCGGCCATAATAGGAGGTGAGGGAGAGAAAGAAGAGGGTGAGAAATTGTGTAGAAGTCTCCACCAAAATATCACTTCATTATGTCTTTTCATGAATTATTTATTTTTCTTTTATTTCTTTACTATAGCAACTCAAGAAAACTCTAGAAAATTGGAAAAATTTGCAAATAAATTTTGCATGATACACACTAAATTTTAATATGCCATGTTTCATTTTTACAAATTAAAACCATTCAAATTTGTAATTTACACTAATTTAGTGTAAAAATAAAGCTTATGTTAATATTTAAAATAATTAATTTAGGAAAAATATTTAATTAAACTAAAAATTTATAAGTGGCTAAATAAACACCATTTACTAGTAATTACATAATTAAAATAGGTATTTTTGAAATTATAATGAAAAACAATCACGGTTTGGTTTTACGAAAAATACATTTTATTTTACCGAAAATCATAAAATTCACTTAAACAATTTTATTCATTTAATTATTTTTAAAACGTTACAGATATGATGATATGATGATAGGATGGTATACGAATGCGAGTCGATCGAGATGATTTTACCCTGCCGGTCACCTGATATGAGATTATTGCGGATGTGACCTGAGACATTGGTATATAGAGATATATATACATATATAGAATGTTGTGAATCATGGATGATAGGCCGTATGTGATATTAGGCTTACCCTCATTTGTCTTATAGGATGATAGGATCCCTATTGGCTTAATGCCGCCGTACGATGATTTTCCGTGCGTGATGTGCTTGACTTGATGATTGATCCATACCCTTGACTAGAGGATGCCGTATGATGGATTATATCGTACGTGACATTGTTAGGCTGGATGCCGATTGATAGATTCACCGACTCGATCATGTTAGATATGTATACCTTATAGCTCCTAGCTGACGATTTACCTTATAATGCATTCGTGTTATTCATACTTGCACACATACACATTGTATATCCACATTGGTGCACATATACATTGATATATTCATACTTTCGCACATACACATTGTATATCCACATTGGTGCACATATACATTGATATATTCATACGTGCGCACATACACATTGTATATCCACATTGGTGCACATATACACTGATATATTCATACTTGCGCAGATATACATTTGTATATCCATAATGGTGCACACATACATTGGTACATCTATACTTGCGCATATACATATTGTACCTACATAGATCACTGGTTTTATTGGGAGATTGGGAACCATAGGATATATTTTAAAAACTGGAGTCATTTAAAAGAGCGGTTTTCCCTTAATATGTCATATCACTGTTCCAGGTTGCATGATATATTGATATGCTTACATTTCTGTTATATGTTGCATACATCATGCTTTACGCTTTTACGCATTGAGATATACTGTTTTCCATGAGATTTCTGGATTTGAGAACCGTGGCTATTTCAAAAGAAAGCATGTATTGTTTTAAAAACCCAGTTTCTCTTGATATGATATTTCAGTGCGTCAACCATGTGTTTTCTCGGTTCTGAGAGTGGCATGTGAAACCCGATTCGAGGAGCGGTTGGCACCGTCTGCGGGTACATGGTGGACCCAGTGAGGTACCCCGGGGCAAGAAGACTCGTATATGTTAGACGGTGAGCCCGGCAGGGGGGCACTACCTACCGGTGATAGTATTTAGACTCGGCGGTTATCCGGAGGATACCGACCGGAATAGCGAGATGGATATGAGGGCCGACCAGGGTGTACGGCGCCCGAGGGCCGATCTGAGGATGCGGCACCTGAGATATATGAGGATTTACGTGTTGATGTTGGACACGATTTTCATGATGTTTCGAGTGTCGATGCTGGACACTCAAGTTCCTTGATTTTGAGGTGTAGCGAGGGACACATGTTGATTTATATCCTCACATTTTCATGCATATGCTTTTATGATATTTACATGCTTGATGTTGTTGTGTCAGTGGTTGACACGTGGACGAAATCCACATGCATACACACATTGATTATATGGGTGGAAAAGATCCACATGCATACATATATTGATTATATGGGTGGACGAGATCCACATGCATACATGCATTGATTATTTCTGTTGGATGTTATCCGCATGCATATAGACCTTGACTACCTTGTTGGCACATATACAGACCCGGTCACCCTAGATATCATAGTATTACCTTTATGATATAGTTGACCTAGGAGCCCTTGTTTATTCGATTTCTATATGTTGTTATTTTTCTACTCACGAGTTGGCAACTCACCCCCGTTGTGCCACAGTTCTTGCAGGTTGACCGCTTGGATCAGTAGCGGCTTCGCTGGCACACAGTTGCATTCGGGTGTTTTGCATTGGTAGGTGGGAAATTTATATCGTACCCACTCTTGTATCTATATTTCATATTGTATCTAGTTATCTCCATCATTCAAAACTTGTAAATTGTATAAGTAATGAGACTTAGTGGGATTGTGGTTGCGAGACTTAGAGCGAGGGGTTTTCCGCTATTTGTGATTTATATGTCTTGCTTTTCTTTATCTATTTGTGCTGAACTTCGCCGTTGGGTGTCGTATACTTATTTATACTGTATTGCGTGGTTGTGATCCGCCGTTTGGCGAAGAGCTAGCTCCCGCTTGGGAATGCCATTATTCTTATTATGTATTTGTGGTTTTGGATCAAAATATACAAAGTAGGTGCTACCAAAAATTTCAAAAGACAAAACATGTTTTCAAACTAGTAAATTTTACTTGCATCATTCATGTTTCTTTCCTATGCATTAAGAAAACTTAATTTCATATACCTTTATTTCAAAACCTCACCTTCTTTATTTTTCTAAAAGGTTTAGATTTCTGGGTTTCAGCTTACTTGAATTCCATTATGCCTTTAGACATTGCGTGATTCAAGTGCTGGTCACGAGCTAATATTTCGGGTCGTGACACGCCGGGAACCTGCTAGTTGGTATTACACCTATTGTCAAATAACAGTTCCCAGATGACATGTGTACAGATTAGTCTGTCGACCTGTGATCGTAATTTGTCTCGTGTGAGTTCCCACTGTGCTTTGATTACTGACCTACTATGGCTCAAATTAGTCATGCAAACAGGTTTTAGTTGGGTACAGTCCCGAGCCACATGGAGGCAGTGAGCGGATCGTCGGGGATTCGTCTCTCCCGGTATTGGGGGTTGATGTAACTTTGTGCGAGGAAGGCCATCACCAGAAATCCTTGATCAAGGTAGTCGAGAATTACTGATTTGGATCAGTAGTTTCTCGGTTTGTGATGGGCTTCATACCGACACGAAATGTCACGTTAATAGGGGTCTGACTTTATCCACCGCCTAGAATCAATATGCGATACTCTTAGAGGAACAGACCGTACTGTATGGATATTGTCCCACGACAGGCTCAATAAGGGTCAGGATTGCTGGGTTCCCTAGGCGGCCGCTGGGTTTCGTGAGGCATCGACCATGCTATTTTATAAAAGTAGGCACGCTAAAGAACCCTAACCTAGAATCTTAACTAGAGATTTAGACGAAACTAGAATGTAAACATCTTTACATCTAAGTGAACAAGGAATACAACATTTGTAGACCGGTCCTTCACTTCAATAGCTCTATGTAGTAGTCCCTTCGTTCCAAGTAGTGAACTCCCGGACTCTAGAAAGGCTCCACAAGATGAACGGAACATGCTTGATTGAAGTCTTCGAGGTGAAAGATGATCTACATCGTGGAGACACCAACTCAAGCTACCTCTTCACTAATGTGGAATTAGTGAAGCAAACACCCTAAACTAAATATCTAGAATAGTAGAAGATGATGAAGTGGGAATTTTTCTCACTTTAGAAATAATTTTCTCACTAATTTTCTTCACCTCTCATGAAGCTAGAAAGCTTGAGAAAGGAGATGAAGAAAGCAACCATGGAATGAAGGAAGTGAAGAATGAATCAAGTGAAAAGAATAGCAACCATGGGTGAGTTAATATCATATACTAACTCATGTAGAGACTAAACCATGGCTAAACAATAATGGTTGGGTTAATAAATATTTTCAAGTAAAACAAAATTAGTGGACTTGGTCAATGGTTTCACAAGCTTCTACAAGCTTCAACCATGTGACAATTTCCAACTAATTTGATTTACTTTAAATAAAAAAAACCTTACATTATTATAAGCATGGTGTGAGTCCCATACATCCATGTAGCATATGGCATGAAGCATGACACAAAAGATGTGCATTAATATATACCACATATATACTAAGTGTACACTAGTGAGAAAAAGAATAGTTAAGTGAGCTAATATTAGTTAATGTATGATAAAATATCAAATATATAATTATAAATTAAATTATTAAATCAACACTTGATTTAATAATCCGGCTATATCACATACAACTGACTAATATCAAATATATCAACTTATCGAATCAACACTTGATCCGATAACCCGGCTATATCACATATAACCGTTCGATATCATATATCGCGAGAATAGAATACGGTATCACATACTTGTATTAATCTACATCCCGCACATATCACATATGTGCTCTTACTTCGTTTCGCTTGAGCCAGGAAACCTCTGTGTGGGAGTCTAAAGACTCGTCAATACGCCGGCAGTAGGTGGTGATCATATCAGTCACCCACAAGCCGCAAGCTGTCTTCTAAACGTAACGGCCACCCTGGTATTAAGCGATCAGAAGATCAACAAGCACGCCAGCTCATACTCCTGTGAATCTAATCAGTAACACTACCGTATAGTCCGGTCTCTTCGTCAGACCCTAAGAGCCTGATAAGTCATGCCGATGTGAGGCCCATAACGGTTTGAGAAACTACTGATAACACTTACCAAAAGATCTTAGCAATCTTGGCCAGGGATTTCTTGTTATGGCTAATCGAGCATAGCGCAACATCAACCCCCAATACCGGGAGAGACGAAATCCCCTCCTATCGCTCATTGCCTCCATGTGACTCAGGACTGTACCCAAAAACCACCGTTTTGCATGATCTCTTGAACAAGGTAAGGTCGAAATCAAAGCACAGTGGGAATCACACAAGACTTTATGACGATCTCGGGACGGCAGACTAACCTGTACCAGTGTCACCAGAGAACTGTTGTCTGACGATAGGTATAATACCATCTAGGAGTTCTCGGCGAGTCCGTTCAGTGTACCCAGTCTCCACTGAGCACCCGTATACCTTCTCTGATGTAAAACACCAATGGATGTGGGATCATCCATCGCTCATCATATGGATCGAGAAGCGTATACGCTAGTCTACTATGAAATATCGATGCCCAGTCTTGATACTCTCACGACTAGAAACAATTGAAGGATGTACTTACCGAATACCTCTGCCCCACTAGTATGATCTGCATCATAATCCTGGTAGTCAAGTACTCATCCTAAAGGCTTTATCAACATGTAATAGAGAGACAATAAGTGTACATGTTAAGATAAAGAGTAACCAGATAGCATACTATCATGTCGAGCAAGAAAGTCCTCCCTATATATGTCCAAGCATCCACTATAATATACATCATATGTATAATAATGGCCTCAAGAGCATACAAATAACTAACAATCTCTCACTTTCACTAAGGCAATTTGTTGTAGTATCTCATACTCAACGCCCCATAAGAGTCTCTCTAAGGAAAGGCCTCTGCGAATGGATCCGCCGTGTTATCCTTTGCGTCAACTCTCCTGACCTCGATCCCTTAGAGGTCAACCGTCTCCCTGATCAGGTGATACTGTCCTCAGAATATGTCTGGATCACTGATGGGACCGGTGTTCCTAGGCCGAGGCCACAAATCCATTCTTTTCACAATAACAGTTATTGGACGCTCAATGATAGGAACCATGTTCATCTCATGAACAAGAATTATCCAGACATCGACTTTGGTAGCATCGTTCGTAGCGATGTATGCATCCTTTAACGTCCAGTTTTCTACGCTATATAGCTTGGAACTCTTCCAACATACCGTCCCTCCACTGATGGTAAAGACAAAGCCCGAGACTGACTTTCAGCCGACCTTGTCACTCTGGAAGCTGGAATTGGTAAAGGACTCCTACTGGAGTTCACCGTTACCAAACCCTATGGACATTTCTTTAGTGGTTCTCAAGTACTTAAGAATGTCCTACATAGTTGTCCAGTAATTCTCCTAAGATCCGATTGATTCCTGATCACTACACCTAGTGAGTGAGCTACATTTGGTCTGGTACGTAACATCGTATATATGATAGAGCCTACTGCCGAAGCATAGGGTATCCTTTCCACGCGAGCTCTATCCAAATCAGTCTCGGAAGATATCTTTTTGGAGATAGTGATTCCTGAGTAAGTGGGCGAACCACCATGCTTAGAATCTTCCATACTAAACCCCTTTAGTATGGTGTTAATGTACCTAGATTTGGGACACTCCTAACATCCACTTAGATCTATCACCATAGATCATAATCCACAAGATGTAATAGGTATCATCCAGATCTTCCATGGAGAATCTTTGTGATAAGAGGAGCCTGACCGAGTGTAGCATAGGAAACCTTTTCCTATCAAGAGTATGTCATCTACGTACAATACATGTAAGACAACCTTACTCTCTACTACCTTCTTGTATATACGAGGTTCATCTATCTTTTTGATGAAGTCAAACTCTTTGACTGCCACATCAATACAGATGTTCCAACTCCGCGATGCGTGCTCTAATCCTGATGGACTTAACCATAGCAACTGGAGAAAAGGTTTCATCATAAACCACACCTGGTTATTGATGATAGCCTTTTACTATAAGTCTAGTTTTGAAAGTCTCAACTTTTCCATCTATACTAAGAATCTTCTCAAGATCCAATTTGCTCCCAATGGATTTTACCCCTTCAGGTGCAACATTCAAATTCATACTTTGTTGGTGTACATGGATTCCATCTGTGATTGCATAGCATCCATCCATTTCACTGAGTCCTCACTCGTGATGGCCTTCCCGAACCTGGTTGGATCATCTACCATGATGCGATCATCGCTCCCACTGTCATCGAGAAAATCGTAGTATCTCTGAGGGGGATGAGGAACCCTACTAGATTCGCGGAGAGGCTGAGGTTCGTCGGAGACTATTGAATCCTTTGGTTTTACCAAATCATCAGCTGTTAGTTTGTCCAGCTGGAACTCCTTCCAGTTCAACTTCATGACCACTAATTTCTTCATAAGAAATTCCTTTCCTAAAAAGGTGTCATGCTGAGAAACAAAACACCTTTTGGTCCTCAGTGTGGTAGAAGATATTCCCTCGCAAATGTTTGGGATATCCTAACAAACTTATACAGAACTACCCTTGCCTCAAGCTTGTCCGGATTTTGTTTTTCAACATAGGCCGGACAACCCTATATCTTAACTCGTTTAAGACATGGTCTCTTCCCATTCCATATCTTATATGGAATGGTAGGCACCGATTTGGATGGAACCCCATTCAATAGGTATGCAGCTTCTCAAGTGCATAACTCCAAAAGGAAATAGGTAACTCAGCAGTACTCATCATAGAGCGTTCCATATCTCATAGGGTGCGATACCTCCGCCCTGATACACCGTTGTACTGTGGTGTATACGAAGGAGTAAGCTGAGAGTGAATCCCATTCTCTATTTATAAAATCCAGGAACTCCATGCCCAAGTATCCGCCTCCTCGATCACATCGTAGGACATTAATACTTCCACCCGTCTGGTTCTGAACTTCAAGCTTATATTCCTTGAATTTCTCAAAAGCTTCAGACTTGTGTTTCAACAGGAATACATGTCCGAATCTTGAGAGGTCCTCGATGAATGTAATGAAGTAGAAAGAACCAACCCTGACATTTGTAGACTTAGGACCGCATACATCATCATGTATCTGTCCCAAGAGTTCAGTAACTCTTTCTCTGTTTTCAGTAAATGGGGTATTGGTCATTTTACCTTTGAGACAAGACTGGCAAGTATCATAAGATGAAAATTCGAACAGATTCTCATATTCATCCTTATGTAACTTAGCTGGTCGTGTCATATTGATATGACCTAGTCTACAATGCCTCAAGTAGGATTCGTTCATTTCTTAACTACTCCTCTTGTGTGTGTTCTACATTCTTTGTACTGTGGTTTGATTTAGAACGTATATTCCATTACATAGCGCATGATCCAATCAACTCTTGATTAAGGAAAATGTTCACAACATTGTCCTCCAATACAAAATTATATCCTTCTTTAACCGAATAAAGAAACTTATGTAATGTTGTATATCAGGTTTGGAATTTAATAACATTTGTTCAGAATCAATGTATTTACCATTTGGTATTACAAGGTAATATTTGCCAACTGACTTGGCTGCAACAATTGCACCATTCTCTAACACTTAGAGACATATCACCCATTCTCAGTTCTCTACCTTTCTGTAGCCCATGTAACAAATTACATATGTGGGATCCTAATCCGGTATCTCATACCTAGGACGTAGAGGATACTGAGAAACAGTTCTCGATAACGAACACACCCGAAGAATATGCATCAACATGCTTTTGCGCTTCTCGACCCATATGATAGGCATCGATACTCCAGAGTAGACTAGCGTATGCGCTTCTCGACCCATATGATGGGCGATGGATGATCCCATATCCATTGGTGTTTGATATCAAAGAAGGTATACGGGTGCTCAGTGGAGACTGGGTACACTAAACGGACTCACCAAGAACTCCTAAATGGTATTATACCTATCGTCGGATAGCAGTTCTCTGGTGACACTAGCACAGGTTAGTCTGTAGACCCGAGATCGTCAAAGAGTCTTGTGTGATTCCCACTGTGCTTTGATTTCCACCATACCACGGTCAAGAGATCATGCAAAAAGATGGTTTTTGGATACAGTGCCGAGTCACATAGAGGCAATGAGCGATAAGAGGGGTATCGTCTCTCCCGGTATTGGGAGTTGATGTTGTGCGATACTCGATTGGCCATAACAGGAAATCCCTGGCCAGGCTTGCTGAGATCTACTGGTAAGTGTTATCAGTAGTTTCTCGAACCGTTATGGACCTTGCATCGGCATGACTTATCAGGCTATTGAGGTCTGACGTTATACCACCCCCAGGCAGTGATATGTGACATATCAGATGAAGAGACCGGACTGTACGGTAGTGATACTGATTGGATTCGCAGGAGTACGAGCAGGCTTGCTTGTTGATCTTCTGATCGCTCAATACCCGGGTGGCCGTTACGTTTAGCAGACCGCTTGCGGCTTGTGGGTGTTTGATATGATCATCAACTACTGCCGACGTATTGACGAGTCTTTAGAGTCATACACAGAGGTTTCCTGGTTCATGCGAAACGGAGTAGGAGCACACATGTGATATGTGCGGGACCGAGATTAATGAGCGTATGTGATACCGCATTCTATTCTCGCGATTTGTGACATCGGTCGATTATATGTGATATAGCCGGGTTATCGGATCAAGTGTTGATTCGATAAGTTGTTGCATTTGATATTAGTCGGTTATATGTGATATAGCCGGATTATTAAATCAAGTGTTGATTTAATAATTTAAATGTATAATTATATATTTGATATATTACATTACATTAACTAATATTAGCTCACTTAAGTATTCATTTTTCTCTCTTATGTACATTGATATATGTTAAATGTATTGTTTTCTTTTTGCACAAAATATATATGCGATATATATTGTTGTGTCATGCAAGGTTACACATGCAACATGTTTGTATGAGACTCACACCATGCTAGGTTATTGTTGTTGGATATAGTGTCCTCAGAGTCAATTATTGGATCGCAGGCACGTGAATGCAATGATTGAGGGAGGACTTATGCCGGTAGGACAGTCTTACTCGAGAGGTTTGTATACTATCTGGTTTGTTTTTATCATCGTGTACATATTTTAGGTGACATTGTGGTTCACTATTACCCGTTGATAGAGAATAGTATGCTATCATGGTTTGTCTTTATCATCGTGTACTGCTTTAGGTGACCTTACATGTCACTATTGCACGTTGATAGAGCCCTTAGGATTCTTGCTTGACTACCAGCAGTATGATGACGATCATATACGTGAGAGTTGTGTAATCTATAAGCACATCCTTAAAGTGCTCCCTAGTCGTGGGAGTTTCAAGACTGGGCATCGATACTCCATTAGTAGACTAGTGTATACAGTCGAGACCCCGACGAGGGGCGGTGGCCGGTCTCACAAACCATTGGTGTCAGTTGGATCACCTAAGATGTATACAGGTGCTTATTGGGTTATGAGTACACTGGACAGGACTTGCCGGGAACATGCTAGTTGGTATTATACCTAGCGTAAGATAGCAGTTCCCTGGTGACATGTGTACAGTTTAGTTCATCGACCTGAGATCATCATTTGTCTCGTGTGAGTTCCCACTGTACTTTGATTACTACCCTACCACGGCTCAAAGGTGTCGTTCAAACAGGTTTTAGTTGGGTACAGTCCCGAGCCACATGGAGGCAGTGAGCGGATCGGCAGGGGTTCGTCTCTCCCGGTATTGGGGGTGAGGTCGCGCTGTGTTTAGGAGAGCCATTACACGAAGTCCTTGGCCAAGACAGGAGATTTACTGGTTGGTATTCCAGTAGTATCTCAGGGTGTTCTGGGCTACACTCTAACACGACTTGTACCGCTTTTGGGGGTCTGACTTTTACCAACCCGCTAGGCCCGACATGCGATGCTCATAGACGAACGGACCGGACTGTATGGATATTGTCACTGACAGGCTCAGTAGGGTGTCAGGATGAATTCGCTCATCGACCTCCCTTTTGGTCAATACTTGGTAGCCCGTTACGTACGGCTAATACCTCTAACGTGCTAGTGGTTAAATCCACAGCCAAAGTATTGACGAGTCTTTAGAGTCCCCCACAGACAATTTCTCAAGTTTCGGGCGAAATCTTGTAGAGGCCATATGATAATGGAAGGGTTCGATCTTATACGTGCGGTATTGCACAGATTATGATCGGACGGATCATACTAGTGGGCTTTGGTTTAAGCCGGATCCTAGTATTAGATTTGTTGGATTACTTTAGTCTCATCGCATTCGCATTCAGTCGGAATGCGGATGCAGGTATGTATATACAGGTATAGGGTATCCTTGTAATCCGTCACAAGTTTACTTTAGTTATTGCCGGATTTTTTTTGTTGGACCAAACATTTGGATTAATGTTTGGATAATGGAAATTGTAAGCTAGATTTCATCATGATATGCATTAAATGTGACATGGACACATTAGTGACTCATGGTCTCTTTTTATGTGTTAATGTCACATTATGTGATGTTTTTGGGTTGATATGAGAGGAAGAGAGAGAGAGAGGGGCTGCCATGGTTGTAGTTTTGGTCTTGTATTTTTATCATCTAACACTCTCTCACTCTCATTCTATCACAAGAAAAGAAAAGAAGAAAAAGCCATCTCTTCTTCTTCTTCTTCCTCTAGCTTGCATTCACCATTAATGGCAATATCTCTAACCTCCATCCAAGCAATGGATGCAAGAGGAAAAGTGATCACAAGCATTCTCTACAACACCTTGGACACTTCGGCTAGCATACTTCGAGCCCGAGTTGCTTCGGACAAAGCGGGAGCCCGTAAAAAGACTTCTCGATGTGGTGCCCTTTCCGACGAGGAGATCGAGACCGGAGATGCTGCGAGGAGCTTGGGATGGTGGTCGAAGACCGAAGGACACGGATCGCTCGGTATAGCATTCTCTACCCTTTCTCCAGTTAGCTAGTAGTAGGTTAATGGTCCAATCCGGATTTAAGCATACGATAGCGCCGGTTTTCTAGTTTGAAAAAGTTTTCGTTTCCGCATTTTGGCCTCGCGCAGACGGCCGGGGCGCTACCGTAGACTTACATGGTATCAGAGCCACGCCATTAACCTTTTCTAGCTTGCTCTAACGTGTTTAGAACTCGATCGAACAAAAATTCCAACAACCACAATTTCAAATATGCAGTTTCTGTCGATTTTCATTTGTGCTCGAAAAATTATTTTGAGTGTTGCAGAAATACGTGCAGGCGATTCTAAGAATTCTGTAAAAATTTCGTTACATGCGGTTACTGTTCAGTCGCGGAACCGTGGCCTTACCCATGCTTTGGCCACGGTTCCGCCGCCACTTTGTCTCTTCTGTGCACCAAATTTTGTACTGTGTTCTCTGTGTTGGAATTTAGGTTTTTGGTATATTCTGTTTGGGCCCAGATTTATTTTGAGTGTTACAGTTGTGCTTGGGTCCCACTTCGGGAATTTTTGTCGATCGAAAATTTTAAACATGTTAGTTCACTGTATTTACATTATATCTGCGACCGTGAATGCCATTTGATCGGTAAATCCTGTCTAATTGCTATAGTTCTTTTAGACGGATTTACGAACGTGACATTCACGTTGATGTTCTGTATTGTGCTGTGATGCTGCGGATTTGTCATGGTGGATAGCCTGGATGCAATGGTAGTACAGTTTGGTTGTGTATGTACATTTGATATTGCGGGGCGAGCGTCCGACATGTGGACTGCCGTTACAGCCTGTTTGTATATTATTCTTTTGGGGCACGACCGGGCTGAAGTCGATGTACCCGTTGTATATATTTTAGTTTCTGTACTAGGATTACCCCGCGGTGGGGTGCACGGGTAGCCGGGTTCTAGAGGGCAACGGGCCCGCATCTCATGGCTTTGAGACGGGGGGACTTCACTCTAGAATTGGCGAGCTATTCGCCGCACTCGTAGGGGGTATAGGTTGACCTAAGGAGGGGTGCACAAGTTACCGGATTCCGTGAAGTGCTGGGTGGTTCATTCACTTTGTTGAAGGGGGCTGCCTCGTTTCAGGTTTTGGTGGGTAACTTGCCGCGCCTGTAGGGGTCTAGGATTTCATTGCACAGGATATCCACACGACCAGGGGAACGTCGGGTTTCAGTAGCGGCTCTATGAAACCCGGGGATCCCAGATATCTGTATTGTTCTGTGATGCTTATTACATTTCTGTGATGTTGCATTTTATCACTCCTTGAGCGAATATTATATATTTATATATATACTAGTAGATGTTGTATATGTTTTGCATCCGCGCTAGTCCAGTCCCCGCTCTGTCGTTAGTTAAGTAACCTAACGGGTGATGATGGGACCCATTGGCGAATGCGGATGGTATATACGTACATCATTATTTTCGTTCTTTATTGGTGTGATCAATTGATGGGACTGCGTTGATTTGGATCAATGCAAGATAAACAAACCTAATCTGATGTTGTTGGAACATTTTTCAAAAGGCTGTTATTGCAAGGGCGTTCTCTTTTGTTTTGCACAGTGGTATTCGGTTATGAATATCCAACACCTCAGTCGACGAGGCAAGGACTGAGATCCCTTCACCGGGAGTGACCCCTTGGACAGAAGTTTGCGTCAGGGCAATAACTTCACTATAGTCGATTACTTTTGCTTTGCATCGTGGTATTCAGTTGGAATATCCTGCACCTCATTTTACGGGGAAAGAGCCGAGATCCCTTCACCGGGAGTGACCTCTTTAGCAAAGGTTTTGGCCACTATATTTTTATAAAAAGCTATCCGGTTCCTTCAACGATATCAAGTTCATTATGTTAAAGGTTTTTCTCCAAAAACCATTCGTAGCCCTCCGTCATTTCAGAAAGGTAGCACTTAGAATTCATGCTATGTTTGTTGGCCTTACTCAAGGAATAGTGTATGGTAGCTATTTGTTACTTTTCTGCTGTATAGATAGATGCGTTGGTTTGGGACAGTCGTACAGCCTTGTTGGCCCTAGTCAAGGGCTTGTATGGGTGGGTTCAAATTAACCTGGACATTGACGGGTAGAACTTGACATGTGACTTATGATTTGTTAGCCTTAGTCAAGGTAATAAGGGCATGGGGTAAAAATCACATCGGGACTTTCTAAAGAAACTGAAACTTGCCAGGCATGCGCATACCTTCTGGAGTGTGATAACGTGAGTGGATTCCATCACGTTATCATGCGATGATAGTTGTGTTGGCTATAGTGCCCTCAAGGAAATTATCATAGTCGTGGACATGTAGTTATGATGATTGAGGCAGGACCTATACCGATAAAACAGTCTTGCTCAAGATGATAGTATGCTATCTGGTTTCTCTTTATCATCATATTGATAGAGCCCATAGGATTCTTGCTTGACTGCCAGCATTATGATAGCGATCATATATGTGGGAGCTGGGGTCTATAAGCACATCCTTAAATGTCCATAGTCGTAGGAGTATCGAGACTGGGCATCGATACTCCAGTGTAGACTAGTGTATACTGATCGAGACCCCGACGAGGGGCGGTGGCCAGGTCTCACAAGCCATTGGTGTTAGTTTCTTCACCTAAGATAGTATGCAGGTGCTCATTGGGTTATGAGTACACAGGACGGACTCGCCGGCAATCTGCTAGTTGGTATTATGCCTATTGTCAGATAGCAGTTCCCAGGTGACATATATACAGGTTATTCTATCGACCTGAGATCGTCATTTGTCTCGTGTGAGTTCCCACTGTGCTTTGATTACTACCCTACCACGGCTCAAAGGAGTCGTGCAAACCGGTTTTAGTTGGGTACAGTCCCGAGCCACATGGAGGCAGTGATCGGATCGTCGGGGATTCTTCTCTCCCGGTATTGGGGGTTGATGTCGCATTGTGTACGGGTGGCCATCACCACAAATCCATGGCCATGGTAGACGAGGATTACCGATCCAGGATCGATAGTTTCTCAGGAGGTGATTGGTTACATGCCGACACTGAATATCCGTTGTTAGGGGTCTGACTTTATCCACCTCCTAGACTCGATATGCGATACTCTTAGACGAGCAGAACGACTGTACGGATATTGTCACTGACATGCTCAGTAGGGGTTCAGGATGAGTTAGCTCGTCGGCCTCCCTTTCGCTCAATACCTGGGCAGCCGTTACGTACTGCTAGTGCCGCTGACGTGTTTGTTGTTAAACCCACTGCCAGCGTATTGACGAGTCTTTAGAGTCCCACACAGAGGGTTTTCACGATTCAGGAGATATGATGTACATGATGTATGTTGACACATACAGGTGTCCGATTAAATATGTGCAATAGCTGTGCAAACTTTGATCGGACGGTTGATAATACTAGCGGTTTAGGATTAAGCCAGTTTATTAAATCAGGTTTTGATTTAATAATTTATATATGTATTTGTATATACGTATTCTAGTATTATTGTTCACTATTCATTTTCTCTCTCGGCTATTCGTATTTTGGTACGAATACGCGTATATGTATTTCGGTATATGTACCAGGAAGTATTCCGTATTTTATACGGAATAGCTTCTTGAAGATGCCACATTTTTTATTGATTTTCTTTTAGAAATTCAATTAAGAAATGAAGTGGAAAAGGTGAGTCAAAGTATGGCATGAACATGGTTTTAAGGTATGGTTGCATTTGTTTATTATTTTAATTAAAAAAGGGAAATGATTTTTTTTGTGGAGGAGAGAGGGAGGGGGGGCCGGCCACATATTTGGGTGGGGGTTCTTTTTCATTTGAAAAATTAACACATCACTCCCTCACTCTCTCATTCACATAAAAAGCTTCTCCATTTTGGTTCATGCCAAGACTTGATCACCTCATTCTTCTTCTATGGTTGCTCCATTGAGCACAAGAGAAGGGAGAAAATGGTAGTGACACTTTCATACACCCCCACACTCCATAGCTAGCGACTTTGGACCGTCGGTTACCTCGTTTGTCGAGGTTGGAGTTTGCGCCGTTTCCCTCGGGTGGATCATCGGAGATGGAGGAAGACCGGCAACCAAACATCATCAAAGGATTGCTAGGAGCTTGAAATTAAGACCGAAGGACTTGGATCATCTCGGTATAACCTTCCTAACTCCTAGTTAGCTCGCTAGTATAGGGTTTAAGGTCGATCCGGATATCGGGTAGCGGTAGCGCCAGTTTAGAAAAATTTTGTTCCGCATTTTGGCCGTATTTCGACGGCCGGGGCGCTGCCGGGACCCTTCATGGTATCAGAGCCACCCATTAAACCCTACTGGCTTATTTAAACAAGCTTAATAGATCTATCGACGGACTACTGGCTTGTTTAAACATGCTTAATAGATCGATCGACGGAATTTACGAAATCACGATTCCATTTTTCCACAGTTTCTGTCGATTTTTAAATGTGGTCAAAAAATTATTTCACACATCTTAAAAATCCGTGCAGGCAATTTTAAGGGTACTGGTAAAATTTAGGCTCGTGATTCCCTTAAAATGCCGCGGATCCGCCGCACTTAGCCCCTATTGGCGGCGGTTCCACGGTGGTTTAGTGCAACGGGCGACCAAATTTTTTCTGTAACCCATTTACTTGGAAATGTGATTTTTGTGATATTCTGTTTTGGCCCAGGTTTCAGTGAAGTGTTGTTTTGCTATTGGGGCCAATTTGGAACTTAGTCGATCGATATTTTAAGCGTGCGTTTGACAGTACATACATTATATTCTGCGACCGTGAATGTCATTTGATCGGTAAACTCGTCTAATTGCTATATGTCTTTTAGACAGGTTTGCGAACGTGACATTCACGTTGATGTTCTGTGATGTGCTGTGATGTTGGTTGGATCGTCGTGGTGGATAGTAATGGTGCAATGATAGTACAGTTTTATTTCATTTGTACATTTGATATTGTGGGACGAGCGTCCAACATGTGGACTGCCGTCACTGCCAGTTTGTATATTATTCTTTTGGGGCACGACCGGGCTGAGGTCGATGTCACCCTTGTATATTATTTTCTTTTCTGTACTAGGTTTACCCCGCGGTGGGGTACACGAATAGCCGAATTCTAGAGGGCAACTGGTTCGCATCACATGGCATTGGGACGGAGGGGACCTTACTCTAGAATTGGCGGACTGTTCGCCGCACTCGTAGGGGGTATAGGTGACCTAGGAGGGGTGCTCAAGTTACCAGATTCCGTGAAGTGCTGGGTGGTCCATTCACGTTGCTGAAGGGGGCTACCTTGCTTCTGGTTTGGCGGGTAACTTGCCGCACTCGTAGGGGTTTAGGTTTCATTGCAGAGGCTATCCACACGACAGGTAACGTCGGGTCTCACTTGCGGCTCAAGTGAAACCCGGGGCTCCAGATTATCCACCATTCTGTATTGTTTCTGTGATGTTTGTGTGATGTTGCTTTATATCATGCCTGGGACGAATGTTATATATATATATATATTTATATATACTAGTAGATGTTGTATATGTTTTACACCCACGCTAGTCCAGTCCCCGCTCTGTCGTTAGTTAAGTAACCTAACGGGTGATGACGGGACCCAGTAGCGAATGCGGATGGCATATACGTACATTTTATTTTCGTTCTTTTATGGTGTGATTAATTGATGGGACTGCATAGATTCTTTTCAATGCAAGGATAAAACAAACCTATACATGATGTTGTTGGAACCAAGTTTTTAAAAACTGACATTACAGACGTACACTTTTGCTTTGCATCGTGGTATTCATTTGGAATATCCTGCACCTCATTCAACGAAGTAAGAGCCGAGATCCCTTCATCGGGAGTGACCCCTTGAGTAAAAGTTTGCGTCAACGTAATAACTTCACTATAGTCGATTAGTTTTGCTTTGCATCGTGGTATTCAGTTTGGGATATCCTGCACCCCATTTGACGGGGAAAGAGCCGAGATCCCTTCACCGGGAGTGACCTCTTTAGCAAATGTTTTTGCCACTATATATTTATAAAAACCACTTGGATTCCTTCAACGAGATCAAGTTCATTACGTTAAAGGTTTTTCGCCAAAAACTAGCCATAGCCCTCCGTCATTTCCTACAAGTAGTACTTAGTATTCATGCTGCGTTTGTTGACTCCGTCAAGGCGTAGTGTGCGGTAGCTGAGTGGTGCTTGTTTGTAGCATGGATATGTGATTGGTTAGGACAATCGTGCGGCCTTGTTGACTCCATCAAGGGCTCGTGCGGGTGGGTTTAATTTAATCAAGATAATGACGGGTTGAACTTGACTAGGACTCTTTGATTTTTTGACTCCGTCAAGGTCACTTGGGTCCTAGGGGTAAAAACACACGTCGTGAGTTTCAAACATACAGGAAACTTGTCAGGTTTGTCCATACCTTCTGGAGTGTGTGACTTGAGTGGCTTCCATCAAGTTATCATGCGATGATAGTTGGATCCTGATTCCCACTGATGAGTAGGATTACTCCTCGGGTGATTCCGACTAATTCTCCTTTTAGGTTTTGAGGAGAATTCGAGGAAATAGTGGGAGCCATCCTGATTAGATAAAGTGATCAACCATTCTGATCTAGGTTAGAGTGCACGCTGAGTGTTTCTTCTCTCTCTCTCTCTCTGGCTGCGACGATGACCCGACCTTTGACTAAAACTCATGAAACAAAGTTAACCGAACCTTCTTAAAACACTTTGACTTTTGGAATGTCATGGTGTCGCATACATCATTGGCACATCTATATCACCTTTGTTTTTCTCCAGAACACCCCGTATCACTGCGAGTATACACTTCCGTTGGATAAATCCATCGTATAGTTACATACGAACTCGAAGGAACTTTTTCGAGGATGGATTCTGGTTCAGGAGAAATAGAATATGATTATTCAGATATCTTTTCCCATTACCTTCTCTTAGGTTGCGAGGGCTCCTAGGGTTAGGAGAGTACACCTATTACGCTATTTGGATAGTCTTCTTCCAAACCTTAGGCTGGTGCCGAAGGGTAGGGAATGAAGAAAACCAATTAGCGTAAAGGTGGTGTACAGAAGGTAATAAGTAAAGACATAATAAAGGGATTGCAGTGAGGGCAGCTAAGTATATGGTTACTGTCATGATTCAGGATAACGGAAGAGGCGTTACTAGGAATACCAGTTAACCCTTTTGAAACATTTTCATGTTTCAGTTTTGCTATGCAATGTTAATTGAAAACTGTTTTCCCAATAAGAATCTAACTCCAGGGTATGTATTTACCAGATCAGTTTCTCATATCTGTATGTTATTACAGATGGTGACTAGGAGTAAGATATTAGGAATTGGGTGATTAGATCCTCATTATATTGGAATTCGTTGTAATTGGTGATATTTGAGGATATCATCTCGATTTTGCCGGATGGCAAATATTTGGTTTTGAATATCCGTTGTTATGCACCAATTTCAAACTGATATATCTGTACATTTATTTTTATAAAGTGAGATATATTTTTTTGATATTATGTCTGTGACATTTACCTATATCGGTTGGTGATTAGGTAAGGTGCATTTAACAGCGGTGTAATTCTTCTTAACCATAATACAGTTTTTCAACCTACGACGCACAGGGTTTGAGTTATTGGACTCAGGGGACTTATACAAAGTATTGTATGTTGTCCAGTGTCCATTAGGACAAAGGGGTTGGTACTTGTACTATATTCTGTTCACTTATGACTTCTCCAGTTCTGAACATGTATTTCGTTGAAATGCAAGGTCCAGATATTTAGAAGTTATAGGTATAAGAATAAAGTAGAGGACCATTTGTTGTAAGTATCAGGATTCTTCGAGGAAGTCGAAGATGTAGATACTTATGTTTGGTATTCAGTTAATAGTAATGGTTTTGAGAACTTGCTTCTCTTTCAGGTTTCTCATATATGGATGCACTCCTAGATGAGTAATGTTGATTGTCCTCTTTGCATTTGGTTAATATGTACTGGAGACAGATGCATGATTTTGAATCTAGTTCAAATTAGATTAGTGCTTTTGTTTCTATATTAGATTTATATAGAATGAATTTATATCTTAATGATGTTAAGGTATACGGAGTTGTCCGTCTGATGCTTAAAACTAGAATCCGGATAAACTCAAGGCACGTTTCAGTAATGGCTATTTGTGGGTTATCCCGGGCTTTGACGAGGGTTAACTTTCTACCATCAGGAAGATCAATATTTATATTGTTCTTGACTCGCCACAGTTTTAGTAAAATGGATTTTTTCAGAAAGTAGTAGTGGGAGTATGGTAGAATTGGAAGTTGTTCCAGAACCACAAACGATTACTGGAAATTTAATAGAACCTAAGGATTCAATTGGATTTGACGTTCAATTAGCCACTCCGCGGATTTGGTGGGTAATCTCAGGCACCCGAGAGGTACTTAGGTCTTCTCAGAGACGGTGACAGGGAGGTTCTTGTTTACTCAGGCTTGCCATTGCTGTTGTTCTAGACTATAAGACCCGACAGGAGGATGGGTATAGCGTCATTCTAAACTAGCTTTAGAAGTGCATATGTATATGACTCTGCCAGAGGGTTGTTGTAGTCAGTGGGAGCAGCGGAAGCATAATAGGCAAGTAGCTTATGTCTATTTACAGACTAAAGCAGGTATAGCAGAAATAAATCATCTATTTTTTATGTGACAGTCATAGGTTTTGACTTCATCAGAATAGAAGATGGATCTGGTAAGAAGGTAGTAGGGTGTGATGTCCGAGGATTCGGGATGACATGCACTTGATAGGAAGAGATATTCCTATACAACGATCGGTTATACTGTGGTGGTCACAAAGTTGTTTTCTCCACATAATATCAGGTTTTCTGGTTACTAGATCTATGGTTTGAGATCTAGATTTGGGAAGTATCCTAATCTGGGTATTTTGACATTAAATGGACAACTCCTGGCTTGGTGGTGTATCTGCAGGTGATGGAGTCACCCTCTCTAAAGGTGTCTTACAGACTAAAGGGGGGAGGGATCTGCATGATTAGCATATCACATGCTTAGGCAATTGAGTTAATCATGAAATGTCAAGTACCACACCAGATATTGCTTTTGAACTAGATGCAATAAGCAGATATATTAATCCAATCCTGGAGAAACATTAGGAAGCAGTTATTGAACATAAGTGAATGTTCTAGGGAAATGATTACGGCAGCTTCCTTCTGGAGACGGTTATCATTTCAGGCTTCCAAGGTGACCTGGATGACAGAGTGACTGTCAGAGTTATAGTTTTTCCCTCTTCTGAGGGACAGTATGTTGGACAGGTGGTCCAAGCGAATACTGAGGAAAGGCATGGCGCAGGATACTAATTAAATTCAGTAGACGATACAGTCTAAGTAGTTTGCTGGATTTGGAGTTCATTTGAGAACTGGGTCCCATCAGATATCTAGACAAATTCTAAGACAAGTATTGCTCATTTCGGGAGATAGTTTTCTCCGCGAAGTTGAGATTAAGAGAGATACAGAAAGAAACATTGGAGCGGATCTATTCACTGAGGCTATTTCTCGAACGCAATCATTTTTCGCAAACGGGCTTTGCGAAGCTGATTACTAGAGAAGTTGGGTGTTCGGTATCACACGGGCTGTGAGTATGCGACATCGCAATAATTGGCCTTAAGTGCAAGTGGGAGATTGTTGGCTATAGTGCCCTCAAGGCAATTATCATAGTCGCGGACATGTGATTAAGATGATTGAGGCAGGACCTATACCGATAAAACAGTCTTGCCCAAGATGATAGTATGCTATCTGGTTTGTCTTTATAATCATGTTGATAGAGCCCATAGGATTCTTGCTTGACTGCCAGCATTATGATGGCGATCATTTATGTGGGAGCTGGGGGTCTATAAGCACATCCTTAAATATCCTTAGTCGTAGGAGTATCGAGACTGGGCATCGATACTCCAGTGCAGATTAGTGTATACTGATCGAGACCCCGACGAGGGGAGATGGCCAGGTCTCACAAGCCATTGGTGTTAGTTTCTTCGCCTAAAATAGTATGCAGGTGCTCATTGGGTTATGAGTACATTGGACGGACTCGCCGGGAATCTGCTAGTTGGTATTATACCTATTGTCAGATAGCAGTTCCCGAGTGACATGTGTACAGGTTAGTCTGTCGACCTGAGATCGTCATTTGTCTCGTGTGAGTTCCCACTGTGCTTTGATTACTACCCTACCACGTCTCAAAGGAGTCGTGCAAACAGGTTTTAGTTGGGTACAGTCCCGAGCCATATGGAGGCAGTGATCGGATCGTCGGGGATTCTTCTCTCCGGGTATTGGGGGTTGATGTTGTATTGTGTACGGGTGGCCATCACCACAAATCCATAGCCATTGTAGATGAGGATTACCGATCCAGGATCGATAGTTTCTTAGGAGGTGATGGGTTACATGCCGACACTGAATATCGCGTTGTTAGGTGTCTGACTTTATCCACCCCCCTAGACTCGATATGCGATACTCTTAGACGAGCAGACCGGACTGTACGGATATTGTCACTGACAGGCTCAGTAGGGGTTCAGGATGAGTTTGCTCGTCGGCTTCTCTTTCGTTCAATACCTGGGCAGCCGTTACGGACAGCTAGTGCCGCTGACATGCTTGTGGTTAAACCCACTGCCAGCGTATTGACGATTCTTTAGAGTCCCACATAGAGGGTTTTCACGGTTCCGGCGATATGGTGTACATGATGTAGGTTGACACATACAGGTGTTCGATTAAATATGTGCACTAGCTGCGCAGAGTTTAATCGGACGGTTGATAATACTAGCGGTTTAGGATTAAGCCAGTTTATTAAATCAGGTTTTGATTTAATAATTTATATATGTATTTGTATATACGTATTCTAGTATTATTGTTCACTATTCGTTTTCTCTCTCGGCTATTCGTATTTTGGTACGAATACGCGTATATGTATTTCCGTACATGTACCGGGAAGTATTCCGTATTTTATACGGAATAGCTTCTTGAAGATGCCACCTTTTTAATTGATTTTCTTTTAGAAATTCAATTAAGAAATGAGGTGGAAAAGGTGAGTCAAAGCATGGCATGAACATCGTTTTAAGGTATGGTTGCATTTGTTTATTATTTTAATTAAAAAAGGGAAATGAATTTTTTTTTGGAGGAGAGAGGGAGGGGGGACCGGACACATATTTGCGTGGGGGTTCTTTTTCATTCGAAAAATTAACAGATCACTCCCTCACTCTCTCATTCACACAAAAAGCTTCACCATTTTGGTTCATGCCAAGACTTGACCACCTCATTCTTCTTCTATGGTTGCTCCATTGAGCATAAGAAAAGAGAGAAAATGGTAGTGACACTTTCATACACCCCCACTCTCCATAGCTAGCGATTTTGGAGCGTCGGTTACCTCGTTTGTCGAGGTTGGAGTTTGCGCCGTTTCTCTCGAGTGGATCATCGGTGATGGAGGAAGACCGGCAACCAAATATCATCAAAGGATCGCTAGAAGCTTGGAATGAAGACCAAAAGACTTGGATCATCTCGGTATAACCTTCCTAACTCTTAGTTAGCTCGCTAGTATAGGGTTTAAGGTCGATCCGGAAGTCGGGTAGCGGTAGTGCCGGTTTAGAAAAATTTTGTTCCTCATTTTGGCTGCGTTTCGACGGCCGGGGCACTGCCGGGACCCTTCAAGTTGGATCCCGATTCCCACTAATGAGTTGGTTTACTCCTCGGGTCATCCCGACTAATTCTTCTTTCAGGTTTGGAGGAGAATTTGAGATTACAGTGGGAGGTTTCCTGATTAGATAAAGTGATAACCATTCTGATCTATGTTAGAGTGCATGCTGAGTGTTTCTTTTCTCTCTCTCTTTGGCAGCGACCATGACCCGACCCTTAACTATGACTCATTGACCAAGATTAACCGAACCTTCTTAAAACACTGGCTTTTGGATTGTCAGAGTTGCATACCTCATTTCCACTCCTACTTTTACCCATTTCTCCAGGACACCCCGTATTACTACGACCGTCTACTTTCATTGGATAAAACCATCGTATGGTTATATACGAACTCGAAGGAACTTGTTCCAGATTCGAGGATGGTTTCCGATTCTGGAGAAAACGAATAGGACTATTCAGTTGTCTTTTCCTTTTACCTTCTCTCAGGTTGTGAGTGCTCCTTGGAATAGGACGGTACACCTATTATGCTAATTGGATAGTCTTCTTCCAAACCATAGGCAGGTGCTGAAAGGAAGGGAATGAAGAAAACCAACTAGCCTAACGATGGTGTACAAAAGGTAATAAGTTAAGACAAATAAAGGGATTAGAAAGAGGGCAAAGTAAATTGCGACTGCTATTCACGACCAAACCAAGTATTTCATTACCACTCCTACTTCACCTTTGTATTTCTCTAGGACACGCCGTATCACTATGAAGATCCACAGTTATTTGGATACTCCATCGTATGGTTATATACGAACTCGAAAGGAACTTGTTCCAGTTCGGGGATGGATTCTGGTTTGGGAGAAATAGGAATAAGGTTTTATTCAGTTGTCATTTATCTTTACCTTCTCTCGGGTTCCGAGTGCTCCTAGGATTAGGATAGTATACCCATTATGATTATTGGATAGTCTTCTTCCAAACCATAGGCTGGTGCCGAAAGGTAGGGAAGGAAGAAAACCATTTGGCCTAAGAGGGTGTACAGAAGGTAATAACTAAAGACATATGAAGGGATTTGGAGAGATGGCAAAGAAATATACGGTTACAGTTGTGAATCTGGATAATGGAAGAGGCATTACTAGGAATACCCGGATACCCCTACGAAACATATCAATGTTTCAGTTTCACTGTGTACTGTTAAAAGAAAACTGATTTCCCAATTAGCCCTTACTCCAGGGTATGTATTTACCATATATGATTCTCACATCTGTATGGTTTACAGATGATGAGCGGGAGTAAGTTATTGGGAATTGGGTGATCATCCTCATTATATCGGGATTCGTTGTAATTGATGATATTTGAGGAAATCGCCTGGGTTGTTTGCCGGACGACAAATATTTGGTTTTGAATATCCGTTGTAATGCACCAATTTCAAATTGATATATCTGTACGTTTATTTTTATAAAGTGAGATATAATTTTCTGAAATTAGGTCTATGACATTTACCTATATCAGTGGATGATTAGGTAAGGAGCATTAAAGCAGCGGTGTAATTCTTCTTAATCATAAGTACAGTTTTCAACCTACGGCACACAGGGAATGAGTTATTAGACTCAGGGGACTTATACAGAGTATTGTATGTTGTCCAGTGTCCATGAGGACGGAGGGGTTGGTACTCATACTATATTCTGTTTACTTGTGACTTCTCTAGTTCTTAGACATGTGTTTCGTAGAAATGCAAGGTCCAAGTTTTGAGAAGTTATAGATATAAGAATAAAGTAGAGAACCAGGCGTTGCAAGTATCAGGATTCTTCAAGGTGATCGAAGATATAGATATTTGTGTATGGTATTCAGTTGATAGTAATAATTAAGAGAAATTGCTTCTCTTTCAGGTTACTTATAATTGGATGTACTCCTAAGTTGAGTAATGCTGATCGGCCTCTCTCCATGTAGTTGACATGCACTGGAGACAGCTGTATGATTTGAATCTGGTTCCAATTAAATCAGTGCCTCTGTTTCTATATTGGATATAAAGCAGTTCATATCTTAACATTATTAAGGTACGGGGAGTAGTCCGGCTTATGCTTAAAACCAGACTCTGGATAACTCAAGGCACGTTTCTGTAATGGCTGTTTGTGGGTTGACCCGGGCTATGACGAGGGTTGACTTTCTACCATCTGGAAGATCAATAGTAATATTGTTCTAGACTCGCCACAGTTTTAATAAAAATGGATTTTTTCAGGAAACAGTAGTGGGACTATGGTAGAACTGGAAGTGATTCCAAAACCGCAAACGATTACAGAAAATTTGATAAGAACCTAAAGATTCAATCTGGTTTGACATTCCATTGGCCACTCTGCAGATATGGTGGGTAACCTCATGCACTCGAGAGGTACTTCGGTATGCTCAAAGACGGTGACAGGGAGGTTCTTGTTTACCCAAACATGCCATTGCTGTTGTTCCAGACTGTGAGACTCGGCAGGAGGATGAGTATAGCGTCGTTCTAAACTAGCTTTAGAAGTGTACGTGTATATGACTCTGCCAGAGGGTTGTCGTAGTCAGTGGGAGCAGCGGAAGCATAGTGGACAAGTAGCTTATGTCTATTTATGGACTAAAGCAGATATAGCGGAGATAGACCATCTATCTCTGATGTGACAGTCATAGGTTTGACTTCATCAGAATAGGGGATGGATCTATTAAGAATGTAGTAGGGTGTGATGCCCTGGTATTTAGATGACATACACAGAGTAGGAAGTGAAATTCCTATACTACGATCGGTTATACTTTGGTTGTCACACAGTGGTTTCTCGACAAAGGATATAGATATAATATCAGATATTCTGGTTACTAGATCTATGGTTTTAGATCAAGATTTGGGTAGTTTCCCAATCTGGGTACTTAGACAACATTCTACAGGTATTTTAGAATGGACGACTCCTGGCACGGTAGTATACCTGCAGGTGATGGAGTCATCTCCTTTAAAGGTGTCTTACTGACTAATGGGGAGAGGGATGTATATGTTTGGCAGATCACTTTCTTAGGCAATTGAGTCAATCATGAGATGTCAAGTACCACACCAGATGTTTTTTTTGCACGAGGTGCAATAAGTTGATATTAATCCTATCCTAGAGAAACGTTCGGAAGCAGTTTTAGAACATAAGTGGATGTTCTAGGGATATGATAACAACAACCACTTTTAGGAGACAGTTATCATTCCAGGCTTCCAAGGTGACTTGGATGACAGAGTTACTGTCAGAGTTGCAGTTTTCCCTCTGATGAGGGGCAGTATTTTTGACAGGTGATCCAAGCGGATACTGAGAGAGGCATGGCGCAGGATACTGATTGGTTTCAGTTGACGATACAGTCTAAGAAGTTTGGATTTGGAGTTCATTTATGAACTAGGTCCCATCAGATATCCAGTCATATTCTAAGACAGGTATTGCTCATTTCGGAAGATGGCTTTCTCCCAAACTTGAGATAAAGAGAGACATAGAAAGAAACATCAGGGCGGATCCACTAGCTGAGGCTATTTATCGAACGCAATAATTTCGTAAACGGGCTTTGTGAGACTGATTAGTGGAGGAGTTGGGTGTTCGGTATCACACGGGCTGTGACTATACGACATCGCAATAATTAGCCTTGAGTGCAAGTAGGAGATTGTGGGATATATTGCCCTCAGAGTCAATTATTGGATCGCAGGCACGTGATTACAATGTTTGAGGGAGGACCTATGCCGGTAGGACAGTCTTACTCGAGAGGTTTGTATACTATCTGGTTTGTCTTTATCATCGTGTACATGTTTTAGGTGACATTGTGGTTCACTATTACACGTTGATAGAGAATAGTATGCTATCATGCTTTGTCTTTATCATCGTGTATTGCTTTAGGTGACCCTACAGGTCACTATTCCACGTTGTTAGAGCCCTTAGGATTCTTGCTTGACTACCATCAGTATGATGGCGATCATATACATGAGAGTTGGGTAATCTATAAGCACATCTTTAAAGTGGTCCCTAGTCGTGGGAGTTTCGAGACTGGGCATCGATACTCCATTAGTAGACTAGTGTATACAGTCGAGACCCCGACGATGGGCGGTGGCCGGTCTCACAAGCCATTGGTGTCAATTGGATCACCTAAGATGTATACAGGTGCTCATTGGGTTATGAGTACACCGGACAGGACTCGTTGGGAACATGCTAGTTGGTATTATACCTAGCGTCAGATAGCAGTTCCCTGGTGACATGTGTACAGGTTAGTTCATCGACCTGAGATCGTCATTTGTCTCGTGGGAGTTCCAACAGTACTTTGATTACTACCGTACCATGGCTCAAAGGAGTCATGCAAACAGGTTTTAGTTGGGTACAGTCCCGAGCCACATGGAGGCAGTGAGTGGATCGGCAGGCGTTCGTCTCTCCCGGTATTGGGGGTGAGGTCGCGCTGTGTCTAGGAGACCCATTACATAAAGTCCTTAGCCAAGGAAAGAGATTTACTGGTAGGTATTCCAGTAGTATCTCAGGGTGTTCTGGGCTACATTCCGACACGACTTGTACCGCTTTTGGGGGACTGACTTTTACCACCCCCTAGGCCCGAAATGCGATGCTCATAGACGAACGGACCGGACTGTATGGATATTGTCACTGACAGGCTCAGTAAGGTGTCAGGATGAGTTCGCCCATCGACCTCCCTTTTGGTCAATACTTTGTAGCCCGTTACGTACGGCTAATACCTCTGACGTGCTAGTGGTTAAATCCACAGCCAAAGTATTGACGAGTCTTTAGAGTCCCCCACAGACAGTTTTCAAGTTTTGTGCGAAACGTTGTAGAGGCCGTATGATATATGGCAGGGTTCGATCTTATACGTGCGGTATTGCACGGATCATGATCGGTCGGATCATACTAGTGGGCTTTGGTTTAAGCCAGATCCTAGTATTAGATTTTTTGGATTACTTTAGTCTCATCGCATTCGCATTCAGTCGGAATGCGGATGCAGGTATATATATACAGGTGAGGGGTATCCTTGTGATCTGTTACGAGTTTACTTTAGATATTGCCGGATTTTTTTTGTTGGACCAAACATTTGGATTAATTTTGGGATAATTGAAATTGTAAGCTAGATTTCATCATGACATGCATTAAATGTGACATGGACAGATTAGTGACTCATGGTCTCTTTTTTTGTGTTAATGTCACATTATGTGATGTTTTTGGGTTGATATGAGAGGAAGAGAGAGAGAGGGGCTGCCATGGTTGTAGTTTTTATCTAGTATTTTAATCATCTAACACTCTCTCACTCTCATTCTATCAAAAGAAAAGAAAAGAAGAAAAAGACTTCTCTTCTTCTTCTTCTTCCTCTATCTTGCATTCTCCATTAATGGCAATATCTCTAACCTCCATCCAAGCAATGGATGGAAGAGGCAAAGTTATCACAAACATTCTCAACAAAACCTTGGACACGTCGGCTAGCACACTTCGTGCCCGAGTTGCTTCAGACGAAGCGGGAGCCCGTAAAAAGACTTCTCGATGTGGTACCCTTTCCGACGAGGAGATCGAGACCAGAGATGCCGTGAGGAGCTTGGGATGGTGGCCGAAGACCGAAGGACACGGATCGCTTGGTATAGCATTCTCTACCTTTTCTCCAGTTAGCTAGTAGTAGGTTAATGGTCCGATCCGGATTTAAGCATACGATAGCGCCGGTTTTCTAGTTTGAAAAAGTTTTCGTTTCCGCATTTTGGCCTCATACAAACGGCCGGGGCGCTACCATAGACATACAATTGTTAGGGTTTTATTAGTTTTAAGTAATTCAAACATTTGGAATTAGTCATGGATGAGCTTGGAGAAGCTAGTAGAACATTGACTTAGTCCACATGTTTGTCTAGCTTAAAATATTTGTTAACCCAACCCTTAACCTTTAGCCTTGGTTTATTTTCTACAAGGGGTTTGCATGGCATATACCAACCATGGTTGCATTTCTAACCTCATTATAGGGTTGCTAGGCACACGCACAAGGGTCTACGAGGCATCAACCATGCCTGATTTAAAAATTAGCCATGGCGAACAACCCGATACGAGATCTTTAAACTAGAGATTAGGTGAAAAGAAGCATGTTAAACACTTTAACACTAAGTGAGAGGGATTACAACCTTTGTAGATCCGGTCCTTCACTTCTTAAGCTCCGTGTTGAGGTCCCTTCGCTGCGATCATCGTGTTCCGGACTCTCGAGAGGCTTCATGAAGAGAAAGATGCAGTCTTGCTTCCGATCTTCGATAACAAAGATGATCTACCTTGAAGTTTCATTAACACAAGCTAACACTCACTAAATGAATTGAACGCTCTCATCTAAAGGGCAAGGATAGATGAGGATGATGAAGTAGGATTTTTGCTCTCATTTATAATCTTTTTCTCACACCTTTTTCATCACAAAATCAAAGCTAGAAAGTTTTTTCATCAAGGAAGAAGAAGAAGAAGAATAATTATTCTATTTGTGATGAATAATGAATTGTGTTAATAATTGCTTATGCAACCATGGTTCAAGATGATAGGCTAACCATTGTAGAGACTTAACCAAGGGTTAGGGTTTTGGTTAGGTTAAAAAATGAGTCACTCACAAATATCTTTGCAAAAACAAAAACAAAACCTTCTAGAAACTTCTAGAAAGAGCTAACACAAATCAAACCCTAACCTTGTTTAATCTCCACTAATCATGTTGCATTAGTAATTATAACATGTTACAATATTATATATCACATATATAATATTTATTGTAACAAAATAAAATAATACAATTAACATATATCGCATATATATCAATGTATTACCCGAGTGAGAAAAAGAATCTTTTAGTGAGGTAATATTAGTTAATGTAATTTAATATATCATATATATTATTATACATTAAATTATCGAATCAACACTTGATCCGACAATTCGGCTATATCGCATATAACCGACTAATATCTCATTTACCGATTCATCGAATCAACACTTGATCCGATGACCCGGCTGATATCAAATATCATGAGAATAGAATACGGTATCACATACCGCATTATCCTCGGTCCTGCACATATCACATATGTGCTCCTACTCCGTTTTGCCTGAGCCAAGAAAACTCTGTGTAGGACTCTAAAGAATCGTCAATACGCCGGCGGTAGGTGATGATCATATCAAACACCCACAAGCTGCAAGCGGTCAGCTAAACGTAATAGCCACCCTGGTATTGAGCGCTCAGAAGATCAACAACCAAGCCAGCACATTCTCCTGCGAATCCAAACAGTAACACTCCGTACAGTCCGGTCTCGTCGTCTAATATATCGCATATCTCGCCTAGGGGTGGTAAACGTCACACCCTAGTAGCTCGATAAGTCGTGTCGATATGAGGTCTATAACAGTTCGAGAAACTACTGATAACACTTACAAGTAAATCTCAGCAACCCTGGCCAGGGATTTCCAGTTATAGCCAATCGAACACAGCACAACATCAACTCCCTATACCGGGAGAGATGAATCCCCTCCTATCGCTCATTGCCTCCATGTGATTCGGGACTGTACCCAAAAGCTGTTAGTGTATATGCCCTAGAGGCCATTACTGTATCATACTAGTATGTATATTACTTAATGGAAGCTTGGGATATTCACCTTGTATTGACAATCTTGCTCAATATAGTAGTATGCTACTTGGTTTGTTTCTACTTCAATGTGTACATGTGTTTATTTTAGTATATCACCTATACACATTAGTGGAGCACTTAAGATCTTTGCTTGATTACCGGCGTTGTGATGGCAGTCACACTCGTGGGGGCTGGGTAATCTTTAAGCACATCCTTATGCAGGTCCCTAGTCGCAGGACTATCGAGACAGGGCATCGATACTCCGGAGTAGACTAGCGTATGCGCTTCTCATCCCAGTATGGGAGACGGTCTGTCCCACAGCCGTCAATACGTCGTACTTGAGATACTATGCGGGTGCTCGTTAGGTTACGAGTACACTGGACAAGACTCGTCGGGAACTGTTGGTTGGTACTATACCTATCGTCAGTTATCAGTTCCCAGGTGACATGAGTACAGCTTAGTCCGCTGACTTGACACTGTCACTTCCCCTCGAGTGTGTTCCCACTGTACTTTGATTACTACCCTACCACGGCTCAAAGGAGTCATGCAATCAGGTAGTTTTTGGGTGCAGTCCCGAAGCACTTCAAGGCAGTGACGGTTAGACAGGACTCGTCTCTCCTGGTATTGGGGGTTGACATCGCGCTGTGTCTAGGAGAGCCATTACACGAGTAGTCCCTGGCCAGGGCAAGCGAGATATACTGGTAGGTTTCCAGTGTTATCTCAGGGTGTTCTAGGCTTCACTCCGACACGACTTGTACCGCTATTAAGGGACTGACGTTCACCGCCCCCTAGGCCCGCCATGCGATGTATCAGACGAACAGACTGGACTGTTTGGAGATTGTCACATTCAGGCTCAGTAGGAGTTCAGATGGGTTTCACCTCGTCAGTCTTCTTGTCGGCATCTACCTGGGACCGTTACGCACAGCTAGTGCCGCTTGCGGTCTGTGGTTAAACCCACTGCCAGCGTAGTGTCGAGTCTTTAGAGTCCCACACAGAAAGCTATTCGCCTTTAGGCAAAAGAGTAGAGGTCGCATGGTTTTGCGACAGGGTTCGGTCACATCCGTGCACTTGTGCACGTTTAGTGTCCGGACAGTTAACACTAGCGGGCTTTGGTTTAAGCCAGATCCTAGTGTACGTTTTGGGATTGGTTTTATCTCGTATGTATTCGTGTTCCTCGGAACGCAGATGCGGGTGTGTATGCACAGTTGACGGAGAGACAGAGGCATAGGATTCTCATTAGGGTTGTTGACTGTTGACTGTTGACTTTTTGCTAAACCCTAATGAGAATATGATATATGATTAACAATAATATTAATTAAGTATTATAGTGACATGGTTATTGAGGGGTTGACTTTGTTGACTTGTTGACTTTGTTGACCGGTTGACTAGGTTGGACTAGTTGACCACATCATGACAATAGCTATCATTTCATGGCAAAGACTTTTGCTTGCTTGTTTATCTTGTGCAAAATGAGTGCATGAAATGATATGGCTATTTTGACTTAAACCATCACATAATACTTGATTGCTATTTTTTGTTATGATGACTTTGGATTATGAGAGCCAAGAGAGAAAAAGTCTTTCTCATTCTCTCATTTGCATTCACTCTCTTGCTTGAGCTCTCACCCTCTTCCTCTTGCTCTCCCTCTCTCTAGTCTATGGTTCACTTAACTCATGTGTTGAGAAGCAAGAACCATAGAGAAAAATCCCAACACACTCTCCTCTACTCACTCTAGTTTACAAGGTTTAGCAAACCGAGTGAACTAGTTTCTTCAAAGTTCGAAGAAGAAGCCAAAGGTAGAAGCTTTCAGGTGGATCGATCTTCGGCGCAAGGAGACGACGGGGTGAAGCCGATCCGTACACCATCGAGGGTTGAAGACGAAGGAGTTCAAGAAAGAAAGGTATAACCCCCTAACCGAGTAGTTAACAACTCCTAGTTAGGTTGTTAGGTAGATAGTTTAACAAAGATCCGGTTTGAGTCCATGTTGCCACCTCTAGAAAATCGTTTTTCATCAAATTCCGCAAGCCCGTAAGTACCGGGAGAGGTAGCATGGACTTACAGTGGTATCAGAGACTAGTTAAACACAACCTAACATGTTAGCATAGTAACTAGAAATTCGATCGGAGAAAAAGTCGCAAAATACACCCCGATATCAAGCTTGCTGTTGATTTTCAAAGTTCTATAAAAATAATAAATCATGCTTTAAAAATCGACTCAGGGTTTTTATAAGATACTGTAGAAAAACGGTCCAGAGAACCCATCAAACCGCCGCGGAAACGCGGCAAGAACTTGCTCTTGCCGCGGTTCCGCGGCCGATTTAGCTCTTTTGTGGATCGTCTTCATTGCAGTTTGTTCTGTGGGGTATTTTGGCATTTTTGGTATATGTTTTTTCATCCCAGATTTTCCAGAAAGAAAAATTTGCTTTTGGGGCTTTAAAAACCGTATTTTGATCGAGTTTCTAAAGACTTAAGCTGCCGGGTATTTATCTGTGATGTGATATTTGTATTGAACGTCTGCTAATCGCTATATGTCAATTAGTAGGGGTTATACAAATCTGTGATCTGTAATGTTGCTGGTATGTGTATATGAATTCATTGGATTGTCGCGGGTGAATAGCCGGGGGTTGTGAGATGAGAGTTTTCTTTTCTTTCAATTCATGTAAATATGTAAATTGATGTAATATTATTTGTATGGCCGCACAACCGGGTCGGAGTTGTAGCCGTCATTGCATAATTTCTTTTTACAGTTTTTGCTCCTAGGATAGACCCATGGTGGGGTGCACAAACTACCGGATATCTCGAAGTGCCGAGTGGCCTACTCACGTCGTTGAGGGAGGTTGCTCCGCTTCGGATATTTGGCGGGTAGTTTGCCGCACCCGCAGGGGTCTTGGGTGGGGTATTGGCTATTCACCGCGACCGTGTAATCTGCTTTTCGTTACAGGCTCGTACGAATTGCGGATTCCTTGTATATCCAATGTGTTCATCTGTGATCTGAAATGGCTATCATTGCAATATATCTATATATGATATTATTTAGGCGTTGCTTATGTTTTACAGCCGCGCTAGCCCAGCCCCCGCTCTGTCGTTAGTTAAGAAACCTAACGGGTAATGACGGGGCCCCATGGCGAATGCGAATGGCATAAGCGTACGTCATATTTTGGTTGTTTTCTGCAATGGCAGGATTAAATGATGGGACGCATTAAAAGAACTAATGCAAGAAAATAAACCAAGTAAAAGTCGTTGGAACACTTTCAAAACCACTCGGTTCTTTTCAAAAACAAACATTTAAATGCGGAGTATGAGCCACTCCTTTTAAAAGCTATCTCGTTCCATCGATTATATCAAGTTCACTACGTTCACGGTTTCGCCAAAACCATTCGTGGCCCTCCATCGTTTCACATGGATGGTCAATAGTATTCAAGCTATATTTGTTGGCCAAAGTCAAGGCATAATGATTGGTAGCTATTGGGTATTCATGTGCAGCATAGATAGATGTGTTGGTTTGGGGCAGTCGTTCAACCTTGTTGGCCAAAGTCAAGGGTATGTGAGGGTGGGCTCAAATTAACCTGGAGAATGACGAGTAGAACTTGACATGTGACTTATGATTTGTTTGCCAAAGTCAAGGTCATAAGAGCATGGGGAAAAAATCCACATCGGGAGTTTCAAAAGAACTGAAACTTGCTAGCGCTGTATACCATTTGGAGTGTGATGATTCTGGTAGGATTCCTTCAGTTTTGTCACGCAATGATATTTGGATCCCGATCCTACTGTGAGTATATGCTACTCCTCGGGAAATTTCTCACTTAACGATCAATGCTATAAACCAAGTAGGTGTCTAGAAAGGTGTTAGCGGGGCTACGCCCACAGGGAAAAGAAGTTATTTAATTAAGGAACTTCGCGAAAGCGTTGGAAAACCTCCCTTGAAGTAACGACACCGGCCTGGCCGAACGGTTAAGCAAGAATTGTACGGTGAGATTGATCCTGACTAATTCTTCCTTTTTGGTTTGAGGAGGGATTCGAGAGACAGTAGGAGCCATCCTGTTTAGACAAATTAAAAACCACTCTAAACTTGCAAGAGCATCATGCTAAAATGTTTCTTCTCTCTCTCCTAATTGCAGCGACCAAACATCATGACTGGACTTAAGTTATTACTAGATAAAAACATACTGACAGGGCCAAACTACAAAGATTGGCTCAGGAATATCAAAATGGCAATCACTTATGACAAGTTGGGGTATCTCCTTACCACCAAAGCTCCCCCTGTCCCAGGTCCCAAAACCAGCGTCGCGGATAGGGAAATCCATAAGACATGGGAAATCGATTGCGCGAAGGCCAAGTGCCTCATGCTTGCCTCTATGGACAACGAACATCAGAGGAGGCACGAGAATATGGACCTCGAATCCATATTTCTCCATACAAAAGAACTGTATGGAGAGCAATCTCGTATCGCAAGATACGAAGTGTCGAAGAAGCTATTTTCGGCAAGGTTGGCCGTCGGATCATCGGTAGCGGAACACGTGATTAAGATGATTGGCTTCATAGAGGAGCTCGCGGACCTTGGGACCACGTTGAAGAATGAGCTCTATACGGACTTGATTCTCCAGTCCCTTCCTTCCACTTACGCCCAGTTTATTCTGAATTTCAACTTGCAAGAAAAGGAAGTTGAACTTTCAGAGCTCCTCAACATGCTGAGGAGTGCAGAGGGAACCCTACAGAAAGGTAGGGAAACATCCACTTTATTTGTAGGAGGATCTTCCTCTTCTAGGTCCAAGGCGAAAGCCAAGGGAAAGAAGAAGAAAACCCCCGCCAAACCAAGGGGCGGTGTTAGTAAAGTGGATACGAAGGGAAAGGCAAAAGCAACAAAGAAAGCGGGGAAGCATATAGGAAAGGAAGAGTGCTTTTTCTGTCATAAGAGTGGGCACTGGAAGAAAGATTGCAGGGCTTGGAAAGCCAGAACACAGGATCTGAAGCAAGTTGCGGCTTCAGCTTCAGGTGTGTATGTTATTGAAAACTGTCTATCAATAAACTCTACTTCCTGGGTATTGGATACCGGATCAGGATCTCATATCTGTAATTCTTTGAAGGCGTTGAGAAACCGTAGGCTTTTGAAGGTAGGTGACATGACCCTCAAAGTTGCAAACGGAGCTAGCATGGATGCTAAGGCCGTGGGGGACTATCACCTAGGAATATCAGATGGACATGTTTTGGTTTTACGTAATTGCTTTTTTGTACCCAACGCAACTTGTAATATCATTTCTGTATCTTTGGTTTCTAAAGAAGGTTATGAATTTGCGTTTGTAAGTAATGTTGTGAACATTCACCTTAATCAAGTTATGATTGGGTCAGGTACATTAAGCAATGGTATATACGTACTAAACCAACCACAGATTTTCAATGTCCAGAATACACACAAAAGAAAGTCTCCAGAAATCAATCAGACTTTCTTATGGCATTGTAGACTGGGTCACATCAATGAGAGAAGGTTGACGAAGTTACATACAGAAGGATATTTGGATCCGTTCGAATATCAATCGTATGCCACTTGTCGATCCTGTCTCAAAGGAAAGATGACAAAGACTCCGTTCACTGGACACGGAGTAAGAGCTAGCGAGCTCTTGGGACTCGTACACAGCGATGTGTGCGGTCCAATGTCTACACATGCGCGAAGCGGTTATTCTTACTTCATTACTTTTACGGATGACTTTTCAAGGTACGGTTATGTCTTCTTAATGAAACATAAATCCGAAGCCTTTGGAAAATTCCAGGAATATAAGAATGAAGTAGAAAACAAACCGGTAAAAGTATCAAGACACTAAGATCTGATCGAGGTGGTGAATACTTAAGTGCCGAGTTCCTGGATTACTTAAAAGAGAATGAAATTCTCTCTCAGCTTACTCCTCCATACACTCCGCAACATAACGGTGTATCGGAGAGACGGAACCGAACCCTATTGGATATGGTACGGTCCATGATGAGTAACGCTGAGTTACCGCGATCATTCTGGGGATATGCACTAGAATCAGCTGCATACCTTTTGAACCGAGTTCCAACTAAGACTGTGCCTACCACACCATATCAGATGTAGTGTGGGAAGAGACCCTATCTTAATCACATTAAGACAAGGGGATGTCCAGCTTTTGTTAAAAAGCAGCATGCGGACAAGCTCGAGGCACGCTCAGTATAGTGCAAGTTTGTGGGATATCCAAAGAACTCCAAGGGATATTTCTTCTATTGCGAAGAGGAACAAAAGATTTAAGTTTCTCGTCATGCCCACTTCTTGGAAACTGAGTTTTTGGAAAATAAGATAAGTGGGAACGCAATAGAACTGGAAGAAATTCCAGAACCACGAGCTATTACTGAAAGCTTAGTAGAACTAGAGGGTTCGAAAGATCATGACATTCCTACGCCGCTCCGCAGGAGTAGTAGGCAGTCTCATCCTCCCGAGAGATACTACGGTTTTCTCATAGACGGGGATAGAGAGGATTGCATCATAGATTATGATGAGCCGACTAGCTTCCAGCAGGCCATTCAGAGCGTTGACTCGGTAAAATGGCTGGATACAATGCGGACCGAAATGGAGTCCATGTACACCAACAAAGTATAGACGTTGGACGTTGCTACAGATGGGGTAAAACCCGTAGGATGCAAGTGGATCTTCAAAAGGAAGATTGGTGTAAATGGACAGGTTGATACCTATAAAGCTAGACTGGTTGCAAAGGGTTTTCGTCAAAGACCTGGTTTGGACTATGACGAGACCTTTTCTCCAGTAGCTATGCTGAAATCCATTCGGATCCTTCTTGCCATTACTGCCTTCCACGATTATGAGATTTGGCAGATGGACGTATAGACCGCTTTTCTAAATGGAAATTTAGAGGAGTGTGTTTATATGGACCAGCCAGAGGGTTTCATTCAGAGTGGGAGCAGCGGAAAGGTGTGCAAGTTGCTTAAGTCCATCTACGGACTAAAGCAGGCATCGTGGATTTGGAACATCTGTTTTGATGATACGGTCAAGGAATTTGGCTTTATCAAAAATCCAGATGAACCATGCATCTATAGTAGATTTGTAGCGAGAACTGTAGTATTCCTCGTTTTGTACGGGGATGACATTCTCTTAATAGGAAATGACATTCCTATGCTACAATCTGTCAAAGGGTTCTTGTTACACAGGTTCTCCATGAAAGACCTGGGTGATGCCTCATACATTCTGGAGATCCGGATCTATCGTGACAGATCCAAGAGGATACTGGGACTTTCATAGTCCAGGTACATCGACACCATACTGAAAAGATTCAGTATGGAAGATTCCAAGCGCGGTAATCTACCGGCTTGTCATGGGATCACCTTTTCTAAAGAGATGTCTCCCAAGACTGATTTGGAAAGGGATCGCATGTCTATTATACCATACGCTTCTGCGGTAGGCTCTATAATGTATGCGATGTTGTGTACCAGACCAGATGTAGCTTATTCACTGAGTGTGGTAAGCCGGTATCAGTCAAACCCTGGGGAGAAACACTGGATAGCGGTAAAGAACATTCTCAAGTACCTGAGAAGGACTAAGGAGATGTTCTTGGTGTATGGCGGAAAAGACTACCAGATCGAGGCCTTTGCCGACTCCAGCTTCCAGAGTGACAAGGATGATTCCAAGTTAATGTCGGGTTATGTCTTTACCCTCAATGGAGGGGCGGTGTGTTGGAAGAGTTCCAAACAGGAAACCGTTGCTGACTCGACGATGGAAGCGGAATATATCGCTGCTGCAGATGCCGCAAAAGAAGCCGTCTGGATAAGGAAGTTCTTAACTGAACTTCAGGTGGTTCCGTCCATTGTTGATCCAATACCGCTGTATTGCGACAACAACGGGGCTATAGCTTTAGCGAAGGAACCCAGGTCCCATCAGAAATCCAGACACATCTTAAGGCGGTATCACCTGATCAGGGAGATCGTGGGTCGCCAGGAGATCGAGGTTCGGAGAGTAAATACGGAAGCTAAAACTGCTGATCCATTCACGAAGGCCTTACCCCAGACTCAGTTCGAGCGGCTGATCGAGATGATAGGTCTTCGATACGCCAGTACATGGCCTTAGTGCAAGTGGGAGATTGTTAGTGTATATGCCCTAGAGGCCATTACTGTATCATACAAGTATGTATATTACTTAATGGAAGCTTGTGATATTCACCTCGTATTGACAATCTAGCTCAATATAGTAGTATGCTACTTGGTTTGTTTCTACTTCAATGTGTATATGTGTTTATTTTAGTATATCACTTATACACAATAGTGGAGCCCTTAGGATCTTTGCTTGATTACCAGCGTTGTGATGGCAGTCACACTCGTGGGGGCTGGGTAATCTATAAGCACATCCTTATGCAGGTCCCTAGTCGCAGGACTATCGAGACAGGGCATCGATACTCCGGAGTAGACTAGCGTATGCGCTTCTCATCCAGTGTGGGAGACGGTCTGTCCCACAGCCGTCAGTACGTCGTACTTGAGATAGTATGCGGGTGCTCGTTAGGTTACGAGTACACTGGACAGGACTCGTCGGGAACTGTTGGTTGGTGCTATACCTATCGTCAGTTATCAGTTCCCAGGTGACATGAGTACAGCTTAGTCCGCTGACTTGACACTGTCACTTCGCCTCGAGTGTGTTCCTACTGTACTTTGATTTCTACCCTACCACGGCTCAAAGGAGTCGTGCAAACAGGTAGTTTTTGGGTGCAGTCCCGAAGCACTTGGAGGCAGTGACGGTTAGACATGATTCGTCTCTTCCGGTATTGGGGGTTGACATCGCGCTGTGTCTAGGAGAGCCATTACACGAGTAGTCCCTGGCCAGGGCAAGCGAGATATACTGGTAGGTTTCCAGTGTTATCTCAGAGTGTTCTAGGCTTTACTCCGACACGACTTGTACCGCTATTAGGGGACTGACGTTCACCGCCCCCTAGGCCCGCCATGCGATGTATCAGACGAACAGACCGGACTGTATGGAGATTGTCACATTCAGGCTCAGTAGGAGTTCAGATGGGTTTTACCTCGTCAGTCTTCTTGTCGGCATCTACCTGCGGACCGTTACGAACAGCTAGTGCCGCTTGCGGTCTGTGGTTAAACCCACTACCAGCGTAGTGTGGAGTCTTTAGAGTCCCACAAGAAAGCTATTCACCTTTAGGCAAAAGAGTAGAGGTCACATGGTTTTGCGACAGGTCGCATGGTTTTGCGACAGGGTTCGGTCACATCTGTGCACTTGTGCACGTTTAGTGTCCGGACAGTTAACACTAGCGGGCTTTGGTTTAAGCCAGATCCTAGTGTACGTTTTGGGATTGGTTTTATCTCATATGTATTCGTGTTCCTCGGAACGCGGATGCGGGTGTGTATGCACAGTTGACGGAGAGATAGAGGCAGAGGATTCTCATTAGGGTTGTTGACTGTTGACTGTTGACTATTGACTTTTTGCTTATCCCAAATGAGAATATGATATATGATTAACAATAATATTAATTAAGTATTATAGTGACATGGTTGTTGAGGGGTTGACTTTGTTGACTTGTTGACTTTGTTGACCGGTTGACTAGGTTGGACTAGTTGACCATCATCATGACAATAGTTATCATTTCATGGTAAAGACTTTTGCTTGCTTGTTTATCTTGTGCAAAATGAGTGCATGAAATGATATGGCTATTTTGACTTAAACCATCACATAATACTTGATTGCTATTATTTGTCAAGATGGTTTTGGATTATGAGAGCCAAGAGGGAAAAGTCTTTCTCATTCTCTCTCTTGCTTGAGCTCCCACCCTCTTCCTCTTGCTCTCCCTCTCTCTAGTCTATGGTTCACTTGTATCATGTGTTGAGAAGCAAGAACCATAAAGAAAAATCCCAACACACTCTCCTCTACTCACTCTAGTTCACAAGGTTTAGCAAACCGAGTGAACTAGTTTCTTCAAAGTTCGAAGAAGAAGCCAAAGGTAGAAGCTTTCGGGTGGATCGATCTTCGGCGCAAGGAGACGACGGGGTAAAGCCGATCCGTACACCATCGAGGGTTGAAGACGAAGGAGTTCAAGAAAGAAAGGTATAACCCCCTAACCGAGTAGTTAACAACTCCTAGTTAGGTTGTTAGGTAGATAGTTTAACAAAGATCCGGTTTGAGTCCATGTTGCCACCTCTAGAAAATCGTTTTTCATCAAATTCAGCAAGCCCGTAAGTACCGGGAGAGGTAGCATGGACTTACGAAAGCCACCTTTTTGCACGCCCTCTTGGACGTGGTATGATAGAAATCAAAGCACGGTGGGAATCACACAAGACTCTATGACTATCTCGGGTCAACAGACTACTCTGTACCAGTGTCACCGGAGAACTGCCATCTGACGTGAGGTATAATACCATCTCGGAGTTCTCGGCGAGTCCGTCCAGTGTACCCAGTCTCCACTGAGCACCCGTACACCATTCCTCATGTCAAACACAGATGGATATGAGATCATCCATCGCCAATCATATTGGTCAAGATGCATATACGCTAGTCTACTCTGGTGTATCGATGCCCTGTCGATACACCCTCGACTAGGAACGGTTATAGGATGTACTCGCCGACTACCGTGGCCCCACTAGTATGATCTCATCATAGTCCCAGTAGTCGAGTACATATCCTAAGGGCTTTATCAACAAGTAACATAGAGACAATCAGAATACATGTTAAGATAAAGTACAACCAGATAGCATACTATCATGTCGAGCAAGAAAGTTCTCCCTATATATGTCCAAGCATCCACTACAATATACATCGTATGTACAGTAATGGCCTCTAGGGCATACATATAACTAACAATCTCCCACTTGCACTAGGGCCATCTGTTGCGGCATCACATACCCAACAATTAGCTGTTGTTGAAGTATCTTATACTCAGCCATCCCATAAAAAGTCTATACTGGGAAAAAGGTCTTTGTGAGTGGATCCGCGCTGTTGTCCTCTGTGTGTACTCTCCTAAGCTCGATCTCTCTGGAGATTAACCATCTCAATGATCAGGTGATACTGCCTAAGAATTATATCTGGATTTCTGATTGGACGGGCGTTCCTTGGCATAAGCCACAACTCCATTGTCACACAATGGCAGGAACGAAGTTCATCTCATGAACTTATATGTATCCAGACTGCCTCTTTGGTAACATCTTTGGTAACAATGTATCTTCCCTTTAATCGTCTAGTATGTCACGGTATCTAGCTTGGAACTTTTCTAACATACCGTCCCTCCACTGAGGGTAAAGACAATGCCTGCGACTGACATTCAGTCGTCCTTATCACTCTGGAACCTTTCCAGAGATTCTCTTCAGGATCGATTGATACCATCTCACTACGACTAGTGAGTATCCTAACATCCAATTAGATCTATCTCATAGATCCAAAATCCAGGATTTAGTAGGGATCACTTTGATCCTATATGGAGAATCTTTGCGATAAGCGGAGATTGACCGAGCGTAGCATAAGAAACTCCTTCCCTGTCAAGAATATGTCATCCACGTACTCTACGAGAATCACCACCATACTCCCTACTACCTTTTCGTATATACAAGGATCATCTACCATTTTGATGAAGTCAAACTCTTTGACTACCACATCAAAACAGATGTTCCAACTCCGCGATGCCTGCTTTATCCTATAAAGCATCTTGCACACGTTTCCGCTGCTGCCACTTTCTACGAAGCCCTCTGGATGTGTACTCATAGACGCTCTCTTATAAAATATCATTTGGAAAGGCAGTCATGACACCCAACCACTAGATATCGTAGTCATGGTATGTGGCCGTGGCAAGTAGGATCTGGATGGACTTAAGCAAGGCTTTGAAAGTCTCAACTTTTCCATGTACACCAAGTAATCTTCTCAAGATATACTTGCTCCTGATGGGGATTTAACCCTTCAGATAAAGCAACCAAAGTCCATACTTTGTTGGTGTATAAGGATTCTATCTCAGATCACTAAGCATCCAGCCATTCTTACAGAGTCCCACTCCTGATGGTCAGCTCGAAACTAGTTGGGTCATCATCTCATGATGTAATCCTCTCTCCCACTGTCATAGAGAAACCGAAGTATCTCTCAGGTGGGTGAGGAACCCTACTAGATCGGCGGAGAGGCTGAGATTCGTTGGTTACTATTGAATCTTTTGGTTCTATCAAATCATCTGTTGTAGTTTGTATAGCTGGAACTCCTTCCAGTTCTACCTCATGACCACTAATTTCTTCACAAGAAATTCCCTTTCACAAAGGTGGCATGTTGAGAAACAAAACATTTTTGTTCCTCGGTTTGGTAGAAGATATTCCCTTGCTTATGCTTGGGATATCCAACAAACTTCTACAGATCTGACTTTGCCTCGAGCTTGTCCGGATTTTTCTTGTTAGACATAGGCCAAACAACCCAAATCTTAACAGACTTAAGATATGGGCTCTTCACTTTCCATATCACATATGAAGTGGTAGGCAACTGATTTGATTTGAACCCTCAATAGGTTTGCAGCTTCTCAAGTGCATAACTCCCAAAACGAAATAGTAAACTCAGTAGTACTCATCATAGAGCGCACCATATCAAATAGGGTGTTATTGCTCCGCCCCGATACACCGACGTGCTGTGGTGTATACGGAGGAGTAATACTGAGAGAGAATCTCATTCTTCTTTAGAATAGTCCAGAAATTCCGTGCTCAAGTATTTTCCTCCTTGATCTTATCAAAGGACATAATACTTATACCCATTTTTGGTTCTCTACTTCTAACTTATATTCTAAGAATATCTTACAAAGTTCAGACTTGTGTTTCAACAGGAACATATGTCCGAATCTTGAGAGATAAACAGTGAATGTAATGAAGTATAAAGAACCGGTCTTGGCATGTGTAGACAGGGGATCTTCATACATCAGCGTGTATCAATGCCAAGAGTTCACTAACTCTTTCTCTGTTTCCAATAAACGGAGCTGTGGTCATCTTATCTTTGTGACATGACCGGCAAGTTTCACAAGATGTAAATTCAAAATTATTTAAATATGCATCTAAATGTAACTTTAGCTAGTCGGGTTGCATTGATATGACCTAATCTACAATGCCTCAACAAGGATTCGTTCATTTCTGAACTTTTCCTCTTGTGTGTGTTCTGTATGCGAAGAACTGTGGTTTGATTAAGAATGTCTATACTTTTAGATAACGTGCCTGAACCGATCAACTCTTGATATAGGAAATGTTCATAACATTATCCAACAATATAAAATTATATCCTTCTTTACTAATAAAGAGATTGATATGATGTTGTATATCAGGTTCGGTATCTAATAACATTCGTTCAGAATTTATGTATTCTTGTAATATAGGGTGATAGTGACCAACAAACTTTGCTGCAACACTTGCACCATTTCTATCTCATGAAACTTATCACCCGTTCTCAGTTCTCTACCTATATGTAGCCCATGTAACAGATTACATATGCAGGATCCTGATCCGGTATCTCATACCCAGGACGTAAAGGATACTGAGAAACAGTTCTATGTAATGAACACACCCGAAGATGATGCATCAGCATGCACTTTCTTCGTTTGGGCGGCACGGGAATTCTGGTAATCCTCAATTTCCTGCTCTGTCTTATAACAATTATAAGTCTGAGCGGGACCAATGTTCCCTAGCTCAGTATAACAAGCGGGTTCGGTCAATATATCCGTATTATTATCTTGATTAAGGCGTGACATGGTCGCTACCAGGAGAGAGAGAGAAGAAAACACTCAGCGTGCGCTTTTACAAGATTAGATTGGTTATCAATTTATCTAATCAGGATGTCTCCCACTATTTTAGTCAAATCTTCCTTCAAACCCAAAAAGGAAAGACTAGCCGGGATTAATTACACTCTACAAGTTCGCCAATCTTTCAGCCAGGCAAGTGCCGATACTTTGAGGGAGGTTCCCCGTGCTTTCGCACGGACCTAATTAAAGTAAACCTCGTTTTCCCAGGGACGTAACCCCGTTGACACTTTTCTAGACACCTACTTGATCGGCTAATTGTAATGTGTAAAACTCCCCAAGGAGTAACTCTTACTCGCAGCGGGTATCGGGATCCAACTATCTCATAGAAGGTATGCAATCTCATTGCAAATTTCAACTCTTTAAATTCCCAATAATATTTTGCCCCTAACGTCCTATGACCTTGACAAAGGCCAACAAACCATAGGCTGCTAGTCAAGTTCAACCCGTCATTTCTTGATTGAATTAAACCCACCCGCACGGCCCTTGACAAAGGCCAACAAGGTCGCACGACTACCCTAATCCAATCTGCATCATATGCATAAACAGATAAGCACTATTCAGCTACCGCACACTACGCCTTGACAAAGGCCAACAAACGCAGCACGAATACTAAACAATCCTTATAGGAAATGACGGAGGGCTACGACAGGTTTTTAAGAAAACCCTTTGCGTAATGAACTTGATATCGTTGTAGAATCGAGTGATTTTAAATGGAGTGTTTTTTTAGGCTTTTCTAGTTTTGCTAAAGGGGTCACTCCCGGTGAAGGGATCGTCGGCCCTTTCCTCATCGAATAAGGTGCAGGGTATATCATATATACCACTATGCAAAGGAAGAACTATAGAAGCAATCAAAAGACAAACCAAGTTTGTAGCATCTGCTAGTTTCAGTAAAGAGGTCACTCCCGGTGAAGGGATCTCGGCTCTTTCCCTATCGAATAAGGTGCTGGATGTTCTACAAGGAACACCGCTATGCAAAGTAAGAACTAGAGCTACCAGTTTTAAACAAGTTTCTACAACATCTTTAGGTTTCTTTTATTTCATTAATCTCATTAATGAAGTCCCATTTTAATATGCTTCACAAGCATCTCATTTGAAATGAAATCTGCAATATAACATATATCTCATATATATAATATAAACATTCGTCTCAGGCAGTAATACGATCTCATCAAAGAACATTGCAGCAGAAGAACATATATGAAATATTGGATATACTAGGACATCCGTGTTTTGATACGAGTCTGTATAAAACACGGATTCCACGGTCGTGATGAATAGCCAAACCCACATCCCTAGACCCCAAAGAGAGCGGCAAGCAACACGGCCAATTCTAGGGTTAGGAGACCCGGTCTCGACTCCTCGAGATAGTCTCCCACTGGACCCTAGAACCCGGTTACTTGTGCTCCCCGCCTTGGGTCTACCTAATGTGGAATAGTAAATAATATACAATGGTGACATCATCCTCAGCCCGGAAGTGCCCCAATAAAAGAATATTACATAAAAATGAATTTTACATGAATGAAAAAGAAAAAACTCTTATCTCACATAAAACCCCCGGCTATTCAAAACGCGACGATCCAATATAACATATCACAGCAACACATAATATCTCATATCATCAACGTAAGAAAGTATGCGTATCCCGATTGTCGTTGATGTATAGCAACGAAGCCGGCGATACACCATATACTACGCTTACGGTCACAGAAAAGAAAGTGTAAAACTACAACAGTTGGAATCCGCAACCACCATAGGCATCGCATGCTTAACCAAATGAATTCCTTAGACATCGCATGCCTAACAATTATAAACCCCGCATTTTAGTCTCATTTATCGAAAACTCTTTTCAATATCTAGTCGGGCAATTCAACAAGATTCCCGACATCCTGATCGAATGCTCGTCACAAACTTTAGTAGACGACCGCACCCCCGTATGCCGTCGACGAAGTGCACTAAGGCGGAACACCGCTGCCGTGAGCACTCGAACGCATGCTTTTGGTGACGGGGTTCTCCTACAGTCACTTGGTCGGGGCTATGGGGCATAGCTGTCTATTAAGTTTACCCGGCGAGTATCTGTGTATGCTACGTGATCGCGACGGACTTTTTATCATATCAAAATTCCGTGGCAACCGATCAATTGAGACTAAACTGCTAGATTTATAACATTCAAATTAGTTATCTCATAACTACCTGTGGATTCCAAATATTGTATCACATTCCAGATAAATAGACAATGTTAAACTTTCCGATAGAATAAACAAACACCCAAGATTTCCCAAATAGCTTAACACTTGAGCGGAGTTCAAAAAGTATCCATCACATGCCACAGTACCAATGGTCCAGCCGGAGAAGGGTCAAGCCAACGCCTCACATGTGGCACGCCGTACTGCCACAAACCCTAAGGTTTTTTGGCTGTTCAAGACGGTCACATAATCGAGTTAAGATTTGTGTTCTTCTAGAGGGTCCACCGCGTTACTTGCATAATTTTCCGGAAGTTTCAAACTCGAGAAAAAATCCAACTTTTGAAAAAATTTCCGACAGGGGAAAAAGTGAGTTATTGATATCCGTTCGAACTATTTAACAGTTTCTAAATATTCGAGAAAAATAAACCAAGTTAGATTATCCGATCGAACCAACGAGTCCCCAATACAACCCAGAAAACTCAACTCTTGAGATATTGAAAAATTCCCAGAATAATAATGAATTACCTACGGAGGTTACTGTGCAAACCCTATCCCTCAATCCTCATTTATTGCCGTGGAACCGCCGCCAATACCTTGGTTTGGCCGCGGTTCCGCGGTGCTCTGGGCGATTTAGGGGGTCGAATTTCACAGTAATTCCTATAATTCGCTGCTGATTTTTTGAGTATTTTTAACATGGAAAAATCAACATTTTTACAAAATTTCCAGAGAAGGGTATGTTTTGGGGTTTCGGGGTTCGATAGGACTTTAAACTTCGTCTAGACTTCGCCTAAAGCTCTAGCATGGCTCTGATACCACTGTAAGGTTGCTAGGCACACGCACAAGGGTCTATGAGGCATAAAACATGCCCGATTTAAAAATCAGCCGTGCCGAACGACCCGATACGAGATCTTTAAACTAGAGATTAGGCGAAAACAAGCATGTTAAATACTTTAACACTAAGTGAGAGGGATTACAACCTTTGTAGATCCGGTCCTTCACTTCTTAAGCTCCATGTTGAGGTCCCTTCACTGCGATCATCGTGTTCCGGACTCTCGAGAGGCTTCACGAAGAGAAAGATGCAGTCATGCTTCCGATCTTCGATAACAAAGATGATCTACCTTGAAGTTTCATTAAAACAAGCTAACACTCACTAAATGAAGTGAACACTCCCATCTAAAGTGCAAGGATAGATGAGGATGATGAAGTAGGATTTTTGCTCTCATTTATAATCTTTTTCTCACACATTTTTCATCACAAAATCAAAGCTAGAAAGCTTATTCATCAAGGAAGAAGAAGAAGAATAGTAATTCTATTTGTGATGAATAATGAATTGTGTTAATAATTGCTTATGCAACCATGGTTCAAGATGATAGGCTAACCATTGTAGAGACTTAACCAAGGGTTAGGGTTTTGGTTAGGTTAAAGAATGAGTAACTCACAAATATCTTTGCAAAACAAAAATAAAACCTTCTAGAAACTTCTAGAAAGAGCTAACCCAAATCAAACCCTAACCTTGTTTAATCTCCACTAATCATGTTGCATTAGTAATTATAACATGTTACAATATTATATATCACATATATAATATTTATTGTAACAAAATCAAATAATACAATTAACATATAACGCATATATATCAATGTATTACCCGAGTGAGAAAAAGAATCTTTTAGAGAGCTAATATTAGTTAATGTAATTTAATATATCATATATATTATTATACATTAAATTATAAAATCAACACTTGATCCGACAATCCGGCTATATCGCATATAACCGACTAATATCTCATTTACCGATTCATCGAATCAACACTTGATCTGATGACCCGGCTGATATCAAATATCATGAGAATAGAATACGGTATCACATATCGCATTATCCTCGGTCCTTCACATATCACATATGTGCTCCTACTCCATTTTTTCTGAGCCAAGAAACCTCTGTGTAGGACTCTAAAGAATCGTCAATACACCGGCAGTAGGTGATGATCATATCAAACACCCACAAGCTGCAAGCGGTCAGCTAAACGTAACAGGCACCCAGGTATTGAGCGCTCAGAAGATCAACAAGCAAGCCTGCACATTCTCCTGCGAATTCAAATAGTAACACTCCCGTACAGTCCGGTCTCATCGTCTGAAATGTCGCATATCTCGCCTAGGGGTGTTAAACGTCAGACCCCAGTAGCTTGATAAGTCGTGTCGATATGAGGTCTATAACAGTTGGAGAAACTACTGATAACACTTACCAGTAAATCTCAGCAACCCTGGCCAGGGATTTGCAGTTATAGCCAATCGAACACAGCACAATATCAACTCCCTATACCGGGAGAGACGAATCCCCTCCTATCACTCATTGCCTCCATGTGATTCGGGACTGTACCCAAAAGCAACGTTTTTGCACGCCCTCTTGGACGTGGTATGATGGAAATCAAAGCACAGTGGGAATCACACAAGTCTCTATGACGATCTCGGGTCAACAGACTACTCTGTACCAGTGTCACCGGAGAACTGCCATCTGACGTGAGGCATAATACCATCTGGGAGTTCTCGGCGAGTCCGTCCAGTGTACCCAGTCTCCACTGAGCACCCGTACACCATCCTTGATGTCAAACACCGATGGATATGGGATCATCCATCACCCATCATACGGGTCAAGATGCGTATACGCTAGTCTACTCTGGTGTATCGATGCCCTGTCTCGATACACTCTCGACTAGGAACAGTTATAGGATGTACTCGCCGACTACCGTGGCCCCACTAGTATGATCTCATCATTGTCCTAGTAGTCGAGTACATATTCTAAGGGCTTTATCAACATGTAACATAGAGACCATCAGAATACATGTTAAGACAAAGTACAACCAGATAGCGTACTATCATGTCGAGCAAGAAAGTCCTCCCTATATATGTCCAAGCATCCACTACAATATACATCGTATGTACAGTAATGGCCTCTAGGGCATACATATAACTAACAATCTCCCACTTGCACTAGGGCCATCTGTTGCGGTATCACATACCCAACAATTAGCTGTGGTTGAAGTATCTCATACTCAACCATCCCATAAAAAGTCTCTACTGAGAAAATGGCCTTTGTGAGTGGATCCGCGCTGTTGTCTTCTATGTCTACTCTCCTAACCTCAATCTCTCTGGAGATCAACCATCTCCATAATCAGGTGATACTGGCTAAGAATTATATCTGGATTTCTGATGGGACGGGCGTTCCTTGGCATAAGCCACAACTCCATTGTCACACAATGGTAGGAACGAAGTTCATCTCATGAACTTTTATGTATCAAGACTGCCTCTTTGGTAGCATCTTTGGTAACAATGTATCTTGCCTTTAATCGTCTAGTATGTCACGGTATCTAGCTTGGAACTCTTCCAACATACCGTCCCTCCACTGAGCGTATAGACAATGCCTGGGACCGACATTCAGTCGTCCTTATCACTCTGGAACCTTTCCAGTGATTCTCTCCGGGATCGATTGATACCATCTCACTACAACTACTGAGTATCCTAACATCCAAATAGATCTATCTCATAGATCCAAAACCCAGGATTTAGTAGGTATCACTTTGATCCTATATGGAGAATCTTTGTGATAAGCGGATATTGACCGAGCGTAGCATAGGAAACTCCTTCCCTATCAAGAGTATGTCATCCACGTACTCTACGAGGATCACCACCATACTCCCTACTACCTTTTTGTATATACAAGGTTCTTCTACCATTTTGATGAAGTCAAACTCTTTGACTACCACATCAAAACAGATGTTCCAACTCCGCGATGCCTGCTTTATCCTATAAAGCATCTTGCACACGTTTTCTCTGCTCCCTCTGTCTACAAAGCTCTCTGGCTCTGTACTTATATACGCTCTTCTAAAACATCATTCGGAAAAGCAGTCATGACACCCAACCACCAGATATCGTAGTCATGGCAAGTAGGATCTGGATGGACTTAAGCATGGCTTTGAAAGTCTCAACTTTTTCATGTACACCAAGTAATCTTCTCAAGATATACTTGCTCCAGATGGGGATTTAACCCTTCAGATAAAGCAACCAAAGTCCATACTTTGTTGGTGTATAAGGATTCCATCTCAGATCACTAAGCATCCAGCCATTCTTATAGAGTCCCACTCCTGATGGTTAGCTCGAAACTAGTTGGGTCATCATCTCATGATGTAATCCTCGCTCCCACTGTCATAGAGAAACCGAAGTATCTCTTAGGTTGGTGAGGAACCCTACTAGATCGACGGAGAGGCTGAGGTTCGTTGGTTACTATTGAATCCTTTGGTTCTATCAAATCATCTGTTGTAGTTTGTATAGCTGGAGCTCCTTCCAGTTCTACCTCATGACCACTAATTTCTTCAGAAGAAATTCCCTTTCACAAAGGTGGCATGTTGAGAAACAAAACACTTTTGTTCCTCGGTTAGGTAGAAGATATTCCCTTGCTTATGCTTAGGATATCCAACAAACTTCTACAGATCAGACTTTGCCTTGAATTTGTCTGTATTTTTCTTTTTAGACATAGGCCGGACAACCCCAAATCTTAACAGACTTAAGATATGGGCTCTTCCCTTTCCATATCACATATGAAGTGGTAGGCAACTGATTTGATTTGAACCCTATTCAATAGGTATGCAGCTTCTCAAGTGCCTAACTCCCAAAAGGAAATAGTAAATTCAGTAGTACTCATCATAGAGCGCACCATATCAAATAGGGTGTTATTGCTCCACCCCGATACACCGACGTGCTGTGGTGTATACGGAGGAGTAATGCTGACAGAGAATCTCATTCTCCTTTAGAATATTCCAGAAATTCCGTGCTCAAGTATTTTCCTCCTTGATCTCATCAAAGGACATAATACTTATACCTGTTTTTGGTTCTCTACTTCTAATTTATATTCTGTGAATATCTTAAAAGGTTCAGACTTGTGTTTCAACAGGAACATATGTCCGAATCTTGAAAGATAAACATTAAATGTAATGAAGTACAAAGAACCGGTCTTGGCATGTGTAGACAGGGGATCTTCATACATCAGCTTGTATCAATCCCAAGAGTTCACTTACTCTTTCTTTGTTTCCAATAAACGGAGCTGTGGTCATCTTATCTTTGTGACATGACTGGCAAATTTCACAAGATGTAAATTCAAACTTATTTAAATATGCATCTAAATGTATCTTTAGCTAGTCGGGTCGCATTGATATGACCTAGTCTACAATGCCTCAAGAAGGATTCGTTCATTTCTGAACTTTTCTTCTTGTGTGTGTTCTGTATTCGAAAAACTGTGGTTTGATTTAGAACGTCTATGCTTTTAGATAACGTGCCTTAACCGATCAACACTTTATATAGGAAATGTTCATAACATTATCCAACAATACAAAATTATATCCTTCTTTACTAATAAAGAGATTGATATGATGTTGTATATCAGGTTCGGTATCTAATAACATTCGTTCAGAATCAATGTATTATGATAATACAGGGTGATAGTGACCAACATACTTGGCTGCAACACTTGCACCGTTTCTATCTCATGAAACTTATCACCCGTTCTCGGTTCTCTACCTATCTGTAACCCATGTAACAAATTACATATGCGGGATCCTAATCCGGTATCTCATACCCAGGAAGTAAAGGATACCGAGAAACAGTTCTATGTAATGAACACACCCGAAGATGATGCATCAGAATGCACTTTCTTCGTTTGGACGACACGGGAATTCTGGTAATCCCCAATTTCCTGCTCTGTCTTATAACAATTATAAGTTGGAGCGGGACCGACGTTTCCCAGCTCAGTATAACAAACGGGTTCGGTCAATATATCCGTATTATTATCTTGATTAAGGCGTGACATGGTCGCTACCAGGAGAGAGAGAAGAAAACACTCAGCGTGTGCTTTTACAAGATTAGATTGGTTATCAATTTATCTAATCAGGATGTCTCCCACTGTTTTAGTCAAATCTTCCTTCAAACCCTAAAAGGAAAGACTAGCCGAGATTAATTACACTCTACTAGTTCGCCAATCTTTAAGCCAAGCAAGTGCCGGTACTTTGAGGGAGGTTCCCCATGCTTTCGCATGGACCTAATTGTAATGTGTAAACCTCGTTTTACCAGCAGCGTAACCCCGTTGATACTTTTCTAGACACCTATTTGATCGGCTAATTGTAATGTGTAAAACTCTCCCAGGCGTAACTCTTACTCGCAGTGGGTATCGGGTTCCAACTATCTCATAGAAGGTATGCAATCTCATTGCAAATTTCAACTCTTGAAATTCCCAATAATATTTTGCCCCTAGCGTCCTATGACCTGGACAAAGGCCAATAAACCATAGGCTACTAGTCAAGTTGAACCCGTCATTTCTTGATTGAATTAAACCCACCCGTACGGCCCTTGACAAAGGCCAACAAGGTCGCACGACTACCCTAATCCAATCTGCATCATATGCATAAACAGATAAGTATTATTCAGCTACCGCACAATACGCCTTTACAAAGGCCAACAAACGCAGCACGAATACTAAACAATCCTTATTTGAAATGATGGATGGCTACGACAGGTTTTTAAGAAAACCCTTTGTGTAATGAACTTGATATCGTTGTAGAATCGAGTGATTTTTAAATGAAGTGTTTTTTAGGCTTTTCTAGTTTTGCTTAAGGAGTCACTCCCGGTGAAGAGATCGTCGGCCCTTTCCTCATCGAATAAGGTGCAGGGTATATCATATATACCACTTGCAAAGCGAAAACTATAGAAGCAATCAAAGGACAAACCGAGTTTGTAGCATCTGCTAGTTTCACTAAAGAGGTGACTCCCGGTGAAGGGATCTCGGCTCTTTCCTTATCGAATAAGGTGCTGGATGTTCTACAAGGAACACCGCTAAGCAAAGCAAGAATTAGAGCTACCAGTTTTTAAACAAGTTTCTACAACATCTTTAGGTTTCTTTTATTTCATTAATCTCATTAATGAAGTCCCATTTTAATATGCTTCACTAGCAACTCATTTGAAACGAAATCTGCAATATAACATATATCTCATATATATAATATAAACATTCGTCTCAGGCAGTAATATGATCTCATCACAGAATATTGTAGCAGAAGAACATATATGAAATATTGGATATACTAGGACGTCCGTGTTTTGATACGAGCCTGTATAAAACACGGATTCCACGGTCGCGATGAATAGCCAAACCGACATCCCTAGACCCCTACGAGAGCGGCAAGTAACACTGCCAATTCTAGGGTTAGGAGACCCGGTCTCGACTCCTCGAGATAGTCTCCCACTGGACCCTAGAACCCGGTTACTTGTGCTCTCCGCATTGGGTCTACCTAATGCGGAAAAGTAAATAATATACAATGGTGACATCATCCCCGGCCCGGAAGTGCCCCAATAAAAGAATATTACATACAAATGAATTTCACATGAATGAAAAAGAAAAAACTCTTATCTCACCTAAAACCCCCGGCTATTCAAAACGCGACGATCCAATATAACATATCACAACAACATATAATATCTCATATCATCAACGTAAGCAAGTATGCGTATCCCGATTGTCGTTGATGTATAGCAACGAAGCCGGCGATACACCACATACTACGCATATGGTCACAGAAAAGAAAGTATAAAACTACAACAGTTGGAATCCACAACCACCTTAGACATCGCATGCCTAACCATATGAATTCCTTAGACATCGCATGCCTAACAATTATAAACCCCGCATTTTAGTCTCATTTATCGAAAACTCTTTTCAATATCTAGTTGAGCAATTCAACAAGATTCCCGACATCCTGATCGAATGCTCGTCTCAAACTTTAGTAGACGGCCCCACTCCCGGATGCCGTCGACGAAGTGCACTAAGGCGGAACACCGCTTTCGTGAGCACTTGAACGGATGCTTTTAGCGATGGAGTTCTCCTACAGTCACTTGGTCGGGGCTATGGGGCATGGCTGTCTATTAAGTTTACCCGGCGAGTATCCGCATATCGACACGACTTGTCGAACAACCCGATACGAGATCTTTAAACTAGAGATTAGGCGAAAACAAGCATGTTAAACACTTTAACACTAATTGAGAGGGATTACAACCTTTGTAGATCTGGTCCTTCACTTCTTAAGATCCGAGTTGAGGTCTCTTCGCTGCGATCATCATGTTCCGGACTCTCGAGAGGCTTCACGAAGAGAAAGATGCAGTCTTGCTTCCGATCTTCGATAACAAAGATGATCTACCTTGAAGTTTCATTAACACAAGCTAACACTCACAAAATGAAGTGAACACTCTCATCTAAAGGGAAAGGATAGATGAGGATGATGAAGTAGGATTTTTTCTCTCATTTATAATCTTTTTCTCACACATTTTTCATCACAAAATCAAAGCCAGAAAGCTTTTTCATCAAGGAAGAAGAAGAAGAAGAATAATAATTCTATTTGTGATGAATAATGAATTGTGTTAATAATTGCTTATGCAACCATGGTTCAAGATGATAGGTTAACCATTGTAGAGACTTAACCAAGGGTTAGGCTTTTGGTTAGGTTAAAGAATGAGTCACTCACAAATATCTTTGCAAAAACAAAAACAAAACCTTCTAGAAACTTCTAGAAAGAGCTAACAGAAATCAAACCCTAACCTTGTTTAATCTCCACTAATCATGTTGCATTAGTAATTATAACATGTTACAATATTATATATCATATATATAATATTTATTGTAACAAAATAAAATAATACAATTAACATATATCGCATATATATCAATGTATTACCCGAGTGAGAAAAATAATCTTTTAATGAGCTAATATTAGTTAATGTAATTTAATATATCATATATATTATCATACTTTAAATTATCGAATCAACAATTGATCCGACAATCCGGCTATATCGCATATAACCGACTAATATCTCATTTACCGACTCATCGAATCAACACTTGATCCGATGACCCGGCTGATATCAAATATCGTGAGAATAGAATATGGTATCACATATCGCATTATCCTCGGTCCTGCACATATCACATATGTGCTCCTACTCCGTTTTGCCTGAGCCAAGAAACCTCTGTGTAGGACTCTAAAGAATCGTCAATACGCCGGCAGTATGTGATGATCATATCAAACGCCCATAAGCTGCAAGCGGTCAGCTAAACGTAACAGCCACACATGTATTGAGCGCTCAGAAGATCAACAAGCAAGCCTGCACATTCTCCTGTGAATCCAGACAGTAACACTCCCGTACAGTCCGGTCTCGTCGTCTGATATGTCGCATATCTCGCCTATGGGTGGTAAACATCAGACCCCAGTAGCTTGATAAGTCGTGTCGATATGAGGTCTATAACAGTTGGAGAAACTACTGATAATACTTACCAGTAAATCTCAGCAATCCTGGCCCGGGATTTTCAGTTATAGCCAATCGAACACAGCACAATATCAACTCCCTATACCGGGAGAGACGAATCCCCTCCTATCGCTCATTGCCTCCATATGATTCGGGACTGTACCCAAAAGCCACCTTTTTGCCCACCCTCTTTGACGTAGTATGTTGGAAATCAAAGCATCGTGGGAATCATACAAGACTCTATGACGATCTCGGGTCAACAGACTACTCTGTACCAGTGTCACTGGAGAACTGCCATCTGACAGAGGTATAATATGTAAGTCCATGCTACCTCTCCCGGTACTTTCAGGTATGCGGAATTTGATGAAAAACAATTTTCTAGAGGCGGTAACATGGACTCAAAACCGGATCTTTGTTAAACATCTAACTAACAACCTAACTAGGAGTTGTTAACTACTCGGTTAGGGGGTTATACCTTTCTTTCTTGAACTCCTTCGTCTTCAAACCTCGATGGTGTACGGATCGGCTTCACCCCGTCGTCTCCTTGCACCGAAGATCGATCCACCTGAAAGCTTCTACCTTTGGCTTCTTCTTCGAACTTTGAAGAAACTCGTTCACTCGGTTTGCTAAACCTTATGAACTAGAGTGAGTAGAGGAGGGTGTGTTGGGATTTTCTCTATGGTTCTTGGTTCTCAACACATGAGACAAGTGAACCATAAACTAAAGAGAGGGAGAGCAAGAGGAAGAAGATGAGAGCTCAAGAACAGAAGAGAGAGAATGAAAATGATAGAATGAGCAAGACTTTTCTGACTTGGCTCTCATAATCCAAAACCATCATCACAAAAATAGTAATCAAGTATTGTGTAAACGGTTTAAGTCAAATGGCTATATTATTTCATGCACTCATATTGCACAAGAGAACAAGCAAGTAAAAAGTCTTTGCCATGAAATGATAGCCATTGTCATCATGATGGTCAACTAGTCCAACCTAGTCAACCGGTCAACAAAGTCAACAAGTCAACAAAGTCAACCCCTCAACAACCATGTCACCACAATACTTAATTAATATTATTGTTAATTACATATCATATTCTCATTAGGGTTGAGCAAAAACTCAATAGTCAACAGTCAACGGTCAACAACTCTAATGAGAAACCTCTGCCTCTGTCGCTCCGTCAACTGTGCATACACACCCGCATTCGCGTTCCGAGGAACACGAATACATACTGGATAAAACCAATCCCAAAACTTATACTAGGATCTGGCTTAAACCAAAGCCCGCTAGTGTTAACTGTCCGGACACTGTACGTGCACAAGTGCACGGATGTGACCGGACCCTGTCGCAAAACCATTCGACCTGTCGCAAAACCATGCGACCTCTACTCTTTTGCCTAAAGGCGAATAGCTTTCTGTGTGGGACTCTAAACACTCGACACCACGCTGGCAGTGGGTTTAACCACAGACCGCAAGCGGCACTAGCTGTGCGTAACGGTCCCCAGGTAGAAGCCGACAAGAAGACTGACGAGGTGAAACCCATCTGAACTCCTACTGAGTCTGACTGTGACAATCTCCGTACAGTCCGGTCTGTTCGTCTGATACATCGCATGGCGGGCCTAGGGGGGCGGTAAACGTCAGTCCCCTAATAGCGGTACAAGTCGTGTCGGAGTGAAGCCCAATACACCCTGAGATAACACTGGAAGCCTACCAGTATATCCCGCTTGCCCTGGCCAGGGACTACTCGTGTAATGGCTCTCCTAGACACAGCGCGATGTCAACCCCCAATACCGGGAGAGACAAATCCTGTCTAACCGTCACAGCCTCCAAGTGCTTCGGGACTGCACCCAACTACTACCTGTTTGCACGACTCCTTTGAGCCGTGGTAGGGTAGTAATCAAAGTACAGTGGGAACACACTCGAGGCGAAGTGACAGTGTCATGTCAGCGGACTAAGCTGTACTCATTTCACCTGGGAACTGATAACTGACGATAGGTATAATACCATCCGGTCAGTTCCCGGCGAGTCCTGTCCAGTGTACTCGTAACCCAACGAGCACCCGCATACTATCTCCAGTATGACGTACTGAAGGCTGTGGGACAGACCGTCTCCCACACTGGGATGAGAAGCGCATGCGCCAGTCTACTCCGGAGTATCGATGCCCTGTCTCGATAGTCCTGCGACTAGGGACCTGCATAAGGATGTGCTTATAGATTACCCAGCCCCACTAGTGTGACTGCCATCACAACGCTGGTAATCAAGCAAAGATCCTAAGGGCTCCACTAATGCGTATAGGTGATATAATGAACACATGTACACATTGAAGTAGAAACAAACCAAGTAGCATACTGCTATTTTTTAGCAAGATTGTATATACAAGGTGAATATCCCAAGCTTCCATTAAGTAATATACAAACTAGTATGATACAGTAATGTCCTCTAGGGCATATACACTAACAATCTCCCACTTGCACTAAGGCCATGTACTGGCGTATCGAAGACCTATCATCTCGATCAGCCGCTCGAACTGAGTCTGGGGCAAGGCCTTGGTGAATGGATCTGCAGTGTTATCTTCTGAAGGAACCCTCCGAACCTCGATCTCCTGGCGATCCACGATCTCCTTGATCAGGTGATACCGCCTCAAGATGTGTTTGGATCTCTGATGGGACCTGGGTTCCTTCGCTAAAGCTATAGCCCCGTTGTTGTCGCAATACAGAGGTATTGGATCAACAATGGACGGAACCACCTGAAGTTCTTTCAAGAACTTCCTCATCCAGACAGCTTCTTTTGCGGCATCAGATGCAGCGATGTATTCCGCTTCCATCGTCGAGTCTGCAACGGTTTCCTGTTTGGAACTCTTCCAACACACCGCCCCTCCATTGAGGGTAAAGACAAAACCCGACATGGACTTGGAATCATCCTTGTCACTCTGGAAGCTGGAGTCAGCAAAGGCCTCGATCTGGAGGTCTTTTCCGCCATACACCAAGAACATCTCCTTAGTCCTTCTTAGGTACTTGAGAATGTTCTTTACCGCTACCCAGTGTTTCTCCCCAGAGTTAGACTGATACTGGCTTACCACACTCAGTGCATAAGCTACATCCGGTCTGGTGCACAACATCGCATACATTATAGAGCCTACCGCAGAAGCGTAGGGTATAATAAACATGCGATGCCTCTCCAAATCAGTCTTGGGAGACATCTCTTTAGAGAGGGTGATCCCGTGACAAGCCGGAAGATTACCGCGCTTGGAATCTTCCATACTGAATCTCTTCAGTATGGTGTCGATGTACCTGGACTGTGAAAGTACTAATATCCTCTTGGATCTATCACGATGGATCCGGATCCCCAGGATGTATGAGGCATCACCCAGGTCATTCATGGAGAACCTGTGTGACAAGAACCCCTTGACAGATTGTAGCATAGGAATGTCATTTCCTATTAAGAGAATGTCATCCACGTATAAAACGAGGAATACTACAGTTCTCGCTACAAATCTACTATAGATGCATGGTTCATCTGGATTTTTGATAAAGCCAAATTCCTTAACCGTCTCATCAAAACAGATGTTCCAACTCCGCGATGCCTGCTTTAGTCCATAGATGGACTTAAGCAACTTGCACACCTTTCCGCTGCTCCCACTCTGAATGAAACCCTCTAGTTGGTCCATATAGACACACTCCTCTAAATTTCCATTCAGAAAAGCGGTCTTTACGTCCATCTGCCAGATCTTATAATCGTGGAAGGCAGCAATGGCAAGAAGGATCCGAATGGATTTCAGCATAGCCACTGGAGAAAAGGTTTCATCATTGTCCAAACCAGGTCTTTGACGAAAGCCCTTTGCAACAAGTCTAGCTTTGTAGGTCTCAACCTGTCCATCTACACCAATCTTCCTTTTGAACATCCACTTGCATCCTACGGGTTTTACCCCGTCTGGAGCAATGTCCAACGTCCATACCTTGTTGGTATACATGGACTCCATTTCGGTCCGCATTGCATCCAGCCATTTTACCGAGTCAACGCTCTGAACGACCTGCTGGAAGCTAGTAGGCTCATCGTAATCCATGATGCAATCCTCTCTATCCCCGTCTATGAGAAAACCGCAGTATCTCTCGGGCGGATGAGACTGCCTACTACTCCTGCAGAGCGACGTAGGAATGTCCTGTTCTTTTGAACCCTCTGGTTCCACTAAGCTTTCAGTAATAGTCTGTGGTTCTGGAATTTCTTCCAGTTCTACTGCGCTCCCACTAATTTCCTTTTCCAAGAACTGGTGTTCTAGAAAGTGGGCATTACGAGAAACAAGGACTTTTTGTTCCTCTGCGTGGTAGAAAAGATACCCCCTGGTGTTCTTTGGGTATCCCACAAACTTGCACAGTACTGAGCGTGCCTCGAGTTTGTCCGCATGCTGCTTTTTGACAAAAGCTGGGCATCCCCAGATCTTCAGATATTGAAGATAGGGTTTCTTCCCACTGCATAACTCATATGGTGTGGTAGGCACAGTCTTAGTGGGAACTCGGTTCAAAGGGTATGCGGCTGATTCTAGCGCATACCCCCAGAATGATCGCGGTAACTCAGCGTTACTCGTCATGGATTGTACCATATCCAATAGGGTTCGGTTCCGTCTCTCCGATACACCGTTATGTTGCGGAGTGTATGGAGGAGTAAGCTGAGAGAGAATTCCGTTCTCTTTTTAAATAGTCCAGAAACTCGGCACTCAAGTATTCACCACCTCGATCCGATCTTAGGATCTTGATACTTTTGCCGGTTTGTTTTTCTACTTCATTCTTATATTCCTGGAATTTTCCAAAGGCTTCGGACTTATGTTTCATTAAGAAGACATAACCGTACCTTGAAAAATCATCCGTAAAAGTAATGAAGTAAGAATAACCGCTTCGCACATATGTAGACATTGGACCGCACACGTCGCTGTGTACGAGTTCCAAGAGCTCACTCGCTCTTACTCCGTGTCCAGTGAACGGAGTCTTTGTCATCTTTCCTTTGAGACAGGATTGACAGGTGGCATACGATTGATATTCGAACGCATTCAAATATCTTTCTGTATGTAACTTCGTCAACCTTCTCTGATTGATGTGACCCAGTCTACAATGCCACAAGAAAGTCTGATTTATTTCCGGAGACTTACTTTTGTGTGTATTCTGGACATTGAAAATCTGTGGTTGGTTTAATACGTATATACCATTGCTCAATGTACCTGACCCAATCAGAACTTGATTAAGGTGAATGTTAACAACATTGCTTACAAACGCAAATTCATAACCTTCTTTAGAAACCAAAGATACAGAAATGATATTACAAGTTGCGTTGGGTACAAAAAAGCAATTACGCAAAACCAAAACATGTCCATCTGACATTCCCAGGTGATAGTCCCCCATGGCCTTAGCATCCATGCTAGCTCCGTTTGCAACTTTGAGGGTCATGTCACCTGCCTTCAAAACCCTACGGTTTCTCAACGCCTGCAAAGAATTACAGATATGAGATCCTGATCCGGTATCCAATACCCAGGAAGTAGAGTTTATTGAAAGACAGTTTTCAATAACATACACACCTGAAGCTGAAGCCGCAACCTGCTTCAGTTCCTGTGTTCTGGCCTTCCAAGCCCTGCAATCATCCTTCCAGTGTCCCTTCTTATGACAATAGAAGCATTCTTCCTTATCCACAAGCTTTCCCACTTTCTTTGTTGCTTTTGTCTTTCCCTTCGTATCCACTTTACTAACACCGCCCCTTGGTTTGGCGGGGGCTTTCTTCTTCTTTCCCCTGGCTTTCGCCTTGGACCTAGAAGAGGAAGATCCTCCTACAAACAAAGTGGATGTTTCCCTACCTTTCTGTAGGGTGCCCTCTGCGCTCCTCAGTATGTTGAGGAGTTCTGAAAGTTCAACTTCTTTTTCTTGTAAGTTGAAGTTCAGGATAAACTGGACGTAAGTGGAAGGAAGGGACTGGAGAATCAAGTCCGTATAGAGCTCATTCTCCAACGTGGTCCCAAGGTCCGCGAGCTCTTCTATATAGCCAATCATCTTATGCACGTGTTCTGCTACCGATGATTCGACGGCCAACCTTGCCGAAAATAACTTCTTCGACACTTCGTATCTTGCGATACGAGACTGCTCTCCATACAGTTCTTTTGTATGGAGAAATATAGATTCGAGGTCCATATTCTCATGCCTCCTCTGATGTTCGTTGTCCATAGAGGCAAGCACGAGGCACTTGGCCTTCGCGCAATCTATTTCCCAGGTCTTACGGATTTCCTTATCCGCGACGCTGGTTTTGGGACCTGGGACAGGGGGAGCTTTGGTGGTAAGAAGATACCCCAGCTTGTCGTAAGTGATTGCCATCTTGACATTCCTGAGCCAATCTTTGTAGTTTGGCCCTGTCAGTATGTTTTTATCTAGAAGTAACTTAAGTCCAGTCATGTCGATTGGTCGCTGCAATTAGGAGAGAGAAGAAACACTCAGCTTGATGCTCTTGAAAGTTTAGAATGGTTTTTAGTTTGTCTAAACAGGATGGCTCCCACTGTTTCTCGAATCCCTCCTCAAACCAAAAAGGAAGAATTAGTCAGGATCAATCTCACCGTACAATACTTGCTTAACCGTTCAGCCAGGTCAGTGTCGGTACTTCGAGGGAGGTTTTCCAACGCTTTCGCGAAGTTCCTTAATTAAATAACCTCTTTTCCCTGGGGGCGTAGCCCCGCTAACACCTTTCTAGACACCTACTTGGTTTATAGCATTGATCGTTAAGTGAGAAATTTCCCGAGGAGTAGCATATACTCACAGTAGGATCGGGATCCAAATATCATCGCATGACAAAACTGAAGGAATCCTACCAGAATCATCACACTCCAAATGGTATGCAACACTAGCAAGTTTCAGTTCTTTTGAAACTCCCGATGTGGATTTTTGCCCCATGCTCTTATGACCTTGGCGTGAGGTCAAAATGTCATAAGTCACATGTCAAGTTCTTCCCATCATTATCCATGTTAATTTGAACCCACCCGTACCTACCCTTGACATAGGCCAAAATGGCTGTACGGCTGTCCCAAACCAACGCATTCTATCTATGCAACAGATAAATATCCGGCAGCTACCAATCACTATGCCTTGGCGTGAGGTCAAAATACATAGCTTGAATACTACCGAATATTTAACTGAAATGATGGAGGGCTACGAATGGTTTTGGCAAAACCGTGAACGTAGTGAACTTGATATAATCGATGGAACGAGATAGCATTTAAAAGGAGTGGCTCAAGCTCCGTATTTAAAAGTTAGTTTTGAAAAGAACCGAGTGGTTTTTCGAAAGTGTTCCAACGACTTTAACTTGGTTTATTTTCTTGCATTAGTTATTTTAATGCGTGATATTCTTGCATTAGTTCTTTTAATGCGTCCCATCATTTAATCCTACCATTGCAGAAAACAACCAAAATATGACGTACGCTTATGCCATTCGCATTCGCCACGGGGCCCCGTCATTACCCGTTAGGTTACTTAACTAACGACAGAGCGGGGGCTGGGCTAGCGCTGCTGTAAAACATAAGCAACGCCTAAATAATATCATATATAGATATATTGCAATGATAGCCATTTCCGATCACAGATGAATATATTGGATATACTAGGAACCCGTAATTCGTACGAGCCTGTAACGAAAAGCAGATTACACGGTCGCGGTGAATAGCCAAAACCCCACCCAAAACCCCTACGGGTGCGGCAAACTACCCGCCAAGTACCCGAAGCGAAGCAACCTCCCTCAACTCCGTGAGTAGGCCACTCGGCACTTCGGCATACCCGGTAGTTTGTGCACCCCCTCCATGGGTCTATCCTAGGAGCAAAAACAGTAAAAAGAAATTATACAATGACGGCTACAACCCCGATCCGGTTGTGCGGCCATACAAATAATTATTACATCAATTTACAAATTTACATGAATTGAAAGAAAAGAAAACTCTCGTCTCACAACCCCCGGCTATTCACCCCCGACAATCCAATGAATTCATATACACATTCCAGCAACATTACAGATCAAAGATTTGTATAACCCCCACTAATCGACATATAGCGATTAGCAGACGTTCAATACAAATATCACATTACAGATAAAAAACCGTCAGCTTAAGTCTTTAGAAGTTCGATCAAAAATACGGATTTTTAGACCTCAAACACAAAATTTTCGTTCTGGAAAATCTGGGCAGAAAATACATATTCCAAAAATCCCAAAACAACCCCATAAAAACACTGCACAAAATTTGGACCTCGGCCGAGTCAACTCGGCCGCAGAACCGCGGCGGGAGTGTGCTCCCGCCGCGTTTCCGCGGCGCTTTGACCGGTTCGTGGGACCAAATTTCGTGGGTGTTTAATAAAATCCCTGAGCCGATTTTTAAGATGAAATTTATCAATTTTATAGAACTTTAAAAATCGACAGCAACTTTGAATTTCGGGTTTATTTCGGGACTTTTTCTCCGATCGAATTTCTAGCAACTATGCTAACATGTTAGATAGAGTTTAACTAGGCTCTGATACCACTGTAAGTCCATGCTACCTCTCCCGGTACTTTCGGGCATGCGGAATTTGATGAAAAACATTTTTCTAGAGGCGGTAACATGGACTCAAAAGCGGATCTTTGTTAAACATCTAACTAACAACCTAACTAGGAGTTGTTAACTACTCGGTTAGGGGGTTATACCTTTCTTTCTTGAACTCCTTCGTCTTCAAACCTTGATGGTGTACGGATCGGCTTCACCCCGTCGTCTCCTTGCGCCGAAGATCGATCCACCTGAAAGCTTCTACCTTTGGCTTCTTCTTCGAACTTTGAAGAAACTAGTTCACTCGGTTTGCTAAACCTTATGAACTAGAGTGAGTAGAGGAGGGTGTGTTGGGATTTTCTCTATGGTTCTTAGTTCTCAACACATGAGACAAGTGAACCATAAACTAAAGAGAGGGAGAGCAAGAGGAAGAAGATGAGAGCTCAAGAACACAAGAGAGAGAATGAAAATGATAGAATGAGCAAGACTTTTCTGACTTGGCTCTCATAATCCAAAACCATCATCACAAAAATAGTAATCAAGTATTGTGTAAATGGTTTAAGTCAAAATGGCTATATCATTTCATGCACTCATATTGCACAAGAGAACAAGCAAGTAAAAAGTCTTTGCCATGAAATGATAGCCATTGTCATCATGATGGTTGTTAGTTATATGTATGCCCTAGAGGCCATTACTGTACATAGGATGTATATTGTAGTGGATGCTGGGACGTATATAGGGAGGACTTTCTTGCTCGACATGATAGTATGCTATCTGGTTGAACTTTACCTTAACGTGTATCTGGGTGTCTCTCTGTTACATGTTGGTAAAGCCCTTAGGATGTGTACTTGACTACCTGGACTATGATGCGGATCATACTAGTGGGGACATGGTAGTCCATAAGTACATCCTTCAAAGTCCCTAGTCGTGGGTGTATCGAGACGGGGCATCGATATACCAGAGTAGACTAGCGTATACCTTCTCGACCCATACAGATGGGCGATGGATGATCCCATATCCATTGGTGTTTGACATCAGAGATGATATACGGGTGCTCAGTAGAGACTGGGTACACTGGACGGACTCGCCGAGAACTCCCAGATGGTATTATACCTCACGTCAGATAGCAGTTCTCTGGTGACACTGGTACAGAGTAGTCTGTTGACCCGAGATCGTCATAGAGTCTTGTGTGGTTCCCACTGTGCTTTGATTTCCATCTTACCACGTCCAAGAGGGCGTGCAAAACGGTGGTTTTTGGGTACAGTCCCGAGTCACATGGAGGCAATGAGCGATAGGAGGGGATTCGTCTCTCCCGGTATAGGGAGTTGATGTTGCGCTGTGTTCGATTGGCTATAACCGGAAATCCCTGGGCAGGGTTGCTGAGATTTACTGGTAAGTGTTACCAGTAGTTTCTCGAACTGTTATAGACCTCATATCAACACGACTTATCGAGCTATTAGGGTCTGACGTTTACCACCCCTAGGCGAGATATGCGACATATCAGACGATCAGACCGGACTGTACGGTAGTGTTACTGGTCGGATTCACTGGAGTGTGAGCGGGCTTGCTCGTCGATCTTCAGATCGCTCAATACCCGGGTGGCCGTTACGTTTAGCAGACCGCTTGCGGCTTGTGGGTGTTTGATATGATCATCGCCTGCTGCCGGCGTATTGACGAGTCTTTAGAGTCCTACACAGAGGTTTCCTGGCTCAAGCGAAACGAAATAGGAGCGCATATGAGATATGTGCGGGACCGAGAATAATGCGTGTATGTGATACCGTATTCCATTCTCACGATGAATGTATCGAATGGTTGTATGCGATATAACCTAGTTATCGATTCAAGCGTTGATTCGATAAGCCGATACATTGTATACTAGTCGGTTGTGTGCGACATGACCGGATCATTGAATCAAGTGTTGATTTAATGATTTAATGTATAATTATATATTTGATATATTACTTTGCATTAACTAGTAATGGTTCACTTTAAATGGATTTTGTCACTTGGATTGTGCGCATTGTATATGCGATATACTTTTGTGCACTTGTTTGTATCATGTTTGATGATGCATATTAACTTGGTTAAGTGTAAAGATTAAACCATGGTTTATTTAATGATTAGGGTTTTGATTATCTTATTCATTTATTTATATATTCATTTTGGAAATTATTTAAGGATGGTGGCTTATTTTGTTTTATGTTGAAGTTTCTTGAAACTTTGATCAAGTCAACCATTCTTATCTCTTCCTTAACCCTAACCATCATATCTAACCATGGTCCATTCTCTACACTAAACTAAGGTTAATATTATGATAAGAATGGATTTTATTTTTATTTTTGAATTTATTCTTATCATAACAATATTCATCTTCTTCATCTTCTTCTTCATTGAAGAAGCTTGCTTCATCAATGGTGATTGATGAAAACAAGTGAGAAATCCAATTCTAAAGTCTACCCACTTCCTATTTCTTCATCCTCTACCTCTTGCCAAGTAGTAGAGTGTGTTTTCTTCACAAGTTTCTTGACTTGGTGAAGTCGGAGCTTGATTTAGCGATGCCTCGACGTAGATCATCTTCGGCATGGACATCGACGACCTAGCTCGCTTATTCTCCGATGAAGTCGACGCTAGAGCCCGGATTCTTTTTGGACAGCGGAGACGACTTCGCTGCGGAGCTATGGAGGTGGAGCACCGGATCTACAAAGGTTGTATTTCCGATATCTCATAGTTAAGTGTTAACTAGTTAGCTTTTTCGCCTAGTTTTCTAGCAAACGATCCGTAGTCGGGTTTGTAGGCACCTAGAATTTTTGAAATTGGCATGTTCGATGCCTTGTGAGACCTCACTAGAGTGCCTAGGAACCCTACAGTGGTATCAGAGCCAAGCTAGAGCCTTAGGCGATGCGTAGACGGAGTTAGAAGTCCGATCGACCCGAAACCCCGACTTTAAAATGCTCTCTGGACATTTTTGTAAAATGTGGATTTTTGCAAATTAAAAATATGCAGAAAAATCAGCAGGTAAATCTAAGAATTACGATGCAAAAATTACCTAATGATCTTTCTAAAGTGCGGCGGAACCGCCGCATTAGCGTGCTAATGCGGCCCTTCCGCGGCCCTTTTGTCTTATCTGCCATTGAATTTTGCACAGTAACTCCTATTTTTCAGTGCTGGTTTTCCTGGGAATTTTTAATCTGAAATCAAGAGTTGAGTATTTTGGGTTGTATTGGGAGTTCATACATTCGATCGGATTGTCAAACTTTGTCTATGTGTCGTTCCGGATAATTTTTTTGAATATGTTAAAAAGTTCGACCGGATATAAATACCCAATTTTTCCCCTGTCGGGAAATTTCCAAGTGTTGGATATTTCTGTAGTTTAATCACGTTCTAAGTAGTGCAAGTAACACGATGGTCCCTCTAGAAGACAACAAACCTTAACTCGATTATGTGACCGTCTTGAACTACCATTTGAACCTTCGGGTTTGGGGCAGTACGGCGTGCCACATGTGAGGCGTTGGCTTGACCCTTCTACGGCTGGACCGTTGGTACTGAGGCACGAACTGAATGTTTTTAGACTTGTTTCATGTGTTGATCTGTATCGGGAAAACTTGGGTGTTCGATTGTTCGATCGGAAAGTTTAACATTTTCTATTTATCCGGAATGTGATACAATAATTGGAATTCACAAGAAGTTATGAGATAACTGAATGAATGTTATAAACATAGCAGTTTAGTCTCACTTGATCGGTTGCCATGGAATTTTGATGTGATCAAAAGTCCGTCGCAATCACGTAGCGTACGCGGATACTCGCCGGGTAAACTTAATAGACAGCCTCACTCCATAGCCCCGACCAAGTGACTGTAGGAGAACCCCGTCGTCGAAAGCATCCGTTCGGGTGCTCGCGGTAGCGGTGTTCCGCCTTGGTGCACTTCGTCGACGGTATCGGGGGTGCAGCCGTCTATTGAAGTTTGCGACGAGCATTCGATCAGGATGTCGGGAATCTTGTTGAATTACCCGACTTAATATTGAAAAGTGTTTTCAATGATGAGACTAAAATGCGGGGTTTATAATTGTTAGGCATGCGATGTCTAAGTAATTCATTTGGTCAGGCATGCGATGTCTGAGGAGGTTGCGGATTCCAACTGTTGTAGTTTTACACTTTCTTTTCTGTGACCGTAAGTGTAATATGTGATATCGCCGGTTTCGTTGCTATATGTCAACGACAATTGGGATGCGCATATTTACTTACGTTGATGACATGTGATGTTATGTGTTGCTGGATATGTTATAATGGATCGTCGTGTTTGAATAGCCGGGGGTTTTTATGTGAGATGAGTGTTTTTAATTTTCATTCATGTAAAAACTTGTATGTAATATTCTTTTATTGGGGCACTTCCAGGTTGCGGAAGTAGTCACCTTTTGTATATTATTTACTTTTCCGCACTAGGATAGACCCAAGGAGGGGAGCACAAGTAACCGGGTTCTGGAGTCCAGTGGGAGACCAACTCGAGGAGTCGAGTCCGGGTCTCCTAACTCTAGAATTGGTAGGGTTGCTTGCCGCTCTCGTAGGGGTCTAGGGGTGTGGGTTTGGCTATTCATCACGACCGTGGAATCCGTGTTTTATACTGGCTCGTATTGAAAACACGGACGTCCTAGTATATCCAATATTTCATATGATTCTTCTGCTGCGATATCTGTGATGTGATCATGATATGTTCTGTGATAGATATAGTATATAGTATATATGATATATTATATAGACGTTACTTATGTTTTACACCCGTGCTAGCCCTGCCCCGCTCTGCCGTTAGTTACCTAACCTAACGGTGCATGAGGGGACATCGAGGCGAATGCGGATGGCATAAGTGTACGTCGTATTTATCTGTGATGTTTAGGTACATAATTGATGGGACTTCATTAATATGATTAATGAAATAAAAGAAACCTAAGATGTTGTAGAATCGAATTTCAAAATAAAACAGGTAGCTACAGTTCTTGCTTTGCACAGAGGTATATGCGATATATCCTGCACCTTATTCGATAAGGAAAGGACCGAGATCCCTTCACCGGGAGTGACTCCTTTAGCAATAACTGGCAGATGCTACACACTCGGTTTGTCTTTTGATTGCTTTTAAGTGTTTTTGCTTTGCACAGTGATATATATGATATATCCCGCACCTCATTCGACGAGGAAAGGACCGACGATCCCTTTACCGGGAGTGACTCCTTTAGCAAAACTAGAAAAGCCTCAAAAGCACTCCATTTCAAAATTCATTCGATCCTACAACGATATCAAGTTCATTACGCAATAGGTTTTCATAAAAACCTGTCGTAGCCCTCCGTCATTTCAGATAAGTAGTAGTTAGTATTCGTGTTGCGTTTGTTGGCCTTTGTCAAGGCGCAGTGTGCGGTAGCTAACTGGTGCTTGTCTGCTTATGCATATGATGCAGATTGAGTTAGGGTAGTCATGCGACCTTCTTGGCCTTTGTCAAGGGCCGTGCGGGTGGGTTTAATTCAATCAGGAAATGACGGGTTGAACTTGACTAGCATCCTATGGTTTGTTGGCCTTTGTCAAGGTCATAGGAGGTTAGGGGCAAAATATTATCGGGAATTTCAAGTGTTGAAATTTGCAATGAGATTGCATACCTTCTATGAGATAGTTGGATCCCGATACCCGCTGCGAGTAAGAGTTACTCCTGGGAGAGTTTTACACATTACAATTAGCCGATCAAGTAGGTGTCTAGAAAGGTGTTAACGAGGTTACGCCTCTGGGAAAACGAGGTTTACATTAATTAGGTTCGTGCGAAAGCACGGGGGACCTCCCTCAAAGTACCGACACTGGCCTGGCTGAAATATTGGCGAACTTGTAGTGTGTAATTAATCCCGGCTAGTCTTTCCTTTTAGGGTTTGAAGGAAGATTTGATAAAAAGCAGTGGGAGCCATCCTGATTAGATAAAATAATAACCAATCTATTCTTGCAAGAGCGCACGCTGAGTGTTTTCTTCTCTCTCTCTCCAGGTAGCGACCATATCACGCCTTAATCAAGATAATAATACGGAAATATTGACCGAACCCGCTTGTTATACTGAGCTGGGGAATGTTGGTCCTGCTCCAACTTATAAATGTTATAAGACAGAGCAGGAAATTGGGGATCACCAGAATTCCCGTGCAGCCCAAACGAAGAGAGTGCATGCTGATGCATCATCTTCGGGTGTGTTCGTTACAAAGAACTGTTTCTCTGTATCCTTTACGTCCTGGGTATGTGATACCAGATCAGGATCCCAGATATGTAATCTGTTACATAGGGCTACAGATAGGTAGAGAACTGAGAACGGGTGATAAGTTTCATGAGGCAGAAAACGGGGCAAGTGTTGCAGCCAAGTCTGTTGGTCACTGTCACCCTGTATTACAATACATTGATTCTGAACGAATGTTATTAGATACCGAACCTGTTATGCAAAATCATATCTGTCTCTTTATTAGTAAAGAAACGATAAAATTTTGTATTGTTGGATAATGTTTTGAACATTTCCTATATCAAAAGTTGATCGGTTCAGGCACGTTATCTAAAAGCGTTGATGTTCTAAATCAAACTACAGTTCTTAGTATATGGAACACACACAAGAGGAAGAGTTCAGAAATGAACGAATCCTTCTTGAGGCGTTGTAGACTAGGTCATATCAATGTGACCCGACTAGCTAGAGTTACATATACATGCATATTTAAATCAGTTTGAATTTACATCTTGTGAAACTCGCCAGTCATGTCACAAAGATAAGGTGACCATGGCTCCGTTTATTGGAAACAGAGAAAGAGTTAGTAAACTCTTGGGATGATACATGTTGATGTATGTAGGTCCCCTGTCTACATATGCCAGGACTGGTTCTTTGTACTTCGTTATATTCTCTGATAATCTCTCAAGATTCAGACATATGTTCCTGTTGAAACACAAGTCCGAACCTTTTGAGATATTCACGGAATATAAGTTAGAAGTAGAGAACCAATACGGGTATAAGTATTATGTCCTTTGATGAGATCAAGGAGGAGAATACTTGAGCACGGAATTCCTGGACTATTCTAAAGGAGAATGAGATTCTCTCTCAGCATTACTCCTCTGTATACACCATAGCACGATGGTATATCAGGGCGGAGCAATCACACCCTATATGATAAGGTGTGCTCTATGATCAGTACTACTGAGTTACCTTTTTCCTTTTTGGGAGTTATGCACTTGAGAAGCTGCATACCTATTGAATAGGGTTCGAATCAAATCAATGCCTACCACTTCATATGTGATATGGAAAGGGAAGCTCCCATATCTTAAGTTGGTTAAGATTTGGGGTTGTCCGGCCTATGTCTAAAAGCAAAATCCGGACAAGCTCGAGGCAAATACTGTTATGTAGAACTGGAATGGTTCCAGCTATACAAATTACAACTGATAATTTGATAGAACCAAAGGATTCAGTAAATACCAACAAACCTCAGCCTCTCCGCCGATCTAGTAGGGTTCCTCACCCACCTGAGAGTTACTTCGGTTTCTCTATGACAGTGGGAGCGAGGATTGCATCATGTGATGATGACCCAACTAGCTTCGAGCTGGCCATCAGGAGTGGGACTCTGTAAGAATGGCTGGATGTTTAGTGATCTGAGATGGAATCCATATACACCAACAAAGTATGGACTTTGGTTGCTATATCTGAAGGGTTAAATCCCCATCAGGAGCAAGTATATCTTGAGAAGATTACTTGGTGTACATGGAAAAGTTGAGACTTTCACAGTTAGACTTGTTAAAGGTCTACATCATTGACCAGGTATGGATGATGATGAAACCTTTTGTAAGTAGCTATGCTTAAGTCCATCCAGATCCTACTTGCCACGGCTACATACCATGACTACGATATCTGGTGGTTGGGTGTCATGATAGCTTTTCTAAATGATGTTTAGAAGAGAGTGTCTATAAGTACACAGCCAGAGGGCTTCGTAGACAGTGGGAGCAGCGGAAACGTGTGCGAGATGCTTTACAGGATAAAGCAGGCATCGCGGAGTTGGAACATCTGTTTTGATGAAGTAGTCAAAGAGTTTGACATCATCAAAATGGTAGATGAACCTTGTATAAACAAAAGGGTAGTAGGGAGTATGGTGACGATCCTCGTAGAGTACGTGGATGACATACTCTTGATAAGGAAGTAGTTTCCTATGCTACGCTCGATCAATCTCCGATTATCACAAAGATTCTCCATATAGAATCAAAGTGATACATACTAAATCCTGGATTTTGGATCTATGAGATAGATCTAATTGGATGTTAGGAACCTCACTAGAAGTAGTGAGATGGTATCAATTGATTCTGGGGAGAATCACTGGAAAGGTTCCAGGGTGATAAGGACGACTGAATGTCAGTCGCAGGCATTGTCTTTACCTTAAGTAAGGGGACGGTATGTTGGAAGAGTTCCAAGCTAGATACCGTGACATACTAGACGATAAAGGCTGGATACATCGCTACTTAAGATGCTACCAAAGAGGCTGTTTGGGTGTATATTGGTTCATGAGATGAACTATGTTCCTCCCATTGTGTGACAATGGAGTTGTGGCTTATGCCAAGGAACGCCGGTCCCATCAGTGATCCAGACATATTCTAAGGCAGTATCACTTGATCATGGAGATGGTTGATCTCCAGGGAGATCGAGGTTAGGAGAGTAGACTCAGAGGACAACACAGCGGATCCACTCACAAAGGCCCGTTCCCAGAGAGAGACTTTTATGGGATGGTTGAGTATGAGATACTACAACCACTGCTACAGATGGCCCTAGTGCAAGTGGGAGATTGTTAGTTATATGTATGCCCTAGAGGCCATTACTGTACATAGGATGTATATTGTAGTGGATGCTGGGACGTATATAGGGAGGACTTTCTTGCTCGACATGATAGTATGCTATCTGGTTGAACTTTACCTTAACGTGTATACTGGGTGTCTCTCTGTTACATGTTGGTAAAGCCCTTAGGATGTGTACTTGACTACCTGGACTATGATGCGGATCATACTAGTGGGGACATGGTAGTCCATAAGTACATCCTTCAAAGTCCCTAGTCGTGGGTGTATCGAGACGGGGCATCGATATACCAGAGTAGACTAGCGTATACCTTCTCGACCCATACAGATGGGCGATGGATGATCCCATATCCATTGGTGTTTGACATCAGAGATGATATACGGGTGCTCAGTAGAGACTGGGTACACTGGACGGACTCGCCGAGAACTCCCAGATGGTATTATACCTCACGTCAGATAGCAGTTCTCTGGTGACACTGGTACAGAGTAGTCTGTTGACCCGAGATCGTCATAGAGTCTTGTGTGGTTCCTACTGTGCTTTGATTTCCATCTTACCACGTCCAAGAGGGCGTGCAAAACGGTGGTTTTTTGGTACAGTCCCGAGTCACATGGAGGCAATGAGCGATAGGAGGGGATTCGTCTCTCCCGGTATAGGGAGTTGATGTTGCGCTGTGTTCGATTGGCTATAACCGGAAATCCCTGGGCAGGGTTGCTGAGATTTACTGGTAAGTGTTACCAGTAGTTTCTCGAACTGTTATAGACCTCATATCAACACGACTTATCGAGCTATTAGGGTCTGACGTTTACCACCCCTAGGCGAGATATGCGACATATCAGACGATCAGACCGGACTGTACGGTAGTGTTACTGGTCGGATTCACTGGAGTGTGAGCGGGCTTGCTCGTCGATCTTCAGATCGCTCAATACCCGGGTGGCCGTTACGTTTAGCAGACCGCTTGCGGCTTGTGGGTGTTTGATATGATCATCGCCTGCTGCCGGCGTATTGACGAGTCTTTAGAGTCCAACACAGAGGTTTCCTGGCTCAAGCGAAACGAAATAGGAGCGCATATGAGATATGTGCGGGACCGAGAATAATGCGTGTATGTGATACCGTAGTCCATTCTCGCGATGAATGTATCGAATGGTTGTATGCGATATAACCTAGTTATCGATTCAAGCGTTGATTCGATAAGCCGATACATTGTATACTAGTCGGTTGTGTGCGACATGACCGGATCATTGAATCAAGTGTTGATTTAATGATTTAATGTATAATTATATATTTGATATATTACTTTGCATTAACTAGTAATGGTTCACTTTAAATGGATTTTCTCACTTGGATTGTGCGCATTGTATATGCGATATACTTTTGTGCACTTGTTTGTATCATGTTTGATGATGCATATTAACTTGGTTAAGTGTAAAGATTAAACCATGGTTTATTTAATGATTAGGGTTTTGATTATCTTATTCATTTATTTATATATTCATTTTGGAAATTATTTAAGGATGGTGGGTTATTTTGTTTTATGTTGAAGTTTCTTGAAACTTTGATCAAGTCAACCATTCTTATCTCTTCCTTAACCCTAACCATCATATCTAACCATGGTCCATTCTCTACACTAAACTAAGGTTAATATTATGATAAGAATGGATTTTATTTTTATTTTTGAATTTATTCTTATCATAACAATATTCATCTTCTTCATCTTCTTCTTCATTGAAGAAGCTTGCTTCATCAATGGTGATTGATGAAAACAAGTGAGAAATCCAATTCTAAAGTCTACCCACTTCCTATTTCTTCATCCTCTACCTCTTGCCAAGTAGTAGAGTGTGTTTTCTTCACAAGTTTCTTGACTTGGTGAAGTCGGAGCTTGATTTAGCGATGCCTCGACGTAGATCATCTTCGGCATGGACATCGACGACCTAGCTCGCTTATTCTCCGATGAAGTCGACGCTAGAGCCCGGATTCTTTTTGGACAGCGGAGACGACTTCGTTGCGGAGCTATGGAGGTGGAGCACCGGATCTACAAAGGTTGTATTTCCGATATCTCATAGTTAAGTGTTAACTAGTTAGCTTTTTCGCCTAGTTTTCTAGCAAACGATCCGTAGTCGGGTTTGTAGGCACCTAGAATTTTTGAAATTGGCATGTTCGATGCCTTGTGAGACCTCACTAGAGTGCCTAGGAACCCTACAATGGTCAACTAGTTCAACCTAGTCAACCGGTCAGCAAAGTCAACAAGTCAACAAAGTCAACCCCTCAACAACCATGTCACCACAATACTTAATTAATATTATTGTTAATTACATATCATATTCTCATTAGGGTTGAGCAAAAAGTCAACAGTCAACAGTCAACGGTCAACAACCCTAATGAGAATCCTCTGCCTCTGTCTCTCCGTCAACTGTGCATACACACCCGCATTCGCGTTCCGAGGAACACGAATACATACTGGATAAAAACCAATCCCAAAATGTACACTAGGATCTGGCTTAAACCAAAGCCCGCTAGTGTTAACTGTCCGGACACTGTACGTGCACAAGTACACGGATGTGACCGGACCCTGTCGCAAAACCATGCGACCTGTCGCAAAACCATGCGACCTCTACTCTTTTGCCTAAAGGCGAATAACTTTCTGTGTGGGACTCTAAAGACTCGACACCACGCTGGCAGTGGGTTTAACCACAGACCGCAAGCGGCACTAGCTGTGCGTAACGGTCCCCAGGTAGATGTCGACAAGAAGACTGACGAGGTGAACTCCTACTGAGTCTGACTGTGACAATCTCCGTACAGTCCGGTCTGTTCGTCTGATACATCGCATGGCGGGCCTAGGGGGCGGTAAACGTAAGTCCCCTAATAGCGGTACAAGTCGTGTCGGAGTGAAGCCCAATACACCCTGAGATAACACTGGAAGCCTACCAGTATATCCTGCTTGCCCTGGCCAGAGACTACTCATGTAATGGCTCTCCTAGACACAGCGCGATGTCAACCCCCAATACCGGGAGAGACGAATCCTGTCTAACCGTCACTGCCTCGAAGTGCTTCGGGACTGCACCCAACTACTACTTGTTTGCACGACTCCTTTGAGCCGTGGTAGGGTAGTAATCAAAGTACAGTGGGAACACACTCGAGGCGAAGTGACAGTGTCAAGTCGGCGGACTAAGCTGTACTCATGTCACGTGGGAACTGATAACTGACGATAGGTATAATACCAACCGGTCAGTTCCCGACGAGTCCTGTCCAGTGTACTCGTAACCCAACGAGCACCCGCATACTATCTCCAGTACGACGTACTGACGGCTGTGGGACAGACCGTCTCCCACACTGGGATGAGAAGCGCATGCGCCAGTCTACTCCGGAGTATCGATGCCCTGTCTCGATAGTCCTGCGACTAGGGACTTTCATAAGGATGTGCTTATTGATTACCCAACCCCAGTAGTGTGACTGCCATCACAACGCTGGTAATCAAGTAAAGATCCTAAGGGCTCCACTAATGCGTATAGGTGATATAATGAACACATGTACACATTGAAGTAGAAACAAACCAAGTAGCATACTACTATTTTTGAGCAAGATTGTATATACAAGGTGAATATCCCAAGCTTCCATTAAGTAATATACAAACTTATATGATACAGTAATGGCCTCTAGGGCATATACACTAACATAATACCATCTGGGAGTTCTCGGCGAGTCCGTCCAGTGTACCCAGTCTCCACTAAGCACCCGTACACCATCCTTGATGTCAAACACCAATGGATATGGGATCATCCATCGCCTTTCATATGGGTCAAGATGCGTATACGCTAGTCTACTCTGGTGTATCGATGCTCTATCTCGATACACCCTCGACTAGGAATAGTTATAGGATGTACTCGCCGACTACCGTGGCCCCACTAGTATGATCTCATCATAGTCCCAGTAGTCGAGGACATATCCGAAGGGCTTTATCAACATGTAACATCGAGACAATCAGAATACATGTTAAGATAAAGTACAACCAGATAGCGTACTATCATGTCGAGAAAGAAAGTCCTCCCTAAATATGTCCAAGCATCCACTACAATATACATCGTATGTACAGTAATGGCCTCTAGGGCATAATATAACTAACACTCATGAGATCATTTCTCTTCACCACATTCATTTCATCTTCTTCTTGCTGTTTGAAGCTCTCTTGATTTTCATGAAGTGATGAAATTGAGTGAGAAAATAAAAACTAAAGTGAGCCCACTTCCTACTTCATCATCCTCTACTATTAGCCATTTAGTTTAGGGTGTTTGCTTCACTAATTTCACCATTAGTGAATGTTAGTGTATATGCCCTAGGAGCCATTATTGTATCATACTAGCTTGTATATTACTTAATGGAAGCTTGGGATATGCACAGTTGTAGTAACAGTCTTACTCAACATAGTAGTATGCTACTTGGTTTATATCTATCTTGATATGTGTATATGTTTCTTTTAGCATATCGCGAATACATATTGATAGAGCCCATAGGATCTTGCTTGACTACCAGCGTTGTGATGGAAGCCACACTAGTGGGGGCTGTGTAGTCTACAAGCACATCCTTTTTCAGGTCCCTAGTCGTAGGATTATCGAGACAGGGCATCGATACTCCAGAGTAGACTAGTGTGTACGCTTCTCATCCCAGCAGGGGAAATGCTCTGTCCTACAGCCATTAGTACGTTGTACTGGAGATAGTATGCAGGTGATAGTTGGGTTACGGGTACACCAGACAGGACTCGCAGGGAACAGTTGGTTGGTATTATACCCGTCGTCAGTTAACAGTTCCCAGGTGACATGAGTACAGCACAGTCCGTTGACTTGACACTGCTGCTTCGTCTCGAGTGTGTTCCCACTGTTCTTAGATTGCTACCCAACCACGGCTCAAAGGAGTCGTGCAAACAGGTAGCAGTTGGGTGTAGTCCCGAAGCACTTGGAAGCAGTAGCAGTTAGAAAGGATTCGGCTCTCCCGGTATTGGGAGTTGATATCGCACTGTGTTTGGAGAGCCATTACGCAAAGTCCCTGGCTAGGGCAAACGAGATTTACTAGTAGGATTTCCAGTAGCTTCTCAAGGTGAAATGGGCTTCACTCTGACAAGACTTATACCGCTTTTAAGGGACTGACGCCTGCCACCCCCTAGGCCCGATATGCTATAGTATTAGACGAACAGACCGGACTGTACGGAGATTGTCACATCAGGCTCAGTAGGAGTTCGGAAGTGTTTCCTTATCGGCCTTCTTATCGACATCTACCTAGGGACCGTTACGTACAGCTAGTACCGCTTGCGGCCTGTGGTCAAACTCACTGCCAGCGTATTATCGAGTCTTTAGAGTCTTATGTTAGTTATATGTATGCCCTAGAGGCCATTACTGTACATTGGATATATATTGTAGTCGATGCTGGAACATATAAAGGTAGGACTTTCTTGCTCGGCATGATAGTACGCTATCTGGTTGCTCTTTATCTTAACATGTATACTTTCTGTCTCTCTGTTGCATGTTGATAAAGCCCTTAGGATGTGTACTCGACTTCCAGGACTATGATGCAGATCATACTAGTGGAGCCTGGGTAGTCCATGAGTACATCCTTCAATGTTCCTAGTCGTGGGAATATCGAGACGGGGCATCGATATTCCAGAGTAGACTAGCGTATATCTTCTCGACCCATGTGATGGGCGATGGATGATCCCATATCCATTGGTGTTTGACATCAGAGATGGTATGCGGGTGCTCAGTGGAGACTGGGTACACTGAACGGACTCGCCGAGAACACCCAGATGGTATTATACCTCACGTCAGATGGCAGTTCTCTGGTGACACTGGTACAGCTTAGTCTGTTGACCCGAGATCGTCATAGAGTCTTGTGTGTCTCCCACTATGCTTTGATTTCCACCCTACCATGGCTCTACTGAGGCGTGCAAACAAGTGGTTTTTGGGTACAGTCCCGATTCACATGGAGGCAATGAGCGATAGGAGGGGATTCGTCTCTCCTGGTATTGGGGGTCGATGTTGCGCTATGCTCGACTGGCCATAACAGGAAATCCCTGGCCAGGGTTGCAGTGATATACTGGTAAGAGTTATCAGTAGTTTCACGATTGTTATGGACCTCACGTCGGCATGACTTATCAAGCTACTGGGGTCTGACGTTTACCACCCCTAGGCGAGATATGCGACATATTAGAGGAACAGACCGGACTGTATGGTAAGTGTTACTGATTGGATTCACAGGAGTGTGAGCGGGCTTGCTCGTCGATCTTCTGATTGCTCAATACCCAGGTGGCCGTTACTTTTAGCAGACCGCTTGCGGCTTGTGGGTGTTTGATATGATCATCATCTGCTGCGGCGTATTGACGAGTCTTTAGAGTCCTACACAGAGGTTTCCTGGCTCAAGCGAAACGAAATAGGAGCGCATATGAGATATGTGCGGGACCGAGAATAATGCGTGTATGTGATACCGTATTCTATTTTCGCGATGAATGTATCGATTGGTTGTATGCGATATAACCTAATTATCGAATCGAGGATTGATTCGATAAGCCGATACATTGGATATTAGTCGGTCATATGCGATATGACCGGATCGTTAAATCAAGTGTTGATTTCATAATTTAATTTATAATTATATATTTGATATATTATTTTGCATTAACTAATATTTGTTCACTTTAAATGGATTTTCTCACTTGAAATACACAAGTTGTATATGTGATATACTTTTGTGCACTTGTTTGTATCATGTTTGATGATACATGCAAACTTGGGTTTGTGTAAGACTTAAACCATGTTTAGTGAATGGTTAGGGTTTCATTTCACTTATTTATTTATCTATCTATTTTTGTTTAAAAGAAAAGGAAAACAAAATGGTTGCTTTTGGAACTTTCTTGATGCTATATGCATCTTTGACTAAGTGACCATTCTTGTCTTCATCTCCTAACCCTAACCATTCAACTAAACCCTAGTTAATTCTATACACTAAACCTTGGTTGCTAATATGATAAGTATCATTTTTTTCTATTTTAAATATACTTATCATATTCTTTTCTTCTTCCTCTCCTTCTTCAAGATGAAGAAAAGCTTGCTACCATCAATGGTGAAATGAGATAAAGAGTGAGAAATCCAATTCTAAAGTGAACCCACTTCCTATTTCTTCATCCTCTACCACTTGCCAAGTAGTATAGGGTGTTTTCTTCACAAGTTTCATGACTTGGTGAAGTTGGAGCTTGATCTTGGGTTGCCTCGACGTAGATCATCTTCGGCATCGAAGTCAACGACCTAGCCCGATCATTTCTCCGACGAAACCATCGCCAGAGTCCGGATTCCGATTGGTACAGCGGAGGGATGTCATCACGGAGCTAAGGAAGTGGAGGACCGGATCTACAAAGGTTGTAGTCACTTTCCTTTAGCAATAAAGTCGTTTACTTGCTTGCATCGCCTTATCATCTAGTTAACGATCCGTATTAGGGTTTGTAGGCACATGAAAAATCTTGAATTGGGCATGTTTGATCTGTTGTGAGACCTCATTAGTGTGCCTAGGAACCCTACAGTGGTATCAGAGCCTAGCTAGAGACTTAGGCGATACGTAGACGGAGTTAGAAGTCCGATCGAGCCGAAACCCTAAAGCAAAATTGCTCTCTGTACATTTTTTGAAATCGGGGATTTTTGAGAATTAAAAATATGCTGTAAAATCAGGAGGAGTTTCTATGAATTACTGTGAAGCACGTGCGCCTGATTCTATCAAAGCGCGGCGGAACCGCGGCATTAGCATGGCTAATGCGGCGGTTCCGCGGCCATTTAGTCTCCTCTTTCATTTAATTTTACATAGTAATTCCTATTTTGTAGTGCTGGTGTTCCTGGGAATTTTTAATCTGAACTCAAGAGTTGAGTTTTCTGGGTTGTATTGGGAGTTCGGAGATTCGATCGGACTGTCTAATTTTGTCTGTGTTTTTTCCGGGTAATTTTAGAATATGTTAAAAGTTCGACCAGATATAAATACCCACTTTTTCCCCTGCCGGGAAATTTCCAATTGTTGGACTTTTCCATAGTTTAATGACGTTCTAAGTAGTGCAAGTAATGCGATGGTCCCTCTAGAAGACAACAAACCTTAACTCGATTATGTGACTGTCTTGAACTGCCCTTTGAACCCTAGGGTTTGGGGCAGTACGGCGTGCCACATGTGAGGCGTTGGCTAGACCCTTCTACGGCTGGACCGTTGGTACTGAGGCACGAAATGAATGTTTTTAAACTTATTTTATGTATTGAGCTGTTTCGGGAAAACTTGGGTGTTCGATTGTTCGATCGGAAAGTTTAACATTTTTTATTTACCCGGAATGTGATACAACATTTGGAATTCACAAGTTGTTATAAGATAACTGAATGAATGTTATAAACATAGCAGTTTAGTCTCATTTGATCGGTTGCCACGGAATTTTGATGTGATCAAAAGTCTGTCGCAATCACGTAGCGTTCGCGGATACTCGCCGGGTAAACTTAATAAACAGCCTCACCCCATAGCCCCGACCAAGTGACTGTAGGAGAACCCCGTCGCCGAAAGCATCCGTTCGGGTGCTCGCGGCAGCGGTGTTCCACCTTGGTGCACTTCATCGACGGCGTCGGGGGTGCAGCCGCCTACTAAAGTTTGCGACGAGCATTCGATCAGGATGTCGGGAATCTTGTTGAATTGCCCGACTTGATATTAAAAAGAGTTTTCGATAATGAGACTAAAATGCGGGGTATATAATTGTTAGGCATGTGATGTCTAAGGAATTCATTTGATTAGGCATGCGATGTCTGAAGAGTTTGCGGATTCCAACTGTTGTAGTTTTACACTTTCTTTTCTGTGACCGTAAGTGTAATATGTGATATCGCCGGTTTCGTTGCTATATGTCAACGACAATTGGGATACGCATGTTTACTTACGTTGATGACATGTGATGTTATGTGTTGCTGGATATGTTATATTGGATCGTCGTGTTTGAATAGCCGGGGCGTTTTTATGTGAGATGAGTGTTTTTCATTTTCATTCATGTAAAAACTTGTATGTAATATTCTTTTATTGGGGCACTTCCAGGTTGCGGATGATGTCACCATTTCTATATTATTTACTTTTCCGCATTAGGATAGACCCAAGGAGGGGAGCACAAGTAACCGGGTTCTAGGGTCCAGTGGGAGACCATCTCGAGGAGTCGAATCCGGGTCTCCTAACCCTTGAATTGGTAGGGTTGCTTACCGCTCTCGTAGGGGTCTAAGGGTGTGGGATTGGCTATTCATCACGACCGTGGAATCCGTGTTTTATACTGGCTCGTATTGAAAACACGGACGTCCTAGTATATCCAATATTTCATATGATATTTTCTGCTGCGTTATCTGTGATGTGATCATGTGATATGTTCTGTGATAAATACTGTATATAGTATATATGATATATTATATAGCCGTTGCTTATGTTTTACACCCGTGCTAGCCCTGCTTCGTTATGGCGTTAGTTACCTAACCTAACGGTGCAGACGGGACATCGAGGCCAATGCGGATGGCATAAGCATACGTTATATTTATCTGTGATGTTTAGGTGGACTTAAATGATGGGATATTCATTAATGAGATTAATGAAAAAAAATAAACCTAATTGATGTTGTGGAATCGAATTTCAAAAATAAAACAGGTAGCTACAGCTCTTGCTTTGCATCACGGTGTTCATTGTAGAACATCCTGCACCTTATTCGATGAGGAAAGGACCGAGATCCCTTCACCGGGAGTGACTCCTTTAACAATAACTGGCAGATGCTACACACTCGGTTTGTCTTTTGATTGCTTCTATAGTTTCTGCTTTGCACAGTGATATATATGATATATCCCGCACCTCATTCGACGAGGAAAGGGCCGACGATCCCTTCACCGGGAGTGACCCCTTTAGCAAAACTTGAAAAGCCTAAAAAACATTCCATTTAAAAACCATTTGATTCCGCAACGAGATCAAGTTCAAAGCGTTAAAGGTTTTCATAAAAACCATTCGCAACCCTCCGTCATTTTAGGAAGTAGAGTACTTAGTATTCGTGCTGTGTTTGTTGACCATTGTCAAGGCACAGTGTACGGTAGCTAAGTGATGTCTTCCTACACCGCATATGATGCGATTAGTTAGGACAGTCGCGTGACTTTGTTGACCTTAGTTAACGGTCATGTGGGTGGGTCTAATTAATCACGAAATGACGGGTAGAACTTGACTAGTGCTTATGATTTGTTGACCATAGTTATGGTTATAAGTGCTAGGGGTAAAAATCTTTATCGGGAGTTTCAAGTGTTGAAATTTGCAATGAGATTGCATACCTTCTATGTGATAGTTGGATCCCGATACCCACTGCGAGTAATTGTTACTCCTGGGAGAGTTTTGCACTTTACAATTAGCCGATCAAGTAGGTGTCTAGAAAGTGTCAACGGGGTTACGCCTCTGGGAAAACGAGGTTTACTGTAATTAGGTCCGTGCGAAAGCACGGGGAACCTCCCTCAAAGTACCGACACTGGCCTGGCTGAAAAATTAGCGAACTTGTAGAGTGTAATTAATCCCGGCTAGTCTTTCCTTTTAGGATTTGAAGGAAGATTTGATAAAAACAGTGGGAGCCATCCTGATTAGATAAAATATATAACCAATCTAATCTTGCAAGAGCGCACACAGAGTGTTTTCTTCTCTCTCTCTCCAGGTAGCGACCATATCACGCTTTAATCAAGATAATAATATGGATGTATTGACCGAACCCACTTGTTATACTGAGCTGGGGAACGTTGGTCCCGCTCCAACTTATAATTGTTATAAGACAGAGCAGGAAATGAGGGAATACCAGAATTCCTATGCCGCCCAAACGAAGAAAGTGCATATGATGCATCTCCTTCGGGTATGTTCATTACAAAGAACTGTTTCTCAGTATCCTCCGCATCCTGGGAATTTGATAACGGATCAGGATCCCAGATATGTAATCTGTTACATAGGGCTACAAAAAGGTAGAAAAACTGAGAACGGATGATATGTTTCATGAGACAGAAAACGGGGCAAGTGTTGCAGCCAAGTCTGTTGGTCACTGTCACCCTGTATTACCAATACATTGATTCTGAACAAATGCTATTAGATACCGAACCCGATATACAAAATCATATCAATCTCTTTATTTATTAAAGAAATGATAAAATTTTGTATTGATGGATAATGTTTTGAACATTTCCTATATCAAAAGTTGATCGGTTCAGGCACGTTATCTAAAAGCATTGACGTTCTAAATCAAACTACAGTTCCTAGTATACAGAACACACACAAGAGGAAGAGTTCAGAAATGAACGAATCATTCTTGAGGCATTGTAGACTAGGTCATATCAATGCGACCCGACTGGCTGAAGTTACATTTTAGATGCATATTTAAATCAGTTTGAATTTACATCTTGTGAAACTTGCCAGTCACGTCACAAAGATTAGATGACCATAGCTCTGCTTATTGGGAACAGAGAAAGAGTTAATGAACTCTTGGGACTGATACATGATGATGTATGTAAGGTCTCCTGTCTACACATGCCAGGACTGGTTCTTTATACTTCATTATGTTCTCTGATAATCTCTCAAGATTCAGATATATGTTCCTGTTGAAACATAAGTCCCAACCTTTTGAGATATTCACAGAATATAAGCTAGAAGTAGAGAACCAATACGGGTATAAGTATTATGTCCTATGATAAGATCAGGGAGGAGAATACTTGTGCATGGCATTCCTGGAGTATTCTAAAAGAAAATGAGATTCTCTCTCAGTATTACTACTCTGAATACACCACAGCACAACGGTGTATCGGGGCGGAGCAATCGCACAATATTAGATATGGTGTGCTCTATGATGAGTATTACTGAGTTACCTATTTCCTTTTAGGGTTGTGCACTTGAGAAGCTGCATACCTATTGAATTAGGTTCGAATCAAATCAGTGCCTACCATTCCATATGAGATATGGTATGGGAAGAGCCTATCTCTTAAGTTAGTTAAGATTTGAGGTTGTCCGGCCTATGCCTAAAAGCAAAATCCAGACAAAATCGAGGCAAGGTCAGTTCTGTAGAACCGGAAAGGTTCCAGCTATACAAAACTGCAGCTTATGATTTGACAGAACCAAAGGATTCTATAGTCCCCGACGAACCTCAGCCTCTCCGCTGATCTGGTAGGGTTCCTCACCTTCCTGAGAGATACTTCGGTTTCTCGATGACAGTAGGAGCGAGAATTACATCATGAGATGATGACCCAACTAGATTCGAGCAGGTCATCAAGAGTAGGGACTCTGTAAGAATGGCTGGATGCTTAGCGATCTGAGATGGAATCCATGTACACCAGCAAAGTATGGACTTTGGCTGCTATATCTGAAGGGTTAAATCCCTATCAGGAGCAAGTATATCTTGAGAAGATTACTTGGTGTAGATGGAAAAGTTGAAACTTTCAAAGCTAGACTTGTTAAAGGTTTTCGTCATCAACCAGGCATGGATAATGATGAAACCTTTTCCAAGGACTATGCTTAAGTCCATCCAGATCCTACTTGCCATTGCTACATACCATGACTACGATATCTGGTGGTTTGGTGCCATGACTACTTTTCTAAATAGTGATTTAGAAGAGAACGTCTATAAGAACACAGCCAGAGGGCTTCGTAAACAGTGGGAGCAGCGGAAACGTGTGCAAGTTGCTTTACAGAATAAAGCAGGTATCGCGGAGTTGGAACGTCTGTTTTGATGTGGTAGTCGAAGTGTTTGACTTCATCAAAATGGTAGATGAACCTTGTATGTACAAAAAGGTAGTAGAGAGTAAGGTGGTCATCCTCGTATTGTACGTAGACAACATACTCTTAATAGGAAAAGAGTTTCCTATACTACGATCGGTCGATCTCCTCTTATCACATGGATTCTCCAATAGGATAAAGGTGATACCTCCTAATTCCTGGGTTTTGGATCTATGAGATAGATTTAAATGGATGTTAGGATTCTCACTAGTTGTAGTGAGATGGTATCAATCGATCCTGGGGAGAATCACTGGAAGGGTTCCAGGGTGATAAAGACGACTGAATGTCAGTCACAGACATTGTCTTTACCCTCAGTAAAGGGACGGTATGTTGGAAGAGTTCCAAGCTAGATACCGTGGCAAACTAGACGATAAAGGATGGTAACATCGCTATTAAAGATACTACCAAAGAGGCAGTTTGGGTGTATATTAGTTCATGAGATGAACTCGGTTCCTACCATTGTATGACAATGGAAGTGTGGCTTCGGCCCAGGAACCCTGGTCCCATCAGTGACCCAGACATATTCTGAGGCAGCATCACCTGACCATGGAGATAGATGATCTCCAGGGTGATCGTGGTTAGGAGAGTAGACTCAGAGGATAACACGGCGGATCCACTCACAAAGGCTTTTTTCCCAGAGAGAGACTTATATAGGATGGTTGAGTATTTGATACTGCAACTACTGCTACAGATGGCCCTAGTGCAAGTGGGAGATTGTTAGTTATATGTATGCCCTAGAGGCCATTACTGTACATTGGATGTATATTGTAGTGGATGCTGGGACATATATAGGTAGGACTTTCTTGCTCGGCATGATAGAACGCTATCTTGTTGCTCTTTATCTTAACATGTATACTTTCTGTCTCTCTGTTGCATGTTGATAAAGCCCTTAGGATGTGTACTCGACTTCCAGGACTATGATGCAGATCATACTAGTGGGGCCTGGGTAGTCCATGAGTACATCCTTCAATGTTCCTAGTCGTGGGAATATCGAGACGGGGCATTGATATTCCAGAGTAGACTAGCGTATATCTTCTCGACCCATGTGATGGGCGATGGATGATCCTATATCCATTGGTGTTTGACATCAGAGATGGTATGCGGGTGCTCAGTGGAGACTGGGTACACTGTACGGACTCGCCGAGAACTCCCAGATGGTATTATACCTCACGTCAGATGGCAGTTCTCTGGTGACACTGGTACAACTTAGTCTGTTGACCCGAGATCGTCATAGAGTCTTGTGTGTCTCCCACTGCGCTTTGATTTCCACCCTACCACGGCTCTACTGAGTCATGCAAACAGGTGGTTTTTGGGTACATTCCCGATTCATATGGAGGCAATGAGCGATAGGAGGGGATTCGTCTCTTCCGGTATTGGGGGTTGATGTTGCGCTATGCTCGACTGGCCATAACAGGAAATCCCTGGCCAGGGTTGCAGTGATATACTGGTAAGAGTTATCAGTAGTTTCACGATTGTTATGGACCTCACGTCGGCATGACTTATCGAGCTACTGGGGTCTGACGTTTACCACCCCTAGGCGAGATATGCGATATATTAGACGAACAGACCGGACTGTACGGTAAGTGTTACTGGTTGGATTCACAAGAGTGTGAGCGGGTTTGCTCGTCGATCTTCTGATCGCTCAATACCCGGGTGGCCGTTACGTTTAGCAGACCGCTTGCGGCTTGTAGGTGTTTGATATGATCATCATCTGCTGCCGGCGTATTGATGAGTCTTTAGAGTCCTACACAGAGGTATCCTGGCTCAAGCGAAACGAAACAGGAGTGCATATGAGATATGTGCGGGACCGAGAATAATGCGTGTATGTGATACCGTATTCTATTCTCGCGATGAATGTATCGATTGGGTGTATGCGATATAACCTAGTTATCGAATCGAGGATTGATTCGATAAGCCGATACATTGGATATTAGTCGGTCATATGTGATATGACCGGATCGTTAAATCAAGTGTTGATTTAATGATTTAATGTATAATTATATATTTGATATATTACTTTGCATTAACTAATATTTGTTCACTTCAAATGGATTTTCTCACTTTGAATACACAAGTTGTATATGTGATATACTTTGGTGCACTTGTTTGTATCATGTTTGATGATACATGCAAACTTGGGTTTGTGTAAGACTTAAACCATGTTTAGTGAATGTTTAGGGTTTCATTTCACTTATTTATTTATCTATTTATTTTTGTTTAAAAGAAAAGGAAAATAAAATGGTTGCTTTTGGAACTTTCTTGATGCTTCATGCATCTTTGACTAAGTGATCATTCTTGTCTTCATCTCCTAACCTTAACCATTCAACTAAACCCTAGTTAATTCTCTACACTAAACCATGGTTGCTAATATGATAAGTATCATTTTTTTTTCTATTTTAAATATACTTATCATATTCTTTTCTTCTTCCTCTCCTTCTTCAAGATGAAGAAAAGCTTGCTACCATCAATGGTGAAATGAGATAAAGAGTGAGAAATCCAATTCTAATGTGAACCCACTTCTTATTTCTTCATCCTCTACCACTTGCCAAGTAGTATAGGGTGTTTTCTTCACAAGTTTCATGACTTGGTGAAATTGGAGCTTGATCTTGAGTTGCCTCGATGTAGATCATCTTCGGCATCGAAGTCGACGACCTAGCCCGATCATTTCTCCGACGAAACCATCGTCAGAGTCCGGATTCCGATTGGTACAGCGGAGGGACGTCATCATGGAGCAAAGGAAGTGGAGGACCGGATCTACAAAGGTTGTAGTCACTTTCCTTTAGAAATAAAGTCGTTTACTTGCTTGCATCGCCTTATCATCTAGTTAACGATCCGTATTAGGGTTTGTAGGCACATGAAAAATCTTGAATTGGGCATGTTTGATCTATTGTGAGACCTCATTAGTGTGCCTAGGAACCTTACATCCTACACAGAGAGTTTCCCTGCTTCAGGCGAAACGATATAGAGGTCGTATGGTTTTATGACAGGGGTCGGACATATACGTGTATTTTTGCATGTATGATATTCGGACAGTTTATAATAGCAAGTTTCGGTTTAAGCCAGATTCTAGTATTGGATTATTGGATTTATGCAGTCTTAGTGTATCCGTGTTTTTCGGGAATACGGATTGGAGGGGCATTCTCGTAATTAGTCGAGAAGCTTCTAGAAGGAAGGTAACTCATTTAGATTTAATTCATTTATGAATTAAACTAAATGAGGTGGAGAGCTTATGTGTTATTTGCATTAAATGAATTGGTGACTCATGAGATGATTCATTCATTTGTATTAAAAGAAGCATGGTTGTAATTATCTCATATGATTTATTTGATAATTATTGTGCTTTATAAAACATAGAAATGAGTTATATTTTCATTTCATTCTCACATACACACTCTCTCTCCTCAAGCTCTCCTCTTCTTCAATCTAACCCTAATCCTCTCATGTGTTGAGATCCCAAGGGTTAGAAAGACTAATAGATCTTTAATCCACTTCTATATCTTCTAGGTCACTTGGATTAGCAATCATAGCCACTTAGTTACCTCAAGTGAGAGGTTAAAGCTTGGAGAAGGAACTCTCGGGTGGATCTTCTATCACATCGAGGAGGCCGACAAGGAGGTGAATGTAGGGTTCCTAGGCACTCTCAAGAGGTCTCACAAGGCATCAACCATGCCAATTTCAAATTTTGGGGTGCCGAGAAACCCTAGATACGGATCGTTGGCTAGAATTTTAGGCGAAATAGAAACTAGTTAACAACTTAACTAAATGGTAAATGGAAATACAACCTTTGTAGATCCGGTTCTCCACCTCCATGGCTCCGCGATGAAGTCTCCTCGCTGTAAAAATCGGATCTTGAGCTCTAGCGTCGGCTTCATCGGAGAAAAAGCGGGCTAGGTCATCGACGACGATGCCGAAGATGATCTACGTCGAGGCATCACTAGATTAAGCTCCAACTTCACTAAGTCAAGAAAACTTGTGAAGGAAACACCCTATACTACTTGGCAAGAGGTAGAGGATGAAGAAATAGGAAGTGGGTTCACTTTAGAATTGGATTTCTCACTCATTTTCAAGAGTTGCCATTGATGGAGCAAGGTTCTTCATCTTGAAGATGAAGAAGAAGAAGAAGAAAAAGTTATGATAAGTTAATTCCAAAAAGAAAATTAAAAGAATACTTATCATAACCAAACCATGGTCAAGTGTAGAGAATAAATCATGGTTAGTGGGAATGGTTAGGGTTAAGCATGAGACAAAATGGTGACTTTGGTCAAAGGTTCATGAAGCTTCAACTAGAAACCAAAGTTAGCCACCATTTTCTCTTAATGCTTATCATTTTCCAAATGAATAACTAAATAAGATAAATGAAAAAGAAAACAAAACCCAAACCATTCATATAACCATGGTTTAATCTTTACACAAACTCAAGTGAGCAAGTATCATCAAACATGATACAAACTTGTGTACAAAAGTATATCACATATACAATGTGCACAATCCAAGTGAGAAAATCCATTTAAAGTGAACCAATACTAGTTAATGTAAAGTAATATATCAAATATATAATTATACATTAAATCATTAAATCAACACTTGATTCAATAATCCGGTCATGTCGAACATAACCGACTAGTATTCAATGTATCGACTTATCGAATCAACTCTTGAATCGATAACTTGGTTATATCGCGTACAACCCTTCGATACATTCATCCCGAGAATAGAATACGGTATCACATACACGCATTATTCTCGGTCCCGCACATATCTCATATGCGCTCCTATTTCGTTTCGCTTGAGCCAGGAAACCTCTGTGTAGGACTCTAAAGACTCGTCAATACGTCGGCAGCAGGTGATGATCATATCAAACACCCACAAGCCGCAAGCGGTCTGCTAAACGTAACGGCCACCCGGGTATTGAGCGATCAGAAGATCGACGAGCAAGCCCGCTCACACTCCAGTGAATCCAACCAGTAACACTACCGTACAGTCCGGTCTGTTCGTCTGATATGTCGCATATCTCGCCTAGGGGTGGTAAACGTCAGACCCCAATAGCTCGATAAGTCGTGTCGATATGAGGTCTATAACAATTCGAGAAACTACTGGTAACACTTACCAGTAAATCTCTGCAACCCTGGCCAGGGATTTCCGGTTATAGCCAATCGAACACAGCGCAACATTAACTCCCTATATCGGGAGAGACGAATCCCCTCCTATCGCTCATTGCCTCCATGTGACTCGGGACTGTACCCAAAAACCACCGTTTTGCACGCCCTCTTGGACGTGGTAAGGTGGAAATCAAAGCACAGTGGGAACCACACAAGACTCTATGACGATCTCGGGTCAACAGACTACTCTGTACCAGTGTCACCAGAGAACTGCCATCTGACGTAAGGTATAATCCTATCTGGGAGTTCTCGGTGAGTCCGTCCAGTGTACCCAGTCTCCACTGAGCACCCGTATATCATCTCCGATGTCAAACACCAATGGATATGGGATCATCCATCGCCCATCTGTATGGGTCGAGATGGTATACGCTAGTCTACTCTGGTATATCGATGCCCTGTCTCGATATACCCACGACTAGGGATCTTGAAGGATGTACTTATGGACTACCATGTCCCCACTAGTATGATCCGCATCATAGTCCAGGTAGTCAAGTACACATCCTAAGTGCTTTACCAACATGTAACAGAGAGACAATCAGTATACACGTTAAGGTGAAGATCAACCAGATAGCATACTATCATGTCGAGCAAGAAAGTCCTCCCTATATATGTCCCAACATCCACTACAATATACATCCAATGTACAGTAATGGCCTCTAGGGCATACATATAACTAACAATCTCCTACTTGCATTAGGGCCATCTGTAGCAGTGGTTGTAGTATCTCATACTCAACCATCCCATAAAAATCTCTCTCTGGGAACAGGCCTTTGTGAGTGGATCCGCTGTGTTTGTCCTCTGAGTCTACTCTCCAAACCTCGAGCACCCTGGAGATCAACCATCTCCATGATCAGGTGACACTGCCTTAGAATATGTCTGGATCACTGATGGGACCGGCGTTCCTCGGCATAAGCCACAACTCCATTGTCTCACAATGGTGGGAACGTAGTTCATCTCATGAACCAATATACACCCAAACAGCCTCTTCGGTAGCATCTTAAGTAGCGATGTATCCTTCCTTTATCGTCTAGATAGCCACGGTATCTTGCTTGGAACTCTTCCAACATACCGTCCCTCCACTGAGGGTAAAGACAATGCCTGCGACTGACATTCAGTCGTCATTATCACCCTAGAACCCTTCCAGTGATTCTCCCCAGGATCGGTTGATACCGTCTCACTACAACTAGTGAGAATCCTAACATCCAATTAGATCTATCTCATAGATCCAAAATCCAGGATTTAGATGGTATCACTCTGATCCTATATGGAGAATAATTGTGATAAGCGGAGATTGACTGAGCGTAGCATAGGAAACTCCTTCCCTATCAAGAGTATGTCATCCACGTACTCTACGAGGATCATAACCATACTCCCTACTACCTTTTTGTTTATACAAGGTTCATCTACAATTTTGATGATGTCAAACTCTTTGACTAGCACATCAAAACAGATGTTCCAACTCCGCGATGCCTGCTTTATCCTATAAAGCATCTTGTACACGTTTCCGCTGCTCCCACTGTCTACGAAGTCCTCTGGCTGTGTACTTATAGACGCTCTCTTCTAAAACATCATTTAGAAAAGCTGTCATGACACCCAACCACCAGATATCGTAGTCATGGTATGTAGCCGTGGCAAGTAGGATCTGGATGGACTTAAGCATAGACACTTGAAAAGGTTTCATCATTATCCACGCCTGGTTGATGATGAAAACCTTTAACAAGTCTAGCTTTGAAAGTCTCAACTTTTCCATCTACACCAAGTAATCTTCTCAAGATATACTTGCTCCTGATGGGGATTTAACCCTTCAGATATAGCAGCCAAAGTCCATACTTTGTTGGTGTACATGGATTCCATCTCAGATCACTAAGCATCCAGCCATTCTTATAGAGTCTCACTCCTGATGGCCAGCTCGAAGCTAGTTGGGTCATCATCTCATGATGCAATCCTCGCTCCCACTGTCATAGAGAAACCGAAGTATCTCTCAGGTGGGTGAGGAACCCTACTAGATCGGCGGAGAGGCTGAGGTTCATTGGAATCTACTGAATCCTTTGGTTCTACCAAATCATCTGCTGTAGTTTGTATAGCTGGAACCTTTCCAGTTCTACATTACAGACTTTGCCTCGAGCTTGCCCAGATTTTGCTTTTAGACATAGGCCGGACAACCCCAAATCTTAACTAACTTAAGAAATGGGCTCTTCCCTTTCCATATCTCATATGGAGTGGTAGGCTGTGATCTGATTCAAACCCTATTCAATAGGTATGCAGCTTCTCAAGTGCATAACTCCCAAAAGGAAATAGGTAACTCAGTAGTACTCATCATAGAGCACACCTTATCATATAGGGTGTTATTGCTCCGCCTCGATATACCATCGTGCAATGGTGTATACGGAGGAGTAATGCTGAGAGAGAATCTCATTCTCCTTTTAGAATAGTCCAGGATTACCGTGCTCAAGTATTCTCCTCCTTGATCTCATCAAAGGACATAATACTTATACCCGTATTGGTTCTCTACTTTTAACTTATATTCTGTGAATATCTCAAAAGGTTCGGACTTGTGTTTCAACAGGAACATATGTCTGAATCTAAAGAGATCATCAGAGAATTCAGTGAAGTACAAAGAACCGGGCTTGGCATGTGTAGACAGGGGACCTTACATACATCAACATGTATCATCCCAAGAGTTCACTAACTCTTTCTCTGTTTCCAATAAACAGAGCTGTGGTCATCTTATCTTTGTGACATGACTGGCGAGTTTCACAAGATGTAAATTCAAACTGATTTAAATATGCATCTAAATGTAACTTCAGCTAGTCGGGTCACATTGATATGACCTAGTCTACAATGCCTCAAGAAGGATTCGTTCATATCTGAACTCTTCCTCTTGTGTGTGTTCCGTATACTAAGAACTGTAGTTTGATTTAGAACATTAATGCTTTTAGATAACGTGCCTGAACCGATCAACATTTGATATAGGAAATGTTCAAAACATTATCCAACTATACAAAATTTTATCATTTCTTTACTAATAAAGAGATAGATATGATTTTGTATATCAGGTTCGGTATCTAATAACATTCGTTCAGAATCAATGTATTGGTAATACAGGGTGACAGTGACCAACAGACTTGGCTGCAACACTTGCCCCGTTTTCTGTCTCATGAAACTTATCACCCGCTCTCAGTTCTTTACCTATCTGTAGCCCATGTAACATATTACATATGCGGGATCCTGATCCGGTATCATATACCCAGGACGTAAAGGATACTGAGAAACAGTTCTGTATAATGAACATACCCGAAGATGATGCATCAGCATGCACTCTCTTCGTTTGGGCGGCATGGGAATTCTGGTAATCCCCAATTTCCTGCTCTGTCTTATAACAATTACAAGTTGGAGCGGGACCAACGTTCCCCAGCTCAGTATAACAAGCGGGTTCGGTCAATATCCGTATTATTATCTTGATTAAGGCATGATATGGTCGCTACCTGGAGAGAGAGAGAAGAAAACACTCAGCGTGCGCTCTTGCAAGAATAGATTGGTTATTATTTTATCTAATCAGGATGGCTCCCACTGCTTTTTATCAAATCTTCCTTCAAACCCTAAAAGGAAAGACTAGCCGGGATTAATTACACACTACAAGTTCGCCAATCTTTCAGCCAGGCCAGTATCGGTACTTTGAGGGAGGTCCCCCGTGCTTTCGCACGAACCTAATTAATGTAAACCTCATTTTCCCAGAGGCGTATTCTCGTTGACACCTTTCTAGACACCTACTTGATCGGCTAATTGTAATGCGTAAAACTCTCCCAGGAGTAACACTTACTCGCAGCGGGTATCGGGATCCAACTATCTCATAGAAGGTATGCAATCTCATTGCAAATTTCAACACTTGAAATTCCCGATAATATTTTGCCCCTAACGTGATATGACCTTGACGAAAGCCAACAAACCATAGCCCGCTAGTCAAGTTCAACCCTTACATTTCTTGATTGAATTAAACCCACCCGCACGACCCTTGACGAAAGCCAACAAAGCCGCACGACTACCCTAATCCAATCGCATCGTATGCTGGCAGATAAGCAGCATATAACTACCGCACACTGCACCTTGACGAAAGCCAACAAATGCAGCACGAATACTATATACAACTTATCTGAAATGACGGAGAGCTACGGCAGGTTTTTCTAAAAACCTATTGCGTAATGAACTTGATATCGTTGTAGAATCAAATGATTTTAAAAATGGAGTGCTTTTGAGGCTTTTCTAGTTTTGCTAAAGGAGTCACTCCCGGTGAAGGGATCGTCGGTCCTTTCCTCGTCGAATGAGGTGCGGGATATATCATATATATCACTGTCCAAAGCAGAACTTTTAAAAGCAATCAAAAGACAAACCGAGTGTGTAGCATCTGCCAGTTATTGCTAAAGGAGTCACTCCCGGTGAAGGGATCTCGGTCGTTTCCTTATCGAATAAGGTGCAGGATATATCATATATACCGCTGTGCAAAGCAAGAACTGTAGCTACCTGTTTTATTTTGAAATTCGATTCCACAACATCTTAGGTTTCTTTTATTTCATTAATCATATTAATGAAGTCCCGTCATTTAAATACCTAAACATCACAGATAAATACGACGTACACTTATGCCATCCGCATTCGCCTCGATGTCCCCTCGTGCACCGTTAGGTTAGGTAACTAACGGCAGAGCGGGGCAGGGCTAGCGCGGGTGTAAAACATAAGTAACGCCTATATAATATATCATATATACTATATACAGTATCTATCACAGAACATCACATGATCGCATCACAGATATCGCAGCAGAAGAAACATATGAAATATTGGATATACTAGGACGTCCGTGTTTTCAATACGAGCCAGTATAAAACACGGATTCCACGGTCGCGATGAATAGCCAAACCCACACCCCTAGACCCCTATGAGAGCGGCAAGCAACCCTACCAATTCTAGAGTTAGGAGACCCGGACTCGACTCCTCGAGTTGGTCTCCCACTGGACTCCAGAACCCGGTTACTTGTGCCCTCCTCCTTGGGTCTATCCTAGTGCGGAAAAGTAAATAATATACAAACGGTGACAAATTCTTCAACCTGGAGGTGCCCCAATAAAAGAATATTACATACAAGCTTTTACATGAATGAAAATGAAAAACACTCATCTCACATAAAAAACCCCCGGCAATTCAAACACGACGATCCAATATAATATATCCAGCAACACATAACATCACATGTCATCAACGTAAGTAAATATGCGCATCCCAATTGTCGTTGACATATAGCAACGAAACCGGCGATATCACATATTACACTTACGGTCACAAAAAAGAAAGTGTAAAACTACAACAGTTGGAATCCGCAATCTCTTTAGACATCGCATGCCTAATCATATGAATTACTTAGACATCGCATGCCTAACAATTATAAACCCCGCATTTTAGTCTCATTATCGAAAACTCTTTTCAATATCAAGTAGGGCAATTCAACAAGATTCCCGACATCCTGATCGAATGCTCGTCGTAAACTTCAGTAGACGGCCGCACCCCCGATACCATCGACGAAGTGCACCAAGGCGGAACACCGCTACCGCGAGCACCCGAACGGATGCTTTCGGCGACGGGGTTCTCCTACAGTCACTTGGTCGGGGCTATGGAGTGAGGCTGTCTATTAAGTTTACCCGGCGAGTATCCGCGTACACTACGTGATTGCGACGGACTTTTGATCACATCAAAATTCCGTGGCAACCGATCAAGTGAGACTAAACTGCTATGTTTATAACATTCATTCAGTTATCTTATAACTACTTGTGAATTCCAATTATTGTATCACATTCCAGATAATTAGAAAATGTTAAACTTTCCGATCGAACATTCAAACACCCAAGTTTTCCCGAAACAGATCAACTCATGAAATAAGTTCAAAGACATTCACTTCGTGCCTCAGTACCAACGGTCCAGCCGTAGAAGGGTCAAGCCAACACCTCACATGTGGCACGCCGTACTGCCCTAAACCCGAAAGTTCAAAGGGCAGTTCAAGACGGTCACATAATCGAGTTAAGGTTTGTTGTCTTCTAGAGGGTCCATCGCGTTACTTGCACTACTTAGAACGTCGTTAAGCCACGGAAAAATCCAACACTTGGAAATTTCCCGACAGGGGAAAAGGTGGGTATTTATATCCGGTCGAACTTTTTAACATATTCAAAAATTATCCGGAAAGCCACATAGACAAAATCTGATACTCCGATCGAAACACCGAAACCCCAAAACAACCCCAGAAAATTCAACTCTTGAATAAATATTAAAAATTCCCAGAAAATCCAGCATAATGAAATAAGAGTTACTGTGCAAACAGGGGAGGATGACGTCATCATTTCGCCGCGGAACCGCCGTAGAAGCCAGGCTTCTGCCGCGGTTCCGCCGCACTATGAACAGTTCATGGAAAAAATTTTGCACCGTAATTCTTAGATTTCCCTGCTGAATTTTTTAAGCATTTTTAATTTGGAAAAAACCCAGTTTTTAGAAAAAGTCCAGAGAGCATGTCGGATTAGGGTTTCGGGGTTTGTTCGGGTTTCAAACTTCGTCTACGCAACGCCTAAGGCTCTAGCTAGGCTCTGATACCACTGTAGGGTTCCTAGGCACTCTCAAGAGGTCTCACAAGGCATCAACCATGCCAATTTCAAATTTTGAGGTGCCGAGAAACCCTAGATACGGATTGTTGGCTAGAATTTTAGGCGAAATAGAAACTAGTTAACAACTTAACTAAATGGTAAACGGAAATACAACCTTTGTAGATCCGGTTCTCCACCTCCATGGCTCCGCGATGAAGTCTCCTCGCTGTACAAATCGGATCTTGGGCTCTAGCGTCGGCTTCATCGGAGAAAAAGCGGGCTAGGTCATCGACGACGATGCCGAAGATGATCTACGTCGAGGCATCACTAGATCAAGCTCCAACTTCACCAAGTCAAGAAAACTTGTGAAGGAAACACCCTATACTACTTGGCAAGAGGTAGAGGATGAAGAAATAGGAAGTGGGTTCACTTTAGAATTTGATTTCTTACTCATTTTCAAGAGTTGCCATTGATAGAGCAAGGTTCTTCATCTTGAAGATGAAGAAGAAGAAGAAGAAAAAGTTATGATAAGTTAATTCCAAAAAGAAAATTAAAAGAATACTTATCATAACCAAACCATGGTCAAGTGTAGAGAATAAATCATGGTTAGTGGGAATGGTTAGGGTTAAGCATGAGACAAAATGGTGACTTTGGTCAAAGCTTCATGAAGCTTCAACTAGAAAACAAAGTTAGCCACCATTTTCTCTTAATGCTTATCATTTTCCAAATGAATAACTAAATAAGATAAATGAAAAAGAAAACAAAACCCAAACCATTCATATAACCATGGTTTAATCTTTACACAAACTCAAGTGAGCAAGTATCATCAAACATGATACAAACTTGTGTACAAAAGTATATCACATATACAATGTGCACAATCCAAGTGAGAAAATCCATTTAAAGTGAACCAATACTAGTTAATGTAAAGTAAATATCAAATATGTAATTATACATTAAATCATTAAATCAACACTTGATTCAATAATCCGGTCATGTCGAACATAACCGACTAGTATTCAATGTATCGACTTATCGAATCAACGCTTGAATCGATAACTTGGTTATATCGCATACAACCCTTCGATACATTCATCCCGAGAATAGAATACGGTATCACATACACGCATTATTCTCGGTCCCGCACATATCTCATATGCGCTCCTATTTCGTTTCGCTTGAGCCAGGAAACCTCTGTGTAGGACTCTAAAGACTCGTCAATACGCCGGCAGCAGGTGATGATCATATCAAACACCCACAAGCCGCAAGCGGTCTGCTAAACGTAACGGCCACCCGGGTATTGAGCGATCAGAAGATCGACGAGCAAGCCCGCTCACACTCCAGTGAATCCAACCAGTAACACTACCGTACAGTCCGGTCTGTTCGTCTGATATGTCGCATATCTCGCCTAGGGGTGGTAAACGTCAGACCCCAATAGCTCGATAAGTCGTGTCGATATGAGGTCTATAACAATTCGAGAAACTACTGGTAACACTTACCAGTAAATCTCTGCAACCCTGGCCAGGGATTTCCGGTTATAGCCAATCGAACACAGCGCAACATCAACTCCCTATACCGGGGGAGACGAATCCCCTCCTATCGCTCATTGCCTCCATGTGACTCGGGACTGTACCCAAAAACCACCGTTTTGCACACCCACTTGGACGTGGTAAGGTGGAAATCAAAGCACAGTGGGAACCACACAATACTCTATGACGATCTCGGGTCAACAGACTACTCTGTACCAGTGTCACCAGAGAACTGCCATCTGACGTAAGGTATAATACCATCTGGGAGTTCTCGGCGAGTCCGTCCAGTGTACCCAGTCTCCACTGAGCACCCGTATATCATCTCCGATGTCAAACACCAATGGATATGGGATCATCCATCGCCCATCTGTATGGGTCGAGAAGGTATACGCTAGTCTACTCTGGTATATCGATGCCCTGTCTCGATATACCCACGACTAGGGACCTTGAAGGATGTACTTATGGACTACCATGTCCCCACTAGTATGATCTGCATCATAGTCCAGGTAGTCAAGTACACATCTTAAGGGCTTTACCAACATGTAACAGAGAGACAATCAGTATACACGTTAAGGTGAAGATCAACCAGATAGCATACTATCATGTCGAGCAAGAAAGTCCTCCCTATATATGTCCCAGCATCCACTACAATATACATCCAATATACAGTAATGGCCTCTAGGGCATACAAATAACTAACAGTGAACAACAAGAACAAGAAGGACTAGTATGTTGAGGTATAATAATCTATCATAGTAGTTTAGCACTTCTAGATAGTTTGTTAGTTAGGGTTTAGCAAAGATCCGTAAAGTTAGTCGATGTTAACTTAAACAAAATGATTGTTTTACCTATTCCGCCTCCCCGCATCTTGTAGAGTGTGTAACGTCGACTTACAGTGGTATCAGAGCCTAGCTAAACAATAACTAACATGTTAGTAAAGTCTTTAGAAATTCGATCGTGATTTAATCCCGAAAAAACGACGTTTTCACCTAGGTTCTGCCGATTTTAAATTGGGGTCTAAAAATTTTTCATAGACCCTTAAAAATACAAGCAGGGTTTTTAAAGAATTTTGAAGAAATTTGGGATCATGACTCGTCCAAACCACCGTAGAACCGCGGCCGATCGAAGTGATCCGCCGCGGATCCGCGGCTGAGTTGACACCGAGTCAGCCTAAATTTGATCAGTTATTCTTCTGTGTTGCTGTTGTGTTTTCTGGGATGTTTTGTTTCTGCTCAGGTTTTATGTGCACAGAGAATTGTTTGGAGTAGATTCATTTGTGTTGCTTGATCGAAATTCTAAGAAATTTGGCTAACTGGATTATATTTGTGTTGTGATTAATGTGTTCGTAAACCTCCCCTAATTGGTAGTATGTCGGTTAGCCGGGGGTTGCACATTTCTGTAATGGTTTTTACTGGTTTGTGAATATGAAGTTATTTGATTGTCATGAATGGATAGCCGGGGATGTGAGACGAGTGTTTCTTTCATTCAAATGTAAATTGTAATTTGTTCTAATATTCTTTTGCGGGGCACATCCGGGTTGAGGTTATAGCTACCGTTGTATTATTTCATTTACTGTATTCAGCTCCTAGGATAGATCCAAGGTGGGGTGCACAAACTACCGGGTACTTTGAAGTGCTTAGTGGCCTACTCACGTCGTTGAGGGAGACCGCTTCACTTCGGGTACTTGGCGGGTAGTTTGCCGTACCCGTAGGGGTCTAGTTTGGGGGTTTGGCTATTCATCGCGAATGTGTAATCCGTCTTTCATTGCAGGCTCAAAAGAAATGCGGATTGCTTGTATATCCAATATGTTCATCTGTAATCTGGAATGCCTATTATTGCGTATGACGAATGTACAATATCTATATATGATATCTAGTAGGCGTTACTTATGTATTGCACCCGCGCTAGACCATCCCCCGCTCTGTCGTTAGTTAAGTAACCTAACGGGTGAATGACGGGGCCCAGTGGCGAATGCGGATGGCATAAGAGGACGTTGTATTTTCGTTGTTTTCTGCAATGATGGGACGCATTATTTAAGGCAAAGAAAATAAACCAAAGTTGAATCATTGGAACAATTTAAAAGAAACCACTCGGTTATTTTTAAAACAGCAGATTTTTAATTGCGGAGCTTAAACAACTCCTTTTATAGCTATCAGGTTCCTTCGATCATATCAAGTTCACTACGTTCACGATTTCACCAAAACCATTCGTAGCCCTCCGTCATTTCATTTGGGTATTCAGTAGTATTCAAGCTATGTATTTTGACCAACGCCAAGGCATAGTGTTTGGTAGCTGCTGGGTATTCATCTGTTGCATAGATAGATGAGTTGGTTTGGGACAGTCGTACTGCCATTTGGACAACGTCAGGGGTATGTACGGGTGGGTTCAAATTAACAAGATAATGATGTGTAGAACTAGACATGTAACTTATGACATTTTGACCAACGCCAATGTCATAAGAGCATGGTGCAAAAATCCACATCGGGAATTTCTAAAGAAACTGAAATTTGCTCGAGTTGCATACCATTTGGAGTATGATAATTTTGGTAGGATTCCTTCAACTTTATCACACGATGATATTTGGATCCCGATCCTACTGTGAGTATATGCTACTCATCGGGAGATTCATTCACTTAACGATCAATGCTATAAACCTAGTAGGTGTCGAGAAAGGTGACAGCGGGGCTATGCCCCCAGGAAAAAGAGGTTATTTAATTAAGGAACTTCGTGAAAGCGTTGTAAAACCTCCCTCGAAGTACCGACACCGGCCTGGCTGAACGGTTAAGTAAGTATTGTACAGTAAGAATAGTCCTGACTAGTTCTTCTTTTTTGGTTTGAGGAAGGATTCGAGAAACAGTGGGAGCCATCCTGTTTAGATAAACTAAAAACCACTCTAAACTTGCAAGAGCATCATGCTAAAGTGTTTCCTCTCTCTCTCCTAATTGTAGCGACCCAGAACATGACAGGCCTTAAATTATTATTAGATAAAAATAATTTGACAGGGCCAAACTATAAAGATTTGTTCTGGAATGTTAAGATGGTAATTACCTATGACAAATTGGGGTATGTCCTTACTACTAAGGCCCCTGCCGTCCCAGGTCCTGAATCCAGTGTCGCGGATAAGGAAATCAGCAAGACCTGGGAGTTAGATTGCGCGAAGGCCAAATGCATCGTGCTTGCCTCTATGAATAATGAACATCAGAGGAGGCACGAGAATATGGATCTAGAATCCATATTTCTCCACACCAAGGAACTGTATGGAGAGCAATCTCGTATAACTAGATACGAGACCTCGAAGAACTTGTTTCAGTCGAGGATGGCCGTCGGATCATCTGTAGGGGAACATGTCCTTAAGATGATTGGCTATATTGAAGAGCTCACAGACCTTGGGACAACATTAGAGAACGAGCTGTATACAGACTTGATTCTCCAGTCCCTTCCTTCCACCTACGCCCAGTTAATTTTGAATTTCAACATTCAAGGTAAAGAAGTTGATCTTCCAGAACTCCTAAACATGTTAAGGAGTGCAGAGGGCACCTGCAAAAAGAAAGGAAAACACCCACTATCTTAGTTCGTGGTGCTTCCTCTTCCAGGTCCAAGGAAAGGGCCAAAGGAAGAAAGAAGAAGGCCGCTACCAAACCAAGAGGTGGTGTTGGTAAGGTGGGAGTCATGAGAAAGGCAAAGGTTGCGGTGCCGGTAGTGGCAAAGGACGAGTGCTTCCACTGTCGTAGGAAAGGCCATTGGAAGAAGGATTGCAAAGCTTGGATTGCCAAGAACCAGGACCCGAGGCATGTTGTGGATTCGGCTTCAGGTGTGTTTGTAATTGAAAATTGTCTGTCAATCAACTCTACTTCCTGAGTATTGGATACCGGATCAGGATCATATATATGCAATACATTGCAGGCACTGAGAAACCGTAGAGTGCTGAAGGTTGGTGATAAGACCCTCCAGGTTGCTAACGGAGCTAGCGTGAATGCTGTGTCCGTAGGGGATTATCACCTTGGATTGATGAGTTGACATATTTTGGTTTTGCGCAACTGTTTTTGTGTACCTAGTTTAATGTGTAAAATCATATCAGTATCGTTGTTATCAAAAGAAGGTTAAGATTTCACGTTTGTAAGCGATGTTGTTAACATCCACCTTAATCATGGTTTGATTGGGTCCGGTTCACTAGATAACGGTATATACGTGTTAAACCGATTACAGATTTTCAATGTCCAGAACACAATAAAAAGAATGTCTCCAGATATAAATCAGGCTTTCTTATGGCATTGTAGACTGGGTCATATCAATAAGACAGGGTTAACTAAGTTACGTAAAGAAGGATATTTGGATCCGTTCGAATTTCAATCTTATGCCACTTATCAATCATGTCTCAAAGGAAAGATGACAAAGACTCCATTCACTGGACATGAAGTAAGAGCAAGCGAGCTCTTAGGACTCATACACAGCGAAGTATGTGGTCCAATGTCTACACATGCAAGAGGCGGTTTTTCTTATTTCATTATTTTTACGGATGATTACTCTAGGTATGGATTCATTTTCTTGATGAAGCATAAATCCGAGGCCTTTGAGAAATTCCGAGAATATAAAAATGAAATAGAAAACCAAACCAGCAAAAGTATCAAGACACTGAGATCTGATCGAGGTGGTGAATACTTGAGTGCCGAGTTCCTGGGTTACCTAAAAGAGAATGGAATTCTCTCTCACCTTACTCCACAACATAACAATGTATCGGAAAGACGGAACCGAACCCTATTGGATATGGTACGTTCCATGATGATTAATGCTGAGTTATCGCGATCTTTCTGGGGTTATGCACTAGAATCAGTTGCATATCTTTTGAACTGGGTTCCTACCAAGACTATGCCTACCATACCATATCAGATGTGGAGTGGGAAGAAACCCTATTTTCAGTATCTGAAGATATGGGGATGTCCGGCTTTTGTTAAAAAGAAGCATGCGGACAAACTCGAGCCATGATCAGTACAGTGTAGGTTTGTGGGATATCCAAAGAACTCCAATGGGTATTATTTCTATTACGCAGAGGAACAAAAGGTTTTTGTTTCTCGTAATGCCCATTTTCTAGAACAACAGTTTTTAGAAAAGGAAACAAGTGGGAGCGTAATAGAACTGGAAGAAATTCCAGAACCAAAAGCTACTACTGAAAGTTTGGTAGAACCAAAAGTTCCAGAAGAACAGGTCATTCCCGCACCCTTCCGCAGGAGTGGTAGGCCGTCTCATCCGCCTGAGACATACTACGGTAGATTGGGATAGAGAGGATTGCGCCATTGATAATGATGAACCTACTAGCTTCCAGCAGGCCATCCAGAGAGGCGACTCGGTAAGATGGCCAGATGCAATGCGGACCGAGATAGAGTCCATGTACAACAACAAAGTATGGACTTTGGAATTTGCTCCAGATGGGGTAAAACCCATAGGATGCAAGTGGATCTTCAAGAAGAAGATTGGTGTAGATGGACAGGTGGAAACCTATAAGGATAGACATGTTGCAAAGTGTTTTCGTCAAAGACCTGGTTTGGACTATGACGAAACTTTTTCTCCAGTGGCTATGCTCAAATCCATTCGGATCCTTCTTGCCATTGCCGCCTTCCATGATTATGAAATCTGGCCGATGGACGTAAAGACGGCTTTTCTAAATGATAATTTAGAAGAGTGCGCCTATATGGTTCAGCCAGAAAGTTTCAATCAGAGTGCGAGCAGTGGGAAAGTGTGCAAGTTTCTTAAGTCCATTTATGGACTAAAGCAGGCATCACGGAGTTGGAACATCTGTTTTGATGAAACGGTCAAAGAATATGATTTTATCAAAAATCCAGATGAACCATGTATATATAGTAAAATTGTAGCATGAACTGTTGTATTCCTCGTCTTGTACGTGGATGACATTCTCTTGATAGGTAATGACATTCCAATGCTTCAATCTGTCAAAGGATTCTTGTCACACAGGTTCTCCATGAAAGACCTGGGTGATGCCTCTTACATTCTGGGGATCCAGATCTATCGTGATAGATCTAAGAGGATGTTGGGACTTTCGCGGTCCAGGTATATCAACATTTTACTGAAAAGATTCAGTATGGAAGATTCTAAGCGCAGTAATTTACCGGCTTATCACGGAATCACTCTCTCCAAAGAGATGTCTCCCAAGACTGATTTGGAAAGTGATCGCATTTCAGTTATACCCTACACTTCTGCGGTATGCTCTATAATGTATGTGATGTTGTGTACCAGACCAGATGCAGCTTTCGCACTAAGCGTGGTAAGCCGGTATCAGTCAGACCCAGAGGAGAAGCACTGGATAGCATTAAAGAACATTCTCAAGTACATGAGAAGGACTAAGGATATGTTCTTGGTTTATAGAGGAAAAGACCTCCAGATCGAGGCTTTTGCTGACTCCAGCTTTCAGAATGACAAGGATGACTCTAAGACCATGTCAGGTTATGTCTTTACCCTCAATAGAGGGGCGGTGTGCTGGAAGAGTTCCAAGCAAGACACCGTTGCTGACTCGACGATGGAAGCGGAGTATATCGCTGCTTGCGATGCTGCAAAAGAAGCAGTCTGGATGAAGAGGTTCCTAACAGAACTTCAGGTGGTTCCTACCAATGTTAATCGAATACTGCTGTATTGTGGCAACAACGGTGCTATAGCTTTAGCGAAGGAACCCAGATCCCATCAGAAGTCCAGACACATCTTAAGGCGGAATCACCTGATCAGAGAGATCATAGATCGCCGGGAGATCGAGGTCCGGAGAGTTTCTACAGAGGAGAACACTGCAGATCCATTCACAAAGGCCTTACCTCAGACACAGTTCGAGAGGCTACTCGAGATGATAGGTCTTCGATACGCCAGTACATGGCCCTAGTGCAAGTGGGAGATTGTTAATGTATATGCCCTAGGAGCCATTATTGTATCATACTAGCTTGTATATTACTTAATGGATGCTTGGGATATTCATAGTTGTATTAACAGTCTTGCTCAACATAGTAGTATGCTACTTGGTTTATGTATATCTTAATATGTGTATATGTTTCTTTTAGCATATCACGAATACATATTGATAGAGCCCATAGGATCTTGCTTGACTACCAGCGTTGTGATGGCAGCCACACTAGTGGGGGCTGGGTAGTCTACAAGCACATCCTTTTTCAGGTCCCTAGTCGTAGGATTATCGAGACAGGCCATCGATACTCCAGAGTAGACTAGTGTGTACGCTTCTCATCCCAGCAGAGGAAATGGTCTGTCCCACATCCATTAGTACGTAGGACTGGAAATAGTATGCAGGTGCTTGTTGGGTTACGGGTACACCGGATAGGACTCGCAGGGAACTGTTGATTGGTATTATACCCGTCGTCAGTTAACAGTTCCCAGGTGACATGAGTACAGCATAGTCCGTTGACTTGACACTGCAACTTCGTCTCGAGTATGATCCCACTATTCTTAGATTGCTACCCTACCACGGCTCAAAGGAGTCGTGCAAACAAGTAGCAGTTGGGTGCAGTCCCGAAGCACTTGGAGGCAGTGGCAGTTAGAAATAATTCGTCTCTCCCGGTATTGGGAGTTGATATCGGACTGTGTTTGGAGAGCCATTACGCCAAGTCCCTGGCCAGGGCATACGAGATTTACTGGTAGGATTTCCAGTAGCTTCTCAAGGTGTAATGGGCTTCACTCCGACACGACTTATACCGCTTTTAGGGGACTGACGCTTGCCGCCCCCTAGGCCCGATATGCGATATTATTAGACGAACAGATCGGACTGTACGGAGATTGTCACATCTGGCTCAGTAGGAGTTCGGATGGGTTTCCTCATCGGCCTTCTTATCGACATCTACCTGGGGACCGTTACATATAGCTAGTACCGCTTGCGGCCTGTGGTTAAACTAACTGCCAGCGTAGTATCGAGTCTTTAGAGTCCCACACAGAGAGTTTTCCTGCTGCAGGAGAAACGATATAGAGGTCGTATGGTTTTACGACAGGGTTCGGACATATACGTGTATTTATGCACGTATGATATTCGGACAGTTTATACTAGCAGGCTTTGGTTTAAGCCAGATTCTGGTATTAGATTATTGGATTTTTGCAGTCTCAGTATATCAGTGTTTTTCGGGAATACGGATAGGTAGGGCATTCTCGTAATTAGTCGAGAAGCTTCTAGAAGAAAGGTGGCTCATTTAGATTTAATTCATTTATGAATTAAACTAAATGAGGTGTAGAGCTTATGTGTTATTTGCATTAAATGAATTGGTGACTCATGAGATGATTCATCGAAGTGAGTTAATGAAGCATTAATTTTTTTAATGACTCATGAGATGATTCATTCATTTGTATTAAATGAAGAATGGTTGTAATTATCTCATATGGTTTATTTGATAATTATTATGCTTCATAAAATATAGAAATGAGTTATATTTTCGTTTCATTCTCACATACACACTCTCTCTCCTCAAGCTCTCCTCTTCATCAAGCTAACCCTAATCCTCTCACGTGTTAAGATCTCAAGGGTTAGAAAGACTAATAGATCCTTAATCCACTTCTATATCTTCTAGGTCACTTTGATTAGCAATCCTAACCACTTAGTTACCTCGAGTAAGAGGTTAAAACTTGGAGAAGGAACTCTCGGGTGGATCTTCTATCACATCGAGGAGGCCTACGAGGAGGTGAACAACAAGAACAAGAAGGACTAGTATCTTGAGGTATAATCATCTATCATATTAGTTTAGCACTTCTAGATAGTTTGTTAATTAGGGTTTAGCAAAGATCCGTAAAGTTATTCGATGTTACCTTAAACAAAATGATTGTTTTACCTATTCTGCCTCCCCGCATCTTGAGGGGTATGTAACGTCGACATACTGAGAAGAGGTAGCATGGGCTCGTGTCTACTCGACGTAGATCATCTTCGGCTTCGAAGACATTGAGCAAGGTTGTTCTTTTCTTCATGTGAACCCTCTCTAGAGTCCGGGAGTTCACCATTCGCAGCGAAGGGACTACAACATGGAGCTTTAGAAGTAAAGGACCGGTCTACAAAGGTTGTATTCTGCATTCACTTTGTATGTAAAGTAGTTTACATGTTTATTCGCCGGATTTTCAAGTAACGATTCTAGGGTTAGGGTTAGCTAGAACGGAAAATTTTTGAAATTGGTATGGACGATACCTCCCGAAACCTTGCTGCCGTGCTAGGAAATCAAACAGTGGTATTAGATCCATTCTAGAAAATTAGACGATGTTTGCTAGGATTACGAAACCGAAACTACTCCGAAACACCCGATATGATAACTTAGTTTCGGTCGATTTTAAAAAGTCTTCAAAAAAACTTTTAAACAACTGCAGAATGTTGTATGTGATATAAAATGAACACTATGAAAATTTGAAGCTATTTTGTGCAAATTGGCCGGCCACATAGGGCATAAAACCGAGCTCACCGAGTCTTTTGGGGAGTTTGGGCTTCAAATTTTTAGGGTGTTCCAGTCTCTGGATTTTGGTGTTTCAGGTGTTGTTTGTTTTTGCTAAATTTTCATGTAATGTTAAATTTCTACAAAAGCAATTCAGATTGTTTCGTAATCATAATTCTAACATGTATTCGGATTATTTAGACGACGTTAAAAAGTTCGTACGGATATCACTAACCCAATTTTTCCCTCGCTGAAATTTTCCAAGAGTTGGATTTTTCCGAGTTTAAAATTTTCAGAAAATCCAGCAAGCGATTCTGCGGACTCTCTAGAAGAACGAAACCCTAACTCGACTCTGTGATCATCAGAACCGCCATCAAACTCTAGGATTTGTGGTAGTTCAGCGGTGCCACAGGTGAGGTATTGGTTGACCCTTCTACGGCTGGTTCATAGGAGCTGTGGCATGTTCTGGGTACTTTTTGAACTCCGCTCAAGTGTTGAGCTTGTCGGGAAATTTTGGGTGCTTTCTTATTCGATCGAAAAGGTTAACTTCTTCTAGCTATCTATGATTGTGATACAATATTTGGAATCCACAAATAGTTATAAGATAACTAGTTTGAATTTTATAAATCTAGCAGTTTAGTCTCAATTGATCGGTTGCCACGGAATTTTGATATGGATCAAATGTCCGTCGCAATTACGTAGTGTACGCTGATACTCGCCGAGTAACCTTACTAGATAGCCACGCCCCATAGCCCCGACCAAGTGACTGTAGGAGAACCCCGTCCCTAAAAGCATCCGTTCGGATGCTCACGGCTGCGGTGTCCCGCCTTAGTGCACTTCGTCGACGGCATCGGGGGGTGCGGCCTTCTACTAAAGTTTCCGACGAGCATTCAATCAGGTTATCGGGAATCTTGTTGAATTACCCGATAGGTTATGGGAAAGTGTTTTCAATATCGAGTCTAAAATGCGGAGTTTATAATTGTTATCCATGTGATGTTTAAGGAATTCATTTGGATGGGCATGAAATCCAAAGTTTGTGACGCATTGGGTTTATGATGTCTAAGGTGGTTGCGGATTCCAACTGTTGTAGTTTTTCACTTTCTTTTCTGCGACCGTAAGTGTAATATGTGGTGTATCGCCGGTTTCGTTGCTGTACATCAACGACAATTGGGATATGCATATTTACTTACGTTGATGACATGTTGTTGGATATAGTGCCCTCAGAGTCAATTATTGAATCACAGGCACATGATTGCAATGATTGAGAGAGGACCGATATCGGTAGGACAGTCTTACTCGAGAGGTTTGTATACTATCTGGTTTGTCTTTCTCATCGTGTACTGCTTTAGCTGACCTTACAGGTCACTATTGCACGTTGATAGAGCCCTTAGGATTCTTGCTTGACGGCCATCAGTATGATGGCGATCATATACATGGGAGATGGGGTCTATAAGCACATCCTTAAAAGGTCCCTAGTCGTGGGAGTTTTCGAGACAGGGCATCGATACTCCAGAGTAGACTAATGTATACAGTCGAGACCCCGACGAGCGGCGGTGGCCGGTCTTACAAGCCACTGGTGTCAGTTGGTTCACCTAAGATGTATACAAGTGCTCATTGGGTTATGAGTACACCGGACTGGACTCGTCGGGAACATGCTAGTTGGTATTATACCAGACGTCAGATAGTAGTTCCCTGGTGAAATGTGTACAGGTTTGTTCATCGACCTGATATCATCATTTGTCTCGTCTGAGTTCCTACTGTACTTTGATTACTACCCTACCACGGCTCAAAGGAGTCGTGCAAACTGGTTTTAGTTGGGTACAGTCCCGAGCCACATGGAGGCAGTGAGCGGATCTGCAGGGGTTTCGTCTCTCCCGGTATTGGGGCTGAGATCGCGCTGTGTCTAGGAGAGCCATTACACAAAGCCCTCGGCCGAGGCAGGAGATTTACTGGTAGGTATTCCAGTAGTATCTCAGGGTGTTCTGGGATAAACTCCGACATGACTTGTACCGCTTTTGGGGGTCTGACTTTTACCAACCCCCTAGGCCCGCCATGCGATGCTCATAGACGAACGGACCGGACTGTATGGATATTGTCACTGATAGGCTCAGTAGGGTGTCAGGATGAGTTCGCTCATCGACTTCTCTTTTGGTCAATACCTGGTAGCCCGTTACGTACGGCTAATACTTCTAACGTGCTAGTGGTTAAATCCACAGCCAAAAGTATTGACGAGTCTTTAGAGTCCCCCACAGACAGTTTCTCATGTTTTGGGAGAAACGCTGTAGAGGCCGTATGGATATATGGCAGGGTTCGATCATATATGTATGGTTTTGCACGGATCATGATCGGACGGATAATACTAGCGGGTTTTGGTTTAAGCCGGATCCTGGTATTGTATAGTGTTGATTTTGTCTCATTGCATTTGTATTCAGTCGCAATACAAATGCGGGTATGTATATACAGTCGCGGGGTTTTCCTGTAATTTTTTACCGGATCACTTTTGAAGTTGCCAGTTTGCATTCCGTTTCGGCCATTTTTCCTTTGTTCCTTCTTGGCTGAAATTCCTTTGATGGGAGGGGCTTATTTGCAAATTAGCAAAATGGAGGGTGTTTTTCTGGTGGAGGGTTCATGATGGTTCTAGATTGAGCTTGACTCCATTTGCATCATTACTTTCTTTATGTGAATGGATTGATGAGGAGGAGACTTTGTTGTGATCATTATTTCTCATCATCACTCATTCTTCTCTCTTGCAATATTTGACCTCCCTCCTCTCTCTCAACATGGCCGGCCACTAAGTCTGTGGGCTGTCCAAAATTTTTGGGGTGGGATTTGTATCTCATTGGCTCACACAAAATACCATAGCTCCACTTCAAAGCTCATCTCCAAAGTTCGTACCTCCACATCCAAATGGCAACTTCTTTAACCCCTTGAGCGAAACCGTTCTACACTCAGTCTACAGCAATCTTGGACACGTCGGCTTGCCAACTTTGTGTCCGAGTTGCCTCGGTTCAGAGGTGGAAGCCCGTAAAATGACTCCGTGATGTGGTGCCCTTTTCCGATGAAGAGACCGGAGATCGGAGATGCCGCGGGGAGATCGGGATGGTGGCCGAAGACCGAAGGACACGGATCGCTCGGTATAGCTCTCAACCCTTTCTCTAGTTAGCTAGCAGTAGGGTAATGATCCGATCCGGGTTTATAGTCCGCGGTAGCGCCGGTTTCTAGTTTTAGAAAAGTTTTTGTTTCCGTATTTTGGCCTCGGTTAGACGGCCGGGGCGCTGCCGTGGTCCTACATGGTATTAGAGCCATGCCATTAACCTTTACTAGTTTGCTCTAGCGTGTTTAGAACTTCGATCGGATGAAAATTTCAAAAACTGCATTTCCAACTTGACAGTTTCTGTCGAAATTTTTTAGTTGTCAAAAAAAATTTTGGTGTGTTGCAGAAATATGTGTAGGTTTTTTAAAGAGAACTGAAGAAATTTAGTCGGCTGATTTCACTGTATCGCGGCGGATCCATGGCCGTAACCACCTTTTGGCCGCCGATACGCCACCGTACTGTATCCACAGTGCACCAAATTTCTTCAGTAGGTCTCTGAGTTGGAATTGGGGTTTTTGGTATATTTTTTTTGGGCCCAGATTTATTTGAGTGCTGGATATTGTGCTTGGGGCCCACTTCGGGAAATTTAGTCGATCAAAAATTTTAAACATGTTAGTTCACAGTATTTACATTATATCTGCGACCGTGAATGTCATTTGATCGGTAAATCCTGTCTAATTGCTATAGCCCTTTTAGACGGATTTGCGAACGTGACATTCACGTTGATGTTCTGTGTTATGCTGTGATGTTACGGATTTGTCGTGGTGGATAGCCTGGATGCAATGTTAGTACAGTTTTGGTATTATTATGTACATTTGATATTGCGGGGCGAGCGTCCGACATGTGGACTACCGTCACTGTCTATTTGTATATTATTCTTTTGGGGCACGACCGGGCTGAGGTCGATGTACCCGTTGTATGCATATTTTACTTTCTGTACTAGGATTACCCCGCGGTGGGGTACACGGATAGCCGTGTTCTAGAGGGCAACAAGCCCGCATCTCATGGCTTTGAGACGGAGGGGGCATTACTCTAGAATTGGCGGGCTATTCACCGCACTCGTAGGGGGTATAGATTGACCCAAGGAGGGGTGCATAAGTTACCGGATTCCGTGAAGTGCTGGGTGGTCAATTCACTTTGTTGAAGGAGGCTGCTCGCTTCAGGTTTTGGCGGATAACTTGCCGCGCCCGTAGGGGTCTAGGATTTCATTGCACTGGCTATCTACACGACCAGGGGAACGTCGGGTTTCAGTAGCGGCTCTATGAAACCCAGGGATCCCAGATATCTGTATTGTTCTGTGATGCTTATTACATTTCCGTGATGTTGCATTTTATCACGCCTTGGGCGAATTTTATATATTGATATATATAATAGTAGATGTTGTATATATTTTACACCCGCGCTAGTCCATTCCCCGCTCTGTCGTTAGTTAAGTAACCTAATGGGTGATGACGGGACCCAGTGGCGAATGTTGATGGCATATACGTACATCATATTTTTGTTCTTTTATGGTGTGATTGATTGATGGGACTGCATTGATTCGGATCAATGCAAGCTAAGAAAACCTATTTTGATGTTGTTGGAACATTTTTCAAAAAGCTGTTATTGCAAGGACGTTCTCTTTTGTTTTGCACAGTGGTATTCGGTTATGAATATCCAGCACCTCAGTCGACAAGGCAAGGGCCGAGATCCCTTCACCAGGAGTGACCCCTTGGACAGAAGTTTGCGTCAGGGTAATAACTTCACTATAGCCGATTGCCTTTTGCTTTGCATCGTGCTATTCAGTTGGAATATCCTGCACCTTATTCTACGGGGAAAGAGCCGAGATCCCTTCACCGAGAGTGACCTCTTTAGCAAAAGTTTTCGCCACTATATTTTTATAAAAAGTTATCCGGTTCCTTCAACGATACCAAGTTCATTACGTTAAAGGTTTTTCGCCAAAAACCAACCGTAGCCCTCCGTCATTTCAGATTAGTATTGCTTAGTATTCATGCTACGTATGTCGTGCTCAGTTGAGACGTAGTGTGCGGTAGCTCTGTAATGCTTTTCTGTCTTATGGATATGTGATTGGTTAGGACAGTCGTACGGTCATTTTGGCTCATTCAAGGACTCGTGCGGGTGGGTCTAATGCAATTAAGATAATGACGGGTTGAACTTGGTTAGGATCCTTTGATATGTTGGCTCAGTCAAGGTCACTTGGGTCCTAGGGGTAAAAATCACATCAGGAGTTTCTAAAGAAACCGAAACTTGCCAGGCATGCGCATACCTTCTGGAGTGTGATAACGCGAGTGGATTCCGTCACTTTATCATGCGATGATAGTTGGATCCCGATTCCCACTGATGAGTTGGTTTACTCCTCGGGTGACCCCAACTAACTCTTCTTTCAGGTTTGGAGGAGAATTTGAGGATACAGTGGGAGGTTTCCAGATTAGATAAAGTGATAACCATTCTGATCTAGGTTAGAGTGCACGCTGAGTGTTTCTTTTCTCTCTCTTTGGCAGCGACCATGGCCCGACCCTTGACTGTGACTCAGTGACCAAGTTGACCGAACCTTCTTAAAACACTGGCTTTTGGATTGTCAGAGTTGCATACCTCATTGCTACTACTACTTTTACCCTTTTCTCCAGAACACCCCGTATTACTACGAACATCCACTTACAATGGATAAAGCCATCGTATGGTTATATACGAACTCGAAGGAACTTGTTCCAGATTCGAGGATGGTTTCCGGTTCTGGAGAAAACGAATAGGACTATTCAGTTGTCTTTTCTTTTTACCTTCTCTCAGGTTGCGAGTGCTCCTTGGATTAGGACAGTACACCTATTACGCTTATTGGATAGTCTTCTTCCAAACCATAGGCAGGTGTTGAACGGTGGGGAATGAAGAAAACCAATTAGCCTAACGATGGTGTGCAGAAGGTATTAAGTAAAGACAAATAAAGGGATTAGTAAGAGGGCAAAGTAAAATGCGACTGCTATTCACGACCAAAGCCAAGTATTTCATCGCCACTCCTACTTCACCTTTGTATTTCTCCAGAACACTCCGTATCAGTACGAAAATCCGCACTCATTTGGATACTCCATCGTATCGTTATATACGAACTCGAAGGAACTTGTTCAAGTTCGGGGATGGATTCTGGTTCAGGAGAAAGAGGAATAAGGTTTATTCAGGTGTATTTTATCTTTATCTTCTCTCGGGTTGCGAGCGCTCTTAGGATTAGGACAGTACACCCATTATGCTTATTGCATAGTCTTCTTCCAAACCATAAGCTGGTGCCGATCGGTAGGGAAGGAAGAAAACCATTTAACCTAACGATGGTGTATAGAAGGTAACGACTAAAGATATATAAAGGGATTTGGAGAGATGGCAAAGAAATATACGGTTACAGTTGTGAATCTGGATAATGGAAGAGGCATTGCTAGGAATACCCGGATACCCCTAGGAAACATTTCAATGTTTCAGTTTCACTGTGCATTGTTAATAGAAAACTGATTTACCAATTAGACATTTGCTCCAGGGTATGTATTTACCAGGTATGATTCTCACATCTGTATGGTTTTACAGATGATGAGTGGGAGTAAGTTATTGGGAATTAGGTGATCATCCTCATTATATCGGGATTCGTTGTAATTGGTGATATTTGAGGAAATCACCTGGGTTGTTTGCCGGACGGCAAATATTTTGTTTTGAATATCCGTTGTTATGCACCAATTTCAAATTGATATATCTCTACATTCATTTTTATGAAGTGAGATATAACTTTTTGAAATTATGTCCATGACATTTACCTATATCAGTGGATGGTTAGGTAAAGAGCATTGAACAACGGTGTAATTCTTCTTAACCATAAGTACAGTTTTCAACCTACGACACAAAGGGATTGAGTTATTAGACTCAGAGGACTTATACAGAGTATTGTATGTTGTCCAGTGTCCATTAGGACAGATGGGTTGGTACTCGTACTGTATTCTGTTTACTTGCGACTTCTCTATTTCTTAAACATGAGTTTCGTAGAAATGCAAAGTCTAAGTTTTGAGAAGTTATAGGTATATGAATAAAGTAGAGAACCAGGTATTGCAAGTATCAGGATTCTTCAAGTTAATCGACGATGTAGATGCTTGTGTATGGTATTCAGTTGATAGTAATGATTATGAGAACTTGCTTCTCTTTCAGATTACTCATATCTGGATGTATTCCTAAGTTGAGTAATGCTGATCGGCCTCTCTCCATTTAGTTGACATGCACTGGAGACAGTTGCATGATTTGAATCTAGTTCCAATTAAATTAGCGCCTCTGTTTCTATATTGGATATAGAACGGTTCATATCTTAACGATGTTAAGGTACGGGGAGTTTTACGGCTTATGCTTAAAACTAGACTCTGGATAGCTCAAGACACGTTTCTGTAATGGCTGTTTGTGGGTTGACCAGGGCTTTGACGAGGGTTGATTTTCAACCATCTGGAAGATCAATAGTGATATTGTTCTTGACTTGCCACAGTTTTAATAAAAATGGATTTTTTCAGAAAACGGCAGTGGGAGTATGGTATATTTGGAAGTGATTCCAGAACCGCAAATGATTACTGAAAATTTGATAAGAACCTAAAGATTCAATCTGGTATGACATTCCATTAGCCACTTCGGTATGCTCAAAGACGGTGACAGGGAGGTTCTTGTTTACCCAGATTTGACACTACTGTTGTTCCAGACTATGAGACCCGGCAGGAGGATGAGTATAGCGTCGTTCTAAACTAGCTTTAGAAGTACATGTGTATATTATTCTGCCAGAGGGTTGTCGTAGTCAGTGGGAGAAGCGGAAGCATAGTGGACAAGTGGCTTATGTCCATTTGTAGACTAAAGCGGTAATATCGGAGTTAGATCTTCTATTTCTGATGTGACATTCATAGATTTGACTTCATCAGAATAGGGGATGGATCTGTTAAGAAGATAGTAGGGTGTCATGTCCTGGTATTTGAATAGTATACACATAGTAGGAAGTGAAACTCCTATACTACGATCGGTCATAGTTTGGTCGTCACACAGTGGTTTCTCCACATAGGGCTTGGATAATATATAAGACATTCTAGTTACTGGATCTATGGTTTTAGATCTAGATTTGGGAAGTGTCCCAATCAGGGTACTTAGACAACATTCCAAAGGTGTTTTAGAATGGACGACTCCTAGCACAGTAGTGTACCTACAGGTGATGGAGTCACCCTCTCTAAAGGTGTCTTACAGACTAAAGGGGAGAGGGATGTGCATGATTGGCAGATCACTTGCTTAGGCAATTGAGTTGATCATGAGATGTCAAGTACCACACCAGATATTATTTTTACACGAGATGCAATAAGTTTATATTAATCCAATTCTGGAGAAACATTCGGAAGCAGTTTAGAACATAAGTGGATGTTCTAGGGATATGATAACAGCAGCCTTCTTCGGAGATGGTTATCATTCCAGGCTTCCAAAATGACATGGATGACAGAGTGGCTGTCAGAGTTATAGTTTTCCCTCTGACAAGGGGCAATGTTTTGGACAGGTGATCCAAGCGGACACAGAGGGAGGTATTACGCAGGATACTGATTATGTTCAGTTGACGATACAGTCTAAGAAGTTTGGATTTGGAGTTTATTTATGAACTAGGTCCCATCAGATATCCAGATATATTCAAGGACAGGTATTGCTCATTTCGGGAGATAGCTTTCTCTGCGAACTTGAGATTAAGAGAGACATAGAAAGAAACATCAGGGCGGATCCACTAGCTGAGGCTATTCCTCGAGCACAATAGTTTCGCAAACGGGTTTTGTGAGACTGATTAGCAGAGGAGTTGGGTGTTCGGTATCACACGGGCTGTGAGTATGCGACATCGCCATAATTAGCCTTGAGTGCAAGTGGGAGATTGTTGGATATAGTGCCCTCAGAGTCAATTATTGGATCACAGGCACGTGATTGCAATGATTGAGGGAGGACCTATACCGGTAGGACATTTTTACTCGAGAGGTTTGTATACTATCTGGTTTGTCTTTATCATCGTGTACTGCTTTAGGTGACCTTACAAGTCACTATTGCGCGTTGATAGAGCCCTTAGGATTCTTGCTTGACGGCCAGCAGTATGATGGCGATTATATACGTGGGAGCCGGGGTCTATAAGCACATCCTTAAAAGGTCCCTAGTCGTGGGAGTTTTCGAGACAGGGCATTGATACTCCAGAGTAGACTCGTGTATACAGTCGAGACCCCGACGAGGGACGGTGGCCGGTCTCACAAGCCACTGGTGTCAGTTGGTTCACCTAAGATGTATACAGGTGCTCATTGGGTTATGAGTACATCGGACTGGACTCGCCGGGAACATGCTAGTTGGTATTATACCAGACGTCAGATAGTAGTTCCTTGGTGACATGTATACAGGTTAGTTCATCGACCTGAGATCGTCATTTGTCTCGTGTGAGTTCCCACTGTACTTTGATTACTACCCTACCGCGGCTCAAAGGAGTCGTGCAAACCGGTTTTAGTTTGGTACAGTCCCGAGCCACATGGAGGCAGTGAGCGGATCTGCAGGGGTTTCGTCTTTCCCGGTATTGGGGCTGAGATCGCGCTGTGTCTAGGAGAGCCACTACACAAAGCCCTCGGCCGAAGCAGGAGATTTACTGGTAGGTATTCCAGTAGTATCTCAGGGTGTTCTGGGCTACACTCCGACACGACTTGTACCGCTTTTGGGGGTCTGACTTTTACAAACCCCTAAGGCCTACCATGCGATGCTCATAGACGAACGGACCGGACAGCACGGATATTGTCACTGATAGGCTTAGTAGGGTGTCAGGATGAGTTCGCTCATCGACTTCCCCTTTGGTCAATACCTGGTAGCCCGTTACGTATGGTTAATACCTCTGACGTGCTAGTGGTTAAATCCACAGCCAAAAGTATTGACGAGTCTTTAGAGTCCCCCACAGACAGTTTCTCAAGTTTCGGGTGTAACGCTGTAGAGGCCGTATGGATATATGGCAGGGTTCGATCATATACGTGCGGTATTGCACGGATCATGATCAGACGGATAATACTAGCGGGCTTTGGTTTAAGCCGGATCCTGGTATTGTACAATGTAGATTTTGTCTCATTGCATTTGTATTCGGTCGCAATACAAATGCAGGTATGTATATACAGTCGCGGCGTTTTCCTGTAATTTATTACCGGATCACTTTTTGAAGTTGCCAGTTTGCATTCCGTTTCGGCCATTTTTCCTTTGTTCCTTCTTGGCTGAAATTCCTTTGATGGGAGGGGCTTATTTGCAAATGTGCAAATTAGCAAAATGGAGGGTGTTTTTATGGTGGAGGGTTCATGATGGTTCTAGATTGAGCTTGACTCCATTTGCATCATTACTTGCTTTATGTGAATGGATTGATAAGGAGGAGACTTTGTTGTGATCATTATTTCTCATCATCACTCATTCTTCTCTCTTGCATTATTTGACCTCCCTCCTCTCTCTCAAGATGGCCGGCCACTAAGTGTGTAGGCTGTCCAAAATTTTTGGGGTGGGATTTGTATCTCATTGGATCACATAAAATACCATAGCTCCACTTCAAAGCTCATCTCCAAAGTTCATACCTCCACATCCAAATGGCAACTTCTTTAACCCCTTGAGACAAACCGTTCTACACTCAGTCTACAGCAATCTTGGACACGTCGGCTTGCCAACTTCGTGTCCGAGTTGCCTTGGTTCAGAGGTGGGAGCCCGTAAAAAGTCTCCGTGATGTGGTGCCCTTTCCAATGAGGTGACCGGAGATCGTTGATGCCGCGGGGAGATCTGGATGGTGGCCGAAGACCGTAGGACACGGATCGCTCGGTATAGCTCTTTACCCTTTCTCTAGTTAGCTAGTAGTAGGTTAATGGTCCGATCCGGGTTTATAGTCCGCGGTAGAGCCGGTTTCTAGTTTTAGAAAAGTTTTTGTTTCCGCATTTTGGCCTCGGACAGACGACCGGGGCCCTGTCGTGGTCCTACACATGTGATATTATGTATTGCTGTGATATGTTATATTGGATCGCCGTGTTTTGAATAGCCAGGGATTTTTATGTGAGATGAGAGTATTTTATTTTTATTCATTTAAAACTTGTATGTAATATTCTTTTATTGGGGCACTTCTGGTTTGAGGATGATGTCACCATTGATATATATATTATTTACTTTTTCGCATTAGGATAGACCCAAGGCGGGGTGCACAAGTAACCGGGTTCTAGGGTCCAGTGGGAGACCGTCTCGAGGAGTCGAGACCAGGTCTCCTAGCTCTAGAATTGGTAGGGTTGCTTGCTGCTCTCGTAGAGGTCTAGGGATGTGGGTTTGGCTATTCATAACGACCGTGGAATCCACGTTTTTTATTGGCTTATTTAAAACACGGAATTCCTAGAATATCCAATATTTCATATATTCTGCTGATATTCTGTTATGTGATCACTTGATATGTTCTGAGACGAATGCCTATATTATATATATGAGATATAATAAATATTGCTTCTTTCGTTTCTTACGTGATGCTTAGGAAGCATAACAGATGGGACTTCGTTAATGAGATTAATGATAGAAAATGAAACCTAAAGATGTTGTAGAAACTGTAAGTCCATGCTACCTCTCCCGGTACTTTCGGGAATGCGGAATTTGGTAAAAAACGATTTTCTTAAAGATGGTAACATGGACCTAAAACCCGGATCTTGGTTAAACATCTATCTAACATCCTAACTATGAGTTTTAGCTACTCGGTTAGGGGGTTATACCTTGCTTGTCTTGAACTCCTTCGTCTTCAAAGCTCCGATGGTGGTCCGATGGCTTCTTCTCGTCGTCTCCGTACGCCGAAGATAGATCCACCTGAAAGCTCCAACCTTTAGCTCCTTCTTCGTTCTTTGAAGAAACTAGTTCACTTGGTTTGCTAAACCTAGTGAACTAGAATGAGTAGAGAAGAAATAGAATGGGATTTTATCTATGGTTCTTGATTCTCAACTCATGAGACAAGAGAACCATAGATCAAGAGAGGGAGCAAGAGGTTGAGGGTGAGAGCAAGAGGAGAGCTCAAGAACAAGAGAGAGAATGAGCAAGAAAGAATGAGCAAGTATTTTGTCTCTCACCCTCTCATAATCCAAAGCAATGATAACTCATCATATTAACAAAAGTCTTATGTGATGGTTAGAAGCAACCACAACCATATCATTTCATGCACTCATTTTACACAAATGAGCAAGTAAACAAAAGTCTTTGCCATGAAATGATGGCTATGGTTATCATGATGGTCAACTAGTCAAGCCTAGTCAACCGGTCAACAAGTCAACAAAAGTCAACAAGTCAACAAAGTCAACAAGTCAACAAAAGTCAACAAGTCAACAACCATATCACCATAATACTTAATTAATATAATAGTTAATCACATATCATATTCTCATTAGGGTTGAGCATAAAGTCAAATAGTCAACGGTCAACTGTCAACAACCCTAATAAGAATCCGCTGCCTCTGCCTCCCTGTCAACTGTGCATACACACCCGCATCCGCGTTCCGAGGAACACGAATGCAAACTGGATAAATCCAATCCCATAAGGTACACTAGGATCTGGCTTAAACCAAAGCCCGCTAGTGTAAACTGTCCGGACACTGTACGTGCACAAGTGCACGGATGTGACCGAACCCTGTCGCAAAACCATGCGACCTGTCGCAATACCATGCGACCTCTACTCTTTTGCCTAAAGGCGAAAAGCTTTCTGTGTGGGACTCTAAAGACTCGACACTATGCTGGCAGTGGGTTTAACCACAGACCGCAAGCGGCACTAGCTGTGCGTAACGGTCCCCAGGTAATGCCGACAAGAAGACGGACGAGGCGAAACCCATCTGAACTCCTACTGAGCCTGAGTGTGACATTCTCCGTACAGTCCGGTCTGTTCGTCTGATACATCGCATGGCGGGCCTAGGGGGCGGTAAACGTCAGTCCCCCAATAGCGGTACAAGTCGTGCCGGAGTGAAGCCCAATACACCCTGAGATAACACTGGAAACCTACCAGTATATCTCGTTTGCCCTGGCCAGGGACTACTCGTGTAATGGCTCTCCTAGACACAGCGCGATGTCAACCCCCAATACCGGGAGAGACGAATCCTGTCTAACCGTCACTGCCTCCAAGTGCTTCGGGACTGCACCCAACCACCACCTGTTTGCACGACTCCTTTGAGCCGTGGTAGGGTAGTGATCAAAGTACAGTGGGAACACACTCGAGGCGGAGTGACAGTGTCAAGTCAGCGGACTAAGCTGTACTCATGTCACCTAGGAACTGATAACTGACGATAGGTATAATACCAACTAGTCAGTTCCCGACGAGTCCTGTCCAGTGTACCCGTAACCTAACGAGCACCCGCATACTATCTCAAGTACGACATACTGACGGCTGTGGGACAGACCGTCTCCCACACTGGGATGAGAAGCGCATGCGCTGGTCTACTCCGGAGTATCGATGCCCTGTCTCGATAGTCCTGCGACCAGGGACCTGAATAAGGATGTGCTTATAGATTACCCAGCCCCCACTAGTGTGACTGCCATCACAACGCTGGTAATCAAGCAAAGATCCTAAGGGCTCCACTAATGCGTATAAGTGATATACTGAAATAAACACAAGTACACATTGAAGTAGAAACAAACCAAGTAGCATACTACTATTTTGAGCAAGATTGTATATACAAGGTGAATATCCCAAGCATCCATTAAGTAATATACAAACTAGTATGATACAGTAATGGCCTCTAGGGCATATACACTAACAATCTCCCACTTGCACTAAGGCCATGTACTGGCGTATCGAAGACCTATCATCTCGATCAGCCGCTCGAACTGAGTCTGGGGCAGGGCCTTGGTGAATGGATCAGCAGTGTTATCTTCTGAAGCGACTCTCCGAACCTCGATCTCCTGGCGATCTACGATCTCCCTGATCAGGTGATACCGCCTCAAGATGTGCCTGGATCACTGATGGGACCTGGGTTCCTTCGCTAAAGCTATAGCCCCATTGTTGTCGCAATACAGAGGTATTGGATCAACAATGGACGGAACCACCTGAAGTTCTTTCAAGAACTTCCTCATCCAGACAGCTTCTTTTGCGGCATCAGATGCAGCGATGTATTCCGCTTCCATCGTCGAGTCTGCAACGGTTTCTTGTTTGGAACTCTTCCAACACACCGCCCCTCCATTGAGGGTAAAGACAAAACCCGACATGGACTTGGAATCATCCTTGTCACTCTGGAAGCTGGAGTCAGCAAAGGCCTCGATCTGGAGGTCTTTTCCGCCATACACCAAGAACATCTCCTTAGTCCTTCTCAGGTACTTGAGAATGTTCTTTACCGCTATCCAGTGTTTCTCCCCAGGGTTTGACTGATACCGGCTTACCACACTCAGTGCATAAGCTACATCCGGTCTGGTACACAACATCGCATACATTATAGAGCCTACCGCAGAAGCGTAGGGTATAATAGACATGCGATCCCTCTCTAAATCAGTCTTGGGAGACATCTCTTTGGAGAGGGTGATCCCGTGACAAGCCGGTAGGTTACCGCGCTTGGAATCTTCCATACTGAACCTCTTCAGTATGGTGTCGATGTACCTGGACTGCGAAAGTCCTAATATCCTCTTGGATCTGTCACGGTAGATCCGGATACCCAGAATGTACGAGGCATCACCCAGGTCTTTCATGGAGAACCTGTGTGACAAGAACCCCTTGACAGATTGTAGCATAGGAATGTCATTTCCTATTAAGAGAATGTCATCCACGTATAAAACGAGGAATACTGCAGTTCTCGCTACAAATCTACTATAGATGCATGGTTCATCTGGATTTTTGATAAAGCCAAATTCTTTGACCGTCTCATCAAAGCAGATGTTCCAACTCCGCGATGCCTGCTTTAGTCCATAGATGGACTTAAGCAACTTGCACACCTTTCCGCTGCTCCCACTCTGAATGAAACCCTCTGGCTGGTCCATATAGACACACTCCTCTAAATTTCCATTTAGAAAAGCTGTCTTTACGTCCATTTGCCAGATTTCATAATCGTGGAAGGCAGCATGGCAAGAAGGATCCGAATGGATTTCAGCATGGCTACTGGAGAAAAGGTTTCGTCGTAGTCCAAGCCAGGTCTTTGACGAAAACCCTTTGCTACCAGCCTAGCTTTATAGGTCTCAACCTGTCCATCTACACCAATCTTCCTTTTGAAGATCCACTTGCATCCTACGGGTTTTACCCCGTCTGGAGCAATGTCCAACGTCCATACCTTGTTGGTGTACATGGACTCCATTTCGGTCCGCATTGCATCCAGCCATTTCACTGAGTCAACGCTCTGAACGGCCTGCTGGAAGCTAGTAGGCTCATCATAATCTATGATGCAATCCTCTCTATCCCCGTCTACGAGAAAACCGTAGTATCTCTCGGGCGGATGAGTCTGCCTACTACTCCTGCGGAGCGGCGTAGGAATGTCCTGTTCTTCCGAACCCTCTGGTTCCACTAAACTTTCAGTAATAGTCCGTGGTTCTGGAATTTCTTCCAGTTCTACTGCGCTCCCACTTATTTCTTTTTCTATGAACTGGTGTTCTAGAAAGTGGGCATGACGAGAAACAAGAACTTTTTGTTCCTCTTCACAGTAGAAGAAATATCCCTTGGAATTCTTTGGATATCCCACAAACTTGCACAGTACTGAGCGTGCCTCGAGCTTGTCCGCATGCTGCTTTTTGACAAAAGCTGGACTTCCCCATATCTTAATGTGATTAAGATGGGGTCTCTTTCCACACCACATCTCAAATGGCGTAGTAGGCACAGTCTTAGTGGGAACACGGTTCAAAAGGTATGCGGCTGATTCTAGCGCATATCCCCAGAATGATCGCGGCAACTCAGCGTTACTCATCATGGACCGCACCATATCCAATAGGGTGCGGTTCCGTCTCTCCGATACACCGTTATGTTGCGGGGTGTATGGAGGAGTAAGCTGAGAGAGAATTCCATTCTCTTTTAAATAGTCCAGGAACTCGGCACTTAAGTATTCTCCACCTCGATCCGATCTTAAAATCTTAATACTTTTGCCGGTCTGTTTCTCCACTTCATTCTTATACTCCTGGAATTTTCCAAAGGCCTCGGACTTATGTTTCATTAAGAAGACATAACCGTACCTTGAGAAGTCATCCGTAAAAGTAATGAAGTAAGAATGTCCGCTTCGGGCATGTGTAGACATTGGACCGCACACGTCACTGTGTACGAGTCCTAAGAGCTCGCTCGCTCTTACTCCATGTCCAGTAAACGGAGTCTTTGTCATCTTTCCTTTGAGACAGGATTGACAAGTGGCATACGACTGATATTCGAACGCATTCAAATACCCTTCTGTATGTAACTTCGTCAACCTTCTCTCATTGATGTGACCCAATCTACAATGCCATAAGAAAGTCTGATTTATTTCTGGAGACTTTCTTTTGTGTGTATTCTGGACATTAAAAAATCTGTGGTTGGTTTAACACGTATATACCATTACTCAAAGTACCCGACCCAATCAAAACTTGATTAAGGTGAATGTTTACAACATTGCTTACAAACGCAAATTCATAACCTTCTTTAGAAACTAAAGATACAGAAATGATATTACAAGTTGCGTTGGGTACAAAAAAGCAATTACGCAAAACCAAAACATGTCCATCTGACATTCCCAGGTGATAGTCCCCCACGGCTTTAGCATCCATGCTAGCTCCGTTCGCAACTCTGAGGGTCATATCACCTGCCTTCAAAACCCTACGGTTTCTCAACGCCTGCAAAGAATTACAGATATGAGATCCTGATCCGGTATCCAATACCCAGGAAGTAGAGTTTATTTAAAGACAGTTTTCAATAACATACACACCTGAAGCTGAAGCTGCAACCTGCTTCAATTCCTGTGTTCTGGCCTTCCAGGCCCTGCAATCATTCTTCCAGTGTCCTCTCTTATGACAATAGAAGCATTCTTCCTTATCCACAAGCTTCCCCGCTATCTTTGTTGCTTTACCTTTTCCCTTCGTATCCACTTTACTAACACCGCCCCTTGGTTTGGCGGGGGCCTTCTTCTTCTTTCCCTTGGCTTTCGCCTTGGACCTAGAAGAAGATGATCCTCCTACAAACAAAGTGGATGTTTCCCTACCTTTCTGTAGGGTGCCCTCTGCGCTCCTCAGCATGTTGAGGAGCTCTGATAGTTCAACCTCTTTTTCTTGTAGGTTGAAGTTCAGTATAAACTGGGCGTAAGTGGAAGGAAGGGACTGGAGAACTATATCCGTATATAGCTCACTCTCCAATGTGATCCCTAGGTCAGCGAGCTCCTCAATGTAGCCGATCATCTTTAGCACGTGCTCGGCTACTGATGATCCGACGGCCATTCTTGTCGAAAATAACTTTTTCGACGCTTCGTATCTTGCGATACGTGATTGCTCTCCATACAGTTCTTTTGTATGGAGCAATATGGACTCCATGTCCATATTCTCATGCCTCCTCTGATGTTCGTTGTCCATCGAGGCAAGCAGGAGGCATTTGGCCTTCGCGCTATCAATCTCCCAAGTCTTACGGATTTCCTTATCCGCGACGCTGGAAGTTGGACCAGGGACAGGGGGAGCTTTGGTGGTAAGAAGATACCCCAGCTTGTCATAAGTGATTGCTATCTTGACATTCCTGAGCCAATCTTTGTAGTTTGGCCCTGTCAGTTTGTTTTTATCTAGGAGTAACTTAAGTCCAGTCATGTTGATTGGTCGCTGCAATTAGGAGAGAGAAGAAGAAACACTCAGCATGATGCTCTTGCAAGTTTAGAGTGGTTTTTAGTTTGTCTAAACAGGATGGCTCCCACTGTTTCTCGAATCCCTCCTCAAACCATAAAGGAAGAATTAGTCAGGATCAATCCCACCGTACAATACTTGCTTAACCGTTCTGCCAGGCCGGTGTCGGTACTTCGAGGGAGGTTTTCCAACGCTTTCGCGAAGTTCCTTAATTAAAGAACCTCTTTTCCCTGGGGGCGTAGCCCCGCTAACACCTTTCTAGGCACCTACTAGGTTTATAGCATTGATCGTTAAGTGAGAAATTTCCCGAGGAGTAGCATATACTCACAGTAGGATCGGGATCCAAATATCATTGCGTGACGAAACTGAAGGAATCCTACCAGAATCATCACACTCCAAATGGTATGCAAATCTAGCAAGTTTCAGTACTTATGAAACTCCCGATGTGGATTTTTGCCCCATGCGCTTATGACCTTGACTTTGGCCAAAATATCATAAGTCACATGTCAAGTTCTACCCGTCATTATCCAGGTTAATTTGGATCCATCCGTACCTACCCTTGACTTTGGCCAAAATGGCAGTACGACTGTCCCAAACCAACGCATCTATCTATGCTACACATGAACACCCAATAGCTACCAATCACTGTGCCTTGACTTTGGCCAACATACACAGCTTGAATACTATTGACTATTCATGCGAAACGACGGAGGGCTACGGATGGTTTTGGCAAAACCGTGAACGTAGTGAACTTGATTTGGTCGATGGAACGAGATAGCTTTTAAAAGGAGTGGCTCAAGCTCCGCATTTAAAAGTTGTTTTTGAAAAGAACCGAGTGGTTTTTCGAAAGTGTTCCAACGACTTTAACTTGGTTTATTATCTTGCATTAGTTCTTTTAATGCGTGATATTCTTGCATTAGTTCTTTTAATGCGTCCCATCATTTAATCCTACCATTGCAGAAAACAACCAAAATATGACGTACGCTTATGCCATTCGCATTCGCCACGGGGCCCCGTCATTACCCGTTAGGTTACTTAACTAACGACAGAGCGGGGGCTGGGCTAGCGCGTCTGTAAAACATAAGCAACGCCTAAATAATATCATATATAGATATACTGCAATGATAAACATTTCAGATCACAGATAAATACATTGGATATACTAGCAATCTGTAATTTGTACGAGCCTGTAACAAAAACAGATAACACGGTCGCGGTGAATAGCCAAAACCCCACCCAAGACCCCTACGGGTGCGGCAAACTACCCGCCAAGTACCCGAAGCGTAGCAACCTCCCTCATCTCCATGAGTAGGCCACTCGACACTTCGGCATACCCGGTAGTTTGTGTACCCCCTCCATGGGTCTATCCTAGGAGCAAAAACAGTAAAAAGAAATTATACAATGACGGCTACAACCCCTTCCCGGTTGTGCGGCCATACAAATAATTATTACATCAATTTACAAATTTACATGAATTGCAAGAAAAGAAAACTCTCGTCTCACAACCCCCGGCTATTCACCCGCGACAATCCAACATATTTATATACACATTCCAGCACATTACAGATCACAGATTTGTATAACCCCCACTAATCGACATATAGCGATTAGTAGACGTTCAATACAAATATCACATTACAGAAAAACCCGTTAGCTCAAGTCTTTTAGAAGTTCGATCAAAAATACGGATTTTCGGGACCCCAAAATAAAATTTTCGTTCTGGAAAATCTGGGTTGAAAATACATATACTAAAAATCCCAAAATACCCCAATTAGCAAACTGCAAAAAATAAAACCCATGACCGAGTCAACTCGGCCGCGGTTCCGCGGCGGGAGCGTGCTCCCGCCGCGGAACCGCGGCGCTTTGATCGAGTCATGGGCCCAAATTTTTGCAGTTTCTTTAAAAAAGCTTGAGTCGATTTTTGGTGTATATTAAAAAAGTTTTCCAGCACTTTTAAAATCGACAGAAAGTTTAAAATTCCGGGGTTCGTTTCGGGACTTTTTCGTTGATCGATCTTCTAGTTACTTGCTAACATGTTAGATAGAGTTTAACTAGGCTCTGATACCACTGTAAGTCCATGCTACCTCTCCCGGTACTTTCGGGAATGCGGAATTTGGTAAAAAACGATTTTCTTAAAGATGGTAACATGGACCTAAAACCCGGATCTTGGTTAAACATCTATCTAACATCCTAACTATGAGTTTTAGCTACTCGGTTAGGGGGTTATACCTTGCTTGTCTTGAACTCCTTCGTCTTCAAAGCTCCGATGGTGGTCCGATGGCTTCTTCTCGTCGTCTCCGTACGCCGAAGATAGATCCACCTGAAAGCTCCAACCTTTAGCTCCTTCTTCGTTCTTTGAAGAAACTAGTTCACTTGGTTTGCTAAACCTAGTGAACTAGAATGAGTAGAGAAGAAATAGAATGGGATTTTATCTATGGTTCTTGATTCTCAACTCATGAGACAAGAGAACCATAGATCAAGAGAGGGAGCAAGAGGTTGAGGGTGAGAGCAAGAGGAGAGCTCAAGAACAAGAGAGAGAATGAGCAAGAAAGAATGAGCAAGTATTTTGTCTCTCACCCTCTCATAATCCAAAGCAATGATAACTCATCATATTAACAAAAGTCTTATGTGATGGTTAGAAGCAACCACAACCATATCATTTCATGCACTCATTTTACACAAATGAGCAAGTAAACAAAAGTCTTTGCCATGAAATGATGGCTATGGTTATCATGATGGTCAACTAGTCAAGCCTAAACAACCGGTCAACAAGTCAACAAAAGTCAACAAGTCAACAAAGTCAACAAGTCAACAAAAGTCAACAAGTCAACAACCATATCACCATAATACTTAATTAATATAATAGTTAATCACATATCATATTCTTATTAGGGTTGAGCATAAAGTCAAATAGTCAACGGTCAACTGTCAACAACCCTAATGAGAATCCGCTGCCTCTGCCTCCCTGTCAACTGTGCATACACACCCGCATCCGCGTTCCGAGGAACACGAATGCAAACTGGATAAATCCAATCCCATAAGGTACACTAGGATCTGGCTTAAACCAAAGCCCGCTAGTGTAAACTGTCCGGACACTGTACGTGCACAAGTGCACGGATGTGTCCGAACCCAGTCGCAAAACCATGCGACCTGTCGCAATACCATGCGACCTCTACTCTTTTGCCTAAAGGCGAAAAGCTTTCTGTGTGGGACTCTAAAGACTCGACACTATGCTGGCAGTGGGTTTAACCACAGACCGCAAGCGGCACTAGCTGTGCGTAACGGTCCCCAGGTAATGCCGACAAGAAGACGGACGAGGCGAAACCCATCTGAACTCCTACTGAGCCTGAGTGTGACATTCTCCGTACAGTCCGGTCTGTTCGTCTGATACATCGCATGGCGGGCCTAGGGGGCGGTAAACGTCAGTCCCCCAATAGCGGTACAAGTCGTGCCGGAGTGAAGCCCAATACACCCTGAGATAACACTGGAAACCTACCAGTATATCTCGTTTGCCCTGGCCAGGGACTACTCGTGTAATGGCTCTCCTAGACACAGCGCGATGTCAACCCCCAATACCGGGAGAGACGAATCCTGTCTAACCGTCACTGCCTCCAAGTGCTTCGGGACTGCACCCAACCACCACCTGTTTGCACGACTCCTTTGAGCCGTGGTAGGGTAGTGATCAAAGTACAGTGGGAACACACTCGAGGCGGAGTGACAGTGTCAAGTCAGCGGACTAAGCTGTACTCATGTCACCTGGGAACTGATAACTGACGATAGGTATAATACCAACTAGTCAGTTCCCGACGAGTCCTGTCCAGTGTACCCGTAACCTAACGAGCACCCGCATACTATCTCAAGTACGACGTACTGACGGCTGTGGGACAGACCGTCTCCCACACTGGGATGAGAAGCGCATGCGCTGGTCTACTCCGGAGTATCGATGCCCTGTCTCGATAGTCCTGCGACCAGGGACCTGAATAAGGATGTGCTTATAGATTACCCAGCCCCCACTAGTGTGACTGCCATCACAACGCTGGTAATCAAGCAAAGATCCTAAGGGCTCCACTAATGCGTATAAGTGATATACTGAAATAAACACAAGTACACATTGAAGTAGAAACAAACCAAGTAGCATACTACTATTTTGAGCAAGATTGTATATACAAGGTGAATATCCCAAGCATCCATTAAGTAATATACAAACTAGTATGATACAGTAATGGCCTCTAGGGCATATACACTAACAGAAACTTGTTTAAAAACTGGTAGATCTAGTTCTTGCTTTGTATAGCTGTATTCCTTGCAGAATATCCAGCACCTTATTCGATAAGGAAAGAGCCGAGATCCTTTCACCGGGAGTGACCTCTTTAGCAAAACAAGCAGATGCTACAACCCACTCGGTTTGTCTTTTGATTGCTTCTATAGTTTTTGCTTTGTATAGTGCTATTCGTGAAATATCCTGCATCTTATTCGATAAGGAAAGAGCCGAGATCCCTTCACCGGGAGTGACCTCTTTAGCAAAACTAGTAAAAGCCTCAAAAACATTCCTTTCAAAATCACTCGATTCTACAACGATATCAAGTTCATTACGCAAAAGGTTTTCATAAAAACTTGTCGTAGCCCTCCATCATTTCAAATAAGTACTAATTAGTATTCGTGCTACGTTTGTTGGCCTGCGTCAAGGCGTAGTGTGCGGTAGCTAACTAGTGCTTATCTACTGCATACGATACGATTGGATTAAGGTAGTCGTACGAATTTATTGGCCTGCGTCACGGGTCGTGCGGGTCAGTTTAATTCAATCATGAAATGTACGAATTGAACATGACTAGAGGACTATGGTTTGTTGGCCTGCGTCATGGTCATAGGACGCTAGGGGAAGAATATTATCGGGAATTTCAAGTGTTGAAATTTGCAATAAGATTACATACCTTCTATGCGATAGTTGGATCCCGATACCCACTGCGAGTAAGAGTTACTCCTAGGAGAGTTTTACACATTACAATTAGCCGATCATGTAGGTGTTTAGAAAGGTGTTAACGGGGTTACGCCCCTGGGAAAACGAGTTTTATTTTAATTAGGTCCGTGTAAATGCACGGGGAACCTCCTCAAAGTACCGACACTGGCCTGGCCGAAAGATTAGCGAACTTGTAGGGTGTAATTAATCCCGGCTAGTCTTACCTTTTAGGGTTTGAAGGAAGATTTGACTAAAACAGTGAGAGCCATTCTGATTAGATAAACTAATAACCAATCTAATCCTACAAGAGCGCACGCAGAGTGTTTTCTTCTTTCTCTCTCCTGGTAGCGACCATGTTACGCCTTAATTAAGATAATAATATGGATGCAGTGACCGAACCTGCTTATTATATTGAGCTAAGGAACGTTGGTTCCGCTCTATCTTATAATTGTTATAAGTCCGAGCAGGAGATAGGGGAATATCCGGATTCCCTTGCCACCCAATAGAAGAAAGTGCATGATGATGCATCTTCTTCGGGTGTGTTCATTACCAATAATTGTTTCTCAGTATCCTCTACATCCTTGGTATGTGATACCGGATCAGATTCCCACATATGTAAGAGTTACATGGGCTACAGACAGGTAGAGAACTGAGAATGCGTGATATGTCTCTAAGTGTTAGAGAATAGTGCAATTGTTGCAGCCAAATGAATTGGCAGATATCCCTTGTATTACCAAATGTTAAATACATTGATTCTGAACGAATGTTATTACGTACCGAACCTGATATACAACATTACATCGGTTTCTCTAATAAGTTAAAGAAGGATATAATTCTGTTTTAGAGGATAATGTTGTGAACATTTTCCTGAATCAAGAGTTGATTGGATCAGGCACGCTATATAATAGCATATACGTTGTAAATCAAACCACAGTTTAAAGTAATTAGAACACACTCAAGAGGAGTAGTTCAGAAATGAACGAATCCTTTTTGTGGCATTGTAGACTAGGTTATATCAATGCGACACGACCAGCTAAGTTACATAAGGATGAATATGAGAATCTGTTCGAATTTTTCATCTTATGCTACTTCCCAGTCTTATCTCAAAGGTAAAATGACCTATACTCCAATTACTCAAAACAGAGAAAGAGTTACTGAACTCTTTGGACGGATACATGATGATGTATATGGTCTTATGTCTACAAATGCCAAGGTTGGTTCTTCGTACTTCATTACATTCATCGACTATCTCTCAAGATTCGGACATGTGTTCCTGTTGAAACACGAGTCTGAGACTTTTGAGAAATTCAAGGAATATAAGCTTGAAGTTGAAGAACCAGACGTGTAGAAGTATTAATTCCTTCGATGTGATCGAAGAAGGGAATACTTGCGCATGGAGTTCCTGGAGTTTCTAAAAGGAGAATGCGATTCTCTCTTATCTTACTCCTTCGAGTACACCACATCACAACGGTGTATCGGGGCGGAGGTATCGCATCCTATGAGATATGCCGCACTCTATGATGTGTACTGCTGAGTTACCTAATTTCTTTTAGGGGTTATGCACTTGAGAAGCTGCATACCTATTGAATGGGGTTCCATCCAAATCAGTGCCTACCACTCTATATGAGATATGGAATTGTAAGAGACCATGTCTTAAACGAGTTTAGATAAGGGGTGGTCCGGCTTATGTTGAAAGGCAAAATCCAGACAAGCTCGAGGCAAGGTCAGTTTTGTATAAGTTTGTTAGGATATCCCGAACATTAGTGAGGGCATATCTTCTACCTAAATGAGGAGCAAAAGGTGTTTTGTTTCTCAGCATGCCACCTTTTTAGAAAATGAATTTCTTGTGAAGAAATTAGTGGCCATAAGGTAGAACTGGAAGGAGTTCCAGCTAGACAAACTAACAGCTGATGATTTGGTGAAACCAAAGGATTCAATAGTTTCCAACGAACCTCAGCCTCTCCGCGAATCTAGTAGGGTTCCTCATCTACATGAGAGATACTATGGTCTTCTCGGTGATAGTGGGAGCAAGGATTGCATCATGGTTGATGATGGCCCAACTTGGTTCAGGCAGGCCATCACGAGTGGCGACTCTGTGAAAAGGCTGGATGCTATGCGACCAAAGATGGAATCCATGTACACCAACAAAGTATGACTTTCATGTTACACCTGAAGGGGTAAAACCCATTGGGAGCAAATGGATCTTGAGAAGATTATTGGTGTAAAAGGAAAAGTTGAGACTTTCAAAGCTATGCATAAGTCCATCAGGATCAATGCAAGCATCGCGGAGTTGGAACATCTGTTTTGATGTGACAGTCAATGAGTTTGACTTCATCAAAAAGGTAGATGAACCTTGTATATACAAGTGGGTTGTAAAGAGTAAGGTTGTCTTCCACGTATTGTACGTAGATGACATACTCTTGATAAGAAATGGTTTCATATGCTACACTCGGTCAAGCTCCTTTTATAACGAGGATTCTCAAAGGGAGATCTGGATGATACCTACTACATCTTATGGATTAAGATCTATGGAGATAGATCTAAGTGGATATTGGGAGTGTCCCAAATCCAGGTACATTAACACCATAGTAAAGGGGTTTTGTATGGACGATTCTAAGCGTGGTGGTTCTCCTACTTACTCTGGAATCACTCTCTCCAAAAAGATGTCTTCCGAGACTGATTTAGAGAGAGCTCATGTGCAAGGGATACCCTATGCTTCGGCAGTAGGCTCTATCATGTGTACGATGTTATGTACCCGACCAGATGTAGCTAACTCACTAGGTGTAGTGATCAGGAATCAATCAGATCTTGGGAGAATCACTGGAAAGCTGTGGAAGACATTCTTAAAGAATGTTCTTGGTTCGAGCTTCCAGAGTGATAAGGTCGACTTAGAGTCAGTCACAGGCATTGTCTTTGTTAGTGTATATGCCCTAGGGGCCATTATTGTATCATACTAGATTGTATATTTCTTAATGGAAGCTTGGGGTATTCACAGTTGTATAAACAGTCTTCCTAAAAATGGTACTATGCTACTTGGTTTGTGTCTACTTTAATATGTGCATATGTTTCTTGTAACGTATCACTTATACATATTAGTAGAGCCCATAGGTTCTTTGCTTGATTACCAGCGTTGTGATGGCAGTCACACTGGTGGGGGCTGGGTAGTCTATAACCAACATCCTATACAAGTCCCTAGTCGTAGGATTATCGAGACAGGGCATCGATACTCCAGAGTAGACTAGTGTGTACGCTTCTCATCCCTGTTGGGAGATGGTCTGTCCCATAGCCATCAGTACGTCGTACTGGAGATAGTATACAGGTGCTAGTTAGGTTACGGGTACACCGGACAGGACTCGCAGGGGAGCTGTTGGTTGGTATTATACCCATCGTCAGTTAACAGTTCCCAGGTGACATGAGTACAGCATAGTCCGCAGACTTGACACTGCTACTTCGCCTCGAGTGTGTCCCACTGTTCCTAGATTGCTACCCTACCACGGCTCAAAGGAGGCGTGCAAACAGGTAGCAGTTGGGTGCAGTCCCGAGCACTTGGAAGCAGTAGTGGTTAGATAGGATTCGTCTCTCCCAGTATTGGGAGATGATATCGCGCCGTGTCAGAGAGCCATTACGCAAAGTCCCTGGCCAGGGCAAGCGAGATATACCGGTAGGTTCCAGTAGCTTCTCAGGGTGTAATGGGCTTCGCTCTGACACGACTTATACCGCTATTAGGGGACTGACGCTTGCCGCCCCTTAGGCTCGATATGTGATAATCTTAGACGAACAGACCGGACTGTATGGAGATTGTCACATCAGGCTCTGTGGGAGTTCGGATGATTTTCCTCATCGGCCTTCTTATCGACATCTACCTTGGGACCGTTACGTACAGCTAGTGCAGCTTGCGGTCTGTGGTTAAACCCACTGCCAGCATAGTGTCGAGTCTTTAGAGTCCCACACAGAGAGTTTCCCTGCTCCAGGCGAAACGATATAGAGGTCGTATGGTTTTACGACAAGGGTTCGGACGCATACGTGTGTTTACGCACGTACGACTTTTCGGACAGTTTTTTCTAGCCGGCTTTGGTTTACGCCAGATTCTAGTATCAGGTTATTGGATTTATACAGTCTAAAGTTTTTCCGTGTTTTCACGGATTGGAGGGGAGTTCTCGTAATTTGTCGGGAAGCTTCTAGAAGAGTGGTGACTTAGGGGGGTAAGGTGGCATTTCATTAAATAAGATTAGTGACTCATTTGTGTGATTCATCCATGTCATTAATGCATCATAAATGCTTAATGACTCATGGAGATGAATCACTCATAGATATTTATGAAGCATGGTTGTTAATTCTATTATTTCATTTTTGGATAACTAAATAATGTTTCATATATATTATGATAGATCATTATCTCATTTCATTATCATCTTCACCTTCTCTCTCCTCAAGCTCTCTCATTCTTCAAACCCTAACCCTAACCTCTCATGAGTTGAGATCAAGGGTTAGCTAGACTAATATATCCATAACCTCACTCTATATTCCCTAGGTAGCTTAGATTAGCACTTTAAGCAACCTAATTATCTCAAGTTTGCGATTAAGCTTGGTGTAGGAGCTTTCGGGTGGATCGTATTTGACTCGAGGAGGCCGTAGAGGTGCCGATGTTCCAAGGAGCCAACGAGGAGTAGAGGACAGCGATGAAGACCCGAAGGACATGTAACGTGAGGTATAACTTCGAATCCGAGTAGTTAAACCTCTAGTTGATAGTTAGCAATGGTTTAGATACGATTCATGCGCTCAAGTCCGTGTTACGAAGTTTTGATAATCGTTTTTCATATATTCCGTCTCCCCGCAAGTTCGTGGGGTGCGTGACATGGACTTACAGTGGTATAAAAGCCAACTAAACCATTACTAGCTTGTTAGCAACTGATTAGAATCTCGATCGTCAGAAAACACGAAAACGAAACCCCGGAAATCCCAAGTTTCTGTTAATTTTAAAATTGTCTGAAAAATTATTTGACATACCTTAAAATTCACAGCAGGGAAATATAAGAATACTAGGAAAATACGAGCACACAACTCGACTTTACGGCCGCGAAACCGCGGCCAAATAGTGCTTTTGGTCGTGGATCCGCCGCCGAGTCAACTCCGAGTTGACTCGGATTTTCTTTGTAATTCATTATTTTTGGTGTTTTGTTTTCTAGTATGTTCTATTTCTGCCCAGGTTACTTCAGTGCAGGTTTGCTTTTGGGGTAGACACGGATAATGGTGATCGATCGATATTCTAAGATATTTGCTAATTGGGTTTTTATCTGTAATGTTTAATGTGTTCGTAAACCTCCCCTAAAAGCTAGTATGTCGGTTGGCAGGGGGTTGCACATTTCTGTAATGTTTACTGTTTGTGTATATGAATTGTGTGGGACTGTTATGATGATTAGCCAGGGTTTGAGATGTGTTTAATATTCATTCATTCAATGTAAATGTAATATGATGTAATATTCTTTTGCGGGGCACATCCAGGTTGCGGTTGTAGCCACCGTTGTATTATTTCTTTTTACTGTTTTTGCTTCTAAGATAGACTCAAGGTGGGGTACACAAACTACCGGGTACGTCAAAGTGTTTAGTGGCCTACTGACGTTGTTGAGGGAGACCGCTTCACTTCGGGTACTTGACGGGTAGTTTGCCGTACCCGTAGGGGTCTAGGGTGGGGTAATGGCTATTCATCACAACTGTGTAATCCATCTTTTATTGTAGGCTCAAAGAAAATGCGGATTGCTAGTAAATCCAATAAAGTTCATCTGTGATCTGGAATGCTTATTATTGCGTCTGACGAATGTACAATATCTATATATGATAGCTATTAGACGTCACTTATGTTTTTCACCCGCGCTAGCCCAACCCCCGCTCTGTCGTTAGTTAAGTAACCTAACGGGTGATGACGGGACCCAGTGGCGAATGCGGATGGCATAAGAGGACGTGGTATTTTCGTTCATTTCTCCAACGATAGGATAAATGATGGGACGCATTATTATAATGCAAAGAAAATAAACCAAAGTTCAATCGTTGGAACAAATTTAAAAGAAACCACTCGGTTATTTTAAAAGATCAGAATTTTTAATTACGGAGCTTTAACCACTCCTTTTAAAAAGTATCAGGTTCCTTCGATTATATCAAGTTCACTACGTTCACGGTTTTGCCAAAACCAGTCGTAGCCCTCCGTCATTTCAGTTAAATATTCAGTAGTATTCAAGCTATGTATTTTGACCTTCGCCAAGGCATAGCGATTGGTAGCTGTTGGATATTTATCTGTAGCATAGATAGATGCGTTGGTTTGGGACAGTCGTACTACTATTTTGGCCTTCGTCAAGGGTATGTACGGGTGGGTTCAAATTAACCAGGATAATGACAGGTATAACTTGACATGTGACTTATGATATGTTGGCCTTTGTCAAGGTCATAAGAGCATGGGGCAAAAATATACATCGGGAATTTCTAAAGAAACTGAAATTTGCAGAGAGATGCATACCATTTTGGAGTTTGATGAATGTTGGTAGGATTCCTTCAACATTATCATACGATGATATTTTGGATCCCGATCCTGCTGTGAGTATATACTACTTATCAGGAGATTCGCCACTTAACGATCAATGCTATAAACCAAGTAGGTGCCTAGAAAGGTGTCAGCGGGGTTACGCCCCCAGAGAAAAGAGGTTATTTAATTAAGGAACTTTGTAAAAGCGTTAGAAAACCTCCCTCGAAGTATCGACACTAGCCTGGCTGAACGGTTAAGCAAGTATTGTACGGTGAGAATAGTCCTGGCTAATTTTTCTTTTATGGTTTGAGAAAGGATTCGAGAAACAGTGGGAGCCATCCTGTTTAGATAAATTAATAACCACTCTAAACTTGCAAGAGCATCATGCTAATAGTGTTTTTATTCTCTCTCTCTCTTAATTGCAGCGACCTTGTGACCACACATAGGTTACATCAAGATAATAATTTGACTGAATCTGACTTATATGACTGGCAAAAGTCTGTCCAGATGTCCTTTGCCTATAACAAGCTGGACCAAACTAATGAGGGACATTCCTATTGTTATGGGATTGGGCATTGGCAGAATGATTGCAGGGCTTTAGAAGCCAGTAGCCAGGATACGAAGCATGTCGTGGCTTCGACTTCGGGTGTGTTTATGATAGAGAACTGTATGTCAGTTAACCCTACTTCCTGAGTATTGGATACCGGATCAGGTACTCACATCTGTAATTCATTACAGGCTCTGAGAAACCGTAGGGTTATCGGGATAGGTGATATGACCCTCACAGTTGCTAACGGAATAAGCATGAACGCTAGATCCGTAGGGGAATATCATCTTGGAATGACAACTGGGCAGATATTGATTCTGCGTAACTGTTTTTATGTACCAGGTACGACTTGTAATATCATATCTGTACCCTTACTATCTAAGGAAGGATATGATTTTACTTTTACAAGAGATGTGGTTCACATCCACCTAAATCAAGTTATGATTGGGTCAGGTATATTAGAAAACGGAATATACGTATTAAATCATGCTCAGATTTTCAGTGTCCAGAACGCACTTAAAAGAAAGTTTCCGGAAACAAATCAGGCTTTCTTATGGCATTGTAGACTGGGTCACATCAATGAGAGAAGATTAACAAAGTTACATAGAGAGGGATACTTGGATCCGTTCGAGTATCAGTCTTATGCCACTTGTGAATCTTGTCTCATGGGAAAGATGACAAAGACTCCGTTCACTGGACATGGAGAAAGAGCAAGCGAGCTCTTAGGACTCATATACAGTGACGTGTGTGGTCCAATGTCTACACATGCGCGAGGTGGTTATTCCTACTTCATTACTTTTACGGATGATTTCTCTAGGTATGGACATATCTTCTTGATGAAGTATAAATCCGAGGCCTTTGAGAAATTCCAGGAAAAGAAGAATGAAGTGGAAAACCAAACAGGCAAAAGTATCAAGACACTGAGATCTGATCGAGGTGGTGAATACTTAAGTGCCGAGTTCCTGGGTTACTTAAAAGAGAATGGAATTCTCTCTCAGCTAACTCCTCCATACACACCACAACACAACGGTGTATCGGAAAGAAGGAATCGAACCCTATTGGATATGGTTCGTTCCATGATGAGTAAGGCTGAGTTACCGCGATCTTTCTGGGGTTATGCACTAGAATCAGCTGCATATCTTTTGAACAAAGTTCCAACCAAAACTGTGCCTACCACACCATATCAGATGTGGAGTGGGAAGAAACCCTGTTTTCAGTACCTGAAGACATGGGGATGTCCAGCTTTTGTAAAAAAGCAGCATCCGGACAAGCTCGAGGCACGCTCAATACTGTGTAAGTTTGTGGGATACCCAAAGTGTAAGTGCACGGCGGCGTCCCGGCCGTCTATCCGAGGCCAAAATACGGAAACGACAATTTTCTATAACTGTTAAACCGGCACCACCACGAACAAAAATCCTGGATTGGGCCATTAATCTAATCCTAGCTAACTAAACAACGGGTAGAGAGATATACCGAGCGATCCGTGACCTCCTGTCTTCTCGCCGTCGTCCCGATCTCCTCGCGGAATCTCCGGTCTCCACCTCCTCGCCGGAAGAGCACCACGTCGCCGGCTTCTTTTACGGGCTCCCACCACTGGACCGAGGCAACTCGAGCACGAAGTTGGCGAGCCGACGTGCCTAAGGATGCTGTAGGTTATCTGTAGAATGCTTTGTCTCATTTGGGGTTGCTAGAAGTTGCTATTTAGTGGAGGAGAAGGAATGAACTTTTGGAGGAGGAGCTATATCATTTTTGCAAAGCCAAAAGAACAATTTTTGCACCCCAAAAATTTGGGACAGCCCTATACTTGGCCGACCATGGCTCCTTGAGAGAATGAGAGGGGAGAGTATGAAAAAAAAATGGGGTAGCCACAAGAATAATGCAAGAGAGAATTATATGAGATCATGAGAAGAAATCATCACTAGGAAAGTCCAACACTCAACCAACCAATCATAACTCCAAAAGGTCAAGCCATCATGAACCATCATGAACTAAGAAGTCAATGTGATGGTGGAACTATCATGACACAACAATATGCAAAGACCACCTCCAAATTGCTAATTTGCACAAATGCAAATAAGCCCTCCTCCACCAATCTTCAGCCAATGAAAGATACAAAGAAAAATGGCTGAAACGGAAAACAAACTGGCAACCCCCAAAAACTGCTCCCGTAATAAATTACAGGAAAACCCCGCTACTGTATATACATACCCGCATTTGTATTCCGACCGAATACAAATGCAATGAGACAAAATCTACACTGTACTATACTAGGATCCGGCTTATACCAAAGCCGGCTAGTATTATCCGTCCGATCATGATCCGTGCAATACCGCATGTACATGATCGAACCCTACCATATCTCCATACGGCCTCTACAGCGTTTCGCCCGAAACTTGAGCAACTGTCTGTGGGGGACTCTAAAGACTCGTCAATACTATAGCTGTGGATTTAACCACTAGCACGTCCGAGGTATTAGCCATACGTAACGGGCTACCAGCTATTGACCAAAAGGGACGTCGATGAGCGAACTCATCCTGGCACCCTACTGAGCCTGTCAGTGACAATATCCGTACAGTCCGGTCCGTTCGTCTGTGAGCATCGCATGCTGGGCCTAGGGGGTTGGTAAAAGTCAGACCCCCAAAAGTGGTACAACTCGTGTCGGAGTGTAGCCCAGAACACCCTGAGATACTACTGGAATACCTACCAGTAAATCTCCTGCCTTGGCCAAGGACTTCGTGTAAGGGCTCTTCTAGACACAGCGCGACCTCACCCCCAATACCGGGAGAGACGAACCCCTGAAGATCCGCTCACTGCCTCCATATGGCTCGGGACTGTACCCAACTAAAACCTGTTTTCACGTCTCCTTTGAGCATGGTAGGGTAGTAATCAAAGTACAGTGGGAACTCACACGAGACAAATGACGATCCTCAGGTCGATGAACTAACCTGTACACATGTCACCAGGGAACTGCTATCTGACGTCAGGTATAAGACTAACTAGCATGTTCCTGGCGAGTCCTGTCCGGTGTACTCATAACCCAATGAGCACCTGTATACATCTTAGGTGAACCAACTGACACCAGTGGCTTGTGAGACCGGCCACCGCCCCTCGTCGGGGTCTCGACTGTATACACTAGTCTACTCTGGAGTATCGATGCCCTGTCTCGAAACTCACATGACTAAGGACCTTTTAAGGATGTGCTTATAGACTACCAGCTCCTACGTATATGATCGCCCTCATACTGCTGGCAGTCAAGCATGAATCCTAGGGGCTCTATCAACGTGTAAAAGCGACCTATCAGGTCACCTAAAGCAGTACACGATGATAAAGATAAACCAAATAGCATACTATCATCTTGAGTAAGACTGTCCTACTGGGATAGGTCCTCCCTCAATCATTGCAATCACGTGCCTGTGATCCAACAATTGACTCTGAGGGCACTATCTCCAACAGTCTCCCACTTGCACTCAAGGCTAATTATTGCGATGTCGCATACTCACAGCCCGTGTGATACCGAACACCCAACTCCTCTACTAATCAGTCTCACAAAACCCGTTTGCGAAACTATTGCGTTCGAGGAATAGCCTTAGTGAGTGGATCCACTGTGATGTTTCTTTCTATGTCTCTCTTAATTTCATGTTCGCGGAGAAACCCATCTCCCGAAATGAGCAATACCTGTCTTAGAATGTGTCTGGATGTCTGATGGGACCTAGCTCATAAATGAACTCCAAATCCAAACTACTTAGACTGTATCGTCAACTGAACTTAATCAATATCCTGCGCCATGGCTCCCTCAGTATCCGCCTGGACCACCTATCCAAAATACTGCCCCTCGTCAGAGGGAAAACTATAACTCTAACAACCTCTCTGTCATCCAGGTCACCTTGGAAGCTTGGAACGATAACTGTCTCCCAAAAGAGGCTGTCGTTATCATATCCATAGAACATCCACTTATGTTCTAAAACTGCTTCCGATCGTTTCTCCAGGATTGGATCAACATATTGCATCTACTGCAAAAAACAACATCTGGTGTGGTACTTGACATCTCATGATTGACTCGATTGCCAAAGCAAGTGATCTGTCAATCATGCACATCCCTCTCCCTTTTAGTCAGTAAGACACCATTAGAGAGGGTGACTCCATCACCTGCAGGTACACTACCGTGCCAGGAGTCGTCCATTCTAAAACACCTTCAGAATGCTGTCTAAGTACCCAGATTGGGAAACTACCAAAATCTAGATCTAAAACCATAGATCTAGTAACCAGAATGTCTGATATAATATCCAAGTCCTATGTGGAGAAACCACAGTGTGACAACCAAAGTATAACCGAACGTAGTATAGGAATATCACTTCCTACTCTGTGTATGTCATCCAAATGCCAGGACATCACACCCTACTACCTTCTTAACAGATCCATCCCCTATTCTGATGAAGTTAAATCTATGACTGTCACATCAGAAATAGAAGATCTATCTCCGCTATATCCGCTTTAGTCTATAAATAGACATAAGCCACTTGTCCACCAATGCTTCCGCTGCTCCCACTGACTACGACAACCCTATGGCAGAGTCATATACACGCACACTTCTAAAGCTAGTTTAGAACGACGCTATACTCATCCTCCTGCCGGGTCTCGCAGCCTGGAACAACAGCAATGGCAAGTCTGGGTAAACAAGAACCTCCCTGTCACCGTCCTTGAGGCTACCGGAGTACCTCTCGGGTGCCTGAGGTTACCCACCGTATCTGCGGAGTGGCCAATGGAATGTCAAACCAGATTGAATCTTTAGGTTCTTATCAAATCTTCAACAATCGTTTGCGGTTCTGGAATCACTTCCAGTTCTACCATCCTCCCACTACTGTTTTCTGAAAAAATCCATTTTTGTTAAAACTGTGGCGAGTTAAGAACAATATCACTATTGATCTTCCAGATGGTAGAAAGTCAACCCTCGTCATAGCCTGGGTCAACCCACAAAAAGCCATTACAGAAACGTGCCTTGAGTTATCCAGAGTCTGGTTTTAAGCATAAGCCGGAAAACTCCCCATACCTTAACATCGTTAAGATATGAACTGATCTATATCCAATATAGAACCAGAGGCACTGGTTTAATTGAACCAGATTCAAATCATACAGCTGTCTCCAGTGCATGTCAACTAAATGTATGGAGGCCGATCAGCGTTACTCAACTTAGGAGTGCTTCCACTTATGAGTAACCTGAAAGAGAAGCAAGCTCTCTTAATCATTACTTGTCAACTGAATACCATACACAAGCATCTACATCTTCGATCACCTTGAAGAATCCCGATACTTGCAACACCCGGTTCTCTACTTTACTCTTATATCTATAACTTCTCCAAACTTAGACCCTGTGTTTCTACGAAACACCTGTCTAAGAACTAGAGAAGTCATAAGTAAACCGAATATAGTACGAGCACTAACCCCTCTGTCCTAATGGACAATGGACAACATGCAATACTCTGTATAAGTCCCTTTAGTCTAATAACTCATTCCTTGTGTGTCGTAGGTTGAAAACTGTACTTATGATTAAGAAGAATTACACCGCTGTTCAATACTCTTTACCTAACCATCCACTGATATAGGTAAATGTTATAGACATAATTTCAAAAAGGTATATCTCACTCTATAAAAATAGACGTACAGATATATCAATTTGAAATTGGTGCATAACAACGGATATTCAAAACCAAATATTTGCCGTCCGGCAAACAACCCAGGTGACTTCCTCAAATATCACCGATTACAACGAATCCCGATATAATGGGGATGATCATCCAATTCCCAATAACTTACTCCCACTCATCATCTGTAAAACCATACAGATGTGAGAATCATACCTAGTAAATACATACCTTGGAGCAAGTGTCTAATTGGGAAATCAGTTTTCTTTTAACAGTACACAGTGAAACTGAATCATTGAAATGTTTCGATGGGGTATCCTGGTATTCCTAGTAACGCCTCTTCGATTATCAGATTCACAACTGTAACCGTATATTTCTATTCCATCTCTCCACATCCCTTCATATGTCTTTAGTCATTACCTTCTGCACACCCCTTTAGGCCAAATGGTTTTCTTCCTTCCCTACCGTTCGCCACCAGCCCATGGTTTGGAAGAAGACTATCCAATAAGAATAATGGGTGTACTGCCCTAATCCTAGGAGCACTCGCAATGCGAGAGAAGATGAAGATAAAAGACAACCGAATAAACCTTATTCCTATTTCTCCTGAACCAGAATCCATCCCCGAACTGGAACAAGTTCTTTTCGAGTTCGTATATAACCATACGATGGAGTATCCAATAAACTGTGGATCTTCGTAGTGATACGGAGTGTCCTGGAGAAGTAAAAAGGTGAAGTGGGAGTGGTAATGAAATACTTGGTTTGGTCGTGAATAGCAGTCGCAGTTTACTTTGCCCTCTTACTAATCCCTTGATATGTCTTTACTTAATACCTTCTGTACACCATCGTTATGCTAATTGGTTTTCTTCATTCCCCACCGTTCGGCACCATCCTAAGGTTTGGAAGAAGACTATCCAATTTGCGTAAAAGGTGTACTATCTCCTAAACCAAGGTGTACTCGCAACCTGAGAGAAGGTAAAAGGAAAAGACAACTGAATAGTCTTATTCGTTTTCTCCAGAACTGGAAACCATTCTCGAATAAATTCCATCGAGTTCGTATATAACCATACGATAGTTTTGTCCAATGGAAGTGGACGTTCGTAGTAATACGGGTTGTCCTGGAGAAAAGGGTAAAAGTAGGAGTGGCAATGAGGTATGCAACTCTGACAATCCAAAAGCCAGTATTTAAGAAGGTTCGGTTAATTTTGGTCTCTGAGTCATAGTCTAGGGTCGGGTCAATGGTCGCTACCAAAGAGAGAGAGAAAAGAAACACTCAGCGTGCATTCTAACCTCGATCAGAATGGTTACCAATTTATCTAATCTGGAAACCTCCCACTGTAACCTCAAATTCTCCTCCAAACCTAAAAGAAGAATTAGTCGGGGTCACCCGAGGAGTAAACCAACTCATCAGTGGAATCGGGATCCAACTATCATCGCATGATAACGTGACGGAATCCGCTCACGTTATCACACTCCAGATGGTATGCGCATATCTGGCAAGTTTCAGTTTCTTTAGAAACTCCCGATGTGATTTTTGCCCCATGCTCTTATGACCTTGACTTTGGCCAACAAATCATAAGTCACATGTCAAGTTCTACCCGTCATTCTCCAGGTTAATTTGAACCCACCCGTACCTACGGTAAGTCTACGGTAGCGTCCCGGCCGTCTACAGACGCCATATGCGGAACAAAAACTTTTTAACTGGCGCTATCGTATACTTTCACCCGGATCTGCCATTATTGCTAAACTAACAAACAGTAAAGAGTGTAGAAAGGTTATACCGAACGATCTGAGTCCTTCGTTCTTTAACCATCATCCCACGCTCCGTTGCGGCTGCTTCGATCTCGTCGATCTCCGATCTACTCGTCCAGGTGGCACCACGTCAACGATTCTTTAAACGAGCTCCTGCCTCTCACTCGAGGCAACTCGGTCGTCAAGTTTGCTAAAAGAGACGACCAAGATTGATATAGAGAATGGGTAGAAGACTTTGTCTCGTTCTGTCCAAAACTATGGACGAACAGTTAATGAAGTTGCCAATTGATTCGGGTGATGGAATAAAATGAGCAATGAAATTTCCATACACCCCAAAATCTATCATAATCTTTTACAACTATCAAGTGAGAGTGAGAGAGGGGGGGAAGGGGCCGGCCATATATAGGAAGGGGGGTGAGTGTAGGAGGGAAGAGGGTGACCACAAAAGAAAAATATCATGTGTGAACACAAAGTGTGAACACAAAGTGTGAACACAAAGAAAGCAACAAATGAAAACTCAACACCATTCAACCTAGTCACCTCTTCTAGAAACTTCTAGAACCTTCCACACTCATTTCAAGAAAAGATAAATCCGTCTTTAACCGAATGTTAAAAGACGGCTGATAGAAAACTGGAAACCGGCAACTTCCAAAAATGATCCCGAAACGAATTTCAGGATAACCCTGTAACTGTATAAATATACCCGCATTTGTATTACGACCGAATACAAATGCAACTGAGACAAAGATATTATATCTACTCAATATAATACTCGGATCCGGCTTAAACCAAAGCCGACCGTATCATCTGTCCGAAATCTGACACGTGCGTAAACGCACGTGCATTTTCCGAACCCTGCCATAAAACCATACGGCCTCTACAACGTTTCGCCCGAACTTGGGAAACTGTCTGTGGGGAACTCTAATGACTCGTCAGTACCTTGGCAGTGGGTTTAACCACAAACCGTCAGTGGCACTAGCTATGCATAACGGCTGCCCATGGACTGACCTCAAGGGAGGCCGATGAGCGAACTCACCCGGAAACCCTACTAAGCCTAACAGTGACAATGTATATACAGTCCGGTCCGTTCGTCTATGAGTATAGCATATCTGCCTAGGGGGCTAGTAACATCAGACCCCCAATAGCAGTATAAGTCGTGTCGGAGTGTAGCCCAATAACACCCTGAGATACTACTGGAGTACCTACCAGTAAATCTCCTGCCACGGCCGTGGGCTATGTGTAATGGCTCTCCTAGACACAGCACGATCTCGCCCCCAATACCGGGAGAGACGAATCCCCTGCCGATCCGCTCACGTGCCTCCATATGGCTCGGGACTGTACCCAAAAACTACCTGTTTGCACGACTCCTTTGAGCCGTGGTAGGGTAGAAATCAAAGCACAGTGGGAACTCACACGAGACAAATGACGACCTCAGGTCGATGAACTAACATATACACATGTCACCAGGGAACTGCTATCTGACGATATGTATAATACCAACTAGCAGATATCCGGCGAGTCCTGTCCGGTGTACTCATAACCCAATGAGCACCTGTATACATCTTAGGTGATCCAACTGACACCAGTGGCTTGTGAGACCGGCCACCGCCCTTCGTCGGGGTCTCGACTGTATACACTAGTCTACTCCGGAGTATCGATGCCCTGTCTCGAAACTCCCACGACTAGGGACCACAATTAAGGATATGCGTATAAACTACCCAACTCTCATATATATGATCGCCATCATACAGTTGGTAGTAAAGCAAGATCCTAAGGGCTCTATCAAAGTGTAACATGTAATCATTCACCTGAACATGTACACGACTGATAAAGGCAAACCAGATAGTATACTATCATCTCGAGTAAGACTGTCCTACCGGTATAGGTCCTCCGCAATCATTGCAATCACGTACCTGCGATACAATAATTGACTATGAGGGCACTATCTCCAACAATCTCCCACTTGCACTCAAGACTAATTATTGCGATGTCGACTACTTACAGCCCGTGTGAAACCGAACATCCAACTCCTCTACTAATCAGTTTTACAAAACCCGTTTGTAATACTTTTGTGTTCGAGAAATAGCCTCAGTGAGTGGATCCGCCTAGATGTTTCTTTCTATATCTCTCTTAATCTCAAGTTCGCGGAGAAAGCCATCTCCCGAATTTAGTAATACCTGTCTTAGAATATGTCTGGATATCTGATGGGACCAAGTTCATAAATGAACTCTAAATCCAAACTTCTTAGACTGTATCGATCACTGAACCTAATCAGTATCCTGCACCAAGCCACCCACAGTATCCTCTTGGACCACCTGTCCATAATACTGTCCCTCGTCAGAGGGAAAACTAAAACTCTGACAATCACTCTGTCATCCACGTCACCTTTGAAGCCTGGAATGATAATCGTCTCCCGAAGGAGGCTGCCGTCATCAAATCCGTAGAACATGTACTTATGTTCAAAAACCGCTTCCTTATGTTTCTCCAGGATTGGATTAATACAAACTTATCGCATTAAGTGCAAAAACAATATCTGGTGTGGTACTTGACATCTCATGATTGACTCAGTTGCCTAAGCAAGTGATCTGTCAATCATGCCCATCCCTCTCCCCTTTAGTCTGTAAGACACCTTTAGAGAGGGTGACTCCATCACCTGCAGGTACACCACCATGCTAGGAGTCATCTATTCTAAAAACCATTAGAATATCTGTCAAAGTACCCACATTGGGAAACTACCCAAATCTAGATCTAAAACCATAGATCCAGAAACCAGAATGTCAAATATTATATCCATATCCTGTCTGGAGAAACAACTGTGTGACGACCACAGTACAACCGATCGTAGTATAGGAATTTTACTTCCTACTCTATGTATGTCATCCAGATACCATGACATCACAGCCTACTACCTTCTTAACAGATCCATCCCCTATTCTGATGAAGTCAAACCCATGACTGTCACATCAAAATTAGATGATCTATCTCCGCTATAACTGCTCTAGTCTATAAATAGACATAAGATACTTGCCCACTGAGCTTCCACTACTCCCACCGACCACAACAACCCTCATACCGGGTCTCATAGCCTGGAACGACGGTAGTGTCAAGTCTGGGTAGATAAGAACCTCCCTGTCACCGTCCTTGAGGCTACCGAAGTACCTCTCGGGTCTCTGAGGTTACCCACCATATCTGCGGAGTGGCTATTGGAATGTCAAACCTGATTGAATATATAGGTCCTATTAAATTTTCCGTAATCGTTCGCGGTTCTGGAATCACTTCCAGTTCTACCATACTCCCACTACTGTTTCTGAAAAAGATCTATTTTACTAAAACTGTGGCGAGTCAAGAACAATATCACTATTGATCTTCCAAATGGTAGAATATCAACCCTCGTCATAGCCAGGGTCAACCCACAAGCAGCCATTACAGAAACGTGCCCTGAGTTATCCAGAGTCTGGTTTTAAGCATATGCTGGACAACTCCCCGTACCTTAACATCTTATAAGGTATGATCCATTCTATATCCAATATAGAAACTTTAGCACTTAATTTAATTGGAACCAGATTCAAATCATGCAGCTGTCTCCAGTGCATATCAACTTAATGGAAAGAGGCTAATCAGCATTACTCAACTTAGGAATCCATCCAATTATGAGTAACCTGAAAGAAAAACAAGTTTCTCAAAACCATTACTATCATCTGAATACCAATCACAAGAATCTACATCTTCGATCTATTTGAAGAATCCCGATACTTGTGATACCTGGTTCTCTACTTTATTCTTATACCCACAACTTCTCAAAACTTAGACCTTGTATTTCTACGAAACACTTGTCTAAATACTAGAGAAGTTATAAGTAAACAGAACATAGTACGAGGACCTACCCCTTTGTCCTGATGGACACTTGGACAACATACAATACTCTGTATAAGTCTGCTGAGTTGAACAACTCATAACCTGTGCGTCGTAGGTTGAAAACTGTACCCTGGCGATTTCCTCAAATATCACCAATTGCAACGAATTCCGATATAATGAGGATAATTACCTAATTCCCAATAACTTACTCCCACTCATCATCTGTAAAACCATACAGATACGAGAATGAAACCTGGTAAATACATACCCTTGGAGTAAGTATCTAATCGGGAAAACAGTTTTTCTTTAACAATGCACTGAAACATGAAAATGTTTCGTAGGGATATCCTGGTATTCCAAGTAATGCCTCTTCCATAATCCAATTCATGACTTTAACCGTATATTTTATTGCCATCTCTCCAAATCCTTTTATTTGTCTTTAGTCGTTACCTTCTGTACACCTTCGTTAGGCTAAATGGTTTTCTTTCTTCCCTACCGTTCGGCACCAGCCTATGGTTTGGAAGAAGACTATCCAGTAAGCATAATAGGTGTACCCTCCTAAACCAAGGAGTACTCGCATCTTGAGAGAAGGTGATGATAAAAGACAACTGAATAATACCTTATTCCTATAAAGGTGAAATAGGAGTGGCGATGAAGTACGAGGTTTGGTCGTGAATGATAACAGTCGCAATTTACTTTGCCTTCTTTCTAATCCCTTTATTTTGTCTTTACATATTACCTTCTGCACACCCTACTTAGGCTAATTGGTTTTCTTCATTCCCTACCTTTCGGCACCTGCCTATGGTTTGGAATAAGACTATCCAATAAGCGTAATAGGTGTACTCTCCTAAACCAAGGAGCCCTCGCAACCTGAGAGAAGGTGATAATAAAAGACAACTGAATAAACCAATTCTATTTCTCCTGAACCTGGATCCATCCTCGAAGAAGTCCCTTCGAGTTCGTATATAACCATACGATGGATCTATCCAATGGAAGTGGATGTCCGTAGTAATACGGGGTGTTCTGAGAAATACAAAGGGTAAAAGAAGGAGTGGCAATGACTTATGTAACTCAGACAATCCAAAAGCTAGTATTTTAAGAAGCTTCGGTCAACTTGGTCACTGAGTCATAGTCTAGGGTCGGTCAAAGGTCGCTGCCAAAGAGAGAGAGAAAAGAAACACTCTGCGTGCACTCTAACCTAGATCAGAATGGTTATCACTTTATCTAATCCGGAAACCTCCCACTGTTCTGTCAAATTCTCCTCCAAACCTAAAAGAAGAATCAATCGGGATCACCCGAAGAGTAAACCAACTCATCAGTGGGAATCGGGATCCAACTCTCATCGCATGATAACGTGATGGAATGCATCCACGTTACTCATACTCCCGAAGGTATGCGCATACTTGGCAAGTTTCAGTTTCTTTAGAAACTCCCGATATGATTTTTGCCCCATGCTCTTATGACCTTGGCTTTGGTCAAAATATCATAAGTCACATGCCAAGTTCTACCCGTCACTATCTTGTCAATTTGAACCCACCTGCACATGCCCCTGACTTTGGCCAATCGGCAAAATGACTGTCCCAAACCAACTCGTCTATCTATGCAACAAATGAATACCCAGCAGCTACCAAACACTATGCCTTAACTTTGGCTAAAATGCATAGCTTGAATACTACTGAATACAGAAAAGAAATGACGGAGGGCTACGGCTGGTTTTTGGCGAAAAACCTTTAACGTAGTGAACTTGATATCGCTGAAGGAAACTGATAGCTTTTTATAAAAATATTGTGGCGAAAACCTTTGCTAAAGAGGTCATTCCCGGTGAAGGGATCTCGGCTCTTTCCTCGTGGAATGAGGTGCAGGATATTCCATTGAATACCGCTATGCAAAGCAATATGTAATCGACTATAGTGAAGTTATTACCCTGACGCAAACTTTTGCCCAAGGGGTCAGTCCCGGTGAAGGGATATCGGCCCTTGCCCCGTCGAATGAGGTGCAGGATATTCTACCGAATACCGCTATGCAAAACAAAAGGAAACGTTTTTGCAATAACACCTTTTAAATTTGTTCCAACAACTGCAAACAGGTTTGTTTTACTTTTCATTGATCAGAATCAATGCAGTCCTATCAATAATCACACCAGAAAAGAACGAAAATAAAATGTACGTATATGCCATCCGCATTTGTCACTGGGTCCCATCATCACCCGTTAGGTTACGTAATTAACGACAGAGCAGGGACTGGACTAGCGCGGGTGTAAAACATATACAACATCTAATAGTATATAAACCAATATACCATAATCGCTCTAGGCGTGATAATATGCAACATTACAGAAAAGTAATAAGCATCACAGAACAATACAGATAATCTGGGATCCCCGGGTTTCACAGAGCCGCTGCTGAAACCCGACGTTCCCCTGTCGTGTAGATAGCCTGTGCAATGAAACCTAGACCCCTATGGGTGCGGCAAGTTACCCGCCAAAACCTGAAGCGAGGCAGCCCCCTACAACAAAGTGAATGGACCACCCAGCACTTCATGGAATCCGGTAATCTTGGGCACCCCTCCTTGGGTCAACCTGTACCCCCTACGAGTGCGGCGAATAGTCTGCCAATTCTAGAGTGAGGCCCCTCTGCCTCTCAAAGCCATGAGATGCGGACCCGTTGCCCCCCAGAACCCGGCTATCCGTGCACTCCGTCGCGAGGCAAAACCTAGTACTGTAATGAATAATAGTACAACAGGTACATCGACCGCAACCTGGTCGTGCCCCAAAAGAATATTATACAACAGGCAGTGACGGCAGACCACAAGTTGGACGCTCGCCCTGCAATATAAAATGTACAAATAAATCCAAACTGCACTACCATTGCACGCTGCTATCCACCACGACAAAACCGCAACATAGAACATCAACGCGAATGTCACGTTCGCAAACCCGTCTAAAAGAACTATAGCAATCAGACGCGGTTTACCGATCAAATGACATTCCCGGTCGGAGATATAATATAAGCACTGTAAACTAATGTGTTTAAATTTCGATCGACTAAATATCACGAAGTGGGCCCTACGAACAACTGGTGAACAGTAACAAAAACTGGGCCCAAACGATATATACCAAAAACCCCAAATTCCAACAGAGAAGACACTGTGCAAATTTGGTGCACTGATTCAATAGAACGGCTGCAGATGCGCAGCCAAACCATGGGTTTGGCCGCGATTCCGCGGCAGTTTGGTAGAATCACGTGCTCAAATTTGGTCGGTGTGCTTCTGAAAGCCTGCACAACATTCTGTGATATGTAGAATAATTTTAGGACATCATTTAAAATCGACAGAACTGTGAAGCTTGAAAATTGTGTTTTTCGATATCCGGTTCGATCGATGTTTTAAACGCGTTACCACAAGTTAGTATAGCAAAATGGTGAGGCTCTGATACCACTGTAAGTCAACGGTAGCGCCCCGGCCGTCTACAGACGCCAAATCCGGAACAAAAACTTTTTAACTGGTGCTATCGTATACTTTCACCCGGATCTGCCATTATTGCTAAACTAACAAACTGTAAAGAGTGTAGAAAGGTTATACCGAACGATCTGAGTCCTTCGTTCTTTAACCATCATCCCACGCTCCGTTGCGGCTGCTCCGATCTCGTCGATCTCCGATCTGCTCGTCCAGGTGGCACCACGTCAACGATTCTTTAAACGGGCTCCCGCCTCTGACTCGAGGCAACTCGGTCGTCAAGTTTGCTAAAAAAAGACGACCAAGATTGATGTAGAGAATGGGTAGAAGACTTTGTCTCGTTCCGTCCAAAACTATGGACGAACGGTTAATGAAGTTGCCAATTGATTCGGCTGATGGAATGAAATGAGCAATGAAATTTCCATACACCCAAAAATCTATCATAATCTTTTACAACTATCAAGTGAGAGTGAGAGAGAGGGTGGGAAGGGGCCGGCCATATATAGGAAGGGGGGTGAGTGTAGGAGGGAAGAGGGTGACCATAAAAGAAAAATATCATGTGTGAACACAAAGTGTGAACACAAAGAAAGCAACCAATGAAAACTCAACACCATTCAACCTAGTCACCTGTTCTAGAAACTTCTAGAACCTTCCACACTCATCTCAAGAAAAGATAAATCCGTCTTTAACCGAATGTTAAAAGACGGCTGATAGAAAACTGGAAACTGGCAACTTCCAAAAATGTTCCCGAAACGAATTTCAGGATAACCCCGTAACTGTATAAATATACCCGCATTTGTATTACGACCGAATACAAATGCAACTGAGACAAAGATATTATATCTACTCAATATAATACTCGGATCCGGCTTAAACCAAAGCCGACCAGTATCATCTGTCCGAAATCTGACACGTGCGTAAACGCACGTGCATTTTCCGAACCCTGCCATAAAACCATACGGCCTCTACAACGTTTCGCCCAAACTTGGAAAACTGTCTGTGGGGAACTCTAATGACTCGTCTGTTGGAGATAGTGCCCTCATAGTCAATTATTGGATCGCAGGTACGTGATTGCAATGATTGCGGAGGACCTATACCGGTAGAACAGTCTTACTCGAGATGATAGTATGCTATCTGGTTTGCCTTTATCAGTCGTGTACATGTTCAGGTGACTGATTGCATGTTACACTTTGATAGAGCCCTTAGGATCTTGCTTTACTACCAACAGTATGATGGCGATCATATACGTGAGAGTTGGGTAGTTTATATGCATATCCTTAATTGTGGTCCCTAGTCGTGGGAGTTTCGAGACAGGGCATCGATACTCCGGAGTAGGCTAGTGTATACAGTCGAGACCCCGACGAGGGGTGGTGGCCGGTCTCACAAGCCACTGGTGTCAGTTGGATCACCTAAGATGTATACAGGTGCTCATTGGGTTATGAGTACACCGGACAGGACTCGCCGGGAATCTGCTAGTTAGTACTATACCTATCGTCAGATAGCAGTTCCCTGGTGACATGTGTACAGGTTAGTTCATCGACCTGAGGTCGTCATTTGTCTCGTGTGAGTTCCCACTGTGCTTTGATTTCTACCCTACCACAGCTCAAAGGAGTCGTGCAAACAGGTAGCTTTTGGGTACAATCCCGAGCCATATGGAGGCACGTGAGCGGATCGGCAGGGGATTCGTCTCTCCCGGTATTGGGGGCGAGGTCGTGCTGTGTCTAGGAGAGCCATTACACAAAGTCCATGGATATGGCTGGAGATTTACTGGTAGGTACTCCAGTAGTATCTCAGGGTGTTATTGGGATACACTCCGACACGACTTATACTGCTTCTGGGGGTCTGACGTTACTAGCCCCCTAGGCGGATATGCGATACTCATTGACGAACGGACCGGACTGTATATACATTGTCACTGTTAGGCTCAGTAGGGTTTCTGGATGAGTTGGCTCATCGGCCTCCCTTGAGTTCGCTCATCAGCCTCCCTTGAGGTCAGTCCATGGGCAGCCGTTACGCATAGCTAGTGCCGCTGACGGTTTGTGGTTAAACCCACTGCCAGGGTACTGACGAGTCATTAGAGTCCCCCACAGACAGTTTCCCAAGTTCGGGCGAAACGTTGTAGAGGCCGTATGGTTTTATGGCAGGGTTCGGAAAATGCACGTGCTTTTACGCACGTGTCCGTTTTCGGGCAGATGATACTGGTCGGCTTTGGTTTAAGCCGGATCCGAGTATTATATTGAGTAGGTATAATATGTTTGTCTCAGTTGCATTTGTATTCGGTCGTAATACAAATGCGGGTATATTTATACAATTACGGGGTTATCCTGAAAGTCATTTCGGGATCACTTTTGGAAGTTGCCAGTTTCCAGTTTTCTATCAGCCGTCTTTTAACATTTGGTTAAAGACGGATTTTTCTTTTCTTGGATGAGGGTGAGTCATGCTTCTAGAAGGTTCTAGAAGGTTCTAGAATTTGGTGAGGTGTCTTGTGACTCATGCTTTGATTTTAACCATTTCTTGTTTAGCTAAAGATATTATTTTGTGTTCACATTATGATATTTATCTTATGGTTACTCTTCCCTCTCCTACGGTCACCCCCCACTCCTATAAGTGGCCGGCCCCCTCTCTCTCCTCACTCTCTGACTTGATGTTTTATTTGGAGAAAAAGATTATGATAGTATTTGGGGTGCATGGAATTTTACAGTTCATTTCATTCCATCACCCAATTCCCTCGGCAACTTCATTAACCGTCCGTCCACAGTTTTGGACGGAACGAAACAAAGTCATCTACTCATTCTCTACATCAATCTTGGTCGTCTCTTTTGGCAAACTTGACGACCGAGTTGCCTCGAGTCAGAAGCGGGAGCCCGTTTAAAGAATCGGTGATGTGGTGCCACCTGGACGAGCAGATCGGAGATCGACGAGATCGGAGCAGCCGCAACGGAGCGTGGGATGATGGTTAAAGAACGAAGGACTCGGATCGTTCGGTATAACCTTTCTACACACTTTACAGTTTGTTAGTTTAGCAATAATGGAAGATCCGGGTGAAAGTATACGATAGCGCCAGTTAAAAAGTTTTTGTTCCGCATTTGGCGTCTGTAGACTGCCGGGGCGCTAGCGTAGACTTACAGTGGTATCAGAGCCTCACCATTTTGCTATACTAACTTGTACTAACGCGTTTAAAACATCGATCGAACCGAAAATCAAAACTCGCATTTTTCTTGCTTGACAGTTTCTGTTGTTTTTAAACGGTGTCCTAAAAATATTTCACACATCTCAGAAAACTGTGCAGGCTTTTCTAAGAACCACGACAAAATTTGGGGACATGAATCCACCAAACCGCCGCGGAAACGCGGCCAAACCCATGGTTTGGCCGCGCATCCGCGGCCACTTGGTGAGCTCATGCTCCCAAATTTGTACAGTGGGTTCTCTGTTGGATTTTGGGGTTTTTGGTAAATATCGTTTTGGCCCAGATTTTGTTACTGTTCACCAGTAAGCAGTGGGGCCCACTTCTTGATATTTGGTCGATCGAAATTTAAACATGTTAGTTTACAGTGCTTACATTATATCTCCGACCGGGAATGTCATTTGATCGGTAAACCGCGTCCGATTGCTATAGTTCTTTTAGACGGGTTTGCGAACGTGACATTCACGATGATGTTCTGTGTTGTGCTGTGATGTTGCGGATTTGTCGTGGTGGATAGCAGTGTGCAAGGAGTAGTACAGTTTGAGTTTATTTGTACATTTGATATTGCGGGGCGAGCGTCCAACTTGTGGACTGCCGTCACTGCCTGTTGTATAATATTCTTTTGGGGCACGACCAGGTTGCGGTCGATGTACCTATTGTACTATTTTTCATTACTGTACTAGGTTTTGCCCCGAGACGGAGTGCACGGATAGCCGGGTTCTGGAGGGCAACGGGTCCGCATCTCATGGCTTTGATAGGCAGAGGGGCCCCACTCTAAAATTGGCAGACTATTCGCCGCACTCGTAGGGGGTACAGGTTGACCCAAGGAGGGGTGCTCAATTTACCGGATTCCGTGGAGTGCAGGGTGGTCCATTCACTATGCTGTAGGGGACTACCTCGCTTCAGGTTTTGGCGGGTAACTTGCCGCACCCGTAGGGGTCTAGGTTTCATTGCACAGGCTATCCACACGACAGGGGAACGTCGGGTTTCAGCAGCGGCTCTGTGAAACTCGGGGATCCCAGATTATCTGTATTGTTCTGTGATGCTTATTACTTTTCTGTAATGTTGCATATTATCACGCCTGGAGCGATTATTGTATATTGTTTAATATACTATTAGATGTTGTATATGTTTTACACCCGCGCTAGTCCAGTCCCCGCTCTGTCGTTAGTTAAGTAACCTAACGGGTGATGACGGGACTCAGTGACGAATGCGGATGGCATATACGTACATTTTATTTTCGTTCTTTTCTGGTGTGATTGATTGATGGGACTGCGTTGATTCTGATCAATGCAAAAAAAAGGTAAAACAAACCTGTTTGATATTGTTAGAACAAATTTAAAAAGTATTATTGCAAAGACGTTTACATTTGTTTTGCATAGCGGTATTCAGTGGAATATCCTGCACCTCATTCGACGGGGCAAGGGACGATATCCCTTCACCGGGACTGACCCCTTGGGCAGAAGTTTGCGTCAGGGTAATAACTTCACTATAGTCGATTACAAGTTGCTTTGCATCACGGTATTCAGTGGAATATCCTGCACCTCATTCCACGAGGAAAGAGCCGAGATCCCTTCACCGGGAGTGACCTCTTTAGCAAAGGTTTTTCGCCATTATATTTTAAAAAAAAAAGCAATCAGGTTCCTTCAACGAGATCAAGTTCATTACGCTAAAGGTTTTTCGCCAAAAACCAGCCGTAGCCCTCCGTCGTTTCTTATGGATGGTCAGTAATATTCAAGCTATGTTTGTTGGCTTTCGTCAAGGCATAGTGTTTGGTAGTTGCTGGGGTATTCATTTGTTGCATAGATAGATGTGTTGGTTTGGGACAGTCGTATTACCTTGTTGGCTTTCGTCAAGGGTATGTACGGGTGGGTTCAAATTAACAAGATAATGACGGGCAGAACTTGACATGTGACTTATGATTTGTTGACATTCGCCAAGGTCATAAGAACATGGGGTAAAAATCATATCGGGAGTTTCTAAAGAAACTGAAACTTGCCAGGCATGCGCATACCTTCTGGAGTGTGATAACGCGAGTGGATTCCGTCACGTTATCATGCGATGAGAGTTGGATCCCGATTCCCACTGATGAGTTGGTTTACTCTTCGGGTGATCCCGATTGATTCTTCTTTTAGGTTTGGAGAAGAATTTGACAGGACAGTGGGAGGTTTCCGGATTAGATAAAGTGATGACCATTCTGATCTAGGTTAGAGTGCACGCAGAGTGTTTCTTTTCTCTCTCTCTTTGGCAGCGACCTTTGACCGACCCTAGACTATGACTCAGTGACCAGGTTGACCGAACCTTCTTAAAATACTGGCTTTTGGAATGTCTATGTTGCATAAGTCATTGCCACTCCTTCTTTTACCCTTTGAATTTCTCAGAACACCCGTTTTACTACGGATATCCACTTCCATTGGATAGATCCATCGTATGGTTATATACGAACTCGAAAGGACTTCTTCGAGGATGGATCCAGGTTCAGGAGAAATAGAATTGGTTTATTCAGTTGTCTTTTATTATCACCTTCTCTCAGGTTGCGAGGGCTCCTTGGTTTAGGAGAGTACACCTATTACGCTTATTGGACAGTCTTATTCCAAACCATAGGCTGGTGCCGAAAGGTAGGGAATGAAGAAAACCAATTAGCCTAAGTAGGGTGTACAGAAGGTAATATGTAAAGACAAAATAAAGGGATTAGAAAGAGGGCAAAGTAAATTGCGACTGTTATCATTCACGACCAAAACCGCGTACTTCATCGCCACTCTTATTTCACCTTTAAAGGAATAAGGTATTATTCAGTTGTCTTTTATCATCACCTACTCTCAAGATACGAGTACTCCTTGGTTTAGGAGAGCACACCTATTATGCTTACTGGATAGTCTTCTTCCAAACCATAGGCTGGTGCCGAACGGTAGGGAAGGAAGAAAACCATTTAGCCTAACGATGGTGTACAGAAGATAACGACTAAAGACAAATAAAGGGATTTGGAGAGATGGCAATAAAATATACGGTTGAAGTCATGAATTGGATTATGGAAGAGGCATTGCTATGAATACCAGGATACCCCTACGAAACATTTTCATGTTTCAGTGTATTGTTAAAGAAAAACTATTTTCCCGATTAGACACTTACTCCAAGGGTATGTATTTACCAGGTTTCATTCTCATATCTGTATGGTTTTACAGATGATGAGTGGGAGTAAGTTATTGGGAATTAGGTGATTATCCTCATTACATCGGAATTCGTTGTAATTGGTGATATTTGAGGAAATCGCCAGGGCACGGTTTTTAACCTACGACGCACAGGTTTTGAGTTGTTTGACTCAGCAGACTTATACAGAGTATTGTATGTTGTCCAGTGTCCATCAGGACAAAGGGGTAGGTCCTCGTACTATGTTCTATTTACTTATAACTTCTCTAGTATTTAGACAAGTGTTTCGTAGAAATACAAGGTCTAAGTTTTGAGAAGTTGTGGGTATAAGAATAAAGTAGAGAACCAGGTATCACAAGTATCGGGATTCTTCAAAGAGATCGAAGATGTAGATTCTTGTGAATGGTATTCAGATGATAGTAATGGTTTTGAGAAACGTGTTTCTCTTTCAGATTACTCATAATTGGATGGATTCCTAAGTTGAGTAATGCTGATTAGCCTCTTTCCATTAAAGTGATATGCACTGGAGACAGCTGCATGATTTGAATATGGTTCCAATTAAATATGTGCCAAAGTTTTCTATATTGGATATAGAATGGATCGTACCTTAAAAGATATTAAGGTACGGGGAGTTGTCCAGCTTATGCTTAAAACCAGACTCTGGATAACTCAAGGCACGTTTCTGTAATGGCTGTTTGTGGGTTGACCCTGGCTATGTCGAGGGTTGATATTCTACCATTTGGAAGATCAATAGTGATATAGTTCTTGACTCGCCACAGTTTTAGTAAAATGGATTTTTTCAGAAAACAGTAGTGGGAGTATGGTAGAACTGGAAGTGATTCCAGAACCGCGAACGATTACGGAAAATTTAATAGGACCTATATATTCAATCAGGTTTGACATTCCAATAGCCACTCCGCAGATATGGTGGGTAACCTCAGACACCCGAGAGGTACTCCGGTAGCCTCAAGGACGGTGACAGGGAGGTTCTTATCTACCCAGACTTGACACTACTGTTGTTCCAAACTATGAGACCAGGCAGGAGGATAAGTATAGCGTCGTTCTAAACTAGCTTTAGAAGTGTAAGTGTATATTATTCTGCCAGAGGGTTGTCGTAGTCAGAGGGAGCAGCGGAAGCTTAGTGGGCAAGTAGCTTATGTCTATTTATAGACTTGAGCAGTTATAGCGGAGATAGATCATCTAATTTTGATGTGACAGTCATGGGTTTGACTTCAATCAGAATAGTGGATGGATCTGTTAAGAAGGTAGTAGGGTGTGATGTCATGGTATTTAGATGACATACACAGAGTAGGAAGTAAAATTCCTATACTACGATCGGTTGTACTGTGGTCGTCACACAGTTGTTTCTCCAGACAGGATATGGATATAATATTTGAAATTCTGGTTTCTGGATCTATGGTTTTAGATCTGGATTTGGGTAGTTTCCCAATGTGGGTACTTTGACAGATATTCTAATGGTTTTTAGAATAGTTGACTCCTAGCATGGTAGTGTACCTGCAGGTGATGGAGTCACCCTCTCTAAAGGTGTCGTATAGACTAAAGGGGAGAGGGCTGTGCATGATTGGCAGATCACTTGCTTAGGCAATTGAGTCAATCGTGAGGTGTCAAGTACCACATCAGATGTTGTTTTTGCACTAGATGCAATAAGTTTGTATTAATCCAATCCTGGAGAAACATAAGGAAGCAGTTTTAGAACATAAGTGGATGTTCTACGGATTTGATGACGGCAGCCTCTTTCGGGAGACGGTTATCATTCCAGGCTTCAAAGGTGACATGGATGACAGAGTGATTGTCAGAGTTATAGTTTTCCCTCTGACGAAGAGGGACAGTATTATGGACAGGTGGTCCAAGAGGATACTGTGGGTGGCATGGTGCCGGATACTGATTAGGTTCAGTGATCGATACAGTCTAAGAAGTTTGGATTTGGAGTTCATTTATGAACAAGGTCCCATTAGATTTCCAGACATATTCTAAGACAGGTATTACTCGATTCGGGAGATGGCTTTCTCTGCGAACTTGAGATTAAGAGAGATATTGAAAGAAACATCTAGGCGGATCCACTCACTGAGGCTATTTCTCGAACACAATAGTTTTACAAACGGGCTTTGTGAAACTGATTAGTAGAGGAGTTGGATGTTCGGTTTCACACGGGCTGCGAGTAGTCGACATCGCAATATTAACCTTGAGTGCAAGTGGGAGATTGTTGGAGATAGTGCCCTCATAGTAAATTATTGGATCGCAGGTACGTGATTGCAATGATTGCGGAGGACCTATACCGGTAGAACAGTCTTACTCGAGATGATAGTATGCTATCTGGTTTGCCTTTATCAGTCGTGTACATGTTCAGGTGACTGATTGCATGTTACACTTTGATAGAGCCCTTAGGATCTTGCTTTACTACCAACAGTATGATGGCGATCATATACGTGAGAGTTGGGTAGTTTTTATGCATATCCTTAATTGTGGTCCCTAGTCGTGGGAGTTTCGAGACAGGGCATCGATACTCCGGAGTTGGCTAGTGTATACAGTCGAGACCCCGACGAGGGGCGGTGGCCGGTCTCACAAGCCACTGGTGTCAGTTGGATCACCTAAGATGTATACAGGTGCTCATTGGGTTATGAGTACACCGGACAGGACTCGCCGGGAATCTGCTAGTTAGTACTATACCTATCGTCAGATAGCAGTTCCCTAGTGACATGTGTACAGGTTAGTTCATCGACCTGAGGTCGTCATTTGTCTCGTGTGAGTTCCCACTGTGCTTTGATTTCTACCCTACCACAGCTCAAAGGAGTCGTGCAAACAGGTAGCTTTTGGGTACAGTCCCGAGCCATATGGAGGCACGTGAGCGGATCGGCAGGGGATTCGTCTCTCCCGGTATTGGGGGCGAGGTCGTGCTGTGTCTAGGAGAGCCATTACACAAAGTCCATGGCCATGGCAGGAGATTTACTGGTAGGTACTCCAGTAGTATCTCAGGGTGTTATTGGGCTACACTCCGACACGACTTATACTGCTTTTGGGGGTCTGACGTTACTAGCCCCCTAGGCGGATATGCGATACTCATTGACGAATGGACCGGACTGTATATACATTGTCACTGTTAGGCTCAGTAGGGTGTCTGGATGAGTTGGCTCATCGGCCTCCCTTGAGTTCGCTCATCAGCCTCCCTTGAGGTCAGTCCATGGGCAGCCGTTACGCATAGCTAGTGCCGCTGACGGTTTGTTGTTAAACCCACTGCCAGGGTACTGACGAGTCATTAGAGTCCCCCACAGACAGTTTCCCAAGTTCGGGCGAAACGTTGTAGAGGTCGTATGGTTTTATGGCAGGGTTCGGAAAATGCACGTGCGTTTACGCACGTGTCAGTTTTCGGGCAGATGATACTGGTCGGCTTTGGTTTAAGCCGGATCCGAGTATTATATTGAGTAGGTATAATATGTTTGTCTCAGTTGCATTTGTATTCGGTCGTAATACAAATGCGGGTATATTTATACAGTTACGGGGTTATCCTGAAAGTCGTTTCGGGATCACTTTTGGAAGTTGCCAGTTTCCAGTTTTCTATCAGCCGTCTTTTAACATTTGGTTAAAGACGGATTTTTCTTTTCTTGGATGAGGGTGAGTCATGCTTCTAGAAGGTTCTAGAAGGTTCTAGAATTTGGTGAGGTGTCTTGTGACTCATGCTTTGATTTTAACCATTTCTTGTTTAGCTAAAGATATTATTTTGTGTTCACATTATGATATTTATCTTATGGTTACTCTTCCCTCTCCTACGGTCACCCCCCCACTCCTATAAGTGGCCGGTCCCCTCTCTCTCCTCACTCTCTGACTTGATGTTTTATTTGGAGAAAAAGATTATGATAGTATTTGGGGTGCATGGAATTTTACAGTTCATTTCATTCCATCACCCAATTCCCTCGGCAACTTCATTAACCGTCCATCCACAGTTTTGGACGGAACGAGACAAAGTCATCTACTCATTCTCTACATCAATCTTGGTCGTCTCTTTTGGCAAACTTGACGACCGAGTTGCCTCGAGTCAGAGGCGGGAGCCCGTTTAAAGAATCGGTGATGTGGTGCCACCTGGACGAGCAGATCGGAGATCGACGAGATCGGAGCAGCCGCAACGGAGAGTGGGATGATGGTTAAAGAACGAAGGACTCGGATCGTTCGGTATAACCTTTCTACACTCTTTACAGTTTGTTAGTTTAGCAATAATGGAAGATCCGGGTGAAAGTATACGATAGCGCCAGTTAAAAAGTTTTTGTTCCGCATTTGGCGTCTGTAGACTGCCGGGGCGCTAGCGTAGACTTACATCGTCAGTACCCTGGCAGTGGGTTTAAGCACAAACCGTCAGCGGCACTAGCTATGCATAACGGCTGCCCATGGACTGACCTCAAGGGAGGCCGATGAGCGAACTCACCCGGAAACCCTACTGAGCCTAACAGTGACAATGTATATACAGTCCGGTCCGTTCGTCTATGAGTATCGCATATCTGCCTAGGGGGATAGTAACGTCAGACCCCCAATAGCAGTATAAGTCGTGTCGGAGTGTAGCCCAATAACACCCTGAGATACTACTGGAGTACCTACCAGTAAATCTCCTGCCACGGCCGTGGGCTATGTGTAATGGCTCTCCTAGACACAGCACGATCTCGCCCCCAATACCGGGAGAGACGAATCCCCTGCCGATCCGCTCACGTGCCTCCATATGGCTCGGGACTGTACCCAAAAACTACCTGTTTGCACGACTCCTTTGAGCCGTGGTAGGGTAGAAATCAAAGCACAGTGGGAACTCACACGATACAAATGACGACCTCAGGTCGATGAACTAACATGTACACATGTCACCAGGGAACTGCTATCTGACGATATGTATAATACCAACTAGCAGATTCCCGGCGAGTCCTGTCCGGTGTACTCATAATCCAATGAGCACCTGTATACATCTTAGGTGATCCAACTGACACCAGTGGCTTGTGAGACCGGCCACCGCCCCTCGTCGGGGTCTCGACTGTATACACTAGTCTACTCCGGAGTATCGATGCCCTGTCTCGAAACTCCTACGACTAGGGACCACAATTAAGGATATGCGTATAAACTACCCAACCCTCACGTATATGATCGCCATCATACAGTTGATAGTAAAGCAAGATCCTAAGGGCTCTATCAAAGTGTAACATGTAATCATTCACCTGAACATGTACACGACTGATAAAGGCAAACCGGATAGCATACTATCATCTCGAGTAAGACTGTCCTACCGGTATAGGTCCTCCGCAATCATTGCAATCACATACCTGCGATACAATAATTGACTATGAGGGCACTATCTCCAACACCTACCCTTGACTTTTGCCAACAAGGCAGTACGACTGTCCCAAACCAACGCATCTATCTATGCTGCATATGAACACCCAATAGCTACCAAACACTGTGCCTTGACTTTGGCCAACAAACATAGCTTGAATACTATTGACTATCCATATGAAACGACGGAGGGCAACGAATGGTTTCTGGCGAAAACCTTTAACGTAATGAACTTGATATCGTTGAAGGAACTGGATAGCTTTATAAAAATATAGTAACGAAAACCTTTGCTAAAGTGGTCACTCCCGGTGAAGGGATCTCGGCTCTTTCCCCGTAGAATGAGGTGCAGGATATTCCAACTGAATACCACGATGCAAAGCAAAAGTAATCGGCTATAGTGAAGTTATTGCCCTGACGCAAACTTCTGTCCAAGGGGTCACTCCCGGTGAAGGGATCTCGGCCCTTGCCTCGTCGACTGAGGAGAAGGATATTCCAACTGAATACCACTGTGCAAAACAAAAGTGAACGTCCTTGCAATAACAGCTTTTTGAAAAATGTTCCAACAACATCAGATTAGGTTTGTTTTTAACTTTCATTGATCCGAATCAACGCAGTCCCATCAATTTATCCCACCAATAAAGAACGAAAATAATGACGTACGTATATGCCATCCGCATTCGCCACTTGGTCCCGACATTACCCGTTAGGTTAGTTAACTAACGACAGAGCGGGGACTGGACTAGCGCGGATGCAAAACATATACAACATCTACTAGTATATATATATCAATATATAATATTTCGCTCAAGGCGTGATAAAATGCAACATCACAGAAATGTAATAAGCATCACAGAACAATACAGATATCTGGGATCCCCGGGTTTCACAGAGCCGCAACTGAAACCCGACGTTCCCATGGTCGTTTTGATAGCCTGTGCAATGAAATCCTAGACCCCTACGGGCGCGGCAAGTTACTCGCCAAAACCTGAAGCGAGGCGGCCCCCTTCAGCAACGTGAATTGACCACCCAGCACTTCACGGAATCCGGTAACTTGGGCACCCTTCCTGGGTCAACTTGTACCCCCTATGAGTGCGGCGAATAGCCCGCCAATTCTAGAGTAAAGCCCCTTCCGTCTCAATGCCATGAGATGCGGGCCCGTTTCCCTCTAGAACCCGGCTATCCGTGCACCCCTCCATGGGGTAATCCTAGTACAGAAAGTAAAATATACATACAACGGGTACATCGACCTCGACCCGGTCGTGCCCCAAAAGAATAATATACAAACAGGCAGTGACGGCAGTCCACATGTCGGACGCTCGCCCCGCAATATCAAATGTACATATAAAACAAAACTGTACTACCACTGCAACCAGGCTATCCTCTACGACCAATCCGCAACATCACAGCACAACACAGAACATCAACGTGAATGTCATGTTCGCAAATCCGTCTAACCGGGCTATAGCAGTTAGACAGGATTTACCGATCAAGTGACATTCACGGTCGCAGATATAATGTAAATACTGTGAACTAATGTGTTTAAAATTTTCGATCAATCAAATTTACCTAAGTGGGCCCCCAAGCACTACTGTAGCACTTAAAGAAATTCTGGGCCCAAAAAGAATATTCCAAAACCCCTATTTTCATGTCCAAGGGCCTCTGTAAAATTTTGATACGCTGAACAGTGAAAATGGAGGCGGAACCGCGGCCCAAGCATGGGTTCGGCAGTGGTTCCGCGGTAGGGTAATGGGTTCTGGCGACCAAATTTTACCAGAGTTCTTATACTTCCCTGCACATCATTCTGCAACTACCTGAAAAAATTTTGGAGCCAAAAAAAAAATTCGACAGAAACTGATGCACATGAAAACGCGGTTTTTGGAATTTTGTTCGATCGGAAATGTAAACACATTAGACAAAGCTAGACTAGGTTAATGGCGTAGCTCTGATACCAGTGTAAGTGCACGGCGGCGCCCCGGCAGTCTATCCGAGGCCAAAATGCGGAAACGACAATTTTCTATAACTATTAAAACGGCACCACCGCGCACAAAAATCCCGGATCGGGCCATTAATCTAATCCTAGTTAACTAAAGAACGGGTAGAGAGATTTACCGAGCGATCCGTGTCCTCCGGTCTTCTCGTCGTCGTCCCGATCTCCTCACGGAATCTCCGGTCTCCACCTCCTCGCCGGAAGAGCACCATGTCGCCGGCTTCTTTTAAGGGCTCCTATCTCTGGACCGAGGCAACTCGGGCACGAAGTTGGCGAGCCGACGTGCCCAAGGATGCTGTAGGTTATCTGTAGAATGCTTTGTCTCATTTGGGGTTGCTAGAAGTTGCCATTTAGTGGAGGAGAAGGAATGAACTTTTGGAGGAGGAGCTATATCATTTTTGCAAAGCCAAAAGAACAATTTTTGCAGCCCAAAAATTTGGGACAGCCCCTATACTTGGCCGGCCATGGCTCCTTGAGAGAATGAGAGGGGAGAGTATGAAAAAAAATGGGGTAGCCACAAGAATAATGCAAAAGAGAATGATATGAGATCATGATAAGAAATCATCACTAGGAAAGTCCAACACTCAACCAACCAATCATAACTCCAAAAGGTCAAGCCATCATGAACCATCATGAACTAAGAAGTCAATGTGATGGTGGAACTATCATGACACAACAATATGCAAAGACCACCTCCAAATTGCTAATTTGCACAAATGCATATAAGCCTTCCTCCACCAATCTTCAGCCAATGAAAGATACAAAGAAAAATGGCCGAAACGGAAAACAAACCGGCAACCCCCAAAAACTGCTCCCGTAATAAATTACAGGAAAACCCCGATACTGTATATACATACCCGCATTTGTATTCCGACCGAATACAAATGCAATGAGACAAAATCTACACTGTACTATACTAGGATCCGGCTTAAACCAAAGCCGGCTAGTATTATCCGACCGATCATGATCCGTGCAATACCGCATGTACATGATCGAACCCTGCCATATCTCCATACGGCCTCTACAGCGTTTCGCCCGAAACTTGAGCAACTGTCTGTGGGGGACTCTAAAGACTCGTCAATACTATGGCTGTGGATTTAACCACTAGCACGTCACAGGTATTAGCCATACGTAACGGGCTACCAGCTATTGACCAAAAGGGACGTCGATGAGCAAACTCATCCTGACACCCTACTGAGCCTGTCAGTGACAATATCCGTACAGTCCGGTCCTTTCGTCTATGAGCATCGCATGGCGGGCCTAGGGGGTTGGTAAAAGTCAGACCCCCAAAAGCTGTACAAGTCGTGTCGGAGTGTAGCCCAGAACACCCTGTGATACTACTGGAATACCTACCAGTAAATCTTCTGCCTTGGCCAAGGACTTCGTGTAAGGGCTCTCCTGGACTCAGCGCGACCTCACCCCCAATACCGGGAGAGACGAACCCCTAAAAATCCGCTCACTGCCTCCATGTGGCTCGGGACTGTACCCAACTAAAACCTGTTTGCACGTCTCCTTTGAGCGTGGTAGGGTACTGCTATCAAAGTACAGTGGGAACTCACACGAGACAAATGACGATCCTCAGGTCGATGAACTAACCTGTACACTTGTCACCAGGGAACTGCTATCTGACGTCAGGTATAAGACCAACTAGCATGTTCCCGGCGAGTCTTGTCCGGTGTACTCATAACCCAATGAGCACCTGTATACATCTTAGGTGAACCAACTGACACCAGTGGCTTGTGAGACCGGCCACCGCCCCTCGTCGGGGTATCGACTGTATACACTAGTATACTCTGGAGTATCGATGCCCTGTCTCGAAACTCCCACGACTAAGGACCTTTTAAGGATGTGGTTATAGACTTCCAGCTCCCACGTATATGATCGCCCTCATACTGCTTGCAGTCAAGCATGAATCCTAGGGGCTCTATCAACATGTAAGAGCGACCTATCAGGTCACCTAAAGCAGTACACGATGATAAAGATAAACCAAATAACATACTATCATCTTGAGTAAGACTGTCCTACAGGGACAGGTCCTCCCTCAATCATTGCAATCACGTGCCTGTGATCCAATAATTGACTCTGAGGGCACTATCTCCAACACAAAGAACTCCATGGGGTATTTTTTCTATTACGCAGAGGAACAAAAGGTTTTCGTTTCTCGTAATGCCCATTTTCTAGAATATCGGTTTTTAGAAAAGGAAACAAGTGGGAGCGAAATAGAACTGGAAGAAATTCCAGAACCACAAACTACTACTGAAAGTATGGTAGAACCAGAGGTTTCAGAAGAACCGGACATCCCAACGCCACTCCGTAGGAGTAGTAGGCAATCTCATCCACCCGAGAGATGCTACGGTTTTCTCATAGACGGGGATAGAGAGGATTGCACTATTGACTATGATGAGCCTACTAGCTTACAGCAAGCCATTCAGGGCGGCGACTCGGTAAAATGGCTAGATGCAATGCGGACCGAAACGGAGTCCATGTACACTAACAAAGTATAGACTTTGGACGTTGCTCCAGATGGGGTAAAACCCGTAGGATGCAAATGGATCTTCAAAAAGAAGATTGGTGTAGATAGACAGGTTAAAACCTATAAGGCTAGACTTGTTGCGAAGGGTTTCCGTCAAAGACCTGGTTTGGACTATGACGAAACCTTTTCTCCAGTGGCTATGCTCAAATCCATTCGGGTCCTTCTTGCTATTGCTGCCTTCCACGATTATGAAATCTGGCAGATGGACGTAAAGACGGCCTTTCTCAATGGAAATTTGGAAGAAAGCGTCTATCTGGATCAGCCAGAAGGATTCATTCAGAGTGGGAGCAGCGGTAAAGTATGCAAGTTTCTTAAGTCTATTTATGGACTAAAGCAGGCATCGCGGAGTTGGAACATCTGTTTTGATGATACTGTCAAAGAATTTGGCTTTATCAAAAATCCAGATGAACCTTGCATATACAGTAAGATTGTAGGGAGAGCTGTAGTATTCCTCGTCTTGTACGTGGATGACATTCTCCTAATAGGAAATGATATTCCTATGTTACAGTCAGTCAAAAGATTCTTGTCATATAAATTCTCCATGAAAGACCTGGGTGATGCTACCTACATTCTGGGGATCCAGATCTATCGTGATAGATCTAAAAGGATGTTGGGATTTTCGCAGTCCAGGTACATAGACACCATATTGAAAAGATTCGGTATGCAAGATTCTAAGCGCGGTAACCTACCGGCTTGTCACGGAATCACCCACTCCAAAGATATGTCTCCCAAGACTGATTTGGAATGGGATCGCATGTCGATTATACCCTACGCTTCAGCGGTAGGCTCTATAATGTATGCGATGTTATGTACCAGACCAGATGTAGCATACGCATTGAGCGTAGTAAGCCGGTATTAAGCAAACCCAGGAGAGAATCACTGGAAAGCAGTAAAGAACATTCTCAAGTACCTGAGGAGGACTAAGGAGATGTTCTTGGTGTATGGCGGAAAAGACCTCCAGATGGAGGCCTTTGCCGACTCCGGCTTCCAAAGTGACAAAGATGACTCCAAATCCATGTTGGGTTATGTCTTTACCCTCAATGGAGGGGCGGACTGTTGGAAGAGTTCCAAGCAGGAGACCGTTACTGACTCAACAATGGAAGCGGAGTACATAGCTGCTTGCAATGCCGCAAAAGAAGCTGTCTGGATGAAGAAGTTCCTCACAGAACATCAGGTAGTTCCTTCCAGTGTTGGTCCAATACCTCTGTAATGTGACAACAACGGCGCTATAGCTTTAGCGAAGGAACCCAGGTCCCATCAGAAGTCCAGACACATCTTAAGGCGGTATCACCTGATCAGGGAGATCGTAGATCGCCGGGAGATCGAGCTGAAAAGAGTAGAGACGGAGAATAACATTGCTGATCCATTCATAAAGGCCATTCCTCAGACGCAGTTCGAGAGGCTATTCGAGATGATAGGTCTACGATATGCCAGCTCATGGCCCTAGTGCAAGTAGGAGATTGTTAGTGTATATGCCCTAGGAGCCATTATTGTATCATACTAGATTGTATATTACTTAATGGAAGGTTGGGGTATTCATAGTTGTATATACAGTCTTGCTAAAAATGGTAGTATGCTACATGGTTTGTGTCTACTTTAATATGTGCATATGTTTCGTGTAACGTATCACTTATACATATTAGTAGAGCCCATAGGTTCTTTGCTTGATTACCAGCGTTGTGATGGCAGTCACACTAGTGGGGGCTGGGTAGTCTATAAGCAACATCTTATACAAGTCCCTAGTCGTAGGATTATCGAGACAGGGCATCGATACTCCAGAGTAGACTAGTGTGTACGCTTCTCATCCCAGTTGGGGAGATGGTCTGTCCCATAGCCATCAGTACGCCGTACTGGAGATAGTATACAGGTGCTCGTTAGGTTACGGGTACACCGGACATGATTCGCAGGGGAACTGTTGGTTGGTATTATACCCGTCGTCGGTTAACAGTTCCCAGGTGACATGAGTACAGCATAGTCCGCAGACTTAACACTGCTACTTCGCCTCGAGTGTGTTGTTAGTTATATGTATGCCCTAGAGGCCATTACTGTACATAGGATGTATATTGTAGTGTATGCTGAGACATATATAGGGAGGACTTTCTTGCTCGACATGATAGTATGCTATCTGGTTACTCTTTACTTTAACGTGTACACTGATGGTCTCTCTGTTACATGTTGGTAAAGCCCTTAGGATGTGTACTTGACTACCTGGACTATGATGCAGATCATACTAGTGGGGACATGGTAGTCCATAAGTACATCCTTCAAAGTCCCTAGTCATGGGTATATCGAGACGGGGCATCGATATACCAGAGTAGACTAGCGTACACCTTCTCGACCCATACAGATGGGCGATGGATGATCCCATATCCATTGGTGTTTGACATCAGAGATGATATACGGGTGCTCAGTGGAGACTGGGCACACTGGACGGACTCGCCGAGAACTCCCAGATGGTATTATACCTCACGTCAGATGGCAGTTCTCTGGTGACACTCGTACAGGTTAGTCTGTTGACCCGAGATCGTCATAGAGTCTTGTGTGGTTCCCACTGTGCTTTGATTTCCACCTTACCACGTCCAAGAGGGCGTGCAAAACGGTGGCTTTTGGGTACAGTCCCGAATCACATGGAGGCAATGAGCGATAGGAGGGGATTCGTCTCTCCCGGTATAGGGAGTTGATGTTGCGCTGTGTTCGATTGGCTGTAACCGGAAATCCCTGGCCAAGGTTGCTGAGATTTACTGGTAAGAGTTACCGGTAGTTTCTCGAATTGTTATAGACCTCATATCGACACGACTTATCGAGCTATTGGGGTCTGACGTTTACCACCCCTAGGCAAGATATGCGACATATCAGACGAACAGACCGGACTGTACGGTAAGTGTTACTGGTTGGATTCACAGGGGTATGAGCGGGCTTGCTCGTCGATCTTCTGATCGCTCAATACCCGGGTGGCCGTTACGTTTAGCAGACCGCTTGCGGCTTGTGGGTGTTTGATATGATCATCACCTGCTGCCGGCGTATTGATGAGTCTTTAGAGTCCTACACAGAGGTTTCCTGGCTCAAGCGAAACGAAATAGGAGCGCATATGAGATATGTGCGGGACCGAGAATAATGCGTGTATGTGATACCGTATTTCATTCTCGCGATGAATGTATCGAATGGTTGTATGCGATATAACCTAGTTATCGAATCAAGGATTGATTCGATAAGTCGATACATTGGATATTAGTCGGTTATATGCGATATAACCGGATCGTTAAATCAAGTGTTGATTTAATGATTTAATGCATAATTATATATTTGATATATTACTTTGCTTTAACTAGTATTGGTTCACTTTAAATGGATTTTCTCACTTGCATTGCACAAGTTGTATATGTGATATACTTTTGTGCACTTGATTGTATCATGTTTGATGATACATGTTTACTTGGGTTTGTGTAAAGATTAAACCATGGTTATATGAATGGTTAGGGTTTTGTTTTCTTATTCATTTATTTATTTATCTATTCCTTTTAGAAAATAAATGGCATAATGAGAAAAATGGTGGCTTTCTTTGTTTGCATCTTGAAGCTTCATGAAGCTTTGACTAAGTGACCATTTTGTCTCATGCTTAACCCTAACCACTCCATCTAACCTTAGTTAAATCTCTACACTAAACCATGGTTTGTATATGATAAGAATTGATTTTTCTTTTCTATTTGATTATTCTTATCATAATATACTTATCATATTCATTTTCTTTCTTCTTCTTCTTCATGAGCAAGAAAGAAAAGCTTTCTACATCAATGGCAACCAAATGAGTGAGAAATCCAATTCTAAAGTGAACCCACCTCCTATTTCTTCATCCTCTACCTCTTGCCAAGTAGTATAGGGTGTTTCCTTCACTAGTTTTCATGGCTTAGTGAAGTTGGAGCTTGATCTTGTGATGCCTCGACGTAGATCATCTTCGGCATCGTAGTCGATGACCTAGCCCGCCCATTTTTCCGATGAAGCCGACGCTAGAGCCCGGGTTTCCATTTGGACAGCGAGGAGACTTCATTGCGGAGCTATGGAGGTGGAGGACCGGATCTACAAAGGTTGTATTTCCGTTCTTTTAGTTAAGTTGTTAACTATTCGCATTTGTTTCGCCTAAAATCTAGTTAACGATCCGTGTTAGGGTTTCTCGGCACCCGTAAAATTTGAAATTGGCCTGGTTGATGCCTTGTGAGACCTCCTTAGTGTGCCTAGGAACCCTACAGTGGTATCAGAGTCTAGCTAGAGCCTTAGACGATGCGTTGACGATGTTAGAAACCCGATCGAACCCCGAAACCCTAACTTTTAACCCTCTCTGGACTTTTTCTGAAAAAGTGGTTTTTTCCAAATTAAAAATGCTTAAAAAATTCAGCAGGAAATTCTAAGAATTACGGTGCAAAAATTACCTAATGATCTGCCTAAAGCGCGGCGGAACCGCGGCATTAGCCGCCTATTGCGGCGGTTCCGCGCCCATTTAGTCTCTTCAGTCAACCATTTTTGCACAGTAACTTCTTTATTTAAATGCTGAGTTTTATGGGAATTTTTAAAATTTATTCAAGAGTTGAATTTTCTGGGTTGTATTGGGGACTCGGTGTTTCGATCGGATTGTCTAATTTTGTCTGTGTGTTTTTCCGGATATTTAGAATATGTTAGAAAGTTCGACCGGATATAAATACCCAACTTTTCCCTTGTCGGGAAATTTCCAAGTGTTGGATCTTTCCGTGGTTTAATAACGTTCTAAGTAGTGCAAGAAACGCGATGGTCCCTCTAGAAGACAACAAACCTTAACTCGATTATGTGACCGTCTTGAACTGCCATTTGAACCTTAGGGTTTGGGGCAGTACGGCGTGCCACATGTGAGGCGTTGGCTTGACCCTTCTACGGCTGGACCGTTGGTACTGAGGCATGAACTGAATGTTTTTAGACTTATTTCATGTGATGACCTGTATCGGGAAAACTTGGGTGTTCGAATGTTCGATCGGAAAGTTTAACATTTTCTATTTATCTGGAATGGGATACAATAATTGGAATTCATAAGTAGTTATGAGATAACTGAATGAATGTTATAAACATAGCACTTTAGTCTCACTTGATCGGCTGCCACGGAATTTTGATGTGATCAAAAGTCCATCGCAATCACGTAGCATACGCGGATACTCGCTGGGTAAAATTAATAGACAGCTACACCCCATAGCCCCGACCAAGTGACTGTAGGAGAACCCCGTCGCCGAAAGCATCCGTTCGGGTGCTTGCGGCAGCGGTGTTCCGCCTTGGTGCACTTCGTCGACGGCATCGGCGGTGTAGCCGTCTACTGAAGTTTGCGACGAGCATTCGATCAGGATGTCGGGAATCCTGTTGAATTGCCCGACTTGATATTGAAAAGTGTTTTCGATAATGAGACTAAAATGCGGGGTTTATAATTGTTAGGCATGTGATGTCTAAGGAATTCATTTGATTAGGCATGCGATGTCTATGCAGATTGCGTATTCCAACTGCTGTAGTTTTACACTTTCTTTTCTGTGATCGTAAGTGTAATATGTGATATCGCCGGTTTCGTTGCTATATGTCAACGACAATTGGGATGGACATATTTACTTACGTTGATGACATGTGATGTTATGTGTTGCTGGATATGTTATATTGGATCGTCGTGTTTGAATAGCCGGGGGTTTTTATGTAAGAAGAGTGTTTTTCATTTTCATTCATGTAAAAACTTGTATGTAATATTCTTTTATTGGGGCACTTCCAGGTTGCGGAAGATGTTACCCTTTGTATATTATTTTCTTTTCCGCACTAGGATAGACCCAAGGAGGGGAGCACAAGTGACCGGGTTCTAGGGTCCAGTGGGAGACCAACTCGAGGAGTCGAGTCCGGGTCTCCTAACTCTAGAATTGGTAGGGTTGCTTGCCGCTCTCGTAGGGGTCTAGGGGTGTGGGTTTAGCTATTCATCACGACCGTGGAATCCGTGTTTTATACTGGCTCGTATTGAAAACACGGACGTCCTAGTATATCCAATATTTCATATGATTCTTCTGCTGCGATATCTGTGATGTGATCATGTGATGTTCTGTGATAGATACTGTATATAGTATATATGATATATTATATAGACGTTACTTATGTTTTACACCCGCGCTAGCCCTGCCCTGCCCTGCCGTTAGTTACCTAACCTAACGGTGCACGAGGGGACATCGAGGCGAATGCGGATGGCATAAGTGTACGTCGTATTTATCTGTGATGTTTAGGTACTTAAATGATGGGACTTCATTAATGAGATTAATGAAAGTAAAAAGAAACCTAAGATGTTGTAGAATCGAATTTCAAAATAAAACAGGTAGCTACAGTTCTTGCTTTGCACAGCGGTATATGTGATATATCCTGCACCTTATTCGATGAGGAAAGGACCGAGATCCCTTCACCGGGAGTGACTCCTTTAGCAATAACTGGCAGATGCTACACACTCGGTTTGTCTTTTGATTGCTTTTAAGAGTTTTTGCTTTGCACAGTGATATATATGATATATCCCGCACCTCATTCGACGAGGAAAGGACCGACGATCCCTTCACCGGGAGTGACTCCTTTAGCAAAACTAGAAAAGCCTAAAAAACACTCCATTTTAAAATCATTTGATTCTACAACGATATCAAGTTCATTACGCAATAGGTTTTCAGAAAAACCTGTCGTAGCCCTCCGTCATTTCAGATAAGTACTAGTTAGTATTCGTGCTGCGGTAGTTTGGCCTCCGTCAAGGCGTAGTGTACGGTAGCTAACTAGTGCTTATCTGCTAGCATATGATGCGATTGGATTAGGGTATTCGTACGGCGTTGTTTGGCCTCCGTCAAGGGTCGTGCGTGTGGGTTTAATTCAATCAGGAAATGACGGGTTGAACTTGACTAGCGGACTATGGGTAGTTTGGCCTCCGTCAAGGTCATAGGACGCTAGGGGCAAAATATTATCGGGAATTTCAAGTGTTGAAATTTGCAATGAGATTGCATACCTTCTATGAGATAGTTGGATCCCGAAACCCGCTGCGAGTAAGAGTTACTCCTGGGAGAGTTTTACACATTACAATTAGCCGATCAAGTAGGTGTCTAGAAAGGTGTCAACGAGGTTACGCCTCTAGGAAAACGAGGTTTACATTAATTAGGTTCGTGCGAAAGCACGGGGGACCTCCCTCAAAGTACCGACACTGGCCTGGCTGAAAGATTGGCGAACTTGTAGTGTATAATTAATCCCGGCTAGTCTTTCCTTTTAGGGTTTGAAGGAAGATTTGATAAAAAGCAGTGGGAGCCATCCTGATTAGATAAAATAAAAACCAATCTATTCTTGCAAGAGCGCACGCTGAGTGTTTTCTTCTCTCTCTCTCCAGGTAGCGACCATATCACGCCTTAATCAAGATAATAATACGGATTATTGACTGAACCCGCTTGTTATACTGAGCTGGGGAACGTTGGTCCCGCTCCAACTTATAATTGTTATAAGACAGAGCAAGAAATTGGGGATTACCAGAATTCCCGTGCCGCCCAAACGAAGAAAGTGCAAGCTGATGCATCATCTTCGGGTGTGTTCGTTACAAAGAACTGTTTCTCAGTATCCTCCGCATCCTGGGTATATGATACCGGATCAGGATCCCAGATATGTAATCTGTTACATAGGGCTGCAAAAAGGTAGAAAAACTGAGAACGGGTGATAAGTTTCATGAGACAGAGAACGGGGCAAGTGTTGCAGCCAAGTCTGTTGGTCACTGTCACCCTGTATGACCAGTACATTGATTCTGAACGAATGTTATTAGATACCGTACCTGATATACAAAATCATATCAGTCTCTTTACTAGTAAAGAAAGGATATAATTTTGTATTGTTAGATTATGTTTTGAACATTTCCTATATCAAAAGTTGATCGGTTCAGGCACGTTATCTAAAAGCATTGATGTTCTAAATCAAACTACAGGTCTTAGTATACGGAACACACACGAGAGGAAGAGTTCAGAAATGAACGAATCCTTCTTGAGGCATTGTAGACTAGGTCATATCAATGCGATCCGACTGGCTGAAGTTACATTTTAGATGCATATTTAAATCAGTTTGAATTTACATCTTATGAAACTTGCCAGTCATGTCACAGAGATAAAGATGACCATAGCTCCGTTTACTGGAAACAGAGAAAGAGTTAGTGAACTCTTGGGATGATACATGTTGATGTATGTAGGTCCCCTGTCTACACATGCCAAGACCGGTTCCTTGTACTTCATTACATTCTCTGATAATCTCTTTAGATTCAGACATATGTTCTTGTTGAAACACAAGTCCGAACCTTTTGAGATATTCACAGAATATAAGTTAGAAGTAGAGAACCAATACGGGTAAAAGTATTATGTCCTTTGATGAGATCAAGGAGGAGAATACTTGAGCACGGAAATCCTGGATTATTTTAAAGGAGAATGAGATTCTCTCTCAGCATTACTCCTCCGTATACACCATAGCATGATGGTATATCGGGGCGGAGCAATAGCACCCTATGTGATAAGGTGTGCTCTATGATGAGTACTACTGAGTTACCCATTTCCTTTTGGGAGTTATGCACTTGAGAAGCTTCATACCTATTGAATAGGGTTCAAATCAAATCTGTTGCCTACCACATCATATTTGATATGATAAGGGAAGAGCCCATCTCTTAAGTTAGTTAAGATTTGGGGTTGTCCAGCCTATGTCTGAAAAGCAAAATCCGGACAAGCTCGAGGCATGGTCTGTAATGTAGAACTGGAAAGGTTCCAGCTATACAAGCTGCAGCTAATGATTTGGTACAACCAAAGGATTCAATAGATACCAACGAACCTCGGCCTCTCCGCCGATCTAGTAGGGTTCCTCATCCGCCTGAGAGATACTTCGGTTTCTCGATGACAGTGGGAGCGAGGATTGCATCATGAGATGATGACCCAACTAGTTTCGAGCAGGCCATCAGGAGTGGGACTCTGTAAGAATGGCTGGATGCTTAGTGATCTGAGATGGAATCCTCATACACCAACAAAGTATGGACTTTGGTTGCTATATCTGAAGGGTTAAATCCCCATCAGGAGCAAGTATATCTTGAGAAGATTACTTGGTGTAGATGGAAAAGTTGAGACTTTCAAAGCTAGACTTGTTAAAGCTTTTCGTCATCGACCAGGCATGGATAATGATGAAACCTTTTCAAGTGGCTATGCTTAAGTCCATCCAGATCCTACTTGCCACGGCTACATACCATGACTACGATATCTGGCGGTTGGGTGCCATGACTGCTTTTCTAAATGATGTTTTAGAAGAGAGCGTCTATAAGTACACAGCCGGAGGACCTCGTAGACAGTGGGAGCAGCGGAAACGTGTGCAAGATGTTTTATGTGATAAAACAGGCATCGCGGAGTTGGAACATCTGTTTTGATGAAGTAGTCAAACAGTTTGACATCATCAAAATGGTAGATGAACCTTGTATATACAAAAAAGGCAGTAGGGAGTATGGTGATGATCCTCGTAGAGTACGTGGATGACATGCTCTTGATAGGGAAGGAGTTTCCTATGCTACGCTCGATCAATCTCCGCTTATCACAATGATTCTCCATAAAGGATCAAAGTGATACCTCCTAAATCCTGGGTTTTGGATCTATGAGATAGATCTAATTGGATGTTAGGATTCTCACTAGTTGTAGTGAGATGGTATCAATTTGTCCTGGGGAGAATCACTGGAAGTGTTCCAGGGTGATATGGACGACTGAATGTCAGTCACAGGCTTTGTCTTTACCCTCAGTGGAGGGACGGTATGTTGGAAGAGTTCCAAGCTAAATACCGTGGCATACTAGACGATAAAGGCAGGATACATCGCTACTTAAGATGCTACCAAAGAGGTTGTCTGGGTGTATATTAGTTCATGAGATGAACTTAGTTCCTTCCATTGTGTGACAATGGAGTTGTGGCTTATACCAAGGAACGTCCGTCCCATCAATGATCCAGACATATTCTAAGGCAGTGTCACCTGATCGTGGAGATGGTTGATCTCCAGGGGATCGAGGTTAGGAGAGTAGACTCAGAGGACAACACGGCGGATCCACTCACGAAAGGCCTTTTCCCAGAGAGAGACTTTTATGGGATGGTTGTGTATGAGATACTACAACCACTGCTATCAGATGGCCCTAGTGCAAGTGGGAGATTGTTAGTTATATGTATGCCCTAGAGGCCATTACTGTACATAGGATGTATATTGTAGTGTATGCTGAGACATATATAGGGAGGACTTTCTTGCTCGACATGATAGTATGCTATCTGGTTACTCTTTACTTTAACGTGTACACTGATGGTCTCTCTGTTACATGTTGGTAAAGCCCTTAGGATGTGTACTTGACTACCTGGACTATGATGCGGATCATACTAGTGGGGACATGGTAGTCCATAAGTACATCCTTCAAAGTCCCTAGTCGTGGGTATATCGAGACGGGGCATCGATATACCAGAGTAGACTAGCGTATACCTTCTCGACCCATACAGATGGGCGATGGATGATCCCATATCCATTGGTGTTTGACATCAGAGATGATATACGGGTGCTCAGTGGAGACTGGGTACACTGGACGGACTCGCCGAGAACTCCCAGATGGTATTATACCTCACGTCAGATGGCAGTTCTCTGGTGACACTGGTACAGGTTAGTCTGTTGACCCGAGATCGTCATAGAGTCTTGTGTGGTTCCCACTGTCCTTTGATTTCCACCTTACCACGTCCAAGAGGGCGTGCAAAACGGTGGCTTTTGGGTACAGTCCCGAATCACATGGAGGCAATGAGCGATAGGAGGGGATTCGTCTCTCCCGGTATAGGGAGTTGATATTGCGCTGTGTTCGATTGGCTGTAACCGGAAATCCCTGGCCAGGGTTGCTGAGATTTACTGGTAAGTGTTACCAGTAGTTTCTCAAATTGTTATAGACCTCATATCGACACGACTTATCGAGCTATTGGGGTCTGACGTTTACCACCCCTAGACAAGATATGCGACATATCAGACGAACAGACCGGACTGTACGGTAAGTGTTACTGGTTGGATTCACAGGGGTATGAGCAGGCTTGCTCGTCGATCTTCTGATCGCTCAATACCCGGGTGGCCGTTACGTTTAGCAGACCGCTTGCGGCTTGTGGGTGTTTGATATGATCATCACCTGCTGCCGGCGTATTGACGAGTCTTTAGAGTCCTACACAGAGGTTTCCTGGCTTAAACGAAACGAAATAGGAGCGCATATGAGATATGTGCGGGACCGAGAATAATGCGTGTATGTGATACCGTATTTCATTCTCGCGATTAATGTATCGAATGGTTGTATGCGATATAACCTAGTTATCGAATCAAGGATTGATTCGATAAGTCGATACATTGGATATTAGTCGGTTATATGCGATATAACCGGATCGTTAAATCAAGTGTTGATTTAATGATTTAATGCATAATTATATATTTGATATATTACTTTGCTTTAACTAGTATTGGTTCACTTTAAATGGATTTTCTCACTTGCATTGCACAAGTTGTATATGTGATATACTTTTGTGCACTTGATTGTATCATGTTTGATGATACATGTTTACTTGGGTTTGTGTAAAGATTAAACCATGGTTATATGAATGGTTAGGGTTTTGTTTTCTTATTCATTTATTTATTTATCTATTCCTTTTAGAAAATAAATGGCATAATGAGAAAAATGGTGGCTTTCTTTGTTTGCATCTTGAAGCTTCATGAAGCTTTGACTAAGTGACCATTTTGTCACATGCTTAACCCTAACCACTCCATCTAACCTTAGTTAAATCTCTACACTAAACCATGGTTTGTATATGATAAGAATTGATTTTTCTTTTCTATTTGATTATTCTTATCATAATATACTTATCATATTCATTTTCTTTCTTCTTCTTCATGAGCAAGAAAGAAAAGCTTTCTACATCAATGGCAACTTGAGCAAATGAGTGAGAAATCCAATTCTAAAGTGAACCCACCTCCTATTTCTTCATCCTCTACCTCTTGCCAAGTAGTATAGGGTGTTTCCTTCACTAGTTTTCATGGCTTAGAGAAGTTGGAGCTTGATCTTGTGATGCCTCGACGTAGATCATCTTCGGCATCGTAGTCGATGACTTAGCCCGCCCATTTTTCCGATGAAGCCGACGCTAGAGCCCGGGTTTCCATTTGGACAGCGAAGAGACTTCATTGCGGAGCTATGGAGGTGGAGGGCCGGATCTACAAAGGTTGTATTTTCGTTCTTTTAGTTAAGTTGTTAACTATTCGCATTTGTTTCGCCTAAAATCTAGTTAACGATCCGTGTTAGGGTTTCTCGGCACCCGTAAAATTTGAAATTGGCATGGTTGATGCCTTGTGAGACCTCCTTAGTGTGCCTAGGAACCCTACATGTGTCCCATTGTTCTTAGATTGCTACCCTACCATGGCTCAAAGAAGTCGTGCAAACAGGTAGCAGTTGGGTGCAGTCCCGGGCACTTGGAGGGAGTAGTGGTTAGATATGATTCGTCTCTCCCGGTATTGGGAGATGATATCACGCTGTGTAAGAGAGCCATTACGCAAAGGCCCTGGCCACGGCAAGCGAGATATACTGGTAGGTTCCAGTAGCTTCTCAGGGTGTAATGGGCTTCGCTCCGACATGACTTATACCGATATTAAAGGACTGACGCTTGCCGCCCCCTTGGCTCGATATGCTATACTCTTAGACGAACAGACTGGACTGTATGGAGATTGTCACATCAGGCTCAGTGGGAGTTCGGATGATTTTCCTCATCAGCCTTCTTATCGACATCTACCTGGGGACCGTTATGTACAGCTAGTGCCGCTTGCGGTCTGTGGTTAAACCCACTGCCTGCGTAGTGTCGAGTCTTTAGAGTCCCACACAGAGAGTTTCCCAGCTCCAGACGAAACGATATAGAGGTCGTATGGTTTTACGACAAGGGTTCGGACGCATACGTGTGTTTACGCACGTACGACTTTTCGGACAGTTTTTTCTAGCCGGCTTTGGTTTAAGCCAGATTCTAGTATCAGGTTATTGGATTTATACAGTCTAAAGTTTTTCCGTGTTTTCACGGATTGGAGGGGCGTTCTCGTAATTTGTCGGGAAGCTTCCAGAAGAGTGGTGACTTGGGGGGGGGGGTAAGGTGGTATTGCATTAAATGAGATTAGTGACTCATTTGTGTGATTCATCCATATCATTAATGCATCATAAATGCTTAATAACTCATGGAGATAAATCACTCATAGATATTTATGAAGCATGGTTGTTAATTCTATTATTTCATTTTTGGATAAATAAATAATGCTTCATATATATTATGATAGATCATTATCTCATTTCATTATCATCTTCACCTTCTCTCTCCTCAAGCCCTCTCATTCTTCAAACCCTAACTTCTCATGAGTTGAGATCAAGGGTTAGCTAGACTAATACATCCATAACCTCACTCTATATCCCCTAGGTAGCTTAGATTAGCACTTTAAGCAACCTAGTTATCTCAAGTTTGAGATTAAGTTTGGCGTAGGAGCTTTCGGGTGGATCGTCTTTGACTCGAGGAGGCCGTAGAGGTGCCGATGTTCCAAGGAGCCAACGAGGAGTGGAGGACAGCGATGAAGACCCGAAGGACATGTAACGTGAGGTATAACTTCGAATCCGAGTAGTTAAACCTTTAGTTGATAGTTAGCAATGGTTTAGATACGATTCATGCGCTCAAGTCCGTGTTACGAAGTTTTGATATTCGTTTTTCATATATTCCGTCTTCCCGCAAGTTCGTGGGGTGCGTGACATGGACTTACAGTCTTTACCCTCAGTGGAGGGACGGTATGTTGGAAGAGTTCTAAGCAAGATACCGAGACATACTAGACGATAAAAGCTGAATACATTGCTACCAATGATGCTGCCAAAGTGGCTGTCTGGGCATTTCTTGTTCTTGAGATGAATAAGATTCCTACCATTGAGCTTCTAATAACTATTATTATGACAACAATGGAGTTGTGGCTTTGTCCTAGAAACAAAGGTCCTATCAGCGTTCTAGACATATTCTAAACAGGGAGATAGTTGATCTCCAAGGGATCGAGGTCAAGAGAGTAGACACGAAGGATAACACAGCGGATCCACTCACAAAGGCCTTATCCCTAGAGAGACTTCTTTAGGATGGTTGAGTATGGGATACTACAGCCATTGCTAAATTGTTGGGTATTGGATACTAAAACAGATGGCCTTAGTGCAAATGGGAGATTGTTAGTTATATGTATGCCCTAGAGGCCATTACTGTTCATGCGATGTATATTGTAGTGGATGCTTAGACATATATAAGGAGGAATTTCTCGCTCGACATGATAGTATGCTATCCGGTTGCACTTTATCTTAACATGTACACTTATTGTCTCTCTATTACATGTTGATAAAGGCCTTAGGATGAGTACTTGGCTACCAGGACTACGATGCAGATCATACTAGTGGGGCAGAGGTAGTCAGTAAGTACATCCTTAGATTGTTCCTAGTTGATGGAGTATCGAGACAGGGCATCGATACTCCAGAGTAGATTAGCGTATGCGCTTCTCGACCCATATGGTGGGCGATGGATGATCCCATATCCATTGGTGTTTGACATCAGAGAAGGTATACGGGTCCTCAGTGGAGACTGGGTACACGGAACGGACTCGCCGAGAACTCCTAGATGGTATTATACCTATCGTCGGATAGCAGTTCTCTGGTGACACTGGTACAGGTTAGTCTATAGACCCGAGATCGTCATAGAGTCTTATGTGATTCCTACTGTGCTTTGATTTCCACCATACCACGGTCAAGAGATCGTGAAAAAGGTGGTTTTTGGGTACATTCCCGAGTCATATGGAGGCAATGAACGATAAGAGAGGTTTCGTCTCTCCCGATATTGGGAGTTGATGTTGCGCTATGCTCGATTGGCCATAACAGGAAATCCCTGGCCAGGGTTGCTGAGATCTACTGGTAAGTGTTATCAGTAGTTTCTCGAACCGTTATGGGCCTTGCATCGGCATAACTTATCAGGCTATTGGGGTTTGACGTTATACCACCCCAAGGCAGTGATATGCGACATATCAAACGAAGAGACCGGACTGTACGGTAGTGTTACTGATTGGATTCGAGAGAGTATGAGCAGGCTTGCTTCTTGATCTTCTGATCGCTCAATACCCAGGTGGCCGTTACCTTTAGCAGACCGCTTGCGGCTTGAGGGTGTTTGATATGATCATCACCTACTGCCGGCGTATTGACGAGTCTTTAGAGTCATACACAGAGGATTCCTGGTTCATGCGAAACGGAGTAGGAGTATATATGTGTTATGTGTGAGACCGAGATTAATTCGCGTATATGATACCGCATTCTATTCTCACGATTTGTGACATCGGTCGGTTATATGTTATATAGCCGGGTTATCGGATCAAGTGTTGATTCGATAAGTTGTTGTATTTGATATTAGTCGGTTATATGTGATATAACCGGATTATTAAATCAAGTGTTGATTTAATAATTTAATGTATAATTATATATTTGATATATTACATTACATTAACTAATATTAGTACACTTAAGTATTCATTTTTCTCACTTTTGATACATTGATATATATGTGATATATGTTAAATGTATTTTTTTCTTTTTACACAAAATATATATGTGATATATATTGTTGTGTCATGCAAGATTACACATGCAACATGTTTGTATGAGACTCACACCATGCTAGGTTAATGCTAGGGTTTTATTAGTTTTAAGTAATTCAAACATTTGGAATTAGTCATCGATGAGGTTGGAGAAGCTAGTAGAACATTGAATTAGTCCACTTGTTTGTCTAGCTGAAGATATTTGTTTACCCAACCCTTAACCTTTAGCCTTGGTTTATTCTCTACAAGGGTTTGGCATGGCATATACCAACCATGGTTGCATTTCTACCTCATGAGATCATTTCTCTTCCTCACATTCATTTCATCTTCTTGCTCTTTGAAGCTCTCTTGATTTTCATGAAGTGATGAAATTGAGTGAGAAAATAAAATCTAAAGTGAGCACACTTCCTACTTCATCATACTCTACTATTAGCCATTTAGTTTAGGGTTTTTTCTTTACTAATTTCACCATTAGTGAAGAGATAGCATGAGCTCGAGTCTCCTCAACGTAGATCATCTTCGACCTCAAACACATTGAGCATGGTTGGTTTTTTTCTTCAAGTGAACCCTCTCTAGTGTCCGGGAGTTCACCATTCGCAGTGAAGGGACTACAACATGGAGCTTTATAAGTTAAGGACCGGTCAACAAAGGTTGTATTCCGCATTCACTTTGTATGTAAAGTAGTTTACATATTTATTCGTCGGATTTTCTAGTAACGATTCTAGGGTTAGGGTTAGCTAGAACAAAAAATTTTTGAAATTGACATGGACGATGCCTCCCGAAACCTTGCTTCCGCACTAGGCAACCCAACATAATAATGGTCTCTAGGGCATACATATAACTAACAAGGATGAGTTTGCTCGTCGGCCTTTCTTTCGCTCAATACCTGGGTAGCCATTACGTACAGCTAGTGCCGCTGGTGTGCTTGTGGTTAAACCCACTGTCAGCTTATTGACGAGTCTTTAGAGTCCCACACAGAGGGTTTCCCTGCTTCGGGCGAAATGATGTAGAGGCCGTATGGTTTTACGGCAGGGTTTGATCATATACGTGCACTTGTGCACGCATCATGATTCGGACGGATAATACTAGTGGGCTTTGGTTTAAGCCGGATCCTAGTATTATATTGTTGGATTATTTTTGTCTCATTGTATTCGTATTTTTCAGAATACGGAAACGGGTATGTATATACGAATAAGGGGCATTCTTGTAATTTATTACAAGAATTGTTTCTAGAAGATTACACCTCATTATATTTATTAACCATTTAGTTTAATGGTTAATTGTGGTGAGAGATAAGTGTGCTTAGCTTAAGTCAAGCATGCTTCATTTAGTGACTCATGTAGTGACTCATGGTGGTGATTCATGGGGTGACAAATTGGGTTACTTATTGGGTGACTCATGATACACTATTCTTGCATGCTTAATATTTTTGTTTTGTTGGGAGAGATATTTTGTTGTGTGAGATATTTATTGTGGGCACTTGAGATATTTTCCTAGAGTTGATATTTCCACTCTAACACTCTCACAACACTGAGCCATTCTCTTTCTTGAGTTGCTCAAGCTTCACACTCTCATCTCCCATAGCTTCTTCTTCTTCCTCCACCCTAACCCTCTCATGTGATAAGAAACCTTGGGCGTTTAGAGACAAATTAATCTCTTATTAGACTCTACATCATCTTGGCTATCTAGTTTAGCAAACTAGATACCTTAGTTACTTCGGTTATGAAGTAGGAGCTCGATTCATAGACTCTCGGGTGGATCATCTTCGTTGGAGGGAGACCGATAATCAAACTCGATCATGGTGGCGACTAGGAGCTTGGGAAGAGGTTAATGACCAAAGGACACAGATAATTCAATATAACATTCCAAACTCCTTTTATTGCTTGCTAGATATAGGGTTAATGGTCGATCCATAGGGGTTATGGTAGTGCCGGTTTAGAAAATTTTTGTTCCGCATTCGGCCACGGTTTGATGGCCAGGGTGCTGCCATAACCCAACACCTACTAGTCCCGCGGAGTGGCGCGGGGATGTCCGGTTCTTTCGAAACTTCTGGTTCCACCATGCTTTCATTAATAGCTTGGGGTTCTGGAATTTCTTCCAGTTCTATTGCGCTCCCACTTATCTCTTTTTATAAAAATTGAGTTTTCAAAAAGTGGGCATGCCAAGAAACAAAAGCCTTTTGTTCCTCTATGTAATAGAAAAGATACCTCCTGAAGTTCTTTGGGTATCCCATAAACTTACACTGTACTAAGCATGCCTCGAGCTTGTCCGCATGCTTCCTTTTTACAAAAGATGGACATCCCCATATCTTAAGATACAGAAGATAGGGTTTCTTCCCACTCCACATCTAATATGGTGTGGTAGGCACTGTCTTGGAAGGGACTTTGTTCAAAAGATATGCAACTGATTCTAGTGCATAACCCCAGAAGGATCGCGACAACTCAGTGTTACTCATCATGGAACATACCATATCCAATAAGGTTCAGTTCCGCCTTCCTGATACACCGTTGTGTTGAGGTGTGTATCGAGGAGTAAGCTGAGAGAGAATTCCATTCTCTTTTAAATAATTCAGGAACTCAGCACTTAAGTATTCACCACATCGATCAAATCTAAGTATCTTGATACTTTTACCTGTTTGTTTTTCCACTTCATTCTTATATTCCCGGAATTTCTCAAAAGCCTCGGATTTATGTTTCATCAAGAATACATGTCCATAACTTAAGAAACCATCCGTAAAAGTAATGAAATAGGAATAACCACTTCTTGCATGTGTACACATTGGACCACACACGTCACTGTCTATGAATCCCAAGAGCTCGCTCGCTCTTACCCCGTATCCAGTGAACGGAATTTTTGTCATCTTTCCTTTGAGACATGATTGACAAGTTTTATAAGACTGATATTCGAACGGATCCAAATATCTCTCTTTAAGTAACTTCATCAATCGTGTTTCATTGATGTGACCCAGTCTACAATGCCATAAGAAAGCCTGATTTAATTTTGGAGACTTTCTTTTAAGTGTGTTCTGGACGTTGAAAACCTAAGCTTGATTTAATACATATATACTGTTATCTAGTGTACCTGACCCAATCAAAGATTGTTTTAGGTGGATGTTGACAACATCGGTTAAAAATGTAAAATCATAACTTTCTTTAGAAAGTAAAGATACAGATATATACCGTTATCTAGTGTACCCGAAGTCGAAGCCACAACATGCTTTGAATCCTGGTTTCTTTCTTTCCAAGCCCTGCAGTCCTTCTGCTAATGCCCTTTTCCCGTGACAATAGAAACATCCCTCCTTCCTTAATGTTAGCCCTGAAACTTTTTCCTTGTCCTTTCCCTCTACCCTACTGACTATTAGTTGTGTGTATGCCCTAGAGGCCATTATTGTACATGATTGTATATTATAGTGGATGCTTGGACATATATAGAGAGGATTTTCTTGCTCAACATGATAGTGTGCTATCTTGTTGCTCTTTATCTTAACATGTAGACTTGTATTGTGATATTGTCTTGCTCTCACATATTGATAAAGCCCTTAGGATGTACTTGACTACCAGGATTATGATGCAGATAATACTACTAGGACCAGGGTAGTCCATAAGTACATCCTTTAATTGTTCCTAGTCGAGGGTGTATCGAGACGGGGCATCGATATTCCAGAGTAGACTAGCTTATACGGTTCTTGACCCATTTGATGGGCGATGGATGATCCCATATCCATTAGTGTTTGACATCAAAGATGGTATGCGGGTGTTCAGTGGAGTCTGGGTACACTAAACAGGACTCGCCGAGAACTCCTAGATGATATTATACCTGACGTCAGATAGCAGTTCTCAGGTAACACTAGTAAAAGTTAGTCTATAAACCCGAGATCGTCATAGAGTCTTGTGTGATTCCCACTGTGCTTTGATTTCCACCTTACCACGTTCAAGAGAGCATGCAAAACGATGGTTTTTGGGTAGAGTCCCGAGTCACATGGAGGCAATGAGGGATAGGAAGGGATTCTTCTTTCCCGGTATTGGAGGATAATGTTGCACCGTGCTTGATTGACCATAACAGGAACTCCCTGGCCAGTGCCGATACGGAGATTTACTGGTAAGTATTATCGGTAGTTTCTCGACCCATTATGAGCCTCACATTGGCATGACTTATCAAGTTACTGGTGTCTGACGTTTACCACCCCTAGACTAGATATGCAACATATCAGACGAAGAGACCGAACTATACGGTAGTGTTGCTGTTGGATTCACAGGAGTATAGACAAGCTTGCTTGTTGATCTTCTGATCGCTCGATACCCGGGTAGCCGTTACGTCTATCTAGTACTGCTGACGGCTTGTGGGTGACTGATATGATCATCACATACTGTCAGCGTATTGACGAGTCATTAGAGTCCTCCACAGAGGTTTCCTAGCTCACGCGAAACGAAACAGGGCACATATGTGATATGTGCGGGACCGAGATTAATACGTGTATGTGATACCGTATTCCAATCTCGCGATACAGGTTATATGTGATATATCCGGATTGTTGAATCAAGTGTTGATTCAATGATATATTATATGTGACTTACATATAAATGTTATTAGTCGGTTGTATGCGATACAGCCGGATTATTAAATCAAGTGTTGATTTAATAATTTAATGTGTAATTATATATTTGATATATTAATATACATTAATTAATATTAGCTCACTTAAGAATTTCTTTTCTCATTATACATTTAATATTTATGTGATATATGCTAATGTATTTATTTTGTATCATGCTTGATGATACATTATACATGGGTGCATGAGACTCACACCACACCTAAGATATTGTGGGTAGTTGTTTATTAAGAGATAAACAAAATTAGGTGGAAATTAGTCATGGCATAAAGCTTGGAGAAGCTTGTGGAACCAATTGACTTAGTCCACTAATTTTGTTTTACTCGAGATATTTATTAACCTAACCATTATCTTAAGCCATGGTTTAGTCTCTATATGAGTTATATAAGATATTTACTCACCCATGGTTCACCTAGTTGATCACTAGTTCTTTTTCTTCATCTCCTCCGTTTTTGCTCTCTAGCTTTGAGAGAGAAAAGAAAAGAAAGAGAGAAAAATTATTCTAAAGTGAGCAAAATTCTTACTTCACCAATCTATACCAAACTAGCCATTTAGTATAGGTTGTTTCTTCACTACTTCATCTATTAGTCAAGAGGTAGCTTGAGTTAGAGATTTTTTGACGTAAATCATATTCGGCCTCAAAGATCATTGAGCAAGCTCGTTCCTTTCACCCAGTGGACCCAAAGGAGAGTCCCGGACACCACTACTTGGAGCAAAAGGGACTACTACACGGAGCTTTAAAAGTGAAGGACCGGTCTACAAAGGTTGTATTCCTATTTCACTTAGTGTAAAGTTGTTTACATGTTTTATAAACCCTAATCCTCTAGTTAGATTCTTGGTTTATGGTTTCTTAGCACTCTAGATTTTAAAAATTGCATGGTTGATTCCTTAAAAAACATAGTAAGGGTGCTAAGAAACCCAACAGTGGTATCCAAGTTAGAGAATTAGACGATGCTAGTTGAACTACGAAACCGAAACAACTCTGGAAGAGTCGAAACAAAACCATAATTTCTGTCGAATTTTGTAAGTCCTCTAATAATTATTTAAACAAGTGCAGAATATTACATGTGATGTAACATGAACACCAGAGGAAAACGAGCCAATTCCACCGGATTTGACCCGGCAAAATTTATCAAAAAACCGGCATGGCCGGTTTTGTAATGAAGTTTTTGTTTCGTTGTACTTTGGTTTTCCAGTCTCTGTGGTTTGGTGTTTCAGGTATTGTTTGTTTTTGCTAAAGATTGCATGTGATGTTATCTTTCTGTAGTGGCAATTCGAAGTGTTTCGTATTCGTAATTTTAACAACGTTTCGGGTTTAAAATTGATATGCACAATAATTAGTTTTGTGAAAACTAGTTTGAATTTTATAAACCTAGCAATTTAGTCTCATTTGATCGGTTGCCATGGAGTTTTGATATGGATCAAAACACTGTCGCAATCACGTAGTGTACGCGGATACTCGCTGGGTAACATTACTAAATACCCACGTCTCATATCCCCGACAAAGTGATTGTAGGAGATCCCCGCTGCCAAAAGTATCCTCCCAGGTGCTCACGGCCATGGTGTTCCGCCTAAGTGCACTTCGTCGACGGCATCGGGGGTGCGGCCGTCTACTAAACTTTCCGATGAGCATTCGATCAGAAAGTCGGGAATCTTGTTGAACTGCCCGACTGGTTATTAAAAAGTGTTTTCAATATTGAGCCTAAATTGCGGGGTTTATAAGGTTAAGCATGAAATTCGGAATATGAGATATTCCTGGTTTATGCTGTCTAAGGAATTCATTTGGTTAGGCATGAAATCCGAAGTATGTGATATTTCGGGTTTATGATGTCTAAAGTGGTTGCGGATTCCAATTGTTGTAGTTTTCACTTTCTTTTCTGCGACCGTAAGTGTAATATGTGGTGTATCATCGGTTTCGTTGATACGTCAACGACAATTGGGATACGCATATTTAGTTATGTTGATGACATGTGATGTTATGTGTTGCTGTGATATGTTATAATTGATCGTCGTGTTTTAATAGACAGGGGTTTTTGTGTGAGATGAGAGTTTTTCATTTTCATTCATGTAAAAACTTATATGTAATATTCTTTTATTGGGACACTTCCGGGTTGAGGATGATATCAACATTGTTGTATATCATTTACTTTTCCGCATTAGGATAAACCCAAGGCGGGGAGCACAAGTAACCGGGTTTTAGAGTCCAGTGGGAGACCATCTCAAGGAGTCGAGACCGGGTCTCCTAACTTTAGAATTGGTTGGGTTGCTTACCGCTCTCGTAGGGGTCTAGGGATGTGGGTTTGGCTATTCATCACGACCGTGGATTCCGTGTTTTTTTTACTTGCTTAATTTAAAACACGGACCTCCTAGTATATCTAATATTTCATATGTTGACTTCCGCTGTAATGTTCTGTGATGAGATCATATGAGTGCCTGAGACGAATGTTTAATATTATGTATATGATATATAATAAACGTTGATTATGTTTTGCATCCGCGCTAGTCCTACCCCTGCTCTGTCGTTAGTTATCTAACCTAACGGTGCATGACGGGACCCCATGGAGAATGCGGATGGCATAAGCGTACGTTGTATAAGTATTTTTGTTTCTTCTGTGATACATAGGAAGCATAAATGATGGGACTTCATTAATGAGATTAATGAAAGGAAAGAAATCTAAAGATGTTGTAGAATCAAATTTTCAAAAAGATAGCTCTAATTCTTGTTTTGCAAAGCAGTATTCCTTGATGAATATCCGGGACCTCATTCGATGAGGAAAGAGCCGAGACCCCTTCACCGGAAATGACCTCTTTAGCAAAAGCCAGCAGATGCTACACCCACTCGGTTTATTATGAAAAGCACATGATTTTAAAAGCGGAGCTTAAACCACTCATTTTCAAATCACTCGATTCTACAACGATATCAAGTTTAAAGCGTTAAAAGTTTTCATAGAAACCATCCGCAAACCTCCGTCATTTTATAAAGTAGAGTACTTAGTATTCGGCTACATTTGTTGACCATAGTTAAGGCATAGTGTACGGTAGCTAAGTGATGTCTTCCTACACGGCATATGATGCGATTAATTTGGACATTTGTATGACTTTGCTGACCATAGTTAAGGGTCATATAAGTGGGTCTAATTAATCACATAATGACGGGTAGAACTTGACTAGTGCTTATGATTTGTTGACCATAGTTAAGGTCATAAGTTAATAGGGGTAAAAACCACATCGGGGATTTCAAGAGTTGAAATTTGCAATAAGATTGCATACCTTCTATGAGATAGTTGGATCCCGATACCTACTGCGAGTAAGAGTTACTCCTGGGAGAGTTTTGCAGTTTACAATTAGCCGATCAAGTAGGTGTATAGAAAGGTGTTAACAGGGTTATTCCCCTGGAAAAACAAGGTTTATTTTAATTAGGTCCGTGCGAAAGTACGAGGAACCTTCCACAATGTACCGACACTGGCCTGGCTAAACGATTGGCAAACTTGTATGATGTAATTAATCCCGGCTAGTCTTACCTTTTAGGGTTTGAAGGAAGATTTGATAAAAACAGTGGGAGCCATCCGGATTAGATAAGATAATAACCTATCTAATCTTGCAAGAGCATACGCTAAATGTTTTCTTCTTTCTCTCTCTCTTGGTAGCGACCATGTGAGGCCTTAATGAAGATAATAATATGGATGTATTGACCGAACCCGCTTGTTATACTGGACTGGAGAACGTTGGTTCCGCTCTATTTTATAATTTTTATAAGTCTGAGCAGGAAAGAGGGGAATATCTGGATTCCCACGCCACCCAAACGAGGAATGAGTATGATGATGCATCTTCTTCGGGGGTGTTAATTGCCGAGAACTGTTTCTCAGTACACACTACGTCCTGGATATTAGATACCTGATCGGGATCCCACATATGTAATATGTTACATGGGCTAAAGAAAATTAAAGAACTGGGAATAGATGATCATTCTGTAGGAGTAGGGAATGGTGCAAATGTTGCAGTCAAAGCAGTTGGCGAATATCACCTTGTATTACCAAATGGTAATACATTGATTCTGACTGAATGTTATTACATACCGAACCTGATATGAAATATTATATCAGTTTCTTTATTCAGTAAAGAAGGATATAATTTTGTATTGCAAGATAATATTATAAACATTTTCCTAAATCAAAAGTTGATAGGATCAGGCTCGTTAAGTAATGTCATATACATTCTAAATCAAACCACAGTTCTTAACGTACAAAACACACACAAGAGGAAAAGTTCAGAAATGAACGAGTCTTTCTTGTGGCATTGTAGACTAGGTCATATCAATGCGACACGACTAGCTAATTTACATAAGGATTGATATTTAAACCAATTTGAATTTACATCTTATGAAACTTGCCAGTCATGTCTCAAAGGCAAGATGACCAAAACTCCGTTTACTGGACACCGAGAAAAAGCTACTGAACTCTTGGGACTGATACATAATGATGTATGCGGCCCCATATCTACACATGCCAGAAATGGTTCCTCATACTTTATTACATTCACTGACGATCTCTCAAGATTCGGACATGTGTTCCTGTTGAAACACGGGTCCGAAGCTTTTGAGAAATTCAAAGAATATAAGCATGATGTTTAGAACCAGAAGGGTAAAAGTATTAAAATCCTACGATCCGATTGGGGAGAAGAATACTTGAGCACGGAATTCCGTGACTATTTAAAAGAGAATGGAATTCTCTCTCAGCTTACTCCTCCGTATACACCACAACACAACGGTGTGTTGGAGCGGAGAAATCGCACCCTATTAGATATGGTGCGCTCTATGATGAGTGTTGCTGAGTTTCCTGTTTCCTTTTGGAGTTATGCACTTGAAACGGCCGCATACCTATTCAATAGAGTTCCAACCAAATCAGTGCCTACCACTCCATATAAGATATGGAATGGGAAGAGACAATCTCTTAAACGAGTTAAGATATGGGGTTGTACGACCTATATTAAAAAGCAAAATCTGGACAAGCTCGAGGCAAGATCTGTTTTGTGTAAGTTTGTGGGATATCCAAAGGATTCCTATGGATATATTTTCTACCACGGTGAGGAACAAAAGGTGTTTGTTTCTCAATATACCAGCTTTTAGAAAAGGAATTTCTTATAAAAGAAATTAGTGTTAATGAGGTAGAACTGGAAGAAGTTCCAGCTATACAAACTACAACTGACGATTTGGTGGATTCAATAGTCCCCGATGAACCTCAGCCACTCCACAGATCTTGTAGGGTTCCTCATCCACGTGAGAGATACTACGGTTTTCTCAATGATGGTGGGAGAGAGGATTGCATCATGCAAGATAATGACCCAACTAGTTTCGAGCAGGCCATCACGAATGGGGACTTTGTGAAATGGCTGGATGCAATGCGATCTGAGATGTAATATGTACACCAACAAAGTATGGACTTTGAAAGATGCTCCTAAAAGGCTAAAACCCATTGGGAACAAGTGGATTTTCAAGAAAAAACGTGGTGTAGATGGAAAAGTTAAGACTTTCAAAGCTAGACTTGTAGCAAAAGGTTTTCGTCAATGGCCATGTGTGGATTATGATAAAACATTTTCTCCAGTGGCTATGCTTAAGTCCATCCAGATCCTACTTGCCATCGCTGCATACCATGACTACGAAATCTGGCAAATGGACGTCAAGACCGCTTTTCTAAATGGTGATTTAGAAGAGAGCGTGTACATGACTCAGCCAGAGGGCTTCGTAGATAGTGGGAGAACTAGAAAGGTGTGCAAGCTGCTTAAATCAATCTACGAGTTAAAGCATGCATCGCGGAGTTGGAACATATGTTTTGATGTGGCAGTCAAAGAGTTTGACTTCGTCAAAAACGTAGATGAACTTTGTGTATACAAGAAGGTGGCAGAGACTATGGTCGTCTTCTTCGTATTGTACGTAGATGACATAATCTTGATAGGAAATGATGTTCATATGCTGCACTCGGTCAAGCTCTTCTTATCACAAAGATTCTCAATGAAAGATATAGGTGATGCCTCCTACATCTTGGGGATTAAGATCTTTAAAGATAGATCTAAACGAATACTGGGATTGTCCCAATCCAGGTACATTAACACCATACTTAAGAGGTTTAGTATGGAAGATTCCAAATATGGGAATTCACCCACGATCTTAGGAATCACTCTCTCCAAAGAGATCTCTCCCAAGACTGATTTGGAGAGGGCTCGCATGCAAGGGATACCCTATGCTTCGGCAGTAGGCTCTATCATATACGTGATGTTGTGTACCAGACCCGATATAGCATACTCACTAGGTGTAGTGAGTAGGTATGAAGCAGATCCTGGAGAGGATCACTGGACAGCTGTGAAGAACATTCTTAAGTACTTGAGAAGGACTAATGAAATTTTCTTCGTGTATGGTAACGGTGAACTCCAAATAGATTCCTTTACCGATTCGAGTTTCCAGAGTGATAAAGACGACTCTAAGTCGGTCTCGGGTTTTGTCTTTACCCTCAATGGAAGGGCAGTTTGTTGGAAGAGTTCCTAGCAAGAAACCATGGCAGACTCGACGATAGAGGCTGAATACATCGCTGCAAACGATACTGCCAAAGAGGCTGTCTGGATGAAGAAGTTCATAACTGAACTTGGAGTGGTTCCATCCATCGAGCATCCAATACCTTTGTATTGTGATAACATTGGAGCTGTAGCTTTGGCTAAGGAACACAGGTCCCATCAAGCGATTCAGGCATATTCTGAGGCGGTATCACCTAATCCGGGAGATAGTTGATCGTCGGGAGATCGAGGTCAGGAGACTTGACACGAAGAATAATATGGCGGATCCACTCAAGAAGGCCATAGCCCAGATACAATTTAAGAGACTCTTCGGGACGTTGGGTATGAGATACTAAAACAACTGGCCTTAGTGCAAGTGGGAGATTGTTAGTTGTTTGTATGCACTAGAGGCCATTATTGTACATGATTGTATATTATAGTGGATGCTTGGACATATATAGAGAGGACTTTCTTCCTCGAAAAGATAGTATGCTATCTGGTTGCTCTTTATCTTAACATGTAGACTTGTATTGTGATACTGTCTTGCTCTCACATGTTGATAAAGCCCTTAGGATGTACTTGACTACCAGGATTATGATGCAGATAATACAACTAGGGGCAGGGTAGTCCACAAGTACATCCTTTAATTGTTCCTAGTCGAGGGTGTATCGTGACGGGGAATCGATATTCCACAGTAGACTAGCGTATACGCTTCATGACCTATTTGATGGGCGATGGATGATCCCATATCCATTGGTGTTTAACATCAAAGATGGTATACGGGAGCTCAGTGGAGACTGGGTACACTGAACATGATTCGCCGAGAACTCCTAGATAGTATTATACCTGACGTCAGAGAGCAGTTCTCCGGTGACACTGGTACAGGTTAATCTGTAGACCCGAGATCGTCATAGAGTCTTATGTGATTCCCATTGTGCTTTAATTTCCACCATACTACGTTCAAGAGAGCATGCAAAACGGTGGTCTTTGGGTACAGTCCCGAGTCACATGGAGGCAATGAGCGATACAAGGGAATTCGTCTCTCCCGGTATTGGGGGTTGATGCTGCGCTGTGCTCGATTTGCCATAACAGGAAGTCCCAGGCCAGGGATGATAAAGAGATTTACTGGTAAGTGTTATTAGTAGTCTCTCGACCCGTTATGAGCCTCACATCGGCATGACTTATCATGTTACTGGGGTCTGACGTTTACCACCCCTAGACTAGATATGCTACATATCAGACGAAGAGACAGGACTGTACGGTAGTGTTGCTATTGGATTCATAAGAGTATGGACAAGCTTGCTTGTTGATCTGCTGATCACTCAATATCTGGGTAGCCGTTATAACCAGCCAGTACCGCTGACGGCTTATGGGTGAATGATATGATCATCACCTACTACCGGCGTATTGACGAGTCATTAGAGTCCTACACAGTGGTTTCCAAGCTCATGCGAAACAAAGTAGGGCATATATATGATATGTGCGGGACCGAGATTAATACGTGTATGTGATACTGTATTCCAATCTCGCGATATAGGTTATATGTGATATAACCGGATTGTTGAATCAAGTGTTGATTCAATGATATGTTATATGTGATATGCATATAAATGATATTAGTCGGTTGTATGCTATACAGATGGATTATTAAATCAAGTGTTTATTTAATAATTTAAAGTGTAATTATATATTTGATATATTAATATACATTAACTTATATTAACTCGCTTAAGAATTTCTTTTCTCATTATACATTTAATATATATGTTGTAGGGTTGCTAGGCACACGCACAAGGGTCTACGAGGTATCAACCATGCCCGATTTAAAATTTAGCCGTGCCGAACAACCCAAAGACGGATCTTTAAACTAGGGTTTAGGCGAAAACTAGCATTTTAAACACTTTAGCACTAAGTGAGAGGGATTACAACCTTTGTAGATCTGGTCCTTCACATCATAAGCTCCGTGTTGAGGTCCCTTCGCTGCGATCATCGTGTTCCGGACTCTCGAGAGGTTCCACGAAGAGAAAGATGCAGTCTTGCTTCCGATCTTCGATAACATAGATGATCTACCTTGAAGTTTCATTAACACAAGCTAACACTCATAAAATGATGTGAACACCCTCATCTAAATAGCAAGGGTAGATGATGATGATGAAGTAGGATTTTTTCTCTCTTTTATTTTCATTTACTCACTCATTTTTCATCACCTTGAAAAAGCTAGAAAGCTTTTTCTATGAAAGAAAGAAGGAAGAAGATGAACAATCAACATCAAACCTTTTGTGATGAATATTGAAAGGATAAATATGATGATTAATGCAACCATAGTCAACTAAACCCATGTAGAGAATTAACTAGGGTTAGGGTTTGGGTTGGGTTAAAGCATAAGTCATAACAAAATATCTTTCACAAAACAAAACTAAACCTTCTAGAATCATCTAGAAAGCATTAACCCAAATCAAACCCTAATCTTGTTTAATCTCTACTAAACATGTTTCATTAGTTATCATATCATGTTACAATATTATATATCATATATATAATATTTATTGTAACCAAATAAAATAATACAATTAACATATATCGCATATATATCAATGTATTACCCGAGTGAGAAAAAGAATCTTTTAGTGTGCTAATATTAGTTAATGTAATTTAATATATCATATATATTATTATACATTAAATTATCGAATCAACACTTGATCCGACAATCCGGCTATATCGCAATTAACCGACTAATACTATGACCCGGCTATATCATATATACCCGGCCGATATCTCATATCGCGAGGATCTAATACGGTATCACATATCGCATTATCCTCGGTCCCGCACATATCACATATGTACTCCTACTCCATTTTGCCTGAGTCAAGAAACCTCTGTGTAGGACTCCAAAGAATCGTCAATACGCCGGCAGTAGGTGATGATCATATCAAACACCGACAAGCTGCAAGCGGTCAGCTAAACGTAACAGCTACCCAGGTATTGAGCACTCAGAAGTTCATCAAGCAAGCATGTATATTCTCCTGTGAATCCAAACAGTAACACTCCTGTACAGTCCGGTCTCGTCGTCTAATATGTCGCATATCTCGCCTAGGGGTGGTAAACGTCAAACCCCAGTAGCTCGATAAGTCGTGTCGATATGAGGTCTATAACAGTTCGAGAAACTACTGATAACACTTACCAGTAAATCTTAGTAACCCTGGCCAGGGATTTCCGGTTATAGCCAATCGAACACAGCGCAACATCAACTCCTTATACCGGGAGAGACGAATCTCCTCCTATCGCTCATTTCCTCCATGTGATTCGGGACTGTACCCAAAAGCCACCTTTTTGCACGCCTTCTTAGACGTGGTATGATGGAAATCAAAGCACAGTGGGAATCACACAAGACTCTATGACGATCTCGGGTCAACAGACTACTCTGTACCAGTGTTACCGGAGAACTGCCATCTGACGTGAGGTATAATACCATCTAGGAGTTCTCGGCGAGTCCGTCCAGTGTACCCAGTCTCTACTGAGCACCCATACACCATCCTTGATGTCAAACACCGATGGATATGGGATCATCCATCGCCCATCATATGGGTCAAGATGCGTATACGCTAGTCTACTCAGGTGTATGGATGCCCTGTCTTGATACACCCTCGACTAGGAACAGTTATAGGATGTACTCGTCGACTACCGTGGCCCCATTAGTATGATCTCATCATAGTCCCAGTAGTCGAGTACATATCCTAAGGGCTTTATAAACATGTAACATAAAGACAATCAGAGTACATGTTAAGATAAAGTACAACCAGATAGCGCACTATCATGTCGAGCAAGAAAGTCCTCCTTATATATGTCCAAGCATCCACTACAATATACATCGTATATACAGTAATGGCCTCTAGGGCATACATATAACTAACATATGTGATATATGTTAATGTATTTATTTTGTGTCATGCTTGATGATACATTATACATGGGTGTGTGAGACTTACACCACACCTAAGATAACGTGGGTGGTTATTTATTTAGGGATAAACAAAATTAGGTGGAAATTTGTCATAGCTTGAAGCTTGGAGAAGCTTGTGGAAACCATTGACTTAGTCCACTAATTTTGTTTTACTCTAGATATTTATTAACCTAACTATTATCTTTAGCCATGGTTTAGTCTCTACATGAGTTATATGAGATATTTACTCACCCATGGTTCACCTAGTTGATCACTAGTTCTTTTTCTTCATCTCCTCCATTTTTGCTCTCTAGTTTTGAGAGAGAAAAGAAAAGAAAGAGAGAGAAATTATTCTAAACTGAGCAAAATTCCTACTTTACCAATCGATACCAAACTAGCCATTTAGTATAGGTTGTTTCTCCACTAGTTCATCTATTACTGAAGAGGTAGCTTAAGTTAGAGATTCTTCGACGTAGATCATCTTCGGCCTCGAAGATCCTTGAGCAAGCACGTTCCTTTCACCTAGTGGAGCCAAAGGATAGTTCGGGACACCACTACTTAGAGCAAAAGGGACAACTACACGGAGCTTTAGAAATGAAGGACCGGTCTACAAAGGTTGTATTCCCATTTCACTTAGTGTAAAGTTGTTTATATGTTTTATAAACCCTAATCCTCTAGTTAGATCCTTGGTTTAGGGTTTCTTAGCACTCTAGTTTTAAAAATTGCATGCTTGATGGCTTAGAAACCTAGTAAGGGTGCTAAGGAACCTAGCACTGACACCGCCTATCGGCTTGGTGGAGGCCTTCTTCTTCTCTTCCTTTGCTTTCGAATTAGATCTAGAAGAGGAAGATTCTCCAATGAGCAGAGCGGGTATCTCCCTGAATTCCAGCAGGGTGCCCTCAGCGCTCCTCAACACCCTGAGGAGTTCTGGAAGTGAAATTTCCTTCTCTTGAATGTTGAAATTAAAGATAAACTGGGCGTAGGTGGAGGGGAGTGACTGTAGAATCAAGTCAATAAATAACTCGTTCTCTAACATGGTCCCTTAGTCAGTGAGCTCTTTAATATAACTAATCATCGTAAGAATGTGGTCCCCTATAGATGATCCGACAGCCGACCTCGCCTGAATACATTTCTTCGAGGTCTCATATTTTGCGATACAAGATTGCTCTCCATATAAAACTTCGGTATAGAGGAAGATGGAAGCTAAGTCCATCTTCTTGTGCTGCCTCTGGTGTTCATAATCCATTGAGGCTAACATGAGGCACTTGGCTCTTGCACAATCCTTTTCCCATGTCTTACGGATATCAACATCCGCGACGGTGGAATCCGGACCTGGGACGGTGGGGACTTTAGTAGTAAGGAGGTAGCCCAGGTTGTCATAGGTAATGGCCATCTGGATATTTCTTAGCCAATCATTATAGTTTGGCCTAGTCAATTTATTATTATCTAGTAGTAACCTAAGTCTGGTTATTGTGGTCGCTACAATTAGGAGAGAGAGAAGAAACACTCAGCGTGATGCTCTTGGAAGTTTAGATTGGTTACTAGTTTATCTAAACAAGATGGCTCCCACTGTTTCTCAAATCCTTCCTCAAACCGTAAAAGAAGAATTAGTCAGGATCAATCTTACTCTTACAATTCTTGTTTAACCTTTCGACCAGGCTAGTGTTGGTACTTCGAGGGTGGTTTTCCAACGCTTTCGCCAAGTTCCTGAATTACATAACCTCTTTTCCCTGGAGATGTAGCCCCGCTAACAACATTCTGGACACCTACTTTGTTTATAGCAATGATTGTTTAGTGAAAAAATATCCCGAGGAGTAGCGGATACTCACAGTAAGATTGGGATCCAAATATCATCGTGTGATAACCTTGAAGGAATCCTACCATAATCATCACACTCCAAATGGTATGCAACACTAGCAAGTTTCAATTTCCTTAGAAATTCCCGATTTGTATTTTTTGCCCCAAGCTCATATGACCTTGACGAAGGCCAACATATCATAAGTCGCCAGTCAAGTTTTACCCATCATTATCCAGGTTAATTTGAACTCACCCGTACATAGCCTTGACAAAGGCCAAAATAGTAGTACGACTGTCCCAAACCAATGCATCTATCTATGCTACAGATGAATACCCAGTAGCTACCAATCACTATGCTTTGGCGAATGTCAAAATACATAACTTAAATACTATTGAATACCCATCTGAAATGACGGAGGGCTGCGAATGGTTGTAGCAAAACCGTGAACATAATGAACTTTATATAGTCGAAAGAACCATGATAAATTTTAAAAGGAGTGGTTTAGGCTCCGCATTTAAAATTTTGCTTTTTGAAGAAAACCGAGTGGTTTTGAAACTGTTCCAACGATTAAGCTTTGGTTTGTTTTGCTTGCATTAATAAATGTTAATGCGGTCCCATCATTTAATCCTATCATTGCAGAAAAGAAACGAAAATACAACTTACGCTTATACCGTTCGCAATCGCCATGGGGCCCCGACATGCACTGTTAGGTTACTTAACTAACGGCAGAGCGGGGGCTGGACTAGCGCGGGTGCAAAATACAAGCAACGTCTATTATATATCATATATATATATATATCCATTCGTCTCATGCAATAATAGGTATTCCAGATCATAGATGGATATATTGGATATACTAGAAATTCAGCGTTTCATTTAAGCCTACAACGAAAGACGGATTCCACATTTGTGATGAATAGCAAAACCCTACCCTAGACCCCTATAGGTGCAGCAAAATACCCGCCAAATTCCTGAAGTGAAGCAACCTCCCTCAGTAAAATGAGTAGTCCACTCGGCACTTCAAGAACCCGATAGTTTATGCACCCTATCTTGGGTCTATCCTAAGAGCAAAAAACAGTAAATGAAATAATACAATGGTGGCTGCAACCTTAATCCGGATGTGCCCCGCAAAAATAATATTATATCACATTTACAAATTACATGAATGATAGAAAAGAAAACACTCTTTTCATATCCCCCCGGCTATTCATCCACGACGATCCAATATTCCATATACAAAAACCACAATCATAGATCACAGATATGTGCAACCCCCACTAATCGACATATAGCGATTAGCAGACGTTTAGCATCATATATCCAAGCACAAAAAACCCGATTAGCCAAGTAATCTTAGAATTTCGATCGATAAACTAAATCCTTGTCTGCCCCATGCACAATCCAGTACACAAACAATCTGGGTAGAAAAACAAATATTCCCAAAGTCACAATTCCAGATCATAGACCCACAGAAGAAAATAGGGTCGAGTCATCCTTGACTCGGCCACGGAACGGCGGCCAAACTGTAAGTCCACATTGCCCACCCCGGTGCTTACGGGGAGGCGGAAAACATAATAAAAATTGGATTTTTATCAACTATGGGAAACATGGACCAAGCTTTTAAGGATCTTTGCTAAACATAAACTTGCTAAAGCTAACTACAAAGTAGCTAAGTGATGGAAAGGTTATACCTTGAGCTCAAAGTCCTTCTCTCCTTACTCCTTGGAATGGTAGAAAGAGGTCACCTTGCTTGTCTTCTCCCGTCAAAGAAGGATCCACCCGAAAGCCTCGACCTTTAGCTTCAACTCTAAGCTAGGAGTAACTAGAGTGCAAGAAATGCTAAGACTTGAACCCTAGAAGAGTGTAGAGAAGATCAAGTGAGGGTTTTTCTCAAGCTTTTTGTTTCTCAACACATGAGAGGGAGAGAGCTTGAGGGAGAGGATGAGCAAGAGAGAGAAACGATATGAGAGAATGAATTATTAGTGAGCCATTCTCACTAATATGTGTGAATAATTTTAATTGAATAATTAGCTTGAAAATTGTCATGGTAAATCATGACATGACCATTATCATTTCAATTTTGCAAAGATCAAAGAGCATCTTCCAAAAGAAATGATGATGGTCAAAGTGTCAACCTAGGTCAACAAGTCAATGAAGTCAAAAGGTCAACAACAACAACCATGCACAATTATTAAGCTAATTATCAATTAACTATAATACACACATAAGCAATAGGGTTAATAAAATGACAATAGCCATTAACCCTAAACAAGGTCCTCTCCCCCAATCTCAAGCAACTGTGCATACGCACCCGCATTCGTGATCCGAGGAACACGAATACACTGAGAAAAACCAATCTCAAATCATATACTAGGATCCGGCTTAAACCAAAGCCCGCTAGTATAAACTGTCCGGACAGCAAACGTGCACAAGTGCGCGGATGCGAACGAACCCTGTCGCAAAACCATGCGACCTCTACTCATTTTGCCTAAAAGCGAATAGCTCTCTGTGTGGGACTCTAAAGACTCGACACTACGCTGGCAGTGGGTTTAACCACAGACCGCAAGCGGCACTAGCTGTACGTAACGGTCCCCAGGTAGATGTCGATAAGAAGACTGACGAGGTGAACCCCATCTGCACTCCTACTGAGCCTGTATGTGACAGTCTCCGTACAGTCCGGTCTGTTCGTCTGATACATCGCATGGCGGGCCTAGGGGGCGGTGAACGTCAGTCCCCTAATAGCGGTACAAGTCGTGTCGGAGTGTAGCCCAGAACACCCTGAGATAACACTGGAAACCTACCAGTATATCTCGCTTGCCCTGGCCAGGGACTACTCGTGTAATGTCTCTCCTTGACACAGCGCGATGTCAACCCCCAATACCGGGAGAGACGAATCCTGTCTAACCGTCACTGCCTCCAAGTGCTTCGGGACTGCATCCAAAAACTACCTGTTTGCACGACTCCTTTGAGTCGTGGTAGGGTAGTAATCAAAGTGCAGTGGGAACACACTCGAGGCGAAGTGACAGTGTCAAGTCAGCGGACTAAGCTGTACTCATGTCACCTGGGAACTGATAACTGACGATAGGTATAATACCAACCAACAGTTCCCGACGAGTCCTGTCCAGTGTACTCGTAACCCAACGAGCACCCGTATACTATCTCAAGTACGACGTGCTGACGGCTGTGGGACAGACCGTCTCCCTCACTGGGATGAGAAGCGCATACGCCAGTCTACTCCGGAGTATCGATGCCCTGTCTCGATAGTCCAACGACTAGGGACCTGTATAAGGATGTGCTTATAGATCACCCAGCTCCCACGAGTGCGAGCGCCATCACAACGCTGGTAATCAAGCAAAGATCCTAAGGGCTCTACTAATATGTATATCAGCAATATGCTAAAAGAAACACATGCACATATTAAAGCAGAGACAAACCAAGTAGCATACTACCATTTCGAGCAAGATTGTATATACAACTGTGAATATCCCAAGCTTCCATTAAGTAATATACAAACTAGTATGATACAGTAATGGCCTCTAGGGCATATACACTAACAATCTCCCACTTGCACTAAGGCCATGTACTGGCGTATCGAAGACCTATCATCTCGATCAGCCGCTCGAACTGAGTCTGGGGCAAGGCCTTGGTGAATGGATCTGCTGTGTTATCCTCTGATGCAACTCTCCGGACCTCGATCTCCTGGCGATCCACGATCTCCCTGATCAGGTGATACCGCCTTAAGATGTGTCTGGATTTCTGATGGGACCTGGGTTCCTTCGCTAAAGCTATAGCCCCGTTGTTGTCGCAATACAAAGGTATTGGGTCAACAATGGACGGAACCACCTGAAGTTCTCTCAAGAACTTCCTCATCCAGACAGCTTCTTTTGCGGCATCAGATGCAGCGATGTATTCCGCTTCCATCGTCGAGACTGCAACGGTTTCCTGTTTAGAGCTCTTCCAACACACCGCCCCTCTATTGAGGGTAAAGACAAAACCCGACATGGACTTGGAATCATCCTTGTCACTCTGGAAGCTGGAGTCAGCAAAGGCCTCAATCTGCAGGTCTTTTCCGCCATACACCAAGAACATCTCCTTAGTCCTTCTCAGGTACTTAAGAATGTTCTTTACTGCTATCCAATGTTTCTCCCCTGGGTTTGACTGATACCTGCTTACCACACTCAGTGCATAAGCCACATCCGGTCTGGTACACAACATCGCATACATTATAGAGCCTACCGCAGAAGCGTAGGGTATAATAGACATGCGATCCCTCTCCAAATCATTCTTGGGAGACATCTCTTTGGAGAGGGTGATCCCGTGACAAGCCGGTAGATTACCGCGCTTGGAATCTTCCATACTGAATCTCTTAAGTATGGTGTCGATGTACCTGGACTGTGAAAGTCCCAGTATCCTCTTGGATCTGTCACGGTAGATCCGGATACCCAGAATGTATGAGGCATCACCCAGGTCTTTCATGGAGAACCTGTGTGACAAGAACCCCTTGACAGATTGTAGCATAGGAATGTCATTTCCTATTAAGAGAATGTCATCCACGTATAAAACGAGGAATACCACAGTTCTCGCTACAAATCTACAATAGATGCATGGTTCATCTGGATTTTTGATAAAGCCAAATTCCTTGACCGTCTCATCAAAACAGATGTTCCAACTCCGCGATGCCTGCTTTAGTCCATAAATGGACTTAAGCAACTTGCACACCTTTCCGCTGCTCCCACTCTGAATGAAACCCTCTGGCTGATCCATATAGACACACTCCTCTAAATGACCATTTAGAAAAGCTGTCTTTATGTCCATCTGCCAAATCTCATAATCGTGGAAGGCAGCAATGGCAAGAAGGATCCGAATGGATTTCAGCATAGCTACTGGAGAAAAGATTTCGTCATAGTCCAAACCAGGTCGCTGACGAAAACCCTTTGCTACCAGTCTAGCTTTATAGGTCTCAACCTGTCCATCTACACCAATCTTCCTTTAGAAGATCCACTTGCATCCTACGGGTTTTACCCCGTCTGGAGCAATGTCCAACGTCCATACTTTGTTGGTGTACATGGACTCCATTTCATTCCGCATTGCATCCAGCCATTTTACCGAGTCGACGCTCTGCATGGCTTGCTGGAAGCTAGTAGGCTTATCACAGTCTATGATGCAATCCTCTCTATCCCCGTCAATGAGAAAACCGTAGTATCTCTCGGGCGGATGAGACTGCCTACTACTCCTGCGGAGTGGCGTGGGAATGTCCTGATCTTTTGAACCCTCTGGATCAACCAAGCTTTCAGTAATAGCTCGTGGTTCTGGAATTTCTTCCAGTTCTATTGCGCTCCCACTTAATTCTTTTTCTATGAACTGGTGTTCTAGAAAGTGGGCATGGCGAGAAACAAGGACTTTTTGTTCCTCTTCGCAATAGAAGTAATATCCCTTGGAGTTCTTTGGATATCCCACAAACTTGCACTGTACTGAGCGTGCCTCGAGCTTGTCCGCATGCTGCTTTTTTACAAAAGCTGGACATCCCCATGTCTTAATATGATTAAGATAGGGTTTCTTCCCACACCATATCTGATATGGTGTAGTAGGCACAGTCTTAGTTGGAACCCGGTTCAAAAGGTATGCAGCTGATTCTAGCGCATATCCCCAAAACTATCGCGGCAACTCAGCATTACTCATCATGGACCGTACCATATCCAATAGGGTTCGGTTCCGTCTCTCCGATACACCATTATGTTGCGGAGTGTATGGAGGAGTAAGCTGAGAGAGAATTCCATTCTCTTTTAAGTAACCCAGGAACTCGGCACTCAAGTATTCACCACCTCGATCAGATCTTAGTGTCTTTATACTTTTGCCTGTTTGTTTTTCTACTTCATTCTTATATTCCTGTAATTTTTCAAAAGCCTCGGACTTATGTTTCATCAAGAAGACATACCGTACCTTGAAAAGTCATCCGTAAAAGTAATGAAGTAAGAATAACCGCTTCGCGCATGTGTAGACATTGGACCGCACACGTCGCTGTGTACGAGTCCCAAGAGCTCGCTCGCTCTTTTTCCGTGTCCAGTAAACGGAGTCTTTGTCATCTTTCCCTTGAGACAGGATTGACAAGTTGCATACGATTGATATTCGAATGAATCCAAATATCCTTCTGTGTGTAACTTAGTCAACCTTCTCTCATTGATGTGACCCAGTCTACAATGCCATAAAAAAGTTTTATTGATTTCTGGAGACTTACTTTTGTGTGTATTCTGGACATTGAAAATCTGTGGTTGGTTTAATACGTATATACCGTTGTTCAATGTACCTGACCCAATCAAAGCTTGATTAAGGCGAATGTTCACTACATTACTTACAAATGCAAATTCATAACCTTCTTTAGACAATAAAGATACAGAAATGATATTACAGGTTGCATTTGGTAAATAATAACAACTACGCAAAACCCAAAAAATGTCCATCTGACAATCCCAGGTGATAGTCCCCCACGGCCTCAGCATCCATGCTAGCACCGTTCGCAACTCTGAGGGTCATATCACCTGCCTTCAAAACTCTACGCTTTCTCAACGCCTGCAAATAATTACAGATATGAGATCCTGATCCGGTATCCAATACCCAGGAAGTAGAGTTTATTGATAGACAGTTTTCAATAACATACACACCTGAAGCTGAAGCTGCAACTCGCTTCAAATCCTGTGTTCTGGCTTTCCAAGCCTTTCAATCCTGTTTCCAGTGACCACTTTTGTGACAGTAGAAGCATTCTTCCTTCCCCACCAGCTTTCCCGCTACCTTTGTTGCTTTTCCTTTTCCCTTCGTATCCACTTTACTGACACCGCCTCTTGGTTTGGCGGGGGCTTTCTTCTTCTTGCCCTTGGCTTTCTCCCTGGACCTTGAAGAGGAAGATCCTCCTACAAACAAAGTGGATGTCTCTGTTGGATATATATATTCCCTAGAGGCCATTATGTGATAGTGGATGTATCTATACATGTATATATATTCAGTTTGCATTCTTGCTCGACATGATAGTATGCTATCTGGTACTTCTTTATCTGACATGTTTATTTGATCATGCTTCTATTCATTCATACATGCTGATAAAGCCCTAAGGATATCGGCTTGACTACTCTGATTATGATGGAGATCATACTAATGGGACATCTGTAGTCTATAAGCATATCCTGAAATGTCCCTAGTCGGAGGTGTATCGAGACGGGGCATCGATATACCAGAGTAGACTAGCGTATATGATACTAGACCCATGTGATGGGCGATGGATGTTCCCACATTCATCGATGTTTGACATCAAGATCATATACGGGTGCTCAGTGGTGACTGGGTACACTGGACGGACTCGCCGAGAACTCCTATATGGAATTATATCTATCGTCGGATAGCAGTTCTCAGGTGACACTGGTACAGGTTAGTCTGTAGACCCGAGATCGCCATAGAGCCTTGTGTGTTCTCCCACTGTACTTTGATTGCCACCCTACCACGGCTCTACTGAGTCGTGCAAACAGGTGGCCGTTGGGTACAGTCCCGAGACACACGAAGGCAATGAGTGATAGGAGGGGTTTCGTCTCTCCCGGTATTAGGAGTTGATGCTGTGCTGTGCTCGACTGGTTATAACAGCAAGTCCCTGGCCAGGGCTGCTGAGATTTGCTGGTAAGTGTTATCAGTAGTTTCTCGATCTGTTATAGACCATTCACCGACATGACTTATTGAGTTATTGGGGTCGACGTGACCATCCCTAGGCTCGATATGCAGCATATCTGACGACGAGACCGGACTGTACGGTAGTGTTGCCGGATGGCTCGACAAGAGTTGTAACAGGTTCGCTTGTTTTCTTCTAATCGCTTAATACCCGGGTGGCCGTTACGTTTAGCTGACCGCTTGCGGCTTGGGGGTGCTTGATATGATCATCACCCACTGCCGGCGTATTGACGAGTCTTAGAGTCCCACATAGGAGTTACCTAGTCCAGGCGAAAAGTTGTGGTGCACATATGCGATATGCGCTTGGACCCGATTAAAATGCGTGTATGGGATACCGTATATTAATTGGGCGGCTTGCTAATGGTCGGGTCATATGTGATATGACCGGATTAGTAAATCAAGTGTTGATTCATCATTAGTTTCTCACTACAAATCCTATCTTGTTTATGTTGGATGTATGCATGCATGTGTGCATTCATTCTTGTTCATGCACATATGGATGTGCAAGCACACATGCATACATACATCATATATTATCATGGTTGTTTATACAATGAGAATGGTGGATGTTTAAGAATTACACCATGGTTATATTTGGATAATTGTTGGATTTAAATTAAAGCAAAAGAAAATGAAAAAATTGGTTAAATCACTTAAGAGTTTCTACACTCTTCTAACTCAACCATGCTCACCTAACATTTAACCCATAGTTTATTTTCTTATCATGCTTTTAATTTAAAATAAAATGATATCTAAATATCTAACCATGGTTGGTTAAGAGAGAGGAAAATATATATAGCTATTTTTCTTTTCTCTTTCACAAGATAATTCATTCTCTTCTTCTAAAATCCACCATCTTCATCAACCTCCATGCTTATGCTCTCTAGTTCTTATAAGAGAGTAAAATACTCATAAATATAGGATTTTGAAGTGAGATCCATAGCCACAACATCATTCTAATCAAGTTTAGCCAACTTGATTAGAGTGTTCTCTTTGTTTTTCAAAGTTGCAAGCTTGGACGGGAAAACTCCGGGTGGATCGTCGTGGACGCAAGAGGACGACGAGTGAACCTTCTTCCAACACCCTAGAGCCTAAGGAGTGAAGCAAAAATGGGAGCTACAAAGGTTGTAGCCTTCAAACCCTAATCTTTACTTACTTATAGTTTGTTAACCCTAATTTCTAGGATCGATCCACTTGCATGTTAGTTTGGCACCTTAAAAATGAAAACTTTAGGTCATGTGATTCTTGAAATCTCTTCATAGGGTGCTATACTAACCTTACATTGGTATCAGAGCCGACCTAGAACATTAGGCGACCTTTTTGCGAAGTAAAAAGTCCGATCGAAACAAAATACGACTTTTTTGGGTGCTCTCTGGAAATTTTTTAAAAACTGACTTTTTTCAGAATTAAAAATTCTCAAAAAATAGAGCAGGTAAATATAAGACAATCTGGAAAATCCGACCCCATGAACAGTACTTTTGGCCGCGGAAGCACGGCATAAGAAAGCTTAGGCCGCGCATCCACGGCCATATAAGGGGATCTTTGACTAATTTTTGCACAGTGTTTTTCTTTACCTGCTATACTATATTTTGAGTATGTTTAATCTGAATCTGCTGTTGAAAAATTCTGGAGATATTTTTGGACTCGTGGTTTCGATCGGAATTTTCATTTCGTTTTCTTTTCCGGGTAAACTAGAAAGTATTGAAGTGTTTGAACGAATATCATTTACTCAATATTCACGGGGTTTAAATAGTCTGGAGATGCGTGCAAGTCTTTTTGCGGTCGTCCCTCTAGAAGACAACAAACCTTAACTCGATTATGTGACCGTCTCGAACTGCCCTTTGAACCCTAGGGTTTGGGGCAGTACGGCGTGCCACATGTGAGGCGTTGGCTTGACCCTTCTACGGCTGGACCGCCGCTACTGTGTCACACTCCGGATTTTTGAACCCTGCTCAAGTGTTGAGCTTTAGTGAATCTTGGGTGCTTGATAGTTCGTTCGAAAACTTTAATACTGTCTGTTTATCTGGAATGTGATACAATATGTGGAATTCATATGGTTAAGGCATGAAATACGAAATATGTGATATTTCGCATTTATGATGTCTAAAGAGAATCTGGATTCCAAATATTGTAGTTTTACACTTTCTTTTCTGTGACCGTAAGTGTAGTATGTACGATATCGCCGGTTTCGTTGCTATACATCAACGACAATCGGGGTACGCATACTTACTTATGTTGATGATATGTGATATTATGTGTTGCTGAGATATGATGTGCAAGATTGTCGCGATCGAATAGCCGGGGGGTTTTTGTGAGATGAGAGTTTTATATTTTCATTCATGTAAATTCAAATGTAATGTAATATTCTTTTATTTGGGGCACTTCCAGGTTGCGGTTGTGTCACCAGTGTTGTATATTATTTACTTTTCCGCATTAGGATGGACCCAAGGAGGGGAGCACAGGTGACCAGGTTCTGGGGTTCAGTGGGAGGCCATCTCGAGGAGTCGAGACCGGGTCTCCTAAACTCGAGGATTGGTAGGGTCACTTGCCGCTCTCGTAGGGGTCCAGGGTGTGGGCTTGGCTATTCATCGCGACTGTGGAATCCGTATTTTCTATTCTGGCTAAATACTAAATACGGACGTCCTAGTATATCCCACGTTATATCTATTTTTCTGCTGCCTGTGTTCTGTGATATCTGAGACCAATGACTTATTATATATATGATATATAGTAGACGTTGCTTATGTTTTACACCCGCACTAGTCCCGTCCCGGTATGCCGTTAGTTAAGTAACCTAACGGTGCATAACGGAACATTGCGGCGAATGCGGATGGCATAAACGTACGTGTTATTTTCGTTTCTTTTCTGTGATTGGCTTTAGGACTTAAATGATGGGATTACATTAATGTGATTAATGTAAAGAAAATAAACCTAAAAAGATGTTGTAGAATCGGATTTAAAAACTACTCGGCTATTTGTGAAAAAGCTACATTTCAAAACTGCGGAGCTTAAGCCACTCCTTTTGAAAAACTGTTTGATTCTACAACGATATCAAGTTCAAAGCGTTAAAGATTTTCTTAAAAATCATTCGCAACCCTCCGTCATTTTAGGAAGTAGAGTACTTAGTATTCGTGCTACGTTTGTTGACTTTAGTTAAGGCGTAGTGTACGGTAGCTAAGTGATGTCTTCCTACACTGCATATGATGCAGATTAATTAGGACATTCATGCGACTTTGTTGACCATAGTTAAGGGTCATATGGGTGGGTCTAATTGATCAAGAAATGACGGGTAGAACTTGACTGGTACTTATGATTTGTTGACCATAGTTAAGGTCATAAGTACCAGGGGTAAAAATTACATCGGGAATTTCAAGTGTTGAAATTTGCAATGAGATTGCATACCTTCCATGTGATGGTTGGATCCCGATCCCACTGTGGGCAATAGTTGCTCCTAGGAGAGTTTTACAGTTTACAATTAGCTAACTCATTAGGTGTCTAGAAAGGTGTTAACGGGGCTCCGCCTCTGGGAAAACGAGGTTTACTCTAATTAGGTCCGTGCGAAAGCACGGGGAACTTCCCTCAAAGTACCGACACTGGCCTGGCTGAACGGTTAGCGAAGTTGTAGACTGTAATTAATCCTGGCTAGTTTTTCTTTTTAAGGTTTGAAAGAAAAACTTTATAAAAAGCAGTGGGAAACATCGATTAGACAAGATAATAAACCAATCTAATCTATGCAAGAGCTTTCGCTGAGTGTATTCTTTTCTCTCTCTTAATGGCAGATACCAATGACTGGACTTAAGCTTCTACTAGATAAAAACAAACTGAATGGGACCAACTATAAAGACTGGCTAAGGAATCTGAAGATCGCCTTGACTTATGATAAAGTATCATATGTCCTCACGGCTCCAGCCCCGCCCGTCCCAGGCCCAAAATCCTCAGTTGCGGACATAGAAGTCCGCAAGACATGGGACGATGATTGTGCCACGGCCACATGCCTCGCGCTTGCATCGATGGATAACACACATCAAAAGCAGCACGAGGACATGGACATTCACGGGATACTGCTCCATACAAAGGAGTTGTATGGGGAGCAATCCCGCGTATTACGATACGAAGCATCAAAGAAACTGTTTCAGATGCGAATGGCCCCTGGCACACCAGTAGGAGACCATGTGTTGAAGATGATAGCTCTTATAGAAGAGCTTGAGGACCTTGGATGGACAATGGAAAATGAACAATATATAGATATTATTCTGCAGTCCCTCCCCTCCACCTTTGCTCAGTTCATAGTGAACTTCAACATGCATGGCATGGAGAAGGACCTCCCTGAACTCCTTAATATGTTAAGGAGTGCAGAGAGCACCATGAAGTCAGCAAAGACTCCCGTTATGACCATTGGACAGTCTTCTTCTTCTCGCCCAAAAGCTAAGGCCAAGGGAAAGAAAAAGAAGAAACCCACCAATCCTAAAGGCGGAGTCAAAAAGGTGAAAGGAAAGGGAAAATCCACGGCTGGAGACCCAGGGAAAGGCGAGTGTTTTCATTGCCACAAGATAGGACATTGGAAGCGCAACTGCACGGAGTACCTAAGTCTCAAGAAGAAGCATGGTGATGCTTCTGCTTCAGGTGCGTTTGTGACTGAAAACTGTTTTTCTATAAACTCTGCTTCCTGGGTATTGGATACCGGTTCAGGTTCTCACATTTGCAATTCTATGCAGGGGCTGAGAAATAGCAAGGTTTTGAGGACAGGTGACCATACTCTCCGCGTTGGAAATGGTTCCAATGTACATACAGTCGCAGTGGGAGAGTATCACTTGGGGTTGCCATCTGGATGTATTTTGATTTTGAATCCATGTTATTTTGTACCAACTATGCTATGTAATATAATATCCGTTTCTTTGTTGGACAATGAAGGGTATAATTTTGTGTTGCAGAACAATGTTATGAACATTCACCTAAATCAAATGTTGGTTGGGTATGGTACACTTAATAACGGAATATATGTCCTAAATCAACACACAGTTTTCAGTATACAACACACTAATAAAAGAAAACTTTCAGAATTAAATGAAGCTTTTCTTTGGCACTGTAGACTTGGTCATATTAACGAAACAAGACTAAACAAGTTACACAAAGATGGATATTTAAATTCTTTTGAATATAAATCTTATGCGGCTTGCCAGTCTTGTATCAAGGGTAAAATGACCAAAACTCCGTTTACCGGACACGGAGAAAGAGCTACTCAGCTCCTGGGCCTCATACATAGTGATGTATGTGGGCCTATGTCTACACAGGCTAGAGGCGGTTTTTCATACTTCATTACATTCACCGACGATTTCTCAAGATTCGGTCATGTATTTTTATTAAAACACAAGTCCGACGCTTTCGAGAAATTCGTTGAATATAAACAAGAAGTAGAAAAACAAACCGGCTTGAGTATTAAGATGCTTCGATCAGATCGAGGTGGAGAGTATCTCAGTACAGAATTTGCAAACTTCCTAAAAGAGAATGGGATTCTCTCTCAGCTCACTCCTCCTTACACACCACAGCACAACGGTGTGTCAGAACGACGGAACAGGACCCTATTGGATATGGTCCGGTCTATGATGAGTGACGCTGAGTTACCAGTCTCATTTTGGGGACATGCATTGGAGACTGCAGCGTTTCTGCTAAACAGGGTTCCAACCAAAGCCGTGTCTACCACGCCATATGAGATATGGAATGGGAAGAGACCATCTCTTAAGAGAGTTAAGATTTGGGGTTGCCCGGCCTATGTTAAAAAACAGAATCCGGACAAACTCGAGACACGGTCAGTCATGTGTAACTTTGTGGGATATCCAAAGAATTCTTATGGATATCTGTTCTACCACAAAGAGGAACAAAAAGTGTTTGTTTCTCAGTATGCCACATTCTTGGAAAAAGAGTTTTTCACAGATAAAGATGATGGCAAGGTGGTAGATCTAGAAGAGGTTCTGGAGACACAAATTACAAATGACGATTTGGTTGAACCGGCTGTTGCAACAGAAACTGAAGAACCTCGGCCACTCCGTAGGTCTGGTAGGACTTCTCGCCCACCGGAGAGGTACTACGGTTTCCTCATTGATGGTAACGGAGAAGATTGCATCATGGATGATGATGATCCTACCAGTTTTAAGCACGCTATCACAAGTGGTGACTCTGTGAAATGGCTGGATGCCATGAGATCCGAAATGGAGTCTATGTACACCAAAAAAGTATGGACTTTGGACGTTGTACCCCCTGGGGTAAAACCTGTAGGGTGCAAATGAATCTTTAAAAGAAAGATTGGTGTGGATGGGCAGGTAGAGACCTATAAGGCAAGACTTGTGGCAAAAGGCTTTCGTCAAAGACCAGGTTTGGACTATGACGAAACTTTTTCGCCCGTAACCATGCTTAAATCTATTCGGATCCTACTTGCTATTGCTGCTCACTACGACTATGAAATCTGGCAGATGGACGTTAAAACAGCATTTCTAAATGGAGATTTAGAAGAATGCGTTTATATGGATCAGCCAGAGGGCTTCATTGATAGTGGGAGCAGCGGGAAAGCATGTAGATTGCTTAAATCCATATATGGGTTAAAGCAGGCATCTCGGAGTTGGAACATCTGTTTCGATGATGTCATCAAAGAGTTTGATTTCATCAAAAATCCAGATGAACCTTGTGTTTATAAGAAGGCTGTAGGAAGAGCTGTCACATTCCTCGTATTGTACGTGGATGACATTCTTCTGATAGGAAATGATATTCCTATGCTACAGTCGGTCAAATCATTCTTATCACTACGGTTCTCCATGAAGGACCTGGGTGATGCCACATACATCCTGGGCATAAGGATCTATAGGGATAGATCCAAAAAGTTATTGGGATTGTCCTAAACCAGGTACATCAACACCATCCTAAAAAGGTTTAGTATGGAAGACTCCAAGCGGGGTGCCTTGCCCGCTTGCCATGGAGTCACTCTCTCCAAAGATTCTTGTCCAAAGACCGATGAAGAGAGAGCTCGCATGAGCATTATACCTTATGCTTCGGCAGTAGGATCTATAATGTACGCGATGTTATGTACACGCCCAGATGTAGCTTATGCATGTAAGTGCACGGCGGCGCCCCGGCCGTCAATCCGACGGCCAAATGCGGAAGCGGTGATAAACTTTAATTTTTCTTGAACTGGCAAACCGCCGCGCACTAATACCCGGATCAAACCATTAATTAGTCCTAGCTATCTACAAGAAGGGGAATAGAGATATACCGACGATCCAAGTCCTCCGGTCTTCTCATCATCGTCCCGATCTCCTGCGGAATCTCCGGTCGTCGCCACCTTGCCGGAAGGGCACCACATCGTCTCCATGTTTTACGGGCTCCCACCTCAATGCCGAGGCAACTCGGGCACGAAGCCGGCTACTCGACGTGCCCAAGATTCGCTGTAGAATATGTAGTCCTCAAGTCTCACTTTGGGGTTGTGGAATTGCCATTTGGTGGAGGAAATGATATGAGCTTGTGGAGATGAAACATGTGGGATTTTACAAAGCTAGAATGATAAAAATCCCACCCCAAGAATTTTGGACAGCCCGCTCCCCTTAGTGGCCGGCCATGTAAATGGTGGTTAAGAGAAATGAGAGAGTGGAGAGAGTGTATCAAAAATGGGAGCCATTCTCATATCAAGCAAGAGAGAGAGAGAGGAATGGTTATCATGAAAAGCAATGATCACCAAAACAAACCCACACTCAACCAACAATCATCAACAACCATGATTGTTAACAAAGTCAAGCCATCATGATAAAGCTAGAAGTCAAGGTAAAGGAAAAGCTATCATGATACAACAAAATGTAAAGACCCCCTTCCACAAATGCCTATTTGCAACAATGCAAATAAGCCCTCCTCCACCAATCTTCGGCCAATGAACGGAACAATGGAAATCGGCCGAAACGGAAAGCAAACTGGCAACTCCAGAAAACTGGTCCCATAAAAAATTACAGGAAAACCCCGATACTGTGCATACACACCCGCATTTGTATTCCGACCGAAATACAAATGCAATGAGACAAAATCTACACTGTACTATACTAGGATCCGGCTTATACCAAAACCGGCTAGTAATACCTGTTCGATCCTGATCCGTGCAATACCGTACGTATCTGATCGAACCCTGCCATATATCCATACGGCCTATAGTACAAACTGTCCGATCCGGATCCGTGCAATACCGCACGTATCTGATCGGACCTTGCCATATCTCCATACGGCCTCTACAACTTTTCGCCCGAAAGCTGAGTAACAGAATGTGGGGGACTCTAAAGACTCGTCAACACCTTGGTTGTGGATTTAACCACTAGCATGTCAGAGGTATAAGCCAATATGTAACGGGCTACCAGGTATTGACTAAAAGGGACGTCTGTGAGCGAACTCAGCCTGACAACCCTACTGAGCCTGTCAGTGACAATATCCGTACAGTCCGGTCCGTTCGTCTATGAGCATCGCATGGCGGGCCTAGGGGTTGGTAAAAGTCAGACCCCCAAAAGCGGTACAAGTCATGTCGGAGTGTAGCCCAGAACACCCTGAGATACTACTGGAATACCTACCAGTAAATCTCCTTGCCTCGGCCGAGGGCTTCGTGTAATGGCTCTCCTAGACACAGCACGACCTCTCCCCCAATACCGGGAGAGACGAACCCCTGAAGATACGCTCACTGCCTCCATGTGGCTCGGGACTGTACCTAACTAAAACCTGTTTGCACGACTCCTTTGAGCCGTGGTAGGGTAGTAATCAAAGTACAGTGGGAACTCACACAAGACAAATGACGATCCCCAGGTCGATGAACTAACCTGTACACATGTCACCAGGGAACTGCCATCTGACGTCTGGTATATGACTAACTAGCATGTTCCCGGCGAGTCCTGTCCGGTGTACTCATAACCCAATGAGCACCTGTATACATCTTAGGTGATCCAACTGACACCAGTGGCTTGTGAGACCGGCCACCGCCCCTCGTCGGGGTCTCGACTGTATACACTAGTCTACTCTGGAGTATCGATGCCCTATCTCGAAACTCACACGACTAGGGACCATTTAAGGATATGCTTATAGACCCCAGCTCCCACTTATATGATCGCCCTCATACTGCTGGTGGTCAAGCAAGAATCCTAGGGGCTCTACCAACGTGTAATAGCGACTTGTCAGGTCACTTAAGACAGTACACGATGATAAAGGTAAACCAGATAGCATACTATCATCTCGAGTAAGACTGTCCTGCCGGGATAGGTCCTTCCTCAATCATTGCAATCACGTACCTGTGATCCAATAATTGACTCTGAGGGCACTATCTCCAACAATCTCCCACTTGCACTCAAGGCTAATTATTGCGATGTCGCATACTCACAGCCCGTGTGATACCGAACACCCAACTCCTCTACTAGTCAGTCTCACAAATCTCGTTTGCGAAACTATTGCGTTCGAGGAATAGCCTCAGTGAGTAGATCCGCCTTGATGTTTCTTTCTATGTCTCTCTATATCTCAAGTTCGCGGAGAAACCCATCTCCCGAAAAGAGCAATACCTGTCTTAGAATGTGTCTGGATGTCTGATGGGACATAGCTCATAAATGAACTCCAAATCCAAACTTCTTAGACTGTATCGACTACTGAACTTAATCAGTGTCCTGCGCCATGTCACCCTTAGTATTGCCTTGGACCACCTGTCCAAAATACTGCCCCTCATCAGAAGGAAGTACTATAACTCTGACAACCTCCTTGTCGTCCATGTCACCTTGGAAGCCTGGAATGATAACTGTTTCCCGAATGAGGCTGTCGTTATCATATCCCTAGAACATACACTTATGCTCTAAAGCTGCTTCCGACTGTTTCTCCAGGATTGGATCAATGTCAACTTATTGCATCTAGTGCAAGAACAACATCTGGTGTGGTACTTGACATCTCATGATTGACTCAATTGCCTGAGCAAGTGATCTGCCAATCATGCGCATCCCTCTCCCCTTTAGTCTGTAAGACACCTTTAGAGAGGGTCACTCCATCTTCTGCAGGTACACTACCGTGCATGGAGTCGTCCATTCTAAATACCCTTAGAATGCTGTCTAAGTACCCAGATTGGGAAACTACCCAAATCTAGATCTAAAACCATAGATCTAGTAGCCAGTATGTCTGATATAAAATCCATTTCTTTTGTGGAGAAACCACTGTGTGACGACCAAAGTATAACCGATTGTAGTTTAGGAGTTTCTTTTCCTACCCTGTGTATGTCATCCAAATACCAGGATATCACACCCTACTACCTTCTCAACAGATCCATCCCCTATTCTGATGAAGTCAAACCTACGACTGTCACGTCAGAAATAGATGATCTATCTCCGCTACATCTGCTTTAGTCTATAAATAGACATAAGCTACCTGTCCACCAATGCTTCCGCTGCTCCCACTGACTACGACAACCCTCTGGCAGAGTCATATACACGTACACTTCTGAAACCAGTTCAGAACGACGCTATACTCATCCTCCTGCCGGGTCTCACAGTCTGGAACAACAGCAATGGCAAATGTGGGTAAACAAGAACTTCCCTGTCACCGTCCTTGAGGCTACCGTAGTACCTCTCGGGTGCCTGAAGTTACCCACCTTATCTGCGGAGTGGCCAATGGAATGTCAATCCAGATTGAATCTTTAGGTTCCTTATCAAATCTTCAGTAATCGTTTGTGGTTCTGGAATCACTTCCAGTTCTACCATACTCCCACTACTATTTTTCTGAAAAAAATCCATTTTTAATAAAACTGTGGCGAGTCTAGAACAATATTGCTATTGTTCATCCAGATGGTAGAAAGTCAGCCCGCGTCATAGCCTGGGTCAACCCACAAACCGCCATTACAGAGACGTGCCTTGAGTTGTCCAGTGTCTGGTTTTAAGCATAAACCGGACAACTCCCCGTACCTTAACATCGTTAAGATATGAACTGTTCTATATCCAATATAGAAACAGAGGCACTGATTTAATTGAACCAGATCCAAATCATGCAACTGTCTCCAGTGCATGTCAACTAAATGGAAGGAGGCCTATCAGCGTTACTCAGCTTAGGAATGCTTCCAATTATGAGTAACCTGAAAGAGAAGCAATTTCTCTTAATCACTACTATCAACTGAATACCATATACAAGTATCTACATCTTCGATCACTTTGAAGAATCCCGATACTTGCTACACCTGGTTCTCTACTCTATTCAAATACCTATAACTTCTCCAAATTCAGACCCTGTCTTTCCACGAAACACCGGTCTAAAAACTAGAGAAGTCATAAGTAAACCGAATATAGTACGAGGACCAACCCCTCTGTCCTGATGGACCCTGGACATCATACAATACTCTGTACAAGTCCCTTGAGTCTGATAACTCACTCACTGTGTGTCGTAGGTTGAAAACTGTACTTATGGTTAAGAAGAATTACACCGCTGTTTAATGCTCCTTACCTAACCATCCACTGATATAGGTAAATGTCGTAGACATAATTTCAGAAAGGTATATCTCACTCTATGAAAATAGACGTACAGATATATCGATTTGAAATTGGTGCATAACAGCGGATATTCAAAACCAAATATTTGCCGACCGGCAAACAACCCAGGTGACTTCCTCAAATATCACCGATTACTACGAATCCCGATATAATGAGGATGATCACCCAATTCCCAATAACTTACTCCCACTCATCATCTGTAAAGCCATACAGATGTGAGAATTGTAACTGGTAAATACATATCCTGGAGTAAGTATCTAATCGGGAAATCAGTTTTCCTTTAACAGTACACAGTGAGACTGAAACATTGAAATGTTTCGATGGGGTATCCCGGTATTCCTAGTAATGCCTCTTCCAGATTCACGACTGTAACCGTATAATACTTTGCCACCTCTCCAAATCCCTTCATATGTCTTTAGTCTTTACCTTCTGCACACCCCTTTAGGCCAAATGGTTTTCTTCCTTCCCTACCGTTCGGCACCAGCCTATGGTTTGGAAGAAGACTATCCAATAAGCATAATGGGTGTACTGTCCTAATCCTAGGAGTACTCGCAATGCGAGAGAAGGTGAAGATAAAAGACACCTGAATAAATCTTATTCCTATTTCTCCTGAACCAGAATCCATCCCCGAACTGGAGCAAGTTCCTTTCGAGTTCGTATATAACCATACGATGGAGTATCCAAATAAACTGTGGATCTTCGTAGTGATACGGAGTGTCCTGGAGAAATACAAAGGTGATTTAGGATTGACGAAGGAATACGTGGTTTGGTCGTGAATATCTGTTGCAATTTACTTTGCCCTCTTACTAATCCCTTGCTTTGTCTTAACCTAATACCTTCTGCACACCATCGTTATGCTAATTGGTTTTCTTCATTCCCTACCAGTCGGCACCTGCCTATGGTTTGGAAGAAGACTATCCAATTTGCGTAATAGGTGTACTATCTCCTAAACCAAGGAGTACTCGCAACTTGAGAGAAGGTAAAAAGGAAAAGACGGCTGAATAATCCTATCCGTTTTCTCCAGAACCTGAAACCATCCTCGAATTCCTTCGAGTTCGTATATAACCATACGATGGTTTTGTCCAATGGAAATGGACGTTCGTAGTAATACGGGGTGTCCTGGAGAAATAGGTAAAAGTAGGAGTGGCAATGAGGTCTGCAACTCTGACAATCCAAAAGCCAGTGTTAAAGAAGGTTCGGTTAACTTGGTCACTGAGTCATAGTCTTAGGGTCGGGTCAATGGTCGCTGCCGAAGAGAGAGAGAAAAGAAACACTCAGCGTGCACTCTAACCTAGATCAGAATGGTTACCAATTTATCTAATCAGGAAACCTCCCACTGTACCTCAAATTCTCCTCCAAACCTGAAAGAAGAATTAGTCGGGGTCACCCGAGGAGTAAACTAACTCATCAGTGGGAATCGGGATCCAACTCTCATCGCATGATAACGTGACGGAATCCGCTCACATCATCACACTCCAGAAGGTATGCGCATATCTGGCAAGTTTCAGTTCTTTTGAAACTCCCGATGTGATTTCTGCCCCATGCTCTTATGACCTTGACTTTGGCCAACATATCATAAGTCACATGTCAAGTTCTACCCGTCATTCACCAGGTTAATTTGAATCCACCCGTACCTACCCTTGACTTTGGCCAAAATGGCAGTACGACTGTCCCAAACCAACGCATCTATCTATGCTGCATATGAATACCCAATAGCTACCAATCACTGTGCCTTGACTTTGGCCAACATACACAGCTTGAATACTATTGACCACCCATATGAAACGACGGCGGGCTACGAATGGTTTCTGGCGAAAACCTTTAACGTAATGAACTTGATATCGTTGAAGGAACGGATAGCTTTTAAAAATATAGTGACGAAAACCTTTGCTAAAGAGGTCACTCCCGGTGAAGGGATCTCGGCTCTTTCCCCGTAGAATGGGGTGCAGGATATTCCAAATGAATACCACGATGCAAAGCAAAAGTAATCGGCTATAGTGAAGTTAATGCCCTGACGCAAACTTTTTGTCCAAGGGGTCACTCCCGGTGAAGGGATCTCGGCCCTTGCCTCGTCGACTGAGGAGCAGGATATTCCAAATGAATACCGCGATGCAAAACAAAAGTGAACGTCCTTGCAATAACAGCTTTTTGAAAAGTGTTCCAACAACATCAGATTAGGTTTGTTTTAACTTGCATTGATCCGAATCAATGCAGTCCCATCAATTGATCACACTAAAAAGAACGAAAATATACTGATGTACGTATATGCCATCCGCATTCGCCACTGGGTCCCGTCATTACCCGTTATGTTAGCTAACTAACGACAGAGCGGGGACTGGACTAGCGCGGATGCAAAACATATACAACATCTACTAATATATATACCAATATATTATATTTCGCTCAAGGCGTGAATAAAATGCAACATCACAGAGAATGAACAGCATCACAGAAACAATACAGATATCTGGGATCCCCGGGTTTCACAGAGCCGCTGAAACCCGACGTTCCCCTGGTCGTGTGGATAGCCTGCGCAATGAAATCCTAGACCCCTACGGGCGCGGCAAGTCACCCGCCAAAACCTGAAGCGAGGCAGCCCCCTTCAGCACCGTGAATGGACCACCCAGCACTTCATGGAATCCGGTAACTTGGGCACCCCTCCTGGTTCAACCTGTACCCCCTACGAGTGCGGCGAATAGCCCGCCAATCCTAGAGTGAAGCCCCCTCCATCTCAATGCCATGAGATGCGGGCTTGTTGCCCTCTAGAACCCGGCTATCCGTGCACCCCTTCCATGGGGTAATCCTAGTACAGAAAGTAAAATATACATACAACGGGTACATCGACCGCAACCAGGTCGTGCCCCAAAATAATAATACAAACAGGCAGTGACGGCAGTCCACATGTCGGACGCTCGCCCCGCAATATCAAATGTACATAATACAACCACAACTGTACTAGCATTGCATCCAGGCTATCCCCCACGACCGATCCGCAACATCACAGCAAAAACAGAACATCAACGTGAAAGTCACGTTCGCAAATCCGTCTAACCGGGCTATAGCAGTTAGACCGGATTTACCGATCAAGTGACATTCACGGTCGTAGATATAGTGTAAATACTGTGAAATAATGTGTTTAAAATATCCGATCAATCAAATTTTAACAAGTGGGCCCCCAAGCAATACTGTAGCAGATCAAGAAATTCTGGGCCCAATTTTAATATTCCAAAAACCCAATTTTCACCCCAGAGAGCAACTGAAGAAAATTGATACAGTAAGGACACTATTCGGCGGCGGAACCGGGCCCAAGTGGGGGTTTTGCCGCGGTTCCGCGCTCTGGTTGTCGACTTACTGTGTCGAATTTCTACAGTGGGCTTATAATCTCCAGTACATCACTTTTCTGTAACCTGAAAAAATTTTCGACACCAGAAAATTTTAACAGAAAACTGATGCAAGCAAAAATGCGAATTTTGGAATTTTGGTCGATCGGAAATGCAAAACACATTAAACCAAGCTAGACTAAGTTAATGGCGAGGCTCTGATACCACTGTAAGTGCACGGCGGCGCCCCGGCCGTCAATCCGACGGCCAAATGCGGAAGCGGTGATAAACTTTAATTTTTCTTGAACTGGCAAACCGCCGCGCACTAATACCCGGATCGAACCATTAATTAGTCCTAGCTATCTACAAAAAGGGGAATAGAGATATACCGACGATCCAAGTCCTCCGGTCTTCTCATCATCGTCCCGATCTCCTGCGGAATCTCCGGTCGTCGCCACCTTGCCGGAAAGGCACCACATCGTCTCCATGTTTTACGGGCTCCCACCTCAATGCCGAGGCAACTCGGGCACGAAGCCGGCTACTCGACGTGCCCAAGATTCGCTGTAGAATATGTAGTCCTCAAGTCTCACTTTGGGGTTGTGGAATTGCCATTTGGTGGAGGAAATGATATGAGCTTGTGGAGATGAAACATGTGGGATTTTACAAAGCTAGAATGATAAAAATCCCACCCCAAGAATTTTGGACAGCCCCCTCCCCTTAGTGGCCGGCCATGTAAATGGTGGTTAAGAGAAATGAGAGAGTGGAGATAGTGTATCAAAAATGGGAGCCATTCTCATATCAAGCAAGAGAGAGAGAGAGGAATGGTTATCATGAAAAGCAATGATCACCAAAACAAACCCACACTCAACCAACAATCATCAACAACCATGATTGTTAACAAAGTCAAGCCATCATGATAAAGCTAGAAGTCAAGGTAAAGGAAAAGCTATCATGATACAACAAAATGTAAAGACCCCCTTCCACAAATGCCTATTTGCAACAATGCAAATAAGCCCTCCTCCACCAATCTTCGGCCAATGAACGGAACAATGGAAATCGGCCGAAACGGAAAGCAAACTGGCAACTCCAGAAAACTGGTCCCGTAAAAAATTACAGGAAAACCCCGATACTGTGCATACACACCCGCATTTGTATTCCGACCGAAATACAAATGCAATGAGACAAAATCTACACTGTACTATACTAGGATCCGGCTTATACCAAAACCGGCTAGTAATACCTGTTCGATCCTGATCCGTGCAATACCGCATGTATCTGATCGAACCCTGCCATATATCCATACGGCCTATAGTACAAACTGTCCGATCCGGATCCGTGCAATACCGCACGTATCTGATCGGACCTTGCCATATCTCCATACGGCCTCTACAACTTTTCGCCCGAAAGCTGAGTAACAGAATGTGGGGGACTCTAAAGACTCGTCAACACCTTGGTTGTGGATTTAACCACTAGCACGTCAGAGGTATAAGCCAATACGTAACGGGCTACCAGGTATTGACTAAAAGGGACGTCTGTGAGCGAACTCAGCCTGACAACCCTACTGAGCCTGTCAGTGACAATATCCGTACAGTCCGGTCCGTTCGTCTATGAGCATCGCATGGCGGGCCTAGGGGGTTGGTAAAAGTTAGACCCCCAAAAGCGGTACAAGTCGTGTCGGAGTGTAGCCCAGAACACCCTGAGATACTACTGGAATACCTACCAGTAAATCTCCTTTTCTCGGCCGAGGGCTTCGTGTAATGGCTCTCCTAGACACAGCACGACCTCACCCCCAATACCGGGAGAGACGAACCCCTGAAGATACGCTCACTGCCTCCATGTGGCTCGGGACTGTACCCAACTAAAACCTGTTTGCACGACTCCTTTGAGCCGTGGTAGGGTAGTAATCAAAGTACAGTGGGAACTCACACAACACAAATGACGATCCCCAGGTCGATGAACTAACCTGTACACATGTCACCAGGGAACTGCCATCTAACGTCTGGTATATGACCAACTAGCATGTTCCCGGCGAGTCCTGTCCGGTGTGCTCATAACCCAATGAGCACCTGTATACATCTTAGGTGATCCAACTGACACCAGTGGCTTGTGAGACCGGCCACCGCCCCTTGTCGGGGTATCGACTGTATACACTAGTCTACTCTGGAGTATCGATGCCCTGTCTCGAAACTCACACGACTAGGGACCATTTAAGGATATGCTTATAGACCCCAGCTCCCACTTATATGATCGCCCTCATACTGCTGGTGGTCAAGCAAGAATCCTAGGGGCTCTACCAACGTTTAATAGCGACTTGTCAGGTCACTTAAGACAGTACACGATGATAAAGGTAAACCAGATAGCATACTATCATCTCGAGTAAGACTGTCCTACCGGGATAGGTCCTCCCTCAATCATTGCAATCACGTACCTGTGATCCAATAATTGACTCTGAGGGCACTATCTCCAACAATACACTCAGTGTTGTAAGCAGGTATCAATCCAACCCAGGGGAGAACCACTGGACAGCTGTGAAGAACATTCTTAAGTACTTGCGAAGGACTAAAGAATTGTTCTTGGTGTATGGTAATACAGATCTCCAAATGGAGGCCTTTACCGATTCGAGCTTCCAGAGCGATAAGGATGACAGCAAATCTATCTCAGGGTTTGTATTTACCCTCAATGGAGGGGCGGTGAGTTGGAAGAGTTCCAAACAAGATACCGTTGCAGACTCTACGATGGAAGCTGAGTACATTGCTGCAAATGATGCCGCCAAGGAAGCCGTCTGGATGAAGAAGTTCGTCTCGGAGCTAGGAGTAGTTCCAACCATTATTGATCCAATACCCTTGTATTGTGATAATAATGGGGCTATGGCGTTAGCCAAGGAGCCCAGATCCCATCAGCGGTCCAGACACATCCTGAGGCGCTTTCATTTGATCCGGGAGATTGTAGATCGCCGCGAGATCGAGATTAAGAGAGTTGACACAAAGAAAAACGCCGCGGATCCATTCACCAAGGCACTCCCTCAGCCGCAGCATGAGCGACTTTTTGAGATGTTGGGTATGAGATACGCCAATAACTGGCCTTAGTGCAAGTGGGAGATTGTTGGATATATGTATGCCCTAGAGGCCATTATGTGATAGTGGATGTATCTATACATGTATATATATTCAGTTTGCATTCTTGCTCGACATGATAGTATGCTATCTGGTACTTCTTTATCTGACATGTTTATTTGATCATGCTTCTATTCATTCATACATGCTGATAAAGCCCTAAGGATATCGGCTTGACTACTCTGATTATGATGGAGATCATACTAGTGGGACATCTGTAGTCTATAAGCATATCCTGAAATGTCCCTAGTCGGAGGTGTATCGAGACGGGGCATCGATATACCAGAGTAGACTAGCGTATATGATACTAGACCCATGTGATGGGCGATGGATGTTCCCACATTCATCGATGTTTGACATCAAGATCATATACGGGTGCTCAGTGGTGACTGGGTACACTGGACGGACTCGCCGAGAACTCCTATATGGAATTATATCTATCGTCGGATAGCAGTTCTCAGGTGACACTGGTACAGGTTAGTCTATAGACCCGAGATCGTCATAGAGCCTTGTGTGTTCTCCCACTGTACTTTGATTGCCACCCTACCACGGCTCTACTGAGTCGTGCAAACAGGTGGCCGTTGGGTACAGTCCCGAGACACACGAAGGCAATGAGCGATAGGAGGGGTTTCGTCTCTCCCGGTACTGGGAGTTGATGCTGTGCTGTGCTCGACTGGTTATAACAGCAAGTCCCTGACCAGGGCTGCTGAGATTTGCTGGTAAGTGTTATCAGTAGTTTCTCGATCTGTTATAGACCATTCACCGACATGACTTATTGAGTTATTGGGGTCGACGTGACCATCCCTAGGCTCGATATGCAGCATATCTGACGAAGAGACCGGACTGTACGTTAGTGTTGCCGGATGGCTCGACGGGAGTTGTAACAGGTTCGCTTGTTTTCTTCTAATCGCTTAATACCCGGGTGGCCGTTACGTTTAGCTGACCGCTTGCGGCTTGGGGGTGCTTGATATGATCATCACCCACTGCCGGCGTATTGACGAGTCTTAGAGTCCCACATAGGAGTTACCTAGTCCAGGTGAAAAGTTGTGGTGCGCATATACGATATGCGCTTGGACCCGATTAAAATGCGTGTATGGGATACCGTATATTAATTGGGCGGCTTGCTAATGGTCGGGTCATATGTGATATGACCGGATTAGTGAATTAAGTGTTGATTCATCATTAGTTTCTCACTACAAATCCTATCTTGTTTATGTTGGATGTATGCATGCATGTGTGCATTCATTCTTGTTCATGCACATATGGATGTGCAAGCACACATGCATACATACATCATATATTATCATGGTTGTTTATACAATGAGAATGGTGGATGTATAAGAATTACACCATGGTTATATTTGGATAATTGTTGGATTTAAATTAAAGCAAAAGAAAATGAAAAAATGGGTTAAATCACTTAAGAGTTTCTACACTCTTCTAACTCAACCATGCTCACCTAACATTTAACCCATAGTTTATTTTCTTATCATGCTTTTAATTTAAAATAAAATGATATCTAAATATCTAACCATGGTTGGTTAAGAGAGAGGAAAATATATATAGCTATTTTTCTTTTCTCTTTCACAAGATAATTCATTCTCTTCTTCTAAAATCCACCATCTTCATCAACCTCCATGCTTATGCTCTCTAGTTCTTATAAGAGAGTAAAATACTCATAAAAATAGGATTTTGAAGTGAGATCCATAGCCACAACATCATTCTAATCAAGTTTAGCCAACTTGATTAGAGTGTTCTCTTTGTTTTTCAAAGTTGCAAGCTTGGACGGGAAAACTCCGGGTGGATCGTCGTGGACGCAAGAGGACGACGAGTGAACCTTCTTCCAACACCCTAGAGCCTAAGGAGTGAAGCAAAAACGGGAGCTACAAAGGTTGTAGCCTTCAAACCCTAATCTTTACTTACTTATAGTTTGTTAACCCTAATTTCTAGGATCGATCCACTTGCATGTTAGTTTAGCACCTTAAAAATGAAAACTTTAGGTCATGTGATGCTTGAAATCTCTTCATAAGGTGCTATACTAACCTTACAGTCTCCCTACCCTTCTGTAGGGTGCCCTCAGCAATCCTCAACATGTTCAGAAGTTCGAAAAGTTCAACCTCCTTTCCTTGCATGTTGAAGTTAAGAATGAACTGGGCGTAAGTGGAAGGAAGGAAGTGGAGAATCAAATCAGTATGGAGTTCATTCTCCAACGTGGTCCCAAGGTCCGCGAGCTCCTCAATGTAGCCAATCATCTTAAGCACGTGTTCTGCTACCGATGATCCGACGGCCAATCTTGCCGAAAAAAGCTTCTTCGACACTTCGTATCTTGCGATACGAGACTGCTCTCCATACAGTTCTTTTGTATGGAGAAATATGGACTCTAGGTCCATATTCTCGTGCCTCCTCTGATGTTCGTTGTCCATCGAGGCTAGTACGAGGCATCTGGCCCTCACGCAATCTATCTCCCATGTCTTACGGATTTCTACATCCGCGACGCTGGAGGTGGGACCTGGGACAGGGGGAGCTTTGGTGGTAAGTACATACCCCAACATGTCATAAGTGATAGCCATCTTGACATTCCTGAGCCAATCTTTGTAGTTTGGTCCTGTCAGTTTATTTTTATCTAATAATAACTTAAGTCCGGTCATCTTGAATGGTTGCTGCAATTAGGAGAGAGAAAAAAAACACTTTAGCATGATGCTCTTGCAAGTTTAGAGTGGTTTTTAATTTGTCTAAACTGGATGGCTCCCACTGTCTCTCGAATCCCTTCTCAAACCGTAAAGAAAGGATTAGTCAGGATTACTCTCACCGTACAATACTTGCTTAACCGTTCAGCCAGGCCAGTGTCGGTACTTCGAGGGAGGTTTTCCAACGCTTTCGCGAAGTTCCTTAATTAAGTAACCTCTTTTCCCTGTGGGCGTAGCCCCGCTAACACCTTTCTAGGCACCTACTAGGTTTATAGCATTGATCGTTAAGTGAGAGTTTTCCCGAGGAGTAGCATATACTCACAGTAGGATCGGGATCTAAATATCATCGCGTGATAAAACCGAAGGAATCCTACCAGAATCATCACACTCCAAATGGTATGCAAGGCTGGCAAGTTTCAGTACTTATGAAACTCCCGATGTGGATTTTTTGCCCCATGCTCTTATGACTTTGACTTTGGCCAAAATATCATAAGTCACATGTCAAGTTCTACCCGTCATTCTCCTGGTTAATTTGGACCCACCCGTACCTACCCTTGACTTTGGCCAAAATGGCAGCACGACTGTCCCAAATCAACGCATCTATCTATGCTACACATGAATACCCAAACGCTACCAATCACTATGCCTTGACTTTAGCCAAAATACATAGCTTGAATACTTTTGACCATTCAAGTGGAATGACGGAGGGCTACGAATGGTTTTGGTGAAACCGTGAACGTAGTGAACTTGATATAATCGATGGAACGAGATAGCTTTTAAAAGGAGTGGTTCAAGCTCCGCGTTTAAAAGTTTAGTTTTGAAAAGAACCGAGCGGTTTTCAAAGTGTTCCAATCGACTTTTACTTGGTTTATTTTCTTGCATTAGTTCTTTTAATGCATCCCATCATTTAATCCTACCATTGCAGAAAACAACCAAAATATGACGTACGCTTATGCCATTCTCATTCGCCACGGGGCCCCGTCATCACCCGTTAGGTTACTTAACTAACGACAGAGCGGGGGCTGGGCTAGCGCGGCTGTAAAACATAAGCAACGCCTAAATAGTTATTATATATATATAGCAATGATAGACATTACAGATCACAGATGAATACATTGGATATACTAGGAATCCGCAATGCGTTCGAGCCTGCAACGTAAAGCGGATTACACGGTCGCGGTGAATAGCCAATACCCCACCCAAGACCCCTACGGGTGCGGCAAACTACCCGCCAAGCACCCGAAGCAAAGCAACCTCCCTCACCACCGTGAGTAGGCCACTCGGCACTTCGAGATACCCGGTAGTTTGTGCACCCCCTCCGTGGGTCTATCCTAGGAGAAAAAACAGTAAAAAGAATTATACAATGACGGCTACAACCCCGACCCGGTTGTGCGGCCATACAAATAATATTATTACATCAATTTACATGTTACAAATGAATGAAAGAAAAAAAAAACTCATCTCACATCCACCCCGGCTATTCACCCGCGACAATCCAATCCATTCATATCCACAAACCAATAACAATCACAGATCACAGAGATGTATAACCCCGACTAATCGACTTATAGCGATTAGCCGACGTTCAATACATACAAGCATCACAGATATAACCGATATAGTTAAAGTGTAGTGAAGTTCCGGAAAAAATACGGATTTATAGGCCCCCAAAAGTAAATTTTAGTTCTGGAAAATCTGGGCACATCTAACATATCCTAAAAATCACAAAACCAAAACAGAAATACACTGCACCAAAATCGAGGCAAAGAGGAGACAAGACGGCTGCGTATGCGCGGCGCAATAGCTTCCTATTGCCGCGGATGCGCGGCCATTTGGTCGACTCTTTGTCTCGTTTTTGGTGGTGTTCTTAACAAAACCCTGAGATAATTTTTGGTATATAACAAATTTTATTTTTACCAGAAAAAAAATTAACAGAAACTTAGGGTTTTGCGAGTTTGGTTTTTCGATTTTCCGGTTTCGAAACTTCGTTACACTTAACTACTTAGCTAGTTTATGTTTAGTTAGGCTCTGATACCACTGTAAGTCCACGTTGCCCACCCCGGTGCTTACGGGGAGGCGGAAAACATAATAAAAATTGGATTTTTATCAACTATAGGCAACATGGACCAAGCTTTTAAGGATCTTTGCTAAACATAAACTTGCTAAAGCTAACTACAAAGTAGCTAAGTGATGGAAAGGTTATACCTTGAGCTCAAAGTCCTTCTCTCCTTGCTCCTTGGAATGGTAGAAAGAGGTCACCTTGCTTGTCTTCTCCCGTCAAAGAAGGATCCACCCGAAAGCCTCGACCTTTAGCTTCAACTCCAAGCTAGGAGTAACTAGAGTGCAAGAAATGCTAAGACTTGAACCCTAGAAGAGAGTAGAGAAGATCAAGTGAGGGTTTTTCTCAAGCTTTTTGTTTCTCAACACATGAGAGGGAGAGAGCTTGAGGGAGAGGATGAGCAAGAGAGAGAAATGATATGAGAGAATGAATTATTAGTGAGCCATTCTCACTAATATGTGTGAATAATTTTAATTGAATAATTAGCTTGAAAATTGTCATGGTAAATCATGACATGACCATTATCATTTCAATTTTGCAAAGATCAAAGAGCATCTTCCAAAAGAAATGATGATGGTCAAAGTGTCAACCTAGGTCAACAAGTCAATGAAGTCAAAAGGTCAACAACAACAACCATGCACAATTATTAAGCTAATTATCAATTAACTATAATACACACATAAGCAATAGGGTTAATAAAATGACAATAGCCATTAACCCTAAACAAGGTCCTCTCCCCCAATCTCAAGCAACTGTGCATACGCACCCGCATTCGTGATCCGAGGAACACGAATACACTGAGAAAAACCAATCTCAAATCATATACTAGGATCCGGCTTAAACCAAAGCCCGCTAGTATAAACTGTCCGGACAGCAAACGTGCACAAGTGCGCGGATGCGAACGAACCCTGTCGCAAAACCATGCGACCTCTACTCATTTTGCCTAAAGGCGAATAGCTCTCTGTGTGGGACTCTAAAGACTCGACACTACGCTGGCAGTGGGTTTAACCACAGACCGCAAGCGGCACTAGCTGTACGTAACGGTCCCCAGGTAGATGTCGATAAGAAGACTGACGAGGTGAACCCCATCTGCACTCCTACTGAGCCTGTATGTGACAGTCTCCGTACAGTCCGGTCTGTTCGTCTGATACATCGCATGGCGGGCCTAGGGGGGCGGTGAACGTCAGTCCCCTAATAGCGGTACAAGTCGTGTCGGAGTGTAGCCCAGAACACCCTGAGATAACACTGGAAACCTACCAGTATATCTCGCTTGCCCTGGCCAGGGACTACTCGTGTAATGGCTCTCCTTGACACAGCGCGATGTCAACCCCCAATACCGGGAGAGACGAATCCTGTCTAACCGTCACTGCCTCCAAGTGCTTCGGGACTGCACCCAAAAACTACCTGTTTGCACGACTCCTTTGAGTCGTGGTAGGGTAGTAATCAAAGTGCAGTGGGAACACACTCGAGGCGAAGTGACAGTGTCAAGTCAGCGGACTAAGCTGTACTCATGTCACCTGGGAACTGATAACTGACGATAGGTATAATACCAACCAACAGTTCCCGACGAGTCCTGTCCAGTGTACTCGTAACCCAACGAGCACCCGTATACTATCTCAAGTACGACGTACTGACGGCTGTGGGACAGACCGTCTCCCTCACTGGGATGAGAAGCGCATACGCCAGTCTACTCCGGAGTATCGATGCCCTGTCTCGATAGTCCAACGACTAGGGACCTGTATAAGGATGTGCTTACAGATCACCCAGCTCCCACGAGTGCGAGCGCCATCACAACGCTGGTAATCAAGCAAAGATCCTAAGAGCTCTACTAATATGTATATCAGCAATATGCTAAATGAAACACATGCACATATTAAAGCAGAGACAAGCCAAGTAGCATACTACCATTTCGAGCAAGATTGTATATACAACTGTGAATATCCCAAGCTTCCATTAAGTAATATACAAACTAGTATGATACAGTAATGGCCTCTAGGGCTTATACACTAACACAAACGCCCTGTTTTGTCGTGATTCCGTTGCGGTCTTGGAGACTCATGAACCCAATTTTCTCCTGTGTTCATAAAAAACCCTGATTGTATTTTTAAGGCCTCTGAAATAATTTTTAGACCAGTTTAGAAAATCGACAGAAAACAAGGTTTTTGAGTCATGATTTTGGGATTTTTCGTCGATCGAATTTCTACCTACTTGCTAACTGGCTAGTTAAGGTTTAATAGGCTCTTCTACGACTATAAGTCGATGTCGCGCACGCCGCGGGTTCACAGCGAGGCGAAATTTTCAAAAAACGATTTTAATGAGCTTCGCGACACCGACTAAACTCAAGGATCTTTACGGAACCTTAACTAGCTAAACTAACTAGGAGGTTTAACTACTATGAAGAGTTCTTATACCTCCATGAACAAGTCCTTCGGGTCTTCTTTTCTTCCTCTCCTTGGCTCCTAGAAGAATGGATCGAGCTTGCGACGTTGGCCTCTTCGCGTCAAAGATGATCCACCCGAGAGTATGTACTTTAAGCTCCTACCTATAAACCGAGGTAATTAGGGTATTTAGTTCGCAAATCTATGTAGCCTAGGTGATGTAGAGTATCTAATAGAATGTTTTATCTCATGAGACCCTTTGTTTCACAACACATATGAGGGTAATGATCTCTTTGAGGAAGAAGAAGGAAACTTGGAGAAAGAATGCCAAGATGCAAATGAGCAAGTGTTTTTTGCTAAGTGTGGAGAATGGCTCTTATCTCTACTCACTTATGAACCATGGATTAATTTTTAATAGAATATATCACCCATGCTTCAATAGTAAGACCAAACAAATAAATAAATAAAAAAAGCCATACTTCACCCATGCCAAGTATGTCTCTCCAAATCCACCTCATTAATATATTTAGCAAAAAAAGATAATCCAATAATGAGGTGTCCCCTTCTAGAAGCATAGCATGTAAAATTACAAGAATGCCCTCACCGTATATACGTACCCGTATTCGTATTCTGAAGAATATAAATACAATGAGATGATAGCAATCCAATAATACAATACTAGGATCCGGCTTAAACCAAAGCCTACTAGTATTATCCGTCCGAACATCATCCGTGTAACCAGTACACATATGTGATCGGAACCCTGCCGTAAAACCATACGGCCTCTACATCATTTCGCCCGAAGCAGGGAAACCCTCTGTGTGGGACTCTAAAGACTCGACAGTTCGCTGGCAGTGGGTTTAACCACATGCACGTCAGCGGTACCAGCTGCACGTAATGCCTATCCAGGTATCTGTTGATAAGAAGACCGATTAAAAAACTCATCCGAACTCCTACTGAGCTTATCTGTGACAATCTCCATACAGCCCGGTCTGTTCATCTGATATACTTGCATATTGGGCCTAGGAGGATGGTAAATGTCAGACCCCTAATAGCACAATAAGTCAATATCAGGACAGAGCCCAATACACCTTGAGAAACTACTGGAGTTCCTACCAGTAAATCTCGATCGCTAATAAATATTGATAGAGCCCTTAGGATCTTTGCTGGACTACCAGCGTTGTGATGGAAGTCATACTAGTGGGGGCTGGGTAGTCTACAAGCACATCCTTACACTAGTCCCTAGTCGCAGGATTATCGAGACAAGGCATAGATACTCGAAAGTAGACTAGTGTATACGCTTCTCTTCCCAGCAGGGGAGATGGTCTGTCCCACAGCCATCAGTACGTCGTACTGGAGATCGTATGTCGGTGCTGATTAGGTTATTAGTTATACTAGACGAACTCGTCGGGAACTGCTGGTTAGTAATATACCTATCATCAGGTAGCAGTTCCTAGGCGACATGAGTACAACTTAGTCCGTCAACTTAACACTGCTACTTCGCCTCAAATGTGTTCCCAATGTTCTTAGATTAATACCCTACCACAGCTCTGCTGGGTCATGCAAACAGGTAGTAGTTGGGTGCAGTCCCAAAGCACTTTGAGGCAGTGGCGGTTAGATAGGATTCGTCTCTCCCAGTATTGGGGGTTGATGTCGTGCTGTATTCGGAAAGCCATTACACAAAGTCCGTGGCCAGGGCAAGCGAGATTTGCTGGTAGGGATTCCAGTAGTTTCTCAGGGTGTTTTTGGCTGCACTCTGACATAACTTATTGCACTATTAGGGGTCTGACGCTTGCCTCCCCCCAGGACCGATATGCGGCACTCTTAGACAAATAGACCGAACTGTACGGAGATTGTCACAGACAAGCTCAGTAGGGGTACGGATGAGTTTCATCGTCGACCTTCTTATCAACTGATACTTGGGTAGCCATTACGTACAGCTAGTTTCACTGACGCGCTTTTGGTTAAACCCACTGCCAGAGTATTGTCGAGTCTTTAGAGTCACACACAGAGGGCTTCTTAGCTTCGGGCGAAACGTGTAAAGGTCATATGGTTTTACGACAGGGTTCGATCACATACGTGTGCTTGTGCGCATATGATGTTCGGGCGGACAATACTAGTGGGCTTTGGTTTAAGCTAGATCCTAGTATTTTCTTATTGGATTAATTATGTCGCATTTTATTCGTGTTTCTCGGAACACAGAAACGGGTATGTATATACGGTTGCGAGGGGCATTCTTTTAATTATTCAAGTTTGCTTAAAGATGATTAAACCTCATTATATGTTTTAGCATTTTAGGTTAAATGCTTAATGAGGTGGATATTTGAGATGAGAAACATCATGGTATTTTAGTGAAATTGAGCATGGATTATTGTTGACTTTCTTGGCAAATGAAGGCTTAGATATTTGAGGGATATTTATGAGATATTTGTGAGAGATATTTTTTCTTTTCATTAAAGTTAAAATAGATGCCATGCTTGATTTAATTATTATCATTATTACAAACACATTCTCTCTCCTCTCAAGCTCACTCTCTTCATCTTCCTCAAGAAAACCCTAATTAACTCATGAGTTGAGAATCCTAGGGTTTGAGACATAACTAAATCCTTTAACACTCTCTACTCATTCTAGGCTACTTAGTTTAGCACACCAAGTGACCTAGTTACCTCTTCTTGGAGGTTAAGCTCAAGGTTGGAACTCTTGGGTGGATCTTCTACGACTTTGAGAAACCGACGAGGAGGCATGATCCATTCTCCCGACGGGGAGCTCATGACTAGAAGGAGGACAGAGAGATGAATAAGAAGGAAAGTAACTTGAGGTATAACTTTCTCACTTAGTAGTTAAACCTTTTTTCATATCGGTTAGTTAGGGTTTAGTATCGATCCTGGAGTTTAGTCGATCTTACGATGATTATAAAAATCGTTTTTTGCAAACTCCGCCTCCCCGCGAACACGTGGGGTGCGTGGTATCGACTAACAGTAGTATCAGAGCTAACTAAACTATAACTAACTTGTTTGCAAGTCGTTAGAACTTCGATCGACGGAATTACCCGAAACTATAACGCAAAACTCTAACTTTCTGTCCTTTTTTAAAATCTGGTCTTAAAATTTTTCCAGAGGCCTTAAAAATAAAGAAGGGAATTATAAGATAACCAAAGAAACATGAGTCTCTAACTCGGCAAGACCGCCGACGAACCGCGGCGAATTGGTGTGAATCCCCGCCGTTCCGCGGCCGAGTCAAGTTGGAATTGACTCGTTTTTCTTCTGTTGGTTTTATTTGTTGTGTTATATTTTTTGGTATATTTTGTTTCTGCCCACAGTTGTCAATGTGCTGGTTTGCATTTGGGTAGATAATAAAATTATGTTTCGATCGAATTTCTATCGATCTTGGCTATGTATCGTTTCTATGTTTGATATATGTGTTCGTAAACTTCCGCTAATTGCTATATGTCAGTTAGTTGGGGGTTGCATATATCTGTGATGATTGGATTGTGTATATGAATATTGTTGATTGTCGTGAATGAATAGCTGGGGATGTGAGGTGTAATATTCTTTCATTCAAATGTAAATTGTAAATTGTTGTAATATTTTTTCGCGAGGAACATCCGGGTTGAGGTTGTAGCCACCGTTGTACTATTTCATTTACTGTTTATTGCTCCTAGGATAGACCCAAGGTGGGGTGCACAAACTAATGGGTACTTTGAAGTGCCGAGTTGCCTACTCACGTTGTTGAGGGAGGTTGCTTCACTTCAGGTATTTGGCGGGTAGTTTGCCGCACCCGTAGAGGTCTAGGGTGGAGTTTGGCTATTCATCACGACCGTGGAATCCGTCTTTCATTACAGGCTTAAACGAAATGCAGAGTTTCTAGCATATCCAATGTATTCATCTGTGATCTGGGATGCCTATTATTGCGTCTGACAAATGGATATTATTATTATATATATTATATAATAGACGTTGCTTATGTTTTGCATCCGTGCTGGTCCAGCCCCCGGTCTGTCGTTAGTTAAGTAACCTAATGGGTGATGACGGAGCCCCGTGGCGAATGCATAAGCGTACATTGTATTTTCATCTTTTTCTGCAATGGTAAGTTAATTGATTGGACTGCATTACATTAACGCAAAGCAAACAAACCAAAGCTGAACCGTTGGAACAATTTTAAAAACCACTCTATTTTTCTAAAGCAGAAAAAACTTTTAAAAATGCGGAGCTTAAACCACTCCTTTTAAAATCTATCAGGTTCCTTCGATTATATCAAGTTCACTACATTCACGGTTTCGCCAAAACTATTCGTAGCCCTTCGTCATTTCAGTTGGATATTCAGTAGTATTCAAACTATGTATTTTGACTTTCGCCAAGGCATAGTGATTGGTAGCTGCTGAATATTCATCTGTACCATAGATAGATGGGTTGGCTTCGGACAGTCCTGCTACTATTTTGGCCTTCTTCAAGGGTATGTATGGGTGGGTTCAAATTAACCAGGACAATGACGGGTATAACTTGACATGTAATTTATGATATGTTGACCTTCATCAAGGTCATAAGAGCATGGGGCAAAAAAAATCCACATCGGGGGTTCCTAAAGAAACTGAAACTTGCTAGTGTTGCATACCATTTGGATTGTGATAGTTTTGGTAGGATTCTTTCGACTTTATCACACGATGATATTTGGATCCCGATCCAACTGTGAGTATATGCTACTCCTCGGGAGATCTTTTCACTTAACGATCAGTGCTATAAACCAAGTAGGTGTCTAGAAAAGTGTTAGCGGGGCTACGTCTCCATGGAAAAGAGCTTATTTAATTAACGAACTTCGCGAAAGCGTCGTAAAACCTCCCTCGAAGTACTGACACTAACCTGGCTAAAAGGTTAAGCAAGTATTGTATGGTGAGATTAATCCTGACTAATTCTTCTTTTATGGCTTGAGGAAGGATTCAAGAAACAGTGGGAGCCATCCTGTTTAGATAAATTAAAAACCAATCTAAACTTGCAAGAGCATTTTGCTAAAGTGTTTATTCCCTCTCTCCTAATTGTAGCAACCAAAGATGACGGGCCTTAAGTTACTATTAGATAAAAATATATTGACAGAGCCAAACTACAAAGATTGGTTTAGGAATGTCAAGATGGCAATTACGTATGACAAATTGGGGTATGTCCTTACTACTAAAGCCCCCGCCGTCCCAGGTCCAGAATCCAATGTCGCAGATAAGGAAATCCGTAATACCTGGGAGATTGACTGCGCAAAGGCCAAGTGCCTCGTGATGGCCTCTATGGACAACGAATATCAGAGGCGGCACGAGAATATGGATCTTGAATCCATATTCCTCCATACTAAAGAATTATTTGGAGAGCAATCTCGTATCGCAAGATACGAGACCTCGAAGAAGCTTTGTCAGGCGAGGTTGGACGTCGGATCATCTGTAGGGGAACACGTCCTTATGATGATCGGATATATTGAGGAGCTCGTGGACCTCGAGACAACGTTAGAGAATAAGCTGTATACAAACTTAATTCTGCAGTCCCCCTTCCACCTACGCCCAGTTTATCTTGAATTTTAATATTCAAGGTAAAGAAGTTGAACTTTCGGAACTCCTCAACTTGTTGAGGAGTGCTGAGGGCACCCTGCAGAAATCCAGGGAAACACCCGCTCTATTTGTTGGTGGAGCTTCCTCTTCTAGATCCAAGGCGAAAGCCAAAGGAAAGAAGAAAAAGGCCACCACCAAGCCGAGAGACGGTGTTAATAAGGTGGAAGCAAAGTGTTGGGTTAGCCTAGCACCTCATGAAGGGTTTGGAAGCATCACATGTACCAAAATTGGAGTCTTTAGGGTGCTAAGTTAACAAACATCGGATCGATCCTAGAAAATTAGGGTTTCTAAAACTTTTCACATCACCATATGAAAGAAAGGCTAGGGTTTTGAGAGTACAACCTTTGTAGCTCCTTACGCTAGACTCCTCGGCTACTTGGGGTTTGAAAAAGCTCAGCTTGAACTCCTCGAGGTCACTGATGATCCACCCGGAGTCCGCTTTGTCCAAGCCTGCAACTTTATCCGATCAAGTGAACGAAATGAAGCTAACACTCTAAACAAGTTGGCTAAACTTATGTAGAATGATGTTGTGGTTCTTATTCTCACTTCAAAATCCAATCTTGATGAGTATATTGCTCACTACAAAAAACTAGAGAGCAAAATGAGAGAGGAAGAAGAAGATGATGGCAATTTGAGAAGAAGATAAGTTCAACTCTAAGAAAGAAAATAGAAAATATATCAATATATATTTTTATCTCTCATCTCAAACCATGGTTGAATCATTATTGTACTTGAGTTAAAAACTAAAAGGAAGAGCAAACCATGGTTAAATGGTGGGTGAGAAAGGTTAGGTCAAGAAGAGTGTAGAAACAATCCAAAACTAACCCTTTTCTTTTTCCTTTTGTTTTTAGCTTAAATAAAATAATATTCCAAATAAAAAACCCATGGTGTGAGTCTTATATTGCCACCATTTTCTTTGTATAAGCAACCATTATTGATGATGTATATATGTATGTATGTATGCACATCCATATGTGCATGAATCTATAAAGAAACTATACATGCAAGCATACATCCATCATACTCAAGAAAGGATTTCAAGTGAGAAGCTAATGGTTAAATGATAAATCAAAACTTGATTTATCAATCCGGCCATATCACATATGACCCCTAACAAAAGCAAGCCGCCCGATCAATATACGGTATCCTATACGCGCATTTTAATCGGGTCCATGCGCATATCACATACGCGCACCACAACGTTTCGCCTGGACTAGGAAACTCCTTTGTGGGACTCTGAGACTCGTCAATACGCCGGCAGTGGGTGATGATCATATCAAGCACCCCCAAGCCGCAAGCGGTCAGCTAAACGTAACGGCCACCCGGGTATTGAACGATCAGAAGAGAACAAGCGAACCTGCTACATTTCCCGTCGAGCCAACCGGCAACACTTCCCGTACAGTCCGGTCTCCTCGTCTGATATGTCGCATATCAAGTCTAGGGGTAGTAAACGTCAGACCCCAATAACCGATAAGTCGTGCCGATGTGAGGCTCATAACGGGTCGAGAAACTACTGGTAACACTTACCGGTAAATCTCTAATCAACCCTGGCCAGGGACTTCCCTGTTACGGCCAATCGAGCACAGTGCAACATCAACCCCCAATACCGGGAGAGACGAAACCCCTCCTATCGCTCATTACCTCTATGTGACTCGGCACTGTACCCAAAAACCACCGTTTTGCACGCCCTCATGGACGTGGTAAGGTGGAAATCAAAGCATAATGGGAATCACACAAGACTCTATGACGATCTCGGGTCTACAGACTAACCTGCACAAGTGTCACCTAAGAACTGCCATCTGACGTGATGTATAATACCATCTGGGAGTTCTCGGTGAGTCCGTCCAGTGTACCCAGTCTCTACTGAGCACCCGTATACCATCTCTGATGTCAAACACCAATGGATATGGGATCATCCATCGCCCATCTCATGGGTCGAGAAGCGTATACGCTAGTCTACCCTGGTATATCGATGCCCTATCTCGATACACCCATGACTAGGGACCTTGAAGGATGTACTTATGGACTACCATGTCCCTACTAGTATGATCCGCATCATAGTCCAGGTAGTCAAGTACACATCCTAAGGACTTTACCAACATGTAACTATAAGACAGTATAAAGAGACAAGTATACATGTTAAGATAAAGAGCAACCAGATAGCATACTTTCATGTCGAGCAAGAAAGTCATCTCTATATATGTCCAAGCATCCAATATAATATACATCATCTGTACAATACTGGCCTCTAGGGCATACATACAACTAACAATCTCCCACTTGCACTAGGGCCAGCTGCTGTAGTATCGCATACCGAGCATCCCGAAGAGTCTCTCAAACTGTATCTGGGGAATGGCCTTCGTGAGTGGATCCGCCGTGTTGTTCTTCGTGTCAACCCTCCTGACCTCGATCTCCCAGCGATCAACTATCTCCCGGATCTGGTGATACCGCCTCAGAATATTCCTGGATCGCTAATGGGACCTGGGTTCCTTGGCCAAAGCCACCGCTCCATTGTTATCGCAATACAAAGGTATTGGATGCTCAATGGATGGAACCACTCCAAGTTTAGTAATGAACTTCTTAATCCAGACAGCCTCTTTGGCAGCATCGTTGGTAGCGATGTATTCAGCCTCCGTCGTCGAGTCTGCCACGGTTTCCTGCTTGGAACTCTTCCAGCTAACCGCCCCTCCGTAAAGGGTAAAGACAAATCCCGACTGCGACTAAGAGTCGTCCTTATCACTCTGGAAGCTCGAATCGGTAAAGGACTCCACTTGGAGTTCTCCGTTACCATACACCAAGAGCATCTCTTTAGTCATTCGCAAGTATTTGAGAATGCTCTTCACAGCTGTCCAGTGACTCTCTCCAGGATCAGCTTGATACCTGCTCACTACACTTAGTGAGTATGCTACATCGGGTCTGGTACATAGCATCGCATACATGATAGAGCTTACAGTCGAAGCATAGGGTATCCCTTGCATGCAAGCTCTCTCCAAATCAGTCTTGGGAGACATCTTTTTGGAGAGAGTGACTCCGGAGATCGTGGGCAAGTTCCCACGCTTGGATTCTTCCATACTAAACCTCTTTAGTATAGTGTCAATGTACCTGGATTGGGACAATCCCAATATCCGTTTGGATCTATCTCTATAGATCCTAATCCCCAATATGCAGGTGGCATCACCAAGATCATTCATCGAGAATCTTTGTGATAAGAAGAGCTTGACTGATTGCAGCATAGGAATGTCATTTCCTATCAAGAGTATGTCGTCCACGTACAATACGAGGAAAACAACCTTACTCTCTGCCACCTTCATGTAGATACAAGGTTCATCTACATTTTTGACGAAATCAAACTCTTTGATAACGACGTCAAAGCAGATGTTCCAACTCCGCGATGCTTGCTTTAATCCATAAATGGATTTAAGCATCTTACACACCTTCCCGCTGCTCCCACTGTCTACGAAGCCCTCTGGCTGAGTCATGTACACGCACTCTTCTAAATCACCGTTTAGAAAGGCGGTCTTAACATCCATTTGCCAGATTTCGTAGTCATGATATGCAGCGATGGCAAGCATGATTCGGATGGATTTAAGCATAGCCACTGGAGAAAAGTTTCGTCATAGTCCACACCTGGTCTTTGAAGAAAACCTTTTGCAACAAATCTAGCTTTGAAAGTCTCCACTTTCCCATCTACACCATGTTTTTTCTTGAAGATCCACTTGCTCCCAATGGGTTTTACCCCTTCAAGAGCAACTTCCAAAGTCTATACTTTGTTGGTGTACATGGATTCCATCTCGGACCACATAGCATCCAGCCATTTCACTGAGTCCCTACTCGTGATGGCCTGCTCGAAACTAGTTGGGTCATCATCCTCCATGATGCAATCCTCGCTTCCACCGTCAATGAGAAAACCATAGTATCTCTCAGGTGGACGAGAAACCCTGCTAGATCGGCGGAGCGGTTGGGGTTCGTCAGGTACTACTGAATCCTCTGGTTCTACCATGTCTTCTGTTATAGTTTGTGTCTCTGGAACCTCTTCCAGTTCTACCTCAATGCAACTTTTCTGTTTCATAAGAAAACCCTTTTCTAAGAAAGTGGCATGTCGAGAAACAAACACTTTTTGTTCCTCGGAGTGGTAGAAGATATACCCTCGCGAATGTTTGGGATATCCAATAAACTTACATAGAACAGACCTTGCCTCGAGCTTGTCCGGATTTTGTATTTAAACATAGGCCGGGCAACCCCATATCTGAATAAAATTAAGACATGGTCTCTTACCATTCCATATCTCATATGCAGTGGTAGGCACTGATTTGGTTGGAACTCTATTCAATAGGTATGCAGCTGTCTCCGGTGCATATCCCAAGAAGGAAATAGGTAACTCAGCTGCACTCATCATAGAGCGCACCATATCTAATAGGGTGCGATTTCTTCGCTCCGATACACCGTTGTGCTGTGGTCTATAAGGAGGAGTAAGCTGAGAGAGAATCCCATTCTCTTTTAGATAATCTCTGAATTCATTGCTTAAGTATTCTCCTCCTCGATCAGATCGAAGGATCTTAATACTTTTGCCCGTTTGGTTCTCTACTTCGTTTTTATATTCTCTGAATTTCTCAAAAGCTTCAGATTTGTGTTTCATTAGGAACACATATCCGAATCTTGAGAGATCGTCAGTGAATGTAATGAAGTAGGAAGAACCGTCCCTAGCATGTGTAGACATGGGACCGCATACATCACTATGTATCAGCCCTAAGAGTTCCGTAACTCTTTCTCCGTGTCCCGTAAACGGGGTTTTGGTCATCTTGCCTTTGAGACATGAATGGCAAGTATCATAAGATGATAATTTGAACGAATTCAAATATCCATCTTTATGTAACTTAGTCAGTCGTGTCGCATTGATATGACCAAGTCTACAATGCCACAAGAAGGATTCGTTCATTTCTGAACTTTTCCTCTTGTTTGTGTTTTGTATATTGAGGACTGTATTTTGATTTAGAATGAATATGCCATTATGTAACGAGCCTGATGCAATCAACTTTTGATCTAAGAATATGTTCATAACATTATCCTTTACTACAAAATTATATCCTTCTTTACTTAATAAAGAAACTGATATAATGTTGCACATCATGTTCGGTATATAATAGCACTCATTTAGAATCATAGTATCACTACTTGTTAATACTAGGTGATATTCGCCAACTGTTTTGGCTGCAATACTTGCACCATTCCCTACTTGAACGGAATGATCACCTTTTCCCAGTTCTCTACCTTTCCGTAGCCCATGTAACTGTTTACGTATGTAGGATCCTGATCCGGTATCTAATACCCAGGACGTAGGGTGAACTGAAAAACAGTTCTCAATGACAAACACACCCGAAGAAGGTGCATCAACATGCATGTTCTCCGTTTGGGCGGCGTGAGAATCAAGATATTCTCCTGTTTCCTGTTCAGTCTTATAACACTTATAAGATAGAACGGGTTCAACGTTCCCCTGCACAGTATAACATGCGGGTTCGGTCAATACATCCATATTATTATTTTGATTAAGGCATGACTTGGTCGCTACCTGGAGAGAGAGAGAAGAAAACACTTTAGCGTATGCTCTTGCAAGATCAGATTGGTTATTATCTTATCTAATCAGGATGGTTCCTACTGGTTTTTATCAAATCTTCCTTCAAACCCTAAAAGGAAAGATTAGCCGGGATTAATTACACCCTACAACTTCGCCGATCTTTCAGCCAGGCCAGTGTCGGTACTTTGAGGGAGGTTCCCCGTGCTTTCGCACGAACCTAATTAAAGTAAAGCTCATTTTCCCAGAGGCGTAACCCCGTTTACACCTTTCTAGACACCTACTTGATCGGCTAATTGTCCTGTGTAAAACTCTCCCAGGAGTAACAATTACTCGCAGTGGGTATCAGGATCCAACTATCTCATAGAAGGTATGCAATCTCATTGCAAATTTCAACACTTGAAATTCCCGATAATGCTTTTGCCCCTAGCGTCCCATGACCTTGACGGAGGCCAAACTACCCACAGGGCGCTAGTCAAGTACAACCCGTCATTTCTTGATTGACATAAACCCATCCGTACGACCCTTGACGGAGGCCAAACTACGCCGTACGAATACCCTAATCCAATCGCATCATATGCTAGCAGATAAGCACTAGTTAGCTACCATACACTACGCCTTGACGGAGGCCAAACTACCGCAGCATGAATACTAAGTAGTACTTATCTGAAATGACGGAGGGCTACGCAGGTTTTACAGAAAAACCATGAGCGTAATGAACTTGATATCGTTGCAGAATCTAGTGAATTTTGAAATGGAATGATTTTGAGGCTTTTATTAGTTTTGCTAAAGAGGTCACTCCCGGTGAAGGGATCTCGGCTCTTTCCTCATCGAATAAGGTGCGGGATATATCATATATATCACTGTGTAAAGTAAAACTCCAAAAGCAATCAAAAGCAAACCGAGTGTTGTAGCATCTGCCAGTTTCGCTAAAGAGGTCACTCCCGGTGAAGGGATCTCGGCTCTTTCCTCATCGAATAAGGTGCAGGGTATATCATATATACCGCTATGCAAAGCAAAACTGTAGCTACCTTTTTATTTTAAAATTTGATTTTACAACATCTTTTAGGTTTCTTTTCTTTCATTAATCACATTAATGAAGTCCCATCATTTAAGTCACCTAAACATCATAGATAAATACGACGTACACTTATGCCATCCGCATTCGCCTCGATGTCCCATCGTGCACCGTTAGGTTAGGTAACTAACGGCAGAGCAGGGCAGTGCTAGCGCGAGTGTAAAACATAAGTAACGCCTATATAATATATCATATAGACTATATACTGTACCCATCACAGAACATATCTAATGATCACATCACAGATATCGCAGCAGAAACTTAGATATAATGTGGGATATACTAGGACGTCCGTATTTAGTATTTAGCTAACAATAGAAAATACGGATTCCATAGTCACGTTGAATAGCCACGCCCACACCCTGGACCCCTACGAGAGAGACAAGTGACCCTACCGATTCTGGAGTTTAGGAGACCCGGTCTCGACTCCTCGAGATGGCCTCCCACTGAACCCCAGAACCCGGTCACCTGTGCTCCCCTCCTTGGGTCTATCCTAATGCGGAAAAGTAAATAATATACAACACAGGTGGCATCGACCTCAACCCGGAAGTGCCCTAAATAAAAGAATATTACATTACATTTGAATTTACATGAATGAAAATATAAAACTCTCATCTCACATAAAAAAAAACCCGGCTATTCAATCGCGACAATCCTGCACATCATATCTCAGCAACACATAATATCTCATATCATCAACGTAAGTAAGTATGCATACACCGATTGTCGTCGACGTATAGCAACGAAACCGGCGATATCGACATACTACACTTACGGTCATAGAAAAGAAAGTGTAAAACTGCAATATCTGGAATCCACATTCTCTTTAGACATCATAAATGCGAAATATCACATACTTCGTATTTCATGCCTAATAATATGAATTCCACACATTGCATCACATTCCAGATAAATAGGCGGTATTAAAGTTTTCGAACGAGCGATCAAATACCCAAGATTCGCTAAAGCTCAACACTTGAGCGGAGTTCGAAAACACAGAGTGTGACACAGTGGTAGCGGTCCAGCCGTAGAAGGGTTAAGCCAACGCCTCACATGTGGCACGCCGTACTGCCCCAAACCCTAAGGTTCAAAAGGCAGTTCAATACGGTCACATAATCGAGTTAAGCTTTGTTGTCTTCTAGAGGGTCAACCACAAACAAACTTGCACGTATTTCCGAAAGATTTTAAACCCCGTGAAAAGTGAGCAAATGATACTCGTTCAAACACTTCAATACATTCTAATTTATCCGGAAAAGACACGAAATGAAAATTCCGATCTAATCGACGAGTCCAAAACCAACTCCAGAACAAACTGCACCAAATTCAGATTAAAAATACCCTAAAAAATATACAAGTACAATAAAGAATTACTGTATAAAACATATGCATTGATTGATGTAAATGGCCGCGGAAACCGCGGCCCAAGCAAGCTTAGGCCGCTTTCCACGGCAATATGGACAGTTCACTTTGACTAATTTTGCAGTAATTCTTATATTTACCTGCTGAATTTTTTACATATTTTTAATTCTGAAAAACAGCAGTTTTGAAAAAATGACCAGAGAGCGCCAAAAAATCCGTATTTCGGTTCGATCGGAGTTTTAACTTCGTAAAATCATCGCCTAATGTTCTAGATCGGCTCTGATACCATTGTTGGGTTAGCCTAGCACCTCATGAAGGGTTTGGAAGCATCACATGTACCAAAGGTGGAGTCTTTAGGGTGCTAAGTTAACAAACATCGGATCGATCCTAAAAAATTAGGGTTTCTAAAAGTTTTCACATCACCATATAAAAGAAAGGCTAGGGTTTTGAGAGTACAACCTTTGTAGCTCCCTACGTTAGACTCCTCGGCTACTTGGGGTTTGAAAAAGCTCCGCTTGAACTCCTCGAGGTCACTGATGATCCACCCGGAGTCCGCTTTGTCCAAGCCTGCAACTTTATCCGATCAAGTGAACGAAATGAAGCTAACACTCTAAACAAGTTGGCTAAACTTGTGTAGAATGATGTTGTGGTTCTTATTCTCACTTCAAAATCCAATCTTGATGAGTATATTGCTCACTACAAAAAACTAGAGAGCAAAATGAGAGAGGAAGAAGAAGATGATGGCAATTTGAGAAGAAGATAAGTTCAACTCTAAGAAAGAAAATAGAAAATATATCAATATATATTTTTATCTCTCATCTCAAACCATGGTTGAATCATTATTGTACTTGAGTTAAAAACTAAAAGGAAGAGTAAACCATGGTTAAAAGGTGGGTGAGAAAGGTTAGGTCAAGAAGAGTGTAGAAACAATCCAAAACTAACCCTTTTCTTTTTCCTTTTGTTTTTAGCTTAAATAAAGTAATATTCCAAATAAAAAACCCATGGTGTAAGTCTTATATTGCCACCATTTTCTTTGTATAAGAAACCATTATTGATGATGTATATATGTATGTATGTATGTATGCACATCCATATGTGCATGAATCTATAAAGAAACTATACATGCATGCATACATCCATCATACTCAAGAAAGGATTTCAAGTAAGAAGCTAATGGTTAAATGATAAATCAACACTTGATTTATCAATCCGGCCATATCACATATGACCCCTACCAAAAGCAAGCCGCCCGATCAATATACGGTATCCTATACGCGCATTTTAATCGGGTCCATGCGCATATCACATACGCGCACCGCAACGTTTCGCCAGGACTAGGAAACTCCTTTGTGGGACTCTGAGACTCGTCAATACGCCGGCAGTGGGAAATGATCATATCAAGCACCCCCAAGCCGCAAGCGGTCAGCTAAACGTAACGGCCACCCGGGTATTGAACGATCAGAAGAGAACAAGCGAACCTGCTACAACTCCCGTCGAGCCAACCGGCAACACTTCCCGTACAGTCCCGTCTCCTCGTCTGATATGTCGCATATCAAGTCTAGGGGTGGTAAACGTCAGACCTCAATAACCGATAAGTCGTGCCGATGTAAGGCTCATAACGGGTCGAGAAACTACTGGTAACACTTACCGGTAAATATCTAATCTGCCCTGGCCAGGGACTTCCCTGTTACGGCCAATCGAGCACAGTGCAACATCAACCCCCAATACCAGGAGAGACGAAACCCCTCCTATCGCTCATTGTCTCCATGTGACTTGGGAATGTACCCAAAAACCACCGTTTTGCACGCCCTCATGGACGTGGTAAGGTGGAAATCAAAGCACAGTGGGAATCACACAAGACTCTATGACGATCTCGGGTCTACAGACTAACCTGCACAAGTGTCACCTGAGAACTGCCATCTGACGTGAGGTATAATACCATCTGGGAGTTCTCGGTGAGTCCGTCCAGTGTATCAAGTCTCCACTGAGCACCCGTATACCATCTCTGATGTCAAACACCAATAGATATGGGATCATCCATCACCCATCTCATGGGTCGAGAAGCGTATACGCTAGTCTACCCTGGTATATCGATGCCCCGTCTCGATACACCCACGACTAGGGACCTTGAAGGATGTACTTATGGACTACCATATCCCCACTAGTATGATCCGCATCATAGTCCAGGTAGTCAAGTACACATCCTAAGGGCTTTACCAACATGTAACTATAAGACAGTATAAAGAGACAGGTATACATGTTAAGATAAAGAGCAACCAGATAGCATACTATCATATCGAGCAAGAAAGTCATCTCTATATATGTCCAAGCATCCAATATAATATACATTATCTGTACAATACTGGCCTCTAGGGCATACATACAACTAACACATAGGGCAAGGCAAGAGTAACGGGGCCGACAATAGGAGAGGAAGAATGCTTCTACTGTCATAAGAAGGGCCATTGGAAGAAAGATTGCAGGGCTTGGAAGGCCAAGAACCAGGACCCGAAGCAAGTTGTGGCTTCGGCTTCAGGTGTGTCTGGAATTGAAAACTGTCTGTCAATCAACTCTACTTCCTCGGTATTGGATACCGGATCAGGATCTCATATCTGTAATTCTTTGCAGGCACTGAGAAGACGTAGGGTTCTGAACACTGGTGATATGACCCTTAGGGTTTCTAACGGAGCAAGCGTGGATGCTGTGTCCGTAGGGGAATATCACCTTGGATTGACGAATGGACATATTTTGGTTTTGCGCAACTATTTTTGTGTACCTAGTTTGACATGTAGTATCATTTCTGTATCTTTGTTATCTAAAAAAGGTTATGATTTTACATTTGTAAGCGATGTCGTAAACATCCACCTTAATCATGGTCTGATTGGGTAAAGTACTCTAAACAATGGTATATATGTATTAAACCAACTACAAATTTTCAATGTCCAGAACACATATAAAAGAAAGATTCCAGAAATAAATCATGCTTTCTTATGGCATTGTAGACTAGGTTACATCAACGAAACAAGGTTGACGAAATTATATAAAGAAGGATATTTGGATCCGTTCGAATATCAATCTTAAGCAACTTGTCAATCATGTCTCAAAGGAAAGATGACAAAAACTCCCTTCACTGGACACGGAATAAGAGCGAGCGAGCTCTTGGGACTCATACACAGCGACGTGTGTGGTCCAATGTCTACACATGCAAGAAGTGGTCATTCCTATTTCATTACTTTTACGAATGATTTCTCTAGGTATTGACATATTTTCTTGATGTAACATAAATCTGAGACCTTTGAAAATTTCCGAGAATATAAGAATGAAGTGGAAAAACAAGCCGGAAAAAGTATCAAGACACTAAGATCTGATCGAGGTGGTGAATACTTGAATGCAGCGTTCCTGGATTACCTAAAAGAAAACGAAATTCTCTCTCAGCTTACTCCTCCATACACACCACAATATAACGGTGTATCGGAGAGACGGAACCGAACCCTATTGGATATGGTACGTTCCATGATGAGTGACGCTGAGTTACCGCAATCATTCTATGGCTATGCACTAGAATCAGCTGCATATCTTTTGAACAAGGTTCCTACCAAGGCTGTGCCTACCACACCATAGCAGATGTGGAGTGGGAAGAAACCCTATTTTCAATATCTGAAGATATGGGGATGTCCAGCTTTTGTTAAAAAGGAGCATGTGGACAAAATCAAGGCAGGATCAGTACTTTGTAAGTTTGTGGGATGCCCAAAGAACTTCAGGGGTATCTTTTCTATTATGCAGAGGAACATAAGGTTTTTGTTTCTCATCATGTCCACTTTTTGGAACATCAATTTTTAGAAAAAGAAACTAGTGGGAGCGCAATAGAACTGGAAGAAATTCCAGAACAACAAGCTATCACTGAAAGTTTGGTGGAACTAGAAGTTTCAAAAGAACTGGACATTCCCGCGTCTTTCCGTAGGAGTAGTAGGCTATCTCATCCGCCTGAGAGATACTACGGTTTTTTCGTAGACGGGGATAAAGAATATTGCATCATTGATAATGATAAGCCGACTAACTTCCAATAAGCCATTCAGAGCACTGACTCGGTAAAATGGTTGGATGCAATGCAGATCGAGATGGAGTCCATGTACACCAATAAAGTATAGACCTTGGACATTGCTCCAGAAGGGGTAAAACCCGTAGGCTGCAAATGGATCTTCAGAAAGAAGATTGGTGTAGATGGACAAGTTAAAACCTATAAGGCTAGACTTGTTGCAAAAGGATTTCGTCAAAGACCTAGTTTGGACTATGATGAAACCTTTTCTCCAGTGGCTATGTTCAAATCCATTCGGATCCTTTATGCCATTGCTGCCTTCCACGATTATGAGATTGCAGATGGACGTAAAAACAGCTTTTCTAAATGGAAATTTAGAAGAGTGCGTCTATATGGACAAGCCAGCGGGTTTCATTCAGAGTGGGAGCAGCAGGAAAGTGTGCATGTTGCTTAAGTCCATTTACGGACTAAAGCAGGCATCGTGGAGTTTGAACATCTGTTTTGATGAGACGGTCAAAGAATTTGACTTTATCAAAAATCCAGATGAGCCATGCATTTATAGTAAGATTATAGCACGAACTGTTGTATTCCTCGTCTTGTACGTGGATGGCATTCTCTTGATTGGAAATGACATTCCTATGCTACAATCTGTTAAAGGGTTCTTGTCACAAAGGTTCTCCATGAAAGACCTGGGTGATGTCTCTTACATTCTGGGGATCCAGATCTACCGTAATAGATCTAAGAGGATGTTGGGACATTCACAGTCCAGGTACATCGACACCATACTGAAAAGATTCACTATGGAAGATTCAAAGAGCGGTAATTTACCGGCTTGTCACGAAATCACCCTTTCCAAAGAGATGTCTCCCAAGACTGATTTGGAAAGGGATCGCATGTCTATTATACCCTATGCTTCTATGGTAGGATCAATAATTTATGCGATGTTGTGTACCAGACCAGTTGTAGCTTATGCACTAAGCGTATTAAGCCGGTATCAGTCAAACCATGGGGAGAAGCACTGGATAGCAGTAAAGAACATCCTCAAGTACCTGAGAAGGACTAAGAAAATGTTCTTGGTTTACGGCGGAAAGGACCACCAGATCGAGGCCTTTGCTGACTCCAGCTTCTGTTGGATATAGTGCCCTCAGAGTCAATTATTGGATCACAGGCACGTGATTGCAATGATTGAGGGAGGACCTATACCGGCAGGACAGTCTTACTCAAGATGATAGTATGCTATCTGGTTTATCTTTATCATCGTGTACAGCTTTAGTTGACCTTACAGATCACTATTACACATTGATCGAGCCCTCAGGATTCTTGCTTGACTACCAGCAGTACGATGGCGATCATATACGTGGGAGCTGGGGTCTATAAGCACATCCTTAAAAGGTCCCTAGTCGAGGGAGTTTAGAGACAGGGCATCGAAACTCCATTAGTGGACTAGTGTATACAGTCGAGACCCCGACGAGGGGCGGTCGTCGGTCTCACAAGCCATTGGTGTCAGTTGGTTTACCTAAAATGTACACAGGTGCTCATTAGGTTATGAGTACACCGGAAAGGACTCGCCGGGAACATGCTAGTTGGTATTATAACTGACGTTAGATAGCAGTTCCCTGGTGACATGTGTACAGCTTAGTTCATCGACCTGAGATCGTCATTTGTCTCGTGTGAGTTCCTACTGTACTTTGATTATTACCCTACCACAGCTCAAAGGAGTCGTGCAAACAGGTTTTAGTTGGGTGCAGTCCCGAGCCACATGGAGGCAGTGAGCAGATCGGCAGGGGTTTCGTTTCTCCCTGTATTGGGGGTGAGATCGCGCTGTGTCTAGGAGAGCCATTACACGAAGTCCTTGGCCAAGGCAGGAGATTTACTGGTAGGTATTCCAGTCGTATCTCAGGGTGTTCTGGGCTACACTCCGACACGACTTGTACCGCTTTTGGGAGTCTGACTTTTACCAACCCCGTAGGCCCGACATGCGATGCTCATAGACGAACGGACCGGGCTGTACGGATATTGTCACTGACAGGCTCAGTAGGGTGTCAGGATGAGTTCGCTCATTGACCTCCCTTTTGGTCAATACCTGGTAGCCCGTTACGTACGGCTAGTACCACTGACGTGCTAGTGGTTAAATCCACAGCCAAAGTATTGACGAGTCTTTAGAGTCCCCCGCAGACAGTTTCTCAAGTTTCGGGCGAAACGTTGTAGAGGCCGTATGATATATGGCAGGGTTCGATCATATACGTACAGTAGTGCACGGATCATGATCGGACGGATCATACTAGTAGGGTTTGGTTTAAGCCGGATGCTAGTATTAGATTTGTTGGATTACTTTTGTCTCATCGCATTCGCATTCAGTCGGAATGCGGATGCAGGTATGTATATACAAGTGAGGGGTACTCTTGTGATCCGTAATGAGTTTACTTTAGTAGATGCCATTCTCTTTTTATTGTTGCAAACATTTGGATTAATTCTTGCATACGGAAATAATGAGCTCAAAATCATGATTAGGAGCATTAATTGTGACACATGCACAAGTGATGAGTCATAGCCTCTTTACTTGTGCATATGTCACATTATTGATGGATTTGAGTGTTGAAATGAGAGGGGGAGAGAGAAAGGGCTGCCATATGTAGAGTTTGGTCTTGTATTTTTTTGATCTCACTCTCACTCTCATTATCATCTCAACACAAAAAGAAAAAGGAAAGAAAACTTCTTCTTCTTCCTCTTCTTTCTTGAGCTCACTATCTCTTCATTAATGGCATCCACTAAATCCTCAAGAGACAAAGTGATCACACACATTCTCTACATCACTTTGGACACGTCGGCTAGCAAACTTCATGTCCGAGTTGCATCGGAAGAAGCGGGAGCCCATAAAAAGACTTGAAGATGTGGTTCCCTTTCCGATGATGAGACCGGAGATCGGAGATGCCGCGAGGAGCTAGTGATGGTGGCTAAAGACTGAAGGACATGGATCGATCGGTATAACTTTTCTAACCTTTCTCTAGTTGCTAGTTATAGGTTAATTGTTCGATCCGGGATTAAAGTCTGCGATAGCGCCGGTTTATAGTTTAAAAAATGTTTTCGTTTCCGCAATTTGGCCTCGGACAGACGGCCGGGGCGCTACCGTAGACTTACAGCTTCCAGAGTGACAAGGATGACTCCAAGTCCATGTCAGGTTATGTCTTTCCTCTCAATGGAAGGGCGGTCTAATTGAAGAGTTCCAAGAAGGACACCATTGCTGACTTGACGATGGAAGCGGAGTATATCGCAGCTTCAGATGCCGCAAAAGAAGCAGTCTGGATGAGGAAGTTCTTAACAGAACTTTAGGTGGTTCCGTCCATTGTTGATCTAATAACTCTGTATTATGACAATAACGGGGCTATAGCTTTAGCAAAGGAACCCAGGTCCCATCAGAAGTCCAGACACATCATGAGGCGGTATCACCTAATCAGGGAGATCGTGGATCGATGGGAAATCGAGGTTAGGAGAGTTGCTACTGAGGACAACACTGCAGATCCATTCACAAAGGCCATCTCTCAGACGCAGTTCGAGAGGCTATTCGAGATGACAGGTCTGCGATATGCCAGTACATGGCCTTAGTGAAAGTGGGAGATTGTTAGTGTGATATGCCCTAGAGGCTATTATTGTATAGTACTAGCTTGTATATTACATTTTGGAAGCTTGGGATATATACACGGATTTATGACAGTCTTGCTCGACATAGTAGTATGCTACATGGTTTGTATCTATCTTAATATGTGTATATGTTTCTTTTAACGTATCGCTAATACATATTGATAGAGCCCTTAGGATCTTTTCTTGACTAACAGCGTTGTGATGGCAGTCACACTAGTGGAGGCTGGGTAGTCTACAAGCACATCCTTACACTTGTCCCTAGTCGCAGGATTATTGAGACAAGGCATCGATACTCCAAAGTAGACTAGTGTATACGCTTCTCTTCCCAGCAAGGGAGATGGTCTATCCAATAGCCATCAGTACGTCGTACTGGAGATAGTATGCAGGTGTTCATTAGGTTATGAGTTATGCTGGACGGACTCATAGGGAACTGCTGGTTGGTAATATATCTATCGTCAGGTAGCAATTCCCGGGTGACATGAGTACAGCTTAGTCCGTCGACTTGACACTGCTACTTCGCCTCAAGTGTGTTCCCACTGTTCTTAGATTACTACCCTACCACGGCTTTGCTGAGTTATGCAAACAGGTAGTAATTAGGTGCAGTCCCGAAGAACTTGAAGGCAATAGTGGTTAGATAGGATTCATCTCTCCCGGTATTGGGGGTTGATGTCACGCTGTGTTCGGAAAGCTGTTATACAATGTCCCTGGCCAGGGAAAGCGAGATTTTTTGGTAGGGAATCCAGTAGTTTCTCAGGGTGTTTTTGGCCACACTCCGACACGACTTATTGTACTATTAGGGGTCTGACGCTTGCCGCCCCCTAGGACCGATATGTGACACTCTTAGACGAACAGACCGGACTGTACGGAGATTTCCACAGACATGCTCAGTAGGGGTACTGATGAGTTTCCTCGTCGACCTTCTTGTCAACTGATACTTGGGTAGCCGTTACGTACAGCTAGTTTCACTGACGCGCTTTTGGTTAAGCCCACTGCCAGAGTACTGTCGAGTATTTAGAGTCCCACATAGAGGGTTTCCCAGCTTCGGGCAAAACGTGTAGAGGTCGTATGGTTTTATGACAGGGTTCGATCACATATGTGTACTTGTGCGCATATGATGTTCGGGCAGACAATACAAGTGGGCTTTGGTTTAAGCAAGATCCTAGTATTTTTCTTATTGGATTAATTATGTCACATTGTATTTGTGTTTCTCCGAACACGAATACGGGTATGTATATACGGTTGCGAGGAGCATTCTTGTAATTATTCAAGTTTGCTTAAAGATGATTAAACCTCATTATATGTTTTAGCATTTTAGGTTAAATGCTTAATGAGGTGGATATTTGAGATGAGAGAAACTTCATGGTATTTTAGTGAAATTGAGCATGGATTATTGTTGAAATTCTTGGCAAATAAAGACTAAGATATTTGTGAGAGATATTTTTCTTTTCATTAAATTTAAAATAGATGCCATGCTTGATTTAATTATTATCATTATCACAAACACATTCTCTCTCCTCTCAAGCTCACTCTCCTCATCTTCATCAAGAAAACCCTAATTGTCACATGAGTTAAGAATCCTAGGGTTTGAGATATAACTAAATCCTTTAACACTCTCTATTCATTCAAGGTTACTTAGTTTAGTACACCAAGTGACCTAGTTACCTCTTCTTGGAGGTTAAGCTCAAGGGTGGAACTCTCGGGTGGATCTTCTACGACTTTGAGAAATTGACGAGGAGGCATGATCCATTCTCCCGACGAGGATCTCACGACGAGAAGGAGGACAGCGAGACGAAGAAGAAGGACAGTAACCTGAGGTATAACTTTCTCACTTAGTAGTTAAACCTCTTTGCATATCACTAGTTAGGGTTTAGTATCGATCCTGGAGTTTAGTCGATGTGACTTGCTTATAAAAATATTTTTTTGCAAACTCCGCTTGCCTGCAAACACGTAGAGTATGTGGCATCGACTTATAGGGAATGCACCCAACTACTACCTATTTGCATGAATCCTTTGAGCTGTGGTAGGGTAGTAATCTAAGAACAGTAGGAACACACTCGAGACAAAGTAGCGATATCAAGTCAACAGACTAAGTTGTACTCATGTCACCTGGGAACTGCTACCTGACGATAGGTATAATACCAACCAGCAGTTCTCAACGAGTCCTGTCAGTGTAACTCATAACCCAGTGAGCACCTGTATACTATCTCCAGTACGATATACTAATGGCTGTGGGACAGACCATCTCCCCTGCTGGGATAAGAAGCGTATACACTAGTCTACTCTGAAGTATCGATGCCCCGTCTCAATAATCCTATGACTAGGGACTTGTATAAGGAAGTGTTTATACACTACCCAGCCCCCACTAGTGTGACTGCCATCACAATGCTGGTAGTCAAGCAAAGATCCTAAAGGCTCTATCAATATTATTAGCGATACGTTAAAAGAAATATATACACATATTAAGATAGAATCTAACCAAGTAGCATACTACCATTTCTAGCAAGACTGTTATTATAATTATGAATATCCCAAACTTCCAATATGTAATATACAATCCAGTATGATACAATAATGGCCTCTAGGTCTTATCTTTCTAACAAAAACTCTATAAAGGGTAAGTGACGATTCCAACTTCCCCCAAAATCTAGTACGCACGCTCGGAGCATATCCTCAAGAGTTTGTATAGTCTGCTCTGACTGGCCATCGGACTGCGAGTGGAAATTGGTACTGAAACTCAAACGTGTACAGAAACCCTCCTGAAGTTTCTGCCAAAGACGGCTGGTAAACTGAGTGCCTCTGTCGGAAACAATGCATGTCGGAACGCTGTGCAGCCGCACAATCTCATCACTGTAATGAATATACTGAGCAAGCCCGTAAGTGGTCTTCACTAGAAGGAAGTGAGCCGCTTCCGTCAACCAATCTACAATCACCCAAATGGAGTCATACCCTGGACTGGACCTAGGTAGACCCTCAATGAAGTGCATAGAGATCTGCTCCCGTTTCTACTCCGAAATGGGCAAAAGCTGTAACTCTCCTGTCGGTCTCTGGTGCTCAGCCTTGACTTGCTGAAAAGTCAGGCATCTCGAAATGAAATCTGAAACATCTCTCTTCATTCCTTCCCACTAGTAGATATCTCTCAAATCACGATATATCTTTGTGGAACCCGGATGAACATTGTATGCTGACTGATGTGCTATCTCTAGGATCTCACGTCTCAGCCCCTCAGAATTTGGTACACATACACAATTCCCAAATTGTAGCACTCTTTGGCCATCAATCACAAACTCCGAATCTCTCCCTTGCCGAACCTGCTCTATAATCTCAGACAAACGAGCATCGTCGGACTTTGCCTTCCGGATGCGATCAAGTAAAAGTGGACGGGCACTGACATGAGCAAGCTGTCCTCCTGTGGAAGTGAACTCAAACTGTACTCCACGGTCAAATAAAATCTGCCAATCTATAGAATATTGTTTCTAAACTGCACTCAAATAGGACAAACTACCCCCGGGCCTTCAACTCAAAGCATCAGCTACGACATTCGCCTTTCCCAGGTGGTAAAGGATTTCACAATCATAGTCCTTCACGAGCTCCATCCAACGGCGCTGCCTTAAATTTAGATCCCGCTGCTAGAAGATATACTTCAGGCTTTTATGGTCCGTAAAGATCTGACACGACTCGCCATATAAGTAATGTCTCCAAATCTTGAGCGCAAAGACCACCGCGGCCATCTCTAGATCGTGAGTGGGATAGTTCTGCTCGTGCTTCTTCAACTGCTGAGAAGCATAAGCGATAACTCTACCGTGCTGCATCAACATACAACCTAGACCCACTCGAGAAGCGTCATAATAAACAACATAGCCGCCTGAGCCTGAAGGTAAAGATAGAACCAGCGCTGTCGTCAAACGAGTCTTCAACTGCTGAAAACTATTCTCACATGCCTCGGTCTAAAGAAATGGAACTCCGTTCCAAGTCAGCCCGGTCAACGTTGCAGGGATATGAGAGAAATCCTGTACAAAATGACAGCAGTAACTGGCTAAGCCCAAGAAGCTGCGAACCTCTGTCAGTGAAACACGTCTGGGAAAATGTTGTACGGCCTCGATCTTCTTCGGGTCCACTCGTATACCATCTCTCATAACCACATGACCCAAGAAGTCAACACTGTCACGCCAGAAAGCACACTTTGAGAATTTAGCAAACAGCTGGTGCTCTCTCAATGTCTACAATGTAATCCTCAAATGCTGCTCATGCTACTCTCGACTCTTGGAGTACACTAGAATATCGTTTATGAATACGATAATAAACTGGTCAAGGAACGGTCTGAAGATTCGGTTCATCAAATCTATGAACGCCGCTGGGGCATTGGTGAACCCGAATGACATCACCAAGAACTCGTAATGCCCGTAGCGTGTCCGAAAAGCAGTCTTCGGAATGTCATCATTCCAGACCCGCAACTGATGATAACCTGACCGCAAGTCAATCTTCGAAAAATATCCCACACCCTGGAGATGATCGAACAAATCGTCAATGTGAGGTAGAGGATACCTATTCCGCACCGTAACTCGGTTCAGCTGACGATAATCAATACACAATCTCATACTTCCATCCTTCTTCTTAAGGAACTGGACAGGAGCTCCCTAAGGCGACACACTCGTCGAATAAGTCCCTTGTTGAGAAAATCTTGCAATTGATCCTTAAGCTCTTTAAGCTCCGCCAGGGCCATCCGATAAAGCGGTATAGAAACAGGCCCCATAACGGGAATCAAGTCGATGCATAACTCGATATCGTGCTCTGGCGGCAACCGAGGTAACTCATCAGGAAACACATCAGGGAACTCTTTCACAATCAGAACCTGGTCCAACGGGACCTCTGTGGCTCCAGCATCATGAAAATATGCTAAGATCCCTGACATCCTTTCCTCAAGAGACGACTAGCGCAAAGGGAGAAATCAAATTGGGAAGGGTGGCACTGCAGTCCCCCTGAACAACAAGAACTGGCTCTCTTGGAAAACTAAATCGGACAGCCTTCTCACAGCAGTCCACGGACGCATAACAAGTGGCTAACCAATGCATGCCAAGTAGAACGTCGAAGTCTTATATGCCAAGGATGATTAAATCAACAGAAGAATCTCTATCTCCAAGACGAACGGAACACCACCGGAACACGTGACAAGAAATAAAAGACTCTCTTACGGGAGTAATCACATCTAGTCGCTGATCTAACAAGGACAAATCACGGCCCAACCTCGGTACGAAGTGTGTGGATACATAAATGTGCGTGGAACTAGGGTCGAACAATATGCGCACATCGAAAGAACACACGGAAAGAGTACCTGTCACAACTGCATTCGATGCTTGCGCATCCTGAGGAGTCAAAGCAAAAACTCAGGCCTGTCCTCCACTGGTACCCTGCTGTCTTCTGCCTCTTCCACCTCGTCCCCTTTGAACAGGACCGCCACGACCACGGCCTCTCTAGCATCGATCAGGCATGGAGTAACGATGGGCGTAGGAGGTAAGGCTCTCGGAGGAGGAACTGAAGGGGGTAAGGTGACCTGTGGAACTGCTGCCTCACCTTGGCGCCTCACAGTGCAATGCCTGACGCGGTGATGAGGACTCCCACACCGAAAACATCCTGGCGACGGCTGCTGACCCGGTAAGTAAGAGCTAAATAACTGGCCCCATATCAAGCCTCTGCCACCACCATGGCCTAGAAAGAATCCGTCGCGGCCTCTGCCTGCCATACCTCTACTAATCTGCCCGGAAACTGATACATCAGCGCAAACCCGCTTCGGTCCTGGAGCAGTCATAGTCTATGTAATACACTCCTCTACTAGCATGGCTGCGTCCATCGCTACGACATAGATATCAAAGTGCTGGGCGCCAATAGAAAGGAACAACTGGGTGTTAAGACCTCATACAAATCTCTTGATGCGCTTCTCTTGGGTGTTCACCAAATAAAGAGCATATCTGGATAGCTAGGTGAACTGGATATCGTACTCGGCCATGGTCATACCAGGAGTCTTACACAAAGACTCAAAATTGTGAGCTTAAGCATCCCCGACTCACTGCAGAAGGAAACGAGCAAGAAAGACCGTCGATAACTCATCCCATGTCATAGGAGGAAGACCAGTAGCTCGACCTCTCTCAACGGACGCACACTAAGTCTGGGCAAGACCCTCTAGACGGAAACTAGCAAGCTCAACAGATCTCGCATCAGAACACCTTAGGGAACAAAAAATCCTGGTCATCCTGTCAAGGAATGACTGTGGATCCTTTGCTGCGTCCGTTTAAATGAAAACCGGAGGCTTCAACCTCATAAACTCCTATAGTGATACTGCGATAGTCTCGGTAGCAGCAGGTACAACTGTCTAAGAGTAGGTACTATCACAGTCGCCATAGTAAGCAGAACATCATCAGATCTCTGTGCTCGGCTGCCTCGACCAAAGAACCAACCATCTGATGCAAATCATGGATATTACCCTCCAGCAATCCGGCCTGGAGAAGCAGGATCAATCTGCTCCTGAGGGGTAGGCATGCCGCCCTCGTCGGCCCTCGTCTCAGACGAGTCCGCCCTAACCTCATCTCTGGCGGCAGCCCTCTGGCCCCTCGTAGTCTTCGGCGGCATAGTGGCTGGAACAAGAAACAAGATTCGGTAAGAATATAGCAATCGGAACAAAAAGATACATGGAATCAAGGAAGGAATTACAAGACATATATCCTAAGGTCACTTAGGCGGAGTATCGTATCGTGAGTATACCGTGGAACATACACACGCTACGTCAGTCTGTTTAAGTCACCTACTCTATCATACCAAGAGTCATCCTACACTTAAAATGGTAAAACCTAGTGCTCTGATACCAATTTTGTCACGACCCAAATGAGGAACGTGACCGGCACTTCAATCACGCAACGTCTAACAGCGTAACGTAATTCAAGTAAGCCAAAAACCCAGAATCTAAACCGTGAAATAAAGTATAGTGGTAAAAATCTTTGTTAAAGTGTTAATTTAAAGTGCAAAAGAATTATATCAAAACCCTTTGGAAGATCGAGTTATTATAAAAAAAATTTATAGCATCTCCTTTGTAAAACTGATCCAAACCGAAATATAAGCATGATATATAATAGTTTCCCCACTTGGGAGCAATCTCAACACCATCCGGCGGAACACAATCACAAGCAAGGTATAGGACATCATGGTGCGAAGAAATAAGGAAATAAGAAACGAAAACAACATCCAAAATAAAAACATAAAAGTCGGCTCACACGAGCACGACACCAGAGTCAAATATAATGCAATTCTCTCAGTCTCGTCTCTAAGTCAGATATACATGTAGTAGATAGAGTATACTAGATACAAAGAGGAAATTTACAAGGTGGAAGACAAAAGAATACTCGCAACCCACCTACAATATCACGTCCAAAAAGTCATAGCAAAAGTGCTGGTAGTAAGCCCCGCTAGAACTATACTGACGGGTCGGTCCTGCAAGACACTGTGGCACAACGGGGGTGAGTTTCCAGCTTGCGAGTAGTAATTAACATCATTAGTGGCAATCATAAGCATGTACTTAACAAAGACAGATCTTAAGTATGAATGTATGATGCGATGCACTAGTATAGATGCAACTGTTGGGTTATGCAAGCGCCCTGGCCATCAAACCGTGGCCGATTGCGGAAAAAAAATTATAAAACTGGCACTAAAACAACCCGCTACCCGGATCTACCATTAACCCTAAACTAGCAATATAAAGACATAGGAATGGTCATACTGAATTGATCTGTGTCCTTCGGTCTTCAACCACCTTCCCAAGCTCCCAGAGGCCTCCATGATCAAGCTTGATTTCCGGTCTCCCTCCATCGAAGATGATCCACACGAGGATTTGTATTCTGAGCTCCTACCTCAATATCTGAGGTAACTAGGGTACCTAATTCGCTAAACTAGATAGCTTAGAGGATGCAGAGTGTACTGATGGATTAATTTGTCTCTAAACACCCTAGGTTTCTCAACATATGAGATTTGAAGGGTGGAAGTAGAAGATGATGCTTGAGGATAAGAGTGTGAGGCAACTCAAGAAAAATGGCTAAGTTATTTTGTTTGTTGTTGTGTTGTGAGAAATAATTGAAGCCATCCAATAAATATCTCAAGGCTCCAAAATATCTTAAGTCGACACAAAATATTTCAAGTCAACAAAAACTCAAGACTTCAAAATATCTCACAACAAACAAAAACCAAGCATGCTAGAATAGTAACCATGAGTCACTACTAAGCCATGCTATAATAAATGCAAATAACACCTCATCCTCTCCACCTCATTAACCATTTAATTCTAAATAGTTAAAACTAAACGGGGTGGCATCTTCTAAAAGCACCTTGTAATAAATTACAAGAATACCCCTCATCCGTATATACATACTCGAATCTGTATTCCGAAAAATACAAATACAATAAGACGAAAATAATCCAACAATATAATACTAGAATCCGAATTAAACTAAAGCCACTAATATTATCCATCCGAATCCTGATACGTGCACAAGTGCACGTATATGATCGAACCCTGCCGTAAAACCATACAGCCTCTACATCGTTTCGCCCGAATTAGGGAAACGCTCTATGTGGGACTATAAAGACTCGTCAATACGCTGGCAGTGGGTTTAACCATAAGCACATCAGCGGCACTAGCTATACGTAACGGCTACCTAGGTATTAAGCGAAAGGGAGGCTGACATGCAAACTCATACGAACCCCTACTGAGCCTATCCGTGACAATATACGTCCAGTCCAGTGTGTTCATCTAAGAGTATCGCATATCAAGTATAGGGGGTGGATAAAGTCAGACCCTAATAACGCGGCATTTTCGTGTCGGTATGAAGCACATCACCCACTGAGAAACTACTGATCCAAATCGGTAATTCTCGACCATCATGGCTAAGGATTTCTGGTGATGGCCACCCGTGCACTGCGTGACATCAACCCCCAATATCCGGAGAGAAGAATCCCCGACGATCCGCTCACTGCCTCCATGTAGCTCGGGACTGTACCCAACTAAAACCTATTTGCACGACTCCTTTGAGCTGCGGTAGGGTAGTAATAAAAGCACAGTGTGAACTCATACAAGACAAATGACGTTCTCAGGTCGACAGACTAACCTGTACACATGTCACCTGAGAACTGCTATCTGACAATAAGTATACTACCAACTAGCAGGCTCCTGACAAGTCTGTCCAGTGTACTCATAACCCAATGAGCACCTGTATACTATCTCAGGTGAACAAACTAACACTAATGGCTTGTGAGACCTGGCCACCGCCCCTCGTCGGGGTCTCGATCAGTATACACTAGTCTACTGTGGAGTATTATTGCCCAGTCTCCATACTCCCATGACTAGGGACATTTAAGGGTGTGCTTATAGACCACCCAACTCCCACATATATGATCGCCATCACAATGCTGGTAGTCAAGCAAGAATCCTATAGGCTCTATCAACTTGTAATAATGATATGTAATACCACATAAAGCATGTAAATGATGATAAAGACAAACCAGATAGCATACTATCAGCTTGATTAAGACTGTGCTATCCGTATAGGTCCTCTCAATCATCGCAATCGCGTGCCTGCGATTCAAAAATTGACTTGATGGCACTATAGCCAACAATCTCACACTTGCACTTATGACTAATTATTGCGGTGTCGCATACTAATAGCTCGTGTGATACCAAACACCCAAGTTCTCAACTAATCAGTTTCGCAAAGCTCGTTTGTGAAACTATTGTGTTCGAGAAATAGCCTCAGTGAGTGGATCCGCTCTAATGTTTCTTTCTATATCTTTCTATATCTCAACTTTGCGGAGAAAGACTATTCCCGAAATGAGCAATACTTATCTTAGAATTTGTTTGGATATCTGATGGGACCCAATTCATAAATAAACTCCAAATCCAACAAACTTCTTAGACTGTACCACTGACTGAATTTAATCAGTATATTGTGCCATGCTCAGTATCCACTTGGACCACCTGTCCAACATACTGTCCCTCAAAAAAGGGAAAACTATAACTCTGACAGCCAGTCTGTCATCCAGGTCACCTTGGAAGCTTGAAATGATAACCGCCTCCCAAAGGAGGCTGCCGTTATCATATCCCAAGAACATCCACTTATGTTCATAACTGCTTTCCATTGTTTCTCCAGGATTAGATTAATATATATGCTTATTGCAGCCTGTGCAAAAGCAATATCCGGTGTAGTACTTAACATCTCATGATTGAATCAATTGCCTAAGCAAGTGATATGCCTATCATGCAACTCCCTCTCCCCATCAGTCTAGAAGAAATCTCTTTATAGACGGTGACTCCATCACCTACGGGTACTACCACCTCGCCAAGAGTCGTCCATTCTAAAACACTTTAGAATTATGTCATAGTATCTAAATTGGGACTCTTCCCGAATCTAAATCTAAATCCATAGATCTAGTCACCAGAATCCCTGATATTATATCTATATCGTATGTGGTGAAACTCCTTGTGACAACCACAATATATAACCGATCGTAGTATACGAATATCACTTCCTATCAAGTGCATGTCATCCAAATACCTAGACATCACTCTCTACTACCTTCTTACCAGATCCATCTCATATTCTGATGAAGTAAAAACTATGACTGTTGCATCAAAAATGGATGATCTATTTCCGCTATACCTGCTTTAGTTTATAAATAGACATAAGCTACTTGCCCACTATGCTTCCGCTGCTCCAACTGACTACAACAATCTTCTGGAAGAGTCATATACACGTGCAATTTCTAAAACTAATAGAATGATGTTATACTCATCCTCCTGCCATGTCTCATAGTCTAGAACAGCAGCAATGGCAAGTCTGGGCAAACAAGAACCTCCCTGTCACCGTCTCTGAGAAGACCGAGGTACCTCTCAGGTGTCTAAGGTTATCCACCAAATCTGTGGAGTGGCTAATGGAATAAAGAATCCAATTGAATCTTTAGGTTCTACTAAATTTTCAATAATTGTTTGTGGTTCTGGAATTACTTCCAGTTCTACCATACGCCCACGAATGTTTTCTGAAAAGAATACATTTTACTAAAACTGTGATGAGTCAAGAACAATATAACTATTGATCTTTATGATGGTAGAAAGTTAACCCTCGTCAAAGCCTGGGATAACCCACAAACTGCCAATACTGTACGTGTTAGGAATATGTATGCCCTAGAGGCCATTATTGTACATATGATGCATATTACAGTGGATGCTTGGACAAATATAGGGCTTTCTTGCTCGACATGATACTATGCTATCTGGTTACTCTTTATCTTAACATATTGACTGGTATTCTTTACTGTCTTGCTCTCACATGTTGATAAAGCTCTTAGGATATGTACTTGACTGCTAGGATTATGATGAGATCATAATAGTGGGGCCAGGGTGGTCCATAAGTGTTAGTTATATGTATGCCCTAGAGACCATTACTGTACATACGATGTATATTGTAGTGGATGCTTGGACATATATAGTGAGGACTTTCTTGCTTGACATGATAGTATACTATCTGGTTGCACTTTATCTTAACATGTACCCTGATTGTCTCTATGTTACATGTTGATAAAGCCCTTAGGATAAGTACTTGACTACCATAATTATGATGCAGATCATACTAGTGGGGACAGTATAGTCGCTAAGTACATCCTTCAAATGTTCCTAGTCGTAGGTGTATCGAGACAGGAAATCGATATACCAGAGTAGACTAGCGTATAGCTTCTCGACCAATGTATATGTGCGATGGATGATCCTATATCCATTGGTGTTTGACATCAGAGACAGTATAGGGGTGCTCAGTGGGGACTGGGTACACTGAACGGACTCGCCGAGAACTCCCAGATGGTATTTTACCTCATGTTAGATGGCAGTTCTCTGGTGACACTGGTAAAGGTTAGTCTGTAGACCCGAGATCTGTGGGAGGTAGTGCCCTCAGAGTCAATTATTAGGTCACAGGTACGTGATTGTAATGATTGAGGGAGGACCTATCCCGGTAGGACAGTCTTACTCGAGATGATAGTATGCTATCTGGTTTACCTTTATCATCGTGTACTGCTTTAGGTGACCTGACACGTCGCTATTACACGTTGATAGAGGCCCTAGGATTCTTGCTTGACCACCAGCAGTATGAGGGCGATCATATAAGTGGGAGCTGGGGGTCTATAAGCTTATCCTTAAAAGGTCCCTAGTCGTGGGAGTTTCGAGACTGGGCATCGATACTCCATTAGTAGACTAGTGTATACAGTCGAGACCCCGACGAGGGGCGGTGGCCGGTCTCACAAGCCATTGGTGTCAGTTGGATCACCTAAGATGTATACAGGTGCTCATTGGGTTATGAGTACACCGGACAGGACTCGCCGGGAACATGCTAGTTGGTCATATACCAGACGTCAGATGGCAGTTCCCTGGTGACATGTGTGCAGGTTAGTTCATCGACCTGGGGATCGTCATTTGTCTCGTGTGAGTTCCCACTGTACTTTGATTACTACCCTACCACGGCTCAAAGGAGTTGTGCAAACAGGTTTTAGTTGGGTACAGTCCCGAGCCACATGGAGGCAGTGAGCGTATCTTCAGGGGTTCGTCTCTCCCGGTATTGGGGGTGAGGTCGTGCTGTGTCTAGGAGAGCCATTACACAAAGTCCTTGGCCAAGGCAAGGAGATTTACTGGTAGGTATTCCAGTAGTATCTCAGGGTGTTCTGGGCTACACTCCGACACGACTTGTACCGCTTTTGGGGGTCTGACTTTTACCAACCCCCTAGGCCCGCCATGCGATGCTCATAGACGAACGGACCGGACTGCACGGATATTGTCACTGACAGGCTCAGTTGGGTGTCGGGGTGAGCTTCCTCATCGACGTCCCATTTGGTCAGTACCTGGTAGCCCGTCACGTATTGGCTTATACCTCTGACGTGCTAGTGGTTAAATCCACAACCAAGGTGTTGACGAGTCTTTAGAGTCCCCCACATTCAGTTACTCAGCTTTCGGGCGAAAGGTTGTAGAGGCCGTATGGAGATATGGCAAGGTCCGATTAGATACGTGCGGTATTGCACGGATCAGGATCGGACAGTCTGTACTATAGGCCGTATGGTTATATGGCAGGGTTCGATCAGATACGTGCGGTATTGCACGGATCAGGATCGAACAGATATTACTAGCCGGTTTTGGTATAAGCCGGATTCTAGTATAGTACAGTGGAGATTTTGTCTCATTGCATTTGTATTTCGGTCGAAATACAGATGCGGGTGTGTATGCACAGTATCGGGGTTTTCCTGTAATTTATTACGGGACCAGTTTTCTGGAGTTGCCAGTTTGCTTTCCGTTTCGGCCAATTTCCATTGTTCCGTTCATTGGCCGAAGTTTGGTGGAGGAGGGTTTATTTGCATTGTTGCAAATAGACTTTTGTGGAAGGGGGTCCTTGCTTATTATCATGTCATGATTATAGCACCATCCATTGACTTGCTTGACTTCATTCTTCATGATGGATTGACTTTGGATATCATCATGGTTGATGAGTGATAGAAGAGTGTGGTTTTCACCTTGCTATCATTGGTTCACATGATTGTCTTTTCCTCTCTTTTGCATGATAGAGTTTCCCCCCCATTTTTTTAGCTCACTCTCTCATTCTCTCCATTCTTGAGGGGTGCATGGCCGGCCAAGTCCTTCTTGGGCTGTCCAAAATTGTAGGGGGGGTTTTTGTTGTTGATTTCATGTTCCAAAATCCACAAGTTCCTCCACAAAACTCCTTGCATCATCCCTCCACCACAATGGCATCTCCAATACCCCAAAAGTGAGACACAAGCTCTACTATAGATTCTACGACGAACCTTGGGCACGTCGAGTAGCCGGCTTCGTGCCCGAGTTGCCTCGGCATTGAGGTGGGAGCCCGTAAACAAAGTAGGCGATGTGGTGCACTTCCGGCGACGAGGAGGAGACGGGACTTTTCCGCAGGAGATCGGGACCATGACGAGAAGACCGGAGGACTTGGATCGTCGGTATATCTCTAACCCATCTTCTAGTTAGCTTAGACTTGTTAATGGTTACGATCCGGGTGTTTAGTGCGCGGGGGTGCCGGTTTGCTAAGTCCGCAAAATTTAAGTTTTTCACCGCTTGCGCATTCCGGCGTCGGATTGACGGCCGGGGCGCCGCCGTGCACTTACAGTGGTATCAGAGCCTCCCCATTAACTTAGTCTAGCTTTGTGTAATGTGTTTTTCAGTTCCGATCGATCGAAATGTTCAAAAACCCGTATTTGCCCACATCAGTTTTCTGTTGAAACTTTTTGGTCCCCAAAAATTTTTCAGGTTGTAAAATATTGATGTACTGGAAAATCTAAGAGCTCTGTAAAAATTCGACGAAGTAACTCCACAGTCGGAGCGCGGAACTGCCGCTAAAACCACCTTCCCGCCGCCTTTCCGCCGCGCACTGTGGAGATCACTTCACCAATTTTTTACAGAGGCCTTCTGGGCTTAAAATATGGGTTTTGGAATATTAAAATTGGGCCCAGGATTTCTGTGAGTGCTACAGTTTTGATTGGGGGCCCACTTGTTAATTTTTGATCGATCAGATATTTTAAACACATTTTTCACAGTATTTACATTATATCTGCGACCGTGAATGTCACTTGATCGGTAAATCCCGTCTAACTGCTATAGCCCGGTTAGACGGATTTGCGAACGTGACATTCACGTTGATGTTCTATGTATTTGCTGTGATGTTGCGGATCGGTCGTGGGGGATAGCCTGGATGCAATGCTAGTACAGTTCTGTTGTATTATGTACATTTGATATTGCGGGGCGAGCGTCCGACATGTGGACAGCCGTCACTGCCTGATTGTATTATTCTTTTGGGGCACGACCTGGTTGCGGTCGATGTACCCGTTGTATGTATATTTTACTTTCTGTACTAGGATTGCCCCGCGGAGGGGTGCACGGATAGCCGGGTTCTGGAGGGCAACAAGCCCGCATCTCATGGCATTGAGACGGAGGGGGCTTCACTCTAGGATTGGCGGGCTATTCGCCGCACTCGTAGGGGGTACAGGTTGACCCAGGAGGGGTGCCCAAGTTACCGGATTCCGTGAAGTGCTGGGTGGTCCATTCACGTTGCTGAAGGAGGCTGCCTCGCTTCAGGTTTTGGCGGGTGACTTGCCGCGCCCGTAGGGGTCTAGGTTTTCATTGCACAGGCTATCCACACGACCAGGGGAACGTCGGGTTTCAGCGGCTCTGTGAAACCCGGGGATCCCAGATATCTGTATTGTTTCTGTGATGCTGTTCATTCTCTGTGATGTTGCATTTTATTCACGCCTTGAGTGAATATAATATATTGGTATATATATTAGTAGATGTTGTATATGTTTTGCATCCGCGCTAGTCCAGTCCCCGCTCTGTCGTTAGTAAGCTAACCTAACGGGTAATGACGGGACCCAGTGGCGAATGCGGATGGCATATACGTACATCAGTATATTTTCGTTCTTTTTGGTGTGATCAATTGATGGGACTGCATTGATTCGGATCAATGCAAGTTTAAAAACAAACCTAATCTGATGTTGTTGGAACACTTTTCAAAAAGCTGTTATTGCAAGGACGTTCACTTTTGTTTTGCACCGTGATATTCGGTTATGAATATCCTGCTCCTCAGTCGACGAGGCAAGGGCCGAGATCCCTTCACCGGGAGTGACCCCTTGGACAGAAGTTTGCGTAAGGGCATTAACTTCACTATAGCCGATTACTTTTGCTTTGCACCGTGGTATTCATTTGGAATATCCTGCACCCCATTCTACGGGGAAAGAGCCGAGATCCCTTCACCGGGAGTGACCTCTTTAGCAACGGTTTTTCGTCATTATATTTTTAAAAGCTATCCGTTCCTTCAACGATATCAAGTTCATTACGTTAAAGGTTTTCGCCAGAAACCATTCGTAGCCCTCCGTCGTTTCAGACGGGTAGCACGTAGTATTCATGCTATGTTTGTTGGCCTTCGTCAAGGCATAGTGTATGGTAGCTGCTTGTTGCCTTTCTGCAGCATAGATAGATGCGTTGGTTTGGGACAGTCGTATAGCCTTGTTGGCCTTCGTCAAGGGCTTGTGCGGGTGGGTTCAAATCAACCTGGAGAATGACGGGTAGAACTTGACATGTGACTTATGATTTGTTGGCCTTCGTCAAGGTCATAAGAGCATGGGGCAGAAATCACATCGGGAGTTTCAAAAGAACTGAAACTTGCCAGATATGCGCATACCTTCTGGAGTGTGATGACGTGAGCGGATTCCGTCACGTTATCATGCAATGATAGTTGGATCCCGATTCCCACTGATGAGTTAGTTTACTCCTCGGGTGACCCCGACTAATTCTTCTTTCAGGTTTAGAGAAGAATTTGAGGTACAGTGGGAGGTTTCCAGATTAGATAAATTGGTGACCATTCTGATCTAGGTTAGAGTGCACGCTGAGTGTTTCTTTTCTCTCTCTCTTTGGCAGCGACCATTGACCCGACCCTAAGACTATGACTCAGTGACCAAGTTGACCGAACCTTCTTAAACACCGGCTTTTGGATTGTCAGAGTTGCAAACCTCATTGCCACTCCTACTTTTACCCTTTTCTCCAGGACACCCCGTTTTACTACGGACGTCCACTTCCATTGGACAAAACCATCGTATGGTTAGATACGAACTCGAAAGAATTTATTCGAGGATGGTTTCCGGTTCTGGAGAAAACGGATAGGATTATTCAGTTGTCTTTTCCTTTTACCCTCTCTCAGGTTACGAGTACTCCTTGGTTTAGGGGTAGTACACCTATTACTCAAATTGGATTGTCTTCTTCCAAACCTTAGGCTGGTGCCGACCGGTAGGGAATGAAGGAAACCAATTAGCATAATGATGGTGTGCAGAAGGTATTAAGTTCAGACAAAGCAAGGGATTAGTAAGAGGGCAAAGTAAATTGCAACAGATATTCACGACCAAACCAGGTATTTCATTACCACTCCCAAATCACCTTTGAATTTCTCCTGGACACTCCGTATCACTACGAAGATCCACAGTTTATTGGATACTCCATCGTATGGTTATATACGAACTCAAAAGGAACTTGTTCCAGTTCGGGGATGGATTCTGGTTCAGGAGAAATAGGAATTAAGTTCATTCGGTTGTCTTTTATCCTCACCTTCTCTCGCATTGCGAGTGCTCCTATGATTAGGACAATACACCCATTATGCTTATTGGATAGTCTTCTTCCAAACCATAGGCTGGTGCCGAACGGTAGGGAAGGAAGAAAACCATTTGGCCTAAAGGGGTGTGCAGAAGGTAATGACTAAAGACATATGAAGGGATTTGGAGAAGTGGCAAAGAATTATACGGTTACAGTCGTGAATCTGGAAGAGGCATTACTAGGAATACCAGGATACCCCATCGGAACATTTCAATGTTTCAGTGTCACTGTGCACTGTTAAAAGAAAACTGATTTCCCGATTAGATACTTACTCCAGGGTATGTATTTACCGGGTACGATTCTCACATCTGTATGGTTTTACAGATGATGAGTGGGAGTAAGTTATTGGGAATTGGGTGATCATCCTCATTATATCGGGATTCGTTGTAATCGGTGATATTTGAGGAAATCACCTGGGCTGTTTGCCGGTCGGCAAATATTTGGTTTTGAATATCCGCTGTTATGCACCAATTTCAAATTGATATATCTGTACGTCTATTTTCATAGAGTGAGATATACCTTTCTGAAATTATGTCTACGACATTTACCTATATCAGTGGATGGTTAGGTAAGGAGCATTAAACAGCGGTGTAATTCTTCTTAAACCATAAGTACAGTTTTCAACCTACGACACACCGTGAATGAGTTATCAGACTCAAGGGACTTATACAGAGTATTGTATGTTGTCCAGGGTCCATCAGGACAGAGGGGTTGGTCCTCGTACTACATTCAGTTTACTTATGACTTCTCTAGTTTTTAGACAGGTGTTTCGTGGAAACACAGGGTCCGAATTTGGAGAAGTTATTGGTATTTGAATAGAGTGGAGAACCAGGTGTCACAAGTATCGGGATTCTTCAAAGTGATCGAAGATGTAGATACTTGTGTATGGTGTTCAGTTGATAGTAATGATTAAGAGAAATTGCTTCTCTTTCAGGTTACTCATAATTGGAAGCATTCCTAAGTTGGGTAACGCTGATCAGGCCTTCTTCCATTTAGTTGACATGCACTGGAGACAGTTGCATGATTTGGATCTGGTTCAATTAAATCAGTGCCTCTGGTCCTATATTGGATATAGAACAGTTCATATCTTAACGATGTTAAGGTACGGGGAGTTGTCCGGTTTATGATTAAAACCAGACACTGGACAACTCAAGGCACGTTTCTGTAATGGCTGTTTGTGGGTTGACCCAGGCTATGATGAGGGTTGACTTTCTACCATCTGGATGAACAATAGCGATATTGTTCTAGACTCGCCACAGTTTTATTAAAAATGGATTTTTTCAGAAAACAGTAGTGGGAGTATGGTAGAACTGGAAGTGACTCCAGAACCACAAACGATTACTGAAGATTTGATAAGGAACCTAAAGATTCAATCTGGATTGACATTCCATTGGCCACTCCGCAGATTAGGTGGGTAACTTCAGGCACCCGAGAGGTACTACGGTAGCCTCAAGGACGGTGACAAGGAAGTTCTTGTTTACCCACACTTGCCATTGCTGTTGTTCCAGACTGTGAGACCCGGCAGGAGGATGAGTATAGCGTCGTTCTGAACTCGCTTCAGAAGTGTACGTGTATATGACTCTGCCAGAGGGTTATCGTAGTCAGTGGGAGCAGCGGAAGCATTGGTGGACATGTAGCTTATGTCTATTTATAGACTAAAGCAGATATAGCGGAGATAGATCATCTATTTCTGACGTGACAGTCATAGGTTTGACTTCATCAGAATAAGGGATGGATCTGTTGAGAAGGTAGTAGGGTGTGATGTCCTGGTATTTGGATGACATGCACAAAGTAGGAAAGGAAACTCCTATACTACGATCGGTTGTACTTTGGTCGTCACACAGTGGTTTCTCCACAAAGGAAATGGATTTTATATCAGACATACTGGTTACTAGATCTATGGTATTAGATCTAGATTTGGGTGGTTTCCCAATCAGGGTACTTGACAGCATTCTAAGAGTATTTAGAATGGACGACTCCTGGCACGGTAGTGTACCTGCAGGTAATGGAGTCACCCTCTCTAAAGGTGTCTTACAGACTAAAGGGGAGAGGGACGTGCATGATTGGCAGATCACTTGCTCAGGCAATTGAGTCAATCATGAGATGTCAAGTACCACACCAGATGTTGTTCTTGCACTAGATGCAATAAGTTGACATTAATCCAATCCTGGAGAAACAGTCGGAAGCAGTTTTAGAACATAAGTGGATGTTCTAGGGATATGATAACGACAGCCTCATTCAGGAGACAGTTATCATTCCAGGCTTCCAAGGTGACATGGACGACAAGGAGGTTGTCAGAGTTATAGCTTTCCTTCTGATGAGGGGCAGTATTTTGGACAGGTGGTCCAAGGCAATACTGAGGGAGGCATGGCGCACAGGATACTGATTAAGTTCAGTTGACGATACAGTCTAAGAAGTTTGGATTTGGTGTTCATTTATGAACTATGTCCCATCAGACATCCAGACATATTCTGAGACAGGTATTGCTCTTTTCGGGAGATGGCTTTCTCCGCGAACTTGAGATATAGAGAGACACAGAAAGAAACAACAAAGCGGATCCACTCACTGAGGCTATTCCTCGAACGCAATAGTTTCGCAAACGAGCTTTGTGAGACTGACTAGTAGAGGAGTTGGGTGTTCGGTATCACACGGGCTGTGAGTATGCGACATCGCAATAATTAGCCTTGAGTGCAAGTGGGAGATTGTTGGAGGTAGTGCCCTCAGAGTCAATTATTAGGTCACAGGTACGTGATTGTAATGATTGAGGGAAGACCTATCCCGGTAGGACAGTCTTACTCGAGATGATAGTATGCTATCTGGTTTACCTTTATCATCGTGTACTGTTTTAGGTGACCTGACACGTCGCTATTACACGTTGATAGAGCCCCTAGGATTCTTGCTTGACCACCAGCAGTATGAGGGCGATCATATAAGTGGGAGCTGGGGGTCTATAAGCTTATCCTTAAAAGGTCCCTAGTCGTGGGAGTTTCGAGACTGGGCATCGATACTCCATTAGTAGACTAGTGTATACAGTCGAGACCCCGACGAGGGGCGGTGGCCGGTCTCACAATCCATTGGTGTCAGTTGGATCACCTAAGATGTATACAGGTGCTCATTGGGTTATGAGTACACCGGACAGGACTCGCCGGGAACATGCTAGTTGGTCATATACCAGACGTCAGATGGCAGTTCCCTGGTGACATGTGTGCAGGTTAGTTCATCGACCTGGGGATCGTCATTTGTCTCGTGTGAGTTCCCACTGTACTTTGATTACTACCCTACCACGGCTCAAAGGAGTCGTGCAAACAGGTTTTAGTTGGGTACAGTCCCGAGCCACATGGAGGCAGTGAGCGTATCTTCAGGGGTTCGTCTCTCCCGGTATTGGGGGTGAGGTCGTGCTGTGTCTAGGAGAGCCATTACACAAAGTCCTTGGCCAAGGCAAGGAGATTTACTGGTAGGTATTCCAGTAGTATCTCAGGGTGTTCTGGGCTACACTCCGACACGACTTGTACCGCTTTTGGGGGTCTGACTTTTACCAACCCCCTAGGCCCGCCATGCGATGCTCATAGACGAACGGACCGGACTGCACGGATATTGTCACTGACAGGCTCAGTTGGGTGTCGGGGTGAGCTTCCTCATCGACGTCCCATTTGGTCAGTACCTGGTAGCCCGTCACGTATTGGCTTATACCTCTGACGTGCTAGTGGTTAAATCCACAACCAAGGTGTTGACGAGTCTTTAGAGTCCCCCACATTCAGTTACTCAGCTTTCGGGCGAAAGGTTGTAGAGGCCGTATGGAGATATGGCAAGGTCCGATTAGATACGTGCGGTATTGCACGGATCAGGATCCGACAGTCTGTACTATAGGCCGTATGGTTATATGGCAGGGTTCGATCAGATACGTGCGGTATTGCACGGATCAGGATCGAACAGATATTACTAGCCTGTTTTGGTATAAGCCGGATTCTAGTATAGTACAGTGGAGATTTTGTCTCATTGCATTTGTATTTCGGTCGAAATACAGATGCGGGTGTGTATGCACAGTATCGGGGTTTTCCTGTAATTTATTACGGGACCAGTTTTCTGGAGTTGCCAGTTTGCTTTCCGTTTCGGCCAATTTCCATTATTCCGTTCATTGGCCGAAGTTTGGTGGAGGAGGGTTTATTTGCATTGTTGCAAATAGACTTTTGTGGAAGGGGGTCCTTGCTTATTATCATGTCATGATTATAGCACCATCCATTGACTTGCTTGACTTCATTCTTCATGATGGATTGACTTTGGATATCATCATGGTTGATAAGTGATAGAAGAGTGTGGTTTTCACCTTGCTATCATTGGTTCACATGATTGTCTTTTCCTCTCTTTTGCATGATAGAGTTTCCCCCCCATTTTTTTTAGCTCACTCTCTCATTCTCTCCATTCTTGAGGGGTGCATGGCCGGCCAAGTCCTTCTTGGGCTGTCCAAAATTGTTGGGGGGGTTTTTGTTGTTGATTTCATGTTCCAAAATCCACAAGTTCCTCCACAAAACTCCTTGCATCATCCCTCCACCACAATGGCATCTCCAATACCCCAAAAGTGAGACACAAGCTCTACTATAGATTCTACGACGAACCTTGGGCACGTCGAGTAGCCGGCTTCGTGCCCGAGTTGCCTCGGCATTGAGGTGGGAGCCCGTAAACAAAGTAGGCGATGTGGTGCACTTCCGGCGACGAGGAGGAGACGGGACTTTTCCGCAGGAGATCGGGACCATGACGAGAAGACCGGAGGACTTGGATCGTCGGTATATCTCTAACCCATCTTCTAGTTAGCTTAGACTTGTTAATGGTTACGATCCGGGTGTTTAGTGCGCGGGGGTGCCGGTTTGCTAAGTCCGCAAAATTTAAGTTTTTCACCGCTTCCGCATTCCGGCGTCGGATTGACGGCCGGGGCGCCGCCATGCACTTACAAGATCTGTAAGTGCACGGCGGCGCCCCGGCCGTCAATCCGAGGCCAAAATGCGGAAACGATATTTTTCTTTAACTGTTAAACCGGCACCACCGCGCAAAAAAATCCCGGATCGGGCCATTAATCTAATCCTAGCTAACTAGAGAAGGGGTAGAGAGATATACCGAGCGATCCGTGTCCTTCGGTCTTCTCGTCGTCGTCCCGATCTCCCCGCGGAATCTCTGGTCTTCATCTCCTCGTCGGAAGGGCACCACATCGCCGGGTTCTTTTACCGGCTCCCACCTCTGGACCGTGGCAACTCGGGCACGAAGTTGGCGAGTCGACGTGCCCAAGAATTGCTGCAGAATAGTGTGGAACTCTATATCTCATGGGGTTGTATGAAGTTGCCCTTTTTAGTGGAGGTAATGAAGTGAACTTTTGTAGATGAACTTGGGGATTTTGCAAGCATGAAGAGAACAAAATCCCGCTCCAAAATTTTGGCAGCCCCCATCCTAGTGTGACCAGCCAAGCATCAAAGAGAGAATGAGAGGAGAGAGTGTGTGGCCAAATGAAAATGAGTGAGCCAAATAATCAAGAGAGAGAAAGGGTTTTCATGATGAAAAGAAATGATCACCAACCAAATCCAACACTCCATCAACCAATCATATCTCCACAAGTTAAGCCATGATGACTAAAAGAAAGTCAAATGAAGTCAATGGATGGTGCACCATCATAAAACCATCATGATGCAAAAGTCTCTTCAAATGTTAATTGCACAATTGCAAATAACCCCCTCCACCAATTTTCAGCCAAAGAAAAGAAACAAAGGAAAATGGCCGAAACGGAAAGCAAACAGGCAACTTCAGAAAACTGATCCCGTAATAAATTTCAGGAAAACCCCGCGACTGTATATACATACCCACATTTGTATTCCGATCGAATACAAACGTAATGAGACAAAATCTACACTGTACAATACTAGGATCCGGCTTAAACCAAAGCCCGCTAGTATTATCCGTCCGATCATGGTCTGTGCAATACCGCATGAATCTGATCGAACCCTGCCATATCTCCATACGGCCTCTACAGCGTTTCGCCCGAAACTTGAGGAACTGTCTGTGGGGAACTCAAAAGACTCATCAATACTTTGATTGTGGATCTAACCACTAGCATGTCAGCAGTATTAGCCATACGTAACGGGCTACTAGGTATTGACCAAAAGGGACATCCATGAGCGAACTCATCCTGACACCCTACTGAGCCTGTCAGTGACAATATCCGTACAGTCCGGTCCGTTCGTCTATGAGCATCGCATGGCGGGCCTAGGGGGTTGGTAAAAGTCAGACCCCCAAAAGCGGTACAAGTCGTGTCGGAGTGTAGCCCAGAACACCCTGAGATACTACTGGAATACCTTCCAGTAAATCTCCTTCCTTGGCCAAGGACTTCGTGTAATGGCTCTCCTAAACACAGCGCGGCCTCACCCCCAATACCGGGAGAGACGAACCCCTGCAGATCCGCTCACTGCCTCCATGTGGCTCGGGACTGTACCCAACTAAAACCTGTTTGCATGTCTCCTTTGAGCATGGTAGGGTAGTAATCAAAATACAGTGGGAACTCACACGAGAAAAATGACGATCCCAGGTCGATGAACTAACCTGTACACATGTCACCAGGGAACTGCTATCTGACCTCTGGTATAAGACCAACTAGCATGTTCCCGGCGAGTCCTGTCCGGTGTACTCATAACCCAATGAGTACCTGTATACATCTTAGGTGAACCAACTGACACCAGTGGCTTGTGAGACCGGCCACCGCCCATCGTCGGGGTCTCGACTGTATACACTAGTCTACTCTGGAGTATCGATGCCCTGTCTCGAAAGTCCCACGACTAGGGACCGTTTAAGGATATGCTTGTAGACCCCAGCTCCCACGTATATGATCGCCCTCATACTGCTGGCAGTCAAGCAAGAATCTTAGGGGCTCTATCACCGTGCAATAGTGACCTGTAAGGTCACCTAAAGCAGTACACGATGAAAAAGATAAACCAGATAGCATACTACCATCTTGAGTAAGACTGTCCTACCGGTATAGGTCCTCCCTCAATCATTGCAATCACGTGCCTGTGATCCAATAATTGACTCTGAGGGCACTATCTCCAACAATCTCACACTTGCACTCAAGGCTAATTATTGCGATGTCGCATACTCACAGCCCGTGTGATACCGAATACCCAACTCCTTTACTAATCAGTCTCACAAAACCCGTTTGCGAAACTAATGCGTTCGAGGAATAGCCTCAGTGAGTGGATCCGCCCTAATGTTTCATCCTATGTCTCTCTTTACATCAAATTCGCGGAGAAAGCCATCTCCCGAAATGAGCAATACCTGTCTTAGAGTATGTTTGGATATCTGATGGGACGAAGCTCATAAATGAACTCTAAATCCAAACTTCTTAGACTGTATCGTCAACTGAACTTAATCAGTATCCTGCGCCGTGCCTCCCTCAGTATCCGCCTGGACCACCTGTCCAAAATACTGCCCCTCGTCAGAGGGAAAACTATAACTCTGACAGCCACTCTATCATCCCGGTCACCTTGGAAGCCTGGAATGATAACCGTCTCCCGAATGAGGCTGTCGTTATCATATCTCTAGAACATCCACTTATGTTCTAAAACTGCTTCCGTTCGTTCCTCCAGGATTGGATCAATATCAACACATTGCTTCTCGTGCAAAAACAACATCTGGTGTGGTACTTGACATCTCATGATTGACTCAATTGCCTAAGCAAGTGATCTGCCAATCATGCACATCCCTCTCCCCTTTAGTCTGTAAGACACCTTCATAGAGGGTGACTCCATCACTTGCAGGTACACTACCATGCCAGGAGTCGTCCATTCTAAAACACCTTTAGAATACTGTCTAAGTACCCAGACTGGGAAACTGTTAGTGTATATGCCCTAGAGGCCATTACTGTATCATACTAGTTTGTATATTACTTAATGGATGCTTGGGATATTCACCTTGTATATACAATCTTGCTCAAAATAGTAGTATGCTACTTGGTTTGTTTCTGCTTCAATGTGTACATGTGTTTATATTTTGTATATCGCCTATACACATTAGTGGAGCCCTTAGGATCTTTGCTTGATTACCAGCGATGTGATGGCCGTCACACTAGTGGGGCTGGGTAATCTATAAGCACATCCTTATGCAGGTCCCTGGTCGCAGGACTATCGAGACAGGGCATCGATACTCCGGAGTAGACCAGCGCATGCGCTTCTCATCCCAGTGTGGGAGACGGTCTGTCCCACAGCCGTCAGTACGTCGTACTTGAGATAGTATGCGGGTGCTCGTTAGGTTACGGGTACACTGGACAGGACTCGTCGGGAACTGACTAGTTGGTATTATACCTATCGTCAGTTTTCAGTTCCCAGGTGACATGAGTACAGCTTAGTCCGCTGACTTGACACTGTCACTCCGCCTCGAGTGTGTTCCCACTGTATTTTGATCACTACCCTACCACGGCTCAAAGGAGTCGTGCAAACAGGTAGTGGTTGGGTGCAATCCCGAAGCACTTGGAGGCAGTGACGGTTAGACAGGATTCGTCTCTCCCGGTTTTGGGGGTTGACATCGCGCTGTGTCTAGGAGAGCCATTACACGAGTAGTCCCTGGCCAGGGCAAACGAGATATACTGGTAGGTTTCCAGTGTTATCTCAGGGTGTTTTGGGCTTCGCTCCGGCACGACTTGTACCGCTATTGGGGGACTGACGTTTACCACCCCCTAGGCCCGCCATGCGATGTATCAGACGAACAGACCGGACTGTACGGAGAATGTCACACTCAGGCTCAGTAGGAGTTCAGATGGGTTTCGCCTCGTCGGTCTTCTTGTCGGCATTACCTGGGGACAGTTATGCACAGCTAGTGCCGCTTGCGGTCTGTGGTTAAACCCACTGCCAGCGTAGTGTCGAGTCTTTAGAGTCCCACACAGAAAGCTTTTCGCCTTTAGGCAAAAGAGTAGAGGTCGCATGGTATTGCGACAGGTCGCATGGTTTTGCGACAGGGTTCGGTCACATCCGTGCACTTGTGCGCGTACAGTGTCCGGACAGTTTACACTAGCGGGCTTTGGTTTAAGCCAGATCCTAGTGTACCTTATGGGATTGGATTTATCCAGTTTGCATTCGTGTTCCTCGGAACGCGGATGCGGGTGTGTATGCACAGTTGACAGGGAGACAGAGGCAGTGGATTCTCATTAGGGTTGTTGACAGTTGACCGTTGACTATTGACCTTTTGATCAACCCTAATGAGAATATGATATATGATTAACTATTATATTAATTAAGTATTATGGTGACATGGTTGTTGACTTTTGTTGACTTTGTTGACTTGTTGACTTTTGTTGACTTGTTGACTTTGTTGACCGGTTGACTAGGCTTGACTAGTTGACCATCATGATAACCATAGCCATCATTTCATGGCAAAGACTTTTTCTTGCTTGCTCATTTGTGTAAAATGAGTGCATGAAATGATATGGTTATGGTTGCTTCAAACCATCACATAAGACTTTTTTAGTATGATGAGTTATCATGACTTTGGATTATGAGAGGGTGAAAGACAAAAGAGAGCCTCATTCTTTCTTGCTCATTCTCTCTCTTGTTCTTGAGCTCTCCTTTTGCTCTCACCCTCTTGCTCCTTTTCCCTCTCTTTAATCTATGGTTCTCTTGTCTCATGAGTTGAGAATCAAGAACCATAGATAAAATCCCACACAAAGTATTCTCTACTCATTCTAGTTCACTAGGTTTAGCAAACCAAGTGAACTAGTTTCTTCAAAGAACGAAGAAGGAGCTAAAGGTTGGAGCTTTCAGGTGGATCTATCTTCGGCGTACGGAGACGACGAGAAGAAGCCAATCGGACTACCACCGGAGCTTGAAGACGAAGGAGTTCAAGACAAGCAAGGTATAACCCCCTAACCGAGTAGCTAGAAACTCATAGTTAGGTTGTTAGATAGATGTTTAACCAAGATCTGGGTTTTAGGTCCATGTTACCACCTCCGTAAAAATCGTTTTTTACCAAATTCCGCTTTCCCGAAAGTACCGGGAGAGGTAGCATGGACTTACAGTGGTATCAGAGCCTAGTTAAACTCTATCTAACTTGTTAGCAAGTAACTAGAAGATCGATCAAAGAAAAAGTCCCGAAAACGAACCCCGAAAATTTGCAGTTTCTGTCGATTTTTTTACTGTTCAAAAGTTGATTATTTTAACACCTAAAATCGGCTCAGGGTTTTTAAAAGACACTGTAGAAAAATCACCAACTGATTCCCCTAAACGAGCGCGGAAACGCGGCAATAGCTTGCTATTGCCGCTGTTCCGCGGCCTCCTTGCCCCCTCTCTGGTGTTTCTTTGCTACAGTGTGCTTCTGGGGGTATTTTGGGATTTTTGGAATATATATTTTCAACCCAGATTTTCCAGAACGAAAAATTTACTTTGGGGTCCTGAAAATCCGTATTTTTGATCGAACTTCTAAAAGACTTAAGCTAACGGGTTTTCTGTAATGTGATATTTGTATTGAACGTCTACTAATCGCTATATGTCGATCAGTGGGGGTTATACAAATCTGTGATCTGTAATGTTGCTGGAATGTGGATATGAATATGTTGGATTGTCGCGGGTGAATAGCCGGGGGTTGTGAGACGAGAGTTTTCTTTTCTTTCAATTCATGTAAATTTGTAAATTGATATAATAATTATTTGTATGGCCGCACAACCGGGTCGGGGTTGTAGCCGTCATTTTATAATTTCTTTTTACTGTTTTTGCTCCTAGGATTGACCCATGGAGGGGGTGCACAAACTACCGGGTATGCCGAAGTGTCGAGTGGCCTACTCATGGAGATGAGGGAGGTTGCTACGCTTCGGGTACTTGGCGGGTAGTTTGCCGCACCCGTAGGGGTCTTGTGTGGGGTTTTGGCTATTCACCGCGACCGTGTAATCTGTTTTTGTTACAGGCTCGTGCAAATTACAGATTCCTAGTATATCCAATGTATTCATCTGTGATCTGAAATGTTTATCATTGCAGTATATCTATATATGATATTATTTAGGCGTTGCTTATGTTTTACAGACGCGCTAGCCCAGCCCCCGCTCTGTCGTTAGTTAAGTAACCTAACGGGTAATGACGGGGCCCCGTGGCGAATGCGAATGGCATAAGCGTACGTCATATTTTGGTTGTTTTCTGCAATGGTAGGATTAAATGATGGGACGCATTAAAAGAACTAATGCAAGAATATCACGCATTAAAAGAACTAATGCAAGATAATAAACCAAGTTAAAGTCGTTGGAACACTTTCGAAAAACCACTCGGTTCTTTTCAAAACAAACTTTTAAAATACGGAGTTTGAGCCACCCCATTTAAAAGCTATCTCGTTCCATCGACCAAATCAAGTTCACTACGTTCACGGTTTTGCCAAAACCATCCGTAGCCCTCCATCATTTCAGTTAAATATTCGGTAGTATTCAAGCTATGTATTTTGACCTCACGCCAAGGCATAGTGATTGGTAGCTGCCGGATATTTAACTGTTGCATAGATAGAATGCGTTGGTTTGAGACAGTCGTACTACCATTTTGGCCTACGTCAAGGGTATGTACGGGTGGGTTCAAATTAACCTGGATAATGATGGGACGAACTTGACATGTGACTTATGACATTTTGACCTCACGCCAAGGTCATAAGAGCATGGGGCAAAAATCCACATCGGGAGTTTCATAAGTACTGAAACTTGCTAGATTTGCATACCATTTGGAGTGTGATGATTCTGGTAGGATTCCTTCAGTTTTGTCACGCAATGATATTTGGATCCCGATCCTACTGTGAGTATATGCTACTCCTCGGGAAATTTCTCACTTAACGATCAATGCTATAAACCTAGTAGGTGCCTAGAAAGGTGTTAGCGGGGCTACGCCCCCAGGGAAAAGAGGTTCTCTAATTAAGGAACTTCGCGAAAGCGTTGGAAAACCTCCCTCGAAGTACCGACACCGGCCTGGCTGAACGGTTAAGCAAGTATTGTGTGGTGGGATTGATCCTGGCTAATTCTTCCTTTATGGTTTGAGGAGGGATTCGAGAAACAGTGGGAGCCATCCTGTTTAGACAAACTAAAAACCACTCTAAACTTGCAAGAGCATCATGCTGAGTGTTTCTTCTTCTCTCTCCTAATTGCAGCGACCAATCAACATGACTGAACTTAAGTTACTCCTAGATAAAAACAAACTGACAGGGCCAAACTACAAAGATTGGCTCAGGAATGTCAAGATAGCAATCACTTACGACAAGCTGGGGTATCTTCTTACCACCAAAGCTCCCCCTGTCCCTGGTCTAACTTCCAGCGTCGCGGATAAGGAAATCCGCAAGACTTGGGAGATTGATAGCGCGAAGGCCAAATGCCTCCTGCTTGCCTCGATGGACAACGAACATCAGAGGAGGCACGAGAATATGGACATGGAATCCATATTACTTCATACAAAAGAACTGTATGGAGAGCAATCTCGTATCGCAAGATACGAAGCGTCGAAAAAGTTATTTTCGACAAGAATGGCCGTCGGATCATCAGTAGCCGAGCACGTGCTAAAGATGATTGGCTACATTGAGGAGCTCGCAGACCTAGGGATCACATTGGAGAGTGAGCTATATACGGATATAGTTCTCCAGTCCTTTCCTTCCACTTACGCCCAGTTTATACTGAACTTCAACTTACAAGAAAAAGAGGTTGAACTTTCATAGCTCCTCAATATGCTGAGGAGCGCAGAGGGCACCCTACAGAAAGGTAGGGATACATCCACTTTGTTTGTAGGAGGATCATCTTCTTCTATGTCCAAGGCGAAAGCCAAGGGAAAGAAGAAGAAGGCCCCCGCCAAACCAAGGGGCGGTGTTAGTAAAGTGGATACGAAGGGAAAAGGTAAAGCAACAAAGATAGCGGGGAAGCTTGTGGATAAGGAAGAATTCTTCTATTGTCATAAGAAAGGACACTGGAAGAATGATTGCAGGGCCTGGAAGGCCAGAACACAGGAATTGAAGCAGGTTGCAGCTTCAGCTTCAGGTGTGTATGTTATTGAAAACTGTCTTTCAATAAACTCTACTTCCTGGGTATTGGATACCGGATCAGGATCTCATATCTGTAATTCTTTGCAGGCGTTGAGAAACCGTAGGGTTTTGAAGGCAGGTGACATGACCCTCAGAGTTGCGAACGGAGCTAGCATGGATGCTAAAGCCGTGGGGGACTATCACCTGGGAATGTCAGATGGACATGTTTTGGTTTTGCGTAATTGCTTTTTTGTACCCAACGCAACTTGTAATATCATTTCTGTATCTTTAGTTTCTAAAGAAGGTTATGAATTTGCGTTTGTAAGTAATGTTGTAAACATTCACCTTAATCAAGTTTTGATTGGGTCAGGTACATTGAGTAATGGTATATACGTATTAAACCAACCACAGATTTTCAATGTCCAGAATACACACAAAAGAAAGTCTCCGGAAATAAATCAGACTTTCTTGTGGCATTGTAGACTGGGTCACATCAATGAGAGAAGGTTGACTAAGTTACATGCAGAAGGATATTTGAATGCGTTCGAATATCAATCGTATGCCACTTGTCAATCTTGTTTCAAAGGAAAGATGACAAAGACTCCGTTTACTGGACATGGAGTAAGAGCGAGCGAGCTCTTGGGACTCGTACACAGTGACGTGTGCGGTCCAATGTCTACACATGCGCGAAGCGGCCATTCTTACTTCATTATTTTTACGGATGACTTCTCAAGGTACGGTTATGTCTTCTTAATGAAACATAAGTCCGAAGCCTTTAGAAAATTCCAGGAGTATAAGAATGAAGTAGAGAAACAGACCGGCAAAAGTATTAAGATTCTAAGATCGGATCGAGGTGGAGAATACTTAAGTGCCGAGTTCCTGGACTATTTAAAAGAGAACGGAATTCTCTCTCAGCTTACTCCTCCATACACCCCGCAACATAACGGTGTATCGGAGAGACGGAACCGCACCCTATTGGATATGGTGCGGTCCATGATGAGTAACGCTGAGTTACCGCGATCATTCTGGGGGTATGCGCTAGAATCAGTTGCATACCTTTTGAACCGAGTTCCGACTAAGACTGTGCCTACCACCCCATATGAAATATGGAGTGGGAAGAAACCATATCTTCAATATCTGAAGATCTGGGGATGTCCAGCTTTTGTCAAAAAGCAGCATGCGGACAAACTCGAGGCACGCTCAGTACTGTGCAAATTTGTGGGATACCCAAAGAACACCAGGGGGTATCTTTTCTACTACGCAGAGGAACAAAAAGTCCTTGTTTCTCGTAATGCCCACTTTCTAGAACACCAGTTCTTGGAAAAGGAAATAAGTGGGAGCGCAGTAGAACTGGAAGAAATTCCAGAACCACGGACTATTACTGAAAGTTTAGTGGAACCAGAGGGTTCAGAAGAACAGGACATTCCTACGCCGCTCCGCAGGAGTAGTAGGCAGTCTCATCCGCCCGAGAGATACTACGGTTTTCTCATAGACGGGGATAGAGAGGATTGCATCATAGATTATGATGAGCCTACTAGCTTCCAGCAGGCCGTTCAGAGCGTTGACTCAGTGAAATGGCTGGATGCAATGCGGACCGAAATGGAGTCCATGTACACCAACAAGGTATGGACGTTGGACATTGCTCCAGACGGGGTAAAACCCGTAGGATGTAAGTGGATCTTCAAAAGGAAGATTGGTGTAGATGGACAGGTTGAGACCTATAAAGCTAGGCTGGTAGCAAAGGGTTTTCGTCAAAGACCTGGCTTAGACTATGACGAAACCTTTTCTCCAGTAGCCATGCTGAAATCCATTCGGATCCTTCTTGCCATTGCTGCCTTCCACGATTATGAGATCTGGCAAATGGACGTAAAGACAGCTTTTCTAAATGGAAATTTAGAGGAGTGTGTCTATATGGACCAGCCAGAGGGTTTCATTCAGAGTGGGAGCAGCGGAAAGGTGTGCAAGTTGCTTAAGTCCATCTATGGACTAAAGCAGGCATCGCGGAGTTGGAACATCTGCTTTGATGAGACGGTCAAAGAATTTGGCTTTATCAAAAATCCAGATGAACCATGCATCTATAGTAGATTTGTAGCAAGAACTGTAGTATTCCTCGTTTTATACGTGGATGACATTCTCTTAATAGGAAATGACATTCCTATGCTACAATCTGTCAAGGGGTTCTTGTCACACAGGTTCTCCATGAAAGACCTGGGTGATGCCTCATACATTCTGGGTATCCGGATCTACCGTGACAGATCCAAGAGGATATTAGGACTTTCTCAGTCCAGGTACATCGACACCGTACTAAAAAGATTCAGTATGGAAGATTCCAAGCGCGGTAACCTACCGGCTTGTCACGGGATCACCCTCTCTAAAGAGATGTCTCCCAAGACTGATTTGGAGAGGGATCGCATGTCTATTATACCCTACGCTTCTGCGGTAGGCTCTATAATGTATGCGATGTTGTGTACCAGACCGGATGTAGCTTATGCACTGAGTGTGGTAAGCCGGTATCAGTCAAACCCTGGGGAGAAACACTGGATAGCGGTAAAGAACATTCTCAAGTACCTGAGAAGGACTAAGGAGATGTTCTTGGTGTATGGCGGAAAAGACCTCCAGATCGAGGCCTTTGCTGACTCCAGCTTCCAGAGTGACAAGGATGATTCCAAGTCCATGTCGGGTTTTGTCTTTACCCTCAATGGAGGGGCGGTGTGTTGGAAGAGTTCCAAACAGGAAACCGTTGCAGACTCGACGATGGAAGCGGAATACATCGCTGCATCTGATGCCGCAAAAGAAGCTGTCTGGATGAGGAAGTTCTTGAAAGAACTTCAGGTGGTTCCGTCCATTGTTGATCCAATACCTCTGTATTGCGACAACAACGGGGCTATAGCTTTAGCGAAGGAACCCAGGTCCCATCAGAGATCCAGGCACATCTTGAGGCGGTATCACCTGATCAGGGAGATCGTGGATCGCCAGGAGATCAAGGTTCGGAGAGTCGCTTCAGAAGATAACACTGCAGATCCATTCACCAAGGCCCTACCCCAGACTCAGTTCGAGCGGCTGATCGAGATGATAGGTCTTCGATACGCCAGTACATGGCCTTAGTGCAAGTGGGAGATTGTTGTGTATATGCCCTAGAGGCCATTACTGTATCATACTAGTTTGTATATTACTTAATGGATGCTTGGGATATTCACCTTGTATATACAATCTTGCTCAAAATAGTAGTATGCTACTTGGTTTGTTTCTGCTTCAATGTGTACATGTGTTTATATTTTGTATATCGCCTATACACATTAGTGGAGCCCTTAGGATCTTTGCTTGATTACCAGCGATGTGATGGCCGTCACACTAGTGGGGCTGGGTAATCTATAAGCACATCCTTATGCAAGTCCCTGGTCGCAGGACTATCGAGACAGGGCATCGATACTCCGGAGTAGACCAGCGCATGCGCTTCTCATCCCAGTGTGGGAGACGGTCTGTCCCACAGCCGTCAGTACGTCGTACTTGAGATAGTATGCGGGTGCTCGTTAGGTTACGGGTACACTGGACAGGACTCGTCGGGAACTGACTAGTTGGTATTATACCTATCGTCAGTTTTCAGTTCCCAGGTGACATGAGTACAGCTTAGTCCGCTGACTTGACACTGTCACTCCGCCTCGAGTGTGTTCCCACTGTACTTTGATCACTACCCTACCACGGCTCAAAGGAGTCGTGCAAACAGGTAGTGGTTGGGTGCAGTCCCGAAGCACTTGGAGGCAGTGACGGTTAGACAGGATTCGTCTCTCCCGGTATTGGGGGTTGACATCGCGCAAACAGGTATTGGGGGTTGACATCGCGCTGTGTCTAGGAGAGCCATTACACGAGTAGTCCCTGGCCAGGGCAAACGAGATATACTGGTAGGTTTCCAGTGTTATCTCAGGGTGTTTTGGGCTTCGCTCCGGCACGACTTGTACCGCTATTGGGGGACTGACGTTTACCGCCCCCTAGGCCCGCCATGCGATGTATCAGACGAACAGACCGGACTGTACGGAGAATGTCACACTCAGGCTCAGTAGGAGTTCAGATGGGTTTCGCCTCGTCGGTCTTCTTGTCGGCATTACCTGGGGACCGTTACGCACAGCTAGTACCGCTTACGGTCTGTGGTTAAACCCACTGCCAGCGTAGTGTCGAGTCTTTAGAGTCCCACACAGAAAGCTTTTCGCCTTTAGGCAAAAGAGTAGAGGTCGCATGGTATTGCGACAGGTCGCATGGTTTTGCGACAGGGTTCGGTCACATCCGTGCACTTGTGCGCGTACAGTGTCCGGACAGTTTACACTAGCGGGCTTTGGTTTAAGCCAGATCCTAGTGTACCTTATGGGATTGGATTTATCCAGTTTGCATTCGTGTTCCTCGGAACGCGGATGCGGGTGTGTATGCACAGTTGACAGGGAGACAGAGGCAGTGGATTCTCATTAGGGTTGTTGACAGTTGACCGTTGACTATTGACCTTTTGATCAACCCTAATGAGAATATGATATGTGATTAACTATTATATTAATTAAGTATTATGGTGACATGGTTGTTGACTTTTGTTGACTTTGTTGACTTGTTGACTTTTGTTGACTTGTTGACTTTGTTGACCGGTTGACTAGGCTTGACTAGTTGACCATCATGATAACCATAGCCATCATTTCATGGCAAAGACTTTTTCTTGCTTGCTCATTTGTGTAAAATGAGTGCATAAAATGATATGGTTATGGTTGCTTCAAACCATCACATAAGACTTTTTTAGTATGATGAGTTATCATGACTTTGGATTATGAGAGGGTGAAAGACAAAAGAGAGCCTCATTCTTTCTTGCTCATTCTCTCTCTTGTTCTTGAGCTCTCATTTTGCTCTCACCCTCTTGCTCCTTTTCCTTCTCTTTAATCTATGGTTCTCTTGTCTCATGAGTTGAGAATCAAGAACCATAGATAAAATCCCACACAAAGTATTCTCTACTCATTCTAGTTCACTAGGTTTAGCAAACCAAGTGAACTAGTTTCTTCAAAGAACGAAGAAGGAGCTAAAGGTTGGAGCTTTCAGGTGGATCTATCTTCGGCGTACGGAGACGACGAGAAGAAGCCAATCAGACCACCACCGGAGCTTGAAGATGAAGGAGTTCAAGACAAGCAAGGTATAACCCCCTAACCGAGTAGCTAGAAACTCATAGTTAGGTTGTTAGATAGATGTTTAACCAAGATCCGGGTTTTAGGTCCATGTTACCACCTCCGTAAAAATCGTTTTTTACCAAATTCCGCTTTCCCGAAAGTACCGGGAGAGGTAGCATGGACTTACAGAAACTACCCAAATCTAGATCTGAAACCATAGATCTAGTAACCAGAATATCTGATATAATATATATCCTTATGTGGAGAAACCACTGTGTGACAACCAAAGTATAACCGACCGTAGCAAAGGAATTTCACTTCCTATTCTGTGTATGTCATCCAAATACCAGGACATCACATGCTACTACCTTCTTAACAGATCCATCCCCTATTCTGATGAAGTCAAACCTATGACTGTCACGTCAGAAATAGATGATCTATCTCCGCTATATCTGCTTTAGTCTATAAATAGACATAAGCCACTTGTCCACTATACTTCCGCTGCTCCCACTGACTACGACAACCCTCTGGCAGACTCATACAGACCTACACTTCCAAAGCTAGTTTAGAACGACGCTATACTCATCCTCCTGCCGGGTCTCACAGTCTGGAACAACAGCAATGGCAAGTCTGGGTAAACAAGAACCTCCCTGTCACCGTCTTTGAGCATACCGAAGTACCTCTCGAGTGTCTGAGGTTACCCACCGTATCAGCGGAGTGACCAATGGAATGTCAAGCCAGATTAAATCTTTAGGTTCTTATCAAATTTTCAGTAATCGTTTGCGGTTCTGGAATCACTTCTAGTTCTACCATACTCCAACTACTGTTCTCTGAAAAAAATCCATTTTTAAAACTTTGGCGAGTCTAGAACAATATCACTATTGATCTTCCAGATGGTAGAAAGTCAACCCTCGTCATAGCCTGGGTCAACCCACAAACAGCCATTACAGAAACGTGCCTTGAGTTATCCAGATTCTGGTTTTAAGCATAAGCCGGACAACTCCCCGTACCTTAACAGTGTCAAGATATGAACTGCTCTATATCCAATATAAAAACAGAGGCACTGATTTAATTAAACCAGATTCAAATCATCCATCTGTCTCCAGTGCATGTCAACTAAATGGAAAGAGTCCGATCAGCATTACTCAACTTAGGAGTACTTCCAATTATAAGTAACCTGAAAGAGAAGCAAGTTCTCTTAATCATTACTATTAACTGAATACCATGAACAAGTATCTACATCTTCGATCACCTTGAAGAATCCTGATACTTGCAACGCCTGGTTCTCTACTTTATTCTTATACCTATAACTTATCAAAATTCGGACCTTGCGTTTCTTCGAAACACTTGTCTAAAAACTAGAGAAGACATAAGTAAACCGAATATAGTACGAGGACCAACACCTCTGTCCTAATGGACACTGGACAACATACAATACTCTGTATAAGTCCCTTGAGTCTAACAACCCAATCCATGTGTGTCGTAGGTTGAAAACTGTACTTATGGTTAAGAAGAATTACACCGCTGTTTAATACACCTTACCTAACCATCCACTGATATAGGTAAATGTCATGGACATAATTTCAAAAAGGTATATCTCAGTCTATGAAAATAGACGTACAGATATATCAATTTGAAATTGGTGCATAACAGCGGATATTCAAAACCAAATATTTGCCGTCCGGCAAACAACCCAGGTGACTTCCTCAAATATCAACGATTACAACGAATCCCGATATAATGAGGATGATCACCCAATTCCCAATAACTTACTCCCACTCATCATCTGTAAAACCATACAGATGTGAGAATCTTACCTGGTAAATACATACCCTGGAGCAAGTGTCTAATTAGGAAATCAGTTTTCTATTAACAGTACACGGTGAAACTGAAACATTAAAATGTTTCGAAGGAGTATCCGGGTATTCCTAGTAATGCCTCTTCCATTATCCAGATTCACAACTGTAACCGTATATTTCTTTGCCATCTCTCCAAATCCCTTTATATATCTTTAGTCATTACCTTCTGCACACCCCTTTAGGCCAAATGGTTTTCTTCCTTCCCTACCGTTCGGCACCAGCCTATGGTTTGGAAGAAGACTGTCCAATAAGCATAATGGGTGTACTATCCTAATCCTAGGAGCACTCGCAATGCGAGAGAAGGTGAAGATAAAAGACAACCGAATAAACCTTATTCCTATTTCTCCTGAACCAGAATCCATCCCCGAACTAGAACAAGTTCCTTTCGAGTTCGTATATAACCATACGATGGAGTATCCAATAAACTGTGGATCTTCGTAGTGATACGGAGTGTTCTGGAGAAATACAAAGGTGAAGTGGGAGAGGTAATGAAATACTTGGTTTTGGTCGTGAGTAGCAGTCGCAATTTACTTTGCCCTCCTTCTAAACCCTTTCTTTGTCTTTACATAATAACTTCTGTACACCATCGTTAGGCTAATTGGTTTTCTTCATTCCCTACCGGTCGGCACCTGCCTATGGTTTGGAAGAAGACTATCCAATTTGCGTAATAGGTGTACTATCCCCTAATCTAAGGGGCACTCGCAACCTGAGAGAAGGTAAAAGGAAAAGACAACTGAATAGTCCTATTCGTTTTCTCCAGAACCGGAAACCATCCTCGAATAAATTCCTTCGAGTTCGTATATAACCATATGATGGTTTTATCCAATGGAAGTAGACGTTCGTAGTAATACGGTGTGTCCTGGAAAAAAGGGTAAAAGTTAGAGTGGCAATGAGGTTTAGAACTCAGACAATCCAAAAGCCAGTGTTTAAGAAGGTTCGGTTAATTTTGGTCACTGAGTTATAGTCAAGGGTCGGGTCATGGTCGCTGCCAAAGAGAGAGAGAGAAAAGAAACACTCAGCGTGCACTCTAATCTAGATTAGAATGGTTACCAATTTATCTAATCAGGAAACCTCCCACTGTATCGTCAAATTCTTCCACAAACCTGAAAGAAGAATTAGTCGGGATCACCCGAGGAGTAAACAAACTCATCAGTGGGAATCGGGATCCAACTATCATCGCATGATAACGTGACGGAATCCGCTCACGTTATCACACTCTTGAAGGTATGCGCATATCTGGCAAGTTTCAGTTTCTTTAGAAACTCCCGATGTGATTTTTTGCCCCATGCTCTTATGACCTTGGCGTGAGGTCAAAATGTCAAGTTCTACCCATCATTATCCAGGTTAATTTGAACCCACCCGAACCTACCCTTGACGTAGGCCAAAATGGCAGTACGACTGTCTCAAACCAACGCATTTTATCTATGCAACAGATAGATATCCGGCAGCTACCAATCACTATGCTTTTGCGTGAGGTCAAAATACATAGCTTGAATACTACCGAATATTTAACTGAAATGATGGAGGGCTACGAATGGTTTTTGGCGAAAAACTTTAACGTAATGAACTTGATATCGTTGAAGGAACTGGATAGCTTTATAAAAATATAGTGGCGAAAACCTTTGCTAAAGAGGTCACTCCCGGTGAAGGGATCTCGGCTCTTTCCCCGTAGAATGAGGTGCAGGATATTCCAACTGAATACCACGATGCAAAGCAAAAGTAAACGACTATAGTGAAGTTATTTCTCTGACGCAAACTTCTGTCCAAGGGGTCACTCCCGGTGAAGGGATCTCGGCCCTTGCCTCGTCGACTGAGGTGCTGGATATTCAGAACCGGATACCACTATGCAAAACAAAAGAGAGCGTCCTTACAACAACAGCTTTTTGAAAATTGTTCCAACAACATCAGAATAGGTTTGTTTAGCTTGCATTGATCTGAATCAATGCAATCCCATCAATTGATCACACCAATAAAGAATGAAAATAATGATGTACGTATATGTCATCCGCATTTGCCACTGGGTCCCGTCATTACCCGTTAGGTTACTTAACTAACGACAGAGCGGGGACTGGACTAGCACGGATGCAAAACATATAAAACATCTACTAGTATATATATCAATATATAATATTTCGCTCAAGGCGTGATAAAATGTAACATCACAGAAATGTAATAAGCATCACAGAACAATACAGATATCTGGGATCCCCGGGTTTCACAGAACCGCTACTGAAACCCGACGTTCCCTTGGTCATGTGGATAGCCTGTGCAATGAAATCCTAGACCCCTACAGGCGCGGAAAGTTACCCGCAAAAATCTGAAGCGAGGCATCCCCCTTCAGCAACGTGAATGGACCACCCAGCACTTCACGGAATCCGGTAACTTGGGCACCCCTCCTGGGTCAACCTGTACCCCATACTAGTGCGGCGAATAACCCGCCAATTCTAAAGTGAAGCCCCCTCCGTCTCAACGCCATGAGATGCGGGCCCGTTGCCCTCTAGAACTCGGCTATCCGTGCACCCCATCTTAGGGTAATCCTAGTACAAAAAGTAAAATATACATACAACGGGTACATCGACCTCAGCCCGGTCGTGCCCCAAAAGAATAATATACAAACAGGCAGTGACGGCAGTGCACATGTCGGACGCTCGCCCCGCAATATCAAATGTACATAAATAACCAAACTGTACTACCATTGCATCCAGGCTATCCCCACGACCAATCCGCAACATCACAGCACAACACAGAACATCAACGTGAATGTCACGTTCGCAAATCCGTCTAAAAGGGCTATAGCAGTTAGACAGGATTTACCGATCAAATGACATTCACGGTCACAGATATAATGTAAATACTATAAACTAACATGTTTAAAATTTTCGATCGATCAAATTTAGCGAAGTGAGCCCCAAGCACTACCGTAACACTCAAAGAAAATCTGGGCCCAAACAGAACATTCCAAAAACCCCATTTTCAACTCAGATGCTCTCTGTAAAATTTTGGTGCATTGAACAGTAAAAGTGGCGGCGGAACCGCGGCCCAAGCATGGGTTTGGCCACGGTCCCCCGGTGGAAAAGTGACTTTATGCTACCAAATTTTCACAGAATGCTTATAATTCCCTGCACGTATTTCTGCAATGTACTGAAAAAAATTTCGAGCCAAAAAATTTTTGACAGAAAACTGATAATTTGAAAATGCAGTTTTGGGATATTTGTTCGATCGAAGTTTTAAACACACTAGAGCAAGCTAGACTAGGTTAATGGCGTGGCTCTGATACCAGTGTAAGTGCACGGCGGCGCCCCGACCGTCAATCCGAGGCCAAAATGCGGAAACGATATTTTTCTTTAACTGTTAAACCGGCACCACCGCGCACAAAAATCCCGGATCGGGCCATTATCTAACCCTAGCTAACTAGAGAAGGGGTAGAGAGATATACCGAGCGATCTGTGTCCTTCGGTCTTCTCGTCGTCGTCGCGATCTTCCTGCGGAATCTCCGGTCTTCATCTCCTCGTCGAAAGGGCACCACATCGCCGGGTTCTTTTACGGGCTCCTACCTCTGGACCGAGGCAACTCGGGCGCGAAGTTAGCGAGTCGACGTGCCTAAGAATTGCTGTAGAATAGTGTGGAACTCTATGTCTCATGGGGTTGTATGAAGTTGCCCTTTTTAGTGGAGGTAATGAAGTGAACTTTTGTAGATGAACTTGGGGATTTTGCAAGCATGAAGAGAACAAAATCCAACTTCAAAATTTTGGCAGCCCTCATCCTAGTGTGGCCAGCCAAGCATCAAAGAGAGAATGAGAGGAGAGAGTGTGTGGCCAAATGAAAATGTGTGAGCCAAATAATCAAGAGAGAGAAAGGGTTATCATGATGAAAAGAAATGATCGCCAACCAAATCCAACACTCCATCAACCAATCATATCTCCACAAGTCAAGCCATGATGACTAAAAGAAAGTCAAATGAAGTCAATGGATAGTGCACCATCATGATGCAAAAGTCTCCTCAATTGTTAATTGCACAATTGCAAATAACCCCCTCTACCAATTTTCAGCCAAAGAAAGGAAACAAAGGAAAATGGCCGAAACGGAAAGCGAACTGGCAACTTCAGAAAACTGATCCCGTAATAAATTACAGGAAAACCCCGCGACTGTATATACATACCCGTATTTGTATTCCGACCGAATACAAATATAATGAGAAAAAATCTACACTGTACAATACTGGGATCCGGCTTAAACCAAAGCCCGCTAGTATTATCCGTCCGATCATGGTCCGTGCAATACCGGATGTATCGGATCGAACCCTGCCATATCTCCATACGGTCTCTACAGCGTTTCGCCCGAAACGTGAGAAACTGTCTATGGGGAACTCTAAAGACTCGTTAATACTTTGGTTGTGGATCTAACCACTAGCACGTCAACGGTATTAGCCATACGTAACGGGCTACAAGGTATTGACCAAAAGGGACGTCGATAAGCCAACTCATCCTGACACCCTACTGAGCCTGTCAGTGACAATATCCGTAAAGTTCGGTCCGTTCGTCTATGAGCATCACATGGCAGGCCTAGGGGGTTGGTAAAAGTCAGACCCCCAAAAGCGGTACAAGTCGTGTCGGAGTGTAGCCCAGAACACCCTGAGATACTACTGGAATACCTACCAGTAAATCACCTTCCTTGGACAAGGACTTCGTGTAATGGCTCTCCTAGACACAGCGCGACCTCACCCCGAATACCTGGAGAGACGAACCCCTGTAGATCCGCTCACTGCCTCCATGTGGCTCGGGACTGTACCCAACTAAAACCGGTTTGCACGTCTCCTTTGAGCGTGGTAGGGTAGTAATCAAAGTACAGTGGGAACTCATACGAGACAAATGACGATCTCAGGTCGATGAACAAACCTGTACACATGTCACCAGGGAACTGCTATCTGACGTCTGGTATAAGACCAACTAGCATGTTCCCGGCGAGTCCTGTCCGGTGTACTCATAACCCAATGAGCACCTGTATACATCTTAAGTGAACCAACTGACACCAGTGGATTGTGAGACCGGCCACCGCCCCTTGTCGGGGTCTCGACTGTATACATTAGTCTACTCTGGAGTATCGATGCCCTGTCTCAAAACTCCCACGACTAGGGACCGTTTAAGGATGTGCTTGTAGACCCCAGCTCCTACGTATATGATCGCCCTCATACTGCTGGCAGTCAAGCAAGAATCCTATGGGCTCTATCAACGTGCAATAGTGACCTGTAAGGTCACCTAAAGCAGTACACGATGATACAGATAAACCAGATAGCATACTATCATCTTGAGTAAGACTGTCCTACCGGTATAGGTCCTCCCTCAATCATTGTAATCACGTGCCTAGGATCCAATAATTGACTCTGAGAGCACTATCTCCAACAAGATCGTCATAGAGTCTTGTGTGATTCCCACTGTGCTTTGATTTCCACCTTACCACGTTCAAGAGAACGTGCAAAATGGTGGCTTTTGGGTACAGTCCCGAATCACATGAAGGCAATGAGCAAAAGAAGGGGTTTCGTCATTCCCGGTATTGGGAGTTGATGTTGCGTGTGCTCGAGTGGCTATAATAGGAAGTCCTTGGCCAAGGCTGCATCAGAGATATACTGGTAAGTGTTATCAGTAGTTTCTCGACCCGTTATGATCCTCACATCGGCACGACTTATCGAGTTGTTGGGGTCTGACGTTTACCACCCCTAGACGAGATATGCGATATATCAGACGAAGAGACCGGACTGTACGGTAGTGTTACTAATTGGATTCGCAGGAGAGTGAGTAGGATTGCTTGTTGATCTTCTGATCGCTCAATACCCGGGTGGTCGTTACTTTTAGCAGACCGCTTGCGGCTTGTGGGTGTTGGATATAATCATCACCTACTGCCGGCGTATTGACGAGTCTTTAGAGTCCTACACAGGGGTTTCCTGGCTCAAGCAAAATAGAGTAGGAGCACATATGTGATATGTGCGGGACCGAGATTGATACGATATGATATACCGCATTGTATTCTCGCGATTTGGAACATCGGTCGCTTATATGCGATATAGCCGGGTTATCGGATCAAGTGTTGATTCGATAAGTTGTTACACATGATATTAGTCGGTTATATGTGATATAGCCGGATTATTAAATCAAGGGTTGATTTGATAATCTAATGTATAATTATTTATTAGATATATTACAATACATTAACTAGTATTAGCTCACTTATGATTCTTTTCTCACTCACTTTGTGCACATTGTATATATGTGATATATGCAAGAGTACATTATTTTGTGTCATGGTTGATGATACATGAAAGATGGTTGTATAAGAATTAAACCATGCTAGGGTTAAGTTAGGCTTTTATTTATTTCTTAAGGAATAACAAAAGAGAGAAGACTTGGTCAATGTTGTGGGGATGAAGCTTGTAGAAATATTGACAAAGTCCACTCTTTTGTCATTCCTTAGGATATTTTTGTTAACCCAACCCTTAACCTTAGCCCTTGGTTAATTCTCTACATGAGTTAGGCATGAGGGATTAACTCACCCTTGGTTGCAATAATTCATTTAGATGAACTCATATGATGAGTTCTTCTTCATCTTCTGCTTCCTCTCAAGCTTTATAGCTTCAATGGAGGTATGAGATAAAATGTGAGAAAATCAATTCTAAAATGAGCCCACTTCCTACTTCATCATCCTCTACTACTTGCCATTTAGTATAGGGTGTTTGCTTCACTAATTCCATCATTAGTGAAGAGATAGCTTGGGTTATTGTCTCCTCGACGTAGATCATCTTCTGCCGCAAAGTCTTCGAAGCAAGCATGTTCGTTTCTTCAAGGGAGCCTCTCTAGAGTCTGGAGTTCACGATCGCAGCGAAGGGGACTACTACACGGAGCTATTGAATTGAAGGACCGGTCTACAAAGGTTGTATTTCTTTCTCTCTAGACTTGCAAAGAGTTTGAATTTTATTTTCCGTCGATTTATAGTTAACGATTCTAAGTTAGGGTTAGGTAGAATGGCAAATTTTTGAACATGGCATGGGTGATGCCTCCGGAAACCTTGCTGCCGTACTAGGTAACTCTGCAGTGGTATCAAAACCATGCTAGAAATTTATACGGATTTTGTTAAGATTACGAAACCGAAATACTCCGAAACTTGAAACGTAAAATTTGAGTTTATGTCGATTTTAAATTTTCTTCAAAAAATTATTTAAACAATTGTAGAATGTTGATGCAACATGAACACACAAGAAAATCTAACCCCTCTGCTCGGACCATGGTCGGCGACATGCCCATCAGTTCCGGCGACCTTGGCCTTTTTGTGAGGGAACGGGCTGAATTTTTTGGTGTGTTCCACGTTCTTAGTTTTGGTGATTCAGGTGTTGTTTGATTTTGCTAATTTTACATGTGATGTAATCTTACACTATAAACAATTCGGAGTGTTAACATTGTTTCGGGTTATTCACAAATTGTCTAGGCAAAATTAAAAAGTTCGATCGAATGTTAAAAACCCATTTTTCCATGTTTAACGTATTCGGAAAAACATGCAAGTGATCCTATGAACCCTCTAGAAGAATGAAACCCTAACTCAACTTTTTTGGATCGCGGAACCGCGGTCAAACCGTAGGGTTTGTCGTAGTTCCGTGGCGATATGAGTGAGGCTTGGGTTTGCCCTTCTACGGTTGGTGCATAGGTACTGTGGCATATTCTGGCTATTATTAAAACTGTGCTCAAGTGTTGAGCTGTCGGGAAATTATGGGACTTTGATGAATCGATCGAAAAGTTTAACGTCATCCGGATATTATGTGATGGGATACAATATTTGGAATCCACAAGTAGTTATGAGATAACTAATTTGAATGTTATAAATCTAGCAGTTTAGTCTCAAATGATCGGTTGCCACGGGATTTAGATTAGATCAAAAGTCCATCTCAATCACATAGTATACGCGGATACTAGCCGGGTAAACTTAATGGATAGCCATGCCCCATAGCCCTAACCAAGTTACTGTAAGAGAACCCCGTTGCCAAAAGCATCCGTTCGGCTGCTCGCGGTAGCGGTGTTCTGCCTTAGTGCACTTCGCCGACGGTATCGGGGGGTGCGGCCGTCTACTAAAGTTTTCGACGAGCATTCGATCAGGATGTCGGGAATCTTGTTCAATTGCCCGACTTGATATTGAAAAGTGTTTTCAAGATCGAGAGTAAAATGCGGGGTTTATAATTGTTAAGTATGCGATGTCTAAGGAATTCATTTGGTTAGGCATGAAATCCAAAGTATGAGTTACGTTGGTTTTACGATGTCTAAGGTGATTGCGGATTCTAACTGTTGTAGATTTCACTTTCTTTTCTGCGACCGTAAGTGCAATATGTGGAGTATCGCCGGTTTCGGTGCTATATGTCAACGACAACTGGGATACGCATATTAACTTACGTTGATGACATTGTTAGTATATATGCCCTAGAGGCCATTACTATATCATAGTAGTTTGTATATTACTTAATGAAAGCTTGGGATATTCACAGTTGTATAGACAGTCTTGCTCAAAATAGTAGTATGCTACTTGGTTTGTTTCTACTTCAATATGTGCATGTGTTTCTTTTAGCATATCACTTATACATATTAGTGGAGCCCTTAGGATCTTTACTTGATTACCAGCATTTTGATGGCAGTCACACTAGTGGGGGCTGGGTAATCTATAAGCACATCCTTATACAGGTCCCTAGTCGTAGGATTATCGAGACGGGGCATCGATACTCCGGAGTAGACTAGCGTATACGCTTCTCATCCCAGCAGGGGAGATGGTCTGTCCCACAGCCATTAGTACGTCGTACTGGAGATAGTATGCGGGTGCTCGTTAGGTTACAAGTACACTGGACATGACTCATCGGGAACTGTTGGTTGGTACTATACCTATCGTCAGATAACAGTTCCCAGGTGACAGGAGTACAGCTTAGTCCGTCGACTTGATACTGCTACTTCGCTTCGAGTGTGTTCCTACTGTAATTTGATTACTACCCTACCATGGCTCAAAGGAGTCGTGCAAATAGGTAGTAGTTGGGTGCAGTCCCGAAGCACTTGGAGGCAGTAGCGGTTAGATAGGATTCATCTCTCCCGGTATTAGGGGTTGATATCGCGCTGTGTCTAGGAGAGCCATTACACAAAGTCCCTGGCCAGGGCAAGTGAGATTTACTGGTAGTGTTTCCAGCAGATTGTAATACCCAGCCCCTGTTATACCAAAATCTGTAATTTATTACTCTAGAATCCTATTTATTCTTATTTATAATTTTATCTATTTTTATATAATTATTTATTTATTTTAAAGTCCTATTTATTTTATTTGAAAATTTAAAACCCAAAACTACATCTTTTTCTCACTCAGCCCACATCCCCAGCCCAATAACAAAAATCAAATTTAAATAAATTCATTTTTCTTTTACCCTTTTCTTTCAGCCAACTCTAATTCTTTAAAGCCCGGCCCTCTAAATTTCTTCCTTTTTGTTAAAATCTCCCCGCTGCCCACTCTTCTTTAAACTTAAACTAAATCCCTTTTTAATCTAGCCCACTTCCTTTTCACTCCTCAAATTTCCTTTACTTATTATCTCGGCCCAAGCTTCCCGGCCCACTCTTTTAGTTTCTCCAATTAATTTTCTTTTATTCTTTTGGCCCGGCCAACTTTTTCTCCTCAGCACCCGCGCCCGCTTCACCCACGACCCGACCCGCCTCTACACCCCCTTCTTCCTCCAACGGCTATTTTCCTCCTCTCGCGCGCTCGATCCACTTCCTGCGCCTCCGCCGCATCCCACGCCTGCGCCCACGTCGCCACTCGTCACGCACGACGGCCGCGAGCGTTACAACCACGATTCTCACCCCCTCGTCTCCCCATTCTTCCCCTCACTTCCATCACTCCCTCGCCCTCCTCTCTTTCCTTCCTCCTCTCTCCCACCGACCAAACTCCTCTGCACCCAGAGCACGAGCCCCTGCGCCCTCTCGTCGGCGAGCCCCTCTACGTCTCGTCGACTCCCCCGCACCAGCGTCGTCGTCGTCATCATCATCATCGTCATCGTCATCATTATCGTCGCCGTCCCAACCCAACTTCATAACCTACAATCTCCATTCCCGACCATCCCCGCGAGCCACCTCCGGCCACCGCGACAGCCCAACTCGACCCCCCTCTGCAACGTCTCTTTTTTCCCTCTCTGGCTCTCTCTTCCTCTCAACCTCTGCTTCTCTCTCTTTCTCTCTCTGTCTCACTCTCAAATCTCAATCTTTCTTTCTCTCTAACTTCCTAAATCTCTCTCTGTTCTTCTCTCTCACTCTGCTTACTCTCTCACTCTCTCTCTCCCTCTATCTCTCTCAAGCACCTCTTTCCCCTCTTCCTCACTACTGCCACCAACCGCCGGCATCGACCATAACCACGACCGGAGCCTTCAGCCTTCCCCTCCGCAGCAGCACCGTCCCATCCTCCTCGACGCCCTCACTCCTTCTTCTCCCCGCTCTCATCTCCGCATCCCATTGATACACTGAGCCACCACCGCCGCCTGCACGCCGCCTGAGCTCTCACCATCGGCTCACCCTAGCGCCGCCTGAGCACCGCTGACGACCTCAACGTCATCGCCATTACCCTCACACTCCCCACCGCACAGAGCCAAACCCGAGCCCCCACTGGCCGAGAACAGACCCGAGCTCACCCGGAGCCGTTGCCGTCGCGGTGCTAGCTCGTCGCGCGCCCGTACTGTACCTCGCTGCCGTGCACCTCCAGGCAAGTACCCACTTGCTACATGCTACTTATTATTAATTACAAATGATAATCATATATATATTCCATGCTTTAACTTATGTTAAATTATACGACTCAACTGTTCGATGCGTGTTCCCTATGAAAATTCTCGTTTAAATTGACGGCACTCACTTGTATAGTTTGGCCTATTAGCCTATGATTCTAGTGTGTGAATTTCATTAGAAAATATGACTGTTAAAGATTAAAACAACTAACCTCAAGTTTAACCGTAAAACTGGAACTTTCTTGTACCTGAGGACTATTAAAATCACCATAAATTATAAACATACTGGAATGATGCGCTCGAGGGCTCAAATCGAAGCTAACTCGACGAACTTTAACCCTATAATTGTTTCCAGATATTCCTGTATTTAAACTGTGATGATATTTGTATCGGAGTGCGACTCTGGACTGTAGTCCAGAGCGACTCTAATTGTTGCTTACTGTTCCGTAATGAACACCACCCTGTTTCCTAAACTCGTAGGTTGCAGAACTCCACTGTTTATTGTAGGTGAACCTGTTAGCACAAGTGGTTTCATCCTGTTTCGTTATCGTTTGTTATTTATTCTGTAATTTAAATGATCGGGACGCATAACAGTCCTAACAGAATCAGAATTAACATATTAATATTAAAAAGTGTATATCTCCTGACGTACAGGCGCGATCGAAGATCCGTCTGTTGTGTTGAAAACCTTACTGAAAACCCTAGATTTCATCCAAAATTAGCGTCGCTATAATCTGATCCCAACTGGGATTAAAATGCTTTGAGAAACGGACTTCTGATTCTGAAACCGGATTTCCAGCCGCGAGCGCTTAAGATGAAATGGTTATAATTAATGATCCTGGAACCTGATTCGCATGAAACTAAATTCGATGGATGGACAACTGAACATACTAATTATTACCTGTTTATCGTTTCGCTAAACTATACACGTACGTTTCATGATAAATCGTGCAAGTGATAGAATACTATTTTATGACACCTTAAATATGCTCCATATACTGTTTACATATCATATCATACCCATATCATTGCATTGATAACATAGTGATAACGTGCATTTACCCAGTGTTAGGTTTTAGTGATGATTGTGGCAAGTACGTCAGTGTTCGTGTATAAGTGATTAAGTGGAAGTGATACGTACTTGTACACAATCAGTGAACCTTATCATTATATTGCATTGTCGACGTCTGTGAGACACGTGTACGTGTGACTATAAGTGGTATGGGACACTTATGGAAGCGCTTGCACGGGTGTCACAGATAAGGCACCAGACACTGCCATTTATCTTAGGTATTAGTCGGGACGTGCTTGATGGAGGTCCTGCATCCAGTTCTCGCGCAGACTTGTCACGGATCGATTAGTATTTAGGGTTATGGTTCGCGTTTGATGTAGACCACGGGGTGTGGGGTAGTTTGAGTGTGAGTTCAACAGAATCTCGGGAGTCCTAAGCAGGCTTATATATTTAGGGAGATATATGGAGATTTACTGGGTATGTGATTATCACCGTGATATACATGTTGGGCCCGTGGTCCCTTGCCCTTGGGTTCTACCCTTGGGTGGAGGACACTCGCGAGTGGTTGACTCTCACACTTGGACTGACGATAGGCTTAGTGACCTATACAGTGAGACTTAGAGACCGATAGGGATACTGGCATTGATATACATACTTACTGTGTTGACATACGTGGCATATCATTCTACTGCTTTTACTGTTCCGCTGCATTGATTACTGCATGTTCATACCCATACTGTCATTGATATACTGTTATCTATTATCACTGTTAGAATTGTCACATGAATTTATATAATATATTGCTATTGTGTCGCTCTGACGACCTGAGTATGCATGCTCAGTGTGAGGAGAAGATTTAGCTTGGACCAGGACTAGACGTATATCACAGACACCACGACTTGCTATCCAGAGTTATATTCGTTTGTTTCCCCTCAGGTCAGCTCATTACAATATTTCATTCAGTTACTGCATTTCTCATTACCTGCGCATCATTTACTGTTTACCATGAAAAACTAGAAGCCGAAGTGTGACTACGGCAGGACATTTCCTTGACCGTAGGTGCATGGCTGGCCTTGTCTACCCCTCGTATTCCGTATTTTGGGAAGCGGGGCGTGACATGGTTTAGTTGGTATCAGAGCCAGGTTTTGCTTCAATTGGGATTGCAGTTTTCCGCGTATAGGTTGACAATCGGTCTAGATTGTAAACTTGATATTCTTAATCAATATTCACATTGAGTGTTCTGCTATCCATTCACTAGAGTTTCAGGTGACTTGGCAAAGTTTCGTGGTTGTAATTGTGAACTATATCACGATTACACTACAATACTCTGTTTAAGTAACTTGGAGTCACACAGTTGATTTTCAGCTTGTAATAAATTTCATCACATCTGATATTCTTGAATCTTTGTCCAATCCATATTATATCCTAATAGCTTGTGCCTTATACCATCTTCAAAATTATTGTTTCAGGATCATGTCTTCCAGCAACTCTTCCTTTATCTCCACTCCCCAAAATCAGACCGTTGAGATCCTGAGTGTACTGCATGGTCTAAAGGAAGCCCACGAGCGAACGAACGACTTGTTAGCTAAAGGACTGAGAAGGCAGGTGAATCAGGCACCAGCGGGAGTCTCCAATCATAAAGGGATCCCCGTTAGACGAGGAAAAGAGAAGATGATGAAGCGCCAATTTGTTTCCCCGCGACAGAAGCAGTAGAAGACCCCATGTTGTGGGTACTGTAAGAGGCCAGGACATCTTCAGAGGGATTGTCGCCGCGCCCAAGGTAAATGTCTGATTTGCGGGTCCAACAAACATCTCATCAACAGTTGCCCAGAAAGGAAAGAGCTACAAGGAGGAGACTCATCAACACCCTCCACTTCTGCCAAGTGATGATTATTGTGTAGTTCGAACTTCGAGAATAAGGTGGACCTAACACAGGATTCAACTCGCGTGACGAGAATGCAGCGGTCTAGCAATCAAAGAAGAATTTTCATGTTTTCTGATGTCAGTAATAATGTAGTCATCCTCTTAAGAATATTTCTTTCCGTTTGAAATCTTGTATCCGCTGAACCCTTGGTTGAATGTAATAAAACTTGAATCGTAATACATGTATCATTTTCTTGCTTTCTCCTTATTTATACTATTCCTTATCATAGTATTTTAATCCTGATCCTTCAGTTCTTGCCACCACACATTTTCCTATACTTCGTACACTGAGCTATTTTCTTGATGTATTCCACTATCTAATCATGACTCTTTCTTTTCAGGCCATGGCCCACCCTGGAACAGCGCCACATCTAAATGAGGATGTACAGTCATGCGTTTCCTTAGACCACACGCCGATGAATTCTGACGATGAGATCAACGGTCCCCAGGCCAATTTCGAAAACAACGATTCAGAGGACGAAGGAGTAGCCGCCCCAGAGTTTAACATGATAGACGATTCCGACGAAGAGGAAGGAGACCCTGAAGAGAACCCGATGGAGGAAGACCCCGAGGAAGAACCGATAGAAGAAAATCCAGCGGAGGAAAACCCTGTGGAAGAAAATCCAGAAGAAGAAAATCACATGGAATCAGACCTCGATGAAGAAGCTCTATCCGAGGGAGAAGGACCAAAAGATCAAGACCCTGAGGTGGAAGAACTTACAATGGCGAAGCCCGCGAGGCGATATGGAAATGGACACCCCTACCTGAGTGCGCAAGCCCACCGCAACATACTGAATCTCCACAACCACGACTGACGGAATTGCTTTTGATGTTGTCTTTCTGGCCAAATAAAATGTGTATAGTTTAGGGCCACTTTTCGTCTTTGGGAATGCCCTGTTTCAAATTTTCTCGAATAAAATAAATCTTCTGAATTCGTAAACCTTTTGATTATTGGTTCGCTTGATACTTGTTTATTGCCCTTATCCAATTATTTTCTGCTGAGATCCCTGAATAGTTTTCACCCTCGTTTCGATTAGAAAGTACCACACCCTGATCCTTGGAATGAGCCACCATTCATCCTTCGTCTGTACCCTGTTTGAGATCCTTCTGGGAGGAGGACCTTTCTTATGAATTACCGAGTTCATTAACTTTTCAAATTCTTGATTCATAGGATTTACCGATCGTTAGTCTCCCCTATACTTTTACCTTGTAGTCCTTTTGTCGCTCACCATTACTTTTTGTGCTGACCCGATCCCAGTCTCTTTGATCTTCAGCCTAAAGCCGCCACACACCGACCTTCTGTATGAGCCACACTTCTTTGTAATCATTACCCTAGCTAGCCCTATACTCCTTTGTGTTTTTCCTGTTACCCTAACTATATTTAGGGACACTGTTATTCAAAAATTTAGTTTTCAGTATTTTGTATTTATTAAAGAGTCCGTGTTATTGATTACCCCGTTTTATGTATTTTAAGTATACTATTATTATTCTCATTTTCAGTAGCGCGAGCTTACACCGCGCCTATTTTTGTCCCATGTTTCTTATTTTCACGATATGGGTTTTCTAAGTTATTTTAAAACTATTTGATCGATACAATATCCTAAAATGTCTTAAACTACCGACAAATCTTTCATTACTTTATTGTCGTTACTTTCTTTTCGAGTAGTGTGCCTATGATTACTATGTTGGATGGTTGAGCCTTATACTTATTTTACTGCTTGCTTTTGATAGACTTAGATGTGCACATATGTGGGTTTCGACTTTTATCGAACACACTTTAATTATTATTGATCGTTATTGATACATATATTCTCGTATACTCGTAGTTGCTCTTGTAGTTATTCTTGCCTTATACTTATTTAGACCTACCTTTCGTATGTTGTTCTTACTTATATATATATATTCAAATTTCTTCGTCCAAGTACTGCTAATAAATCTTTTGTGTTAGTATGCAATCTAATAGCTTTCGCTTATGTTTGTATAACATATCATTTATTTTAAATTTCGAGGACGAAATTTTTTTTAAGGGTGGTATGATGTAATACCCAGCCCCTGTTATACCAAAATCTTTATTTTATTACTCTAGAATCCTATTTATTCTTATTTATAATTTTATATATTTTTATATAATTATTTATTTATTTTAAAGTCCCATTTATTTTATTTGAAAATTTAAAACCCAAAACTAAATCTTTTTCTCACCAGCCCACATCCCCAGCCCAACAACAAAAATCAAATTTAAATAAATTCATTTTTCTTTTACCCTTTTCTTCCAGCCAACTCTAATTCTTTAAAGCCCGGCCCTCTAAATTTCTTCCTTTTTATTAAAATCTCCCCGCTGCCCACTCTTCTTTAAACTTAAACTAAATCCCTTTTTAATCTAGCCCACTTCCTTTTCACTCCCCAAATTTCCTTTACTTATTATCTCGGCCCAAGCTTCCCGGCCCACTCTCTTAGTTTCTCCAATTAATTTTCTTTTATTCTTTTGGCCCGGCCCACTTTTTCTCCTCAGCACCCGCGCCCGCTTCACCCACGACCCGACCCGCCTCTACACCTCCTTCTTCCTCCAACGGCTATTTTCCTTCTCTCGCGCGCTCGATCCACTTACTGCGCCTCCGCCGCAACCCATGCCTGCGCCCACGTCGCCACTCGTCACGCACGACGCCCGCGAGCGTTACAACCACGATGCTCACCCCTTCGTCTCCCCATTTTCCCCTCACTTCCATCACTCCCTCGCCCTCCTCTCTTTCCTTCCTCCTCTCTCCCACCGACCAAACTCCTCTGCACCCCGAGCACGAGCCCCTGCGCCCTCTCGTCGGCGAGCCCCTCTACGTCTCGTCGACTCCCCCGCACCAGCGTCGTCGTCGTCATCATCGTCATCATCATCGTCGTCATCATCATCATCGTCGATGTCCCAACCCAACTTCATAACCTACAACCTCCATTCCCGACCATCCCCGCGAGCCACCTCCGGCCACCGCGACAGCCCAACTCGACCCCCCTCTGCAACGTCTCTTTTTTCCCTCTCTGGCTCTCTCTTCATCTCAACCTCTGCTTCTCTCTCTTTCTCTCTCTGTCTCACTCTCAAATCTCAATCTCTCTTTCTCTCTAACTTCCTAAATCTCTCTCTGTTCTTCTCTCTCACTCTGCTTACTCTCTCACTCTCTCTCTCCCTCTATCTCTCTCAAGCACCTCTTTCCCCTCTTCCTCGCTGCTGCCACCAACCGCCGGCATCGACCATAACCACGACCGGAGCTTTCAGCCTTCCCCTCCGCAGCAGCACCGTCCCATCCTCCTCGACGCCCTCACTCCTTCTTCTCCCCGCTCTCATCTCCGCATCCCATTGATACACTGAGCCACCACCACAGCCTGCACGCCGCCTGAGCTCTCACCATCGGCTCACCCTAGCGTCGCCTGAGCACCGCTGACGACCTCACCGTCATCGCCATTACCCTCACACTCCCCACCGCACAGAGCCAAACCCGAGCCCCCACTGGCCGAGAACAGACCCGAGCTCACCCGGAGCCGTTGCCGTCGCGGTGCTAGCTCGTCGCGCGCCCATACTGTACCTCGCTGCCGTGCACCTCAAGGCAAGTACCCACTTGCTACATGCTACTTATTATTAATTACAAATGATAATCATATATATATTCCATGCTTTACCTTATGTTAAATTATACGACTCAACTGTTCGATGCGTGTTCCCTATGAAAATTCTCGTTTAAATTGACGGCACTCACTTGTATAGTTTGGCCCGTAAGCCTATGATTCTAGTGTGTGAATTTTATTAGAAAATATGACTGTTAAAGATTAAAACAACTACCCTCAAGTTTAACCGTAAAACTGGAACTTTCTTGTACCTGAGGACTATTAAAATCACCATAAATTATATACATACTGGAATGATGCGCTGAAGGGCTCAAATCGAAGACGACTCGACGACCTTTAACCCTATAATTGTTTCCAGATATTCCTGTACTTAAACTGTGACGATATTTGGATCGGAGTGCGACTCTGGACTGCAGTCCAGAACGACTCTAATTGTTGCTTACTGTTCCGTAATGAACGCCACCCTGTTTCGTAAACTCGTAGGTTGCGGAACTCCACTGTTTATTGTAGGTGAGCCTGTTAGATAGATAACACAAGTGGTTTCATCCTGTTTCGTTATCGTTTGTTATTTATTCTGTAATTTAAATGATCGGGACGCATAACAGTCCTAACAGAATCAAAATTGACATATTAATATTAAACAGTGTATATCTCCTGACGTACAGGCGCGATCGAAGATCCGTCTATTGCGTTGAAAACCTTACTGAAAAACCTAGATTTCATCCAACAGTAGCGTCGCTATAATCTGATCCCAACTAGGATTAAAATGCGTTGCGAAACGGACTTCTGATTCTGAAACCGGATTTCCAGCCGCGAGCGCTTAAAATGAAATGGTTATAATTAATGATCCTGGAACCCTTTTGGCATGAAACTAAATTCGATGGATGGAAAACTGAACATACTAATTATTACCTTTTTATCGTTTCGCTAAACTATACACGTACGTTTCATGATAAATCGTGCAAGTGATAGAATACTATTTTATGACACCTTAAACATGCTTCATATAATGTTTACATATCATATCATACCCATATCATTGCATTGATAACATAGTGATAACGTGCATTTACCCAGTGTTAGGTTTTAGTGATGATTGTGGCAAGTACGTCAGTGTTCGTGTATAAGTGATTAAGTGGAAGTGATACGTACTTGTACACAATCAGTAAACTTTAGCATTATATTGCATTGTCGACGTCTGTGAGACACGTGTACGTGTGACTATAAGTGGTATGGGACACTTATGGAAGCGCTTGCACAGGTGTCACAGATAAGGCACCAGACACTGCCATTTATCTTAGGTATTAGTCAGGACGTGCTTGATGGAGGTCCTGCCTCCAGTTCTCGCGCAGACTTGTCACGGATCGATTGGTATTTAGGGTTATGGTTAGCGTTTGATGTAGACCACGGGGTGTGGGGTAGTTTGAGTGTGAGTTCAACAGAATCTCGGGAGTCCCATGCCGGCTTATATATTTAGGGAGATATATGGAGATTTACAGGGTATGTGATTATCACCGTGATATACATGTTGGGCCCGTGGTCCCTTGCCCTTGGGTTCTACCCTTGGGTGGAGGACACTCGCGAGTGGTTGACTCTCACACTTGGACTGACGATAGGCTTAGTGACCTATACAGTGAGACTTAGAGACCGATAAGGATATTGGCATTGATATACATACTTACTGTGTTGACATACGTGGCATATCATTCTTCTGCTTTTACTGTTCCGCTGCATTGATTACTGCATGTTCATACCCATACTGTCATTGATATACTGTTATCTATTATCACTGTTAGAATTGTCACATGAATTTATATATTATATTGCTATTGTGTCGCTCTGACGACCTGAGTATGCATGCTCAGTGTGAGGAGAAGATTTAGCTTGGACCAGGACTAGACGTATATCACAGACACCACGACTTGCTATCCAGAGTTATATTTGTTTGTTTCCCCTCAGGTCAGCTCTTTACATTGTTTCATTCAGTTACTGCATTTCTCATTACCTGCGCATCATTTACTGTTTTCCATGAAAAACTAGAAGACGAAGTGTGACTACGGCAGGACATTTCCTTGACCGTAGGAGCATGGCTGGCCTTGTCTACCCCTCGTATTCCATATTTTGGGAAGCGGGGCGTGACACAGATTCTCAGGGTGTTCTGGGCTACACTCCGGCATGACATGTACCGCTATTAGGGGTCTGACGTTTACCACCCTCTAGGCACGACATGCGATACTCTTAGAAGAACAGACCGGACTGTACGGAGATTGTCACATTCAGGTTCAATAGGAGTTCGGATGGGTTTACCTCATCGGCCTTCTTATCGACATCTACCTGGGGACCGTTAGGTATAGCTAGTGCCGCTTGCGGTCTGTAGTTAAACCCACTGCTAGCATAGTATCGAGTCTTTAGAGTCCCACACAATGAGTTTCCCTGCACTGGGCAAAAGGTGTAGAGGCCGTATGGTTTTACGGCAGGGCTACAATCACTTACGTACACTCGTGCGCGTATGATGTTCGGGCAGACAATTCTAGTGGGCTTTGGTTTAAGCCGGATCCTAATATTGTACAGATGGATTAGTTTTGTCTTCTGTGTATTCGTGTTCTACGGAATACGGATGCGGGTGTGTGTGCACGGTTGTGAGGAGCGAAGAAGAAGGTGTCTCATTATGGTTTTTGACCATTGACTTGGTCAAAACCAATATGAGGTGAGGAAAATGTTTATTAATCTTTTTAATGATAATTGTGTTATGGCTAATTGGTTTGACCATTTGACCATACTTGACCATTTGATCTACTTGCCTATTGTTGACTTAGATATTTTGTGAGCTCTAGATTCTTCTTATTCATTTGGATTTATCTTTGAGATGATAATGGTCAAATCAAGGGTAACCATCAAAATTATCATGATAAAAGATTACTAAAGATTTTTCATATGCATCATTGTCTTTTGTGCTTTCTCTCTCATCCAAAAGAAAGCTCCCATGGTTCCTCCTTCTTCTTTCTCTCTAGATTTTTCTATAGCTCTCATGTGTTGAGAAAAATAGAAACTAAATAGACAAACAAATCCATCTTCTTCCTCTACATCACCTAGGACATCAAGAGTAGCAAACTTGTTGCCCTAGTTACCTCAGCTTGAGGTAGAGCTCGGACTATAGACTCTCGGGTGGATCGTCTTCGACTCAAGGAGGCCGCAGAGGTGACCAAGATCCGGATCGATCCTCGGAGCTCACATGAACGAGGAGGATAGTGAAGGAAAGAACCGAAGGACCGTTTTCGTGAGGTATAATCTTCGTATCACAGTAGATTAAACCTCTAGTAGTTCGTTACTAATGGTTTTGCAAAGATCCTTAAGCGTTAGTCTATGTTGCTTTGTAATAAAGTTTTGATTTTTAGTTGTTCCGCCTCCTCGCTAGCTTGCGGGGTGAGCGACATAGACTTACAGTGGTATCAGAGACTAGCTAAATCATCATTAACAATTTAAACGACAGTTAAAACTACGAAAACGAAAACAACCCGAAAATAATGAACCCAATATTGAAGTTTCTGTCAAAATTTTGATGAACTCTGAAAAATATTTAAACATGTACAGAGTCATCTTTGAACAGTAAAAAGGCCACAGAACAAAATTGGGACATTTCCTCACTGGGGGGGCCGGCCACATAGCCTGTAATTCCGGCCAGGCCGGTTTTTGTATGGTGGAAATGCTTCAATTTTTGTATTTGGCTTTTTGACTTATATCTTGGGTTTCAGGAGTTGTTTGCTTTCGCCGATTTTGACTTTACTAAAAGTTATTCACTGTAGCACTGCGGGTGTTTCGAAGTCGTAACTTTAACGTCGTTTAATGTTCTGTGTTTGTGAAATGATATATGTACAGAACGTCTACTAATCACTATACGTCGATTAATGGGGGTTGTGCATATCTGTGATCTGTGATGTTGGTTTGTGGATATGAACTTGTTGGATCATCGTGATGAATAGCCGGAGATTTAAGATGAAGGTTTTCATTTTTCATTCAATATAATATTTGTAATTTGATGTAATATTATTTTATGGTCGCACATATGGGTTGAGGTTGTAGCCACATTGTATATTATTTCTTTTACTGTTTTTGCTCCTAGGATAGACCCAAGGTGGGGTGCACAAACTACAGGGTATTTTGAAGTGCTGAGTGGCCTACTCACATTGTTGAGGGAGGCTGCTTCACTTCGGGTATTTGGCGGGTAGTTTTCCGCACCAATAGGGGTCTAGGGTGGTGTTTGGCTATTCATCGCAACCGTTTAATCTGTCTTTCATTACAGGCTCAAACGAAGCGCGGATTCCTAGTATATCCAATGTGTTCATCTTTGATCTGAAATGGCTATTATTGCATCTGACGAATGTTTATATCTTTATATGATATCTAGTAGGTGTTGCTTATGTTTGGCATCCGTGCTAGTCCAGCCCCTGCTCTGTCGTTAGTTAAGTAACTTAACGGGTGATGACGGGGCCCAGTGGCGATTGCGGATGGCATAAGCGTACGCCATATTTTCGTTGTTTTCTGCAATGGTAGGATTAATTGATGGGACGCATTATGTTAATGCAAAGAAAATAAACCAAAGTTGATTCATTGGAACAATTTCAAAACCCACTCGGTTTTTTCAAAACAGCAAATCTTTTAAAAACCTGGAGCTTAAACTACTCCTTTTAAAAGCTATCTGGTTCCTTCGATTATATCAAGCTCACTACGTTCACGGTTTCGCCAAAACCATTCTGTCACGACCCGAAAGTATGGAACGTGACCGGCACTTAGATTACGAAGCGTCTAGAGACGCAACATAACCTAAGTAAGCCGAAGCCCAGAAATCTAAACCATAAAAGAAGAAGAAGTAAAGGAAAACATGTAGAAAACAAGTTTAAAAGCTTCATCCAATTTTCTCAAAAATTTCGGCAGAGTCTCCTTTGTAAAAACTGGCCCCAAACGGGTACAAACAAGAATAATATATATACAAACAATAAAAAGCATCCCCAAACGGGAGCTAGCTCAACGCCAGCAGGCAGAAACAACCACAACAAGCACAAGAATATACAACGCCAAAGGGCGAGGCTCAAAACTCAAAAGAAAACAAGTCCACCAAACCAGAATAATACATGCGCGACTCTAAGGTCGAAATAAACAACTGGTCCAATAAAGTTAACAAGTAATACAAGTTTGGTTGATGGAGTTTTCTAGATACAAATGAAATAATAAAAGTACAATGGCGGTCCAGAAACAAGTGAACCAACCTACCGTGCAAATCACCCTGAATGAAAAGATGTGCCAGCAAGCTGCCAGGAAAACCTATACATCGAACCTGTAATAAAATTTGGCACAACAGGGGTGAGTTGCCAACTCGTGAGTAGAAGATATCTGCGAAAAGAAATCGAATGCACGACGCTATCCTAGGTCATAATAATATACTAATATACTACTAGTTATCAAGTAAGACAGGATAATAAGCTACGTGTAAGTGCAAAAGCTCCGTGCTCGTGTCAGTGCCTCATATAGAACTATGTCATGTGAATGAGTATGCATGAACCATGAATATGAAATAACCAATCCTGAAATCTAGATATATCTGTATAAGAAATCTTTAACTTTTATCATGGTAAAATGTGTATAGAAATCTGAAATATCAACGATGAAATCCATAGAAATCCGTGTCAAGCATCGACACAAAACATGTAAATCTCAAGTCTCAATACCTCATAATCTCAATGTCTCATAGTCTCAATATCTCGGGCTCCGTCAGTCCGGATCGGCCCATATCATCAAATCTCACGACAACGGTTGGTATCCTCCGGATATCCGCCGCGCCAGACATCACCGGTAGGTAGTCCTCCTCTGCCAGGCTCATCATCTACAACTCGATCTTCTTGCCCCGGGGTACCATACCGGGCCCACCATGTACACGAGACGGTTCATCCACTCATCGAATCGGGTCTCGAAATCCAACAGAAAACATGAAATCTCATGGTGGACGACACATACATCACGAGAAAACCGCATCTTATGTTTTAAAAAGAGAGGAGGAGAGAGAGAGAAGTTTTTATATATTCTTGCGGTTTTCCCCAAAAATCCAGAAATCTCAAAGAAATCCAAAATCCCTAAATCATGAGTAAATATATGATGAGTGTCAGCATATGCACCATAATACTGCATGATAACATGAAAATGCGAATGCATGAAATGTCTAAGTAATAAATACCATGTCTATATTAACACCAGAGAGTAATTACAATGTTATATCGATCTAGCTGTTAGCTGATTGAATCAATAAAAGATAATATGATCTAAAGTATACGTGACATAGCAATTACCGATGATGATGTGTGTGAGCCGGCAAATAAGTGTGCGTGAAATATGCGCATCATCGGTAATGGTGCTGGTGTCCTAACAGGCAAAGTTTTATTCTGATTATAGAAACATATGAATGAACATGCACCATTATGATTACGGTATGAATGTAAAGACGGATGTATAATAACCACTCATCTGTGATATACAAGTACAACTACCACTATATGACTCGAACCTAAACTAGTGTCCATCTAACCTCCTAAGGAACTAAACCTGAGAAACTAGTCGATAAGAAATAGGAGTACACCTAAAGTCTGAGTCCATATCTCTAATAGTTGGCGATCCAGCCTCAATAGCGTCACGTACGCTGTACGACTTCCTCGAAACAAGAGTGCGGATCAATCATCACATCTATGCCTCGTACGGTAAAATCCATCGTACGGCATCCCAATATCGGGGTACGGGTCAAGTATCACCTACGTGTCTCATCATTCGTATAATATCATCATCAACTCATGTCAAGATCAAGGTGCTATACTGTAATCGCATACATCAATCATATATCATTGCCAGCATAAATATACATCATTAATTTATCCTCATAAATATCATGTATATGTATCATATTGTGATTAAGTCACACTTAAGTCATATCGTAATCATGTCACCCCTATATGATATCGTAATCAAGTTACACATATATCATATCGAAATCAAGTCACACACATATGATGTCGTAATCAAGTCACACATATATCATATCAGAATTTCAGGCACAGGTTACGATCCGGGTTCTATTTTAGAGTCCCATGTACTTCAATATCATCATCACCCTTTATTATTGTTCATGTATACAAATCCATTATCTCATTTTCTAATGATCCGCTAACATCAAAACACGACTGTATAGCCAAGAATCTCGGCATCAGCCCAGTTATATTGTTTCATCCCCGTGTATCATGTCACATCCTTGTATCACATGTACGTATTGTGTATGTATATATATACCTACACCTAGTCCTATATATATATATATATATATATATACACACACACACACATACATACTCGTATACACCACGTCGAATCTCAATGTGTGCGTGTGTGTATCTACCTAAAACCTAGGAATCTCCTCCAAGATATTCATCCTCGGGTAAGGTCTTTCTAAATCAATCTAGTCCAACCTAAGGTCACTACTAGGGTCCTACTCACCGAAATTCTAAGGTCACGTCTGGCTTCCTAATGACAATAAGTACTATCCCTATTCTACGTTTGCGGGGGTGCTAAACGCCATCCACCCGACTTCCCCCCGTAGATATACATCTACTCTCTTGGTCCTTGTCTGCCGAAGACGGTGTCGCCATCCTCTTCTTCATCGCCTGCGGTCCACGTGAGGGGTACCTATACGCAAACACATATAATATCGTAAACTGAATCACGGACAACATCAAAACGACGCACGAAACGCGCATAGGTTAAAACCTATGTCCCGCTCATGCAAAAGAACTAAATATCGTTCGATATCGGCGTACAAACGCCGATTGATCGAGATAAACATCAACAAACAACTCATAGTTTTAAAACTCATTACTTATAATATAAAACATGATTTAATCCATCAAAACCTTAAAAATCAATCAAATCGTCCGATTTCGAAAAACCCGAAAATGCCAAATTACCGTTTTACTTCAAAACTTGACATTTAAATGAAACTAATGGTCATAAAACTCATTAAATAGCATAACTAGATTATACAACCCATTACTATATTTTTAACACCCCAATTGTATTAATTGGAAAAATTCTAGTTTGCAAATAAACCAATTTTAACACTTTGCAAGCAAAATGTCACAATATCACATCTAAACTGGATTTTACATGAATTAATGCATTAAACTACAATTCATGATGATAATGATATAATGAAACCATAAATTATTTTTTAAATTTCATTTATTTAAAAATTTCCAAAATCTAGTTAGCAAAAATACCATATTTATTAGTATTTTTTTAAATTATCAATAGAACTATTAACCAAATTAAGTTTTCCATTCCGCTAACAAGTTAATTTCCTCATTAAAACCACAATCTAGTGTTACAAACATTAATTGGAATTTTATCTCACCAATATATATAATATATAGAAATCTAGTTTGCAAAATGGATTAATTTAAACAATTTTAAATAAATAATTTACAATATATCATCCATACAAGATTTTCCACTTCTAAAAATGTTAAACTAGTTATTATAAACCTACTTAATTAACAAAAACCATAACTTAATTTTATAAAGCCTATCTTGAATTTTAAAACTTGTAGATAGAAATTATTTATTAAATCTAATTATGCTTAAATGAAATATCTAATAACAATAAATCAAAAGAAGAAGATTTATACCTCCACAACATGAAATCCAAACATGAAAATAAGCCTCCAAAATGAATGCTTTCAATCTCCAAAATCCATGTAAAGATGAGCAAAGAATAGAGGGTTGGAATTAATTAGGATTTTGTGGGTTTTTTATTGAATTTTTGATGATTTTTAATAGCAAAATTATGGGGGGGAAATTTTGGGGCTGCCCATGGTGATGAGGCCGGCCATGAGGTGAGGAAAAGAGAGGAGAGTGAGAAAAAGTGAAGAAAAGTGTAGAAGGTTTCACAAAAATATCACACAATTAAGTCTTTTCATGAATTTATTTAAAAATTCTTTATTTTCTTCACTCCATTTGACCTAGAATGGTCTAGAACCATTGTAAAATTTTGAAAATAATTTTTTCATGAAACACAATTGATTCTAATATGTAATGGTTCACTTTTGCTAATTAAACCCTTTCAAATTTGTAATTTACACTAATTTAGTGTAAAAATAAAGCTTATGTTAATATTTAAAATAATTAATTTAAGAAAAATATTTAATTAAACTAAAAATTTATAAGTGGCTAAATAAACACCATTTACTAGTAATAACATAATTAAAATAGGTATTTTTAAATTTATAGTGAAAAATAATTACGGTTTAGTTTTATGAAAACTACGTTTTACTTTACCGAAAATTATAAAATTCACTTAAACGATTTTATTTATTTAATTAATTATTTAATTATTTTTAAAATGTTACAAACTTCCCCCCTTTAAAAAATTCGGTTCCCGAATTTAAATTAAAACTCCCCCCAATTACTTAAACATTCAGCCAAAAATCTCAAATCGTCGGGGCTCCGAAATCATCAATACATAACTAAAATCAACTCCGTCAAGCATAACACAATCATCGGAGTTATGGAGAAAATAAAATACCAAAACCCAATACGAAAACCAACATAATATATATCAAAACTACAACTTATATATTGTGCGCATCATAGTAAAATCGTCCAAATATTTGGATAAAGAAACATGCAAGAACTCCTTTTGAAAATCGCCGTGTGATGCACGTGCCACGGCATAAATAGCGGACGTTTATTTTTAAAAAAATAGCTATATATATATATATATCTTTTATTTAACATACATGTCCCGCCTGGTTACCAAATCAATAGTAATGATTATAAAAACATACTGATCAAACTGAAATCAATCCCAATCACATCATAAAAATATCATGTGTGTCCGGTGCGCACTGAAATTGAAACCAAATACAGATGCCACGAATTCACACAAAAACAAAACTGAGTGCAACAGGTGTGCACCAAAAACATCTTTCAAGTGCAACGGGCGTGCACGACTCTAATATCAGGTGCATCTAATCTGCACAAAACCACGATTTAGTGCATCTGGTGTGCACAAATCGTATCAGGTGCACCGAATGTGCGCAAGAATCTCAATCAGGTGCACATGGTGCACGAAAACATACACCGAATATCAAAATCGAAATCATAGTACGAAAATGCATGAAAACTAGGTCGAAGTATATATCAAAATCATGTGTAACCATATGCACGAAATCAAATCAAAATCTTAAAATGTATAAAAACCAAATCAAGTGCACTGGGTATGTACTAAACAACATCAATACCACTGATATATGAAACACAAATAGAATGTAATGAAGGTACACATAAGAAATACTAATCGTAGAACAAAGTCCACAAAATACCAAAATCCAATCAACGAAAATATGAAATTCAAATCACCAAATCACAATCGTCAATGTGCGTCTCTTTCCCCCTTTCCTCTGGTGTCGACTGCTTCGAACTTGTCTCTTCATAGGTGTGCTGACTGCGCTACCAATGGCAATACTCATATCTAAAGTCTCCCACGTAGTCGATCCCTTCACCTGATATCCGGACTACATTAAACTTTTCGATCGATCCATCAAAATCCCATAATTCCCCGAGAGCTCAACACTCAAGTACAGTTTAAAAATATCCGGTACATACCCCAGCATCGATGGTCCAGCCGTAGAAGGGCAAACTCAAGCCTCACTAATGGCACCGTGGAACTGCCGTAAGCCCTAAGGTTCAAGGGCGTTCTCGTGGTCATTATGTCGAGTTAGGGTTTCATTCTTCTAAAGGGTCCATAGAAATACCTGCATGTTCTTTCGAATACCTTAAACTTGGAAAAATGGGTTTCTGACAATCGTTCGAATCCTTTAAATTCGTCTGGACGGCATGTGAATACCCTTCTCCCACATGCTAAACAATGCTTCAATCCTCAAGAATAACCGATACCCTAATGGTTATCGCATTCGAGCCGCAGCTCCTTCTGCCCGTGCGCCCGTGGTAATAGAAACCACCCTCCGATATCGACGAAGATAGATCAAAGGAACGAATGAAATGTGGTGCAAACAAATGTACATCCTAAGGCTACTTAAGAAGAGTAGCGTATCGTAAGTATGCCGCGGATCATACCCACGGTACGTCACTCTACCTAAGTCGCCTATTCCATCAACCAAGGGTCACCCTAGACATACACAAGGTTAAACCTAGCGCTCAGATACCAACTTTGTCACGACCCGAAAGTACGGAACGTGACCGGCACTTAGATTACGAAGCGTTTAGAGGCACAACATAACCTAAGTAAGCCGAAGCCCAGAAATCTAAACCATAAAAGAAGAAGAAGTAAAGGAAAACATGTAGAAAACAAGATTAAAAGCATCATCCAATTTTCTCAAAAATTTCGGCAGAGTCTCCTTTGTAAAAACTGGCCCCAAACGGGTACAAACAAGAATAATATATATACAAACAATAAAAAGCATCCCCAAACGGGAGCTATCTCAACTCCAGCAGGCGGAAACAACCACAACAAGCACAAGAATATACAACGCCAAAGGGCGAGGCTCAAAACTCAAAAGAAAACAAATCCACCAAACCAGAATAATACATGCGCGACTCTAAGGTCAAAATAAACAACTGGTCCAATAAAGTTAACAAGTAATACAAGTTTGGTTGATGGAGTTTTCTAGATACAAATGAAATAATAAAAGTACAATGGCGGTCCAGATACAAGGGAACCAACCTACCGTGCAAATCACCCTGAATGAAAAGATGTGCCAGCAAGCTGCAAGGAAAACCTATACATCGAACCTGTAATAAAATTTGGCACAATGGGGGTGAGTTGCCAACTCGTGAGTAGAAGATATCTGCGAAAAGAAATCGAATGCACGACGCTATCCTAGGTCATAATAATATACTAATATACTACTATTGATCAAGTAAGACATGATAATAAGCTACGTGTAAGAGCAAAAGCTCCGTGCTCGTGTCAGTGCCTCATATAGAACTATGTTATATGAATGAGTATGCATGCATCATGAATGTGAAATAACCAATCCTGAAATCTAGATATATCTGTATAAGAAATCTTTAACTTTTATCATGGTAAAATGTGTATAGAAATCTGAAATATCAACGATGAAATCCATGGAAATCCGTGTCAAGCATCGACACAATGTTGGAGATAGTGCCCTCAGAGTCAATTATTGGATCACAGGCACGTGATTGCAATGATTGAGAGATGACCTATCCCGGTAGGACAGTCTTACTCGAGATGATAGTATGCTATCTGGTTTATCTTTATCATTGTGTACTGCTTTAGGTGACCTGACATGTCGCTATTACACGTTGATAGAGCCCCTAGGATTCTTGCTTGACCACCAGCAGTATGAGGGCGATCATATAAGTGGGAGCTGGGGTCTATAAGCACATCCTTAAAAGGTCCCTAGTCGTGGGAGTTTCGAGACAGGGCATCGATACTCCAGAGTAGACTAGTGTATACAGTCGAGACCCCGACGAGGGGCGGTGGCCGGTCTCACAAGCCATTGGTGTCAGTTGGTTCACCTAAGATGTATACAGGTGCTCATTGGGTTATGAGTATACCGGAAAGAACTCGCCGGGAACATGCTAGTTGGTCTTATACCTAACGTCAGATAGCAGTTCCCTGGTGACATGTGTACAGGTTAGTTCATCGACCTGGGGATCGTCATTTGTCTCGTGTGAGTTCCCACTGTACTTTGATTACTACCCTACCACGCTCAAAGGAGACGTGCAAACAGGTTTTAGTTGGGTACAGTCCCGAGCCACATGGAGGCAGTGAGCGGATCTTCAGGGGTTCGTCTCTCCCGGTAATGGGGGTGAGGTCGCGCTTTGTCTAGGAGAGCCATTACACAAAGCCCTCGGCCGAGGCAGGAGATTTACTGGTAGGTATTCCAGTAGTATCTCAGGGTGTTCTGGGCTACACTCCGACACGACTTGTACCGCTTTTGGGGGTCTGACTTTTACCAACCCCCTAGGCCCGCCATGCGATGCTCATAGACGAACGGACCGGACTGTACGGATATTGTCACTGACAGGCTCAGTAAGGTGTCAGGATGAGTTCGCTCATCGACGTCCCTTTTGGTCAATAGCTGGTGGCCCGTCACGTATTGGCTTATATCTCTGACGTGCTAGTGGTTAAATCCACAACCAAGGTGTTGACGAGTCTTTAGAGTTCCCCAAATTCAGTTGCTCAAGTTTTCGGGCGAAACGCTGTAGAGGCCGTATGGAGATATGGCAGGGTTCGATCAGATACGTGCGGTATTGCACAGATCAGGATCGGACGGTCAGTACTAGAGGCCGTATGGTTATATGGCAGAGTTCGATCAGATACGTGCGGTATTGCACGGATCAGGATCGGACGGATATTACTAGCCGATAATGGTTTAAGCCGGATCCTAGTATAGTACAGTGTAGATTTTGTCTCATTGCATTTGTATTCGGTCGGAATACAAATGCGGGTGTGTATACACAGTATAGGGGGTTTTCCTATAATTTATTACGGGACCAGTTTTCTGGAGTTGCCAGTTTGCTTTCCGTTTCGGCCATTTTCTTTTGTATCTTTCAATGGCCGAAGATTGGTGGAGGAGGGCTTATTTGCATTTGTGCAAATAAGCATTTGTGGAGGTTGTCTTTGCATACTTTTGTATCATGATGGTTTCATGATGGAGCTCCATGCCTTGAACTTTTTGCTTCATGATAGTTTTCATGATTGCTTGACTTTGGATATGATGATGGTAGTTTGAGTGTTGGAGTTTCTTTGTGATCATTTCTTTATATGATAACCTTTTCTCTCTCTTGTTTTTTTTGGCACACACACTCTCATTCTCTCCTATCAAGAGCCATGGCCGGCCAAGACTTTAGGGGGCTGTCCAAAATTTGTGAGGGTGGGATTTTTGTTCCTTTGGCTTTGTAAAATCCCACTAGTTCAATCTCCACAAGACCACTTCAATCCCTCCACCAAAAGGCAACTTCCATGAACCCCAAAATGAGACATGAGCACTACACATTCTACAGCAAACCTTGGGCACGTCGGCTCGCCAACTTCGTGCCCGAGTTGCCTCGGTATAAAGGCGGGAGCCCGTAAAAGAAGCAGGCGACGTGGTGCCCTTCCGGCGAGGAGGTAGAGACCGGACATTCCGCGGGAGATCGGGACGACGACGAGAAGACCGGAGGACACGGATCACTCGGTATATCTCTCTTCCCATCTTGTAGTTAGCTAGGACTTGTTTAATGGCCCGATCCGGGTTTTAGTGCGCGGTGGTGCCGGTTAAAGAAAAATTAAAGTTAACCATCGCTTCCGCATTTGGCCTCGGGATGGAGGCCGGGGCGCCGCCGTGCACTTACAGTGGTATCAGAGTCTCGCCATTAACATAGTCTAGCTTTGTTTAATGTGTTTTACATTTCCGATCGAACAATTTTCCAAAAACTGTATTTTTCTTCACATCAGTTTCTGTCGAAATTTTTTGAAGTCCAAAAATTTTTCAGGTTGTTTCAGAATAATGTGCAGGACATTCTAAGAGTTCTGTGAAAATTTGGGCTCGTGAACAGTCCTAACCACCACGGAACCGCGGCCAAACCCATGCTTGGGCCGCGGGTCCGCCGCGACTTGAACTGTTCAGTCCCCCAAAATTCTACAGAATGCTCCTGAGTGGAAAATAGGATTTCTGGAATGTTATTTTTTGGGCCCAGAATTTCTTGATGTGCTACAGTAGTACTTGGGGGCCCACTTGGTAAAATTTGATCGATCGGATATTTTAAACACATTATTTCACAGTATTTACATTATATCTGTGACCGTGAATGTCACTCGATCGGTAAATCCTGTCTAACTGCTATAGCCCTGTTAGACGGATTTGCGAACGTGACTTTCACGTTGATATTCTGTGATTGTTCTGTGATGTTGCGGATTGGTCGTGGGGGATAGCCTGGATGCAATGCTAGTACAGTTTTTGCTGTATTATGTACATTTGATTTTGCGGGGCGAGCGTCCGACATATGGACTGCCGTCACTGCCTGTTTGTATTATTATTATTTTGGGGCACGACCAGGTTGCGGTCGATGTACCCGTTGTATGTATATTTTACTTTCTGTACTAGGATTACCCCGTGGAGGGGTGCACGGATAGCCGGGTTCTAGAGGGCAACGGGCCTGCATCTCATGGCATTGAGACGGAGGGGGCTTCACTCTAGAATTGGCGGGCTATTCGCCGCACTCGTAGGGGGTACAGGTTGACCCAGGAGGGGTGCCCAAGTTACCGGATTCCGTGAAGTGCTGGGTGGTCCATTCACGTTGCTGAAGGGGGCTGCCTCGCTTCAGGTTTTGGCGGGTAACTTGCCGCGCCCGTAGGGGTCTAGAATTTCATTGCACAGGCTATCCACACGACCAGGGGAACGTCGGGTTTCAGTAGTGGCTCTGTGAAACCCGGGGATCCCAGATATCTGTATTGTTCTGTGATGCTGTACATTTCTGTGATGTTGCATTTTATCACGCCTTGAGCGAATATAATATATTGGTATATATATTAGTGGATGTTGTATATGTTTTGCATCCGCGCTAGTCCAGTCCCCGCTCTGTCGTTAGTTAGCTAACCTAACGGGTAATGACGGGACCCAGTGGCGAATGCGGATGACATATACGTACATCAGTATATTTTCGTTCTTTGTGGTGTGATCAATTGATGGGACTGCATTGATTCGGATCAATGCAAGTTAAAAACAAACCTAATCTGATGTTGTTGGAACACTTTTCAAAAAGTTGTTATTGCAAGGACGTTCACTTTTGTTTTGCATCGTGGTATTCAGTTGGAATATCCTGCTCCTCAGTCGACGAGGCAAGGGCCGAGATCCCTTCACCGGGAGTGACCCCTTGGACAAAAAGTTTGCGTCGGGGCAATAACTTCACTATAGCCGATTACTTTTGCTTTGCACCGTGGTATTCAGTTGGAATATCCTGCACCTCATTCTACGGGGAAAGAGCCGAGATCCCTTCACCGGGAGTGACCTCTTTAGCAAAGGTTTTCGTTACTATATTTTCTAAAAGCTATCCGTTCCTTCAACGATATCAAGTTCACTACGTTAAAGGTTTTCGCCAGAAACCATTCGTAGCCCTCCGTCGTTTCATATGGGTGGTCAATAGTATTCAAGCTGTGTATGTTGGCCAAAGTCAAGGCACCGTGATTGGTAGCTATTGGGTATTCATATGCAGCATAGATAGATTTGTTGGTTTGGGGCAGTCGTACTACTATTTTGGCCAAAGTCAAGGGTATGTACGGGTGTGCTCAAATTAACCTGGCGAATGACTGGTAGAACTTGACATGTGACTTATGATATGTTGGCCAAAGTCAAGGTCATAAGAGCATGGGGCAAAAATCACATCGGGAGTTTCAAAAGAACTGAAACTTGCCAGATACGTGCATACCTTCTGGAGTGTGATAGCGTGAGAGGATTCCGTCACGTTATCATGCGATGATAGTTGGATCCCGATTCCCACTGATGAGTTGGTTTACTCCTCGGGTGATCCCGACTAATTCTTCTTTTGGGTTTGGAGAAGAATTTGACGGTACAGTGGGAGGTTTCCAGATTAGATAAATTGGTAACCATTCTGATCTAGGATAGAGTGCACGCTGAGTGTTTCTTTTCTCTCTCTCTTTGGCAGCGACCATTGACCCGACCCTAAGACTATGACTCAGTGACCAAGTTGACCGAACCTTCTTAAACACTGGCTTTTGGATTGTCAGAGTTCCAAACCTCATTGCCACTCCTACTTTTACCCTTTTCTCCAGGACACCCCGTATTACTACGAACGTCCACTTCCAGTGGATAAAACCATCGTATGGTTATATACGAACTCGAAGGAATTTATTCGAGGATGGTTTCCGGTTCTGGAGAAAACGGATAGGATTATTCAGTTGTCTTTTCCTTTTACCTTCTCTCAGGTTGCGAGTACTCCTTGGTTTAGAAGATAGTACACCTATTATGCAAATTGGACAGTCTTCTTCCAAACCATAGGCAGGTGCCGACCGGTAGGGAATGAAGAAACCCAATTAGCCTATACGGTGTACAGAAGGTATTAAGTTAAGACAAAGCAAGGGATTAGTAAGAGGGCAAAGTAAATTGCGACTGCTATTCACGACCAAACCAAATATTCTTTCGCCAATCCTAAATCACCTTTGTATTTCTCCAGGACACTCCGTATCACTACGAAGATCCACAGTTTATTGGATACTCCATCGTATGGTTATATACGAACTCGAAAGGAACTTGTTCCAGTTCGGGGATGGATTCTGGTTCAGGAGAAATAGGAATAAGGTTTATTCGGTTGTCTTTTATCTTCACCTTCTCTCGCATTGCGAGTGCTCTTAGGATTAGGATAGTACACCCATTATGCTTATTGGATAGTCTTCTTCCAAACCATAGGCTGGTGCCGAACGGTAGGGAAGGAAGAAAACCACTTGGCCTAAAGGGGTGTACAGAAGGTAATGACTAAAGACATATGAAGGGATTTGGAGAGGTGGCAAAGAATTACACGGTTATAGTCGTGAATCTGGATAATGGAAGAGGCATTACTAGGAATACCAGGATACCCATACGAAACATTTCAATATTTCAGTTTCACTGTGTACTGTTAAAGGAAAACTGATTTCCCGATTAGATACTTACTCCAGGGTATGTATTTACCAGGTATGATTCTCTCATCTGTATGGTTTTACAGATGATGAGTGGGAGTAAATTATTGGGAATTAGGTGATTATCCTCGTTATATCGGGATTCATTGTAATCGGTGATATTTGAGGAAGTCACCTGGGTTGTTTGCCGGTCGGCAAATATTTGGTTTTGAATATCCGCTGTTATGCACCAATTTCAAATTGATATATCTGTACGTCTATTTTCATAGAGTGAGATATACCTCTTTGAAATTATGTCTGTGACATTTACCTATATCAGTGGATGGTTAGGTAAGGAGCATTAAACAGCGGTGTAATTCTTCTTAACCAAAAGTACAGTTTTCAATCTACGACACACAGGGAATGAGTTATCAGACTCAAGGGACTTATACAGAGTATTGTATGTTGTCCAGGGTCCATCAGGACAGAGGGGTTGGTCCTCGTACTATATTCGGTTTACTTATGACATCTCTAGTTTTTAGACAGGTGTTTCGTGGAAACACAGGGTCCGAATTTGGAGAAGTTATAGGTATTTGAATAGAGTAGAGAACCAGGTGTAGCAAGTATCGGGATTCTTCAAAGTGATCGAAGATGTAGATACTTGTATATGGTATTCAGTTAATAGTAATGATAAAGAGAACTTGCTTCTCTTTCAGGTTACTCATAATTGGAAGCATTCCTAAGTTGAGTAACGCTGGTCGGCCTCCTTCCATTTAGTTGACATGCACTGGAGACAGCTGCATGATTTGAATCTGGTTCAATTAAATCAGTGTCTCTGGTTCTACATTGGATATAGAACAGTTCATATCTTAACGTTGTTAAGATACGGGGAGTTGTCCGGCTTATGATTAAAACCAGACTCTGGATAACTCAAGGCACGTTTCTGTAATGGCTGTTTGTGGGTTAACCCAGGCTATGACGAGGGTTGACTTTCTACCATCTGGAAGATCAATAGTGATATTGTTCTAGACTCGCCACAGTTTTAAATAAAAATGGATTTTTTCAGAAAACAGTAGTGGGAGTATGGTAGAACTGGAAGTGATTCCAGAATCACAAACGATTACTGAAGATTTGATAAGGAACCTAAAGATTCAATTTGGATTGACATTCTATTGGCCACTCCGCAGATAAAGTGGGTAACCTCAGGCACCCGAGAGGTACTTCGGTATGCTCAAGGACGGTGACAGGGAGGTTCTTGTTTACCCACACTTGCCATTGCTGTTGTTCCAGACTGTGAGACCCGGCAGGAGGATGAGTATAGCGTCGTTCTAAACTGGCTTTAGAAGTGAACGTCTATATGACTCTGCCAGAGGGTTGTCGTAGTCAGTGGGAGCAGCGGAAGCATTGGTGGACAGGTAGCTTATATCTATTTATAGACTAAAGCAAATATAGCGGAGATGGATCATCAATTTCTGATGTGACAGTCATAGGCTTGACTTCATCAGAATAGGGGATGGATCTGTTGAGAAGGTAGTAGGGTGTGTTGTCATGGTATTTGGATGACATACACAGAGTAGGAAGTGATATTCCTATACTACGATCGGTTATACTTTGGTCGTCACACAGTGGTTTCTCCACACAGGACTTGGACATTATATCAGACATACTGGTTACTAGATTTATGGTTTTAGATCTAGATTTGGGTGGTTTCCCAATCAGGGTACTTAGACAGCATTCTAAGAGTATTTAGAATGGACGACTCCTGGCACGGTAGTGTACCTGCAGGTGATAGAGTCACCCTCTCTAAAGGTGTCTTACAGACTAAAGGGGAGAGGGATGTACATGATTGGCAGATCACTTGCTCAGGCAATTGAGTCAATCATGAGATGTCAAGTACCACACCAGATGTTGTTCTTGCACTAGATGCAATAAGTTGACATTGATCCAATCCTGGAGAAACAGTCGGAAGCAGTTTTAGAACATAAGTGGATGTTCTAGGGATATGATAACGACAGCCTCTTTCGGGAGACAGTTATCATTCCAGGCTTCCAAGGTGACCTGGACGACAAAGAGATTGTCAGAGTTATAGTTTTTCCTTCTGACGAGGGACAGTATTTTGGACAGGTGGTCCAAGGCAATACTGAGGGAGGCATGGCACAGGATACTGCTTAAGTTCAGTTGACGATACAGTCTAAGAAGTTTGGATTTGGAGTTCATTTATGAGCTAGGTCCCATCAGACATCCAAACACATTCTAAGACAGGTATTGCTCATTTCGGAAGATGGCTTTCTCCGCGAATTTGAGATATAGAGAGACATAGAAAGAAACATCAAAGCGGATCCACTCACTGAGGCTATTCCTCGAACACAATAGTTTCGCAAACGAGCTTTGTGAGACTGACTAGTAGAGGAGTTGGGTGTTCGGTATCACACGGGCAGTGAGTATGCGACATCGCAATAATTAGCCTTGAGTGCAAGTGGGAGATTGTTGGAGATAGTGCCCTCAGAGTCAATTATTGAATCACAGGCACGTGATTGCAATGATTGAGAGAGGACCTATCCCGGTAGGACAGTCTTACTCGAGATGATAGTATGCAATCTGGTTTATCTTTATCATTGTGTACTGCTTTAGGTGACCTGACATGTCGCTATTACACGTTGATAGAGCCCCTAGGATTCTTGCTAGACCACCAGCAGTATGAGGGCGATCATATAAGTGGGAGCTGGGGTCTATAAGCACATCCTTAAAAGGTCCCTAATCGTGGGAGTTTCGAGACAGGGCATCGATACTCCAGAGTAGACTAGTGTATACAGTCGAGACCCCGACGAGGGGCGGTGGCCGGTCTCACAAGACATTGGTGTCAATTGGTTCACCTAAGATGTATGCAGGTGCTCATTGGGTTATGAGTACACCGGACAGGACTCACCGGGAACATGCTAGTTGGTCTTATACCTGACGTCAGATAGCAGTTCCCTGGTGACATGTGTACAGGTTAGTTCATCGACCTGGGGATCGTCATTTGTCTCGTGTGAGTTCCCACTGTACTTTGATTACTACCCTACCACGCTCAAAGGAGACGTGCAAACAGGTTTTAGTTGGGTACAGTCCCGAGCCACATGGAGGCAGTGAGTGGATCTTCAGGGGTTCGTCTCTCCCGGTATTGGGGGTGAGGTCGCGCTGTGTCTAGGGGAGCCATTACACAAAGCTCTCGGCCGAGGCAGGAGATTTACTGGTAGGTATTCCAGTAGTATCTCAGGGTGTTCTGGGCTATACTCCGACACGACTTGTACCGCTTTTGGGGGTCTGACTTTTACCAACCCCTTAGGCCCGCCATGCGATGCTCATAGACGAACGGACCGGACTGTACGGATATTGTCACTGACAGGCTCAGTAGGGTGTCAGGATGAGTTCGCTCATCGACGTCCCTTTTGGTCAATAGCTGGTGGCCCGTCACGTATTGGCTTATACCTCTGACGTGCTAGTGGTTAAATCCACAACCAAGGTGTTGACGAGTCTTTAGAGTCCCCCACATTCAGTTGCTCAAGTTTTCGGGCAAAACGCTGTAGAGGCCATATGGAGATATGGCAGGGTTCGATCAGATACGTGCTGTATTGCACGGATCGGGATCGGACGGTCAGTACTAGAGGCCGTATGGTTATATGGCAGAGTTTGATCAGATACGTGCAGTATTGCACGGATCAAGATCGGACGGATATTACTAGTCGGCTTTGGTTTAAGCCGGATCCTAGTACAGTACAGTGTAGATTTTGTCTCATTGCATTTGTATTCGGTCGGAATACAAATGCGGGTGTGTATACACAGTATCGGGGTTTTTCCTGTAATTTATTACGGGACCAGTTTTCTGGAGTTGCCAGTTTGCTTTCCGTTTCGGCCATTTTCTTTTGTATCTTTCAATGGCCGAAGATTGGTGGAGGAGGGCTTATTTGAATTTGTGCAAATAAGCATTTGTGGAGGTTGTCTTTGCATACTTTTGTATCATGATGGAGCTCCATGCCTTGACCTTTTTGCTTCATGATAGTTTTCATGATTGCTTGACTTTGGATATAATGATGGTAGTTTGAGTGTTGGAGTTTCTTTGTGATCATTTCTTCATATGATAACCTTTTCTCTCTCTTGTTTTTTTTGGCACACACACTCTCATTCTCTCCTCTCAAGAGCCATGGCCGGCCAAGACTTTAGGGGGCTGTCCAAAATTTGTGAGGGTGGGATTTTTGTTCCTTTGGCTTTGTAAAATCCCACTAGTTCAATCTCCACAAGACCACTTCAATCCCTCCACCAAAAGGCAACCTCCATGAACCCCAAAATGAGACATGAGCACTACACATTCTACAACAAACCTTGGGCACGTCGGCTCGCCAACTTCGTGCCCGAGTTGCCTCGGTATAGAGGCGGGAGCACGTAAAAGAAGCAGGCGACGTGGTGCCCTTCCGGCGAGGAGGTGGAGACCGGACATTCCGCGGGAGATCGGGACGACGACGAGAAGACCGGAGGACACGGATCACTCGGTATATCTCTCTTCCCATCTTGTAGTTAGCTAAGACTAGTTTAATGGCCCGATCCGGGTTTTAGTGCGCGGTGGTGCCGGTTCAAGAAAAATTAATGTTAACCATCGCTTCCGCATTTGGCCTCGGGATGGAGGCCGGGGCGCCGCCGTGCACTTACACACAAAACATGTAAATCTTAAGTCTCAATACCTCATAATCTCAATGTCTCATAGTCTCAATATCTCGGGCTTCGTCAGTCCGGATCGGCCCATATCATCAAATCTCACGACAACGGTCGGTATCGTCCGGATATCCGCCGCGCCAGACATCACCGGTAGGTAGTCCTCCCCTGCCAGGCTCATCATCTACAACTCGATTTTCTTGCCCCGGGGTACCATACCGGGCCCACCATGTACCCGAGATGGTTCATCCACTCCTCGAAATCCAACATAAAACATGAAATCTCATGGTGGACGACACATACATCACGAGAAAACCGCATCTTATGTTTTAAAAAGAGTGGAGGAGAGAGAGAGAAGTTTTTATATATTCTTGCGGTTTTCCGCAAAAATCCAGAAATCTCATAGAAATCCAAAATCCCAAAATCATGTGTAAATATATGATAAGTGTCGGCATATGCCCCATAATACTGCATAATAACATGAAAATGCGAATGCATGAAATGTCTAAGTAATAAATACCATGTCTATATTAAAACCAGAGAGTAATTACAATGTTATATCGATCTAGCTGTTAGCTGATTGAATCAATAAAAGATAATATGATCTAAAGTGTACGTGACATAGCAATTACCGGTGATGATGTGTGTGAGCCGGCAAATAAATGTGCGTGGAATATGCGCATCATCGGTAATGGTGCCGGTGTCCTAACAGGCAAAGTTTTATTCTGATTATAGGAACATATAAATGAACCTGCACCATTATGATTACGGTATGAATGTAAAGACGGATGTGTAATAATCACTCATCTGTGATATACAAGTACAACTACCACTATATGACTCGAACCTAAACTAGTGTCCATCTAACCTCCTAAGGAACTAAACCTAAGAAACTAGTCGATAAGAAATAGGAGTACACCTAAAGTCTGATTCCATATCTCTAATAGTCGGCGATCCAGCCTCAATAGCGTCGCGTACGTAGTACGACTTCCTCGGAACAAGAGTGCGGATCAATCATCACATCTATGCCTCGTATGGTAAAATCCATCGTACGGCATCCCAATATCGGGGTACGGGTCAAGTATCACCTACGTGTCTCATCATTCGTATAATATCATCATCAACTCATGTCAAGATCAAGGTGCTATACTGTAATCGCATAAATCAATCATATATCATTGCAAGCATAAATATACATCATTAATTTATCCTCATAAATATCATGTATATGCATCATATTGTGATTAAGTCACACTTAAATCATATCGTAATCATGTCACCCCTATATGATATCGTAATCAAGTTACACATATATCATATCGAAATCAAGTCACACCCATATGATGTCGTACTCAAGTCACACACATATCATATCAAAATTTCAGGCACAGGTTACGATCCGGGTTCTATTTTAGAGTCCTATGTACTTCAATATCATCATCACCCTTTATTATTGTTCATGTATACAAATCCATTATATCATTTCCTAATGACCCGCTAACATCAAAACACGACTGTATAACCAAGAATCACGGCATAAGCCCAGTTATATTGTTTCATCCCCGTGTATCATGTCACATCCTTGTATCACATGTACGTATTGTGTATGTATATATATAACTATACCTAGTCATATATATATATATATATATACATACATGTATACACCACGTCGAGTCTCAATGTGTGCGTGTGTGTATCTACCAGAAACCTACGAATCTCCTCAAAGATATTCATTCTCGGGTAAGGTCTTTATAAATCAATCTAGTCCAACCTAAGGTCACTACTAGGGTCCTACTCACCGAAATTCTAAGGTCACGTCTGGCTTCCTAATGACAATAGGTACTATCCCTATTCTACGTTTGTGGGGGTGCTAAACGCCATCCACCCGACTTCCCCCCGTAGATATACATCTACTCACTTGGTCCTTATCTGCCGAAGACGGTGTTGCCATCCTCTTCTTCATCGCGCGCAGTCCACGTGAGTGGTACCTATACGCAAACACATATAATATCATAAACTGAATCACGGACAATATCAAAACGACGCACGAAACGCGCATAGGTTAAAACCTATGTCCCGCTCATGCAAAAGAACCAAATATCGTTCGATATCGGCGTACAAACGCCGATTGATCGAGATAAACATCAACAAACAACTCATAGTTTTAAAAGTCGTTAGTTATAATACAAAACATGATTTAATCTATCAAAACCCTAAAAATCAATCAAATCGTCCGATTTCGAAAAACCCGAAAACGCCAAATTACCGTTTTACTTCAAAACTTGACATTTAAATGAAACTAATGGTCATAAAACTCATTAAATAGCATAACTAGATTATACAACCCATTACTATATTTTTAACTCCCCAATTGTATTAATTGGAAAAATTCTAGTTTGCAAATAAACCAATTTTAACACCTTGCAAGCAACATGTCACAATATCATATCTAAACTGGATTTTGCATGAATTAATGCATTAAAGCACAATTCATGATGATAATGATATAATGAAACCTTAAATTATATTTTAAATTTCATTTATTTAAGAATTTCTAAAATCTAGTTAGCAAAAATAGCATTTTTATTAGTAATTTTTTTAATTATCAATAGAACTAGTAACCAAATTAAGTTTTCCATTCCACTAACAAGTTAATATCCTCATTAAAACCACAATCTAGTGTTACAAACATTAATTGGAATTTTATCTCACCAATATATAAAATATATAGAAATCTAGATTGCAAAATGGATTAATTTAAACAATTTACAATATATCATCCATACAAGATTTTCCACTTCTAAAAATGTTAAACCAGTTATTATAACCCTACTTAATTAATAAAAAGCATAACTTAATTTTATAAACCCTAACTTTAATTTTAAAACTTGAAGATAGAAATTATTTATTAAATCTAATTATGCTTAAATGAAACATCTAATAACAATAAATCAAAAGAAGAAGATTTATAGCTCCACAACATGAAATCCAAACATGAAAATAAGCCTCCAAAATGAATGCTTTCCATCTCCAAAATCCATGTAAAGATGAGCAAAGAATAGAGGATAGGAATTAATTAGGATTTTGTGGGTTTTTTATTGAATTTTTGATGAATTTTGATGATTTTTAATACAAAATTGATGGGGGGGAAATTATGGGGCTGTCCATGGTGGTGAGGCCGGCCATGAGGTGAGGAAAAGAGAGGAGAGTGAGAAAAGGTGAAGAAAAGTGTAGAAGGTTTCACAAAAATATCACACAATTAAGTCTTTTCATGAATTTATTTAAAAATTCTTTATTTTCTTCACTCCATTTGACCTAGAATGGTCTAGAACCATTGTAAAATTTTGAAAATAAATTTTGCATGAAACACACTTGATTCTAATATGTAATGGTTCACTTTTGTTAATTAAACCCATTCAAATTTGTAATTTACACTAATTTAGTGTAAAAATAAAGCTTATGTTAATATTTAAAATAATTAATTTAAGAAAAATATTTAATTAAACTAAAAATTTATAAGTGGCTAAATAAACACCATTTACTAGTAATAACATAATTAAAATAGGTATTTTTAAATTTATATTGAAAAATAATTACGGTTTAGTTTTATAAAAACTATGTTTTACTTTACCGAAAATTATAAAATTCATTTAAACGATTTTATTTATTTAATTATTTATTTAATTAATTATTTAATTATTTTTAAAATGTTACACATTCGTAGCCCTCTACCATTTCATATGAATATTCAACAGTATTCAAGCTATGTTTGTTGGCCTTAGTCAAGGCATAGTGATTGGTAGCTGCTGGGTATTCATATGTTGCGTAGATAGATGCGTTGGTTTGGGACAGTCGTATTACTTTATTGGGCATAGTCAACAGTATATATGGGTGGGTTCAAATTAAACTGGACAATAACGGGTAGAACTTGACATGTGGCTTATGATTTGTTGGTTTTAGTCAAGGTCAGAAGAGCATTGGGCAAAAATCCACATCGGGAGTTTCTAAGAAAATTGAAATTTGCTAGTGCTGCATACCATTTGGAGTTTGATAATGTTGGTAGGATTCCTTCAGCATTATCACACAATGATATTTGGATCCCGATCCTACTGTGAGTATCCGCTACGCCTCGGAAGATTTTTCACTTATAGATCAATGCTATAAACCAAGTAGGTGTCTACAACATTATTAGCGGGGCTACGCCTTCAGGGAAAAGAGGTTATTTAATTAAGGAACTTCACGAAAGCGTCGTATAACCTCCCTCGAAGTACCGACACTAGCCTGGCTGAACGATTAAGCAAGTATTGTACGGTGAGATTAATCCTGACTAATTCTTCTTTTATGGTTTGAGGAAGGATTCGAGAAACAATGGGAGCTATCTTGTTTAGATAAACTAAAAACCAATCTAAACTTTCAAGAGTATCATGCTAAGTGTTTTCTTCTCTCTCTCTTAATTGCAGCGACCCAGTGACCAGACATAGGTTACATCTAGATAATAAAATGACTAAATCTGACTGTAATGACTGGCAAAGGTCTGTCCAGATTCCATTATCCATGACAAACTAGGACACCTCTTAACTAATCAAACCCCTGCCGTCTCAGGACCAGTTTCCATCGTCACGGATACTGATATCCGTAAGACAGCGGAAAAAAAACTGTGCGAATGCCAAATTCCTCGTGTTGGCCTCAGTTGATGGTACATACCAGAGGCAGCACGAGAAGATGGACTTAGTTTCTGTCTTCCTCTATAACAAAGATTTATATGGAGAGCAATCTCGTATCACAAGATATGAGACCTCGAACGAATTGCTTCAAGCAAGGTTGGCTATCGGGTTATCTGTAGAGGACAACGTCCTTACAGAGACTAGCTATTTTGATGAGCACACGGACCTGAAGACCACGTTGAAGAATGGGTCAAATACTGACTTGATTCTACAGTCTCTGCCCTCTACTAACACCCTGAAGGAAACCAGGGAAGTAGAAGGAAAGGGAAGGGAAAAAGTTTCGGGACTAGATGTGGTGAAGGAGGGACGTTCCTATTGTTACGGGAAAGGACATTGGCAGAGGGATTGCAGGGCTAGCAAAGCCAGTAGACAGAATTCGAAGCATATTATGGCTTCGGCTTCGGGTGTGTTTGAAATAGAAAACTGTATATCAATTAACTCTTCTTCCTGGGTACTAGATATCGGATCAGGATCTCATGTCTGTAATTTATTACAGGCTTTGAGAAACCGTAGAGTTATCAGGGTAGGTGATATGACTCTCAAAGTTGCGAATGGAATGAGCATAAACGCTGAATCCGTAGGGGAATATCACGTAGGATTGACAAGTGGGCAGATATTGATTCTACGTAACTGTTTATATGTACCTAGTCTAGCATGTAATATCATATCTGTATCCTTACTCTCTAAAGAAGGATATGATTTTATATTTGCAAGCGATGTGGTCCACATCCACCTAAATCAAGTTCTGATTGAGTCAGGTACATTAGATAACAGTATATACGTATTAAATCAAGCTCAGGTTTTCAGTGTCCAGAACACACTTAAAAGAATGTCTTCGGAATTAAATCAGGCTTTCTTATGGCATTGTAGACTGGGTTACATCAATGAAACACGGTTGACGAACTTGCATAAAGAAGGATATTTTGATCCGTTCGAATATCGATCTTATGCTACTTGTGAATCTTGTCTCATGGGAAACATGACAAAGACTCCGTTCACTGGACACGGAGTAAGAGCAAGCGAGCTCTTGGGACTTGTACACAGCGATGTGTATGGTCCAATGTCTACACATACACGAAGTGGTTATTCATACTTCATTACCTTTACGGATGATTTCTCAAGGTATGGACATGTATCCTTGATGAAGCATAAATCCGAGGCCTTTGAGAATTCCCGGGAATACAAGAATGAAGTGGAAAAATAAACAGGCAAAAGTATCAAGACACTAAGATCTGATCGAGGTGGTGAATACTTGATTGCCGAGTTCCTGGGCTACTTAAAAGAGAATGGAATTCTCTCTCACCTTACTCCTGTTAGTTATATATATTCCCTAGAGGCCATTACTGTACATGCGATGTATATTGTAGTGGATGCTTGGACATATATAGGAAGGACTTTCTTGCTCAACATGATAGTATGCTATCTGGTTGCACTTTATCTTAACATGTAAACAAATACTGTTTTTTGATCATATGTCGATAAATCCCTTAGGATGATTACTTGACTACCGGGATTATGATGCAGATCATACTAGTGGGGACGGGGTAGTAAATAAGTACATCCTACAAATGTTCCTAGTCGTGGGAGTATCGAGACAGGCCATCGGTACTCCAGATTAGACTAGCGTATGCGCTTCTTGACCCATATGATGGGCGATGGATGATCCCATATCCATTGGTGTTTGACATCTGAGAAGGTATACGGGTGCTCAGTGGAGACTGGGTATACTGGACGGACTCGCCGAGAACTCGTAGATGGTATTATACCTATCGTCGGATAGCAGTTCTTTGGTGAGACTGGTATAGGTTAGTCTGTAGACCCGAGATCGTCATAAAGTCTTGTGTGATTCCCATTGTGCTTGATTTCCACCATACCATGGTCAAGAGATCGTGCAAAACGGTAGTTTTTGGATACAGTCCCGAATCACATGGAGGCAATGAGCGATAGGAGGGGTTTCGTCTCTCTCGGTATTAGGGGTTGATGTTGTGCTGTGTTCGATTGGCTATAACTGGAAATCCCTGGCCAGGGTTGCTGAGATTTACTGGTAAGAGTTATCAGTAGTATCTCGAACTGTTATGGACCTCATATTGACTCGACTTATCGGTTACTGGGGTCTGATGTTTACCACCCCTAGACTGTGATATGCAACATTTCAGACGAAAAGACCGGACTGTACGGTAGTGTTACTGATTGGATTTGCAGGAGTTATAGCAGGCTTGCTTGTTGATCTTCTGATCGCTCAATATCCGGGTGGCCGTTACGTTTAGCAGACCGCTTGCGGCTTGTGGGTGTTTGATATGATCATCACCTACTGCCGGCGTATTGACGAGTCTTTAGAGTCCTACATAGAGGTTTCCTGGATCATGCGAAACGGAGTAGGAGCGCATATGTGATATGTGCGGGACCGAGATTAATGAGAGTATGTGATACCGCATTCTAATCTCGCGATTTGTGATATCGGTTATATGTATTATAGACGGATTATTAAATCAAGAGTTGATTTAATAATTTAATGTATAATTATATATTTAATATATTATATAACAATAACTAATATTTAGCTCACTAATGATTTCCTTTCATACTTGATGTGCATATTGTATATATATGTGATATGTATATTTGTGTACATGTATTGTGTCATGTTTGATGATACATACAAGATGGGTGTATGAGACTTGTTAGGTTGCGGCGGCGCCCCAGCCGTCTTTTCAAGGTCAAATGCGGAACAAAAACTTTTTACGAACTGGCGCTAACCGCATCCTAATCCTGGATCGTTCCATTAACCGTAAACTAGATAGCTGAAAACTGGTTTAGAGATTATACCGATCGATCCGTGTCCTTCGGTTTTTAACCTCTGCCCCTAGCATGTTGCGGATGTGCCGGCGAAGCTCGCTCTCCGTTCTCGCTCGATCTACGATCTCCTCCTCGCCGAAAACTGTGCCACATCAACGAATCTTTATACGGGCTCCCGTATCTGAACCGAGGCAACTCGGACATGAAGTTTGCTGGCCGACGTGTCCAAGATTGCTGTAGAATAAATGTAGAACACTTTGTCTCATGTCATCCAAGTCTATGGATGAGGGTTGATCGAAGTTGCCAAATGGAGTGGATATGGAAATGAGCTTTGGAGATGAGCTTTGTTTTTTCTTTGCAAATGAGAAATGAATCAAATTCCTTTACAACAACATGGGGGCTGCCTTAAGAGGGCTCGGCCACACCAAGAGGAATGGGGGGTGAGCACAAGGCAAGAGAGAATGGGGTGATCATATGCAAAAAGGCAACAAAAAACCACACCAAAACATCACTCTCAACACTCACAATCAACCATCAACTCTCACCACAAAAACCCCCCTCCATTATCAATTTCGAAATTGCAGAAAACCCCTTCCATGAAATTGTTACTGGAAAGTGCTGGAGCCCCTGGCGCCACATAAAACCCCATCCCTTTACAAATTTCACATTTGCACAGAACCCCCTTCACAAGCAAGAATTTCAGCCAAGAAGGAAATAAAGAAGAATGGCTAAAATGGAATGCAAACTGGCAACTTCAAAAAGCGATCCCGTAATAAATTACAGGATAACCCCGCAACTGTATATACATACCCGCATTTGTATTTCGACCGAATAGAAATGCAAAGAGACAAAATCAACACAGTATAATACTAGGATCCGGCTTAAACCAAATCCCGCTAGTATTAACCATCCGAACCATGACACGTGCACAAGTGCAGGCGTATGTTCGAACCCTGCCACAAAACCATACGGCCTCTACAACGTTTCGTCCGAACTGGGAAACTTTCGGTGGGGGACTCTAAAGACTCGTCAATACTCTGGCTGTGGGTTTAACCACAGGCCGTCAGTGGTACTTGCTGTACGTAACGGCTGCCCATGTACTGAGTGAAAGGGAGCCCGATAAGTGAACTCATCCTGGAACCCTACTGAGCCTATGTGTGAAAATATCCGTACAGTCCGGTCCGTTCGTCTATGAGTATCGCAAATCGGGCCTAGGGAGCTGGTAAACGTCAGACCCCCAAAAGCGATATAAGTCATGTCGGAGTGTAACCCATAACACCTGAGATACTACTGGAATACCTACCAGTAAATCTTGCTTACCATGACCATGGATTTTGTGTAATGGCTCTCCTAGACATAGCACGATCTCACTCCCAACGTAGGGAGAGACGAATCCCTTGCCGATCCGCTCACTGCCTCCATGTGGCTCGGGACTGTACCCAATTAGAACCTGTTTGCACGTCTCCTTTGAGCCGTGGTAGGGTAATAATCAAAGCACAGTGGGAACTCACACGAGACAAATGATGATCTCAGGTCGATAGACTAACCTGTACACATGTCACCTGGGAATTGCTATCTGACAACAAGTTTTAATAACCAGCTAGCATGTCCCCGGCGAGTCCTGTCCGGTGTACTCATAACCTAATGAGCACCTGTATACATCTTAGGTGAACCAACTGACACCAATGGCATGTGAGACCGTCCATCGCCCCTTGTTAGGGTCTCGACTGTATACACTAGTCCACTCCGGAGTATCGATGCCCTATCTCAAAACTCCCGTGACTAGGGACTACATTTAAGGATGTGCTTATAGACTACCCAATTCTCATGTATATGATCGCCATCATACTGCTGGTAGTCAAGCAAGAATCCTATGGGCTCTATCAACGTGTAATAGTGATACATATCATGTCACCTAAAACAGTACACGATGATAAAGATAAACCAGATAGCATACTATCATCTCGAGTAAGACTGTCCTACCGGTATAGGTCCTCCCTCAATCATTGCAATCACGTGCCTGCGATCCAATAATTGACTTTGAAGGTACTATATCCTGTAGGGTTGCTAGGCACACTAACAAGGTTCTACAAGGTATCTACCATTCCAAAATCAAATTTTTATGTGCCGAACAACCCTAAGCAAGATCATATACTAGAGATTAGGCGAAACTAATAGCAAGTAAACAACTTTACTTCTAAGGGTTAGGGATTACAACCTTTGTAGATCCGGTCCTTCACTTCTAAAGCTCTGTGTTGATGTCCCTTCGCTGCGATCATCGAGATCCCGCACTCTTGTGACGGTTTCCTCGGAGAAATGAACGGGATAGCTCGTTGACTTCGAGGCCGAAAATGATCTACGTCGAGGAGACTCAAACTCAAGCTCCATCTTCACTAGGTCATGAACTTTGTGAAGAGAACATCCTAAACTAAATGGAAAGTAGTATAGGATGATGAAATAGGAAGTGGGTTCACTTTGGATTTGGATTTCTCACTCTATTTCTTCACTTGAAAATTTCTAGCAAACTTTTCTTCTTCTTGGAGAAGAAGAAGATGAAAGAAAATGAATAATGAATTGTATAAAAAGAATAATCAAGTGAAGTCTATCATAATGCAACCATGGGTGAGTTAACCTTTGTAGAGACTGAACTATAGTTTAAGTTAATGGTTTGGTTAATAAAAATCTTATGCAAAACAAAATGAGTGGACTTTGTCAAAGATGCTTAAAAGCTTAATGAAGCTTCAATCCAAGACAAAGAAAGCCACCATTTTGTTTCACCAAAATAAATAAAAACCTAAATCATTATCTTAAATATGGTGTAAGTCATACGCACACCCAAGTTTGCATGTATCATCAATCATGATACAAACTAGTGCACAAACATATATCACATAGACAACTTGTGCACATCAAGTGACAAAATCAATCTTAAGTGAAAAAATACTAGTTAATGTAAAGTAATATATCAAATATATAATTACACATTAAATCATTAAATCAACACATGATTTAATGATCCGGTCATATCGCATATAACCGATTAATATCTAGTGTATCAATATATCGAATCAACACTTGATTCGGTAACCCGGCTATATCTCATATAACCGACCAATGATACAAATCGTGAGAATAGAATACAGTATCACATACTGGTATTATTCTCGGTTCCGCACATATCTCATATGCGCTCCTATTTCGTTTCGCTTGAGCCAGGAAAGTTCTGTGTAGGACTCTAAAGACTCGTCAATACGCCGGCAGTAGGTGGTGATCATATCAATCACCTACAAGCCGCAAGCGGTCTGCTAAACGTAACGGCCACCCGGGTATTGAGCGATCAGAAGGTCAACGAGTAAGCTTGCTCACACTCCTGTGAATCTAATCAGTAACACTTACCGCACAGTCCGGTCTGTTCGTCTGATATGTCCCATATCTCGCCTAGGGGTGGTAAACGTCAGACCCCAATATCTTGATAAGTCATGCCGATGTAAGGTCCATAACAAGCGTGAAACTACTGATAATACTTACCAGTAAATCACTGCAACCCTGGCCAGGGATTTCCAGTTATGGCCAGTCGAGCATAGCGCAACATCAACCCCCAATACCGGGAGAGACGAATCCCCTCCTACTCATTGCCTCCATGTGAATCGGGACTGTACCCAAAAACCACCTGTTTTCACGACTCAATAAAGCCATGGTAGGGTGGAAATCAAAGTACAGTGGGAGACACACAAGACTCTATGAAGATCTCGGGTCAACAGACAAAGCTGTACCAGTGTCACCAGAGAACTGCTATCTAACATAAGGTATAATACTATCTGGGAGTTCTCGGCGAGTCCGTTCAGTGTACCCAGTCTCCACTGAGCACCCGCATACCATCTCTGATGTCAAACACCAATGGATATGGGATCATCCATCGCCCATCACATGGGTCGAGAAGATATACGCTAATCTACTCAGGAATATCGATGCCCCGTCTCGATATTCCCATGACTAGGAACATTGAAGGATGTACTCATAGACTACCCAGACCCCACTAGTATGATCTACATCATAGTCCTGCAAGTCGAGTACACATCCTAAGGGCTTTATCAACATGTAACAGAGAGACAGTAAGTATACATGTTAAGATAAAGAGCAACCAGATAGCGTACTATCATGTCGAGCAAGAAAGTCCTACCTATATATGTCCCAGCATCCACTACAATATACATCTCATGTACAGTAATGGCCTCTAGGGCATACATATAACTAATAATCTCCCACTTGCACTAGGGCCATCTATAGCAGTGGTTGCAGCATCTCATACCTAACCATCCCATAAAAGTCTCTCTCTGGGAAAAGGCCTTTGTAAGTGGATCCGCTGTGTTGTCCTCTGAGTCTACTCTCCTAACCTCGATCACCCAGGAGATCAACTATCTCCATGATCAGGTGATACTGCCTTGGAATATGTCTGGGTCACTGATGGGACCATGGTTCCTGGGTCAAAACCACACTTCCATTGTCATACAATGGTAGGAACCTAGTTCATCACATGAACTAATATACACCCAAACTGCTTCTTTGGTAGTTTCTTTGATAGCGATGTCACCAGCCTTTATCGTCTAGTTTGCCATGATATCTAGCTTGGAACTCTTCCAACATACCGTCCCTGTTCTGAGGGTAAAGACAATGCCTGTGACTGACATTCAGTCAACCTTACCACCGTGGAACCATTCCAGTGATTCTCCTTAGGATCAATTGATACCTTCTCACTGCTACTAGTGAGAATCCTAACATCCAATTAGATCTATCTCATAGATATAAAACCTAGGATTTAGGAGGTATCACTTTGATCATATATGGAGAATCCATGTGATAAGAGGAGATTGACCGTGCGTAGCATAGGAAACTCTTTTCCTATCAAGAGTATGTTGTCCACATACAAGACGGGGATGACCACCTTACTCTCTACTACCCTTTTGTATGTACAAGGTTCATCTACTATTTTAATGAAGTCAAACTTTTTGACTACCACATCAAAACAGATGTTCCAACTCCGCGATGCCTGCTTTATCACACAAAGCGTCTCGCACACGTTTCCACTGATCCCACTGTTTACGAAGCCATCTGGCTGTGTTCTTATAGACGCTCTCTTCTAAATCAATATTTAGAAAAGCAGTCATGACACCCAACCACCAGATATCGTAGTCATGGTATATAGCAATGGCAAGTAGGATCCGGATAGACTTAAGCACAGCCACAGGAAAAGGTTTCATCTTTATCCATACCTGGTTGATGAAGAGAACCTTTAACAAGTCTAGCTTGGAAAGTCTCAACTTTTCCATCTACACCAAGTAATCTTCTCAAGATATACTTGTGTAAGTCCATGTCACGCACCCCACGAACTTGCGGGGAGGCGGAATATATGAAAAACGATTATCAAAGTTTCGTAACACGGACTTGAGCGCATGAATCGTTTCTAAACCATTGCTAACTATCAACTAGAGCTTTAACTACTCGGATACGAAGTTATACCTCACGATACTAGCCCTTCGGGTCTTCATCGCGGTCCTCCACTCTTCGTAGGCTCCTTGGAATATCGGCACCTCAACGGCCTCCTCGAATCAAAGACGATCCACCCGAAGCTCCTACGCTAAGCTTAATCTCAAACTTGAGATAACTAGGTTGCTTAAAGTGCTAATCTAATCTACCTAGGAGATATAGAGTGAGGTTATGGATGTATTAGTCTAGCTAACCCTTGATCTCAACACATGAGAGGCTAGGGTTAGGGTTTGAAGAGAGAGTGAGCATGAGGAGAGAGAAGGTGAAGATGAGAATGAAATGAGATAATGACCTTATCATAATATATATGAAGCATTATTATTTATCCAAAAATCAAATAATAGAATTAACAACCATGCTTCACAAATATCTATGAGTGATTCATCTCCATGAGTCATTAAGCATTTATGATGCATTTAATGACTTGGATGAATCACACAAATGAGTCGCTAATCTCATTTAATGCAATGCCACCTTAACCCCTTAGTCACCACTCTTCTAGAAGCTTCCCGACAAATTACGAGAATGCCCCTCCAATCCGTGAAAACACGAAAAAACTTTAGACTGTATAAATCCAATAACCTGATACTAGAATCTGCCTTAAACCAAAGCCGGCTAGTAAAAACTGTCCGAAAAGTCGTACGTGCGTAAACACACGTATGCGTCCGAACCCTTGTCGTAAAACCATACGACCTCTATATCGTTTCGCCTGGAGCAGGGAAACTTTCTGTATGGGACTCTAAAGACTCGACACTACGCTGGCAGTGGGTTTAACCACAGACCGCAAGCGGCACTAGCTGTACGTAACGGTCCCTAGGTAGATGTCGATAAGAAGGCCGATGAGGAAAATCATCCGAACTCCCACTGAGCCTGATGTGACAATCTCCGTACAGTCCGGTCTGTTCGTCTAAGACTATCGCATATCAATCCTAGGGGGCGGCAAGCGTCAGTCCCCTAATAGTTGTATATGTCGTGTCGGAGCGAAGCCCATTACACCCTGAGAAGCTACTGGAACCTACCAGTATATCTCGCTTGCCCTGGCCAGGGACTTTGCGTAATGGCTCTCTGACACAACGCGATATCATCTCCCAATACCGGGAGAGACGAATCCTGTCTAACCACTACTGCCTCCAAGTGCTCGGGACTGCACCCAACTGCTACCTGTTTGCACGACTCCTTTGAGCCGTGGTAGGGTAGCAATCTAAGAACAGTGGGACACACTCGAGGCGAAGTAGCAGTGTCAAGTCTGCGGACTATGCTGTACTCATGTCATCTGGGAACTGTTAACTGATGACGGATATAATACCAACCAATCAGTTCCTCTGCGAGTCCTGTCCAGTGTACCCGTAACCTATCGAGCACCTGCATTCTATCTCCAGTACGACGTACTGATGGCTGTGGGACAGACCATCTCCCCAACTGGGATGAGAAGCGTACACACTTAGTCTACTCCGGAATATCGATGCCCTATCTCGATAATCCAACGACCAGGGACCTGTATAGGATGTTGCTTACAGACTACCCAGCCCCCACTGGTGTGACTGCCATCACAACGCTGGTAATCAAGCAAAGATCCTATGGGCTCTACTAATATGTATAAGTAATACGTTACAAGAAACATTGTAACACCTTAGGATGTGTTTAGTGGCTATTTATATTTAAATAAAGGGTTTTTAATAAAAAGTTTACCAAATTGAGTTTCAAATACTTTTCCTAATTTAATAAATATTTTTCTAGAATTTTCCTAGGCTTGCACACACATGTGCATGTAAACTAGGGTTTTTAAATGAGGTAATACCATGATTAGTAACCATGGTGGGTTAATCATGGGGATTAAGTCTTTTGGGTTTTAATTAAGTTTAATTAGTTGTTTAATGGTTGCTTTAATTTGAATTCTTCTTTTGGGTGTTGACTTGGTGAGAATGAGAGAGAGAGAGAATGCATCATGGCAAAAGCCATGCTTGCATTTAATGAAGAGAGAGAGTGGAGGGGTTGACATTTGGGGTTATGATTCCCTCTCATTATTTTGTTGTTTTCTCTCAACCTCACTCTCTCACACACACACACACTTACCTCCACAGCAGCAGCAGCAGTAACCATCTCAGCAGCTGAAGCAAGCACAGCAGCAGCCAGAAGCAGCAACAGCAGCAACAGAGAGCAGCAACAGCAGCAACAATGAGCAGCAACAGCAGCAGTGAGCAGCAGCAGCAACAACTCCAGCTGCAGCTCCTTCCCTCCACTCCTTCTTCTTCCTCCAGCTTCCTAGGGTCGAGTGTGGGGTATACTTCTTGAACTTACTCCCTAGTTTACTTGTTTAGTGTAGTTTTGCTTCGGTTAGTGTTTATTTGTGCGATTTAGTGCGATATGTGGTGATGAGTGGGAACCTTGAGCTAGTGATGTATGATTTGGTTTTAATAGGTTGATAGAGTGTTGTTAGGGCCATTTTAACCCAGCATAGCCCCCAATTGCACTGAAATACCACCAGATTTCTTTTTGAAGCAGATTCGTCGTTTTAAGGTAAATTTTTGTGTTTCTGTAAACTGCTATCGACCCGATGAGTTCAGAATAATTTTGAGAAGTCTGCAGTATGTTGGTTAGATGCTGATCCCCCAGGTATAACCCGACCCCCAAATTTCGTACAGTGGCCACCGAAAAATTCGATCTGGCCGCAATTTGCGGCCAGATGGGTAGGGTTTGGGTTGGGGTTTGGTCCTATAGGTGTCTGCTGCAACCCTTAGGCTCCTGGCATGTATAATTTTGTTTGATTCTTACTGTAGAAAAATCTGGAACTATATACCTATTTCTCGTATTTTTTTTAACCTTCGCGACACGCGTGGTACGCGTGTGGGTTTGGGGTTTCTGTGTATCGCGACGCGTCGGGATAGTTTCAGGCGTGTGATCGCACGTTTTAGCGTATCGCGCACACGCGCGATTGGTTTTCAACACGGGTTTCTAGTTTGACCGTAATATCACGTTTTTTGTGGATTTGAGCTCATGTATGATATATTGTGTGATTCTAGGTTCGCAGGCGAGTGAGACGGACACGGCGAAGAATGGAAAGCAAGTCGTCGGCTACACTTAGCGTGAGACTTCGGTGAGTAGATTTAACATCTACGGGGATATCGCCCGCATGTCATTATGCGTCAGGGCTGATAGGACCTTATAGTATATATTGCATTTACCTACATTGACTGTCATGTATACTATTGTTGCATACTGCATTCCCTGCTATATGTGTGTAAACTTAGAATTGATAGAACACCGCACTATTACTAACGGTTCATGTTGCACGAGCACTAATCCGCATGTTACACACACACACCGTTAGCAATTGCCATGACACACTCACTGTAGAACTGCCATGATTATATTGCTGTAGTTCATTTCACATATGATTCGATATGTTTTTTATGGAAATTGGGAGCCGCATGATATCTTTAAAAACGGAAACTATTTTTAAAAGCGGTTTTCCTTTATACCTATATCATGGATTGATGTACATAGCACATCGTATTCGATTTACTTCTTGGTGTTGGATTTTCATATGATTTCTGGTTTTGAGGACCGTGGGATTTTTAAGAAAAGATGAAATATTTGAAAACCCGGTTCTTCGTGATATGATATTTTGGTGCGTCCACCATGCGTTTTCTCGGTGCTGAGACGTGTGCTTGAAACCCGATTCGAGGAGATGGATGATACGTTTGCGGGTTCGTGGTGGACCCGGTATGGTACCCCGGGGCGAGAACGGTTTCGCTGTGCAGTAGACGGTGAGCCCGGCAGAGGGACTACTACCTACCGGTGATTGGTTGGACCTGGCGGTTATCCGGAGGATACTGACCAGAGTCGAGAGATGGATGCGGGATGATCCGTACTGCCGGGGCCAAGGGCCGATACCGCAGACGGGCCCCGTAGGCTGATCCGGACTGACGGAGCCCGGTATATGAGGATTTGCGTGTCGATGCTGGACACGAGTATTTTATGATATTTGAGTGCCGATGTTGGGCACTCATGATTCTCACAGATTTACAGGATTTAAGGGCCGATGGGAGTGCCGGCGCCTGAGTTTATTTGGGATTTGGGTGCAGTTTGAGGCACCGACTATTTTTCCATGTTGATATTTCCATGTAGATGTTGTTTATCCCCTGCTCAGTATTGCTTATCATATATCTCATCCTGTAGTTATTTTACCTGACAGAGCATCTGCATGATTATTGCACCTACTGCTTGTCGCATATAGATATTACTTGCTGGCATTTGATAGAGTAGCGCAGTACGTGCATGCCCGCGATTACCTTTATATGTTATCTCTATTCACGAGTTGGCAACTCACCCCCGTTGTGCCACAGTATTTGCAGGTTGCCCTCAGCATAGTCGCGGCAGGTTGTCTTTTGCATCTTTTGGCTACAGATACCACTACAGTTGCGGCGAGAACTGCTTTGCATTTAGGTGGGTTGTGGTATCTGATTACTTTTATTGTATCCCTTTTTGTATCTAGTATTCTCCATCTACCAAATATGTACTGGACATAGATACTGTGTGAGGACGATGATGTATATTTTGTATTCTGGTGTCGAGCTCGTGGGAGCCGACTGTTTTTATATGTAGTTTTTATTTCTGTGATGTTTATTTATTGCTCATTCTTCGCTACGGCGTCGTATATTACTCATGTGATGATGGTTTCCGCCGTTGGGCGTGATTGCTCCCGTTTGGGAATGTTCTGTTTCATTATATCTCATTTCACTCATATCCTGTTTTATACCCGGTCTCGAGGCTACTTTTACAAAGGAAATGCTGCCAAAATTATTTAAATGATTACGTAATTTTAAAAGAACTTATTGAACTATTTAAGGTTTTCTAAATGTTTTAACTAAATGTTTTCAGCACTCACTGTTCTTTTAAATGGTTTTGATTTCTGGGTTCGGCTTACTTAGTCGCGTTACACCTGTAGACGTAGCGTGGTTAAGTGCCGGTCACAAGTCGAAATATTCGGGTCGTGACAAAGTAGGTATCAAAGCGTAGGTTTTACCTTCGGAGTGTAGGATGACCCTGGTTTGATGGAGTAGGTAGCTGCAGCAGGGTAGTGCAGCGTGTGTATGTTCCGCGGCATACTCACGACACGGTACTCCGCCTAAGCGACCTTAGGACTTATTGATTTAATTCCTTCTTGAGTATATATATTCTTGTGATTCGATTTCCGTATTCTTATCGAATCCTAATTTCCTTTCAGCCATTATGCCGCCAAAGACTATGAGGGCGCAGAGAGCGGCTGCGAGGGCCGAGATTCGAGTGGACTCGTCCGAGACGAGGACTGATCCGTGCAGTGCACCCGTTGTACCCGAGCAGACTGTTCCTCCTATGAAAGATCAGATTTCCACGCTTGGGGCTGGTATGCAGGAGATGCACCAGATGATAGGATCACTAGTTGAGACACTTCGAGCACAGCGACCAGAGGTAGCTCCACCCGCCGCAGGGACCGTGATGGTACCAACCGCACAGCCAGTTGCCTATGCAGCCACGGAGGTGATTACTGTATCGTTATCAGAGTTTATGAGGCTGAAACCTGATTGTTAGAGATTCTGCGTGTTCAAGTTTTAGTTAAATACCGCAATCAAGACGGTTTCGCTCGTAGCTAGCCGGTTGAGTACGGGTCGTCCGCAGGGAGATGGGAGTCTTTTTCAATGTGTTTTAACGAGTTAAGTCCGAGAGTTCAGATTTGTTTGTGATTATCTAAGTGTTAAGTTGATATTTAAAGAGAGCTTTTTAGGGTTAGGATTAGGTTAGTTTGAGTTAGGAGTCTCTACATCTTTCGTTGCCCTTCTTAATATCGGTGTTAGGTAATCGGCAACAACGGGGATTAGCACGACTAGGAAGGAACTTGCGAGTATAAGCTAGGCTTTCCAACGCATAAGTTCTTCCTTTTGGTGCTTGTCCGTCCGTTCTTAGCTCTTAGCCATAACCTCCGGTTAATTCAACCACAACCGGTCTCACTACGGAATCACCGCTATCATGTAGGATAGGGTGCCGTAAGGAGCGGATTGTGGTTCAATTAACGGGAGTCGAATTAAGCTGTTGGGCAAGGAAAGAGTGAGAGAGATTTCCTTCTCTCAAACTTCCCTTATCCTACCCTAACAAGTATGAACTACTCACACATCATGATACGGAAAAATAAAACAAAACAAAAGAGGAAGATAGAAAGAAAGAGATTAGAAGATAACGACTAGCTATTTGCGACCTCACCTTGGCGAGGATCGAGCGTAAGCATCATGGTCGTATTAAGGATAAAGAAAAAGAGAGAAGAAAGAAACAACAAGAAATAACAACAACTAGTTAACAAATTAAAATTACAACAATTATAGAAAAAGCAAGACAAGCATGATAATAAAATGATCTTCTTTATTCACCATTCTTCACTCACCAAGCTCATTACAAGTTTTAATGGATAAGAGATGAGAAGAGAAAGAAGAAACACAACTAAACCTTACAAAAGAGAATACAAGATTATGGACCCTTTCCTTCTCAAAGTTCTGGGCTATTTATAGGCTGGAGAATGGAAATCTAGGGCAACCACCAGAACACAAATGAAAAGACAATTCTACCCCTGAACTAGAGAGCAAAGAATCAAGGTTGATGAAGATGGTGGTCTTTTGTGAAGAAGAGAATGATAGAACCATGGAAAGAAAAAGGAAAAATGAGTATATATATTTTTCCTCTCTCATATCTCACCATGGTTAACTCTAAAGATTATTATTGGATTAAAATCAAAAGCACAAAAAGAAAATAAACCATGGGTTAAAGGTTAGGTGAGAATGGTAAGGTTAAGAAGAGTGTAGAAACCTTTTTGATTTAACCCATTTTTATTTCCTTTTTGATTTAATTTAAAAGCAATAATAATCCATAGAAATAACTATGGTGTGATTCTTATATTGCCACCATTCTCATTGTATAAGCAACCATGATAAAATGATGTATGTATGCATGTGTGCATGCACATCCATATGTGCATGAACAAGAATGAATGCATACATGCATGCATACATCCAAAATAAATAAGATAGGATTTGTAGTGAGAAGCTAATGATAAATCAACACTTGATTCACAAATCCGGTCATATCACATACGACCCGACCATTAGCAAGGCGCCCAATTAATATACGGTATCCCATACACGCATTTTAATCGGGTCCAAGCGCATATCTCATACGCGCACCACAACGTTTCGCTTGGACTAGGTAACTCCTATGTGGGACTCTAAGACTCGTCGATACGCCGGCAGTGGGTGATGATCACATCAAGCACCCCCAAGCCGCAAGCGGTCAGCTAAACGTAACGGCCACCCGGGTATTGATCGATCAGAAGAAAACAAGCGAACCTGTTACAACTCCCGTCGAGCCATCCGGCAACACTACCGTACAGTCCGGTCTCTTCGTCAGATATGCTGCATATCGAGCCTAGGGATGGTCACGTCGACCCTAATAACTCAATAAGTCGTGCTGGTGAATGGTCTATTACAGATCGAGAAACTATCGATAACACTTATCAACAAATCTCAGTAGCCCTGGCCAGGGACTTACTGATATAACCAGTCGGGCACAGCACAGCATCAACCCCCAATACCGGGAGAGACGAAACCCCTCCTATCGCTCATTGCCTTCGTGTGTCTCGGGACTGTACCCAACGGCACCTGTTTGCACGACTCAGTAGAGCCGTGGTAGGGTGGCAATCAAAGTACAGTGGGAGAACACACAAGACTCTATGACGATCTCGGGTCTACAGACTAACCAGTACCAGTGTCACTTGAGAACTGCTATCCGACGATAGATATAATTCCATATAGGAGTTCTCGGCGAGTCCGTCCAGTGTACCCAGTCACCACTGAGCACCCGTATATGATCTTGATGTCAAACACCAATAGATATGGGATCATCCATCGCCCATCACATGGGTCCAGTATCATATACGCTAGTCTACTCTGGTATATCAATGCCCCGTCTCGATATACCTACGACTAGGGACTTTCCAGGATATGCTTATAGACCACAGATGTCCCACTAGTATGATCTCCATCATAATCAGAGCAGTCAAGCCAATATCCTCAGGGCTTTATCAGCATGTATGAGTGAATAACAAGCATGATCAAATCAACATGTCAGATAAAGAAGAACCAGATAGCATACTATCATGTCGAGCAAGAATGCATACTGAATATATATATACATGTATAGATACATCCACTATCACATAATGGCCTCTAGGGCATACATATATCCAACAATCTCCCACTTGCACTAAGGCCAGTTATTGGCGTATCTCATACCCAACTTCTCAAAAAGTCGCTCATGCTGCGGCTGAGGGAGGGCCTTGGTGAATGGATCCGCGGCGTTATTCTTTGTGTCTACCCTCCTAATCTCGATCTCGCGGCGATCTACAATCTCCCGGATCAAATGAAAACGCCTCAGGATGTGTCTGGACCGTTGATGGGATCTGGGCTCCTTGGCTAACGCCATAGCCCCATTATTGTCACAATACAAAGGTATTGGATCAATAATGGTTGGAACTACTCCTAGCTCCGAGACGAACTTCTTCATCCAGACGGCTTCCTTGGCGGCATCATTTGCAGCAATGTACTCAGCTTCCATCGTAGAGTCTGCAACGGTATCTTGTTTGGAACTCTTCCAACTCACCGCCCCTCCATTGAGGGTAAATACAAACCCAGAGATAGATTTGCTGTCGTCCTTATCGCTCTGGAAGCTCGAATCGGTAAAGGCCTCCATTTGGAGATCTCCATTACCATACACCAAGAACAATTCTCTAGTCCTTCGCAAGTACTTAAGAATGTTCTTCACTGCTGTCCAGTGATTCTCCCCTGGGTTGGATTGATACCTGCTTACAACACTAAGTGCGTAAGCTACATCTGGGCGTGTACATAACATCGCATACATTATAGATCCTACTGCCGAAGCATAGGGTACAATACTCATGCGAGCTCTCTCTTCATCGGTCTTTGGACAAGAATCCTTGGAGAGAGTGACCCCATGGCAAGCGGGTAAGGCACCCCGCTTGGAGTCTTCCATACTAAACCTTTTTAGGATGGTGTCAATGTACCTGGTTTGGGACAATCCCAATAACCTTTTGGATCTATCCCTATAGATCCTTATGCCCAGAATGTACGTGGCATCACCCAGGTCCTTCATGGAGAACCTCAGTGATAAGAAAGATTTGACCGACTGTAGCATAGGAATATCATTTCCTATCAGAAGAATGTCGTCCACGTACAATACGAGGAATGTGACAGCTCTCCCTACAGCCTTCTTATAAACACAAGGTTCATCTGGATTTTTAATGAAATCAAACTCTTTGATGACATCATCGAAACAGATGTTCCAACTCCGTGATGCCTGCTTTAACCCATATATGGATTTAAGTAATTAACATGCTTTCCCGTTGCTCCCACTATCAATGAAGCCCTCTGGCTGATCCATATAAACGCATTCTTCTAAATTTCCATTTAGAAATGCGGTTTTAACGTCCATCTGCCAGATTTCATAGTCGTAGTGAGAAGCAATAGCAAGTAGGATCCGAATGGATTTAAGCATGGCTACGGGAGAAAAAGTCTCGTCATAGTCCAAACCTGGTCTTTGACGAAAATCCTTCGCCACAAGTCTTGCCTTATAGGTCTCCACCTGCCCATCTACACCAATCTTTCTTTTAAAGATCCATTTGCACCCCACAGGTTTTACCCCAGGGGGTACAACGTCCAAAGTCCATACTTTGTTGGTGTACATAGACTCCATTTCGGATCTCATGGCATCCATCCACTTCACAGAGTCTTTACTCGTGATAGCTTGCTGAAAACTGGTAGGATCATCATCATCCATGATGCAATCTTCTCCGTTACCATCAATGAGGAAACCGTAGTACCTCTCCGGTGGGCGAGAAGTCCTACCAAACCTACGGAGTGGCCGAGGTTCTTCAGTTTCTGCTGCAACAGCCGGTTCAACCAAATCGTCATTTGTAGTTTGTGTCTCAAGAACTTCTTCTAAATCTACTACCTTGCCATTATCTCTATCTGTGAAAAACTCTTTTTCTAAGAATGTGGCGTACTGAGAAACAAACACTTTTTGTTCCTCTTTGTGGTAGAACAGATATCCATAAGAATTCTTTGGATATCCCACAAAGTTACACATGACAGACCGTGTCTCGAGTTTGTCCGGATTCTGCTTTTTAACATAGGCCGGGCAACCCCAAATCTTAATTCTCTTAAGAGATGGTCTCTTCCCATTCCATATCTCATATGGCGTGGTAGACACGGCTTTGGTTGGGACCCTGTTCAGCAGAAACGCTGCAGTCTCCAATGCATGCCCCCAAAACGAGACTGGTAACTCAGCGTCACTCATCATGGACCGGACCATATCTAATAGGGTCCTATTCCGTCGTTCTGACACACCGTTGTGCTGTGGTGTGTAAGGAGGAGTGAGCTGAGAGAGAATCCCATTCTCTTTTAGGAAGTTTGCAAATTCTGTACTGAGATACTCACCACCTCGATCTGATCGAAGCATTTTAATACTCAAGCCGGTTTGTTTTTCTACTTCTTGTTTATATTCAATGAATTTCTCGAAAGCGTCGGACTTGTGCTTTAATAAAAATACATGACCGAATCTTGAGAAATCGTCAGTGAATGTAATGAAGTATGAAAAGCCGCCTCTAGCCTGTGTAGACATTGGCCCACATACATCACTATGTATGAGGCCCAGGAGCTGAGTAGCTCTTTCTCCGTGTCCAGTAAACGGAGTTTTGGTCATTTTACCCTTGATACAAGACTGGCAAGTCGCATAAGATTTATATTCAAAAGAGTTTAAATATCCATCTTTGTGTAACTTGTTTAGTCTTGTTTCGTTAATATGACCAAGTCTACAATGCCTAAGAAAAGCTTCATTCAATTCTGAAAGTTTTCTTTTATTAGTGTGTTGTATACTGAAAACTGTGTGTTGATTTAGGACATATATTCCGTTATTAAGCGTACCATACCCAACCAACATTTGATTTAGGTGAATGTTCATAACATTGTTCTGCAGTACAAAATTATATCCTTCATTGTCCAACAAAGAAACGGATATTATATTACATAGCATACTTGGTACAAAATAACATGGATTCAAAATCAAAATACATCCAGATGGCAACCCCAAGTGATACTCTCCCACTGCGACTGTATGTACATTGGAACCATTTCCAACGCGGAGAGTATGGTCACCTGTCTTCAAAACCTTGCTATTTCTCAGCCCCTGCATAGAATTGCAAATGTGAGAACCTGAACCGGTATCCAATACCCAGGTAGCAGAGTTTATAGAAAAACAGTTTTCAGTCACAAACGCACCTGAAGCAGAAGCATCACCATGCTTCTTCTTGAGACTTAAGTACTCCGTGCAGTTGCGCTTCCAACGTCTTGTCTTGTGGCAATGAAAACATTCGCCCTTCCCCGAGTCTCCAGCTTTGGACTTTCCCTTTCCCTTCACCTTTTTAACTCCGCCCTTAGGATTAGTGGGTTTCTTCTTTTTCTTTCCCTTGGCCTTGGCTTTTGGGCGAGAAGAGGAAGACTGTCCAATAGTCATAACGGGAGTTTTTGCTAACTTCATAGTGTTCTCTGCACTCCTTAACATATTAAGGAGTTCAGGGAGGTCCTTCTCCATGCTATGCATGTTGAAGTTCACTATGAACTTAGCAAAGGTGGAGGGGAGGGACTGCAGAATAATATCTATATATTGTTCATTGTCCATAGTCCATCCAAGGTCCTCAAGCTCTTCTATAAGAGCTATCATCTTCAGAACATGGTCTCCTACTGGTGTGCCAGGGGCCATTCGCATCTGAAACAATTTCTTTGATGCTTCATATCGTAATACGCGGGATTGCTCCCAATACAACTCCTTTGTATGGAGCAATATACCGTGAATGTCCATGTCCTCGTGCTGCTTTTGATGTGTGTTATCCATCGATGCAAGCGCGAGGCTTGTGGCCGTGGCACAGTCAGCGTCCCATGTCTTGCGGACTTCAATGTCCGCAACTGAGGATTTTGGACCAGGGACGGGCGGGGCTGAAGCCGTGAGGACATATGATACTTTATCATAAGTCAAGGCGATTTTCAGATTCCTCATCCAGTCTTTATAGTTGGTCCCATTCAGTTTGTTTTTATCTAGTAAAAGCTTGAGTCCAGTCATGGGTATCTGCCATTAAGAGAGAGAAAAGAATACACTCAGCGAAAGCTCTTGCATAGAATAGATTGGTTAATTATCTTGTCTAATCGATGTTTCCCACTGCTTTTATCGAGTTTTTCTTTCAAACCTTAAAAAGAAAAACTAGCCAGGATTAATTACAGTCTACAACTTCGCTAACCGTTCAGCCAGGCCAGTGTCGGTACTTTGAGGGAGGTTCCCCGTGCTTTCGCACAGACCTAATTAGAGTAAACCTCGTTTTCCCAGAGGCGGAGCCCCGTTAACACCTTTCTAGACACCTAATGAGTTAGCTAATTGTAAACTGTAAAAATCTCCTAGGAGCAACTATTGCCCACAGTGGGATCGGGATCTAACCATCACATGGAAGGTATGCAATCTCATTGCAAATTTCAACACTTGAAATTCCCGATATAATTTTTACCCCTAGTACTTATGACCTTAACTATGGTCAACAAATCATAAGTACTAGTCAAGTTCTACCCGTCATTTCTTGATCAATTAGACCCACCCATATGACCCTTAACAATGGTCAACAAAGTCGCATGAATGTCCTAATTAATCTGCATCATATGCAGTGTAGGAAGACATCACTTAGCTACCGTACACTACGCCTTAACTAAAGTCAACAAACGTAGCACGAATACTAAGTACTCTACTTCCTAAAATGACGGAGGGTTGCGAATGATTTTTAAGAAAATCTTTAACGCTTTGAACTTGTTATTGTTGTAGAATCAAATGGTTTTCAAAAGGAGTGGCTTAAGCTCCGCAGTTTTGAAATATAGCTTTTTTTTTTTCATAAATAGCCGAGTGGTTTTCAAATCCGATTCTACAACATCTTTTTAGGTTTATTTTCTTTACATTAATCATATTAATGTAATCCCATCATTTAAGTCCTTAAGCCAGTCACAGAAAAGAAACGAAAATAACACGTACGCTAATGCCATCCGCATTCGCCGCAATGTTCCGTTATGCACCGTTAGGTTACTTAACTAACGGCATACCGGGACGGGACTAGCGCGGGTGTAAAACATAAGCAACGTCTACTATATATCATATATATATATAATAAGCCATTCGTCTCAGATATCACAGAAAACAGGCAGCAGAAATATAGATATAATGTGGGATATACTAGGACGTCCGTATTTAGTATTTAGCCAGAATAGAAAATACGGATTCCACAGTCGCGATGAATAGCCAAGCCCACACCCTGGACCCCTACGAGAGCGGCAAGTGACCCTGCCAATTCTGGAGTTTAGGAGACCCGGTCTCGACTCCTCGAGATGGCCTCCCACTGAACCCCAGAACCCGGTCACTTGTGCTCCCCTCCTTGGGTCCATCCTAATGCGGAAAAGTAAATAATATACAACACTGGTGACACAACCTCAACCCGGAAGTGCCCCAAATAAAAGAATATTACATGACATTTGAATTTACATGAATGAAAATATAAAACTCTCATCTCACAAAAAAAAACCCGGCTATTCAATCGCGACAATCCTGCACATCATATCTCAGCAACACATAATATCTCATATCATCAACGTAAGTAAGTATACATACCCCAATTGTCGTTGATGTATAGCAACGAAACCGGCGATATCGTACATACTACACTTACGGTCACAGAAAAGAAAGTGTAAAACTGCAATATCTGGAATCCACATTCTCTTTAGACATCGCAAATGCAAAATATCACATATTCCGTATTTCATGTCTAATAATATGAATTCCACACATTGCATCAAATTCCGGATAAACAGACAGTATTAAAGTTTTCGAACAATCGATCAAATACTCAAGATTCACTAAAGCTCAACACTTGAGCAGAGTTCAAAAAACCGGAGTGTGACACAGTAGTAGCGGTCCAGCCATAGAAGGGTCAAGCCAACGCCTCACATGTGGCACGCCGTACTGCCCCAAACCCTAAGGTTCAAAGGGCAGTTCAAGACGGTCACATAATCGAGTTATGGTTTGTTGTCTTCTAGAGGGACCACCACAAAACTTGCACGTATCTCCAATATTTTCAAACTCCGTGAAAGGTGAGTAAATGATAGTTGTTCGAACACTTCAATACTTTCTAGTTTACCCGGAAAAGGAAACGAAATGAAAATTCCGATCGAAACGACGAGTGCAAAACCATCTCTAGAATTTTCAACAGTAGATTCAGATTAAACATACTCAAAATATACTATAGCAGGTAAGTAAAAACACTGTGCAAAAAATAGTGTGAGATCCCTTTGTATGGCCGCGGATCAGCGGCCTAAGCTTGCTTGCGCCGCGGTTCCGCGGCCAAAAGTACTGTTCATGGTCACGAATTCTCCAATTTGTCTTATATTTACCTGCTCTATTTTTTGAGTATTTTTAATTCTGAAAAATGTCAGTTTTTAAAAAATTTCCAGAGAGTGTCCCGTAAATCCGTATTTTGTTTCAATCGGAGTTTTTACTTCGCTAAAGCATCGCCTAATGTTCTAGGTCGGCTCTGATACCAATGTAAGGTTTTCCAGCACCCTATAATGAGTTTTGAAGCATCACATGTCTCAAAGTATGTATTTTATGGTGCTAAACAAATACGCAAAGGAATCGATCCTAGAAAATTAGGGTTACTAAACTTTTAGCTAATAAAAATTAAGGTTTCGAGACTACAACCTTTGTAGCTCCCTTTTGGCTTGACTCCTTAGACTCTTGGGTGTTGGAAGAAGGTCCACTTGTAGTCCTCTCACGTCCACGATGATCCACACGGAGTTTCCCGTCCAAGCTTGCAACTTTAGAAAAACAAAGATAACACTCTAATCAAGTTGGCTAAACTTGATTAGAATGATGTTGTGGCTTTGGATCTCACTTCAAAATCCTATTTTTATGAGTATTTTGCTCTCTTGAAAGAACTAGAGAACAAAGAATCTGTTAGTTGTATGTATGCCCTAGAGGCCAGTATTGTACAGATGATGTATATTATATTGGATGCTTGGACATATATAGAGATGACTTTCTTGCTCGACATGATAGTATGCTATCTGGTTGCTCTTTATCTTAACATGTACACTAGTCTCTTTATACTGTCTTATAGTTACATGTTGGTAAAGCCCTTAGGATTTGTACTTGACTACCTGGACTATGATGCAGATCATACTAGTGGGGACATGGTAGTCCATAAGTACATCCTTCAAGGTCCCTAGTCGTGGGTGTATCGAGACGGGGCATCGATATACCAGTGTAGACTAGCGTATACGCTTCTCGACCCATGAGATGGGCGATGGATGATCCTGTGAGTGCACGGCGGCGCCCCGGCCGTCGATCCGACGCCGGAATGCGGAAGCGGTGATAAACTTTAATTTTTGCGGACTTAGCAAACCGGCACCACCGCGCACTAAGCACCCGGATCGTAACCATTAACAAGTCTAAGCTAACTAGAAGATGTGTTAGAGATATACCGACGATCCAAGTCCTCCGGTCTTCTCGTCATGGTCCCGATCTCCTGCGGAAAAGTCCCGTCTCCTCCTCGTCGCCGGAAGTGCACCACATCGCCTTCTTCTTTTACGGGCTCCCACCTCAATGCCGAGGCAACTCGGGCACGAAGCCGGCTACTCGACGTGCCCAAGGTTCGTTGTAGAATATGTAGTGAGCAAGTCTCATTTTGGGGTTTGTGGAATTGCCTTTTTTGGAGGGATTGAACTTGGAGCTTTTTGAGAATGATCTTGTGGGTTTTTGCAACATGAAATGAGCTAAAAGACCCACCCAAAAAATTGGGACAGCCCCACTAAGGGAGTGGCCGGCCAAGACTTCAAGAGAGGGAGGAATGAGAGAGTGGGGTGATAGAATGAGATAGATCACACCATAATGCAAGAGGGAAACAAAAGCCATCATGAAAGAACATGATCACTAACACCAAAACCACACTCAACACACTAATCATCAACAAACATGATGCTAACAAAGTCAAGCCATCATGAAGTATGAAATCAAGCAAGTCAATGGATGGTGCACCATCATGAAGACTATCATGATGCTACAAAAAGCAAAGATCCCCTCCACAAATACAAATTTGCAACAATGCAAATAAACCCTCCTCCACCAATCTTCGGCCAATGAACGGAACAATGGAAATTGGCCGAAACGGAAAGCAAACTGGCAACTCCAGAAAACTGGTCCCGTAATAAATTACAGGAAAACCCCGATACTGTGCATACACACCCGCATCTGTATTTCGACCGAAATACAAATGCAATGAGACAAAATCTACACTGTACTATACCAGGATCCGGCTTATACCAAAACCGGCCAGTAATGTCTGTTCGATCCTGATCCGTGCAATACCGCACGTATCTGATCGAACCCTGCCATATAACCATACGGCCTATAGTACAAACTGTCTGATCCTGATCCGTGCAATACCGCACGTATCTGATCGGACCTTGCCATATCTCCATACGGCCTCTACAACCTTTCGCCCGAAAGCTGAGTAACTGAATGTGGGGGACTCTAAAGACTCGTCAACACCTTGGTTGTGGATTTAACCACTAGCACGTCAGAGGTATAAGCCAATACGTGACGGGCTACCAGGTACTGACCAAATGGGACGTCGATGAGGAAGCTCACCCCGACACCCAACTGAGCCTGTCAGTGACAATATCCGTGCAGTCCGGTCCGTTCGTCTATGAGCATCGCATGGCGGGCCTAGGGGGTTGGTAAAAGTCAGACCCCCAAAAGCGGTACAAGTCGTGTCGGAGTGTAGCCCAGAACACCCTGAGATACTACTGGAATACCTACCAGTAAATCTCCTTGCCTTGGCCAAGGACTTTGTGTAATGGCTCTCCTAGACACAGCACGACCTCACCCCCAATACCGGGAGAGACGAACCCCTGAAGATACGCTCACTGCCTCCATGTGGCTCGGGACTGTACCCAACTAAAACCTGTTTGCACGACTCCTTTGAGCCGTGGTAGGGTAGTAATCAAAGTACAGTGGGAACTCACACGAGACAAATGACGATCCCCAGGTCGATGAACTAACCTGCACACATGTCACCAGGGAACTGCCATCTGACGTCTGGTATATGACCAACTAGCATGTTCCCGGCGAGTCCTGTCCGGTGTACTCATAACACAATGAGCACCTGTATACATCTTAGGTGATCCAACTGACACCAGTGGCTTGAGAGACCGGCCACCGCCCCTCGTCGGGGTCTCAACTGTATACACTAGTCTACTAATGGAGTATCGATGCCCGGTCTCGAAACTCCCACGACTAGGGACCTTTTAAGGATATGCTTGTAGACCCCCAGCTCCCACTTATATGATCGCCCTCATACTGCTGGTGGTCAAGCATGAATCCTAGGGGCTCTATCAACGTGTAATAGCGACGTGTCAGGTCACCTAAAGCAGTACACGATGATAAAGGTAAACCAGATAGCATACTATCATCTCGAGTAAGACTGTCCTACCGGGATAGGTCCTCCCTCAATCATTACAATCACGTACCTGTGACCTAATAATTGACTCTGAGGGCACTATCTCCAACAATCTCCCACTTGCACTCAAGGCTAATTATTGCGATGTCGCATACTCACAGCCCGTGTGATACCGAACATCCAACTCCTCTACTAGTCAGTCTCACAAAGCTCGTTTGCGGAACTATTGCGTTCGAGGAATAGCCTCAGTGAGTGGATCCGCTTAGTTGTATCTTTCTATGTCTCTCTATATCTCAAGTTCGCGGAGAAACCCATCTCCCGAAATGAGCAATACCTGTCTTAGAATGTGTCTGGATGTCTGATGGGACATAGCTCATAAATGAACTCCAAATCCAAACTTCTTAGACTGTATCGTCAACTGAACTTAATCAGTATCCTGCGCGCCATGCCTCCCTCAGTATTGCCTTGGACCACCTGTCCAAAATACTGCCCCTCATCAGAAGGAAAACTATAACTCTGACAACCTCCTTGTCGTCCATGTCACCTTGGAAGCCTGGAATGATAACTGTTTCCCGAATGAGGCTGTCGTTATCATATCGCTAGAACATCCACTTATGTTCTAAAAGTGCTTCCGACCGTTTCTCCAGGATTGGATTAATGTCAGCTTATTGCATCTAGTGCAAGAACAATGTCTGGTGTGGTACTTGACATCTCATGATTGACTCAATTGCCTGAGCAAGTGATCTGCCAATCACGCACGTCCCTCTCCCCTTTAGTCTGCAAGACAGCTTTAGAGAGGGTGACTCCATCACCTGCAGGTACACTACCGTGCCAGGAGTCGTCCATTCTAAATACCCTTAGAATGCTGTCTAAGTACCCTGATTGGGAAACCACCCAAATCTAGATCTAAAACCATAGATCTAGTAACCAGTATGTCTGATGTAAAATCCACTTCCTTTGTGGAGAAACCACTGTGTGACGACCAAAGTATAACCGGTTGTAGTATAGGAGTTTCCTTTCCTACTCAGTGTATGTCATCCAAATACCAGGATATCACACCCTACTACCTTCTCAACAGATCCATCCCCTATTCTGATGAAGTCAAACCTATGACTGTCACGTCAGAAATAGATGATCTATCTCCGCTACTGGTGCTTCAGTCTATAAATAGACATAAGCTACATATCCACCAATGCTTCCGCTGCTCCCACTGACTACGACAACCCTCTGGCAGAGTCATATACACGTACACTTCTAAAGCTAGTTTAGAACGACGCTATACTCATCCTCCCGCCGGGTCTCGCAACCTGGAACAACAGCAATGGCAATTTTGGGTAAACAAGAACTTCCCTGTCACCGTCCTTGAGGCTACCGTAGTACCTCTCGGGTGCCTGAAGTTACCCACCTTATCTGCGGAGTGGCCAATGGAATGTCAATCCAGATTGAATCTTTAGGTTCCTTATCAAATCTTCAGTAATCGTTTGTGGTTCTGGAATCACTTCCAGTTCTACTATACTCCCACTACTGTTTTCTGAAAAAATCCATTTTTAATAAAACTGTGGCGAGTCTAGAACAATATCGCTATTGTTCATCCAGATGGTAGAAAGTTAACCCTCGTCATAGCCTGGGTCAACCCACAAACAGCCATTACAGAAACGTGCCTCGAGTTGTCCAGTGTCTGGTTTTAATCATAAACCGGACAACTCCCCGTACCTTAACATCGTTAAGATATGAACTGTTCTATATCCAATATAGAACCAGAGGCACTGATTTAATTGAACCAGATTCAAATCATGCAACTGTCTCCAGTGCATGTCAACTAAATGGAAGGAGGCCGATCAGCGTTACACAACTTAGGAATGCTTCGAATTATGAGTAACCTGAAAGAGAAGCAAGTTCTCTTAGTCATTACTAGCAACTGAATATCATTGACAAGTATCTACATCTTCGATCTTTTGAAGAATCCCGATACTTGCTATACCTGGTTCTCTACTCTATTCAAATACCTATAACTTCTCCAAATTCGGACCCTGTGTTTCCACGAAACACCTGTCTAAAAACTAGAGAAGTCATAAGTAAACCGAATATAGTACGAGGACCAACCCCTCTGTCCTGATGGACCCTGGACAACATACAATCCTTTGTATAAGTCCCTTGAGTCTGATAACTCATTCACTGTGTGTCGTAGGTTGAAAACTGTACTTATGGTTAAGAAGAATTACACCGATGTTTAATGCTCCTTACCTAACCATCCACTGATATAGGTAAATGTCGTAGACATAATTTCAGAAAGGTATATCTCACTCTATTCAAATAGACGTACAGATATATCAATTTGAAATTGGTGCATAACTGCGGATATTCAAAACCAAATATTTGCCAACCGGCAAACAGCCCAGGTGATTTCCTCAAATATCATCGATTACAACGAATCCCGATATAATGAGGATAATCACCCAATTCCCAATAACTTACTCCCACTCATCATCTATAAAACCATACAGATGTGAGAATCGTATCTGGTAAATACATACCCTGGAGTAAGTATCTAATCGGGAAATCAGTTTTCTATTAACAGTACACAGTGAAACTGAAACATTGAAATGTTTCGATGGGGTATCCTGGTATTCCTAGTAATGCCTCTTCCAGATTCACGACTGTAACCGTATAGTTCTTTGCCACCTCTCCAAATCCCTTCATATGTCTTTAGTCTTTACCTTCTGCACACCCTTTTAGGCCAAATGGTTTTCTTCCTTCCCTACCGTTCGGCACCAGCCTATGGTTTGGAAGAAGACTATCCAATAAGCATAATGGGTGTACTGTCCCAATCCTAGGAGCACTCGCAACACGAGAGAAGGTGAAGATAAAAGACACCTGAATGTACTTTATTCCTATTTCTCCTGAACCAGGATCCATCCCCGAACTGGAACAAGTTCCTTTCGAGTTCGTATATAACCATACGATGGAGTATCCAATAAACTGTGGATCTTCGTAGTGATACGGAGTGTCCTGGAGAAATACAAAGGTGATTTAGGATTGGCGAAGGAATACTTGGTTTGGTCGTGAATATTTGTTGCAATTTACTTTGCCCTCTTACTAATCCCTTGCTTTGTCTTAACTTAATACCTTCTGCACACCATCGTTATGCTAATTGGTTTTCTTCATTCCCTACCGGTCGGCACCAGCCTAAGGTTTGGAAGAAGACAATCCAATTTGCGTAATAGGTGTACTACCCCTAAACCAAGGAGTACTCGTAACCTGAGAGAGGGTAAAAGGAAAAGACAACTGAATAATCCTATCCGTTTTCTCCAGAACCGGAAACCATCCTCGAATAAATTCTTTCGAGTTCGTATTTAACCATACGATGGTTTTGTCCAATGGAAGTGGACGTTCGTAGTAATACGGGGTGTCCTGGAGAAAAGGGTAAAAGTAGGAGTGGCAATGAGGTTTGCAACTCTGACAATCCAAAAAGCCGGTGTTTAAGAAGGTTCGGTCAACTTGGTCACTGAGTCAAAGTCTTAGGGTCGGGTCAATGGTCGCTGCCAAAGAGAGAGAGAAAAGAAACACTCAGCGTGCACTCTAACCTAGATCAGAATGGTCATCAATTTATCTAATCTGGAAACCTCCCACTGTACCTCAAATTCTCCTCCAAACCTGAAAGAAGAATTAGTCGGGGTTACCCGAGGAGTAAACTAACTCATCAGTGGGAATCGGGATCCAACTCTCATCGCATGATAACGTGACGGAATCCGCTCACGGTATCACACTCCAGAAGGTATGCGCATATCTGGCAAGTCTCAGTTCTTTTGAAACTCCCGATGTGATTTCTGCCCCATGCTCTTATGACCTTGGCGAAGGTCAACAAATCATAAGTCACATGTCAAGTTCTACCCGTCATTATCCAGGTTAATTTGAATCCACCCGTACAAGCCCTTGACGAAGGTCAACAAGGCTATACGACTGTCCCAAACCAACGCATCTATCTATGCAGCAGAAAGGTAACAAGCAGCTACCATACACTATGCCTTGACGAAGGTCAACAAACATAGCATGAATACTATGTGCTACCCGTCTGAAACGACGGAGGGCTACGAATGGTTTCTGGCGAAAACCTTTAACGTAATGAACTTGATATCGTTGAAGGAACGGATAGCTTTTTGAAAATATAGTGACGAAAACTTTCGCTAAAGAGGTCACTCCCGGTGAAGGGATCTCGGCTCTTTCCCCGTAGAATGGGGTGCAGGATATTCCAACTGAATACCACGGTGCAAAGCAAAAGTAATCGGCTATAATGAAGTTAATGCCCTGACGCAAACTTTTTGTCCAAGGGGTCACTCCCGGTGAAGGGATCTCGGCCCTTGCCTCGTCGACTGAGGAGCAGGATATTCTAAATGAATACCACAATGCAAAACAAAAGTGAACGTCCTTACAATAACAGCCTTTTGAAAAGTGTTCCAACAACATCAGATTAGGTTTGTTTTTAACTTGCATTGATCCGAATCAACGCAATCCCATCAATTGATCACACCAAAAAGAACGAAAATATACTGATGTACGTATATGCCATCCGCATTCGCCACTGGGTCCCGTCATTACCCGTTAGGTTAGCTTACTAACGACAGAGCGGGGACTGGACTAGCGCGGATGCAAAACATATACAACATCTACTAATATATATACCAATATATTATATTCGCTCAAGGCGTGAATAAAATGCAACATCACAGAGAATGAACAGCATCACAGAAACAATACAGATATCTGGGATCCCCGGGTTTCACAGAGCCACTACTGAAACCCGACGTTCCCCTGGTCGTGTGGATAGCCTGTGCAATGTAATCCTAGACCCCTACGGGCGCGGCAAGTTACCCGCCAAAACCTGAAGCGAGGCAGCCCCCTTCAGCACCGTGAATGGACCACCCAGCACTTCACGGAATCCGGTAACTTGGGCACCCCTCCTGGGTCAACCTGTACCCCCTACGAGTGCGGCGAATAGCCCGCCAATCCTAGAGTGAAGCCCCCTCCGTCTCAATGCCATGAGATGCGGGCTTGTTGCCCTCTAGAACCCGGCTATCCGTGCACCCCTCCGTGGGGCAATCCTAGTACAGAAAGTAAAATATACATACACCGGGTACATCGACCGCAACCAGGTCGTGCCCGAAAATAATAATACAATCAGGCAGTGACGGCTGTCCACATGTCGGACGCTCGCCCCGCAAAATCAAATGTACATAATACCACCACAACTGTACTAGCATTGCATCCAGGCTATCCCTACGACCGATCCGCAATAACACAGCAAATACATAGAACATCAACGTGAAAGTCACGTTCGCAAATCCGTCTAACCGGGCTATAGCAGTTAGACCGGATTTACCGATCGAGTGACATTCACGGTCGCAGATATAATGTAAATACTGTGAAAAATGTGTTTAAAATTTTCCGATTGACAAAAAATTAACAAGTGGGCCCCCAATCAAAACTGTAGCACTTACAGAAAACCTGGGCCCAATTTTAATATTCCAAAACCCATATTTTAAGCCCAGAAGGCCTCTGTAAAAAATTGGTGAAGTGACCTCCACAGTGTGCGGCGGAAGGGCGGCGGTAAGGTGGTTTTCGCGGCGGTTCCGCGCTCCCACTGTGGAGTTACTTCGTCGAATTTTTACAGAGCTCTTAGATTTTCCAGTACATCAATATTTTACAACCTGAAAAATTTTTGGGGACCAAAAAGTTTCAACAGAAAACTGATGTGGGTAAATACGGGTTTTTGAACATTTCGATCGATCGGAACTGAAAAACACATTACACAAAGCTAGACTAAGTTAATGGCGAGGCTCTGATACCACTGTGAGTGCACGGCGGCGCCCCGGCCGTCGATCCGACGCCGGAATGCGGAAGCGGTGATAAACTTTAATTTTTGCGGACTTAGCAAACCGGCACCACCGCGCACTAAGCACCCGGATCGTAACCATTAACAAGTCTAAGCTAACTAGAAGATGTGTTAGAGATATACCGACGATCCAAGTCCTCCGGTCTTCTCGTCATGGTCCCGATCTCCTGCGGAAAAGTCCCGTCTCCTCCTCGTCGCCGGAAGTGCACCACATCGCCTTCTTCTTTTATGGGCTCCCACCTCAATGCCGAGGCAACTCGGGCACGAAGCCGGCTACTCGACGTGCCCAAGGTTCGTTGTAGAATATGTAGTGAGCAAGTCTCATTTTGGGGTTTGTGGAATTGCCTTTTGTGGAGGGATTGAACTTGGAGCTTTTTGAGAATGATCTTGTGGGTTTTTGCAACATGAAATGAGCTAAAAGACCCACCCAAAAAATTGGGACAGCCCCACTAAGGGAGTGGCCGGCCAAGACTTCAAGAGAGGGAGGAATGAGAGAGTGGGGTGATAGAATGAGATAGATCACACCATAATGCAAGAGGGAAACAAAAGCCATCATGAAAGAACATGATCACTAACACCAAAACCACACTCAACACACTAATCATCAACAAACATGATGCTAACAAAGTCAAGCCATCATGAAGTATGAAATCAAGCAAGTCAATGGATGGTGCACCATCATGAAGACTATCATGATGCTACAAAAAGCAAAGATCCCCTCCACAAATACAAATTTGCAACAATGCAAATAAACCCTCCTCCACCAATCTTCGGCCAATGAACGGAACAATGGAAATTGGCCGAAACGGAAAGCAAACTGGCAACTCCAGAAAACTGGTCCCGTAATAAATTACAGGAAAACCCCGATACTGTGCATACACACCCGCATCTGTATTTCGACCGAAATACAAATGCAATGAGACAAAATCTACACTGTACTATACCAGGATCCGGCTTATACCAAAACCGGCCAGTAATGTCTGTTCGATCCTGATCCGTGCAATACCGCACGTATCTGATCGAACCCTGCCATATAACCATACGGCCTATAGTACAAACTGTCTGATCCTGATCCGTGCAATACCGCACGTATCTGATCGGACCTTGCCATATCTCCATACGGCCTCTACAACCTTTCGCCCGAAAGCTGAGTAACTGAATGTGGGGGACTCTAAAGACTCGTCAACACCTTGGTTGTGGATTTAACCACTAGCACGTCAGAGGTATAAGCCAATACGTGACGGGCTACCAGGTACTGACCAAATGGGACGTCGATGAGGAAGCTCACCCCGACACCCAACTGAGCCTGTCAGTGACAATATCCGTGCAGTCCGGTCCGTTCGTCTATGAGCATCGCATGGCGGGCCTAGGGGGTTGGTAAAAGTCAGACCCCCAAAAGCGGTACAAGTCGTGTCGGAGTGTAGCCCAGAACACCCTGAGATACTACTGGAATACCTACCAGTAAATCTCCTTGCCTTGGCCAAGGACTTTGTGTAATGGCTCTCCTAGACACAGCACGACCTCACCCCCAATACCGGGAGAGACGAACCCCTGAAGATACGCTCACTGCCTCCATGTGGCTCGGGACTGTACCCAACTAAAACCTGTTTGCACGACTCCTTTGAGCCGTGGTAGGGTAGTAATCAAAGTACAGTGGGAACTCACACGAGACAAATGACGATCCCCAGGTCGATGAACTAACCTGCACACATGTCACCAGGGAACTGCCATCTGACGTCTGGTATATGACCAACTAGCATGTTCCCGGCGAGTCCTGTCCGGTGTACTCATAACACAATGAGCACCTGTATACATCTTAGGTGATCCAACTGACACCAGTGGCTTGAGAGACCGGCCACCGCCCCTCGTCGGGGTCTCGACTGTATATACTAGTCTACTAATGGAGTATCGATGCCCGGTCTCGAAACTCCCACGACTAGGGACCTTTTAAGGATATGCTTGTAGACCCCCAGCTCCCACTTATATGATCGCCCTCATACTGCTGGTGGTCAAGCATGAATCCTAGGGGCTCTATCAACGTGTAATAGCGACGTGTCAGGTCACCTAAAGCAGTACACGATGATAAAGGTAAACCAGATAGCATACTATCATCTCGAGTAAGACTGTCCTACCGGGATAGGTCCTCCCTCAATCATTACAATCACGTACCTGTGACCTAATAATTGACTCTGAGGGCACTATCTCTAACAGATCCCATATCCATTGGTGTTTGACATCAGAAATGGTGTACGGGTGCTCAGTGGAGACTGGGTACACTGGACGGACTCGCCGAGAACTCCCAGATGGTATTATACCTCACGTCAGATGGCAGTTCTCAGGTGACACTTGTACAGGTTAGTCTGTAGACCCGAGATCGTCATAGAGTCTTGTGTGATTCCCACTGTGCTTTGATCTCCACCTTACCACGTCCATGAGGGCGTGCAAAACGGTGGTCTTTGGGCACAGTCCCGAGTCACATGGAGGCAATGAGCGATAGGAGGGGTTTCGTCTCTCCCGGTATTGGGAGTTGATGTTGCGCTGTGCTCGATTGGCCGTAGCAGGGAAGTCCCTGGCCAGGGCTGATCAGAGATTTACTGGTAAGTGTTACCAGTAGTTTCTTGACCCGTTACGAGCCTAACATCGGCACGACTTATCGGGTTATTGGGGTCTGACGTTTACCACCCGTAGACTTGATATGCGACATATCAGACGAAGAGACCGGACTGTACGGTAAGTGTTACTGGTCGGATCGCAGGAGTGTGAGCGGGCTAGCTCGTCGATCTTCTGATCGCTCAATACCCGGGTGGCCGTTACGTTTAGCAGACCGCTTGCGGCTTGTGGGTGCATGATATGATCATCATCTGCTACCGGCGTATTGACGAGTCTTTAGAGTCCTACACAGAGGTTTCCTGGTTAAAGCGAAACGAAATAGGAGTGCATATGAGATATATGCGGGACCGAGAATAATGCGTGTATGTGATACCGTATTTAATTCTCGCGATTAATGTTTCGATTGGTTGTATATGATATAACCTAGTTATCGAATCGAAGATCGATTCGATAAGTCGATACATTGAATACTAGTCGGTTATGTGCGACATGACCGGATCATTGAATCAAGTGTTGATTTAATGATTTAATGTATAATTATATATTTGATATATTACTTTGCATTTACTAGTATTGGTTCACTTTAAACGGATTTTTCTCACTTGATTTACACATTGTATATGTGATATACTTTTGTGCACTTATATGTATCATGTTTGATGATGCATGTAGTTTTGGCTTTGTGTAAAGAATGCAACCATGGTTATGAGAGTGGTTAGGGTTTAAGATTTATTCTCTTATTATTAAATCCATTTATTATTTATTAAATGGATTTATGGAAACAAAAGGGTTTCATTTTTTCATGAAGTGTGGTGAAGCTTCATGAAGCTTTTAGTAATGATGCCATTTTGTCTCCTTGCTTAAACCTAACCACTCCCACTAACCATGGTCAATTCTCTATACTTGACCATGGTTAGAAGATGATAAGAATTCCTTTATTATTCATTTTAGAAATAACTTATCATAAGAATTCTATCATCTTCTTCTTCTTCTCAAAGTGAGAAACCTTGATGCCATTAATGGCAACTTGTGTTCTAGAGTGAGAAATTCAAATCTAAAGTGAACCCACCTCCTATTTCTTCACCCTCTACCTCTTGCCAAGTTGTTTTGGGTGTTCTCTTCACAAGTTTCACAACTTTGTGAAGTCGGAGCTTGAACTAGTGCAACCTCGACGTAGATCGTCTTTGACACGAAGCCGACGACCTATTCCGCACGTTTATCCGATGAAGCCGACGAATGAGTCGAGGATTCATGATGGACAGCGAGGGCATGACCACGTGGAGCTAAGGAGGTGGAAATCCGGATCTACAAAGGTTGTAGCTTCCGACCTTTAGTTAATTTGCTAACTAGTTTAGTTTTTCGCCTAGAATTCTAGTCTAAGATCCGTGTTAGGGTTTCTCGGCACCATAATTTTTGTAAAATGGCATGTTCGATGCCTTGTGAGACCTTTATAGGGTGCCTAGGAACCTTTCATTGGTATCAGAGCCTAGCTAGAGTCTTAGGCGAAGTCTAGATGGAGTTTGAAGTCCGAATGAACCCGAAACCCAAATACTTTAGAGCTCTCTGGACATTTTCATAAATCTGGGATTTTTTCATATTAAAAATGCCTAAAAAATTCAGCAAGGAAATACAAGAATTACGATGTAAAATTTTTCACATGAACAGTTCCTTATGCCGCGGAACCGCGGCAGAAGCATGGCTTCTGCGGCGGTTCCGCGCTCAAAAGGTGACGTCAGCCCTACTTAATTGCACAGTAATTCCTGATAAATTCTGGTGAGTTTTCTGGGTATTTTTAAAATGATTTAAGGGTTGAATGCTCTGGGGTTATATTGGGAATCGACGATTCGATCGGAATATCAAACTTTGTCTAAGTGTTTTTCCTGATAACTGTAGAATATGTTAAAAAGTTTGACCGGATAAAAATACCCAACTTTTCCCCTGCCGAAAAATTCCAAGTGTTGGATTTTTCTGTGGTTAAAAGACATTCGAAGTAGTGCAAGTAACGCGATGGTCCCTCTAGAAGACAACAAACCTTAACTCGATTATGTGACCGTCTTGAACTGCCCTTTGAACCTTCGGGTTTGGGGCAGTACGGCGTGCCACATGTGAGGCGTTGGCTTGACCCTTCTACGGCTGAACCGTTGGTACTGAGGCATGAAGTGAATGTTTTTGAACCTATTTCATGTGTTGATCGGTGTCGGGAAAACTTGGGTGTTCGAATGTTCGATCGGAAAGTTTAATATATTCTATTTATCCGGAATTGGATACAATAATTGGAATTCACAAACAGTTATGAGATAACTGGATGAATGCTATAAATCTAGCAGTTTAGTCCCATACGATATTGAAAAGAGTTTTCGATAATGAGACTAAAATGCGGGGTTTGTAACTGTTAGGCATGTGATGTCTAAAGAGGTTGCGGATTCCAATTGTTGTAGTTTTACACTTTCTTTTCTGTGACCGTAAGTGTAGTATGTAGTGGTATTGCCGATTGCCGTTGCTATATGTCGACGACAATCGGTGTATGCATACTTACTTACGTTGATGACATGTGATGTTATGTGTTGCTGGATATGTTATATTGGATCGTCGAGATTGAATAGCCGGGGGTTTTTATGTGAGATGAGTGTTTTTCTTTTTCATTCATGTATAAAAACTTGTATGTAATATTCTTTTATTCGGGGCACTTCCAGGTTGCGGAAGTTGTCACCCTTTGTATATTATTTACTTTTCTGCACTAGGATAGACCCAAGGAGGGGAGCACAAGTAACCGGGTTCTGGGGTCCAGTGGGAGACCAACTCGAGGAGTCGAGTCCGGGTCTCCTAACCCTAGAATTGGTAGGGTTGCTTGACGCACTCGTAGGGGTCTAAGGGTGTCGGATTGGCTATTCATCACGACCGTGGAATCCGTGTTTTATACTGGCTCGTATTGAAAACACGGACGTCCTAGTATATCCAATATTTCATATGTTTCTTCTGCTGCGATATCTGTGATGTGATTATGTGATGTTCTGTGATAGATACAGTATATAGTATATATGATATATTATATAGGCGTTACTTATGTTTTGCACCCGCACTAGCCATGCCCTGCTCTGTCGTTAGTTACCTAACCTAACGGTGCACGAGGGGACATCTAGGCGAATGCGGATGGCATAAGTGTACGTCGTATTTATCTGTGATGTTTAGGTGACTTAAATGATGGGACTTCATTAATGTGATTAATGAAAGAAAAGAAACCTAAGATGTTGTAGAATCAAATTTTAAAATAAAACAGATAGCTACAGTTCTTGCTTTGCATAGCGGTATATGTGATATGCCCTGCACCTTATTCGATGAGGAAAGGACCGAGATCCCTTCACCGGGAGTGACTCCTTTAGCAATAACTGGCAGGTGCTACACACTCGGTTTGCTTTTGACTGCTTTTGAGTTTTTGCTTTGCACAGTGATATATATGATATATCCCGCACCTCATTCGACGAGGAAAGGGCCGACGATCCCTTCACCGGGAGTGACCCCTTTAGCAAAACTAGAAAAGCCTCAAAATCACTCCATTTCAAAACTCCATTTGATTCTACAACGATATCAAGTTCATTAAGCTCATGGTTTTTATTAAAAACCTGTCGTAGCCCTCCGTCATTTCAGATAAGTAGTAGTTAGTATTCGTGCTACGTTTGTTGACCTCCGTCAAGGCGTAGTGTGCGGTAGCTAACTAGTATTTATCTGCTTATGCATATGATGCATATTGGATTAGGGTAGTCGTACGACCTTGTTGACCTCCGTCAAGGGTCGTGCGGGTGGGTTTGATTCAATCAAGAAATGACGGGTTGAACTTGACTTGCACCCTGTGGTTTGTTGACCTCCGTCAAGGTCATAGGATGCTTGGGGCAAAAGATTATCGGGAGTTTCAAGTGTTGAAATTTGAAATGAGATTGCATACCTTCTATGAGATAGTTGGATCCCGATACCCACTGCGAGTAAGAGTTACTCCTGGAAGAGTTTTATACATTACAATTAGCCGATCAAGTAGGTGTCTAGAAAGGTGTTAACGAGGTTACGCCTCTGGGAAAACGAGGTTTACATTAATTAGGTTCGTGCGAAAGCACGGGAGACCTCCCTCAAAGTACCGACACTGGCCTGGCTGAAAGATCGACGAAGTTGTAGGGTGTAATTAATCCCGGTTAGTCTTTCCTTTTAGGGTTTGAAGGAAGATTTGATAAAAAGCAGTGGGAGCCATCCTGATTAGATAAGATAATAACCAATCTGATCTTGCACGAGCTTACGCTAAAGTGTTTTCTTCTCTCTCTCTCCAGGTAGCGACCATTTCATGCCTTAATAAAGATAATAATATGGATGTATTGACCGAACCCGTATGTTATACTGTGCTGGGGAACGTTGGTTCCGTTCTTACCTATAAGAGTTATAGGACTGAACAGGATATAGGGGAATACCAGGATTCCCATGCCACCCGAATGAAGAAAGTACATGTTGATGCATTTTCTTCGGGTGTGTTCGTTACTGAGAACTGTTTCTCCATTTGCTCTACATCCTGGGTATTAGATACCGGGTCAGGATCCCATATATGTAATCAGTTACATGGGCTTAGGAAAGATAGAGAACTTGGAGAAGGTGATAAAGACATTAGAGTTGGAAATGGTGCAATTGTTGCAGCTAAGACTGTCGGGGAATATCACCTTGTATTACCAACTGGTAATACATTGGTTCTGAACGAATGCTATTACATGCCGAACCTGATATGCAACATTATATCGGTTTCTTTATTAAGCAAAGAAGGATATAATTTTGTATTACAGGACAATGTTATGAACATTTTCCGTAATCAAAAGTTGGTTGGATCAGGCACGTTATGCAATGGCATTTATGTTCTAAATCAATCAACAGTTCTGAGCATAACAAACACACACAAGAGGAAGAGTTCTGAACTCAACGAATCCTTCTTGTGGCATTGTAGACTGGGTCACATCAATGCGACACGACTGGCTAAGTTGCATAAGGATGGATATTTAAATCCGTTTGAATTTTTTTCTTATGACACTTGCCAGTCATGTCTCAAAGGCAAGATGACCAAAACTCCGTTTACGGGACACGGAGAAAGAGTTACCGAACTCTTGGGACTTATACATAGTGATGTATGCGGTCCCATGTCTACACATGCCAGGGATGGTTCTTCATACTTCATTACATTCACTGACGATCTCTCTAGATTCGGATATGTGTTCCTGATAAAACACAAATCAGAAGCTTTTGAGAAATTTAGGGAATATAAACAAGAAGTTGAGAACCAAACCGGAAAAAGTATTAAAATCCTACGATCTGATCGAGGAGGAGAATACTTAAGCAATGAATTCCTGGACTTCCTAAAAGAGAATGGGATTCTCTCTCAGCTAACTCCTCCATATACACCACAGCACAACGGTGTATCGGAGCGGAGAAACCGCACCCTATTAGATATGGTGCGCTCTATGATGAGTGTAGCTGAGTTACCTGTTTCCTTCTGGGGATATGCACTGGAAACAGCAGCATACCTACTGAACAGGGTTCCCACCAAATCTGTGCCTACCACACCATATGAGATATGGGAAGGGAAGAGACCATATCTTAATTTTATAAAGATATGGGGTTGCCCGGCCTATGTCAAAAGACAAAAACCGGACAAACTCGAGGCAAGGTCTGTTTTGTGTAAATTTGTTGGATATCCCAAGCATTCGCGAGGGTATATCTTCTACCACAGTGAGGAACAAAGAGTATTTGTTGCTCAACATGCCACCTTTTTAGAAAAGGAATTTCTTGCAAAAGAGATTAGTGGCTCTGAGGTAGAACTGGAAGAGGTTCCAGCTGAACAAAACACAACAGAAGATTTAGTGGAACCAGAGGATTCCGTAGTTCCCGATGAACCCCAACCACTCCGCCGATCTAGTAGGGTTCCTCGCCAACCTGAGAGATACTACGGTTTTCTCATGGATGGAGGTAGCGAGGATTGCATCATGGAGGATGATGACCCAACTAGCTTCGAGCAGGCCATCACGAGTAGGGACTCAGTGAAATGGCTGGATGCTATGCGGTCCGAGATGGAATCCATGTACACCAACAAAGTATGGACTTTGGAAGTTGCTCCTGAAGGGGTAAAACCCATTGGGAGCAAGTGGATCTTCAAGAAGAAACTTGGTGTAGATGGGAAAGTGGAGACTTTCAAAGCTAGACTTGTAGCAAAGGGTTTTCGTCAAAGACCAGGTGTGGACTATGACGAAACCTTTTCTCCAGTGGCTATGCTTAAATCCATCCGGATCATGCTTGCCATTGCTGCCTTTCATGACTACGAAATCTGGCAAATGGATGTTAAGACCGCCTTTCTAAATGGTGATTTAGAAGAGTGCGTGTACATGACTCAGCCAGAGGGCTTCGTAGACAGTGGGAGCAGCGGGAAGGTGTGCAAGCTGCTTAAATCCATTTATGGATTAAAGCAAGCATCGCGGAGTTGGAACATCTGCTTTGATGTCGTTATCAAAGAGTTTGATTTCGTCAAAAATCCAGATGAACCTTGTATCTACAAGAAGGTGACAGAGAGTAAGGTTGTCTTCCTCGTATTATACGTGGAGGACATACTCTTGATAGGAAATGATATTCCTATGCTGCAAGCGGTCAAGCTCTTCTTATCACAAAGATTCTCAATGAAAGATCTTGGTGATGCCTCCTGCATATTGGGAATTAGGATCTATAGAGATAGATCCAAACGGATTTTGGGATTGTCCCAATCCAGGTACATTGACGCCATACTAAAGAGGTTTAGTATGGAAGAGTCCAAGCGTGGGAACTTGCCCACGATCTCTGGAGTCACTCTCTCCAAAGAGATGTCTCCAAAGACTGATTTGGAGAGAGCTCACATGCAAGGGATACCCTATGCTTCGGCAGTAGGCTCTATTATGTATGCGATGCTATGTACCAGACCCGATGTAGCATACTCACTAAGTATAGTGAGCAAGTATCAAGCTGATCCTGGAGAGAGTCACTGGACAGCTGTGAAGAGCATTCTCAAGTACTTACGAAGGACTAGAGATATGTTCTTGGTGTATGGTAACGGAGAACTCTAAGTGGAGTCCTTTACCGATTCCAGCTTCCAGAGTGATAAGGACGACTCTAAGTCGCAGTCGGGTTTTGTCTTTACCCTTTACGGAGGGGCGGTTAGCTGGAAGAGTTCCAAGCAGGAAACCGTGGCAGACTCGACGATGGAGGCTGAATACATCGCTGCCAACGATGCTGCTAAAGAAGCTGTCTGGGTCAAGAAGTTCATTACTGAACTTGGTGTGGTTCCATCCATTGAGCATCCAATACCTTTGTATTGCGATAACAATGGAGCAGTGGCTTTGGCCAAGGAACCCAGGTCCCATCAGCGATCCAGGCATATTCTGAGGCGGTATCACCTGATCCAGGAGATAGTTGATCGCCGGGAGATCGAGGTCAGGAGGGTTGACACGAAGGAAAACACTGTGGATCCACTCACGAAGGCCATTCCCCAGATACAGTTTGAGAGACTCTTCGGGATGCTCGGTATGCGATACTACAGCAGCTGGCCCTAGTGCAAGTGGGAGATTGTTAGTTGTATGTATGCCCTAGAGGCCAGTATTTTACAGATGATGTATATTATATTGGATGCTTGGACATATATAGAGATGACTTTCTTGCTCGACATGATAGTATGCTATCTGGTTGCTCTTTATCTTAACATGTACACTAGTCTCTTTATACTGTCTTATAGTTACATGTTGGTAAAGCCCTTAGGATTTGTACTTGACTACCTGGACTATGATGCAGATCATACTAGTGGGGACATGGTAGTCCATAAGTACATCCTTCAAGGTCCCTAGTCGTGGGTGTATCGAGACGGGGCATCGATATACCAGTGTAGACTAGCGTATACGCTTCTCGACCCATGAGATGGGCGATGGATGATCCCATATCCATTGGTGTTTGACATCAGAGATGGTGTACGGGTGCTCAGTGGAGACTGGGTACACTGGACGGACTCGCCGAGAACTCCCAGATGGTATTATACCTCACGTCAGATGGCAGTTCTCAGGTGACACTTGTACAGGTTAGTCTGTAGACCCGAGATCGTCATAGAGTCTTGTGTGATTCCCACTGTGCTTTGATCTCCACCTTACCACGTCCATGAGGGCGTGCAAAACGGTGGTCTTTGGGCACAGTCCCGAGTCACATGGAGGCAATGATCGATAGGAAGGGTTTCGTCTCTCCCGGTATTGGGAGTTGATGTTGCGCTGTGCTCGATTGGCCGTAGCAGGGAAGTCCCTGGCCAGGGCTGATCAGAGATTTACTGGTAAGTGTTACCAGTAGTTTCTCGACCCGTTACGAGCCTCACATCGGCACGACTTATCGGGTTATTGGGGTCTGACGTTTACCATCCCTAGACTTGATATGCGACATATCAGACGAAGAGACCGGACTGTACGGTAAGTGTTACTGGTCGGATTCGCAGGAGTGTGAGCGGGCTAGCTCGTCGATCTTCTGATCGCTCAATACCCGGGTGGCCGTTACGTTTAGCAGACCGCTTGCGGCTTGTAGGTGCATGATATGATCATCATCTGCTACCGGCGTATTGACGAGTCTTTAGAGTCCTACACAGAGGTTTTCTGGTTCAAGCGAAACGAAATAGGAGTGCATATGAGATATATGCGGGACCGAGAATAATGCGTGTATGTGATACCGTATTTAATTCTCGCGATTAATGTTTCGATTGGTTGTATATGATATAACCTAGTTATCGAATCGAAGATCGATTCGATAAATCGATACATTGAATACTAGTCGGTTATGTGCGACATGACCGGATCATTGAATCAAGTGTTGATTTAATGATTTAATGTATAATTATATATTTGATATATTACTTTGCATTAACTAGTATTGGTTCACTTTAAACGGATTTTTCTCACTTGATTTACACATTGTATATGTGATATACTTTTGTGCACTTATATGTATCATGTTTGATGATGCATGTAGTTTTGGCTTTGTGTAAAGAATGCAACCATGGTTATGAGAGTGGTTAGGGTTTAAGATTTATTCTCTTATTATTAAATCCATTTATTATTTATTAAATGGATTTATGGAAACAAAAGGGTTTCATTTTTTCATAAAGTGTGGTGAAGCTTCATGAAGCTTTTAGTAATGATGCCATTTTATCTCCTTGCTTAAACCTAACCACTCCCACTAACCATGGTCAATTCTCTACACTTGACCATGGTTAGAAGATGATAAGAATTCCTTTATTATTCATTTTAGAAATAACTTATCATAAGAATTCTATTATCTTCTTCTTCTTCTCAAAGTGAGAAACCTTGATGCCATTAATGGCAACTTGTGTTCTAGAGTGAGAAATTCAAATCTAAAGTGAACCCACCTCCTATTTCTTCACCCTCTACCTCTTGCCAAGTTGTTTTGGGTGTTCTCTTCACAAGTTTCACAACTTTGTGAAGTCGGAGCTTGAACTAGTGCAACCTCGACGTAGATCGTCTTTGACACGAAGCCGACGACCTATTCCGCACGTTTATCCGATGAAGCCGACGAATGAGTCGAGGACTCATGATGGCCAGCGAGGGCATGACCACGTGGAGCTAAGGAGGTGGAAATCCGGATCTACAAAGGTTGTAGCTTCCGACCTTTAGTTAATTTGCTAACTAGTTTAGTTTTTCGCCTAGAATTCTAGTCTAAGATCCGTGTTAGGGTTTCTCGGCACCATAATTTTTGTAAAATGGCATGTTCGATGCCTTGTGAGACCTCTATAGGGTGCCTAGGAACCTTTCAGAATCAAGGTTGATGAAGATGGTGGTCTTTTGTGAAGAAGAGAATGATAGAACCATGGAAAGAAAAAGGAAAAATGAGTATATATATTTTTCCTCTCTCATATCTCACCATGGTTAACTCTAAAGATTATTATTGGATTAAAATCAAAAGCACAAAAAGAAAATAAACCATGGGTTAAAGGTTAGGTGAGAATGGTAAGGTTAAGAAGAGTGTAGAAACCTTTTTGATTTAACCCATTTTTATTTCCTTTTTGATTTAATTTAAAAGCAATAATAATCCATAGAAATAACTATGGTGTGATTCTTATATTGCCACCATTCTCATTGTATAAGCAACCATGATAAAATGATGTATGTATGCATGTGTGCATGCACATCCATATGTGCATGAACAAGAATGAATGCATACATGCATGCATACATCCAAAATAAATAAGATAGGATTTGTAGTGAGAAGCTAATGATAAATCAACACTTGATTCACAAATCCGGTCATATCACATACGACCCGACCATTAGCAAGGTGCCTAATTAATATACGGTATCCCATACACGCATTTTAATCGGGTCCAAGCGCATATCTCATACGCGCACCACAACGTTTCGCTTGGACTAGGTAACTCCTATGTGGGACTCTAAGACTCGTCAATACGCCGGCAGTGGGTGATGATCACATCAAGCACCCCCAAGCCGCAAGCGGTCAGCTAAACGTAACGGCCACCCGGGTATTGATCGATCAGAAGAAAACAAGCGAACCTGTTACAACTCCCGTCGAGCCATCCGGCAACACTACCGTACAGTCCGGTCTCTTCGTCAGATATGCTGCATATCGAGCCTAGGGATGGTCACGTCGACCCTAATAACTCAATAAGTCGTGCCGATGAATGGTCTATAATAGATCGAGAAACTATCGATAACACTTATCAACAAATCTCAGCAGCCCTGGCCAGGGACTTACTGATATAACCAGTCGGGCACAGCACAGCATCAACCCCCAATACCGGGAGAGACGAAACCCCTCCTATCGCTCATTGCCTTCGTGTGTCTCGGGACTGTACCCAACGGCCACTTGTTTGCACGACTCAGTAGAGCCGTGGTAGGGTGGCAATCAAAGTACAGTGAGAGAACACACAAGACTCTATGACGATCTCGGGTCTACAGACTAACCAGCACCAGTGTCACTTGAGAACTGCTATCCGACGATAGATATAATTCCATATCGGAGTACTTGGCGAGTCCGTCCAGTATACCCAGTCACCACTGAGCACCCGTATATGATCTTGATGTCAAACACCAATGGATATGGGATCATCCATCGCCCATCACATGGGTCCAGTATCATATACGCTAGTCTACTCTGGTATATCAATGCCCCGTCTCGATATACCTACGACTAGGGACTTTCCAGGATATGCTTATAGACCACAGATGTCCCACTAGTATGATCTCCATCATAATCAGAGCAGTCAAGCCAATATCCTCAGGGCTTTATCAGCATGTATGAGTGAATAACAAGCATGATCAAATCAACATGTCAGATAAAGAAGAACCAGATAGCATACTATCATGTCGAGCAAGAATGCATACTGAATATATATATACATGTATAGATACATCCACTATCACATAATGGCCTCTAGGGCATACATATATCCAACAAGACGGATAAAGAGCGGAGACCCGTGTTTTATCTGTGGTTGGCAGGAACTCGGATTTTGTCGTATTTTCCCATGGATTTCACCGTTTAGAGCCGAGAACCTGTATCCTGCAATTGACTAGCAAACACGGCTCAAGAGTACCTACCGATATGCAATGTGATAAAAATTGGGCGGTATAAAAATGCAAAAATCTGATATGAACAAATACCCCCAAACTTATCATTTGATCGTCCCGAGCAAAACCAATTTATTCACAAAAAATTTCCTAACCTCACTATCGCAGGGAACGCGATTGCACTGAGCATGTGCAACAAGCCGTTAAACCTCTAAGTGTCCCTAGTAGGAGGAGTGTTGTCTCCTGAGGGTTTTCAGCGGATACTACCCACAAAATCCGGTCAAGCTAGTTTTGTAAAATAACTAAGATTCAAACCCCTAAAGTTTTGTTTTAGAAAATAACAATTCTATAATCCTAAGTCTAGATCATCGAACCTTTATTTTTCACACCTCACTTCTTATTTAACTACAGATTTTATATGTCTTTACGTGCAGTGCAAATAGTGTCGTTAAGTTCCAGAAGGATCGATTAAAGTCATCATGTCGCATAATAAAGCCCAGATAACAATTTTAAAAGGATCACATAAGTTTTATAAAGAGTTAAGCATTTTTCAAGTTTCGTTTTCCAGTAAGGTTTCAACTTCAGAATTTCTATCTTCCTTAACAGGAAACTAAGTCGTATTTTTCACTCCACCTTTTTCTTGTTTTCATTTCATACACACCTCTGTGAACGTGCAATAGTCTTTATCATAAATAGAACCTTCATATCTCCGTTAAATTTTTTTTATAAAAGCCTGTCTTTTATCAAGATTATTCTCACACAAAAACCGTTAGGAATTTTAACTCGGAGAGAACACTTGCTTGACTTTGTTTTAATCTGGACTTTCTAAGCTTCTTAGCGAGCTTTGGGCCAATGCACCCAAACCAGTTGGTTTTAGGGCATTAGGTGTAGAAACACCCCGGCGGACTTAATTACTCAAGTTACCTAGGTCCAAAAACAAAAGACAGTTTGGCGTGAAAATCAGATGATTTAATACGAACGGAGATATAACCGGCAGTTCAGTTATTTTTTTGGATAAAAGACGTGTTTAGTGGGTTTTGGTGTGTAATCATTCCAATCAAGTTCCAGATGGGTTATTTTTCAGACTTAGTTCCAATTAAGGCATCAATAACATTCCTTCATATTCGCTTTACTTCATAAACTATTCTTGACATTACTTATTTCAGAACAAACCTATTTGATCCTCAGAAAATCATTTGTCTGTTTAAAAAAATTTTTAAACATAAAAGACCTGTCATCTAATTTCCAAAAACTCACGACATGTGTAGTGTGATGTAAAGACGTATATCAGCTATAGTTAACTTCAAAGGAGAGTTATCTTTCAGGTTTTCAAAATCTAAACATAAGATTTAGTTATTCCTGTTTTTTTCAAACAAAAACCGTCGAAATGTTGAATCAGAGTTCTTCCACAAGCTAACTTGACAGAAAAGTTTTTTATATTTTTTAGAAAATTTTCAGATTTTTATGGATTTTATGGATTTTAATATGCAGATGTGAAATATACATATGAATGCGAAGGTAAGAAATGCGTACCGAGCGTACCCCCAAACTTAAACTGGACAGTGTCCTCACTGTCGTTGCATGAAGAGATCATTTGAAGGGTCAAAATTGTCGGTTAGCGATACACAATTTTTTTTGTTTTTGTTTTTGAAGAAAAGAAAAAAAAAGAATATACACAAATTTATACAAAATGGTTTATACATACCCCCAAACTTATTTGGAACAGTGTCCACTGTTCTTGGCTGGATAACCGAAGTTTGGAGGTAGGCAGAGGAAGATCATTCAGGGTAAACCGGCTCCTGTAAGAACAGGAGCTCCTCTGATGGTTCGGCGCTAAGGTACGGTTTGCATCGATGTCCGTTTACTTTAAAAAGTGAACCGTCCTTTGGATTTTCCAAATCCACAGCGCCCTGCGGATACACATTCCGCACAAAATACGGCCCTTTCCAGCGAGATCTGAGCTTTCCTGGATGGAAGTGAAGTCGGGTGTCGTAAAGCAGTACCTGCTGACCAGGTACGAAGGTTTTGCGCAAAAGGTGTTTATCGTGAAACACCTTCATTCGGTTCTTAACGACAACCGCGTTATCGTAAGCCTCATCCCTAAGCTCGCTCAGTTCGTTCAACTGCAACTTCCGATGGCTGCCCGCATCCTCGAGAGACAGATTCCGCTCCTTTATCGCCCAAAATGCGCGATGCTCTATTTCGACAGGTAGGTGGCAGGCTTTTCCGTACACAAGCCGATAGGGAGACATGCCAAGATCGGTCTTATAAGCGGTGCGAAATGCCCAAAGGGCATCAGTGAGTTTCAGCGACCAATCCTTACGGTTCTTTGAAACCGTCTTCTCCAGTATCTGCTTGATTTGCTGATTTGAAACTTCGGCCTTCCCGCAGGTTTGGGGGTGGTAGGGCGTAGAGAGCTTATGATTAATGGAGTATTTCCGCATCAAGGCCTCGAAGGTTTTGTTGCAGAAATGACTTCTATTGTCGCTAATGATCGCTCGAGGGTGGCCAAACCGGGAGAAAATGTTTTCTTTAAGGAACCTAACGACAACCTTGTTGTCGTTAGTTCGGCTCGGCACAGCCTCGACCCATTTAGAGACGTAATCAACAGCTAGAAGGATGTACAAGTTCCCAAAAGAGCTGGGAAACGGCCCCATGAAATCTATCCCCCAAACATCGAAAATCTCCACAACCAAGATCGGTTGGAGCGGCATCTCGTTCCTCCGGGATATCCGGCCCATGTGTTGGCACCGGGAGCAAGTCTTGCAATAGTCATGAGCATCTTTGAAGAGTTGTGGCCAGTAGAAACCACATTGCAAGATCTTCTCAGCTGTCTTTCTGGGCCCAAAATGCCCGCCACATGCTTGATCGTGGCAAAACGACAGCACACTCTTGAATTCCTCGTCAGGGACACACCGACGAATAATCTGGTCGGGACAGTACTTGAACAAGTAGGGTTCGTCCTAATAAAAGTGTTTTACTTGGGATAAGAAGCGAAGTCTGTCCTGACTCAACCATTCGGTCGGTAGTAATCCCATGGCCAAATAGTTCACAATATCTGCGAACCAGGGTTCGCACGATACTGTCAAGAGCTGTTCATCCGGGAAAACGTCGTTGATCGGAATTGGAAGCGAAGGCGAAGAAGGAAATCGTGAGAGATGGTCGGCAACTACGTTTTCACATCCTCGTTTGTCCTTAATGACAAGGTCAAACTCTTGAAGCAAGAGGATCCAACGTATTAACCGAGATTTTGCATCTTTCTTCGCAAAAAGATGGCGCAGAGCAGAATGGTCCGTGTAGACAATGACTGGAGAGCCGATGAGGTAGGGCCTGAACTTTTCTAAAGCAAATACAACAGCTAAGAATTCCTTCTCAGTTGTTGTATAATTGAGTTGGGCGTCGTTCAGGGTTCGGCTCGCATAATAGATTACGTGCGGCATCTTGTTGATGTGTTGTCCAAGGACAGCACCGATGGAAAAGTCGGATGCATCGCACATAATCTCAAATGGGTGTGTCCAGTCAGGTGAGGAAAGAACGGGAGCGGAAGTGAGTGAGCGTTTCAATGACTCGAAGGCAGTCACACAGCTCGAGTTGAAGTCGAATGGCGTGTCCTTGGCCAGCAAAAGAGTCAAGGGCCTAGCAATCTTGCTGAAGTCCTTGATAAACCGTCTATAAAAACCGGCATGGCCAAGGAAGGCTCGGATATCTCTGACGCATCGGGGAGGAGGCAGATTGGAAATGACCTCAATCTTTGCTTTGTCAACCTCTATGCCATTTTGCGAGATGATATGTCCTAAGACAATACCTTCGCGCACCATGAAGTGGCATTTCTCCTAGTTCAAAGTGAGATTCTTGTCCTTACATCGGGTAAGGACAGCGTCAAGATGCAGCAAACACTCGTTGAAGGAATCGCCGAAGATGGAGAAGTCATCCATGAAAATCTCCAGAAATTTTTCCACCATGTCTGAGAAAATTCCCATCATACACCACTGGAAGGTAGCGGGCGCATTGCATAACCCAAAGGGCATGCGACGATATGCAAACGTGCCGAAAGGACAAGTGAATGTGGTCTTGTCCTGGTCTTTTTCGGCGATGGGAATTTGATTATAGCCAGAGTAGCCATCAAGAAAGCAGTAGTACTCGTGTCCGGCCAATCGTTCAAGCATTTGGTCAATGAAAGGTAGCGGAAAGTGGTCTTTCCGCGTTGCGGCGTTGAGTTTTCTGTAATCAATGCAAACTCGCCACCCAGTTTGGGTGCGAGTAGGGATTAACTCATTCGCCTCATTAGTGATGACCGTGATGCCTGACTTCTTGGGGACAACGTGAATGGGGCTAACCCACTGGCTATCAGAGATAGGGTAAATGATACCACTATCTAGACATTTTACGATCTCCTTCTTCACAGCCTCTTTCATGACTGGATTGAGACGTCTTTGTGGATCCCGGGCTGGTTTGGCATCATCCATCAGATGAATGTGATGCTCAACGATCAGGGGACTAATCCCCTTGATGTCCGCCATGGACCAGCCAAAAGCTTGCCTGTTGCTGTGCAAGACCGTGAGAAGGGCTTTCTCTTGCTCGGGAGCTAGAGAAGCCGAGATGATGACAGGGAGGGTCTCGTTCTCACCTAAGTAAGCGTACTTAAGGTGAGACGGCAAAGGCTTGAGTTCGAGCGTTGGAGGTGAAACGATGGAAGGCAAGGTTGGTGCAAAGGTCTCGAACTCAAAGGACTCCAGCAAAGGTTCAAAACGAGTGTAGGCAACCGAGTTGGATGGTTCAGGTAACTCATCCGGAAAGTCGAAGGATTCAAACTCGGGTTGGGCACAGCTAAGATCGTTTGAAAACGTGAAACACTCATAGTCGTTGTCGGGCGCAGAAACAGCAGCAGGTTCGAAGAGAAACGCACTAGTGGCGTCAAGATTATCGTGACCAAACAGAAACTCCTCGAATTCACACTCTTCTGGGGTGATCTCCTGGATCGAGCAGACGTCCAGTATATGAGCATTAGGTTCGGCGGGCTGATTCCCCAACCTAAAAATGTTGAGTTCAATCGTCATGTTTCCAAAAGAGAGGTTCATCGAACCATTGCGACAATTGATCACAACATTTGAGGTTGCAAGAAATGGGCGACCGAGTATCCCCGGAATCTGATTCCGGGGGTTAGCTACAGGCTGTGTGTCTAATACAATGAAGTCAACGGGGAATATGAAGTCCCCGACTTTGATTAACACATCCTCTAGCTCACCCCTAGGATGGGTGATCGATCGGTCGGCCATTTGGAGAGTGCAGTGCGTGGGTTTCAGCTCTCCGACGCCTAATTGCTCGTATACTGAATACGGAAGCAAGTTAACACTGGCACCAAGATCTAATAGTGCGCGGTTGGTGTTCTTATCCCCAATGGTAATTGAAATCGTAGGACAGCCAGGGTCCTTCCGTTTTTGTGGTAAAGATTGGGTAAGAGCATCACTCACAGCACTAGCCAAGAAAACTTTCTTTGGTACCTGAGACTTCCTCTTTTTCGTGCACAAGTCCTTTAAGATTTTCGCGTAAGACGGGACTTGTTGGACAACATCTAAAAGAGGAATGTTAATGTTAACTTGCTTAAATAACTCCAGAATCTTCTCCATTTGTGGATTTTGTTTGTTAGACCTCAACCGGTTTGGAAATGGAACATTTTGAAAATTGGTTGAGTCTAATGCTGGAGGAGGAGATTGTGGAGTCGGAATGGATCCCAGAACAGGTGTTTTCGTGGAGTGAGAAGTGGGTCCATTCGGAGCAGAAGAAGAGGAAGGTGAGCCTTGTGAAGAACGGAGAATAGGCTCAGAAGACGAAGAAGAAGAAGAAGAAGAAGAAGAAGAAGAAGAAGAAGAAGAAGAAACGGCCGGGGTGTCATCGTTGATTCGTTTGCCAATGTTGTTTTGCAGCATCCTTCCCGATCTCAGTGTGGTCACGGCACTCACATTATGGTTCTGTTGTTCAAGAGCAACATGTGCATTATGTGGGTGACCGGGATTTGGGAGTGGCTGAGACGGGAGCTTTCCCTTCTCTCGCTCGCTTAAGGCTGCGTTCAGCTGTGCAATCTGGGCCTCGATGGTCTTGATGCTTTGCCCGTGTGCGACAGTGTGTTGCACTAAGGATTGAATGGAAGACTGGATGTTGGCGTTGGATTGAGTCGATTGTTTAACAAACGCCTCCAGACTTCATTCGAGCGAGGAAACCTTATCGTTGTTTGACGGAACAAAGTTGTTTGGTAGAAAAGAATTGTTGGGTGCAAAGTTGTTCGTCTGATTTTGGAAAGGTTGGGGTTGGAAGGGCTGCTGATATTGATGTTGAGTTTGTTGTTGCGCTTGTTGTTGCGGCGGAGGGGCCCTTTGGAAATTGTTGCTCTGGAATTGATTCTGATTCTGATTCCAGACGAAATTGGGGTGGTTCCTCCAACCGGGATTGTAGGTGGAAGAGTATGGATCATTCCTCGGTCTTTGCTGGAATGCAGCATTAACCTGATCCTGTCCTTGCGAGGGTGGATTGTAAGGACACTCTTCGGTCAAGTGAGAAGGATCGGAACAACAAGCGCAGATGGTACGAAGGGGGAGAACAGGGGCAGGAGCAGGAGCAGAAAATTTGCTCTCTATCGCTTCAAGCTTTCTTGTTATTGCAGCCATTTCAGCTTTCATCGCAATAGAGACATCAAGTTGGTGGATTCCTACCCTAGACTGACCGGTAGAAGTGGAGGTAGAAGAAGAAGAAGTCGGTCTGGTGCTCTCCCATTGTAGCGTTTGCTCCGCAAGGTCGTCAAAGAATTGTCACGCTTCCTCGTCAGATTTCGATAGGAAGTGGCCCTGACAGATGGTTTCCAACAACTGCTTCGTTGCTGGGTTCAGTCCCTCGTATAAGGTTTGGCAAAGTTGCCATTTCTCTATACCGTGGTGAGGACACTGAACAAGAAGGTCTTTGTATCGGTCAAAGCACTTCCAGAAGGGTTCAGAAGGAAGCTGGGAGAATTGGTTGATTTCATTTCGAATCCTTGCGGTTTTATGATTCGGATAGAATTTTTTCAGAAACGCTTTAACAAACTCGTCCCAGCTGGTTATGGAATGGGACACGGTGCTATACATCCATTTTTCAGCAAGATCGCATAAAGTGAACGGAATGACCCGTAGACGTATAGCATCGTCCGACAGCTGGGTGGTTTTCATCATGGCACAGACGTTTTGAAATTTATTGATGAAGATATAGGCATCTTCAGATTCAAGCCCATGAAAACGTGGAAGCATGTTGATGAAGTGGGGCTTAATTTCAAAGTTGTCCCCATTGGCCGGAGGAAGAGAAAGGCAGGTGGGAAGTGCAGAACGGGTGGGATAGAAACGATCCTGGAGCGCGATTCGCTGCGGCGCTACAACAGGCGGTGGTGGTGGGATATTGGTCTCCGTAGGAGGTGGAGCCAATCCAGGGGTGGTCAAAGAGATGTTCGGATTAAATCCTGACATCGCGGAAGAAGAGGTTGGTGAAGGTGAAGGTGAAGATGTATGAACAGAATTCCGGTCAACGTCGGAGTTGGCCGGCAAAGGAAGGGGTGAAAGAGGAGTGGACGGAGTATCGACTTCGGAGTCGATCGCGTAGTCGGTAGCGACTAACGTAACGCGGACTAAACGGGCGCTAGTGTCCCGAGTCCAAGCGGACATACACTAAACGAGTTTAGTATAGTCAAAGCGGAGAAGGTGAGGGTAAGAAAACGTCAATGGAGAAAGGCGATGGGTGGTGGGTGAAAAATGGATTTGGCGACAAAGGGCAAGTTTTTATAAAAGTTTTTGGTTTTTTTCTTTTTTTTTTTAGAAAGATTTTTACAGAAATATGTACGGAAATACGGCTTAAGCAATCACAAACAAGATATGCACAATCACACCTAGATCTAGGGTAACCTAGGTCTACTAGACCTGCTCCTGAACTTGATTGTCGAAGTTAAACAGTGTCGAGAAACGGGCTTAAAAATACACTGATCACGAGGCCCGGTAAGTGCAGAGATAAGGGGAGGTTGTCCAACGCTTTCCGCGAAGTTCCTTAATTAAATAACCCTTTCTCTTTCGGCGGTTGCGCCTTTAACACTTTCCTAGACACCCCGTAAACAATATACCATTAAGCGAGGTTCTAAACACGGTTTATCTTCTCCTAATGAGCGCGAACTCCTTAGGGCTGAAGTCTAGTATTTTTTTAATTTACAATGGACAATGCATATGCTTTTGTGATTTTTGGGGTCCTGGGAAGGGTGATGAAATCCCCACCCAATCTGAATTGGTTTCAAGCCCCTTAAGTCCGTATTAAAGAATGCAAAGCGGTAACAAAATCAACTGCAAACAATTTTTATTTGCGGCGCAAAGAATCCTGCACAAGAACAGTTTATTGGAAGGGGGAGAAGAATTTGCGCAAAGAAGGCTGCAGAAAACACAGTTCAGTGGAGTTCAGAGGAGTGGGAGAGAGGAGAGGAACACTTACAGAGAAAATGGCACTCCAAGGCTACCAAACGGCCGCGGTTCCGCGGCCTAAGCTTGCTTATGCCGCGGTTCCGCGGCAATAAAGTGGAATTGGGCTTCTAAATTTTTGGGGTGTTCTGGTCTGGTTCTCCTCTGCTTGTCTGGAGTTGCTGAATCTTTGTTTGCTCACTGTATATGCTCCAGATTTTTACAGTAGACCGTTTGCTTCGTTTTGATCCGTCGCGGTGTAGCCGCGAAATGTGGGTCTATCTTCCCACGTCTTTGGCACTGTACTTGAACTCCGTCTTATCCGACGTCTTTGGCGTCGATCTTGAACTTCGTATTTTCCTGCACACTTGCACAAAAGCTAATCAAAAACAACAAGATGTTTTTTTTTTTACAATGTATATTTTTTTGTTTTGTTTTTTGGTTATATTCACAAGTTAACCCAAAATTACACAAGGAAACAAACTACCGTCTCCCCGGCAACGGCGCCATTTGATTGTTAGAGATTCTGCGTGTTCAAGTTTTAGTTAAATACCGCAATCAAGACGGTTTCGCTCGTAGCTAGCCGGTTGAGTACGGGTCGTCCGCAGGGAGATGGGAGTCTTTTTCAATGTGTTTTAACGAGTTAAGTCCGAGAGTTCAGATTTGTTTGTGATTATCTAAGTGTTAAGTTGATATTTAAAGAGAGCTTGTTAGGGTTAGGATTAGGTTAGTTTGAGTTAGGAGTCTCCACATCTTTCGTTGCCCTTCTTAATATCGGTGTTACGGTAATCGGCAACAACGGGGATTAGCACGACTAGGAAGGAACTTGCGAGTATAAGCTAGGCTTTCCAACGCATAAGTTCTTCCTTTTGGTGCTTGTCCGTCCGTTCTTGGGCTCTTAGCCATAACCTCCGGTTAATTCAACCACAACCGGTCTCACTACGGAATCACCGCTATCATGTAGGATAGGGTGCCGTAAGGAGCGGATTGTGGTTCAATTAACGGGAGTCGAATTAAGCTGTTGGGCAAGGAAAGAGTGAGAGAGATTTCCTTCTCTCAAACTTCCCTTATCCTACCCTAACAAGTATGAACTACTCACACATCATGATACGGAAAAATAAAACAAAACAAAAGAGGAAGATAGAAAGAAAGAGATTATAAGATAACGACTAGCTATTTACGACCTCACCTTGACGAGGATCGAGCGTAAGCATCATGGTCGTATTAAGGATAAAGAAAAAGAGAGAAGAAAGAAACAACAAGAAATAACAACAACTAGTTAACAAATTAAAATTACAACAATTATAGAAAAAGCAAGACAAGCATGATAATAAAATGATCTTCTTTATTCACCATTCTTCACTCACCAAGCTCATTACAAGTTTTAATGGAGAAGAGATGAGAAGAGAAAGAAGAAACACAACTAAACCTTACAAAAGAGAATACAAGATTATGGACCCTTTCCTTCTCAAAGTTCTGGGCTATTTATAGGCTGGAGAATGGAAATCTAGGGCAACCACCAGAACACAAATGAAAAGACAATTCTACCCTTGAAAAATCTCTGTCTGCGGCGCCAGTACGGCCGCGGAACCGCGGCCTAAGCATGCTTAGGCCGCGTTTCCGCGGCCATAATGATGAGTTGGAGGCTCTGTTTTTTGGTGCTTCCCTGGTCTTCATTGTACTTAATTCTGGTATATGTATTTTCTTAATTTTTCTTCACGATTTTTCCAGAATTTCTGTTGAGGGAAAGGTGGACTTTGGACATGGACTTTCTTGAGCTCCGCGTAGATTTCTTGGTCTTGGTGTTGCCATAGTGCTTTGTGCATGAAGGTGACAATTGATTTGTCATTTTGTCTCCTAAACTGGAGTGTGGCAACAGACGGATAAAGAGCGGAGACCCGTGTTTTATCTGTGGTTGGCAGGAACTCGGATTTTGTCGTATTTTTCCATGGATTTCACCGTTTAGAGCCGAGAACTTGTATCCTGCAATTGACAAGCAAACACGGCTCAAGAGTACCTACCGATATGCAATGTGATAAAAATTGGACAGTATAAAAATGCAAAAATCTGATATGAACAAAACCTCCGGTCTTCACAGGCACCGATACAGCCGAGGACCCCCAGTCTTTTATTGATAGGATGGCCCGGATATGCCGATCCCTCAGATGCACAGATGCAAGATGGGTCGAGTTTGTGAGCTTTCGCCTGGAAGGTCTTGCGCAGAAGTGGTGTGATTCAGTTGAGAAGGGCAGAGCGGCAGGTCTTCCTCCTATGACCTGGACGGAGTTTGTGACAGTATTTCTATCCCGTTTCCTCCCCCAGAGTGTTAGGGATGCCCGAGCCCGCAGATTTGAGTCTTTGCGCCAGACGCTAGAGATGACAGTGGCAGAGTATGACGTGCTGTTTACAGAGCTAGCAGTTTATGCCCCGTAATTAGTGGCTACCGAGGAGTTGCAAGTCAAGAGATTTGTTCGAGGCCTGCTTACACCACTGTTCCTTGCGATCAGCGCGCAGCACTACGAGACCTACGCAGCAGCTGTAGATGCAGCCTTATTGGTCGAGGAGCGCCTTGCTGAGACTTCGGCAGTCCTAGAGCCGAAGAGAGTTCGTGCAGATACATCGGTGCAGATACAGCCTTTTCGGCACCGTGACAGGCACCTTGCAGGTGGCAGAGATTCGAGGCAAGGCCGGTTGTTCAGCTCCTATCCCCAGGAGGGTCAGCGACCATCATCAGGATGTTTTCGTTGCGGGAGCTCCTATCATCGTGTGCGAGATTGTCCCGAGACCCACCGGAGGGAGGAGGCAGCACCGCATGTTACCTTACCGCCTTCACCACCCCAAAGGGCGTTGCCTGTTGTACCTACCGTTGCTCCGCACCAGACACATACACCGAGAGGTCATGGGCGTGGAGGAGTTGCTCAGAGAGGGCGAGATGACCGAGGCAGATGGCAGTCAGTCACCGGTGGAGGACAGGCGCGGGTTTTTGCTTTGACGCATCGGGACGCTCAGGCGTCCAATGCGGTGGTTTCAGGTATCCTTTCAGTATGTTCTATTGATGCACACGTGTTGTTCGATCCCGGATCCACGCACTCGTACGTATCCACACACTTCGTGCTGAGTTTGGGTAGAGGGTCCGGTTTGCTTGATCAGCCGCTTGTGGTGACCACTCCTGTGGGAGAGTCGTTTGTTGCTAGACACGTGTTTCGATCCTGTACCGTTTGTATTGGCGAGAGAGAGTTGCCTGTTGACTTGATCCTTCTGGAGATGTTGGACTTCGACGTTCTTTTGGGCATGGATTGGTTAGCCACGTGCTACGCTTCTGTGGACTGTCGTGAGAAGACAGTTAGATTCAGTTTCCCCGGCGAGGCGGTTTTTGTTGTGTTGGGGGACCGTGGTGCCGCCCCTCACAGTGTGATTTCTTCTATTCGCGCTGGACAGCTTTTAAGGAAGGGATGTCAGGGATTTATCGCCTATGTTTGCGATGCTCGCGCTATGGAGGTTCCATTGGATCAGGTTCCGGTTGTTAGCGAGTTTCCTGATGTGTTCCCTGACGAGCTTCCTCGGCTACCGCCCGAGCACGACATTTCTTTCTGTATTGATCTGGTTCCTGGCACGGAGCCTATTTCCATACCGCCTTATCGGATGGCGCCGGCGGAACTTCTAGAGCTGAAGGGTCAGTTGCAAGATTTGCTGGATAAGGGACGTATTCGACCCAGTGTTTCTCCTTGGGGTGCTCCAGTCCTGTTCGTCAAGAAGAAAGACGGCAGTTTGCGTCTGTGTATCGACTACCGCCAGCTGAACAGGGTGACAGTGTGGAACAGGTATCCTTTGCCGTGCATCGACGATTTGTTCGACCAGCTTTAGGGGGCAGGGTACTTTTCGAGGATCGATATACGATCGGGCTATCATCAGCTGTGGATTCGACAGGAGAACATTCCCAGGACAGCTTTCCGTACGCGCTACGGCCATTATGATTTTTTGGTGATGTCGTTCGGACTCACCAATGCACCAGCAACATTCATGGACTTGATGAACCGTATTTTCCGGCCATATTTGGATCTGTTCATCATAGTCTTCATTGACAATATCTTTGTGTATTCCCGGAGTAGTGAGGAGCACGAGCAGCACCTGCGGATTACACTGCAGACTTTTAGGGAGCACCAGCTATATGCGAAATTCTCCAAGTGTGCTTTCTGGCTGGACAGCGTAGACTTCTTGGGGCATGTGATTTCACGAGACGGTATATGTGTGGACCTGATGAAGATTGAGGCCGTTCAGTGTTGGCCCAGACCCACATCGGTTACGGAGATTCGCAGCTTTTTGGGGTTGGCCGGTTACTACAGGCGATTTGTGCAGGACTTCTCCAGTATTGCTACCCCTTTGACCGGGTTGACCCGGAAGGGAGTTCCTTTCGATTGGACGGAGGAGTGCGAGAACAGTTTTCAGCAGCAACGGACTCGGCTGACGACGGCACCGGTGTTATCTTTACCTTCCGGATCAGGGCAGATTTTCCGAGTTCATGATCGATGATCAGGGGGTACTACGATTTGGAGTTAGACTGTGCGTACCAGATGCTGAGGGACTGCAGCGCGAGATTCTTGAGGAGGCACATCGATCGGTATAAAGTGTTCATCCCGGTTCCACCAAGATGTACCATGACATGAGAGGTGTTTACTGGTAGGACGGAATGAAAAGAGACATCGCAGATTTTGTGTCGAGATGCCTGACTTGTCAGCAGGTCAAGGCTGAGCACCAGAGGCCCGCGGGAGAGCTACAGCCGTTACCCATTCCGGAGTGGAAATGGGAGCAGATTTCGATGGATTTCGTTGTGGGTCAACCCAGGACTAGGCGAGGGTACGACTACATTTGGGTGATCGTAGATCGTTTGACGAAAGCGGCTCACTTCCTACCAGTGAAGACGAATTTCGGATTTGCTCAGTACGCCCAGATTTACATCGACGAGATAGTACGACTGCACAGAGTCCCGACATGTATCGTGTCCAACAGAGGCACCCAGTTTACCAGTCGACTATTGCAGAGGCTTCAGGAGGCTTTGGGCACCCGCTTGAGTTTCAGCACAGCATTTCATCCGCAGACTGACGGACAGTCAGAGCGGACTATTCAGACTCTCGAGGACATGCTCAGAGCTTGTGTATTAGATTTCGGAGGTAGCTGGGATCATCACTTGCCCTTAGTGGAGTTCTCCTACAATAACAGCTACCAGGAGACCATTTAGATGGCACCATTTGAGGCTCTTTATGGGAGGAGATGCAGATCACCCACCTGTTGGACAGAGCTCAGTGAGAGCAGTATCTTAGGGCCACAGATTGTTGAGGAGACGACCGCGAAGATCCAGTTGATTCGCGATAGGATGAGAGCAGCCCGGAGTAGGCAGAGATCTTATGCGGACCGTCGGCGACGCAGACTTGAGTTTTCTGTTGGTGATCATGTTTTCTTGAGGGTATCCCCAATGAAAAGTGTGATGAGGTTTGGGAAGTAGGGGAAGCTCAGTCCCAGATATGTGGGCCCCTTCGAGATCCTCGAGCGTGTTGGTGCAGTTGCGTACCGGTTAGCCCTTCCGCCCAGTTTTCCAGATGTGCACCCCGTATTTCACGTTTCGATCCTCCGTAGATATCTTCATGATCCCTCGCATGCAATTCAGCACCCGACGATCCAGCTTGAGCGCGACCTTTTCTATGCAGAACAGCCAGTGATGATCTTGGATCGACAAGTGAAGAAATTGAGATCAAAGGACATTCCATCAGTCAAGGTACTTTGGCGTGGTCAGGGCAGTGAGGAGGTCACTTGGGAGACCGAAAGCGAGATGAGGAAGAAGTATCCCCGTCTTTTCGAAGGTGCGTATAGTTAGATTTTGAAATTCGGGGATGAATTTCTTTAAGGGGGAGAGATTGTAACACCTAAGGATGTGTTTAGTGGCTATTTATATTTAAATAAAGGGTTTTTTAATAAAAAGTTTACCAAATTGAGTTTCAAATATTTTTCCCAATTTAATAAATATTTTTCTAGAATTTTCCTAGGCTTGCATACACATGTGCATGTAAACTAGGGTTTTTAAAGGAGGTAATACCATGATTAGTAACCATGGTGGGTTAATCATGGGGATTAAGTCTTTTGGGTTTTAATTAAGTTTAATTAGTTGTTTAATGGTTTCTTTAATTTGAATTCTTCTTTTGGGTGTTGACTTGGTGAGAATGAGAGAGATAGAGAGAATGCATCATGGCAAAAGCCATGCTTGCATTTAATGAAGAGAGAGAGTGGAGGGGTTGACATTTGGGGTTATGATTCCCTCTCATTCTTTTGTTGTTTTCTCTCAACCTCACTCTCACACACACACACACACACTTACCTCCACAGCAGCAGCAGCAGCAACCATCTCAGCAGCTGAAGCAAGCACAGCAGCAGCCAGAAGCAGCAACAGAGAGTAGCAACAGCAGCAACAGTGAGCAGCAACAGCAGCAGTGAGCAGCAGCAGCAGCAACTCCAGCTGCAGCTCCTTCCCTCCACTCCTTCTTCTTCCTCCAGCTTCCTAGGGTCGAGTGTGGGGTATACTTCTTGAACTTACTCCCTAGTTTACTTGTTTAGTGTAGTTTTGCTTCGGTTAGTATTTATTTATGCGATTTAGTGCGATATGTGGTGATTAGTGGGAACCTTGTGCTAGTGATGTATGATTTGGTTTTATTAGGTTGATAGAGTGTTGTTAGGGCCATTTTAACCCAGCTTATCCCCCAATTGCACTGAAATACCACCAGAATTCTTTTTGAAGCAGATTCGTCGTTTTAAGGCAAATTTTTGTGTTTCTGTAAACTGCTATCGACCCGATGAGTTCAGAATAATTTTGAGAAGACAGCAGTATGTTGGTTAGGTGCTGATCCCCCAGGTAGAACCCGACCCCCAAATTCCGTACAGTGGCCGCCGAAAAATTCGATCTGGCTGCAATTTGCGGCCAGATGGGCAGGGTTTGGGTTGGGGTTTGGTCCTATAGGTGTCTGCTGCAACCCTTAGGCTCCTGGCATGTATAATTTTGTTCCTAGGCATACTAACAAGGTTCTACAAGGCATCTACCATGCCAAAATCAAATTTTTATCCGCCGAACAACCCTATGCAAGATCGTATACTAGAGATTAGGCAAAACTAATAGCAAGTAAACAACTTTACTTCTAAGGGTTAGGGATTACAACCTTTGTAGATCCGGTCCTTCACTTCTAAACCTCCGTGTTGACGTCCCTTCGCTGCGATCATCGAGATCCCGGACTCTTGTGACGGTTTCCTCGGAGAAATGAACGGGCTAGCTCATTGACTTCGAGGCCGAAGATGATCAACGTCGAGGAGACTCAAACTCAAGCTCCATCTTCACTAGGTCATGAACTTTGTGAAGAGAACAACCTAAACTAAATGGCAAGTAGTAGAGGACGATGAAATAGGAAGTGGGTTCACTTTGGATTTGGATTTCTCCCTCTATTTCTTCACTTGAAAATTTCTAGCAAGCTTTTCTTCTTCTTGGAGAAGAAGAAGATGAAAGAAAATGAATAATGAATTTTCTAAAAAGAATAATCAAGTGAAGTCAATCATAATGCAACCATGGGTGAGTTAACCTTTGTAAAGACTAAACTATAGTTTAAGTTAATGGTTTGGTTAATAAAAATCTTATGCAAAACAGAATGAGTAGACTTTGCCAAAGATGCTTAAAAGCTTCATGAAGCTTCAATCTAAGACAAAGAAAGCCACCATTTTGTTTTACCAAAATAAATAAAAACCTAAACCATTATCTTAAATATGGTGTAAGTCATACACACACCCAAGTTTGCATGTATCATCAATCATGATACAAACTAGTGCACAAACTTATATCACATATACAACTTGTGCACATCAAGTGAGAAAATCAATCTTAAGTGAACAAATACTAGTTAATGTAAAGTAATATATCAAATATATAATTATACATTAAATTATTAAATCAACACTTGATTTAATGATCCGGTCATATCGCATATAACCGACTAATATCTAGTGTATGAATATAACGAATCAACACTTGATTCGGTAACCCGGCTATATCTCATATAACCGACCGATGATACAAATCGCGAGAATAGAATACAGTATCACATACTGGTATTATTCTTGGTCCCGCACATATCTCATATGCGCTCCTATTTCGTTTCGCTTGAGCCAGGAAACCTCTGTGTAGGACTCTAAAGACTCGTCAATACGCCGGCGGTAGGTGGTGATCATATCAATCACCCACAAGCCGCTAGCGGTCTGCTAAACGTAACGGCCACCCGGGTATTGAGCGATCAGAAGATCAACGAGCAAGCCTGCTCACACTCCTGCGAATCCAATCAGTAACACTTACCGCACAGTCCGGTCTGTTCGTCTGATATATCGCATATCTCGCCTAGGGGTGGTAAACGTCAGACCCCAATAGCTTGATAAGTCATGCCGATGTAAGGTCCATAACTAGCGTGAAACTACTGATAACAATTACCAGTAAATCACTGCAACCCTGGCCAGGGATTTCCAGTTTTGGCCAGTCGAGCATAGTGCAACATCAACCCCCAATACCGGGAGAGACGAATCCCCTCCTATCGCTCATTGCCTCCATGTGAATCGGGACTGTACCCAAAAACCACCTGTTTGCACGACTCAATAGAGCCATGGTAGGGTGGAAATCAAAGCACAGTGGGAGACACACAAGACTCTATAACGATCTTGGGTCAACAGACTAAGCTGTACCAGTGTCACCAGAGAACAGTCATCTGACGTAAGGTATAATACCATCTGGGAGTTCTCGGCGAGTCCATTCAGTGTACCCAGTCTCCACTGAGCACCCGCATACCATATCTGATGTCAAACACCAATGGATATGGGATCATCCATCGCCCATCACATGGGTCGAGAAGATATACACTAGTCTACTCTGGAATATCGATGCCCCGTCTCGATATTCCCATGACTAGGAACATTGAAGGATGTACTCATAGACTACCCAGGCCCCACTAGTATGATCTACATCATAGTCCTGCAAGTCGAGTACACATCCTAAGGGCTTTATCAACATGTAACAGATAGACAGTAAGTATACATGTTAAGATAAAGAGCAACCAGATAGCGTACTATCATGTCGAGCAAGAATGTCCTACCTATATATATCCCAGCATCCACTACAATATACATCTCATGTACAGTAATAGCCTCTAAGGCATACATATAACTAATATATCCAACAATCTCCCACTTGCACTTAAGGCTAATTATTGCGATGTCGCATACTCACAGCCCGTGTGATACCGAACACCCAACTCCTCTACTGATCAGTCTCACAAAGCTTGTTTGTAAAACTATTGTGTTCGAGAAACAGCCTCAGTGAGTGGATCCGCTCTGATGTTTCTTTCTATGTCTCTCTACATCTCATGTTCGTAGAGAAAGCCATCTCCCGAAAAAAGCAATACCTATTTTAGAATATGTCTGGATATCTGATGGGTCCTAGTTCACGAATGAACTCCAAATCCAAACTTCTTAGACTGTATCGTCAACTGAACTTAATCAGTATCCTACGCTATGCCTTCCTCAGTATCCGCTTGGACCACCTATCCAAACTACCGCCCCTCGTTGGAGGGAAAACTATAACTCTGACAGTCACTCTGTCATCCAGGTCACCTTGGAAGCCAGGAATGATAATTGTCTCCCGAAGGGGGCTACCGTTATCAAATCCCTAGAACATCCACTTATGTTCTAAAACTGCCTCCGAACGTTTTCTCAAGGATTGGATCAATATCAACTTATTGCATCTAGTGCAAAAACAATATCTGGTGTTGTACTTGACATCTAATGATCAACTCAATTGCCTATGCAAGTGATCTGCCAATCATGCACATCCCTCTCCCCTTTAGTCTGTAATACACCTTTAGAGAGGGTGACTCCATCACCTTCCGGTACACCACCATGCCAGGAGTCGTCCATTCTAAATACTTTTAGAATGCTGTCTAAGTACCGAGATTGGGAAACTACCCAAATCTAGATCTAAAACCATAGATCTAGTAACCAGAATGTCCGATATAATATCTATATCCTATGTGGAGAAAACACTGTGTGACAACCACAGTATAAACGATCGTAGTATAGGAATTTTACTTCCTAGTCTGTGTTTGTCATCCAGATACCAGGACATCACACCCTACTACTTTCTTAACAGATCCATCCCCTATTCTGATGAAGTCAAAGCCTAGACTATCACATCAAAAATAGATGATCGATCTCCACTATATCTGTTTTAGTCTATAAATAGACATAAGCCACTTGTCCACTATGCTTCCGCTGTTCCCACTGATTACGACAACCCCTTGGCAGAAATAATATACACGTGCACTTCTAAAACTAGTTTAGAACAACGCTATACTTATCCTCCTGCCAGGTCTCATAGTCTGGAACAACAGTAATGGCAAGTCTGGGTAAACAAGAACCTCCCTATCACCGTCCTTGAGGCTACCGGAGTATCTCTTGGGTGTCTGAGGTTACCCACCATATCTGCAAAGTGGCTAATGGAATGTCAAACCTGATTGAATTTTTAGGTCCTATTAAATTTTCCGTAATCATTTACGGTTCTGGAATCTCTTCTAGCTCTACCATACACCCATTACTGTTTTTCTGAAAAAAATTCCATTTTACTAAAACTGTGGCGAGTCAAGAACAATATCACCATTGATCTTCCAGATAGTAGAAAGTCAACCCTCGTCAAAGCCAAGGTCAACAAACAAACAGCCATTACAGAAACGTGCCTTGAGTTATCCAGAGTCTGGTTTTAAGTATAAACCGGACAACTCTATATACCTTAACATCGTTAAGATATGATCCATTCTATATACAGTATAGAAACAGAGGCACTGATTTAATTGGAACCAGATTCAAATCATGCAGCTGTCTCCAGTGCATGTCAACTAAATGGAGAGAGGCAGATCAGCATTACTCAACTTAGGAGTTCATCCAATTATGAGTAACCAGAAAGAGAAGCAATTTCTCTAAACCATTATTATCAACTGAATACCAACCACAAGTATTTACATCTTCGATCACCTTGAAGAATCTCGATACTTGCTACACCTGGTTCTCTACTTTATTCTTATACCTATAACTTCTCAAACTTGGACCTTGTATTTGTACGAAACACTTGTCTAAAACTAGAGAAGTCACAAGTAAACAGAATCTGGTATGAGGACCTACAACTTTGTCCTATTGGACACTGGACAATATACATTACTTTGTATAAGTCCCCTGAGTTTAATAACTCAAACCATGTGCGTCGTAGGTTGAAAACTGTAACCGGGCGATTTCGTCAAATATCACCAATTACAACGAATTCCGATATAATGAGGATGATCACCTAATTACCAATAACTTACTCCCACTCATCATCTGTAAAACCATAAAGATGTGAGAATCTAACCTGGTAAATACATACCCTTGAGCAAGGACTAATTGGGAAATCAGTTTTCTATTAACAAAACACAGTGAAAATGAAATAAGAATATGTCTCGAACGGGTATCCGGGTATTCCTAGTAATGTCTCTTCCATTATCCAGATTCATGACTGTAACCGTAAATTTATTTGCCATCTCTCTAAATCCCTTTATTTGTCTTTAGTCGTTACCTTCTGTACACCATCGTTAGGCTTAATGGTATTCTTCCTTCCCTACCGTTCGGCACCAGCCTATGGTTTGGAAGAAGACTATCCAATAAGCATAATAGGTGTACTCTCCAAATCCTAGGAGTACTCACAACCTGAGAGAAGGTGATGATAAAAGACAACTGAATAAACTTTATTCTATTTCTCCTGAACCAGAATCCATCCCCGCACTGGAACAAGTTCCATCGAGTTCGTATATAACCATACGATGGATTATCCAAATAACTGTGGATCTTCATAGTGATACGGGATGTTCTGGAGAAATACAAAGGTGAAGTAGGAGTGGCGATGAAATACTTGGTTTGGTCGTGAATAGCAGTCGCAATTTACTTTGCCCTCTTTCCAATCCCATTATTTATCTTTACTTATTACCTTCTGTACACCGCACTTAGGCTAATTGATTTTCTTTATTACCTACCTTTCAGCATCTGCCTATGGTTTGGAAGAAGACTATCTAATAAGCGTAACAGGTGTACTGTCCCCTAATCCTAGGAGTACTCGCAACCTAAGAGAAGGTAAAAAGAAAAGACAACTGAATAGTCATATTCAATCTCTCTAGAACCAGAATCCATCCTCGAATCTGGAATAACTTCCTTTGAGTTCGTATATAACCATACGATGGATTTATCCAATGGAAGTGGATATCCGCAGTGATACGGGGTGTTCTGGAGAAAAGCAAAGGGTAAAAGAAGGAGTGGCAATGATGTATGCAACTCACACAATCCAAAAGCCAGTGTTTTAAGAAAGTTTGGTTAACTTGGTTACTGAGTCATAGTCTAGGGTCGGGTCATGGTCGCTGTCAAAAGAGAGAGAAAAGAAACACTCTGCGTGCACTCTAACCTAGATCAGAATGGTTATTAGTTCATCTAATCAGGAAACCTCCTACTGTATCCTCAAATTCTCCTCCAAAGTTGAAAGAAGAATTAGTCGGGATCACCCGAGGAGTAAACCAACTCATCAGTGGGAATCGGGATCCAACTATCATCACATGATAACGTGACGGAATCCACTCACGTTATCATACTCCAGAAGGTATGCGCATGCCTGAGAAGTTTCAGTTTCTTTAGAAACTCCCGATGTGACTTTTACCCCTAGGACCCAAGTGACCCTGACTGAGCCAACATATCAAAGAATCCTAGCCAAGTTCAACCCGTCATTATCTTGATTGCATTAGACCCACCCGTACAAGTCCTTGACTGAGCCAAAATGACCGCACGACAGTCCTAACCAATCACATATCCATGCAACAGAAAAGCACTACATAGCTACCGAACACTACGCCTCGGCTAAGCAAGACATACGTAGCACGAATACTAAGCAATACCGATCTGAAATGACAGAGGGCTACGAATGGTTTTTTGACGAAAAACCTTTTACCGTAATGAACTTGATATCGTTGAAGGAACTGGATAACCTTTTATAAATATATATAGTGACGAAAACCTTTGCTAAAGAGGTCACTCCCGGTGAAGGGATCTCGGCTCTTTCCCCGTAGAATGAGGTGCAGGATATTCCAACTGAATACCATGATGCAAAGCAAAAAGTAATCGACTATAGTGAAGTTATTACCCTGACGCAAACCTCTGTCCAAGAGGTCACTGCAGGTGAAGGGAGCTCGGCCCTTGCTTCGTCGAATGAGGTGCTGGATATTCTAAACTGAATACCACTGTGCAAAACAAAAGAGAACGTCCTTGCAATAATCGCTTTTTGAAAATTGTTCCAACAACATCTGTATAGGTCTATTTTTTTTTTGCATTGATCCGAATCAACGAAGTCCCATCAATTAATCACACCAGAAAATAACAAAAATATGATGTACGTATATGCCATCCGCATTTGCCACTGGGTCCCGTCATCACCCGTTAGGTTACTTAACTAACGACAGAGCGGGGACTGGACTAGCACGGGTGTAAAACATATACAGCATCTACTAGTATATATATATATCAATATACAATAATCGCTCAAGGCGTGATAAATGCAACATCACAGAAAAGTAATAAGCATCACAGAACAATACAGATAATCTGGGATTCCCAGGTTTCATAGAGCCACAAATGAAACCCGACGTTCCCCTGGTCGTGTGGATAGCCTGTGCGATGAAAACCTATACCACCTACGAGTGCGGCGAATAGCCCGCCAATCCTAGAGTGAGGTCCCCTCCCTCTCAAAGGCATGAGATGCGGACCCGTTGCCCTCAAGAACCCGGCTATCCATGCACTCCACCGTGGGGTAAACTTAGTACAGAAAAGAAAATATATACAACGGGTACATCGAGCTCAACCCGGTCGTGCCCCAAAAGAATAATATACAAACAGGCAGTGACGGCAGTCGACATATCGGATGCTCGGCCCGCAATATCAAATGTACAAATATCAAACCTGCACTACCATTGCACAGCAAGCTATCCACCACGACAAATCCACAACATCACAGCACAACACAGAACATCAACGTGAATGTCACGTTCGCAAAACTTGTCTAAAAGAACTATAGCAATTAGACAAGTTTTACCGATCGAATGACATTCACGGTCACAGATAGTAATGTAAAGCACTGCGAAACTTAAACAATGTTAGAAAATATCGACTCCAAAATAACCCCCGAATTGCCCAAATATACTGATAAAACCATATCCAAATTGGGTTAAATAAACAACACCACAGAATCAAATTCCTAGAGACCAGAGCACACCCCAAACACAAACACCAGAGGCCAATACTGGGCCGGCTTCACCGAAAAATGAAGACAAGTGGCCGGCCAAAATCCGGTGGAAAGGGTCCGTGTTTGGGGTGTGTTCATGTGGTCTCCCCAGTAGGCTTCTGCACTTCTTTAAAAAATTTTCTGGGACTTTTGTAAAACAACAGAAACTGCATGATTCCGTGACGTCATTTGGGTTTCTTTCCGGTTTCGATACTTTAATATTGTCTAAATCAACTAGTTAACGATTAATAGTTTGGCTCTGATACCATGTTGGGTTGCGGCGGCGCCCCGGCCGTCTTTTCCAGGCCAAATGCAAAACAAAAACTTTTTACGAACTGGCGCTAACCGCATCCGAATCCCGGATCGTTCCATTAACCATAAACTAAATAGCTGAAAACGGGTTTAAAGATTATACCGATCGATCCGTGTCCTTCAGTCTTTAACCTCTGCCCTAGCATATTGCGGATGTGCCGGCGAAGCTCTCTCTCTTTTCTCGCTCGATCTACGATCTCCTCCTCGCTAAAAACTGTGGCACATCAATGAATATTTATACGGGATCCCGCCTCTGAACCGAGGCAACTCGGACACAAAGTTTGCTAGCCGACGTGTCCAAGATTGCTGTAGAATAAGAGTAGAACATTTTGTCTCATGTCATCCTAGTCTATGGATGAGGGTTGATCGAAGTTGCCAAATGGAGTGGAGATGGAAATGAACTTTGGAGATGAGCTTTGGTTTTTCTTTGCAAATGAGAAATGAATCAAATTCCTTTACAACAACCATGGGGGGGCTGCCTTAAGAGGGCTCGGCCACACCAAGAGGAATAGGGGGGTGAGCACAAGGCAAGAGAGAATAGGGTGATCATATACAAAAAGGCAACAAAAAACCACACCAAAACATCACTCTCAACACTCACAATCAACCATCAACTCTCACCATAAAAAAAACCCCTCCATTATCAATTTCTAAATTGCAGAAAACCCCTTCCATGAAATTGTTGCTGGAAAGTGTTGGAACCCCTGGCACTATAGAAAACCCCCTCCCTTTACAAATTTCACATTTGCACAGAACCCCCTTCACAAGCAAGAATTTCAGCCAAGAAGGAAACAAAGAAGAATGTCCAAAATGGAATGCAAACTGGCAACTTCAAAAAGCGATCCCGTAATAAATTACAGGATAACCCCGCAACTGTATATACATACCCACATTTGTATTCCAACCGAATACAAATTCAAAGAGACAAAATCTGCACAGTATAATACTAGGATCCGGCTTAAACCAAAACCCGCTAGTATTATCCGTCCAAACCATGACACGTGCACAAGTGCACGCGTATGTTCGAACCCTGCCATAAAACCATACGGCCTCTAGAACGTTTTGCCCGAACTGGGAAACTTTCTGTGGGGGACTCTAAAGACTCGTCAATACTCTGGCAGCGGGTTTAACCACAAGCCATCAGTGGTACTAGCTGTACGTAACAGCTGCCCATGTACTGAGTGAAAGAGAGCCCGATGAGTGAACTCATCATGGAACCCTACTGAGCCTATGTGTGACAATATCCGTACAGTCAGGTCCGTTTGTCTATGAGTATCGCACATCGGGCCTAGGGAGCTGGTAAACGTCAGACCACCAAAAGCGGTATAAGTCGTGTCGGAGTGTAGCCCAAAACACCTGAGATACTACTGGAATACCTACCAGTAAATCTCGCTTACCATGGCCATGGATTTTGTGTAATGGCTCTCCTAGACACAGCACGATCTCACTCCTAATGTAGGGAGAGAGGAATCCCCTGCCGATCCGCTCACTGCCTCCATGTGGCTCGGGACTGTACCCAACTAGAACCTGTTTGCATGAATCCTTTGAGCCGTGGTAGGGTAATAATCAAAGCACATTTGGAACTCACACGAGACAAATGACGATCTCAGGTCGATAGACTAACCTATACACATGTCACATGGGAATTGCTATCTGACGACAGGTTTTAATAACCAGCTAGCATGTTCCCGGCGAGTCCTGTCCGGTGTACTCATAACCTAATGAGCACCTGTATACATCTTAGGTGAACCAACTGACACCAATGGCTTGTGAGACTGTCCATCACCCTTCGTCGGGGTCTCGACTGTATACACTAGTCTACTCCGGAGTATCGATGCCCTATCTCGAAACTCCCGTGACTAGGGACCACATTTAAGGATGTGCTTATAGACTACCCAACTCTCACGTATATGATCGCCAACATACTGCTGGTAGTCAAGCAAGAATCCTATGGGCTCTATCAACGTGTAATAGTGATACATATCATGTCACCTAAAACAGTACACGATGATAAAGATAAACCAGATAGCATACTAGCATCTCGAGTAAGACTGTCCTACCGGTATAGGTCCTCCCTCAATCATTGCGACCACGAGCCTGCGATCCAATAATTGACTTTTAGGGCACGATATCAAATAATACTTATACAATGTTAGGGTTAAATTAGGGTTTTAATTATTTCTTAAGTTATTACAAAAGAGCAAATAACTTGGTCAAAGTGTAAAACTTGGACAAGCTTGTAGAACTTTGATAAAGTCCACTCTTTTGTTATTCCTTAAGATATTTTACTTGACCCAACCCTTAACCATAGTCATGAGTTAATTCTCTACATGAGTTAAGCATGATAGCTTTAACTCAACCATGGTTGCAATAATTCATAAGGATGATTTATTCATGAATTCTTCTTCTTCTTCATCAAGCTCCATGAAAAGCTTTCTAGCTTCAATGGAGGTATGAGATGAAATGTGAGAAAATGATTTCTAAAGTGAGCCAACTTCCTATTTCATCATCCTTTACTACTTTCCATTTAGTATAGTGTGTTTGCTTCACTAATCTACACAATTAGTGAGGAGATAGCATGAGCTGGTGTCTCCGCGACGTAGATCATCTTCGGCCTCGAAGACTTCGAACCAAGCTTGTTCGTTTCTTCGTGGGAGCCATTCTAGAGTCCGGGGATCGTGATCGAAGCGAAGGGACTACTATACGGAGCTATTAAAGTGAAGGACCGGTCTACAAAGGTTGTATTTCTTATTCATTTAGATGTAAAATGTTTACAGTTCTTGTTTAACCCTAAGACTCTAGTTAAGATCTTGGTTAGGGTTTGTTTAGCACCCCAAAAATATCAAAGTAGCATGATTGATGCTTGCCAAAACCATGCTAAAGTACTAAGCTAACCCTAAAGTGGTATCAGAGCCAAGCTAGAGCATTAGGCGTCATGTAGACGAAGTTTGAAGTCCGATCGAACTCCGAAACCCTGAAAAATCCCAATTTCTGGAAATTTTTCAAAAGTTAAAATTTTTAATTTCAAAAATACTTAAAAAATCATGCCGGGAATTCTAAGGATTACTGTGAAGTACGAAGCCATCACTCACTCAAGTGACCGCGGAACCGCGGCCAAACCATGCATTTGGCGGCGGTTCCGCGGCCAACTTTGGGAGTTAGGGGCTAATACTTCAAGGTTTATTCCTTGGTACTTTTTCATGCTTCTGGGAATTTTTAATTCTACTCAAGTGTTGATCTTTCTGGGAAATATTGGGAACTCGTTGATTCGATCGAAAAGTTTAACTTCGTTTTAGTTTTTCCGGATAATTTAGAACGTGTTAAAAGGTTCGAACGGATATCAATAACTCACTTTTTCCCCTGTCAGAAAACTTTAAGTGTTGGATTTTTCCTGAGTTTAAAACTTTTAGAAAAACATGCAAGCGAATTTGTGGACCCTCTAGAAGAACGTAACCTTAACTCGATTATGTGACCGTCAAAACCGCCACAGAACCATATGGTTTGTGGTAGTTTAGTGTTGTCACATGTGAGGCGTTGGTTTGACCCTTCTATGGTTGGTTCATAGCGGCTGTGACATGTTCTGGGACTTTTTTGAACTCCGCTCAAGTGTTGAGCTATTTGGGAAATCTTGGGTGTTTGTTTATTCAATCAGAAAGTTTAAGATTGTCTATTTATCTGGAATATGATACAATATGTGGAATTCATATAGTTAGGCATGAAATGCTAAGTATGTGATATTTTGGATTTAAGATGACTAAAGTGATTGTAGATTCCAAATGTTGTAGTTTTATACATTCTTTTCTATGAACATAAGTGTAATATGTGGTGTATCGCCGGTTTCGGTGCTATATGTCAACGACAACTGGGATACGCATATTTACTTACGTTGATGATATGTGATGTTATGTGTTGTTGTGATATGTTATATTGGATCGTCGTGTTTTGAATAGCCGGGGGTTTTATGTGAGATTAGGGTTTTTCATTTTCATTCATGTAAAATTCATTGTATGTTATATTCTTTTATTGGGGCACTTTCGGGTTGAGGATGATGTCACCATTGTATATTATTTACTTTTCCGCATTAGGATGGACCCAAGGCGGGGAGCACAAGTAACCGGGTTCTAGGGTCCAGTAGGAAACCATCTTGAGGAGTTGAAACCGGGTCTCCTAACTCTAGAATTGGTAGGGTTGCTTGCCGCTCTCATAGGGGTCTAGGGATGTGGGTTTGGCTATTCATCGCGACCGTGGAATCCGTGTTTTATACTGTCTTAACTTAAAGCACGGAATTCCTAGTATATCCAATATTTCATATGTGATTCTTCTGATGCTGATATTCTGTGATGTGATCATTTTATATGCGTGAGACGAATGCTTATACTATATATATATATATATTATTGCTTTCGTTTCTTCTCTGATTCTTGGGAAGCATAAATAAATGGGACTTCATTAATGAGATTAATGAAAGAAAAAGAAACCTAAAGATATTGTTGAAACTTGTTTAAAAACTGGTAGCTCTAGTTCTTTCTTTGCATAGCGGTATTCCTTGTAGAATATCCTGCATCTTATTCGATAAGGAAAGAGCCGAGATCCCTTCACCGGGAGTGACCTCTTAAGCAAAACTAGCAGATGCTACAAACACGGTTTGTCTTTTGATTGCTTCTCTAGTTCTTGCTTTGCATAGTGATATTTGTAAAATATCCTACACCGTATTCGATAAGGAAAGAGCCAAGATCTCTTCACCGGGAGTGATCTCTTTAGCGAAACTAGAAAAGCCTCAAAAACACTCCTTTTAAAATTCACTTGATTCTACAATGGTATCAAGTTCATTATGCACATGGTTTTCTTAAAAACCTGCGTAGCCCTCCGTCATTATTGGAAATAGAATACTTAGTATTCGTGCTGCGTATGTCGACCATAGCCGAGGCGTAGTGTACGGTAGCTAAGTGATGTTTCTCCTAAACAGCATATGATGCGATTAGTTAGGACAGTCACATGATTATGTCGACCATAGCCGAGGGTCAAGTGGGTGGGTCTAATTAACCACGAAATGACGGATAGAACTTGACTAGTGCTTATTATATGTTGACCATAGCCAAGGTCATAGGTACTAGGGGTAAAAAACATTATCGGGAATTTCAAGTGTTGAAATTTGCAATGAGATTGCATACCTTCTATGAGATAGTTGGATCCCGATACCCAATGCGTGTAAGAGTTACTCCTGGTAGAGTTTTACACATTACAATTAGCCAATCAAGTAGGTGTCTAGAAAGGTGTTAATCCGGGTTACGCCCCAGGTAAAACGAGGTTTATTTTAATTAGGTCCGTGCGAAAGCACGGGGAACCACCCTCAAATTACCGACACTGGCTTGGCTGAAAGATTGGCGAACTTGTAGGGTGTAATTAATCCTGGCTAGTCTTACCTTTTAGGGTTTGAAGGAAGATTTGACTAAAACAGTGGGAGCCATCCTGATTAGATAAAATGATAACCAAATCTAATCTTGCAAAAGCGCACGCAGAGTGTTTTCTTCTCTCTCTCTCCTGGTTGCGACTATGTCACGCCTTAATCAAAATAATAATATGGATGTATTGACCGAACCTGCTTATTATAATGGGCTAGGAAACATTGGTTCCGTTCTTTCTAATAATTGTTATAAGACTGAACAGGAAATAGGGGAATATCCGGATTCCCATGCCACCCAATTCGAAGAAAGTACATGTTGATGCATATTCTTCGGGTGTCCTTATTACCGAGAAATGTTTTACAGTATCCCCTATGTCCTAGGTATATGATAGCGGATTAGGATCCTGCATATGTAATATGTTACATGGGCTACAGAAAGGTAGAGAACTGAGAATGAGTGATATGTCTCTAAGTGTAAGAGAATGGTGAAATTGTTGCAGCCAAATCAGTTGGCAGATGTCACCTTGTATTAATATATTGATTCTGAACAAATGTTATTACATACCGAACCTGATATACAACATTACATCATGTTTTTTATTGAGTTAAAGAAGGATATACTTCTGTATTGGAGGATAATGCTGTGAACATTTTCCTGAATCAAGAGTTGATTCTATCAGGCACGTTATATAATAGCAAAGAAGTTCTAAATCAAACCACAGTTCAAAGCATATAGAACACAGACAAGAGGAGTTGTTCAGGAATGAACGAATCCTTCTTGAGGCATTGTAGACTAGGTCATATCAATACGACACGACCGGCCAAGTTACATAAGGATGAATATGAGAATCTATTCGAATTTTCATCTTATGCTACTTGCTAGTCTTGTCTCAAAGATAAAATGATCAATACTCCGTTTACTGGAAATAAAGAAAGAGTTACTGAACTCTTGGGACAGATACATGATGATATATGGTCCCATGTCTACAAATGCCAAGGTTAGTTCTTTTGAGAACCAAACATGTAGAAGTATTAAAGTCCTACGATGTGATCGAGGAGGAGAATACTTAGGCATGCAGTTCCTGGATTTTCTAAACAGAGAATATGATTCTCTCTCAGCTTACTCCTTTGTATACACCACAGAACAACGGTGTATCGGGGTCGAGGTATCGCACCCTATGAGATATGGCGCGCTCTATGATGAGTACTGCTGAGTTACTTTTTTCCTTTTGGAGAAATGCACTTGAGAAGCTGCATACCTATTGAATGGGGTTCTATCCAAATCAGAGCCTACCACTCCATATAAGATATAGAATGGGAAGAGACCATGTCTTAAACAAGTTAAGATATGGGGTTGTCCGGCCCATGTTGAAAAGCAAAATCCGGACAAGCTCGAGGCAAGGTCAGTTGTGTAAGTTTTTCAGGATATCCCAAGCATTAGTAAGGAAATATCTTCTACCTAACTGAGGAGCAAAAGGCATTTTTTCTCCTAGCATGCAACCTTTTTAGAAAAGAAATTTCTTGTGAAAAAATTAAGTGGTCATAAGGTAGAACTTGAAGGAGTTCCAGCTAGACAAACTAACAGCTGATGATTTGGTAAAACCAAAGGATTCGATAGTTTCCGACGAACCTCAGCCTCTCCGCGAATCTGGTAGGGTTCCTCATCCACTTGAGAGATACTACGGTCTTCTTGGTGACAGTGGAAGCGAGGATTGCATCATGAGATGATGGCCCAGCCGGGTTCAGGCAAATGGAACGTCTGTTTTAATGTGATAGTCAAAGAGTTTGACTTCATCAAAATGGTAGATGAACCTTGTATATACAAGAAGGTTGTAGAGAGTAAGGTTGTCTTCCACGTATTGTACCTAGATGACACACTCCTGATAGGAAATGGTTTCCTATGCTACACTCGGTCAAGCACCTCTTATCACGGAGATTCTCAATATAAGATCTGGATGATACCTACTACATCTTGTGGATTATGATCAATGGTGATAGATCTATGAGGATGTTGGGAGTGTCCCAAATCCAGGTACATAAACACCATATTAAAGGTGTTTAGTATGGATGATTCTAAGCGTAGTGGTTCGTCCACTTACTCATGGATCACTTTCTCCAATACTGATTTGGAGAGAGCTGCGTGCAAAGGCTATCCTATGCTTCGGCAGTAGGCTCTATCAGAGTGTGCGATGTTATGTACCAGACTAGATGTAGATGACTCACTAGGTGTAGTGATCAGAAATCAATCGGATCTTGGAGAGAATCACTGGACAGCTGTGGAGGACATTCTTAAGTACTTGAGAAGCACTAAAAGAATGTTCTTGGTTCCAGCTTCCAGAGTGATAGGTTGACTGAGAGTTAGTCACAAGCATTGTCTTTACCCTCAGTGGAGGGACGGTATGTTGGAAGAGTTCCAAGCTAGATACCGTGACATACTAGACGATAAAGGCTAAATACATTGCTACCAACGATACTACCAAAGTGGTTGTCTGGACATATATTGTTCATATGATGAACAAGGTTCCTACCATTGAGCGTCCAATAACTGTTATTGTGACAACAATAGAGTTGTAGCTTAGGCCCGGGAACGCAGGTCCCATCAGCGTTCCAGACATATTTGGAGGCAAGTATCACCTGATCAGGGAGATGGTTGATCTCCAAAGGATCAAGGTTAGGAGAGTAAACCAGAAGGAAGACACAGCGAATCCACTCACAAAGGCCTTACCCCTAGAGAGACTTCTCTACAATGGTTGAGTTTGGGATACTACAATCTCTGCTATATTGTTGGGTATTGGATACTACAACAAATGGCCCTAGTGCAAGTGGGAGATTGTTAGTTATATGTATGCCCTAAAGGCCATTACTGTACATGCGATGTATATTGTAGTGGATGCTTAGACATATATAGGAAGGACCTTCTTTCTCAACATGATAGTATGTTATCTGGTTGCACTTTATCTTAACATGTAAACAAATACTGTTTTGTGATCACATGTTGATAAAGACCTTAAGATGGTTACTTGACTACCAGGATTACGATGCGGATTATACTAGTGGGGACAGGGTAGTCGATAAGTACATCCTTCAAATGTTCCTAGTCGCGGGAGTATCGAGACAGGGCATCGGTACTCCAGATTAGACTAGCGTATGCGCTTCTTGACCCATATGATGGGCGATGGATGATCCCATATCAATTGGTGTTTGACATCAGAGAAGGTATACGGGTGCTCAGTGGAGACTGGATACACTGGACGGACTCGCCGAGAACTCCTAGATGGTATTATACCTATCGTCGGATAGCAGTTCTCTGGTGACACTGGTACATGTTAGTCTGTAGACCCGAGATCGTCATAGAGTCTTGTGTGATTCCCACTGTGCGTTGATTTCCACCATACCACGGTCAAGAGATCATGCAAAACGGTGGCTTTTGGGTACAGTCCCGAATCACATGGAGGCAATGAGCGATAGGAGGGGTTTCATCTCTCCCGGTATTGGGGGTTGATGTTGCGCTGGGTTCGATTGGCTATAACTAGAAATCCCTGGCCCGGGTTGCTGAGATTTACTGGTAAGGGTTATCAGTAGTTTCTCGAACTGTTATGGACCTCATATCGACACGACTTATCGGTTACTGGGGTCTGACGTTTACCACCCCTAGACTGTGATATGCAACATATCAGACGAAGAGACCGGACTGTACGGTAGAGTTACTGATTGGATTCGTAGGAGTTATAGCAGGCTTGCTTGTTGATCTTCTGATCGCTCAATACCTGGGTGGCCGTTACGTTTAGCAGACCGCTTGGGCTTGTGGGTGTTTGATATGATCATCACCTACTGCCAGCATATTGACGAGTCTTCAGAGTCCTACATAGAGGTTTCCTGGTTCATGCAAAACGGAGTGGGAGCGCATATGTGATATGTGCGGGACCGAGATTAATGTGAGTATGTGATACCGCATTCGAGTCTCGCGATTTGTGATATTGGTCGGTTACATGTATTATAGCCGGATTATTAAATCAAGAGTTGATTTAATAATTTAATGTATAATTATATATTTAATATATTATATTACATTAACTAATATTTAGCTCACTAATGATTTATTTTCTCACTTAATGTGCACATTGTATATATATGTGATATGTATATTTGTGTACATGTATTGTGTCATTTTTGATGACACATACAAGATGGGTGTATGAGACTTATACCATGCTAGGGTTAAATTAGGGTTTTGATTATTTCTTAAGTTATTACAAAAGAGCAAAAGACTTGGTCAAAGTTTTAAGCTTGGAGAAGCTTGTAGAACTTTGACAAAGTCCACTCTTTTGTCATTCCTTAGGATATTTTACTTGACCCAACCCTTAACCATAGCCATGAGTTAATTCTTTACATGAGTTAAGCATGATAGCTTTAACTCAACCATGGGTGCAATAATTCATAAGGATGATTTATTCATGAGTTATTTTTCTTCTTCATCAAGTTCCATGAAAAGCTTTCTAGCTTCAATGGAGGTATGAGATAAAATGTGAGAAAATGATTTCTAAAGTGACCCAACTTCCTACTTCATCATCCTCTACTACTTGCCATTTCGTAGAGGGTGTTTGCTTCACTAATCTACACAATTAGTGAAGAGATAGCATGAGCTGGTTTCTCCTCGACGTAGATCATCTTCGGCCTCGAAGACTTCGAAGCAAGCTTATTCGTTTCTTCATGGGAAACATTCTAGAGTCCGGGGATCGTGATCGCAGCGAAGGGACTACTACACGGAGCTATTGAAGTGAAGGACCGGTCTACAAAGGTTGTATTCCTTGTTCACTAAGATGTAAAGTGTTTACATTTCTTGTTTAACCCTAAGTCTCTAGTTAAGATCTTGGTTAGGGTTTGTTTAGCACCCCAAAAATATCAAAGTAGCATGATTGATGGTTGCTAAAACCATGCTAAGGTGCTAAGCTAACCCTACAACTCCACCATACACACCACAACACAAGGGTGTATCGGAAAGGCGTAATCGAACTCTATTGGATATGGTTCGTTCCATGATGAGTAAGACTGAGTTACCGCTATCCTTCTGAGGTTATGCTCTAGAATCAGCTGCATATCTTTTGAACCAAGTACCTACTAAGTCAGTGTCTACCACACCATATCAGATGTGGAGTGGGAAGAAAACCTGTTTTAAACACTTTAAGACATGGGGATGTCCAGCTTTTGCTAAAAAGCAGCATGCGGACAAGCTCGAGGCACGCTCAGTACAGTGTAAGTTTGTGGGATACCCAAAGAACTCCAAGTGGTATGTTTTCTATTACGCAGAGGAGCAAAAGGTCTTTATTTCTCGCCATGCCCGCTTCTTGGAAACTGAATTTTTAGAAAATCAGTTAAGTGGGAGCGCAATAGAACTGGAAGAAATTCTAGAACCACAAGCTACTACTGAAAGGTTGGTAGAACTAGAAGTTTCAGGAGAACCGAACATCCCAGCGCCACTCCGCAGGAGTAGTAGGCAGTCTCATCCGCCCGAGAGATACTACGATTTTCTCATAGACAGGGATCGAGAAGATTGCATCATTGAAAATGATGAGCCTATTAGCTTCCAGCAAGCCATTCAGAGCGGTGACTCAGTAAAATGGCTGGATGCAATACGGACCGAGATGGAGTCCATGTACACCAACATAGTTTGGACTTTAGACATTGCTCTAGAAGGGGTAAAACCCGTAGGCTGCAAATGGATCTTCTGAAAGAAGATTGGTGTAGATGGGCGGGTTGAAACCTCTAAAGCTAGACTTGTTGCGAAGGGTTTTCGTCAAAAACCTGGTTTGGACTATGACGAAACCTTTTCTCCAGTGGTTATGCTCAAATCCATTCGGATCCTTCTTGCCATTGCTACCCTCCACGATTATGAGATCTGGCAGATGGACGTAAAGACGGCTTTTCTAAATGGAAATTTGGAAGAGTGCGTCTATATGGATCAGCCGTAGGGTTTCGTTCAGAGTGGGAGCAGCGGTAAAGTGTGCAAGTTGCTTAAGTCCATTTATGGAATAAAACAGGCATCGCGGAGTTGGAACATCTGCTTTGATGATACTGTCAAAGAATTCGACTTTATCAAAAATCCAGATGATCCATGCATATATAGTAAGAATGTAGGGAGAACTGCTGTATTCCTCGTCTTGTACGTGGATGATATTCTCTTGATAGAAAATGACATTCCTATCCTACAGTCAGTCAAAAGATTCTGTCACAGAGGTTCTCTATGAAGGACCTGGGCGATGCCAACTACATTCTGGGGATCCAGATCTATCATGATAGATCTAAGAGGATGTTGGGACTTTCGCAGTCCAGGAACATCGACACCATACTGAAATGATTCAGTATGGAAGATTCAAAGCGCGGTAACCTACCGGCTTGTCACGGAATCACCCTATCTAAATAAATGTCTCCAAAGACTGATTTGGAAAGGGCTCGCATGTCATCTATACCCTACGCATCTGTGGTAGGCTCTATAATGTATGCGATGTTGTGTACCAGACCAGTTGTACCATACGCACTAAGCGTTGTAAGCCAGTATCAGTCTGACCCAGTGGAGAAACACTGGATAGCAGTAAAGAACATTCTCAAGTACCTGAGAAGGACTAAGGAGATGTTCTTGGTGTATGGCGGAAAAGACCTCCAGATCGAGGCCTTTGCTGACTCCATCTTCCAGAGTGACAAGGATGACTCCAAGTCCATGTCGGGTTATGTCTTTACCCTCAATGGAGGGGCGGTTTGCTGGAAGAGCTCCAAGCAAGAAACGGTTGCTGACTCAACGATGGAAGCGGAGTACATAGTTGCTTGCGATGCCGCAAAGGAAGCTGTCTGGATGAAGAACTTCCTCATGGAGCTTCAGGTAGATCCTACCATTGTTGATCCAATACCGCTGTATTGCAACAACAATGGCTCTATAGCTTTAGCGAAGGAACCCAGGTCCCATCAGAAGTCCAGACAAATTTTGAGGCGGTACCACCTGATCAGAGAGATCGTAGATCGCCGGGAGATCGAGGTGAGGAGAGTAGATTCGGAGAATAACTTTGCAGATCCACTCACGAAGGCCATACCCCAGATTCAGTTCGAGTGGCTGATCGAGATGATAGGTCTTCGATACGCCAGTACATGGCCCTAGTGCAAGTGGGAGATTGTTAGTGTATATGCCCTAGAGGCCATTACTGTATCATACTAGTTTGTATATTACTTAATGGAAGCTTGGGATATTCACAGTTGTATAGACAGTCTTGCTCAAAATAGTAGTATGCTACTTGGTTTGTTTCTAATTCAATATGTGTGTTAGTGTATATGCCCTAGAGGCCATTACTGTATCATACTAGTTTGTATATTACTTAATGGAAGCTTGGGATATTCACCTTATATAAACAATCTTGCTCAATATAGTAGTATGCTACTTGGTTTGTTTCTACTTCAATGTGTACATGTGTTTATTTTGCGATATCACCTATACGCATTAGTGGAGCCCTTAGGATCTTTGCTTGATTACCAGCGTTGTGATGGCAGTCACACTAGTGGGGGCTGGGTAATCTATAAGCACATCCTTATACAGGTCCCTAGTCGCAGGACTATCGAGACAGGGCATCGATACTCCGGAGTAGACTAGCGTATGCGCTTCTCATCCCAGTGTGGGAGATGGTCTGTCCCACAGCCATCAGTACGTCGTACTGGAGATAGTATACGGGTGCTCGTTGGGTTACGAGTACACTGGACAGGACTCGTCGGGAACTGACAGGTTGGTATTATACCTATCGTCAGTTATCAGTTCCCAGGTGACATGAGTACAGCTTAGTCCGCTGACTTGACACTGGCACTTCGCCTCGAGTGTGTTCCCACTGTACTTTGACTACTACCCTACCACGGCTCAAAGGAGTCGTGCAAACAGGTGGTAGTTGGGTGCAGTCCCGAAGCACTTGGAGGCAGTGCCGGTTAGACAGGATTCGTCTCTCCCGGTATTGGGGGTTGACATCGCGCTGTGTCTAGGAGAGCCATTACACGAGTAGTCCCTGGCCAGGGCATGCGAGATATACTGGTAGGCTTCCAGTGTTATCTCAGGGTGTTTTGGGCTTCACTCCGACACGACTTGTACCGCTATTAGGGGACTGACGTTTACCGCCCCCTAGGCTCGCCATGCGATGTATCAGACGAACAGACCGGACCGTACGGAGAATGTCACATTCAGATTCAGTAGGAGTTCAGATGGGGTTCACCTCGTCAGCCTTCTTGTCGGCATCTACCTGGGGACCGTTACGCACAGCTAGTGCCGATTGCGGTCCGTGGTTAAACCCACTGCCAGCGTAGTGTCGAGTCTTTAGAGTCCCACACAGAGGGTATTCGCCTCTGGGAAAAACAGAGTAGAGGTCGCATGGTTTTGCGACAGGGTTCGTTCTCATCCGCGCACTTGTGCACGTTTGGAGTCCGGACGGATTATACTAGCAGGCTCTGGTTTGAGCCAGATACTGGTATATGTTTTGGGGTTGCTTTTATCTCTCAGTATTCTTGTTCCTCGGAACGAGAATGCAAGTGTGTATGCACAGTTGTTTGAGGCAGAGGAAGAGGTCTTTCATTAGGGTTTCGGAACGGGTGCGTATGCACAGTTGACAGTCGTCTTTTTCCAAACCCTAATGGATTTATGAAATATCAATTAATAATAGTAATTAAATGAAATTGTGTCATGGTTGATTTTTTGTTGACTTGTTGACCATGATTGACTTGTTGACCATGGTTGAATGTTTGACCATCATCATTGCTTTGCAAGGATACTCCTTGATTCTTGCTTACATTCATTTAATGTAGTGATGGTAATGGTCATTCCAAATACAACCATCAACTATTTCATTTTGAATTATTATTATTAATTAGATATATCTTTTTCTTTTTGTTATGGTTGTAAGAAGAAAAAGAGCTCATTCTATCATAACCATTCTCTCTCCTCATTTCATCTTCTTCTTCCTCAAGCTCAAGGAGAATCCTTCTCATGTGTTGAGAATCCCTCTCCTTGAAAAGAAAACACCCCTTAGACACTCTCTACTCACTCTAGGATCAAAGGTTTAGCAAGCCGAAGATTCTAGTTCTCTCAAAGTTCGAGAAAGAGCCCGAAGGTTGAACCCTCAGGTGGATCCATCTTTGACGGAAGAAGGCGACGAGGAAAGAACCAACAACCTCTACAAAGTTTGAAGAAGAAGGAGTTCAAGTTTAGGTATAACCATCTTTCCGAGTAGCTAACTCTCTTTAGCTTGTTTGCTAGTTTTAGTTTAGGAAAAGATCCCGACTTTGTTAGTCCATGTTGCCCCATGCGCTAAAAATTTGATTTTTATACCGTTTCCGCCTCCCCGTAAGAACCGGGGGTCGCAACGTGGACTTACAGTGGTATCAAAGCCTAACTAAACTTAAACTAGCTTGGTAGCGAAGTGTATGGAAGTTCGAAATCGAAAAATCACAAAAACCGGAAATCAAAAACCCTAAGTTTCTGTTGAAATTTTTTGTGCTCTAAAAGTAAAACTTTTTACTCCTAAAATCGGCTCAGGGTTTTGTGAGAACACCCAAGAAAAACGATCCCATGAATCCTTCAAACCGCCGCGGATCCGCGGCCTCAGCTATTCTCTTCGCCGCGGATCCGCCGCCGTTTGGGCTCTTCATGCGATCGTGTTTTGTGCAGTGTTCTTCTGGTAGGGTTTTGGGATTTTTCAAATATGTTATATGTGCCCAGATTTTCCAGAAAAGAAATTTACTTTTAGCGTCCTATAAATCCGTATTTTTTTCGAATTTCGCTACACTTTGGCTATGTTGGTTATATCTGTGATGTTTGCATGTATTGAACGTCAGCTAATCGCTATAAGTCGATTAGTCGGGGTTATACATCTCTGTGATCTGTGTTTGATATTGGAATGTGTATATGAATGTGTTGGACTGTCGCGGGTGAATAGCCGGGGTGGATGTGAGATGAGCTTTTGTTTTTCTTTCATTCATTTGTGAAATGTAAATTGATGTAATAATATTATTTGTATGGCCGCACAACCGGGTCGGGGTTGTAGCCGTCATTGTATAATTCTTTTTACTGTTTTTGCTCCTAGGATAGACCCATGGAGGGGTGCACAAACTACCGGGTACTTGGCGGGTAGTTTGCCGCACCCGTAGGGGTCTTGGGTGGGGTATTTGCTATTCACCGCGACCGTGTAATCCGCTTTTCGTTGCAGGCTCGAACGGATTGCGGATTCCTAGTATATCCAATGTATTCATCTGTGATCTGTAATGTCTATCATTGCTTTATATTTAGGCGTTGCTTATGTTTTACAGCCGCGCTAGCCCAGCCCCCGCTCTGTCGTTAGTTAAGTAACCTAACGGGTGATGACGGGACCCCGTGGCGAATGCGAATGGCATAAGCGTACGTCATATTTTGGTTGTTTTCTGCAATGGTAGGATTAAATGATGGGACGCATTAAAAGAACTAATGCAAGAATATCACGCATTAAAAGAACTAATGCAAGATAATAAACCAAGTTAAAGTCGTTGGAACACTTTCGAAAAACCACTCGGTTCTTTTCAAAACTAACTTTTAAATGCGGAGCTTGAGCCACTCCTTCTAAAAGCTATCTCGTTCCATCGATTATATCAAGTTCACTACGTTCACGGTTTTACCAAAACCATTCGTAGCCCTCCGTCGTTTCGCATGAATAGACAATAGTATTCAAGCTATGTATGTTGGCCAAAGTCAAGGCATAGTGATTGGTAGCTATTGGGTGTTCATGTGTAGCATAGATAGATGCGTTAGTTTGGGACAGTCGTGCCGCCATTTTGGCCAAAGTCAAGGGTAGGTACGGGTGGATCCAAATTAACCTGGATAGTGACGGGAAGAACTTGACATGTGACTTATGATATTTTGGCCAAAGTCAAGGTCATAAGAGCATGGGGCAAAAATCCACATCGGGAGTTTCATAAGTACTGAAACTTGCTAGATTTGCATACCATTTGGAGTGTGATGATTCTGGTAGGATTCCTTCAGTTTCGTCACGCAATGATATTTGGATCCCGATCCTACTGTGAGTATATGCTACTCCTCGGGAAATTTCTCACTAAACGATCAATGCTATAAACCTAGTAGGTGCCTAGAAAGGTGTTAGCGGGGCTACGCCCCCAGGGAAAAGAGGTTCTTAAATTAAGGAACTTCGCGAAAGCGTTGGAAAACCTCCCTCGAAGTACCGACACTAGCCTGGCTGAACGGTTAAGCAAGTATTGTGCGGTGGGACTGATCCCGGCTAATTCTTCCTTTGTGGTTTGAGGAGGGATTCGAGAGACAGTGGGAGCCATCCTGTTTAGACAAATTAAAAACCATTCTAAACTTGCAAGAGCATCGTGCTGAGTGTTCCTTCTCTCTCCCCCTGCAGCGACCAAATCGAAATGACTGGACTTAAGTTACTTCTAGATAAAAACATACTGACAGGGCCAAACTACAAAGATTGGCTCAGGAATGTCAAAATGGCAATCACTTACGACAAGCTGGGGTATCTTCTTACCACCAAAGCTCCCCCCGTCCCAGGTCCCACCTCCAGCGTCGCGGATAAGGAAATCCGTAAGACTTGGGAGATTGATTGCGCGAAGGCCAGGTGCCTCGTGCTTGCCTCTATGGACATGGAACATCAGAGGAGGCACGAGAATATGGACTTGGAATCCATATTTCTTTATACAAAAGAACTGTATGGAGAGCAGTCTCGTATCGCAAGATACGAAGTGTCGAAGAAGTTATTTTCGGCAAAGTTGGCCGTCGGATCATCGGTAGCGGACCACGTGCTTAAGATGATAGGCTACATTGAGGAGCTCGCAGAACTTGGGACTACGTTGGAGAGTGAGCTCTATACGGACTTAGTTCTCCAGTCCCTTCCTTCCACTTACGCCCAGTTCATACTGAATTTCAACTTGCAAGAAAAGGAAGTTGAACTTTCAGAACTCCTCAACATGCTGAGGAGTGCAGAGGGCACCCTACAGAAAGGTAGGGAAACATCCACTTTGTTTGTAGGAGGATCTTCTTCTTCTAGGTCCAAGGCGAAAGCCAAGGGAAAGAAGAGGAAAGCCCCCGCCAAACCAAGGGGCGGTGTTAGTAAAGTGGATACGAAGGGAAAAGCAAAGGCAACAAAGATAGCGGGGAAGCTTGTGGGTAAAGAGGAATGCTTCTATTGTCACAAGAGTGGACACTGGAAGAAAGATTGCAGGGCTTGGAAAGCCAGGACACAGGAACTGAAGCAGGTTGCGGCTTCAGCTTCAGGTGTGTATGTTATTGAAAACTGTCTTTCTATAAACTCTACTTCCTGGGTATTGGATACCGGATCAGGATCTCATATCTGTAATTCTTTGCAGGCGTTGAGAAACCGTAGGGTTTTGAAGGCAGGTGACATGACCCTCAGAGTTGCGAACGGAGCTAGCATGGATGCTAAAGCCGTGGGGGACTATCACCTGGGAATGTCAGATGGGCATGTTTTGGTTTTGCGTAATTGCTTTTTTGTACCCAACGCAACTTGTAATATCATTTCTGTATCTTTGGTTTCTAAAGAAGGTTATGAATTTGCGTTTGTAAGTAATGTTGTAAACATTCACCTTAATCAAGTTCTGATTGGGTCAGGTACACTGAGCAATGGTATATACGTATTAAACAAACCACAGATTTTCAATGTCCAGAATACACACAAAAGAAAGTCTCCAGATATCAATCAGACTTTCTTATGGCATTGTAGACTGGGTCACATCAATGAGAGAAGGTTGACTAAGTTACATACAGAAGGATATTTGGATCCGTTCGAATATCAATCATATGCCACTTGTCAATCCTGTCTCAAAGGAAAGATGACAAAGACTCCGTTCACTGGACACGGAGTAAGAGCGAGCGAGCTCTTGGGACTCATACACAGCGACGTGTGCGGTCCAATGTCTACACATGCACGAAGCGGTTATTCTTACTTCATTACTTTTACGGATGATTTTTCATGGTACGGTTATGTCTTCTTAATGAAACATAAGTCCGAAGCTTTTGAAAAATTCCAGGAATATAAGAATGAAGTAGAAAAACAAACCGGCAAAAGTATCAAGATTCTAAGATCGGATCGAGGTGGAGAATACTTAAGTGCCGAGTTCCTGAATTATTTAAAAGAGAACGGGATTCTCTCTCAGCTTACTCCTCCATACACTCCGCAACACAACGGTGTATCGGAGAGACGGAACCGAACCCTATTGGATATGGTACGGTCCATGATGTGCAACGCTGAGTTACCGCGATCATTCTGGGGGTATGCGCTAGAATCAGCTGTGTACCTTTTGAACCGAGTTCCTACTAAGACTGTGCCTACTACACCATATGAGATGTGGTGTGGGAAGAGGCCCCATCTCAGTCACATTAAGACTTGGGGAAGTCCAGCTTTTCTTAAAAAGCAGCATGCGGACAAGCTCGAGGCGCGCTCAGTACTGTGTAAGTTTGTGGGATATCCAAAGAATTCCAAGGGATATCTCTTCTACTACGAAGAGGAACAAAAAGTTCTTGTTTCTCGTCATGCCCACTTTCTAGAACACCAGTTCTTAGAAAAAGAATTAAGTGGGAGCGCAGTAGAACTGGAAGAAATTCCAGAACCACAGACTATTACTGAAAGCTTAGTGGAACCAGAGGGTTCAAATGAATAGGACATTCCTACGCCGCTCCGCAGGAGTAGTAGGCAGTCTCATCCGCCCGAGAGATACTACGGTTTTCTCATAGACGGGGATAGAGAGGATTGCATCATAGGTTATGATGAGCCTACTAGCTTCCAGCAGGCCGTTCAGAGCGTTGACTCGGTAAAATGGCTGGATGCAATGCGGACCGAAATGGAGTCCATGTACACCAACAAAGTATGGACGTTGGACATTGCTCCAGACGGGGTAAAACCCGTAGGATGCAAGTGGATCTTCAAAAGGAAGATTGGTGTTGATGGACAGGTTGAGACCTATAAAGCTAGACTTGTAGCAAAGGGTTTCCGTCAAAGACCTGGCTTGGACTATGACGAAACCTTTTCTCCAGTGGCTATGCTGAAATCCATTCGGATCCTTCTTGCCATTGCTGCCTTCCACGATTATGAGATTTTGCAGATGGACGTAAAAACCGCTTTTCTAAATGGAAATTTAGAGGAGTGTGTCTATATGGATCAGCTAGAGGGTTTCATTCAGAGTGGGAGCAGCGGAAAGGTGTGCAAGTTGCTTAAGTCCATCTATGGACTAAAGCAGGCATCACGGAGTTGGAACATCTGTTTTGATGAGACGGTCAAGGAATTTGGCTTTATCAAAAATCCAGATGAACCATGCATCTATAGTAGATTTGTAGCGAGAACTGTAGTATTCCTCGTTTTATACGTGGATGACATTCTCTTAATAGGAAATGACATTCCTATGCTACAATCTGTCAAGGGTTTCTTGTCACACAGGTTCTCCATGAAAGACCTGGGTGATGCCTCTTACATCCTGGGGATCCGGATCCATCGTGATAGATCTAAGAGGATATTAGGACTTTCACAGTCCAGGTACATCGACACTATACTGAAGAGATTCAGTATGGAAGATTCCAAGCGCGGTAACCTACCGGCTTGTCACGGGATCACCCTCTCTAAAGAGATGTCTCCCAAGACTGATTTGGAGAGGGATCGCATGTCTATTATACCCTACGCTTCTGCGGTAGGCTCTATAATGTATGCGATGTTGTGTACCAGACCGGATGTAGCTTATGCACTGAGTTTAGTAAGCCGGTATCAGTCAAACCCTGGGGAGAAACACTGGATAGCAGTAAAGAACATTCTCAAGTACCAGAGAAGGACTAAGGAGATGTTCTTTGTGTATGGCGGAAAAGACCTCCAGATCGAGGCCTTTGCTGACTCCGGCTTCCAGAGTGACAAGGATGATTCCAAGTCCATGTCGGGTTTTGTCTTTACCCTCAATGGAGGGGCGGTGTGTTGGAAGAGTTCCAAACAGGAAACCGTTGCAGACTCGACGATGGAAGCGGAATACATCGCTGCATCTGATGCCACAAAAGAAGCTGTCTGGATAAGGAAGTTCTTGAAAGAACTTCATGTGGTTCCATCCATTGTTGACCCAATACCTCTGTATTGCGACAACAACAGGGCTATAGCTTTAGCGAAGGAACCCAGGTCCCATCAGAGATCCAGGCACATCTTGAGGCGGTATCACCTGATCAGGGAGATCGTGGATCGCAAGGAGATCGAGGTTCGGAGGGTTGCTTCAGAAGAAAACACTGCAGATCCATTCACCAAGGCCCTACCCCAGACTCAGTTCGAGCGGCTGATCGAGATGATAGGTCTTCGATACGCCAGTACATGGCCTTAGTGCAAGTGGAAGATTGTTAGTGTATATGCCCTAGAGGCCATTACTGTATCATACTAGTTTGTATATTACTTAATGGAAGCTTGGGATATTCACCTTGTATAAACAATCTTGCTCAATATAGTAGTATGCTACTTGGTTTGTTTCTACTTCAATGTGTACATGTGTTTATTTTGCGATATCACCTATACGCATTAGTGGAGCCCTTAGGATCTTTGCTTGATTACCAGCGTTGTGATGGCAGTCACACTAGTGGGGGCTGGGTAATCTATAAGCACATCCTTATACAGGTCCCTAGTCGCAGGACTATCAAGACAGGGCATCGATACTCCGGAGTAGACTAGCGTATGCGCTTCTCATCCCAGTGTGGGAGATGGTCTGTCCCACAGCCATCAGTACGTCATACTGGAGATAGTATACGGGTGCTCGTTGGGTTACGAGTACACTGGACAGGACTCATCGGGAACTGACAGGTTGGTATTATACCTATCGTCAGTTATCAGTTCCCAGGTGACATGAGTACAGCTTAGTCCGCTGACTTGACACTGGCACTTCGCCTCGAGTGTGTTCCCACTGTACTTTGACTACTACCCTACCACGGCTCAAAGGAGTCGTGCAAACAGGTGGTAGTTGGGTGCAGTCCTGAAGCACTTGGAGGTAGTGCCGGTTAGACAGGATTCGTCTCTCCCGGTATTAGGGGTTGACATCGCGCTATGTCTAGGAGAGCCATTACACGAGTAGTCCCTGGCCAGGGCAAGCGAGATATACTGGTAGGCTTCCAGTGTTATCTCAGGGTGTTTTGGGCTTCACTCCGACATGACTTGTACCGCTATTAGGGGACTGACGTTTACCGCCCCCTAGGCCCGCCATGCGATGTATCAGACGAACAGACCGGAATGTACGGAGAATGTCACATTCAGACTCAGTAGGAGTTCAGATGGGGTTCACCTCGTCAGCCTTCTTATCGGCATCTACCTGGGGACCGTTACGCACAGCTAGTGCCGCTTGCGGTCCGTGGTTAAACCCACTGCCAGCGTAGTGTCGAGTCTTTAGAGTCCCACACAGAGGGTATTCGCCTCTAGGCAAAACAGAGTAGAGGTCGCATAGTTTTGCGACAGGGTTCGTTCTCATCCGCGCACTTGTGCACGTTTGGAGTCCGGACGGATTATACTAGCAGGCTCTGGTTTGAGCCAGATACTGGTATATGTTTTGGGGTTGCTTTTATCTCTCAGTATTCTTGTTCCTCGGAACGAGAATGCAAGTGTGTATGCACAGTTGTTTGAGGCAGAGGAAGAGGTCTTTCATTAGGGTTTCGGAACGGGTGCGTATGCACAGTTGACAGTCGTCTTTTTCCAAACCCTAATGGATTTATGAAATATCAATTAATAATAGTAATTAAATGAAATTGTGTCATGGTTGATTTTTTGTTGACTTGTTGACCATGGTTGACTTGTTGACCATGGTTGAATGTTTGACCATCATCATTGCTTTGCAAGGATACTTCTTGATTCTTGCTTACATTCATTTAATGTAGTGATGGTAATGGTCATTCCAAATACAACTATCAACTATTTTATTTTGAATTATTATTATTAATTAGATATATCTTTTTCTTTTTGTTATGGTTGTAAGAAGAAAAAGAGCTCATTCTATCATAACCATTCTCTCTCCTCAGTTCATCTTCTTCTTCCTCAAGCTCAAGGAGAATCCTTCTCATGTGTTGAGAATCCCTCTCCTTGAAAAGAAAACACCCCTTAGACACTCTCTACTCACTCTAGGATCAAAGGTTTAGCAAGCCGAAGATTCTAGTTCTCTCAAAGTTCGAGAAAGAGCCCGAAGGTTGAACCCTCAGGTGGATCCATCTTTGACGGAAGAAGGCGACGAGGAAAGAACCATCAACCTCTACAAAGTTTGAAGAAGAAGGAGTTCAAGTTTAGGTATAACCATCTTTCCGAATAGCTAACTCTCTTTAGCTTGTTTGCTGGTTTTAGTTTAGGAAAAGATCCCGATTTTGTTAGTCCATGTTGCCCCATGCGCTAAAAATTTGATTTTTATACCGTTTCCGCCTCCCCGTAAGAACCGGGGGTCGCAACGTGGACTTACAATGTGCATGTGTTTCTTTTAGCATATCGCTTATACATATTAGTGGAGCCCTTAGGATCTTTTCTTGATTACCAGCGTTGTGATGGCAGTCACACTAGTGGGGGCTGGGTAATCTACAAGCACATCCTTATACAGGTCCCTAGTCATAGGATTATCGAGACGGAGCGTCGATACTCTGGAGTAGACTAGCGTATACGCTTCTTATCCCAGCAGGGGAGATGGTCTGTCCCACAGGCATTAGTACGTCGTACTGGAGATAGTATGCGGGTGCTCGTTAGGTTACGAGTACATTGGACAGGACTCGTCGGGAATTGTTGGTTGGTACTATACCTATCTTCAGATAACAGTTCCCAGGTGATAGGAGTACAGCTTAGTCCGTCGACTTGACACTGCTATTTCGCCTTGAGTGTGTTTCTACTATACTTTGATTACTACTCTACCACAGCTCAAAGGAGTCGTGGAAACAGGTATTAGTTGGGTGCAGTCCCGAAGCACTTGGAGGCAGTAGCGGTTAGATAGGATTCGTCTCTCCCGGTATTGGGGTTGATATTGCGCTGTGTCTAGGAGAGCCATTACACAAATTCCCTGGCCAGGGCAAGCAAGATTTACTGGTAGTGTTTCCAGTAGTTTCTCAGGGTATTCTGGGCTACACTCCGGCATGACTTGTACCACTATTAGGGGTCCAAAATTTACCGCCCCCTAGGCCCGACATGCGATACTCTTAGACGAACAGACCGGACTGTATGGATATTGTCACATTCAGGCTCAGTAAGAGTTCGGATGGGTTTACCTCATCGGCCTTCTTCTAGACATCTACATGTGGACCGTTACGTATAGCTAGTGCCTCTTGCGGTCTGTGGTTAAACCCACTGCCAGCGTAGTGTTGAGTCTTTATAGTCCCACACAGAGAGTGTCCCTGCACTAAGCAAAAGGTGTAGAGGCCGTATGGTTTTACGGCAGGGCTACGATCACTTACGTGCACTCGTGCGCGTATGATGTTCGGGCAGACAATACTAGAGGGCTTTGGTTTAAGCCGGGTCCTAGTATTGTACAGATGAATTAGTTTTGTCTTCTATGTATTCTTGTTCTACGGAATGCGGATGCGGGTGTGTATGCACGGTTGTGAGGAGCGAAGAAGGAGGTGTCTCATTAGGGTTTTTGACCATTGACTTGGTCAAAACCAATATGAGGTGAGGAAAATGTTTATTAATCTTTTTAATGATAATTGTGTTATGGCTAATTGGTTTGACCATGCTTGACCATTTGACCTAGTTGACTATTGTTGACTTAGATATTTTGTGAGCTCTAGATTCTTCTTATTCATTTGGATTTATCTTTGAGATGATATTGGTCAAATCAAGGGTAGCCATCAAAATTATCATGATAAAAGATTACTAAAGATTTTTCATATGCATCATTATCTTTTGTGCTTTCTCTCTCATCCAAAAGAATGCTCCAATGGTTCCTCTTTCTTCTTCCGCTCTAGATTTTTCTATAGCTCTCATGTGTTGAGAAAAATAGAAACTAAATAGACAAAAAAATCCATCTTCTTCCTCTACATCACCTAGGACATCAAGAGTAGCAAACTTGTTGCCCTAGTTACCTTGGCTTGAGGTAGAGCTTGGACTATAGACTCTCGGGTGGATCGTCTTCGACTCAAGGAGACCATGGAGATGACCAAGATCTGGATCGATCCTTGGAGCTCACATGGACGAGGAGGACAGCGGAGGGAAGAACCGAAGGACCGTTTTCGTGAGGTATAATCTTCGTATCACAGTAGATTAAACCTCAAGTAGTTCGTTAGTAATGGTTTTGCAAAGATCCTTAAGCGTTAGTCTATGTTGCTTTGTAATAAAGTTTCGATTTTTACTTGTTCCGCCTCCTCGCTAGCTTGAGGGGTGAGCGACAAAGACTTACAAACATGTGATGTTATGTGTTGCTGTGATATGTTATATTGGATCATCATGTTTTGAATAGCCGGTGGTTTTATGTGAGATGAGAGTTTCTCATTTTCATTCATGTAAAATTATTTGTATATAATATTCTTTTATTAGGGCACTTCCGGGTTAAGGATGATGTCACCATTGTATATTATTTACTTTTCTGTATTAGGATAGACCCAAGGCGGGGAGCACAAGTAACCGAGTTCTAGGGTTCAGTGGGAGACCATCTCGAGGAGTCGAGACCGGGTCTCCTAACTCTAGAATTTGTTGGGCTGCTTGCCGCTCTCATAGGGGTCTACGGGTGTAGGTTTGGCTATTCGTCATGACCATGGAATCCGTGTTTTATACTGGCTTAAAATAAAACCCGGAAATCCTAGTTTATCCAATATTTCATATGTTGTTTTCTGCTGCGATATATGTGATTTGATCATTCGATATATGTTGAGATAGATAATGGATATAGTATATGTGATATATTATATAGATGTTGCTTATGTTTTACACCCGCGCTAGCACTGCCCTGCTCTGCCGTTAGTTACCTAACCTAACGGCACATGAGGGGACATCGAGGCGAATGCGAATGGCATAAGCGTACGTTGTATTTATCTATGATGTTTAGGTAACTTAAAATGATGGGACTTCATTAATGAGATTAATGAAATAAAAGAAACCTAAAGATGTTGTGGAATCGAATTTTCAAAATCAGGTAGCTCTAGTTGTTGCTTTGCATAGCGGTGTTCCTTGTAGAATATCCAGCACCTTATTCGATAAGGAAAGAGCCGAGATCCCCTTACCGGGAGTGACCTCTTTAGTGAAACTAGCAGATGCTGCAAACTCGGTTTGTCTTTTGATTGCTTTTCTAGTTCTTGCTTTGCATAGTGGTATTATGAATATCCTGCACCTCATTCGATGATGAAAGAGCCGACGATCCCTTCATCGGGAGGGATCTCTTTAGAGAAACTAGTAAAAGCCTCAAAAATACTCCATTTTAAATCATTTGATTCTACAACGATATCAAGTTCATTACGCAAAAGGTTTTCTTAAAAACCTGTCGTAGCCCTCCGTCATTTCAGATAAGTACTTCATGGTATTCGTGCTACATTTGTTGGCCTCAGTCAAGGCGTAGTGTGCAGTAGCTATTTATGCTTATCTGCATAAGCATATGATGCGATTGAGTTAGGGTAGTTGTGCGACTTTGTTGGCCACCGTCAAGGGCCATGCGGGTGGGTTTAATTCAATCAGAAAATGACGGGTTGAACTTGACTAACAACTTATGGTTTGTTGGCCTCCGTCAAGGTCATAGGAGGTTAGGGGTAAAATATTATTGGGAATTTCAAGTGTTGAAATTTGCAATGAGATTGCTTACCTTCTATGTGATAGTTGAATCCCGATTCCCACTGCGAGTAAGAGTTACTCCTAGGAGAGTTTTACACATTACAAATAGCCGATCAAGTAGGTGTCTAGAAAGGTGTCAACGGGTTTTCACACCAGGGAAAACGAGGTTTATTTTAATTAGGTCCATGCGAAAGCACGGTGAACCTCCTTCAAAGTACCGACACTGGCCTGGCCGAAATATTGGCGAACTTGTAGGGTGTAATTAATCTCGGCTAGTCTTTCCTTTTAATGTTTGAAGGAAGATTTTACTAAAACAGTAGGAGCCATCCTGATTAGATAAATTAATAACCAATCTAATCTTACAGGAGCATACGCTGAGTGTTTTCTTCTCTCTCTCTCTCCAGGTAGCGACCATGTCACGGCTTAATCAAGATAATAATACGGATGTATTGACCGAACCCGCTTGTTATACTGAGTTAGGGAATGCTGGTCCCGCTCCAACTTATAATTGTTATAATACCAAGCAGGAAATAGGGGATTACCAGGATTCCCGTGCCGCCCAAATGAATAAAGTACATGCTGATGCATCATCTTCGAGTGTGTTCATTGCCGAGAACTGTTTCTCAGTATCCTTTACATCCTGGGTATGAGATACCGTGTCAGGATTCCACATATGTAATCAGTTACATAGGCTACAGATAGGTGGAGAACTGAGAACGGGTGATAAGTTTCAAGAGTTCGAAACGGTGCACGTGTTGTAGCCAAGTATGTTGGTAGTTATCACCCTGTATTACCAAATACATTGATTCTAAACGAATGTTATTAGATACCGAACCTGATATAGAACATCATATCAGTCTCTTTATTTAGTAAAGAATGATATAATTTTGTATTGTTAGATAATGTTTTGAACATTTCCAATATCAAGAGTTGATCAGTTCAGGCACGTTATCTAAAACCATATACGTTCTGAATCAAACCACAGTTCTTAACGTACAGAACACACACAAGAGGAAGAGTTCAGAAATGAACGATCCTTTCTGAGGCATTGTAGACTAGGTCATATCAATGGGACCCGACTACCTAAGTTACATATAGATGCATATTTAAATCAGTTTGAATTTACATCTTGTGAAACTTGCCAGTCATGTCACAAAGATGAGATAACCATAGCTCCGTTTATTGGAAACAGAGAAAGAGTTAGTGAACTCTTGGGATTGATACGTGATGATGTATGAGGTCCCCTGTCTACACATGCCAGGATTGGTTCTTTGTACTTCATTACATTCACTGATAATCTTTCAAGATTCGTCCATGTGTTCCTGTTGAAACACAAGTCTGAAGCTTTTAATAAATTCAATGAATATAAGTTAGAAGTAGAGAACCAAAACGGGTTTAAGTATTATATCCTTTGATGAGATCAGGGAGGAGAATAAACGAGCACAGAATTCCTAGACTATTCTAAAGGAGAATGAGATTCTCTCTCAGCATTACTCCTCCGTATACACCACGGCACGTTGGTATATCGGGGCAGAGCAATCACATCCTATGTGATATGGTTTGCTTTATGATTAATAGTACTGAGTTGCCTATTTCCTTTTGGGGGTTATGCACTTGAGAAACTGCATACCTATTGAATAGGGTTCCAATCAAATCAGGTGCCTACCACTCCGTATGTGATATGGTATGGGAAGAGCCCATCTCTTAAGGATGTTAAGATTTGGGGTTGTCCGGCCTATGTCTAAAAGAAAAATCCAGACAAGCTCGAGGCAAGGTCAGTTCTGTGGAAGTTTGTTGGATATCCCAAGCATTCGCAAGGGAATATCTTCTACCATACTGAGGAGCAAAAGGTGTTTTGTTTCTCAGCATGCCACCTTTGGGAAAGGGAATTTCTTGTGAAGAAATTAGTGGACATAAGGTAGAACTGGAAGGAGTTCCAGCTATACAAACTGCAGCTGATGATTTGGTAGAACCGGAGGATTCAATAGCTCCCGACGAAACTCAGCCTCTCCGCCGGTCTGGTAGGGTTCCTGATCCACTTAAGAGATACTTCGGTTTTCTCTATGACAGTGGGAGCGAGAATCCCATCATGAGATGATGACCCAACTAGTTACGAGCAGGCTATCAAGAGTGGGGACTCTGCGAGATTGGCTGGATGCTATGCGATCTGAGATGGAATCTATGTACACCAACAAAGTATGGACTTTGGTTGCTTTATCTGAAAGATTAAATCCCCATCAGGAGCAAGTATATCTTGAGAAGATTACTTGGTGTACATGGAAAGGTTGAGACTTTCAAAGCCTTGGCTTGTTGCAAAAGGTTCTCTTCATCGACCAGGTATGTATAATGATGAAACCTTTTCTAGTGCCTATGCTTAAGTCCATCTGGATCCTATTTGCCATTGCTACATACCATAACTACGATATCTGACGGTTGGGTGTCATGACTGCTTTTCTAAATGGTGATTTAGAAGAGAGCGTCTATAAGTACATAGCCAGAAGGCTTCGTAGACAGTGGGAGCAGCGGAAACGTGTGAAAGATGCATTATAAGTTAAAGCAGGCATAGCGGAGTTGGAACATCTGTTTTGATGTGGTAGTCAAAGTGTTTGACTTCATCAAAATTGTAGATGAACCTTGTATATACAAAAAGGTAGTAGGGAGTATGGTGATGATCCTCGTATTGTACGTGGATGACATACTCTTGATAAGAAAGGAGTTTCCTATGCTACACTCGGTCAATCTCCTCTTATCACATGGATTCTCCATATAGGATCAAGGTGATACCTCCTAAATTCTGGGTTTTGGATCTATGAGATAGATCTAAATGGATGTTAAGATTCTTACTAGGTGTAGTGAGATGGTATCAATCGATCCTGGGGAGAATCACTGGATAGCTTCCACGGTGGTAAAGACGACTGAATGTCAGTCACAGGCATTGTCTTTACCCTCAATAGAGGGACGGTATGTTGGAAGAGTTCTGATTTAGATGATTTAGCGTGCTTGCGCTTTCTAAAAGGTAGATCAAAAATATTTGTAACCGCAATCAAGAACGGCGTCGCTTTGCAGCTAGCCGGTGAGTACGGGTCGGTCCACAGGGATTTTGTGAGTTTCCGATTCGCGCTTACGAGTTAATTCCGAAGGGTCTTCGGATTAATTATTAAATCTAAAAATCTAATTAACCTAGGGCAATTATCTAGATCTACTCTTGCTAGGGCTAGGTTTAGGGATGATTTGGAAATGTAATTAAATCTCACCGCTTTCAATACCCGAATGAAGATCTATGAGGAGTTATGGTAATTATCAATAAAGTGGATTAGATCCGTTCGGGAAGGTGTTCCTTCCTCTAGGTTCTTATCCTTCCTTTAGAGATCCTTACCCTAACCTCCATGGAAAACATCACACCCGGACCTTTATACTACGGTATCACCGCTACCTCGAGGGATAGGGTGCCGTAGGGAGCGGTATGTGCATGTATGCATGGAGTCATATTGTAAATGTTTGGTGGGCAAGAAAGGGATGAGAGATCTCATCTCTCAAAATCCTTCCCCAAAGCTAACTCTAAACAAGTTCCTAGGGCATGAAATTAAATTTACCTAGGGCAAGGAATTGAAATCTACACTAGAGCAAGAAATTAAATTACTTACAGATGGCTCTCTCCAAACATCAAAGCAGGGTTGTCAGATCTGAATTTCTGAATTAAAGAGAGGCACCGATGCTCTCCAAAAGATTTCTGAATTTTTATTAAAAGGAGGCATAAAGAATTACAAGCTTTAGAGTTCTATTTATAGGAAATAGAAACCCTAGGTTACATCTTGAACCGCATGTCTATATTTACAAAAATAGCCCTAGGTTGACTAGTCAACGCCGCCAAAGAATTATGTAAAATTGTCAACTCGAGATCGCGCAGTACGGCCGCGGAACCGCAGCCCCAGCCAGTGTTTGGCCGCAGTTCCGCGGCCAACTTGAAGGCTTGGGATCTGTAATTTCTGGTACTGGCTTCTGGTGACTTTGTCTTCCTGTTTCTATATGTTCTTTTCCATTTGAGCTTCTAGGTTGGTTCCAGATTTCCAGTGAACAATTGTAGTGAACTTTTGCCGTTGCTTCGTGACGAAGTCTTGAACCTTGCACTGTCTTGTACTTTGTGAACTGATCTTCATGTGGGTTTGATCAAGGTTCTCCCATTTGTCGGTCTTAGTCTCACTTTTTGCATCGTCTTCTGTCTTTTTCACTGTTTTCGATCCAAGAACCTGTAACCTGTAACATGTAGCAGACATGCGACAAAAGCACCCGTTTATTTATAAAAAGAATAAGAATGGGGAATATAATAATACAATATTATGGTGTGAACAAATACCCCCAAACTTATCTTTTACTCGTCCTCGAGCAAACTTATTTTTTATTCACTAAAATCCTAACCACACTTTCGCAGGGAAACGCGATTACACTGAGTACGTGCAACAAGCCGTTAAACCTCTAGGTGTCCCTAGTAGGAGGAGTGTTGTCTCCTGAGGGTTTTCAGCGGATTACACCCACAAAATCCTATCAACTCGGCCCATTGACTTTTGTTCTCCAATTAGGTTTTCTAACAAGGAATTCTATTATCTTTTGACTCGCAAATTATCCACCCATATTCTTCACACTTCCTCATCATCTAACTTAAGATTATATATGTTATGTAGACCTACTTAGCTTTCGGCATCTCTTAAGTCTTCCTTCTAGGGTTCCATCTCCACTTAGGAATTTTTATCAACTCTACTAAAGATACAAGTTCTATTCTTCATCCCTTTCTCTCATCTAAACTCCAATCACATATCACCCTGTGTGTGTATAAATTACCCCTACACTTGGAAATTCAAATCAAGCAATCATGCTCTTGTCCGTTGTCCAAAGCACTTATTAATTGGTGAATTTTTAATTGAATTTTATTTACACGTCCTTCATGTGACCGTTAATACTTCTTGAGGTACCAACAACCGATTACAAGATACGTTTGCACTTTTATAGCGCAATTCCTAGTCTTGCCACACCCAAGGCCTTTTAGCAGTGACTCCCAAACCAGTTGGTCTAAGGCACTAGGTGATGAAGCACCCTCGCTAAATTTTTTTCTATTTTTTTTAGCCTTAAGTAATCACAAAAACCAGTGTTCATTTTTTTATTCTTTATTCACACTTTTATATATTTTTTTTCATTTTCTTCGTACTAAGGACTTTAGACAAGGGCATTTCAAGGTCTCTTCTACTATTCCAAGTTTCAAGGTGCGTGATTGTGCAAATTGTAGGGTATACATTTTCAGAATATAGACTTAAGCTAGGAACTATTTTTCAAACTTATATTCTAATAAGAACATCAATACTCTTCTCTTGTTTCGACTTAGCCCAAGAAGTGAACCCAAAATTTGCCTATTTCTAAATAAACTACAAGGCATATACTTTCTACCGTTAAACTTTAAGGAATGTTATTTTTAGGGTTTTTAATTCACTAAGTCTAAGATCTAGTTGTTCCTAGCCAGTTGACCTATTCATCAAACTCAAGTCAATTAGCCAAAATTGAATATATTAATTTTTATAATTTTTTCAATTTTTATGGGTTTTAAAATAAGTATGCAAATGCAAAAATATGTACAAATGAATGCGAAGGAAGAAGCCGTACCGAGCATACCCCCAAACTTGAAGTTGACAGTGTCCTCACCGTCATGCTAAACCAAGAGGGTCAAAATGCCGATACTCCCCTGTTTATTTATTTATAAAACTTTTTTTTATATTTTTAAATGTTTTAAATTTTTTTTTATTTTTTTATAGAAAAAGAAAACAAATATATATATACATATATACAAAGATTCCCCCAAACTTAAGCTTGGCCTTACACAAGCCAAAAGTTAGCACCAACCATTCAAAAATCTTATCGTGGAAATGGTATAGTTGGTGCAAGAAAATGAAAAGCATGCGAGAACGTGTGGAAAGAAGAATGGTAGAATACGGTCTCGGTGGGGGAGAAGAATGGCGAAAAGAAGAAGGAAGTGGAGTACGATCTTGAGGGTGTAAATTGAGTGAATAAATTAGCGCAATATGTGATGACCGATATGTTATAAGCAATTGCGCTAACTTATCAACCCGTCGGGAAATGGGGTCAAATCCCTCAAGATTCGCAAGAAAACATGGGTACGCCGAACTTGGTATAGGAGATGAAAGCGTAACGGTCATTTGTTCGGTCGGAACAAGGGGAAAGACGAAAGGGAGTGAATTAGGGATAGTATCTTTCTCACCGTAGTAAACTGTTTCGAACTTGAAAGATTCCATTAATGGTTCGAAACTACTATAATCAACCGAGTCTGATGGCTCATCTGAAAATGTAAAGGACTCAAACTCGGGCGGTGAGTCATCAACATCGTCCAAAAAGGTGAAACACTCGTAGGTGTTATCGTCTGTGAGAATTGTGTCAGATTCAAAGGAAAAGGTTTCAAGCTCACAGTCTTCAAGCGGGGTCGGAACGATGGGAAGGAGGGAGGGTGATATAGCAGTCAAAGGTTCAGGAGGATGAATTGGAAAATCAGACACATCAAATAAAAATGATTCAACCTCAATATTATCCTCAAGACTCTCCTCAATACTATCCTTAATATTTAACTCATCCATGCCATTATCATCAAATTCAAGACGCATATTAGATTCGGGAGAAACCTTTAATAACTCGGGATGATGATTTCAACATAAAATCTCAATTAAATCGACAGGTTCATCATCCGAAATATTCCCGGCGTCTATATCCTCAATCAAGTGAAAATCAATTTTCTTAGATGCCTCATCAAAAGCATGGATATTTATCGATGTAGGTTCTAGAGTGGATGTGTAAAGGTTAAACGGATTAGATGCGGTTTCACTCGAAAGAGGTTCTTCACAATTTGGCAAATCAAGCACTACAAAATCACACAACTCATTTTTATTTTCAACAGGTGAACTATTTAGGGCAATCAATGGAAAACAGGAGTTGTGGGCTTCAATTGGGTATGGGTAGGTTTGATTTGGAAATCCTCTCTCATTCTCACTCTGTCCAACCGCCTCCTCATACATTGAAAAATTTGGAGCTAGCGGGAAACTAGCTACAGGTTCACTCGGTTGCATAAGGGTGGCCATGGACGCTTCCACATTCCTCACCATTTTGTTTGTTGCAACAATATAAGCCTCCAACGACTCTTCCAAACTAGACTTAGGTGGTGAGGGGGTTTTAGTAAAAGATTCAAAATTGGTTGGATATGTGAAACTCCCTAATGGCTGTGTTGAAACAGTGTCTAGTGAAGGTGGGAAGGTCGGGTATGACTGGTAGGAAGTGGGTGGTAAGATAGGGGTAGGGTCAACATATGGGTAAGAAGGTGAATAATCGTGCGGATCCCTAAAACTAGATGAGTGGAGAGGGGTGAAAGATCGACTGCGAGATTGAGCAATATGCTCAGCAATAGACATCGGCCTAGGAGTGACAGAAGGACTTGAAGAAGTGGTATCAACATATGTAGGTTGTAAAGGTTGACTTGGTTGACACAAAGTGGGTTGAAAAGTCAAACTATTTCTTCTAGACGCCTCTATTTGATCTTTCAAAGATATTTTTAGCAAGGAAGGATCGTCTTTAAATTGACCGAACAAATTAACGTACGACGCAAAATTAGGTTCGGGATACCAAAGTTCGGCTAATGATTTATTATGTGGGGTACCCATGTTGTAAGAAGAAAGGTGACAAGAAGGAAGGTTGGGTCGTGCTAGGATTTATTTGGGGCTAAAAAATTTTGCAAGTTCTATAAAATATTTTTCCTTTTTATTTTCATTTTTCATTGATTTTTTCTTTCTCTTTATTTGGAAAAATTTTGTTGCAAAAAGATTTTAGAGAAAAGATATGCAACAGCAAAATATTACTTACAATCTATTTTATTTCAAGTGGGGCCCAAAAATCCTGCACAAGACTGTTATATGGGAGAGAATATATTTTTAAAGTGCACAGAATCTTTCAGGAAATTTAACAAAAGATATATATCGAAACATTCAGAGGAGAGATCAGAAGACTTACAGAGGTTTTGTTTTTTTTTTTTTTTTTTTGTGTAACCGTAGAGGAAGTTTGGGGATCTGATCCTCTGGCATTACCGCGGAACCGCCGCGAATGGCAGCCTCAGACCGCGGATCCGCCGCTGTTTGGTGGCTTCGGCCTGTTTTTTTTTTTTTTTTGAAGAATTTTGCTCTCCAGATATCCGCGGTTCTTTTTGTTTTGCTTTCTGGAAATTTCCAGATCCGTCTCGATTGTATATCCTGTATATCCTGCAAGATTCAAACAACAAAGTACCCTTTCCAAAAATAACAGATAATATATTTTTATATTTTTTATGATTTTTCAGATTTTTATGATTTTTTAAATTTTGCGATTAACCCGAAATTGCGAAAAGGAAAGTTCTACGCCATCCCCGGCAACGGCGCCATTTGATTTAGATGATTTAGCGTGCTTGCGCTTTCTAAAAGGTAGATCAAAAATATTTGTAACCGCAATCAAGAACGGCGTCGCTTTGCAGCTAGCCGGTGAGTACGGGTCGGTCCACAGGGATTTTGTGAGTTTCCGATTCGTGCTTACGAGTTAATTCCGAAGGGTGTTCGGATTAATTATTAAATCTAGAAATCTAATTAACCTAGGGCAATTATCTAGATCTACTCTTGCTAGGGCTAGGTTTAGGGATGATTTGGAAATGTAATTAAATCTCACCGCTTTCAATACCCGAATGAAGATCTATGAGGAGTTATGGTAATTATCAATAAAGTGGATTAGATCCGTTCGGGATGGTGTTCCTTCCTCTAGGTTCTTGTCCTTCCTTTAGAGATCCTTACCCTAACCTCCATGGAAAACATCACACCCGGGCCTTTATACTACGGTATCACCGCTACCTCGAGGGATAGGGTGCCGTAGGGAGCGGTATGTGCATGTATGCATGGAGTCATATTGTAAATGTTTGGTGGGCAAGAAAGGGATGAGAGATCTCATCTCTCAAAATCCTTCCCCAAAGCTAACTTTAAACAAGTTCCTAGGGCATGAAATTAAATTTACCTAGGGCAAGGAACTGAAATCTACACTAGAGCAAGAAATTAAATTACTTACAGATGGCTCTCTCCAAACATCAAAGCAGGGTTGTCAGATCTGAATTTCTGAATTAAAGAGAGGCACCGATGCTCTCCAAAAGATTTCTGAATTTTTATTAAAAGGAGGCATAAAGAATTACAAGCTTTAGAGTTCTATTTATAGGAAATAGAAACCCTAGGTTACATCTTGAACCGCATGTCTATATTTACAAAAATAGCCCTAGGTTGACTAGTCAACGCCGCCAAAGAATTATGTAAAATTTTCAACTCGAGATCGCGCAGTACGGCCGCAGAACCGCGGCCCCAGCCAGGGTTTGGCCGCAGTTCCGCAGCCAACTTGAAGGCTTGGGATCTGTAATTTCTGGTACTGGCTTCTGGTGACTTTGTCTTCCTGTTTCTATATGTTCTTTTCCATTTGAGCTTCTAGGTTGGTTCCAGATTTCCAGTGAACAATTGTAGTGAACTTTTGCCGTTGCTTCGTGACGAAGTCTTGAACCTTGCACTGTCTTGTACTTTGTGAACTGATCTTCATGTGGGTTTGATCAAGGTTCTCCCATTTGTCGGTCTTAGTCTCACTTTTTGCATCGTCTTCTGTCTTTTTCACTGTTTTCGATCCAAGAACCTGTAACCTATAATATGTAGCAGACATGCGTCAAAAGCACCCGTTTATTTATAAAAAGAATAAGAATGGGGAATATAATAATACAATATTATGGTGTGAACAAGTTCCAAGCTAGATGCCATGACATACTAGACGATAAAGGCTGGATACATTGCTACCAAGGATGCTACCAATGAGGCAGTCTGGATATATATATAAGTTCATGAGATGAACTTCGTTCCTACCATTGTGTGACAATAGAGTTGTGGCTTATGCCTAGGAACCCCCGTCCTATCACTGATCCAGACATATTCTTAGGCAGTATCACCTGATCATGGAGATGGTTGATCTCCAGGGAGATCGAGGATAGGAGAGTAGACATAGAGGACAGCAGCGCGGATCCATTCACAAAGGCCTATTTCCCAGTAGAGAATTTTATGGGATGGTTGAGTATGAGATACTACAACCACTGCTGATTGTTGGGTATGAGATACTACAGCAGATGGCCCTAGTGCAAGTGGGAGATTGTTAGATATATGTATGCCCTAGAGGCCATTACTGTACATACGATGTATATTGTAGTGGATGCTTGGACATATATCATGAGGACTTTCTTGCTCGACATGATAGTATGCTATCTGGTTGCACTTTATCTTAACATGTACTCTGATTGTCTCTATGTTACATGTTGATAAAGCCCTTAAGATGAGTACTTGACTACCAGGATTATGATGCAGATCATACTAGTAGGGATAGTGTAGTCGCTAAGTACATCCATTAAATGTTTCTAGTCATAGGTGTATCGAGACAGGGAATCGATATACCAGAGTAGACTAACGTATATCTTCTCGACCCATGTAGATGGGCGATGGATGATCCCATATCCATTGGTGTTTGACATCAGAGACAGTATACGGGTGCTCATTGGAGACTGGGTACACTGAACGGACTCGCCGAGAACTCCCAGATGGTATTATACCTCACGTCAGATGGCAGTTCTCTAGAGACACTGGTACAGGTTAGTCTGTAGACCAGAGATCGTCATAGAGTCTTGTGTGATTCCTACTGTGCTTTTATTTGCACCTTACCACATTCAAGAGAACGTGCAAAACAGTGGCTTTTGGGTACAGTCCCGAATCACATGGAGGCAATGAGCAATAGGAGGGGTTTCGTCTCTCCCGGTATTGGAAGTTGATATTGCGCTGTGCTCGATTAGCTATAACAGGAAGTCCATGGCCAAGACTGCTTCAAAGATATACTGGTAAGTGTTATCAGTAGTTTCTCGACCCGTTATGAGCCTCACATCGGCATGGCTTATCGAGTTACTGGGGTCTGACGTTTACCACCCCTAAACGAAATATGCGACATATCAGACGAAGAGACCGGACTGTTCGGAAATGTTACTAATTGGATTCGTAGGAGAGTGAGCAGGTTTACTTGTTGATCTTCTGATCGCCCAATACCTGGGCGGCCGTTACGTTTAGCAGACCGCTTGTGGCTTGTGGGTGTTTGATATGATCATCACCAACTGCCGGCGTATTGACGAGTCTTTAGAGTCATATACAGGGGTTTCCGGGGTCAAGCGAAACAGAGTAGGAGCACATATATGATATGTGCGGGACCGAGATTCATATGATATGAGATACCGTATTGTATTCTCGCGATTTGTGACATTGGTCGGTTATATGCGATATCGCCGTGTTATCGGATCAAGTGTTGATTCGATAAGTTGTTACACATGATATTAGTCGGTTATATATGATATAGCCAGATTATTAAATCAAGAGTTGATTTGATAATCTAATGTATACTTATATATTAAATATATTACATTACATTAACTAGTATTAGCTCACTTATGATTCTTTTCACACTCACTTTGTGCACATTGTAAATATGTGATATATGCAAGTGTTCATTATTTTGTGTCATGCTTGATGATACATGCAAGAAGGTTGTATGAGACTTAAACCATGCTAGGGTTAAGTTAGGGTTTTATTTCTTAAGGAATAACAAAAGAGAGAAGATTTGGTCACTGTTGTCAAGCTTGGATGAAGCTTGTAGAAACATTGACAAAGTCCACTCTTTTGTCATTCCTTACGATATTTTTGTTAACCCAACCCTTAACCTTACCCCTTGGTTAATTCTCTACATGAGTTAGACATGAGAGCTTAACTGACCCATGGTTGCAATAATTCATTTGGATGAACTCATATGATGAGTTCTTCTTCATCTTCTTCTTCCTCTCAAGCTTTATAGCTTCAATGGAGTTATGAGATAAAATTTAAGAAAATCAATTCTAAATTGAGCCCACTTCCTACTTCATCATCATCTACTACTTTCCATTTAGTATAGGGTGTTTGCTTCACTAATTCCATCATTAGTGAAGAGATAGCTTGGGTTAGTGTCTCCTCGACGTAGATCATCTTCGGCCGCGAAGTCTTCGAAGAAAGCATGTTCGTTTCTTCAAGGGAGCCTCTCTAGAGTCCAGAGTTCACGATCGCAGCGAAGGGGACTACTACATGGAGCTATTGAAATGAAGGACCGATCTACAAAGGCTGTATTCTTGCTCACTAGACTTGCAAAGAGTTTGCATTTTGTTTTCGGTCAATTTCTAGTTATCGATTATAAGTTAGGGTTAGCTAGAACGGTAAATTTTTGAACTTGGCATGGGCGATGCCTCCCGAAACCTCGCTGCCGTGCTAGGTAACCCTGCAATAAGTACATCCTTTAATCAGTTCCTAGTCGTAGGAATATCGAGACCAGGGCATCGACATTCCAGTGTAGACTAGTGTATACGTTTCTTGTCCCTTAGAGGGCAATGGTTGATCCTACTACCATTGGTGTGTGACATCAAAGATTGTTGTCACGACCTGAAAGTACGGAACGTGACCGGCACTTAGATTACGAAGCGTCTAGAGGCGCAACGTAACCTAAGTAAGCCGAAGCCCAGAAATCTAAACCATAAAAAGAAGAAGAAGTAAAGGAAAACATGTAGAAAACAAGTTTAAAAGCAACATCCAATTTTCTCAAAAATTTCGGCAGAGTCTCCTTTGTAAAAACTGGCCCCAAACGGGTACAAACAAGAATAATATATATACAAACAATAAAAAGCATCCCCAAACGGGAGCTAGCTCTACGCCAAAAGGTGGAAACAACCACATCAATGCACAATAGTATACAACGCCAAAGGGCGAGGCTCAAAACTCAAAAGAAAACAAAACCACCAAATATCATCATAATACAAGCGCGTCTCTAAGGTCGAAATAAACAACTGATCCAGTAACCTATCAAATAATACAAGTTTGGTTGATAGAGCTTACTAGATACAAATGAAATAATAAAAGTACGATGGCGGTCCATATACAAGTGAACCAACCTACCCTGCAAATCACCCTGAATGAAAAGATGTGCCAGCAAGCTGTCAGGAAAACCTGTACATCGAACTTGTAATAAAATTTGGCACAACGGGGGTGAGTTGCCAACTCGTGAGTAGAAGATATCTGCAAAAAGAAATAGAATGTACGACGCTATCCTAGATCATAATAATATACTAATATACTACTAGTCATCAAGTAAAGACAGGATAATAAATTACGTGTAAGTGCAAATGCTCCGTGCTCGTATCAGTGCCTCATACAGTACTATGTCATGAGAATGAGTATGCATGCACCATGAATGTAAAATAACCAATCCTGAAATCTAGATATATCTGTATAAGAAATCTTTAGCTTTTATCATGGTAAAATGTGTATAGAAATCTGAAATATCAACGATGAAATCCATGGAAATCCATGTCAAGCATCGACACAAAACATGTAAATCTCAAGTCTCAATACCTTATAATCTCAATGTCTCATAGTCTCAATATCTCAGGCTCTGTCAGTCCGGATCGGCCCATATCATCAAATCTCATGACAACGGTCGGTATCCTCCGGATATCCGCTGCGCCAGACATCACCGGTAGGTAGTCCTCCCCTGCCAGGCTCATCGTCTATAACTCGATCTTCTTGCCCCGGGGTACCATACCGGGCCCACCATGTACCCGAGACAGTTCATCCACTCCTCGAATCGGGTCTCGAAATCCAACAGAAAACATGAAATCTCATGGTGGACGACACATACATCATGAGAAAACCGCATCTTATGTTTTAAAAAGAGAGGAGGAGAGAGAGAAGTTTTTATATATTCTTGCGGTTTTCCCCAAAAATCCAGAAATCTCATAGAAATCAAAAATCCTAAAATCATGAGTAAGTATATGATAAGTGTCGGCATATGCCCCATAATACTGCATGATAACATGAAAATGCGAATGTATGAAATGTCTAAGTAATAAATACCATGTCTATACTAACACCAGAGAGTAATCACAATATTATATCGATCAGCTGTTAGCTGATTGTATCAATAAAAGATAATATGATCTAAACTGTACGTGACATAGCAATTACCGATGATGATGTGTGTGAGCCGGAAAATAAGTGTGCGTGGAATATGCGCATCATCGGTAATGGTGCTGGTGTCCTAACAGGCAAAGTTTTATTCTGATTATAGAAACATATGTATGAACATGCAACATTATGATTACGGTATGAATGTAAAGACGGATGTGTAATAACCACTCATCTGTGATATACAAGTATAACTACAACTATATGACTCGAGCCTAAACTAGTGTCCATTTAACCTCCTAAGGAACTAAACCTAAGAAACTAGTCAATAAGAAATAAGAGTCCACCTAAGGTCTGAATCCATATCTCTAATTGTCACGACCCGCAGGGTACGGACGTGACTGGCACTTAAGTTTACGAAACGTCTCAAGACGTCCGTAAAATAAGTAAGCCAAAGCCCAGAAACCAAAACCAAAAAGCAAAAGAGTGAAGGAAAACCAATCAATTGAAAGCGAGTTTATCAAATAAGTCATATAAAACCCTTTTTAAGAACATTATCGATTTTTCCGAAAATTTCGGCAGAGTCTCCTTTGTAAATACTGGCCCCCAAAATGGGTACAACAAGAATATATATGAATCCAACAAATAAGGCATCCCCAAGCGGGAGCTAGCTCTTCGCCACAAGGCGGTCACAAATCCCACACAATATAAAGCAACAACATGCGAAATAATCATAAGGAAGCATGAGAAAAACAGCATGTCGACTCAAGTGAGCTCGACCCCAAAATACAGCATAAAAAGTCCACAAATCTCACAGTCTCATCTCTAGGTCAATATACAACAATACTGGTAGATACAGTAGATGGAGTACACTAGATACAAAGAATATACAAGGTGGTACAAAAATAATAATATAACCCACCTAAGAGCAAAACCTTGAGTCCAGGCAAAAGAGGCAAAAGAAGCAAGTGCACCCGCCGCTACTGTACTGACGGAGCGGACCTGCAAAAGGCTGTGGCACAACGGGGGTGAGTTGCCAACTCGTGAGTAATAAATAACATCTACACAGGCTATCGAATGCATGCACACAAGCATCCTAGCATCTAAAATACAGGTAAGGCATGACATAATAGCAGGTATGTATGCAATATGAATATACTAGCAGGTATGAATGCAATGCGAATCAACTCATGATCTGAATGTGTAAGTATAAGAATCATGTTTTCCCTTTAGGAATCTCTTTTGAAATACCAGTACAATCCAATAGAATCAACAAGAATCGGTGTCCAGCAACGACACCTCAAAACTATCACAAATCTCATATATCCATGTGTATCTCTGACCTCAGCCATCCGGCTGACCCATCTCAATATTAATATCTCATCAACTCGCGGCCACGGTCGGTATCCTCTGGATATCCGCCGTCCCAAACAGTCACCGGTAGGTAATCCGCCCCCTGCCAGGCTCATCGTCAGCACCACGAGCTTCTTGCCCCGGGGTACCTTACCGGGCCCACCATGTACCCGAGACGGTTCATCCAACTCCTGGAAACGGGTCTCGAAAACCACAGCAAACTCATGGTGGACGACACTTACATCACTAGAAAACCGCAATTTACATATTTTAAAAATATAATAAGTTTAGAAATTTTGCGGCTTTCCCCCGAAATCCAGAAATATCATAAAATCTCAAGAAACCCTCATAAATGCATATGTCAATGATAATGAATGCATATGTTATCAATAATCAAGTTGCGATGTGTGATTAATAGACTAAGCATGAACAAATAATATGATGAGGTACATGCACATGAATAGCAATCCTACGATTTCATTTTAAGGAATTAAAGGCAATAGCACAAGTTTAAGTATCAATTATAGTAAAAGATTTCAATTTAAAGGTTATCTAGTGTGGTGGCATGGCAATCACCAGGGCGTGGGTGTAAGCATGAATAGTGCTCGTGCTGCATATAAAACCCTGGCAATGGTGCAGGTGTCCTATAAAATGGGTTCGCATATGTATGTCAATATAAGGCATGAATGTAGCAAATAATCATACAAGTATTACACCCCTAATTACTAACATTACTAAGAATCTTTTAAGTTACTAAAACTATCGGGCGACTTGCGCCATCCAACGATAGTCCCCCGTAAATGTTACATCTACTCACCGGAATCCCTAGCTAGTCACGTCCAATCACCGCTTTCCCCTTTCGTGCCGCGTCTGACGTCTCCGCGACTGAATCTGGAATTTACATCAATACCAAACATAAGGTTACATATCAAGAACGACGCAAAACCCAAACGAAAATACTAACGTTCACAAGCTAGGTACAACGTGCACAAGGTGCGCGGAACACACGCGAAAATCGCAAAAACTAACTAAAACGTCGATTGGTCGCCCGGAAAAACTAAAACCCGAACACTCAAAAATCCGCACTCACACGTCCTAAAAGTCATAGGATACGCTAAAAATGTCATCAAGACATCGTAAATACATCACCACAAAAATTTAATAAAAACTAGTAAGCACAAAAGACTTCCAAAATCGTGCAAACTTCGCGGATTTGCGATAAAGTGCACACAACTTCGCGCAAACACCCAAGTTGACCATAGATAGCCACTACACAAAATTCCAACACACTAGCAATGCTTAAAAACCTAATTTCCATAAACAAATCCTTTCTTGATTTTTTTATAATTAGCAATACAATCAAAATTTCACACTAGATTAACTTAGATTAGCATAATTGAAGCCACTTATGCAAGGTAAGCTCATTGATTAGGTTAGTATAACAACTAGATAACAAAATAACCTAATAATGGTTTTCTAAACCCTAGTTTAATTTCAACCATGAACTTTTAAAAATCTAGAATGAAGCTAACACTAAATTAACACTAAAACAATTTAATTTAAGAAACTTAACCAAAAGAATTTAATTAGGAAGAATTTATACCTCAACTAGAGATCTAGCAAGAATAATTTGCCTCCAAAGATGCCTCCTTTCTCCAAGATTTAAACTAAAGTGGGTGTGAGAAGAGATGGATTAAGGTTTTGTGTTGAAATAGTGAAGGATTTGTTGATTTTTGTTGAATTTTGATGGAATTTTCTTGAAGAAAATGAGAGAAAAGAGAAGGAAAAAAATAATGGAAGGGGGGGCTGCTCTCGGCCAGAAAAATGGAGAGGGGGAGAAGGGTGTGGGCTTGCTAAAACTTTCACCAAGTCAAAGCCATTTCATATCCAAACTACACCATACCTTAATTACAATATTTTAATCCTTTTCAAAACAAATCATTCACAATTGTAAAAGTCAAATGGAGGGGGATGGGGCTGTTGCAGCAGTGGTGGGGCCGGCCTTGGGGTGTGGGGGTGAGTGGGAGAGGTTACAAAAAGAATTACATGCAAAAAGACCCCCCACAAGTCCAAAATTGCAAGTTTTAGTTTAAAATTCAATAAATTTCGTTTTCCATAATAAAAATTAGTTAAAACTTAAAATAAATTACTAAAAATTTATGTTACAACTAGATTTTAATTAACATGATTTTAAAGCTTAAATTTAGCCCATTTAAATTTGTATTTATCGCTAATTTAATGTATTTTCTTACCGGCTTAAAATAATATTAAAATTTGAAAAATTAGGGAAAATTTTTAAACGACCAGAATTTCATAAGTAACTCATTTGCTACTAAAAACAAGAAATTACCTATCCAAATTAGGTATAATTAGTCCTAAACTGCAAAATAACAAAAAGACGATTTACGGAAAAATACCACATTTTCACCGATTTTCGGGAAAACACCAAAACGACATTTCAAGGCGCTACACTAATAGTCGGCGATCCAGCCTCAATAGCGTCACGTACGTAGTACGGCTTTCTCGAATCATGAGTGCGGATCAATCATCATATCTATGCCTCGTATGGTAAAATCCATCGTACGACATCCCAATATCGGGGTACGGGTCAAGTATCACCTACGTGTCTCATCATTCGTATAATATCATCATCAACACATGTCAAGATCAAGGTGCTATACTGTAATCGCATACATCAATCATGTATCATTGCCAGCATAAATATACATCGTTAATTTATCCTCAGAAATATCATGTATATGTATCATATTATGATTAAGTCACACTTAGATCATATCGTAATCAAGTCACACCTATATGATATCGTAATCAAGTTACACATATATCATAACGAAATCAAGTCACACCTATATGATGTCGTAATCAAGTCACACCTATATGATATCATATCATAATTTCAGGCACAGGTTACGGTCCGGGTTCTATTTTAGAGTCCCAAATACTTCAATATCATCACCACCCTTTATTATTTATGTATACCTATTCATTATCTCATTTCCTAATGTTCCGCTAACATCATAACACGACCGTAAAGCCAATAATCACGGCATCAAGCCCAGATATATTGTTTCATCCACGTGTATCATATCACATCCTTGTATCACATATAAGTATTGTGTATATATATATATATACCTACACCTAGTCCTATATATATATACACATACACGTATACACCACGTCGAGTCTCAGTGTGTGGGTGTGTGTATCTACCTGAAACTTACGTATCTCCTCCAAGATATTCATCCTCGGGCAAGGTCTTTCTAAATCAATCTAGTCCAACCTAAGGTCACTACTAGGGTCCTACTCACCAAAATTCTTAGGTCACGTCTGGCTTCCTAATGAAAATAAGTACTATCCCTATTCTACGTTTGCGGGGGTGCTAAACGCCATCCACCCGACTTTCCCCCGTAGATATACATCTAACTCACCTGGTCCTTGTCTGCCGAAGACGGTGTTGCCATCCTCTTCTTCATCGCCCGCAGTCCACGTGAGGGGTACCTATACGCAACCACATATAATATCGTAAACTTAATCACGGACAACATCAAAATGACGCACGAAACACGCATAGGTTAAAACCTATGTCCCGCTCATGCAAAAGAACCAAATATCGCTCGATATCGGCGTACAAACGCCGATTGATCGAGATAAGCATCAACAAACAACTCATAGTTATAAAACTCATTACTTATAATATAAAACATGATTTAATTCATCGAAACCCTGAAAATCGATCAAATCGTCCAATTTCGTAATACCCGAAAACGTCAATTTACCGTTTTACATCTAAACTTGATGTTTAAAAGAAACTAATGGTCATAATACTCATTAAATAGAATAACTAGACTATATAAACCATCATTATATTTTTAACACCCTAATTTATATTAGTTTGAAAATTCTAGTTTGCAAACTTACCCGATTTCGATACTTTTAAGCACGATTTCACAATATCACAACTAAATTTGATTTTACATGAATTAACTTACTAAACTACAATTCATGATAATAATAACATAATGAAACCATAAATTAGATTTTAAACCTCATTTATTTAGGAATTTCCAAATTCTAATTAGCAAAATAGCATTTTTATTACTATTTTTCAATTATCAATAGAAACTAGTAACCAATTTAAGTTTTTCATTCCACTAATAAGTTAATATCCTCTTTAAAACCCCAATCTAGTGTTAAAAACATTAATTGGAATTTTATCTCATCAATATATACAACTTATAGAAATCTAGTTTGCAAAAATACTTAATTTAAACCGATTGGAATGAACAAATTATAATTCAACAACCATGCAAGATTTTCCACTTCTAAAAATGGTAAACTAGTTATTATAACCCTACTTAATTAATAAAAATCCTAACTTAATTTTATAAGCCTAACTTGAATTTTTAAAACTTGAAGATAGAAATTATTTATTAAATCTAATTATGCTTAAATGAAACATCTAATAACAATAATTCAAAAGAAGAAGATTTATACCTCCACAATATGAAATCCAAACATGAAAATAAGCCTCCAAAATGAATGCTTTCCATCTCCAAAATCCATATAAAGATGAGCAAAGAATAGAGGGTAGGAATTAATTAGGATTTTGTGGGTTTTTTTATTGAATTTTTGATGAATTTTGATGATTTTTAATACAAAAATGATGGGGGGAAAATTTTTGGGCTGCACATGGAGGTGAGGCCGGACATGAGGTGAGGAAAAGAGAGGAGAGTGAGAAAAGGCGAAGAAAAGTGTAGAAGGTTTCACAAAAATATCACACAATTAAGTCTTTTCATGAATTTATTTAAAAATTCTTTATTTTCTTCACTCCATTTGACCTAGAATGGTCTAGAACCATTGTAAAATTTTGAAAATAAATTTTGCATGAAACACAGTTCATTCTAATTTGTAATGGTTCACTTTTGCTAATTAAACCCATTCAAATTTGTAATTTACACTAATTTAGTGTAAAAATAAAGCTTATGTTAATATTTAAAATAATTAATTTAAGAAAAATATTTAATTAAACTAAAAATTTATAAGTGGCTAAATAAACACCATTTACTAGTAATAACATAATTAAAATAGCTATTTTTAAATTTATAGACAAAAATAATTACGGTTTAGTTTTATGAAAACTACGTTTTACTTTACCGAAAATTATAAAATTCACTTAAACGATTTTATTTATTTAATTATTTTTAAAATATTACAATCTTCCCCCTTTAAGAAATTCGGTCCCTGAATTTAAATTAAAACTCCCCCCAATTACTAAAACATTCAGCCAAAACACTCAAATCGTCGGGGCTCCGAAATCATCAATACATAACTAAAATCAACTCCGTCAAGCATAACGCAATCATCGGAGTTATGGCGAAAATAAAATATCAAAACCCAATATGAAAACCAACATAATATACATCAAAACTACAACTTATCTATAGTGCGCATCGTAGTAAAATCGTCCAAATATCTGGATAAAGAAGCATGCAAGAATCCCTTTTGAAAATAGCCGTTTGATGCACGTGCCACGGCATAAGTAGCGGACGTTTATTTAAAAAAAATAGCTATATATATATATATATTTTTATTTAACATACACGTCCCGCCTAGTTACCAAATCAATAGTAATGATTATAAAAACATACTGATCAAACTGAAATCAATCCCAATCACATCATAAAAATATCATGTGCGTCCGGTGCGCACTGAAATCGAAACCAAATACAGATGCCACGAATTCACACAAAAACAAAACTGAGTGCAACAGGTGTGCACCAAAAACATCTGTCAAGTGCAACGGACGTGCACGACTCTAATATCAGGTGCATCTAATCTGCACAAAACCACGATTTAGTGCATCTGGTGTGCACAAATCGTATGAGGTGCACCGAATGTGCGCAAGAATCTCAATCAGGTGCACATGGTGCACGAAAACATACACCGGATATCAAAATCGAAATCACAGTACGAAAATGCATGAAAACTAGGTCGAAGCATTTGTCAAAATCATGTGTAACCCATATGCACGAAATCAAATCAAAATCTCAAAATGTATAAAACCAATTCGAGTGTACTGGGTATGTACAAAACAACATCAATACAACTGATATATGAAGCACGAATAGAATGTAATGAATGCACACATAAGAAATACCAATCATAGAACAAAATCCTCAAAATACTAAAAAAAGATCCAATCAACGGAAATATGAAATTCAAATCACCAAATCACAATCGTAAACACTATCGTCAATGTGCGCCTCTTTCCCCCTTTCCTCTGGTGTCGACTGCTTCGAACTTATCTCTTCATAGGTGTGCCTGACTGCGCTACCAACGGCAATACTCATATCTAAAGTTTCCCACGTAGTCGATCCCTTCACCTGATATCCGGACTACATTAAACTTTTCGATCGATCCATCAAAATCCCATAATTCCCCGAGAGCTCAATACACAAGTACAGTTTAAAAATATCCAGTACATACCCCAGCATCGATGGTCCAGCCGTAGAAGGGCAAACCCAAGCCTCACTATTGGCACCGCGGAACTGCCGTAAACCCTAAGGTTCAAGGGTGTTCTCGTGGTCATTATGTCGAGTTAGGGTTTCATTCTTCTAGAGGGTCCATAGAAATACCTGCATGTTCTTCCGAATATCTTAAACTTGGGAAAATGGGTTTCTGACAATCGTTCGAATCCTTTAACTTCGTCTGGACGGCATGTGAACACCCTTCGTCTGCACGCTAAACAATGCTTCAATTCTCAAGAATAACCAATACCCTAATGGTTATCGCATTCGAGCCGCAGCTCCCTCTGCCCGTGCGCCCGTGGTAACTGAAACCACCCTCCGATATCGACGGAGATAGATCAAAGGAACGAATGAAATGCGGTGCAAACAAATGTACATCCTAAGCCTACTTAAGAAGAGTAGCGTATCGTAAGTATGTCGCGGATCATACCCACGGTACGTCACTCTACCTAAGTCGCCTACTCCATCAACCAAGGGTCACCCTAGACATATACAAGGTTAAACCTAGCGCTCTGATACCAACTTTGTCACGACCCGAAAGTACGGAACGTGACCGGCACTTAGATTACGAAGCGTCTAGAGGTGCAACGTAACCTAAGTAAGCCGAAGCCTAGAAATCTAAACCATAAAAAGAAGAAGAAGTAAATGAAAACAAGTTTAAAAGCAACATCCAATTTTCTCAAAAATTTCGGCAGAGTCTCCTTTGTAAAAACTGGCCCCAAACGGGTACAAACAAGAATAATATATATACAAACAATAAAAAGCATCCCCAAACGGGAGCTAGCTCTACGCCAAAAGGAGGAAACAACCACATCAATGCACAATAGTATACAACGCCAAAGGGCGAGGCTCAAAACTCAAAAGAAAACAAAACCACCAAATATCATAATAATACAAGCACGACTCTAAGGTCGAAATAAACAACTGATCTAGTAACCTATCAAATAATACAAGTTTGGTTGATGGAGCTTACTAGATACAAATGAAATAATAAAAGTACAATGGCGGTCCAGATACAAGTGAACCAACCTACCGTGCAAATCACCCTGAATGAAAAGATGTGCCAGCAAGCTGTCAGGAAAACCTGTACATCGAACCTGTAATACAATTTGGCACAACGGGGGTGAGTTGCCAACTCATGAGTAGAAGATATCTGCGAAAAGAAATCGAATGCACGACGCTGTCCTAGATAATAATAATATACTAATATACTACTAGTCATCAAGTAAAGACAGGATAATAAACTACGTGTAAGTGCAAATGCTCCGTGCTCGTATCAGTGCCTCATATAGTACTATGTCATGAGAACGAGTATGCATGCACCATGAATGTAAAATAACCAATCCTGAAATCTAGATATATCTGTATAAGAAATCTTTAGCTTTTATCATGGTAAAATGTGTATAGAAATCTGAAATATCAACGATGAAATCCATGGAAATCCGTGTCAAGCATCGACACAAACATGTAAATCTCAAGTCTCAATACCTCATAATCTCAATGTCTCATAGTCTCAATATCTCGGGCTCCGTCAGTTCGGATCGGCCCATATCATCAAATCTCACGACAATGGTCGGTATCCTACGGATATCCGCCGCGCCAGACATCACCGGTAGGTGTCCTCCCCTGCCAGGCTCATCGTCTACAACTCGATCTTCTTGCCCCGGGATACCATACCGGGCCTACCATGTACCCGAGGCGGTTCATCCACTCCTGGAATCGGGTCTCGAAATCCAACAGAAAATATGAAATCTCATGGTGGACGACACATACATCACGAGAAAACCACATCTTATGTTTTAAAAAGAGAGGAGGAGAGAGAGAAGTTTTTATATATTCTTGCGGTTTTCCCCAAAAATCCAGAAATCTCATAAAAATCCAAAATCCCAAAATCATGAGTAAGTATATGATAAGTGTCTGCATATGCCCCATAATACTGCATGATAACATGAAAATGCGAATGCATGAAATGTCTAAGTAATAAATACCATGTCTATACTAACACCAGAGAGTAGTCACAATATTATATCGATCTAGCTGTTAGCTGATTGTATCAATAAAAGATAATATGATCTAAAGTGTACGTGACATAGCAATTACCGATGATGATGTGTGTGAGCCGGCAAATAAGTGTGCGTGGAATATGCGCATCATCGGTAATGGTGCTGGTGTCCTAACAGGCAAAGTTTTATTCTGATTATAGAAACATATGTATAAACATGCAACATTATGATTACGGTATGAATGTAAAAACGGATGTGTAATAACCACTCATCTGTGATATACAAGTATAACTACAACTATATGACTCGGGCCTAAACTAGTGTCCATCTAACCTCCTAAGGAACTAAACCTAAGAAACTAGTCAATAAGAAATAAAAGTCCACCTAATGTCTGAATCCATATCTCTAATAGTCGGCGATCCATCCTTAATAGCGTCACGTACGTAGTACGTCTTCCTCAAATCAAGAGTGCGGATCAATCATCATATCTATGCCTCGTACGGTAAAATCCATCGTACGGCATCCCAATATCGGGGTACGGGTCAAGTATCACCTACGTGTCTCATCATTCGTATAATATCATCATCAACACATGTCAAGATCAAGGTGCTATACTGTAATCGCATACATCAATCATGTATCATTGCCAGTATAAATATACATCGTTAATTTATCCTCAGAAATATCATGTATATGTATCATATTGTGATTAAGTCACACTTAGATCATATCGTAATCAAGTCACACCTATATGATATCGTAATCAAGTTACACATATATCATATCGAAACCAAGTCACACCTATATGCTGTCGTAATCAAGTCACACCTATATGATATCATATCAGAATTTCAGGCACAGGTTACGGTCCGGGTTCTATTTTAGAATCCCAAATACTTCAATATCATCATTATTTATGTATACCTATTCATTATCTCATTTCCTAATGATCCGCTAACATCATAAGACGACCGTAAAGCCAAGAATCACGGCATCAAGCCCAGATATATTGTTTCATCCCCGTGTATCATATCACATCCTTGTATCACATATACGTATTGTGTATATATATATATATATATACCTACACCTAGTCCTATATATATATATATATATATATATATATATATATATACACATACACATATACACCACGTCGAGTCTCAGTGTGTGCGTGTGTGTATCTACCTGAAACCTGCGAATCTCCTCCAAGATATTCATCCTCGGGCAAGGCCTTTCTAAATCAATCTAGTCCAACCTAAGGTCACTACTAGGGTCCTACTCACCGAAATTCTAAGGTAACGTCTGGCTTCCTAATGACAATAAGTACTATCCCTATTCTACGTTTGCGGGGGTGTTAAACGCCATCCACCCGACTTCCCCCCGTAGATATACATCTAACTCACCTGGTCCTTGTCTGCCGAAGACGGTGTCGCCATCCTCTTCTTCATCGCCCGTAGTCCACGTAAGGGGTACCTATACACAACCACATATAATATCGTAAACTGAATCACGGACAACATCAAAATGATGCACGAAACGCGCATAGGTTAAAACCTATGTCCCGCTCATGCAAAAGAACCAAATATCGCTCGATATCGGCGTACAAACGCCGATTGATCGAGATAAGTATCAACAAACAACTCATAGTTATAAAACTCATTACTTATAATATAAAACATGATTTAATTCATCGAAACCCTGAAAATCGATCAAATCGTCCAATTTCGTAAAACCCGAAAACGCCAATTTACCGTTTTACTTCAAAACTTGATGTTTAAAAGAAACTAATGGTCATAATACTCATTAAATAGCATAACTAGACTATATAAACCATCACTTTATTTTTAACACCCTAATTTATATTAGTTTGAAAATTCTAGTTTGCAAACTTGCCCGATTTCGATACTTTTAAGCACGATTTCACAATATCACAACTAAACATGATTTTACATGAATTAACTTACTAAACTAAAATTCATGATAATAATAACATATTGAAACCATAAATTAGATTTTAAACCTCATTTATTAAAGAATTTCCAAATTCTAGTTAGCAAAATAGCATTTTTATTACTATTTTTCAATTATCAATGGAAACTAGTAACCAATTTAAGTTTTTCATTCCACTAACAAATTAATATCCTCTTTAAAACCTCAATCTAGTGTTACAAACATTAATTGGAATTTTATCTCATCAATATATACAACTTACAGAAATCTAGTTTGCAAAAATACTTAATTTAAACCGATTGGAATGAACAAATTATAATTCAACAACCATGCAAGATTTTCCACTTATAAAAATGGTAAACTGATTATTATAACCCTACTTAATTAATAAAAATCATAACTTAATTTTATAACCCTAACTTGAATTTTTAAAACTTGAAGATAGAAATTATTTATTAAATCTAATTATGCTTAAATAAAACATCTAATAACAATAATTCAAAAGAAGAAGATTTATTCCTCCACAATATGAAATCCAAACATGAAAATAAGCCTCCAAAATGAATGCTTTCCATCTCCAAAATCCATATAAAGACGAGCAAAGAATAGAGGGTAGGAATTAATTAGGATTTTGTGGGTTTTTTATTGAATTTTTGATGAATTTTGATGATTTTTAATACAAAAATGATGGGGGAAAAATTTTGGGGCTGCCCATGGAGGTGAGGCCGGCCATGAGGTGAGGAAAAGAGAGGAGAGTGAGAAAAGGTGAAGAAAAGTGTAGAAGGTTTCACAAAAATATCACATAATTAAGTCTTTTCATGAATTTATTTAAAAATTCTTTATTTTCTTCACTCCATTTGACCTAGAATGGTCTAGAACCATTGTAAAATTTTGAAAATAAATTTTTCATGAAACACACTTCATTCAAATATGTAATGGTTCACTTTTGCTAATTAAACCCATTCAAATTTGTAATTTACACTAATTTAGTGTAAAAATAAAGCTTATGTTAATATTTAAAATAATTAATTTAAGAAAAATATTTAATTAAACTAAAAATTTATAAGTGGCTAAATAAACACCATTTACTAGTAATAACATAATTAAAATAGCTATTTTTAAATTTATAGTGAAAAATAATTACGGTTTAGTTTTATGAAAACTACGTTTTACTTTATCGAAAATTATAAAATTCACTTAAACGATTTTATTTATTTAATTATTTTTAAAATGTTACAATTGTACATAGGTGCTCATTGGAGAATGGGTACACTGAACGGGACACGCCGAGGACTCCTAAGTGGTAGTATACCTATCGTCAGATAGCAGTTCTCTGGTGACACTGGTACAGGTTAGTCTGTAGACCCGAGATCGTCATCGTGTCTTGTGTGGCTCCCACTGTGCTTTGATTTTCTCCCTACCATGGCTCAAAGGAGTCGTGCAAACAGGTGGATTTTGGGTACAGTCTCGAGTAACATGGAAGCAATGAGAGATTGGAGAGGTTTCGTCTCTCCCGGTATTGGGGGTTGATGTTGCGGTATGCTCGATTGGCTATAACTGGAAGTCCCTAGCCATGGCTGCTGCTGAGATTTACTGATAAGAGTTATCAGTAGTTTCTCAAACCGTTATAGGCCAGACATCGGCATGACTTATCACGTTACTGGGGCCTAACGTTTACCACCCGTAGACATGATATGCGACTTATCAAACGATGAAACCGGACTGTACGGTAGTGTTACTGATAGGCTTCATGGAGAGTATGGACAAGCTTGCTTGTTGATCTTCATATCGCTCAATACCCAGGTAGCCGTTAGGTCCATCTAGTACCGCTGACGGCATATAGGTGATTGATGTGATCATCACCTACTGCTGGCGTATTGACGAGTCTTTAGAGTCCCACACAGAAGTTTCCTGGTTTGAGCAAAACGAAGTAGGGCACATATGTGATATGTGCGTGGGCCTGATTAAATACGTGTATGTGATACCATATTGTAATCTGGCAGTTATCTGGTATCGGTTATGTTATATGTGATATAACCAGATTATCGAATAAAGTGTTGATTTGATGATGTGATAATCAGATTAATGATATTAGTCGGTTATATGTGATATAACCAGATTATTAAATCAAGTGTTGATTTAATAATGTGATATATATTATAAGTGATATAATTATATCTTAACTAATATCATTAGCTCACTAATTGCTTTATATATATATATATATATATATGTATATGTATATATATTAATGTATATTTGATATATATAAATATATATTATTATATGAAGCATGGCATGTTTCTCTATTTTTAGAAAATGGAAAAATGAGATGTAAATTGTGGAGATATTTGTGGAATGGGCAAGACATGGGTTTTATTATTTATATATTAGTTTGACTCACTATTCAAGCATGGTTGCAATTTACAATTGCAATTTTATTCCATGCTTGAATAAGTGAGGAAAGAGAGAGCCATTTTTAGTTTACTCTCATGATTTTTTCATTCTTCATGCTTTACCCATTTTTCTTGAGCTCTTGCTTCCTCTTGCTCTCTAAAATTTTCTTCACCTCACTTCTAAGTTCAAACCCTCACATGTGATGTGAATCATTGAACTTGTAAAAACCCTAGTGAGCAAATTAAACCCCTACTTCACCATCACATATTAGATTAGCAATTTGATGTGGAGTGTTGCCTTCACTAATGAGATTAGTGAAGGGTTAGCTTGAGCTTGTGGACTTCGGGTGGATCGTCTTTAGCGTGAAGATAACGAAGGAGGTTCGTTCAACTCGAAGAGAAGCCTAGTAAAGTCGCGTGGACTTCAACCCGGAGCTATTGAAGAGGACTCGAACTAAAAAGGTTGTATGCTCTTTTCTTCTCTTTAATTCATAACATCACAATGGCAAACCCTAATATTCTAGTAAAGATCTTGTTGGTCTAACTTAACACCTAACAAAATTAAAATTTGGCATGCTTGATGCCTCTAGAACCTCATGGTGGTGCTAAGGTCGACTTTCATGGTATCAGAGCTAAGCTAGAACATTAGGGTAACTTGTAGCGACGTTAGAAATCCACCGTTTTTGTCGCGTAAAAGCTGCCGATAAAAACAGTTTTAAAAATAATGTTTTAAGTTGTTTGCAAACCACGCGGGCTCACGGCTTGAACCGAGAAGCCGTGGGGTGGAGCCTGTGCACCCCAGGAACACCCCCCGGGGGGCTAGAGACCAGACTCACACCTTAAGACCACCACAAGATGGACTTAGGGTGCGTGACCCGAGAGCACCCCAACTGGGTGCTCTCGGGTCTGCCTACCCTAGGGGGCCACTTCATGGTGGCCCTTGGGGGTGGGTACCCCTTGAGGCCCTCCATTCGACAGTTAATTTTGGAATCTTCGCTTCCGTGAAGATTTGGGCAGGTTTCAAGTTCGTTTCGACTCCCGGATTGGCTTAAAACGATCTGTTTTGGAAATTTAGCTCACTGGATTTTTTAACTCTTGGAAAAATTGGTTAAGTTTGCTAATTGCGTGCGGAATTCTAATGTCGCGGTTACTTTACAAGATTTGTGATTTGTGTGATACAATTATTAGAATTTGGATTAATTAGTTTTATGAAAACTAGTTAGTATATTGTAAAGCTAGCCGTTTAGTCTCAATTGATCGATTGCCACGAAGTTTTGATTCGGATCAAAACTCCGTCGCAATTGCGTATTGTACCCAATCACTTAGTTGGGAACATTATTGAATTATGTAACGTTTTGGAAATCGTTATGTGAATTTCTCCGTTTTTAGGTAAAATTGTCGGTATTTTCCGTTTTTAACCAACTGTGATCAAACGACCATATAGACTTGCCAGCATATAGTCTAGCTAAAATAAAGCTAGTGCGCAAGTTTTGGGGGTATATGGGACGTTTTGGTTCAATTTGATTTTTTCTCAATTTCAATATTATTTTAATGCGGTATCACATTTTGGGAAATTTCTCCAGATTTGGAATCTTTTCAATTAATCAAGTTGAGTAAAACAAAACCCTTTTCTCATATCTAGATATTTGCTTTGTGCAAAGGAGTTAAGGTTTAATGTTTTAAAAGAAAAGAAATAAAGTGAAGAGGTGGCATGTGCATGCATGTACATTTATGTGCATTTAATGCAAGGAATTGCTAGGAAACTCTACCCAATTCCCTCACCTCCTCACTTAAACGAATTCTCCTTCATTTCTTCTGCCTTTGATCACCTCTTTCTTCAATTTTAACTTTCCAAGCCAATAAATCCCCAAAATCCCAAAATATAACACAAAAATACCCCAGTCTTGAATTAGCATCTTGGAGCTAGGAAAGGTTGGATCTTGGGAGCTAGCTTTGATAGGTATATTCTCTACACTGATAATTAGAAGTTTTTATGTTGTGTAGCTTGTTGTTTGTAGCGTAGAACACTTTAGATATCGATTTGTGAAATATCGTATTTTTAGTGTCTTTTTCAACCTCTGAGAACTGCTGTAACCTGGAAATTTTAGTGCGTGACCAAACAAAATTGTAAAGATATACTAGTGACCCTAGAGCACCACCTAAGACACGAGACCCACCCTACCGGCACGGGCCGGCGATCCTTTAGCAAATTCCGGCGACGCCGGCAATAGGGGGAGGTGATGGGGTTTGGATTTTTGGGTAGTTGTCTACTGTTGGTTAGGGGTGTTTGGTACTGTTTACTTTTTAGTAATTGCTGTATGCAAAATCTGGGATCGTTTTCCTATAATCTAGTGTTTTATGTCCACGCGGTACGTTATATACGACACGGATCGTGCACTTTGTGTGTTTTTTCTCTTAGGTTGTTTTCGTCGTGTCGCTACACACGTTAGCCACAATACGAACACTTGAGGGTAGGTTTTGTGTGGTTGCGTCGGTTAAGTGTAGTGTGTGCGTATTTTGGGTCTATTATTAATATATGCTTGCTTTATTGTTTTGATGTGGTAGGTTCACAGGCGGGAACTTCGGACACTGCTACAGGGGGAAAACAAATCGTTGGCTTCACTTAGCCAGGAGTGTTGGTGAATAGATTTAACATCTACAGGTGAATCGCCCGCATGGCGTCATGCGTTTGGGCTAGAAATATTATGTTTTGTCACATATTCTATTGCTGTCACGACCCGAAATAGCTCGTGACTGCCACTTGAATCATATGAAGTCTATAGGACCCCATCTAATCCAAGTAAGCCTAAAAGCCCAGAAATCTAAAACCATTTTAAGGAGTAAATAAAGAAATCTAGTTTAAAGAAGTGAAGAAAACATGTTTTGAAGTCAAGGTTTTAAAATAACTAATCCGAATATGCATTTTTAAAATGTATAGTTTTTCTAAAAATTTCGGCAGAGTTTCCTTTGTAAATACTGGCCCCGAACGAGGTACAACAAGAATAATATATGCAATGATAAAAGGCATCCCCAAGCGGGAGCTAGCACTTCGTTAATCGACGGTCACAACCACGCAAGCAATATAATATACAACACCGAATGGCGAGGATCAAAACTCAAAAAGAGACTCAAAATAACATGAAAACCGTAATACTACTACACGCGACTCTAAGGTCGAGATAATACATCACTAGTGTTTAAGTCTGAAACAATATACAAGTTTTGGTTGATGGAATTTCTAGATACAAAAGAATAATACATGTACAATGGTGGTTCTTGATGCAAAAGAACACACCTACCCAATGCAATTCACCAGCAAGGAAGCAGTGTGCCAGAAATGCCGCTATGGAACCTGTACGGCAAAACCTGCAAGAAGCTGTGGCATAACGGGGGTGAGTTGCCAACTCGTGAATAGAAAACATCTACAAGAAGAAATCGAATTCAAGACATAATCTAGGTCAATACGATCAGATATAATATAAACCTCAAGAAGTAAGTCTGAAGCATGATAAGGTGGCAATGTAACATCTAATCGTGTATGTAGTGCCAAGTACTCGTGCCAATGCCTCAGGTAATAACATGTCATAAATATAAGGTATGTCTGCATGAAGTAAATATGATGAAGTATCAAAATGGATATCAATACATATATATTAGTGTCCCATTCCACTAATATTGGTGTAAGGGTATATATAACAGCGCTCTCATACCCTGTTATATATACAAATGAAGTATGATCAATGGAATAAAAGTCTGTATGTGATCAATTTCTGTATATATGTTGATCCCGTCCACCTGTCACCCAATGACAATAAGCATCATGCATGTAAATATGAGGATATAATCAAAATCATGGAAAACATCATGAAACCCGTGCCTAGCATCGGCACGTAAATCCTCATCTATCAGGCACCGTCACCAAGACTAACTCTGATAGGTACGTATCATACGCTCCCTCGAAACCCAAGTGCCCAGCTTCGACCCTCGAAACCCTGATAGGTACGTATCACCGGACAGTATGGTTCCCCAGCCGGGCTCATCGGCTCATAGCACATCGACGTCCCTTTCTTGCCCCGGGGTACTCCGGGCCCCACCATGTACCCTTATACGGACTCAACGTCTCCTCGTAGGGGTATATATATATATCAGAACCGACAAAACTCATGGTGGAAGCTAAAATATCATATCAAGGGTAACCGGGTTTTAAAACATTTACATAATCTCTTGAAATACCCACAGGTCCCCAAATCCAGAAATATCATGAAAACAAATATCCCAATGCGCATAATCAGAAAACATGATGTATGTGACATATAATGAAACGCAAGTATAACAGTATATCATGCAACATGGAATTATAGTATACACATACAAGGTCATATCCTGATGCAATAATACTACTGTGTAGTGACATGGCAATTATCGATGATGAAGTGTGTGAGCCGGCAAGGAAGTGTACGTGGAACATACGCATCATCGATAATGGTGCTGGTATCCTAACAGCATGATGATAATATAGCAGTAAACACATTTACACATGCAAAGTGATGTGAAAAGCATGAATATGCGGAAATCGAATAATCATCACAACAGTGAAGAATCTACATCAATATGTATATGTCATGCAGTTATGCCATTTGAAATAAGACGAATCGGGATTTTTAGTAAAATAAGGGCTACGGTGTTTTTAAAAAAAGATGCGTCTTTTTAAAGTAACCGTAGAATCCCTTTTTTCTGTCTTTAAAATATTCCCGATTCGTTAGTTTTTGAAATAGGTATGACTCGGGTCTAGTATAATATCTACTATACTAACTACAGATCTAACTATCAAGTCAATCGGGAGGGGTATGGAAATCACCTAAATCTGAGTCGATATATATAAATATAAATATAAGAGTCGGTGATCCCGCCTCAATAGTATCGCATACGATACCGTATATCATCTGACATCCTCGAGTCATGAGTGCGGATCAATCATCAATATATGGATTGTACGGTAAATCATCGTACGGCATCCCAATAGCTGGGTACGGGTCAATATCACATTATCTCATCAATTATCTGGTATCCTTATCATCATATCACATAATCTGGGGTACTGATCTAAATCTAATACAAATCGATACCATCTATATAAGTATGAATGCGTGTGGGAAACACACGTCCAAAAGCCCGCTAAGAATCACATGTCGTATCCCAAATACGAATCATATCAAATCACCGATCTCATGGCACTATGCCCAATATCATCGACTCATCTCCAATGTCATCCAATATCATCATCACAGTATAAGTATAATGAATATGCAAGGGTGTGCGTGTGGGTGTAAACCTATTCTAGGGTTCGCGACTAGGAACTACACTAGTTTACTTCTAACCCTAATCTATACATAGTACACCTAACACAATATCCACGACACACAATAAACTATCATATATATATAATATATACATATATAGTATACCAACTACGGACTTCGTGTGTGCTATACGCCATCCATCCGACTTCCCCCCGTAGATATAATCTACTCACATAGAATCCTGCGTGTCGGTATCGATGTCGCCATCATCGTCTTCATCGTCTCGAATCGTCATGGTGTACCTACATATCACATGTATCGTATCGCATTAAAACCAAATCAAAACTAAAACGATACACGAAAACTTAACGACACGCTTAAAGGCCTATAGGTTAGAACCTATGGGTACGCCTTTAGAACTATCGAACACCCCTCGATATTGTCGTACAAACGCCAAGTGATCGAAGTAAAACACAAATACGCAAATCTAGAAATCGAAATACGGAAAACAATAAACCAATTCAAAGCAGCAACTAGAGAAAGTGGTCCCAGATTTTGACTCAGGCCAAATCAAGGCAAACAAACAACTATGGGGTGATGTATGGGGTACATATGAACTACAGAAGCAACATGGACACATTCCCCCACCAAGTAGCCGAGCCTCCCAAAAGGAAAAACCGGCCTGGCCGGCCCTGCCTTGTCCTATAGGGTTCGTCTGCATAGCGTGGTCTCCTGGTGGTCAAACTAAGCTCCTAGTGTTGTTTATTTGTCTCAGAAACTCTCCGGGTCATCCCAGATTCACCTGCACACCCTAATCACTCACAAACCGACATGAAAGTTCCATAATTCCGTATTTTGTGTTTCCAGTGGGGTTGGTCTGGGTTTTCTAGCACTAGGGTGTTTGTATGGCCTCAACTGAGCTCAATTGCTCACCGCAACTCACAATTCCTTCAAACTCTAACTAGGTTTTTCCAAAGTTCACAAAATCATCCGATATTGATTCTAAACTAGCATGGGGGCAAAAGTAATACAAAAACTAAGCTAATGGTTCAGTAAATACCTCATTTGGCAACTCAAGAAAATTCTTGAGTTGCCCTTAATGGTCAAAATCCTTGCTTTCTTGGTCCAATGTGTAGATCTTGAGCTTGTGCACACTTTTAATGAAATGGAGATAGGGTTTTGGTGATGTTTTTGATTTGTTTTGAGGATCTTGAAGAGGGGGAGAATGAGGAGCAGGAGCAGCGGCAGCAATGGAGGAAGAGGGAAGAAAAATGAATGAGGAATGAAGAGAATGGTTAAGTCCAAGGTCAAAAGAAAAACCATACCTCTCTCTCACTCACCATACCTCAATATTATATTCCCCTTTTCCATTTTCTTTTCTTTTCTCCAAAACCTTTCTCACAAGAATAGTAACCCTAAAGGAAACATGGTGGAAAATGCATAAGTGTAAGAAAAGAGATATGTGCATGTTTTGCATTAAAAAGCTAAAAAACCGATTAGCGATTTTTAATCGCGATTAGCACTAAATTAGCATATAATTAAACATAAAAACTTTAAAATGGCATAATTCCATAAAACACCCTATTTTAGAATTTTCCATAATTTTTTCCAAATTTTTCTGTATTTAATTATACCAAAATATTAAAATATTCAATAAAATACTATTAAATTACAAAAATTCCCAAAAATAATTTTTTTTTAAATGTTACAATTGCATATATAGAATTGCGCATTTACCCTATGGCTTAGTTAAATGCTGTGCTTGGACTAGTATCCTTAGGATACTGCACTATTATTGACGACTAATGTTGCACGAGCACTGATTGTATGCCACACACATCGTCAATAATTGCCATGTCACGCACAACCCACTTATAGAAATGGTATTGTTTGGTTAGGGACATTGAGTCATTGATTCATATTTCCTTGTGCGTATGACATATAGCATACCTGTATACCTACATGCTCACACATATGTACCTGACATGCTTTCATGCTAGTTACCCATATACCTATATGGTATTGTACCATTGTGATAGGTATATACACATATGATACATAGCTACATGTACATCTGGCACACATACATACATATACCTGGAGGGTATTATGGATAGGTATAGACACATACTTTGCTACAGCTACTTTGACATCATACATACTTACATATGGACACACACATCTTGCTAAACCGACATGGTTACGCATACCTTGTTATAGCTACATGTTCACCTGTCTTTATTGCTGCATCTGATTTCGGGCAAATCAGGAACCGCGTGATATATTTAGTAACTTGTTGCAGTTAAATAGTTGTTTTCCTTTATATGCTCATATTACTGTTTCATGTTGCATATACTACGTTCATAGATGTCTTATGATGTTCTCTGTGTAAGACTACGGTAGCACCCCGGCCGTCTGTCCGAGGCCAAAATGCGGAAACGAAAACTTTTTCAAACTAGAAACCGACGGTATCGTATACTTAAAACCCGGATCGTACCATTAAGCTACAACAAGCTATCTAGAGAGAGGGTTGGAAAGCTATACCGATCGATCCGTGTCCTTCGGTCTTTGGCCACGATCCCAAGCTCCTCGCAGCATCTCTGGTCTTGATCTCCTCGTCGGAAAGGGCACCACATCTATGAGTCTTTTTACGGGCTCCCGCTTCATCCGAAGCAACTTGGGCACGAAGTGTGCTAGCCGACGTGTCCAAGGTGTTGTAGAGAATGTTTGTGATCACTTTGTCTCATGCATCCATTGCTTGGATGGAGGTTGAAGGTGTTGCCATTAATGGAAGTCATGAGCTAGAGAAAGAAGAAGGAGGAGAAGCTTTTTCTTCTTTTCATTTCTTGTGTTGGAATGATATGATAATGAGAGAGTAAGTTTCAAAAATATAAAACCAAACTCTAGATCATGGCAGCCTCCCTCTCTCACTTCTCATCATATTAACACAAATCAATCTCATAATGTGACATTTACATACTAAAAGAGACCATGAGTCACCATATATTTCCATGTCGCATTTAATGCATCTCATGATGAATTTTAGCTCACAATTTTCATTTACAAATATTAATCCAAATGTTTGCAACAATAAAAAGATACGGCAACATCTAAAGTAAACTCGTGACGGATCACAAGGATACCCCTCACCTGTATATATATACCTGCATCTGCATTCCGACCAATGCGAATGTGATGAGACTAAAGTAATCTAACAAATCTAATACTAGGATCCGGCTTAAACCAAATCTCACTAGTATGATTCGTCCGATCATGATCCGTGCACTACTGCACGTATATGATCGGACCCTGCCATATATCATACGGCCTCTACAACGTTTCGCCCGAAACTTGAGAAACTATCTATGGGTGACTCTAAAGACTCATCAATACTTTGGCTGTGGATTTAACCACTAGCACGTCAGAGGTATTAGCCGTACGTAACGGGCTACCAGGTATTGACCAAAAGGGAGATCGATGAGCGAACTCATCCTGACACCCTACCGAGCCTGTCAGTGACAATATACGTACAGTCCGGTCCGTTCGTCTATGAGTATTGCATGGTGGGCCTAGGGGGTTGGTAAAAGTCAGACCCCCAAAAGCGGTACAAGTCGTGTCATAGTTAGCCCAGAACACCCTGAGATACTACTGGAATACCTACAAGTAAATCTCCTGTCTTGGCCAAGGACTTCGTGTAATGGCTCTCCTAGACACAGCGCGATCTCACCCCCAATACCGGGAGAGATGAAACCCCTGCCGATCCGCTCACTGCCTCCATGTGGCTCGGGACTGTACCCAACTAAAACTTGTTTGCACGACTCCTTCGAGCCATGGTAGGATAGTAATCAAAGCACAGTGGGAACTCACACGAGACAAATGATGATCTCAGGTCGATGAACTAACCTGTACACATGTCACCAGGGAACTGCTATCTGACGTCAGGTATAATACCAACTAGCATGTTCCCGGCGAGTCCTGTCCGGTGTACTCATAACCCAATGCGCACCTGTATACATCTTAGGTGAACCAACTGACACCAATGGCTTGTGAGACCAGCCACCGCCCTTCATCGGGGTCTTGACTGTATGCACTAGTCTACTAATGGAGTATCGATGCCCAGTCTCGAAAACTCCCACGACTAGGGACCACTTTAAGGATGTGCTTGTAGACCCCAGCTCCCACGTATATGATCGCCATCATACTGCTGGCAGTCAAGCAAGAATCCTAAGGGCTCTATCAACGTGTAATAGCGACCTGTAAGGTCACCTAAAGCAGTACACGATGATAAAGACAAACCAGATAGTATACAAACCTCTCGAGTAAGACTGTTCTACCGGTATAGGTCATCTTTCAATCATTGCAATCACGTGCCTGTGATCCAATAATTGACTCTGAGGGCACTATATCCAACAATCTCCCACTTGCACTCAAGGCTAATTATTGCGATGTCGCATACTCACAGCCCGTGTGATACCGAACACCCAACTCCTCTACTAATCATTCTCACAAAGCTCGTTTGCGAAACTATTGCGTTCGAGAAATAGCCTCAGCTAGTGGATCCGCCCTGATGTTTCTTTCTATGTCTCTCTTTATCTCAAGTTTGCAGAGAAAGCCATCTCCCAAAATGAGCAATACCTGTCTTAGAATATGTTTGGATATCTGATGGGACCTAATTCATAAATGAATTCCAAATCCAAACTTCTAAGACTGTATCGTCAACTGAAACCAATCAGTATCCTGCGCCATGCCTTCCTCAATATCCGCTTGGACCACCTGTCCAAAATACTGCACCTCGTTAGAGGGAAAACTATAACTCTGACAGCCACTCTGTCAACCAGGTCACCTTGGAAGCCTGGAATGATAACTGTCTTCTAAAAAATGCAGTTGTAATCAAATCCCTAGAACATCCACTTATGTTCTAAAATTGCTTCCGAACGTTTCTCCAGGATTGGATTAATATCAACTTATTGCATCTCATGCAAAAACAATATCCGGTGTGGTACTTGACATCTCATGATTGGCTCAATTGCCTAAGCGAGTGATTTGCCAATCATGCACATCCCTCTCCTCTTTAGTCTGTAAGACACCTTTAGAGAGGGTGACTCCATCACCTGTAGGTATACTACCATGCCAGGAGTCATCCATTCTATAAGCTTTTAGAATACTGTCCAAGTACCCAGATTGGGAAACTACCTAAATCTAGATCTAAAACTATAGATCTAGTAACCAGAATATCTGATATAATATCCAAGTCCTATGTGGAGAAACCACTGTGTGACAACCAAAGCATAACCGATCGTAATATAGGAATTTCACATCCCACTCTGTGTATGTCATCCAAATACCAGGACATCACACCCTACCACCTTCTTAACAGATCCATCGCCTATTCTGATGAAGTCAAACCTATGACTGTCACATCAAAAATAGATGATCCATCTCCGCTATATCTGCTTTAGTCCATAAATAGACATAAGCTACTTTTCCACTATGCTTCCGCTGCTCCCACTGACTACGACAACCCTCTAGCAGAGTCATATACTCGTGCACTTCTAAAGCTGGTTTAGAACGACGCTATACTCATCCTCCTGCCAGGTCTCATAGCCTGGAACAACAGTAGTGTCAAATCTGGGCAAACAAGAACCTCCCTGTCACCGTCCTTGAGGCTACCGGAGTACCTCTCGGGTGCCTGAGGTTACCCACCATATCTGCGGAGTGGCCAATAGAATGTCAAACCATATTGAATCTTTAGGTTCTTATCAAATTTTCAGTAATCGTTTGCGGTTCTGAAATCACTTCCAGTTCTACCATACTCCCACTACTGTTTTCTGAAAAAATCCATTTTACTAAAACTGTGGCGAGTCAAGAACAATATCACTATTGATCTTCCAGATGGTAGAAAGTCAACCCTCGTCATCGCCCGGGTCAACCCACAAACAGCCATTACAGAAACGTGCCTTAAGTTATCCAGAGTCTGGTTTGAAGCATAAGCCGGAAAACTCCCCGTACCTTAACATTGTAAAGATATGAACTATTCTATATAAAATATAGAAACAGAGGCACTGATTTAATTGGAACCAGATTCAAATCATGCAGCTCTCTCCAGTTCATGTCAACTAAATGGAGAGAGGCCGATCAGCATTACTTAACTTAGGAGTACATCCAATTATGAGTAACCTGAAAGAGAAGCAAGTTCTCATAATCATTACTATCAACTGAATACCATACACAAGTATCTACATCTTCGATCACCTTGAAGAATCCTGATACTTGCAATACCTGGTTCTCTACTTTATTCTTATACCTATAACTTCTCAAAACTTAAACCTTGCATTTCTACGAAACACATGTCTAAGAACCAGAGAAGTCATAAGTAAACAGAATATAGTACGAGTACCAACCCCTCTGTCCTCATGGACACTGGACAACATACAATACTCTGTATAAGTCCCTTGAGTCTAAAAACTCATTCCCTGTGAGTCATAGGTTGAAAACTGTACTTATGGTTAAGAAGAATTACACCGCTGTTTAATGCTCCTTACCTAACCATCCACTGATATAGGTAAATGTCATAGACATAATTTCAAAAAGTTATATCTCACTTTATAAAAATAAACGTACAGATATATCAATTAGAAATTGGTGCATAACAACGGATATTCAAAACCAAATATTTGCCATCCGGCAAACAACCCAGGCGATTTTCTCAAATATCACCAATTACAACGAATCCCGATATAATGAGGATAATCACCCAATTCCCAATAACATACTCCCACTCATCATCTGTAAAACCATACAGATGTGAGAATCAAATCTGGTAAATACATACCCTGGAGCAAGGACTAATTGGGAAATTAGTTTTCCTTCTAACAGTACACTGTGAAATTGAAACATGTAAATGTTTCGAAGGGGTATCCGGGTATTCTAAGTAATGACTCTTCCATTATCAAATTATTCACAACTGTAACCATATATTTCTTTGCCATCTCTCCAAATCCCTTTATATGTCTTTAGTCATTAACTTCTGTACACCCCTTTAGGCCAAATGGTTTTCTTCCTTCCCTACCGTTCGGCACCAGCCTATGGTTTGGAAGAAGACTATCCAATAAGAATAATGGGTGTACTCTTCTAATCCTAGGAGTACTCGTAACCTGAGAGAAGGTGAAGATAAAAGACAACTGAATAAACCTTATTCCTATTTCTCCTGAACCAGAATCCATTCTCGAACTGGAACAAGTTCCTTTGAGTTCGTATATAACCATACGATGGAATATCCAAATAACTGTGGATTTTCGTAGTGATACAGAGTGTTCTGGAGAAATACAAAGGTGATGTAGGATTGGCGAAGAAATACTTGGTTTGGTCGTGAATAGCAGTCGCAATTTACTTTGCCCTCTTACTAATCCTTTTATTTGTCTTAACTTATTACCTTCTGTACACCATCATTAGTCTAATTGGTTTTCTTCATTCCCTACCTTCGGCACCTGCCTATGGTTTGGAAGAAGACTATCCAATTAGCGTAATAGGTGTACTGTCCTTATCTAAGGAGCACTCGCAGCGTGAGAGAAGGTAAAAGGAAAAGACAACTGAATAGTCCTATTCATTTTCTCCAGAACCGGAAACCATCCTCGAATCTGGAACAAGTTCCTTCGAGTTCGTATATAACCAAACAATGCTTTTATCCAATAGAAGTGGACGTTCGTAGTAATACGGGGTGTTCTGGAGAAAAGGGTAAAAGAAGGAGTGGCAATGAGGTATGCAACTCAGACAATCCAAAAGCCAGTGTTTTAAGAAGGTTCGCTTAACTTGGTCACTGAGTCATAGTCAAAGATCGGGTGATGGTCGCTGCCAAAGAGAGAGAGAAAAGAAACACTCAGCGTGCACTCTAACCTAGCTCAGAATGGTTGTCAATTTATCTAATCAGGAAACATCCCATTGTAACCTCAAATTCTCCTCCAAACCTGAAAAAAGAATTAGTCGGGATCACCCGAGGAGTAAACCAACTCATCAGTGGGAATCGGGATTCAACTATCATCGCATGATAATGTGATGGAATCCACTCACATTATCACACTCCAGAAGGTATGCGCATATCTGGCAAGTTTCAGTTTCTTTAGAAACTCCCGATGTGATTTTTACCCCATGCTCTTATGACCTTGACTTTGGCCAACAAATCATAAGTCACATGTCAAGTTCTACCCGTCATTATCCAGGTTAATTTGAACCCACCCGTACCTACCCTTGACTTTGGCCAACAAAGCAGTACGACTGTCCCAAACCAACGCATCTATCTATGCTGCAGAAAGATAACAAATAGCTACCATACACTATGCGTTGACTTTGGCCAACAAACATAGCATGAATACTAAGTGCTACCCGTCTGAAATGACGGAGGGCTATGAATGGTTTTTGGTGAAAAACCTTTAACGTAATGAACTTGATATCGTTGAAGGAACCGGATAGCTTTTTATAAAAATATAGTGACGAAAACCTTTGCTAAAGAGGTCACTCCCGGTGAAGGGATCTCGGCTTTTTCCCCGTAGAATGAGGTGCAGGATATTCCAACTGAATACCACGATGCAAAGAAAAAAGTAATCGGCTATAGTGAAGTTATTACCCTGACGTAAACTTCTGTCCAAGGGTCACTCCCGGTGAAGGGATCTTGGCCCTTGCCTCATCGACTGAGGTGCTGGATATTCATAACCGAATACCTCTGTGCAAAACAAAAGAGAACGTCCTTGCAATAACAGCTTTTTGAAAAATGTTCCAACAACATCAGAATACGTTTGTTTAGCTTGCATTGATCCGAATCAATGCAGACCCATCAGTTAATCACACCACAAAAGAACGAAAATACGATGTACGTATATGCCATTCGCATTCGCCACCGGGTCCCGTCATCACCTGTTAGGTTACTTAACTAACGACAGAGCGGGGACTGGACTAGCGTGGGTGTAAAACATATACAACATCTACCAGTATATATATCAATATATAATATTCGCTCAAGGCGTGATAAAATGCAACATCACAGAAATGTAATAAGCACAACAGAATAATACAGATAATCTGGGATCCCCGGGTTTCATAGAGCCGCTACTGAAACCTGACATTCCCCTGGTCGTGTGGATAGCCTGTGCAATGAAATCCTAGATCCCTATGGGAGCGGCAAGTTACCTGCCAAAACCTGAAGCGAGGCGGCCCCCTTCAACAACGTGAATGGACCACCCAGCACTTCACGGAATCCGGTAACTTGATCACCCCTCCTTGGGTCAACCTGTACCCCATACGAGTGCGGCGAATAGCCCGCCAATTCTAGAGTGAAGCCCCCTCCGTCTCAAAGCCATGAGATGCGGGCCCGTTGCCCTCTAGAACACGGCTATCCGTGCACCCCACCACGGGGTAATCCTAGTACAGAAAGTAAAATATATAAAACAGGTACATCGACCTCAGCCCGGTCGTGCCCCAAAAGAATAATATACAAACAGGCAGTGACGGCAGTCCACAGGTCGGACGCTCGCCCCGCAATATCAAATGTACAAAATACAACCAATCTGTACTACCATTGCACCAGGCTATCCACCACGACAAATTCGCAACATCACAGCACAACACAGAACATCAACGCGAATGTCACTTTCGCAAATCCGTCTAAAAGAGCTATAGCAATTAGACAGGATTTACCGATAAAATGACATTCACGATCGTAGATATAATGTAAATACTGTGAACTAACATGTTTAACATTTTCGATCGACAAAATTTCCCGAAGTGGGCCCCAAGCACAATACCCAGTACTCAAAATAATCTGGGCCCAAACAAAAATTACAAGAAACCCTATTTCCATGTCAGAGAGCACTGTAGAAAATTTGGTGCATTGATGATACAGAACCGCGGCGGAACCACGGCGGGAACAGGGTTATTGCCGCGGTTCCGAGGAGGCACTGTAGAATCATGAAACCAAATTTTCTCAGAACTCCTAAAAAACCCTGCCTGATTTTCTGCAGCACACAAAATAATTTTTAGAGCACAAAATAAATTCGACAGAAACTGAACAATTGGAAACGCGGTTTTTTGAAATTTCATCCGATCGAAGTTCTAAACACGTTAGACCAAGCTAGAAAAGGTTAATGGCGTGGCTCTAATACCATGTAAGACTACGGTAGCACCCCGGCCGTCTTTCCGAGGCCAAAATGCGGAAACGAAAACTTTTTCAAACTAGAAACCGGCGCTATCGTATGCTTAAAACCCGGATCGAACCATTAACCTACAACTAGGTATCTAGAGAAAGGGTTGGAGAGCTATACCGATCGATCCGTGTCCTTCGGTCTTTGGCCACCATCCCAAGCTCCTCGCGGCATCCCCGGTCTTGATCTCTTCGTCGGAAAGGGCACCACATCTATGAGTGTTTTTACGTGCTCCCGCTTCATCCGAAGCAACTCGGGCACGAAGTGTGGTAGCCGACATGTCTAAGGTGTTGTAGAGAATGTTTGTGATCACTTTGTCTCTTGCATCCATTGCTTGGATGGAGGTTGAAGGTGTTGCCATTAATGGAGGTCATGAGCTAGAGGAAGAAGAAGGAGGAGAAGCTTTTTCTTCTTTTCTTTTCTTGTGTTGGAATGATATGATAATGAGAGAGTAATTTTCAAAAATACAAAACCAAACTCTAGATCATGGCAGCCCCCCCCCTCTCTCTCTTCTCATCATATTAACACAAATCAATCTCAGAATGTGACATTTACACACTAAAAGAGACCATGAGTCACCATATATGTCCATGTCACATTTAATGCATCTCATGATGAATTCTAGCTCACAATTTCCATTTACAAACATTAATCCAAATGTTTGCAACAATAAAAAGATACGGCAACATCTAAAGTAAACTCGTGACGGATCACAAGGATACCCCTCACTTGTATATACATACCTGCATCCGCATTCCGACCGAATGCAAATGCGATGAGACTAAAGTAATCCAACAAGTCTAATACTAGGATCCGGCTTAAACAAAAGCCCACCAGTATGATCTGTCCGATCATGATCCGTGCACTACTGCACGTATATGATCGGACCCTGCCATATATCATACGGCCTCTACAACGTTTTTCCCGAAACTTGAGAAACTGTCTGTGGGGGACTCTAAAGACTCGTCAATACTTTGGCTGTGAATTTAACCACTAGCACCTCAGAGTTATTAGTCATACGTAACGGGCTACCAGGTATTGACCAAAAGGGAGGTCAATGAGCGAACTCATCCTGACACCCTACCGAGCCTGTCAGTGACAATATCCGTACAGTCCGGTCCGTTCGTCTATGAGCATCGCATGGCGGGCCTAGGAGGTTGGTAAAAGTCAGACCCCCAAAAGCGGTACAAGTCGTGTCGGAGTGTAGCCCAGAACACCCTGAGATACTACTGGAATACCTACCAGTAAATCTCCTGCCTTAGCTAAGGACTTCGTGTAATGGCTCTCCTAGACACAGCGCGATCTCACCCCCAATACCGGGAGAGACGAAACCTCTGCCGATCCGCTCACTGCCTCCATGTGGCTCGGGACTGTACCCAACAAAAACCTGTTTGCTTGACTCCTTTGATCCGTGGTAGGTTAGTAATCAAAGCACAGTGGGAACTCACACGAGACAAATGATGATCTCAGGTCGATGAACTAACCTGTACACATGTCACCAGGAAACTGCTTTCTGACGTCAGGTATAATACCAACTAGCATGTTCCCGGCGAGTCATGTCCGGTGAACTCATAACCCAATGAGCACCTGTATACATCTTAGGTGAACAAACTGACACTAATGGCTTGTGAGACCGGCCACCGCCCCTCGTCGGGGTCTCGACTGTATACACTAGTCTACTAATAGAGTATCGATGCCCAGTCTCGAAAACTCCCACGACTAGGGACCACTTTAAGGATGTTCTTGTAGACCCCAGCTCCCACGTATATGATCGCCATCATACTGCTGGCAGTCAAGCAAGAATCCTAAGGGCTCTATCAACGTGTAATAGCGACCTGTAAGGTCACCTAAAACAGTACACGATGATAAAGACAAACCAGAAAGTATACAAACCTTTCGAGTAAGACTGTTCTACCGGTATAGGTCCTCCCTCAATCATTGCAATCACGTTCCTGTGGTGCAATAATTGACTCTGAGGGCACTATATCCAACACTCTGATATTTTTACTACTATGTATATATAACAGTGGAATGAGACGCTGTTATATATGCCTATACACATATATTAGTGGAATGGGATGCTAATATGTGTGTATTGCTTCATGCATTTATACGTATTCACCACTTGATGTTTTCTGGATTTTAGGACCGTGGCTGTTTCATGAAATTATGCATTATTTGAAAAACCCGGTTCCTCTTGATATGATATTTCTGTAGCCACCATGAGTTTTATCGGTTCTGATTATATATCCGATTCGAGGAGCGGTAGGCACTGTCTGCGGGTATATAGTGGGGCCCGGAGGTACCCCGAGGCAAGAAGATTGATGGACCTTGCCGATTGAGCCTGGTAGGGGAACCATACACTCCGATGACATTACCAATGACTCGACGGTTATCGTGGGGATACCGACGGGAGTCATGTACGTATGGATACGTCGAGAGACGAGGGTCAGAGCTAGGCACTCGGGCTGTTCGATATAGCGTATGATACGTACCTATCAGGGGGCCAGTCGTGGTGACAGCAACTGATAGATCAGTATTTCTGTGTCGATGCTTGACACTTGTTTCATGATGTTTTGGTTGTCGATGTTAGACGCTCACCTTATATGAAAATTACTTGATACTGATATTGTACACACAGGATATGTGGGATATACTGATATTGTACACACAGGATATGTGGGATATACTGATATTGTACAATCAGGATATGTGGGGTACACTGATATTGTACACTCAGGATATGTGAGATATACTAATATGGTACATACATGATATATGAGATATACTTGATGTTGGACATTCAGGATATATGAGATTTACATGATATGAGAGCCAATTTGGGGGCTGATTTGTGGAAATTGGGAATTTGATTGTCTTGTTGGATTTTGGTCCTACCACGAGGTTAGGATTTCCGTGGAAATGACATGTTGTATTCCATACTCCACATTTATTGTTTATGCACTGCTTCATGTATTATTTGTACCTGATTGAGTACTTTCCATGACTATTGCATTTACATACTATTATATGCATTGTTTCATGTATTATAATACAAGATAGAGTACCTTACATGATTATTACATACCGATTGTCATATTATTGCTTTATGTGTTAGTAGTACCTGCTAGCGTACCTTTCATGACAGCTGCATTACATATGACTATTCATTGCTATTAAATGCTTATGTTAGATTCACGCTGTACATGCAAACTCGCGATTACCTGCATATGTTATTTACTATTCACGAGTTGGCAACTCACCCCCGTTGTGCCACAGTGTTTTGCAGGTGTTCCTCAGGATAGTCAGAGGCAGAGCTATTTCCATCATCGTGTCATCTTTTGCTGCGGATACCGCTTCGCCTGATAGTGTGCAGTTTTGCTTAGGAAGGTTTTGCGGTTATCCGATATTGCGTGTTGTATATTCGTTGTATCCTGTACTCTCCATCTACCATTATATTATGTGACTTAGAGACTTGATGAGAGGACGATATTGTATATTATTTTGTGACTTGGAGGTTTTTATGCAGCTTTACGTATATCGTCTCTTTCTTCGCTACGGCATCGTATATCTGTTGTGGTGGTTATTTTCCGCCGTTGGGCATGGATTTTGCTCCCATTTGGGATGCTTTTACTTATATTATGTTGTACCCATTTTTGGGGGCTTGTTTTACAAAGGAGGTGCTGTCAAAATTTTAAAGGAAGAAAAGTTGTACTTTAAAGTATTTGCGTTGAGATTTCAAAGGTTTTGAAAATGCTATTATCACTTTCTTACTACTTTTGACGGTTAAGATTGCTGGGTTTTGGCTTTCTTTTACTACGTTACTCCTGTAGACGTTGCGTAGTATTAGGGTCGTCACGTGCCAATTGCGGGTCATGACAAAGTTGGTATCAGAGCGCTAGGTTTTACATTCGGGAGTGTAGGATGACATTGGTATGATGGAGTAGGTAGCTTAAGCAGAGTAACGTAGTTTGTGTTTGTCCGCGGCATACTCACGATCACGGTACTCCGCCAAAAGTGACCTAAGTACAATTCTTTTGAAATTCCTTTCTTGATGATACATATCCTTGTGATTCGATTTCCGTGTTCATATCGAATCCTTCTTCCATTTATAGCCTTTGCCGCTGATAACAATGAGGACTTGAGTAATGCAGCGAGAGCCGAGGTCAGAGTGGACTCGCGTGGGACGAGGACTGTCCAGGATGGCACGCTTGTTGCATCGGACTATATGGATCCGCTTTCGATAGATCATATTGATAGGCTGGTGGCAGAGATGCAGGATTTGCGCCAGACGATGAGTTCTTTGGTTGAGGCCATTCGAGCACAGCGACAGGAGGTTGTCACCCCTATTACCCAGTTATTCCTTGCAGTGAGCACTCAGCCTTGTGTTACTTATACAACACCAGTGGACACAGCCCTTCTTGACAAGGAGCATTTTTCCGGAGACTTTGGGAGTTTCGGATCAGAGGAGGGCTCGTAAAGGTGTACTAGCCCAGAGACAGAGGCTTAGGCGTCGAGACAGATTTCTTGACCGTCACGGGTGTAGCAGAGGCCTGGGACGAGGACAGTCGTTCAGCTCTTATCCCTAGAATGGTCAGCAGTTTTCTTCTGGATATTATCGTGCGAGAGTTTTCCGACGTTGTTCCACATTAGCCGGCGAAGCTTAGGAAGCTTAAGGATCAGCTGCAGAGTTGTTGGTTGAGGGACTTGTGCATCCGAGTGTTTCGCTTTGGGGAGCTCCTTACTTGTTCGTCAGGGAGAAGGACGGCAGTTTGAGGTTGTGTATTGATGGATCGTCAATTGAACCGAGTTATGGTGCGGATGGGTATCCTTTACCTCGCATTGACGATTTGTTCAACTAGCTCCAGAGTGCGAGACTTGTTCTAAGTTTGTTTTGGATATGTTCATCATTGTTGCGGGTTCGGAGTGATGACATTCCGAAGACTGCTTTTGTGCATGCTACGGGCGGTATGTATGTTTTGGTAGTGTCGTTGGACTCACCAGTGCCCTAGCAGCAATCATGGATATGATGAACCAGATTTTTTCAAGCCGTTCCTCGACCAGTTTATTGTTGTGTCATTGATGACATTCTGGTCAATTCCAATAGTCGTGAGGAACAGGAGTAGCACTTGAAGATTTGTTTGGCAGACATTGGGAGAGTGCCAGCTGTTTGCTAGATTCTCGGAGTATTCCTTCAGGCTTAATTGTGTTGACTCCTAGGTCTAGTAGTTATTGGAGACGGTTTTCGTATGGAGCTGAGGAGGATTGAGGCCGTACAGCTTTGACCCATACTTATATCCGGGATAGAGGTCCGCAGATTTTGGGCTTAGCAGGTTTTTACCGCCGTTTCGTGCAGGATTGCTTGTGTATCGCTGCACCATTGACTGAACTGAACGGGAAGGAGTTTCTTTTCGGTGGACTGAGGCATGTGTGCGGAGTTTTTAGCAGTTGGAGATTCGGTTGACAACTGCACCAGTTCCTTCTTGTTTTCTGGTTCGGGCGACCTTGTTGTTTAACTGTGATGTTTCGCGAGTAGGGCTCGATTATTTACTGATGTGGCACTATAGAGTTATCACTTTTGCTTCCCGACAGTTGGAGGAAGTACGAGCAGGATATCCTACTCATGATCTGGAGATGGCCGAGGTGGTCGTGCGTTGAAGATCCGAGGACAATACTTGTGTGAAGGGCCGTGTCAGATTTTCACGGACCACCAGGGTTTAATATACATCTTCCTGCAGCGTGTTTTGATTATTGAGACAGCGCCGTTAGATAGAACGTGTAGAGGATTGTGTTTGTGAGATCCTTTGGTTAACCGTGGCAAGGCGATTGTGGTAGCTGATGCTTGAGTCGTGGGCCCGGGGTTTGCTTGATCTAGTTGTGCGCAGTTCAGAAACAGTCTTCTGCAGATTTACGGTTCTTGAATGATCGTGGAGTATAGCCAGGTTCGCCTCTACGGAGGGGACAGCTTGCTCATGTCCGCGCCCAACCAATTTTCCTTAATCATTTTCGTAAGGCACAGCCCACCGATGCTCGTTGTCTGTGATACTTGAGCACGTTCGGCAGGGTAAAGATTCAAAATCCTTGATTTGTGACTAGGGTGTGCTATGTTCCGGACTCGTTGGTGTGTATCTGATACTGATAGGTAGAGACGCGAGGTCCCAGAGCAGGCGCATCGATCAGCTTTCTGCGTTCGTCCAAGTATTGCCAAGATGTAACGTAACTTGAGTGTTAGTTACTGGTGGGCAGGATGAAAAGAGTGAAGTTTCGGATTTCGTTCAAGGTGTCTGTCTGGTTGTGAGTTAAGGTTAAGCATTTGAGACCGGCGGGAGAGTTGCAACCTTTAACCGTTCCGGAGTGGAAATGGGAGCAGATCTCCATGATTTTCATTAGGGTGTCTACTTAGGTCTAGACAGGGTGTGACTCCATTCGGGTGTTTGTTGTCCGGTTATTCTCAGTTTGCTCAGTTGTTCTTTGTTAAGTTTGTGCGTTGCACGGAGTTCCTTCATGCGTTGTATCCAATAGAGGTACCTTGTCCGCTGGCCATAGTTGGCAAGAGCTTCAGGAAGCCTTGGGTACTGGTTGAGCTTTAGCTCCGCTTTTCCATCTGTGGGACGATAGTCAGTTGAGAGGACTATACAGACTCTGGAGAATATGTTGTTGTATACGTACTTGTTGTTGTCGACAGTTGGGATCATCACTTGCCATTGCTAGAGTTTTCCTTCGATAGCTGTTATCAGGAGACATTCCAATTGGCAACCCTTAGGTTTTGTTGTTAGGTCGTGTCTATCGCCATTCTATTTTTCTGACTCTGCTAAATAGGATTTTGGACCCCAGCTAGTCTAGAGACTTTGGAAATGATCCAGTTGGTTCAGGTCAGGATGAGGACAGCCCAGTGCAGACAGAGGTCTTATGTCGATCGTGGTGGTCGCAGACTTGAGTTCGCAGTGGGAGATCATGAATTCCTATGGATTTTTCCCGATAAATGACGTGTTGAGTTTTAGGAAGCTTACCCCAGGATTATAGGTCCTTTGAGATCCTTTTAGCGAGTTAGTTCTATTACCTATAACTGGGCACTTCTGCCCAGATTATTGAGTTTTCACCCCGTATTCCTTGTGTCGATACTTTGCAAATACCTTCATGACCTTTCTCACATGATTCAGTATCAGACCATTAGCTTTGACGCAATCTTTTCGTTCACCGGAAGCCAATTGTGTTAGTGGCTCGGCAGGTGGAGAAACTTCGGTCAAGAGTCTTTCCATCTGTGGAGAGTTTTCTTGGACGTAGCCATACGGTGAGGTGGTCACTTGGGAGGCTGCGAGCGAGATAGAAGACTTAGTAATCTTTTCTTGAAGGTACGCTTAGTGAGAATTTTAAATTCGGGGACGAATTTTTATAAGGGGGGAGATTGTAATGTATTGCAAATCGTTATGTGAATTTCTCCGTTTTTGGGTAAAATTGTCGGTATTTTCCGTTTTTAACCGACTGTGATCAAACGACCATATAGACTTGCCAGCACTTAGTTTAGCTAAAACAAAGCTAGTGCGCAAGCTTTGGGGATATATGGGACGTTTTGGTTCAATTTGATTTTTTTCCCAATTTTAATATTATTTTAATGCGGTATTAACATTTTGGGAAATTTCTCCAGATTTGGAATCTTTTCAATTAATCAAGTTAAGTAAAACAAAACCCCTTTCTCATATCTAGATATTGGCTTTGTGCAAAGGAGTTAAGGTTTAATGTTTTAAAAGAAAAGAAATAAAGTGAAGAGGTGTCATGTGCATGCATGTACATTTATGTGCATTTAATGCAAGGAATTGCCAGGAAACTCTACCCAATTCCCTCACCTCCTCACTTGGCCGAATTCTCCTTCATTTCTTCTGCCTTTAATCATCTCTTTCTTCATTTTTAACTTTCCAAGCCAATAAATCCCCAAAATCCCAAAATATATCACAAAAATACCCTAAGTCTTGAATTAGCATCTTGGAGCTAGGAAAGCTTGGATCTTGGGAGCTAGCTTTGATAGGTATATTCTCTACACTGATAATTAGGAGTTTTTATGTTGTGTAGCTCGTTGGTTGTAGCGTAGAACACTTTAGATATCGATTTGTGAAATATCGTATTTTTAGTGTCGTTTTCAACCTCTGAGAACTGCTGTTACCTGGAAATTTTAGTGCGTGACCAAACAAAATTGTAGTGATGTACTAGTGACCCTGGAGCACCACCTGAGACATGACACCTACCCCACCAGCATGGGTCGGCGACCCGTTAGTAAATTCCGGCGACGCCGGCAACGGGGGAAGGTGATGGGGTTTGGATTTTTTGGGTAGTTGTCTGTTGTTGATTAGGGATGTTAGGTACTGTTTATTTTTTTAGTAATTGCTGTATGCAAAATCTGGGATCGTTTTCCTATAATCTAGTGTTTTGTGTCCGTGCAATACGTTATACGACACGGATCGTGCACTTTGTGTGTTTTTGCTCTTAGGTTGTTTTCGTCGTGTCGCTACACACGTTAGCCACAATACGAACACTTGAGGGTAGGTTTCGTGTGGTTGCGTCGGTTAAGTGTAGTGTGTGCGTGTTTTGGGTCTATTATTAATATATGCTTGCTTTATTGTTTTGATGTGGTAGGTTCGCATGCGGGAACTTCGGACACTGCTACGGGGGGAAAATTAGTGGTTGGCTTCACTTAGCCAGGAGTGTTGGTGAGTAGATTTAACATCTACAGGGGAATCGTCCGCATGGCGTTATGTTTCTGGGCTAGAAATATTATGTTTTGTCACATATTCTATTGCAAATATAGAATTGCGCATTTACCCTACGGCTTAGTTAATTGCTGTGCTTGGACTAGTATCCTTAGGACACTGCACTATTATTGACGGCTCATGTTGCACGAGCACTGATTGTATGCCACACACTCCGTCAATAATTGCCATGTCATGCACAACCCACTTATAGAAATGGTATTGTTTGGTTAGGGACATTGAGACATTGATTCATATTTCCTTGTGTGTATGACATTTAGCAAACCTGTATACCTACATGCTCAAACATATGTACCTGACATGCTTACATGCTAGTTACCCATATACCTATATGTTATTGTACCATTGTGATAGGTATATACACATATGAGACATAGCTACATGTACATCTGGCACACATACATACATATACCTGGAGGGTATTATGGATAGGTATAGACACATACCTTGCTACAGCTACTTTGACATCATACATACTTACATATGGACACACATATTTTGCTATACCGACATGGTTATGCATACCTTATTATAGCTACATGTTCACCTGTCTTTATTGTTGCATCTGATTTCGGGCAAATCAGGAACCGCGTGATATATTTAGTAACTTATTGCAATTAAATAGTTGTTTTCCTTTATATGCTCATATTACTGTTTCATCTTGCATATACTACGTTCATAGATGTCTTATGATGTTCTCTGATATTTTTACTACTATGTATATATTACAGTGGAATGGGACGCTGTTATATATGCCTATACACATATATTAGTGGAATGGGACGCTAATATGTGTGTATTGATTCATGCATTCATACGTATTCACTACTTGATGTTTTCTGGATTTAAGGACTGTGGTTGTTTCATGAAATTATGCATTATTTGAAAAACCCGGTTCCTATTGATATGATATTTCTACAGCCACCATGAGTTTTATCGGTTCTGATTATATACCCGATTCGAGGAGCGGTAGACACCGTCTGCGGTTACATGGTGGGGCCCGGAGGTACCCCGGGGCAAGAAGATTGATGGACCTTGCCGATTGAGCCTAGCAGGGGAACCATACACTTCGGTGACATTACCAATGACTCGGCGGTTATCATGGGGATACCGACGGGAGTCATGTACGTATGGATACGTCGAGAGACGAGGTTCAGAGCTAGGCACTCGGGCTGTTCGATATAGCGTATGATACGTACCTATCAGGGGGCCAGTCGTGGTAACAGCACCTGATAGATCAGTATTTCTTTGTCGATGCTTGACACTTGTTTCATGATGTTTTGGGTGTCAATGTCAGACACTCACCTTATATGAAACTTACTTGATACTGATATTGTAAACAAAGGATATATGGGATATACTGATATTATACACACATGATATGTGGGATATACTGATATTGTACACACCGGATATATGGGATATACTGATATTGTACACACAGGATATGTGGGGTACACTGATATTGTACGCTCAAGATATGTGAGATATACCGATATGGTACATACATGATATATGGGATATACTTCATGTTGGACATTCAGGATATATGAGATTTACATGATATGAGAGCCAATTTAGGGGATGATTTGTGGAAATTGGGAATTTGATTGTCTTGTTGGATTTTGGTCCCACCGCGCAGTTAGGATTTCCGTGGAAATGACATGTTGTATTCCATACTCCACATTTATTGTTTATGCACTGTTTCATGTATTATTTGTTCCTGATAGAGTACTTTCCATGACTGTTGCATTTACATACTATTATATGCATTATTTCATGTATTATAATACTTGATAGAATACCTTACATGATTATTACATACCGATTGTCATATTATTGCTTCATATATTAGTAGTACCAGCTAGCGTACCATTCATGACTGCTGCATTACATATGACTATTCATTGCTATTAAATGCTTATGTTAGATTCGCGTTGTACGTGCATATTCGCGATTACCTGCATATGTTATTTACTATTCACGAGTTGGCAACTCACTCCCGTAATGCCACAGTGTTTTGCAGGTGTTCCTCAGGATAGTCAGAGGCAGAGCTATTTCCATCCATCATATCATATTTTGCTGCGGATACCGCTTCGCCTGAAAGTGTGCAATTTTGCTTAGGTAGGTTTTGTGGTTATCCGATGTTGCTTGTTGTATATTCGTTGTATCATGTACTCTCCATCTACCATTATATTGTATGACTTAGAGACTTGATGAGAGGACGATATTGTATATTATTTTGTGACTTGGAGGTTTTTATACAGTTTTATGTATATCGTCTCTTTCTTCGCTACGGCGTCGTATATCTGTTGTGGTGGTTTTTTTCCGCCGTTGGGCGTGGATTTTGCTCCCGTTTGGGATACTTTTACTTATATTATGTTGTACCCATTTTGGGGGGCTTGTTTTACAAAGGAGGTGCTGTCAAAATTTTAAAGGAAGAAAAGTTGTACTTTAAAGTATTTGAGTTGAGATTTCAAAGGTTTTGAAAATGCTATTATAACTTTCTTACTATTTTTGACGGTTTAGATTGCTGGGTTTTGGCTTTCTTTTACTATGTTACGCCTGTAGACGTTGCGTAGTATTAGGGCCGTCACGTGCCAATTGCGGGTCGTGACAAATTATCCGACAACCAACTGAAAAAAGTTTTCAATTTGAGACTAAAGTGCAAGTTTTATAAGTTAGGCATGAAATCCGGAATATAAGATTTTTCGGGTTTATGATGTTTAAGGATATTACGAATTCTAATTATTGTAGTTTCCTGTTTTCTTTTCTGGGACCGTAAGTGTAATATGTGGGGTATCCCAATCTCATTGCTATATGTCAACAAGTTTTAGGGATACGCATATTTTCTTACGTTGATGATATATGATATCATGTGTTGCTGTTGATATGATTTATTGGATCTGAAAGGTTTGCCTAGCACCTTATGAAGGGTTTGGAAGCATCACATGTGCCAAAGAATGAATTTTTATGGTGCTAAGTAAACTAACAAAGGATCTATCCTAGAAAAATTAAGGTTTCAAATTTTTCATATCAACATATGAAAGGAAAGCTAGGGTTTAGAGAGTGCAACCTTTGTATCTCCCTACGCTAGACTCCTCGGCTACTTGTGGTTTGAAAGAACTTCGCTTGAACGCCTCTCGGTCACCGATGATCCACCCAGAGTCCGCCTTGTCCATGCTTGCAACTTTATCCGATCAAGTGAACGAAATCAAGCTAACATTCTAAACAAGTGGGCCAGACTTGTGTAGAATGGTGTTGTGGTTCTCTTTCTCACTTCTAAATCCAATCTTGATGAGTATATTGCTCACTACTAAGAACTAGAGAGCAAAATGAGAGAGGTTGATGAAGATGATGGCTTTTTCAAGAGGATGATAAGTAAAACTTGTTTTGAAAATGGAAAAATATATCAATATATATTTTCTATCTATCATCTCAAACCATGGTTGAATCATTATTGTACTATAGTTAAAACACAAAAGGAAACTTTACCAAAGGTTAAAAGGTGGGTGAGAATGGTTAGGTCAAAAGAAGAGTGTAGAACAAATCAATAATGAACCTTTTCTTTCCTTTTATGTTTTAGTATAAATACAATAATAATTCATAAATAAAACCATGGTGTGAGTCTTATATTGCCACCATATTCATGTATATACAACCATGAAAGATGTATGTAAGTATGTATGTGTATATGTACATCCATATGTGCATGAATCAAAAAGAAGGCATACATGCATGCATACATCCAACTAACTCAAGAAAGGATTTTAAGTGAGAAGCTAATGGTTAAATGATAAATCAACACTTGATTTATCAATCCGGCCATATCACATATGACCCCTACCAAAAGCAAGCCGCCGATCAATATACGGTATCCTATACGCGCATTTTAATCGGGTCCATGTGCATATCGCATACGTGCACCACAACGTTTCGCCTGGACTAGGAAACTCCATTGTGGGACTCTGAGACTCGTCAATACGCCGGCAGTGGGTGATGATCATATCAAGCACCCCCAAGCCGCAAGCGGTCAGCTAAACGTAACGGCCACCCGGGTATTGAGCGATCAGAAGAGAACAAGAGAACCTTCTACAACTCCCGTCGAGCCAACCGGCAACACTTCCCGTACAGTCCGATCTCCTCGTATGATATGTCGCATATCAAGTCTAGGGGTGGTAAACGTCATACCCCAATAACCGATAAGTCGTGCCGATGTGAGGCTCATAACGGGTCGAGAAACAACTGGTAACACTTACCAGCAAATCTCTGATCAGCCCTGGCCAGGGACTTCCCTGTTACGGCCAATCGAGCACAGCGCAACATCAACCCCCAATACCGGGAGAGACGAAACCCCTCCTATCGCTCATTGCCTCCATGTGACTCGGGACTGTACCCAAAAACCACCGTTTTGCACGCCCTCATGGACGTGGTAAGGTGGAGATCAAAGCACAGTGGGAATCACACAAGACTCTATGACGATCTCGGGTCTACAGACTAACCTGTACAAGTGTCACCTGAGAACTGCCATCTGACGTGAGGTATAATACCATCTGGGAGTTCTCGGCGAGTCCGTCCAGTGTACCCAATCTCCACTGAGCACCCGTATACCATCTCTGATGTCAAACACTAATGGATATGGGATCATCCATCGCCCATCTCATGGGTCGAGAAGCGTATACGCTAGTCTACACTGGTATATCGATGCCCCGTCTCGATACACCCACGACTAGGGACCTTGAAGGATGTACTTATGGACTACCATGTCCCCACTAGTATGATCTGCATCATAGTCCAGGTAGTCAAGTACACATCCTAAGGGCTTTACCAACATGTAACTATAAGACAGTTTAAAGAGACTAGTATACAAGTTAAGATAAAGAGCAACCAGATAGCATACTATCATATCGAGCAAGAAAGTCATCTCTATATATGTCCAAGCATCCAATATAATATACATCATCTGTACAATACTGGCCTCTAGGCCATACATATAACTAACAACCTCCCACTTGCACTAGGGCCAGCTACTGTAGTATCGCATACCGAGCATCCCGAATAGTCTCTCAAACTTTATCTGGGGAATGGCCTTCGTGAGTGGATCCACTGTGTTGTTCTTCGTGTCAACCCTCCTGACCTCGATCTTGTTGGAGATATTGCCCTCAGAGTCAATTATTGGATCACAGGCACGTGATTGCAATGATTGAGGGAGGACCTATCCCGGTACGACAGTCTTACTCGAGATGATAGTTTGCTATCTGGTTTACCTTTATCATCGTGTACTGCTTTAGGTGACCTGACAGGTCGCTATTGCACGTTGATAGAGCCCCTAGGATTCTTGCTTGACGACCAGCAGTATGAGGGCGATCATATACGTGAGAGCTGGGGTCTACAAGCATATCCTTAAAAGGTCCCTAGTCGTGGGAGTTTCGAGACAGGGCATCGATTCTCCAGAGTAGACTAGTGTATACAGTCGAGACCCCGACGAGGGGCGGTGGCCGGTCTCACAAGCCACTGGTGTCAGTTGGTTCACCTAAGATGTATACAGGTGCTCATTGGGTTATGAGTACACCGGACAGGACTCGCCGGGAACATGCTAGTTGGTCTTATACCTGACGTCAGATAGCAGTTCCCAGGTGACATGTGTACAGGTTAGTTCATCGACCTTGGGATCGTCATTTGTCTCGTGTGAGTTCCCACTGTGCTTTGATTACTACCCTACCACGGCTCAAAGGATTCGTGCAAACAGGTTTTAGTTGGGTACAGTCCCGAGCCACATGGAGGCAGTGAGCGGATCTTCGGGGGTTCGTCTCTCCCGGTATTGGGGGTGAGGTCGCGCTGTGTCTAGGAGAGCCATTACACGAAGTCCTTGGCCAAGGCAAGAGATTTACTGGCAGGTATTCCAGTAGTATCTCAGGGTGTTCTGGGCTACACTCCGACACGACTTGTACCGCTTTTGGGGGTCTGACTTTTACCCACCCCCTAGGCCTGACATGCGATGCTCATAGACGAACGGATCGGACTGTACGGATATTGTCACTGACAGGCTCAGTAGGGTGTCAGGATGAGTTCGCTCATCGACGTCCCTTTTAGTCAATAGCTGGTGGCCCGTTACGTATTGGCTCATACCTCTGACGTGCTAGTGGTTAAATCCACAACCATAGTATTGACGAGTCTTTATAGTCCACCACACTTTCTGTTACTCAGGCTTTCGGGCGAAACGCTATAGAGGCCGTATGGAGATATGGCAGGGTTCGATCAGATACGTGCGGTATTGCACGGATCGTGATCGAACGGTTCTTACTAGCCGGCTTTGGCTTAAGCCGGATCCTAGTAATTGATAGTGTAGTTTTGTCTCTTTACATTTGTATTTCGGTCGGAATACAAATGCGGGTGTGTACGCACAGTATCGGGGTTTTCCTGTAATTTATTACGGGACCAGTTTTCTGGAGTTGCCAGTTTGCATTCCGTTCTGGCCGGTTTTCCTTTGTTCTTTCCCGGCCGGACTTTTCCGATGGAGGGGGTTATTTGCATTTGTGCAAATAACATTTGTGGAGGGGGTTTCTTGCATATGTATTCATTATGAGAGCATCTTTTCTTTTGTTGCACCATTCTTGCATTGTATGAGATTAGAAAGGGTATGGTTTGGATGTTCATTTGTAATCATGATGTTTGTTTATGGTCACCCTTTTCTCATCTCCTACACTCACCTCCCTCTTGTGATATATGTTGTTTCCCTCCACCATTTCCTTGTGAGAATTTTGGCCGGCCACAATTTCATGAGGAGAGGAAAAATGAGAGTGGATCATTTCATTTGGATGAGGGAAAATTTCATCATCTCATGCTACAAAATTCTATTTCTACTTTGAAGTTCTTTTCACAACCTCATTCCTCCATCAAGGCAACATAACCCCAAAGAGACTGAGCACTACACATTCAACAGCACATCTTGGGCATGTCGACTTGCCAGCTTCATGCCCGAGTTGCCTCGGTATAGAGGCGGGAGCCCGTAAAAGATGCAGGCGATGTGGTGCCCTTCCGGCGAGGAGGCGACGACCGGAGTTTCCGCGAGGAGATCGGAGTGGAGATGAAGACCGGAGGACTCGGATCAGTCGGTATATCTCTAACCCGTCTTGTTTTTAGCTAGACCTAGTTTAATGGCCCAATCCGGGGTTTAGTGCGCGGTGGTGCCGGTTTGCTAAGTACGCAAAATTAAAGTTTATCACCGTTTCCGCATTTGGCCGTCGGTTTGACGGCCGGGGCGCCGCCGTGCACTTACAGTGGTATCAGAGCCTCGCCATTAACTTCGTCTAGCTTCGTTTGATGTGTTTTGCATTTCCGATCGATCAAATGTTCCAAAACTCGTATTTTGTTAACATCAGTTTTCTGTTGAAAATTTTTTAAGCCCAAAAATTTTTCAGGTTGCAAAAATGTGATGTACTTGAAAACCTAAGACTACTGCAGAAATCCGAGTCATTGATCTTTCATCGAGAGCGCGGAACCGCGGCCAATACCCACTTTGGGCCGCGGTTCCGCCGCAACATGAAAGGATCAATGGGCCAGGTTTTTCCAGTGGGCTTCTGGGTTAATTTTAGGGGTTTTGGAATATTAAAATTGGGCCCAGATTTTCTGTGAGTGCTACAGTATTGCTTGGAGGCCCACTTGTTAATTTTTGATCGATCGGATATATTTAAACACATTATTTCACAGTATTTACATTATATCTGCGACCGTGAATGTCACTCGATCGGTAAATCCGGTCTAACTGCTATAGCCCGGTTAGACGGATTTGCGAACGTGACTTTCATGTTGGTGTTCTGTGTTTTTGCTGTGATGTTGCGGATCGGTCGTGGGGGATAGCCTGGATGCAATGCTAGTACAGTGTTGTTGTATTATGTACATTTGATATTGCGGGGCGAGCGTCCGACATGTGGACTGCCGTCACTGCCTGTTTGTATTATTCTTTTGGGGCACGGCCAGGTTGCGGTCGATGTACCCGTTGTATGTATATTTTACTTTCTGTACTAGGGTTGCCCCGCGGTGGGGTGCACGGATAGCCGGGTTCTGGAGGGCAACAAGCCCGCATCTCAGGGCATTGAGACGGAGGGGCTTCAGTCTGGAATTGGCGGGCTATTCGCCGCACTCGTAGGGGGTACAGGTTGACCCAGGAGGGGTGCCCAAGTTACCGGATTCCGTGAAGTGCTGGGTGGTCCATTCACGGCGCTGAAGGGGGCTGCCTCGCTTCAGGTTTTGGCGGGTGACTTGCCGCGCCCGTAGGGGTCTAGGATTTCATTGCACAGGCTATCCACACGACCAGGGGAACGTCGGGTTTCAGTAGTGGCTCTGTGAAACTCGGGGATCCCAGATATCTGTATTGTTCTGTGATGCTGTACATTTCTGTGATGTTGCATTTTATTCACGCCTTGAGCGAATATAATATATTGGTATATATATTAGTAGATGTTGTATATGTTTTTCATCCGCGCTAGTCCAGTCCCCGCTCTGCCGTTAGTTAGCTAACCTAACGGGTGATGACGGGACCCAGTGGCGAATGCGGATGGCATATACGTACGTCAGTATATTTTCGTTCTTTGTGGTGTGATCAATTGATGGGACTGTATTGATTCGGATCAATGCAAGTTAAAACAAACCTATTCTGATGTTGTTGGAACACTTTTCAAAAAGCTGTTATGGCAAGGACGTTCACTTTTGTTTTGCATCGTGGTATTCATTTGGAATATCCTGCTCCTCAGTCGACGAGGCAAGGGCCGAGATCCCTTCACAGGGAGTGACCCCTTGGACAGAAGTTTGCGTCAGGGCACTAACTTCACTATAGCCGATTACTTTTGCTTTGCATCGTGGTGTTCATTTGGAATATCCTGCACCCCATTCTACGGGGAAAGAGCCGAGATCCCTTCACCGGGAGTGACCTCTTTAGTAAATGTTTTCGTCACTATATTTTCTAAAAAGCTATCCGTTCCTTCAACGATATCAAGTTCATTACGTTAAAGGTTTTCGCCAGAAACCATTCGTAGCCCTCCGTCGTTTCATATGGGTAGTCAATAGTATTCAAGCTGTGTATGTTGACCAAAGTCAAGGCACAGTGATTGGTAGCTATTGGGTATTCATATGCAGCATAGATAGATGTGTTGGTTTGGGGCAGTCGTACTACCATTTTGGCCCAAGTCAAGGGTATGTACGGGTGGGCTCAAATTAACCTGGAGAATGACGGGTTGAACTTGACATGTGACTTATGATATGTTGGCCAAAGTCAAGGTCATAAGAGCATGGGGTAGAAATCACATCGGGAGTTTCAAAAGAACTGAAACTTGCCAGATATGCGCATACCTTCTGGAGTGTGATACCGTGAGCGGATTCCGTCACGTTATCATGCGATGATAGTTGGATCCCGATTCCCACTGATGAGTTGGTTTACTCCTCGGGTGACCCCGACTAATTCTTCTTTCAAGTTTGGAGGAGAATTTGAGGTACAGTGGGAGGTTTCCAGATTAGATAAATTGGTAACCATTCTGATCTAGGTTAGAGTGCACGCTGAGTGTTTCTTTTCTCTCTCTCTCTGGCAGCGACCATTGACCCGACCCTAAGACTATGACTCAGTGACCAAGTTGACCGAACCTTCTTAACACTGGCTTTTGGATTGTCAGAGTTGCAAACCTCATTGCCACTCCTACTTTTTACCCTTTTCTCCAGGACACCCCGTATTACTACGAACGTCCACTTCCATTGGACAAAACCATCGTATGGTTAGATACGAACTCGAAGGAATTCGAGGATGGTTTCCGGTTTTGGAGAATACGAATAGGACTATTCAGTTGTCTTTTCCTTCTACCTTCTCTCAGGTTGCGAGTACTCCTTGGTTTAGGAGATAGTACACCTATTACGCAAATTGGATGGTCTTCTTCCAAACCTTAGGCTGGTGCCGACCGGTAGGGAATGATGAAAACCAATTAGCCTAAATGGTGTGCAGAAGGTATTAAGATTAAGACAAAGCAAGGGATTAGTAAGAGGGCAAAGTAAATTGCAACTGATATTCACGACCAAACCAAGTATTTCTTCGCCAATCCTAAATCACCTTTGTATTTCTCCAGGACACTCCGTATCACTACGAAGATCCACAGTTTATTGGATACTCCATCGTATGGTTATATACGAACTCGAAAGGAACTTGTTCCAGTTCGGGGATGGATTCTGGTTCAGGAGAGATAAGAATAAGGTTTATTCAGTTGTCTTTTATCTTCACCCTCTCTCGCATTGCGAGTGCTCCTAGGATTAGGACAGTACACCCATTATGCTTATTGGATAGTCTTCTTCCAAGCCATAGGCTGGTGCCGAACGGTAGGGAAGGAAGAAAACCATTTGGCCTAAGGGGTGTGCAGAAGGTAACGACTAAAGACAAATAAAGGGATTTGGAGAGGTGGCAAAGAATTATGCGGTTATAGTTATGAATCTGGATAATGGTAGAGGCATTACTAGAAATACCAGGATACCCCATCGAAACACTTCAATGTTTCAGTTCAACTGTGTACTGTTAAAAGAAAACCGATTTCCTGATTAGAAACTTGCTCCAGGGTATGTATTTACCAGGTTTGATTCTCACATCTGTATGGTTTTACAGATGATGAGTGGGAATAAGTTATTGGGAATTGGGTGATCATCCTCATTATATCGGGATTCGTTGTAATCGGTGATATTTGAGGAGATCACCTGGGCTGTTTGCCGATCGGCAAATATTTGGTTTTGAATATCTGCTGTTATGCACCAATTTCAAATTGATATATCTGTACGTCTATTTTTATAGAGTGAGATATATCTTTTGATATTATGTCAATGACATTTACCTATATCAGTGGATGGTTAGGTAAGGAGCATTAAACAGCGGTGTAATTCTTCTTAACCATAAGTACAGTTTTCAACCTACGACACACAGTGAAAGAGTTGTTAGACTCAGCGGACTTATACAGAGTATTGTATGTTGTCCAGTGTCCATTAGGACAGAGGGGTTGGTCCTCATACTATATTCTGTTTACTTTTAACTTCTCTAGTTCTTAGACATGTGTTTCGTAGAAACACAGGGTCTAAGTTTTGAGGAGTTATAAGTATTTGAATAGAGTAGAGAACCAAGTGTAGCAAGTATCGGGATTCTTCAAAGTGATCGAAGATGTAGATACTTGTGTATGGTATTCAGTTGATAGTAATGATAAAGAGAAATTGCTTCTTTTTCAGGTTACTCATAATTGGAAGCATTCCTAAGTTGAGTAACGCTGATCGACCTCTCTCCATTTAGTTGACATGCACTGGAGACAGCTGCATGATTTGAATCTGGTTCAATTAAAATCAGTGCCTCTGGTTCTATATTGGATATAGTACAGTTCATAGCTTAACATTGTTAAGGTACGGGGAGTTGTCCAGCTTATGATTAAAACCAGACTCTGGATAACTCAAGGCACGTTTCTGTAATGGCTGTTTGTGGGTTGACCCAGGCTATGACGAGGGTTGATTTTCTACCATCTGGATGAACAATAGCGATATTGTTCTAGACTCGCCACAGTTTTATTAAAAATGGATTTTTTCAGAAAACAGTAGTGGGAGTATGGTAGAACTGGAAGTGATTCCAGAACCGCAAACGATTACTGAAGATTTGATAAGGAACCTAAAGATTCAATCTGATTTGACATTCCATTGGCCACTCCGCAGATAAGGTGGGTAACTTCAGGCACCCGAGAGGTACTCCGGTGCCTCAAGGACGGTGACAGGGAAGTTCTTGTTTACCCACACTTGCCATTGCTGTTGTTCCAGGCTGCGAGACCCGGTGGGAGGATGAGTATAGCGTCGTTCTAAACTAGCTTTAGAAGTGCACATCTATATGACTCTGCCAGAGGGTTGTCGTAATCAGTGGGAGCAGCGGAAGCATTGGTGGACATCAGGCTTATGTCTATTTATAGACTAAAGCAGATATAGCGGAGATAGATCATCCATTTCTGATGTGACAGTCATAGGTTTGACATCATCAGGATAGGGGATGGATCTGTTGAGAAGGTAGTAGGGTGTGATATCCGGGTTTTGGATGACATACACAAAGTAGGAAGTGATATTCCTATACTACGATCGGTTATACTTTGGTCGTCACACAGTGGTTTCTCCACATGGGACTTGGACATTATATCAGACATACTGGTTACTAGATCTATGGTTTTAGATCTAGATTTGGGTGGTTTCCCAATCAGGGTACTTCGACAACATTCTAAGAGCATTTAGAATGGACGACTCCTAGCACGGTAGTGTACCTGCAGGTGATGGAGTCACCCTCTCTAAAGGTGTCTTATAGACTAAAGTAGAGAGGGATGTGCACGATTGGCAGATCACTTGCTTAGGCAATTGAGTCAATCATGAGATGTCAAGTACCACACCAGATGCTGTTCTTGCACTAGATGCAATAAGTTGATATTGATCCAATCCTGGAGGAACAGTCGGAAGCAGTTTTAGAACATAAGTGGATGTTCTAGGGATATGATAACGATAGCTTCATTTGGGAGACAATTATCATTCCAGGCTTCCAAGGTGACATCGACGACAAGGAGGTTGTCAGAGTTTTATTTTTCCTTCTGATGAGGGACAGTATTTTGGACAGGTGATCCAAGGCAATACTGAGGGAGGCATGGCGCAGGATACTGATTAATTTCAGTTGACGATACAGTCTAAGAAGTTTGGATTTGGAGTTCATTTATGAGCTATGTCCCATCAGACATCCAGACACATTCTAAGACAGGTATTGCTCATTTCGGGAGATGGGTTTCTCCGCGAACTTGAGATATAGAGAGACATAGAAAGGAATAACTAAGCGGATCCACTCACTAAGGCTATTCCTCGAACGCAATAGTCTCGCAAACGAGCTTTGTGAGACTGACAAGTAGAGGAGTTGGGTGTTCGGTATCACACGGGCTGTGAGTATGCGACATCGCAATAATTAGCCTTGAGTGCAAGTGGGAGATTGTTGGAGATAGTGCCCTCAGAGTCAATTATTGGATCACAGGCACGTGATTGCAATGATTGAGGGAGGACCTATCCCGGTACGACAGTCTTACTCGAGATGATAGTTTGCTATCTGGTTTACCTTTATCATCGTGTACTGCTTTAGGTGACCTGACAGGTCGCTATTGCACGTTGATAGAGCCCCTAGGATTCTTGCTTGACGACTAGCAGTATGAGGGCGATCATATACGTGAGAGCTGGGGTCTACAAGCATATCCTTAAAAGGTCCCTAGTCGTGGGAGTTTCGAGACAGGGCATCGATTCTCCAGAGTAGACTAGTGTATACAGTCGAGACCCCGACGAGGGGCGGTGGCCGGTCTCACAAGCCACTGGTGTCAGTTGGTTCACCTAAGATGTATACAGCTGCTCATTGGGTTATGAGTACACTGGACAGGACTCGCCGGGAACATGCTAGTTGGTCTTATACCTGACGTCAGATAGCGGTTCCCAGGTGACATGTGTACAGGTTAGTTCATCGACCTGGGGATCGTCATTTGTCTCGTGTGAGTTCCAACTGTGCTTTGATTACTACCCTACCACGGCTCAAAGGAGTCGTGCAAACAGGTTTTAGTTGGGTACAGTCCCGAGCCACATGGAGGCAGTGAGCGGATCTTCGGGGGTTCGTCTCTCCCGGTATTGGGGGTGAGGTCGCGCTGTGTCTAGGAGAGCCATTACACGAAGTCCTTGGCCAAGGCAAGAGATTTACTGGTAGGTATTCCAGTAGTATCTCAGGGTGTTCTGGGCTACACTCCGACACGACTTGTACCGCTTTTGGGGGTCTGACTTTTACCCACCCCCTAGGCCCGACATGCGATGCTCATAGACAAACGGACCGGACTGTACGGATATTGTCACTGACAGGCTCAGTAGGGTGTCAGGATGAGTTCGCTCATCGACATCCCTTTTAGTCAATAGCTGGTGGCCCGTTACGTATTGGCTCATACCTCTGACGTGCTAGTGGTTAAATCCACAACCATAGTATTGACGAGTCTTTAGAGTCCACCACACTTTCTGTTACTCAGGCTTTCGGGCGAAACGCTATAGAGGCCGTATGGAGATATGGCAGGGTTCGATCAGATACGTGCGGTATTGCACGGATCGTGATCGAACGGTTCTTACTAGCCGGCTTTGGCTTAAGCCGGATCCTAGTAATTGATAGTGTAGTTTTGTCTCTTTACATTTGTATTTCGGTCGGAATACAAATGCGGGTGTGTATGCACAGTATCGGGGTTTTCCTGTAATTTATTACGGGACCAGTTTTCTGGAGTTGCCAGTTTGCATTCCGTTCCGGCCGGTTTTCCTTTGTTCTTTCCCGGCCGGACTTTTCCGATGGAAGGGGTTATTTGCATTTGTGCAAATAACATTTGTGGAGGGGGTTTCTTGCATATGTATTCATTATGAGAGCATCTTTTCTTTTGTTGCACCATTCTTGCATTGTATGAGATTAGAAAGGGTATGGTTTGGATGTTCTTTTGTAATCATGATGTTTGTTTATGGTCACCCTTTTCTCATCTCCTACACTCACCTCCCTCTTGTGATATATGTTGTTTCCCTCCACCATTTCCTTGTGAGAATTTTGGCCGGCCACAATTTCATGAGGAGAGGAAAAATGAGAGTGGATCATTTCATTTGGATGAGGGAAAATTTCATCATCTCATGCTACAAAATTCTATCTCTACTTTGAAGTTCTTTTCACAACCTCATTCCTCCATCAAGGCAACATAACCCCAAAGAGACTAAGTACTACACATTCTACAGCACATCTTGGGCATGTCGACTTGCCAGCTTCATGCCCGAGTTGCCTCGGTATAGAGGCGGGAGCCCGTAAAAGATGCAGGCGATGTGGTGCCCTTCCGGCGAGGAGGCGACGACCGGAGTTTCCGCGAGGAGATCGGAGTGGAGATGAAGACCGGAGGACTCGGATCAGTCGGTATATCTCTAACCCGTCTTGTTTTTAGCTAGACCTAGTTTAATGGCCCGATCCGGGGTTTAGTGCGCGGTGGTGCCGGTTTGCTAAGTACGCAAAATTAAAGTTTATCACCGTTTCCGCATTTGGCCGTCGGTTTGACGGCCGGGGCGCCGCCGTGCACTTACAAATCTCCCGGCGATCAACTATCTCCCGGATCAGGTGATACCGCTTCAGAATATGCCTGGATCGCTGATGGGACCTGGGTTCCTTGGCCAAAGCCACCGCTCCATTGTTATCGCAATACAAAGGTATTGGATGCTCAATGGATGGAACCACTCCAAGTTCAGTAATGAACTTCTTGATCCAGACAGCCTCTTTGGCAGCATCGGTGGCAGCGATGTATTCATCCTCCATCGTCGAGTCTGCCACGGTTTCCTGCTTGGAACTCTTCCACCTAACCGCCCCTCCGTAAAGGGTAAAGACAAATCCCGACTACGACTTAGAGTCGTCCTTATCACTCTGGAAGCTCGAATCGGTAAAGGACTCTACTTGGAGTTCTCCGTTACCATACACCAAGAGCATCTTTTTAGTCCTTCGTAAGTACTTGAGAATGCTCTTCACAGCCGTCCAGTGACTCTCTCCAGGATCAGCTTGATACCTACTCACTACACTTAGTGAGTATGCTACATCGGGTCTGGTACATAGCATCGCATACATGATAGAGCCTACAGCCGAAGCATAGGGTATCCCTTGCAAACGAGCTCTCTCCAAATCAGTCTTGGGAGACATCTCTTTGGAGAGAGTGACTCCAGAGATCGTGGGTAAGTTTCCACGCTTGGATTCTTCCATACTAAACCTCTTTAGTATGGTGTCAATGTACCTGGATTGGGACAATCCCAATATCCGTTTGGATCTATCTCTATAGATCCTTATTCCCAATATGCAGGAGGCATCACCAAGATCTTTCATTGAGAATCTTTGTGATAAGAAAAGCTTGACCGATTGCTGCATAGGAATGTCATTTCCTATCAAGAGTATGTCGTCCACGTACAATACGAGGAAGACAACCTTACTCTCTGCCACCTTCTTGTAGATACAAGGTTCATCTGGATTTTTGACGAAATCAAACTCTTTGATAACGACATCAAAGCAGATGTTCCAACTCCGCGATGCTTGCTTTAATCCATAAATGGATTTAAGCAGCTTGCATACCTTCCCGCTGCTCCCATTGTCTACGAAACCCTCTGGCTGAGTCATGTATACGCACTCTTCTAAATCACCGTTTAGAAAGGCGGTCTTAACATCCATTTGCCAGATTTCGTAGTCATGATATGCAGCGATGGCAAGCATGATCCGGATGGATTTAAGCATAGCCACTGGAGAAAAGGTTTCGTCATAGTCCACACCTGGTCTTTGACGAAAACCCTTTGCAACAAGTCTAGCTTTGAAAGTCTCCACTTTACCATCTACACCAAGTTTTTTCTTGAAGATCCACTTGCTCCCAATGGGTTTTACCCCTTCAGGAGTAACTTCCAAAGTCCATACTTTGTTGGTGTACATGGATTCCACCTCGGATTGCATAGCATCCAGCCATTTCACTGAGTCCCTACTCGTGATGGCCTGCTCGAAGCTAGTTGGGTCATCATCCTCCATGATGCAATCCTCGCTCCGACCATCTATGAGAAAACCGTAGTATCTCTCAGGTCGGCGAGGAACCCTACTAGATCGGCGGAGAGGCTGAGGTTCGTTGGGAGCTACTGAATCCTCTGGTTCCACTAAATCTGCAGTTGTGTTTTGTTCAGCTGGAACCTCTTCCAGTTCTACCTCAGAGCCACTAATTTCTTTTGAAAGAAATTCCTTTTCTAAAAAGGTGGCATGTTGAGCAACAAATACTCTTTCTTCCTCACTGTGGTAGAAGATATACCCTCGCGAATGCTTGGGATATCCAACAAATTTACACAAAACAGACCTTGCCTCGAGTTTGTCCGGTTTTTGTCTTTTGACATAGGACGGGCAACCCCATATCTTTATAAAATTAAGATATGGTCTCTTCCCCTCCCATATCTCATATGGTGTGGTAGGCACAGATTTGGTAGGAACCTTATTCAGTAGGTATGCTGCTGTTTCCAGTGCATATCCCCAGAAGGAAATAGGTAACTCAGCTACACTCATCATAGAGCGCACCATATCTAATAGGGTGCGGTTCCTCCGTTCAGATACACCGTTGTGCTGTGGTGTATATGGAGGAGTTAGCTGAGAGAGAATCCCATTCTCTTTTAGGAAGTCCAGGAATTCAATGCTCAAGTATTCACCTCCTCGATCAGATCGTAGGATTTTAATACTTTTTCCGGTTTGGTTCTCAACTTCTTGTTTATATTCTCTAAATTTCTCAAAAGCTTCTGATTTGTGTTTCATCAGGAACACATACCCGAACCTAGAGAGATCGTCAGTGAATGTAATGAAGTATGAAGAACCATCCCTGGCATGTGTAGACATGGGACCGCATACATCACTGTGTATCAGTCCCAAGAGTTCGGTAACTCTTTCTCCGTGTCCCGTAAACGGAGTTTTGGTCATCTTTCCTTTGAGACATGACTGGCAAGTGTCATAAGATGAAAATTCGAATGGTTTCAAATATCCATCCTTATGCAACTTAGCCAGTCGTGTCGCATTGATGTGACCCAGTCTACAATGCCACAAGAAGGATTCGTTCAGTTCTGAACTCTTCCTTTTGTGTGTGTTTGTTATGCTCAGAACTGTTGATTGATTTAGAACATAAATGCCATTGCACAACGTGCCTGATCCAACCAACTTTTGGTTACGGAAAATGTTCATAACATTATCCTGTAATACAAAATTATATCCTTCTTTACTCAACAAAGAAACCGATATAATGTTGCATATCAGGTTCGGCATGTAATAGCATTCGTTCAGAACCAATGTATTACCAGTTGGTAATGCAAGGTGATATTCCTCGACAGTCTTAGCTGCAACAATTGCACCATTTCCAACTCTAATGTCTTTATCACCTTCTCCAAGTTCTCTACCTCTCCTGAGCCCATGTAACTGATTACATATATGGGATCCTGACCCGGTATCTAATACCCAGGATGTAGGGAAGATGGAGAAACAGTTCTCTGTAACGAACACACCCGAAGAAAATACATCAACATGTACTTTCTTCATTCGGGTGGCTTGGGAATCCTGGTATTCCCCTATGTCCTGTTCATTCCTATAACTCTTATAAGAAAGAACGGAACCAACGTTCCCCAGCACAGTATAACATGCGGGTTCAGTCAATACATCCATATTATTATCTTTATTAGGGCATGACATGGTCGCTACCTGGAGAGAGAGAGAAGAAAACACTTTAGCGTATGCTCTTGCAATATCAGATTGGTTATTATCTTATCTAATCAGGATGGCTCCCACTGGTTTTTATCAAATCTTCCTTCAAACCCTAAAAGGAAAGACTAGCCGGGATTAATTACACCCTACAACTTCGCCAATCTTTCAGCCAGGCCAGTGTCGGTACTTTGAGGGAGGTTCCCCGTTCTTTCGCACGGACCTAATTAAAGTAAACCTCGTTTTCCCAGAGGCATAACCCCGTTGACACCTTTCTAGACACCTACTTGATCGGCTAATTGTAATGTATAAAACTCTCCCAGGAGTAACTCTTACTCGCAGTGGGTATCGGGATCCAACTATCTCATAGAAGCTATGCAAACTCATTGCAAATTTCAACACTTGAAATTCCCGATAATATTTTGCCCCAAGCATCCTATGACCTTGACGGAGGTCAACAAACCACATGGTGCAAGTCAAGTTCAACCCGTCATTTCTTGATTGAATCAAATCCATCTGCACGACCCTTGACGGAGGTCAACAAAGTCGTACGACTACCCTAATCCAATCTGCATCACATGCATAAGCAGATAAATACTAGTTAGCTACCGCACACTACGTCTTGACGGAGGTCAACAAACGTAGCACAAATACTAAGTAGGATTTATCTGAAATGACGGAGGGCTACGTCAGGTTTTTCTGAAAAGCTATTGCGTAATGAACTTGATATCGTTGTAGAATCAAGTGAAGTTTTGAAATGGAGTGATTTTGAGGCTTTTCTAGTTTTGCTAAAGGGGTCACTCCCGGTGAAGGGATCGTCGGCCCTTTCCTCGTCGAATGAGGTGCGGGATATATCATATATATCACTGTGCAAAGCAAAAACTATAGAAGCAATCAAAAATTCAAACCAAGTGCGTAGCATCTGCCAGTTATTGCTAAAGGGGTCACTCTCGGTGAAGGGATCTCGGCCCTTTCCTCATCGAATAAGGTGCAGGGTATATCATATATACCGCTATGCAAAGCAAAACTGTAGCTACCATTTTATTTTAAAATTTTGATTCTACAACATCTATTAGGTTTCTTTTCTTTCATTAATCACATTAATGAAGTCCCATCATTTAAGTTACCTAAACATCACAGATAAATACGACGTATACTTATGCCATCCGCATTCGCCTCGATGTCCCCTCGTGCACCGTTAGGTTAGGTAACTAACGACAGAGCAGGGCAGGGCTAGTGCGGGTGAAAAACATAAGTAACGTCTATATAATATATCATATATTGTTGGAGATAGTGCCCTCAGAGTCAATTATTGGATCACAGGCACGTGATTGCAATGATTGAGGGAGGACCTATCCCGGTACGACAGTCTTAATCGAGATGATAGTATGCTATCAGGTTTATCTTTATCATCGTGTACTGCTTTAGGTGACCTGACAGGTCGCTATTGCACGATGATTGAGCCCCTAGGATTCTTGCTTGACTGCCGGCAGTATGAGGGCGATCATATAAGTGAGAGCTGGAGTCTATTAGCACATCCTTAAAAGGTTCCTAGTCGTGGGAGTTTCGAGACAGGGCATCGATTCTCCAGAGTAGACTAGTGTATACAGTCGAGACCCCGACGAGGGGCGGTGGCCGGTCTCACAAGCCACTGGTGTCAGTTGGTTCACCTAAGATGTATACAGGTGCTCATTGGGTTATGAGTACACCGGACAGGACTCGCTGGGAACCTGCTAGTTGGGATTATACTTGACGTCAGATAGCAGTTCCCTGGTGACATGTGTACAGGTTAGTTCATCGACCTGGGGATCGTCATTTGTCTCATGTGAGTTCCCACTGTACTTTGATTGCTACCCTACCACGGCTCAAAGGAGTCGTGCAAACAGGTTTTAGTTGGGTACAGTCCCGAGCCACATGGAGGCAGTGAGCGGATCTTCGGGGGTTCGTCTCTCCCGGTATTGGGGGTGAGGTCGCGCTATGTCTAGGAGAGCCATTACACAAAGTCCTTGGCCAAGGCAGGAGATTTACTGGTAGGTATTCCAGTAGTATCTCAAGGTGTTCTGGGCTACACTCCGACACGACTTGTACCGCTTTTGGGGGTCTGACTTTTACCAACCCCCTAGGCCCGACATGCGATGCTCATAGACGAACGGACCGGACTGTACGGATATTGTCACTGACAGGCTCAGTAGGGTGTCAGGATGAGTTCGCTCGTCGACGTCCCTTTTAGTCAATAGCTGGTGGCCCGTCATGTATTGGCTTATACCTCTGACGTGCTAGTGGTTAAATCCACAGCCATAGTATTGACGAGTCTTTAGAGTCCACCACACTTTCAGTTACTCAAGTTTTCGGGCGAAACGCTGTAGAGGCCGTATGGAGATATGGCAGGGTTCGATCAGATACGTGCGGTATTGCACGGATCGTGATCGGACGGTTTTTACTAGCCGGCTTTGGTTTAAGCCGGATCTTAGTATTTGATAGTGTAGTTTTGTCTCTTTGCATTTGTATCCGGTCAGAATACAAATGCGGGTGTGTATGCACAGTATCGGGGTTTTCCTGTAATTTATTATAGGACCTGTTTTCTGGGGTTGCCAGTTTGCATTCCGTTCCGGCCGGTTTTTCCTTGTTCCTTCACGGCCGGACTTTTCGTTGGAGGGGGTTATTTGCTAGTTTGCAAATAACACATTGTGGAGGGATTTATTGCAAAAGGATTGATTATGAAATCTTCTTTGCTATTCATGCATTTATTGTGATGGAAATTGGAAATGGGCCGGCCACTGTTTGGAGTATGGGAGGGCTTAATTTTTGGTGGAAAATTTCCTTCCTTGCTTTATTAATCATATTAACCCACACCCTTTTCCTTGGGGGCTGGCCACTGTTCCAGAGGGAGAGTTTTGATTTGGGTGGAATAATTTCCTTCTTGATTTATATGTGGACCCCCCCCCTTTTGGTTTTGCTGTGAAGGAATTTCCTTTTCTCCTTTGGATTAATTAATGCACACTTCTTACTTGTTTTCCAGTGAGCTAAAATGAGTGGTGGCTTCATTGTTCTTCCAGGGAGCTCAATTTTAGTTTGCTGGCCGAGCTCAATTTTGAGATTGCATGCTCTTTTCTCTTAGCATCCATCCATGAAAAAATTCTTGTGCAAAATTTCTCCAACATGGCAACCTCTTAAACCCCAAAGAGACATGGCCACTACACTATTCTACAGCAAATCTTGGACGCGTCGGCCAGCCAACTTCGCGCCCGAGTTGCCTCGGTATAGAGGCGGGAGCTCGTAAAAGATACAGGCGATGTGGTGCCCTTCCGGCGAGGAGGCGACGACCGGAGTTTCTGCGGGAGATCGGGACGACGACGAGAAGACCGGAGGACTCGGATCACTCGGTATATCTCTAACCCGTCTTGTAGTTTGCTAGATCTAGTTTAATGGCATGATCCGGGTGTTTAGTGCGCGGTGGTGCCGGTTTGCTAAGTCCGCAAAATTAAAGTTTATCACCGCTTCCGCATTTGGCCGTCGGATTGACGGCCGGGGCGCCGCCGTGCACTTACAGTGGTATCAGAGCCACGCCATTAACTTAGTCTAGCTTGGTGTAATGTGTTTTCATTTCCGATCGATCAAAAATCCCAAAACCCGTGTTTTCACTTACAACAGTTTTCTGTCGAAAATTTTTTAAGTCCAAAAATATTTCAGGTTGTATAAAACTAGTGTACTAGAAGATCTAAGAGTTCTGGAAAAATTCGAGACACTGATCTCTTCAGGGGAGCGTGGAACCGCGGCAAAACCCTACTTGTTGCCGCGGTTCCGCCGCAGTATGGAGGATTCAGTGGGTCGGGTTTTTACAGTAGGCTTCTGGGGTGATTTTAGGGGTTTTGGAATGTTAAATTTGGGCCCATAATTTCTGTGAGTGCTACAGTATTGCTTGTGGGCACACTTGTTAAAATTTGATCGATCGGATATTTTAAACACATTATTTCACAGTATTTACATTATATCTGCGACCGTGAATGTCACTCGATCGGTAAATCCGGTCTAGCTGCTATAGCCCGGTTAGACGGATTTGCGAACGTGACTTTCACGTTGATGTTCTGTGTTTTTGCTGTGATGTTGCGGATCGGTCGTGGGGATAGCCTGGATGCAATGCTAGTACTGTTTCTGTTGTATTATGTACATTTGATATTGCGGGGCGAGCGTCCGACATGTGGACTGCCGTCACTGCCCGTTTGTATTATTATTTTGGGGCACGACCAGGTTGCGGTCGATGTACCCGTTGCATGTATATTTTACTTTCTATACTAGGGTTACCCCACGGAGGGGTGCACGGATAGCCGGGTTCTAGAGGGCAACGGGCCCGCATCTCAGGGCATTGAGACGGAGGGGGCTTCAGTCTGGAATTGGCGGGCTATTCGCCGCACTCGTAGGGGGTACAGGTTGACCCAGGAGGGGTGCCTAAGTTACCGGATTCCGTGAAGTGCTGGGTGGTCCATTCACGGTGCTGAAGGGGGCTGCCTCGCTTCAGGTTTTGGCGGGTGACTTGCCGCGCCCGTAGGGGTCTAGGATTTCATTGCACAGGCTATCCACACGACCAGGGGAACGTCGGGTTTTCAGTAGTGGCTCTGTGAAACCCGGGGATCCCAGATATCTGTATTGTTCTGTGATGCTGTACATTTCTGTGATGTTGCATTTTATTCACGCCTTGAGCGAATACTATATATTGGTATATATATTAGTAGATGTTGTATATGTTTTTCATCCGCGCTAGTCCAGTCCCCGCTCTGCCGTTAGTTAGCTAACCTAACGGGTGATGACGGGACCCAGTGGCGAATGCGGATGGCATATACGTACGTCAGTATATTTTCGTTCTTTGTGGTGTGATCAATTGATGGGACTGCGTTTATTCGGATCAATGCAAGATAAACAAACCTATTCTGATGTTGTTGGAACACTTTTCAAAAAGCTGTTATTGCAAGGACGTTCACTTTTGTTTTGCATCGGGGTATTCATTTGGAATATCCTGCTCCTCAGTCGACGAGGCAAGGGCCGAGATCCCTTCACCGGGAGTGACCCCTTGGACAGAAGTTTGCGTCAGGGCATTAACTTCACTATAGCCGATTACTTTTGCTTTACATCGTGGTATTCATTTGGAATATCCTGCACCCCATTCTATGGGGAAAGAGCCGAGATCCCTTCACCGGGAGTGACCTCTTTAGTAAAGGTTTTCGTCACTATATTTTCTAAAAAGCTATCCGTTCCTTCAACGATATCAAGTTCATTACGTTAAAGGTTTTCTCCAGAAACCATTCGTAGCCCTCCATCATTTCAGTTAAATATTCGGTAGTATTCAAGCTATGTATTTTGACCTCACGCCAAGGCATAGTGTTTGGTAGTTGCCGGGTATTTATCTGTTGCATAGATAGATGCGTTAGTTTGGGACAGTCGTACTACTATTTTGGCCTACGTCAAGGGTATGTACGGGTGGGTTCAAATTAACCTGGACAATGATGGGTAGAACTTGACATGTGACTTATGATATTTTGACCTCACGCCAAGGTTATAAGAGCATGGGGTAAAAATCACATCGGGAGTTTCAAAAGAACTGAAACTTGCCAGATATGCGCATACCTTCTGGAGTGTGATACCGTGAGCGGATTCCGTCACGTTATCATGCGATGATAGTTGGATCCCGATTCCCACTGATGAGTTAGTTTACTCCTCGGGTGACCCCGACTAATTCTTCTTTCAGGTTTGGAGGAGAGTTTGAGGTACAGTGGGAGGTTTCCAGATTAGATAAATTGGTAACCATTCTTATCTTGGTTAGAGTGCACGCTGAGTGTTTCTTTTCTCTCTCTCTCTGGCAGCGACCATTGACCCGACCCTAAGACTATGACTCAGTGACCAAGTTGACCGAACCTTCTTAACATTGGCTTTTGGATTGTCCGAGTTGCAGACCTCATTGCCGCTCCTACTTTTACCCGTTTCTCCGGGACACCCCGTATTACTACGAACGTCCACTTCCATTGGACAAAACCATCGTATGGTTATATACGAACTCGAAGGAATTCGAGGATGGTTTCAGGTTTTGGAGGAAACGGATAGGATTATTCAGTTGTCTTTTCCTTTTACCCTCTCTCAGGTTGCGAGTACTCCTTGGTTTAGGGGATAGTACACCTATTACGCAAATTGGATAGTCTTCTTCCAAACCTTAGGCTGGTGCCGACCGGTATGGAATGAAGAAAACCAATTAGCATAACGATGGTGTGCAGAAGGTATTAAGATTAAGACAAAGCAAGGGATTAGTAAGAGGGCAAAGTAAATTGCGACTGATATTCACGACCAAACCAAGTATTTCTTCGCCAACCCTAAATCACCTTTGTATTTCTCCAGGACACTCCGTATCACAACGAAGATCCACAGTTTATTGGATACTCCATCGTATGGTTATATACGAACTCGAAAGGAACTTGTTCCAGTTCGGGGATGGATTCTGGTCCAGGAGAAATAGGAATAAGGTTTATTCGGTTGTCTTTTATCTTCACCTTCTCTCGCATTGCGAGTGCTCCTAGGACTAGGACAGTACACCCATTATGCTTAGTGGATAGTCTTCTTCCAAACCATAGGCTGGTGCCGAACGGTAGGGAAGGAAGAAAACCATTTGGGCTAACGGGAGTGCAGAAGGTAACGACTAAAGACATATAAAGGGATTTGGAGAGGTGGCAAAGAATTATGCGGTTATAGTTGTAAATCTGGATAATGGTAGAGGCATTACTAGGAATACCAGGATACCCCATCGAAACATTTCAGTGTTTCAGTTCAGCTGTGTACTGTTAAAAGAAAACTGATTTCCCGATTAGACACTTGCTCCAGGGTATGTATTTACCAGGTTGATTCTCACATCTGTATGATTTTACAGATGATGAGTGGGAGTAAGTTATTGGGAATTGGGTGATCATCCTCATTATATCGAGATTCGTTGTAATCGGTGATATTTGAAGAGATCGCCTGGGCTGTTTGCCGGTCGGCAAATATTTGGTTTTGAATATCCGTTGTTATGTACCAATTTCAAATCGATATATCTGTACGTCTATTTTCATAGAGTGAGATATACTTTTTGAGATTATGTCAGTGACATTTACTTATATCAGTGGATGGTTAGGTAAGGAGCATTAAACAACGGTGTAATTCTTCTTAACCATAAGTACAGTTTTCAACCTACGACACACAGTGAAAGAGTTGTTAGACTCAGCGGACTTATACAGAGTATTGTATGTTGTCCAGTGTCCATTAGGACAGAGGGGTTGGTCCTCATACTATATTCTGTTTACTTTTAACTTCTCTAGTTCTTAGACTTGTGTTTCGTAGAAACACAGGGTCTAAGTTTTGAGGAGTTATAGGTATTTGAATAGAGTAGAGAACCAGGTGTAGCAAGTATCGGGATTCTTCAAGGTGATCGAAGATGTAGATGCTTATGTATGGTATTCAGTTGATAGTAATGATAAAGAGAAATTGCTTCTCTTTCAGGTTACTCATAATTGGAAGCATTCCTAAGTTGAGTAACGCTGATCGGCCTCTTTCCATTTAGTTGACATGCACTGGAGACAGCTGCATGATTTGAATCTGGTTCAATTAAATCAGTGCCTCTGGTTCTATATTGGATATAGTACAGTTCATATCTTAACATTGTTAAGGTACGGGGAGTTGTCCGGCTTATGATTAAAGCCAGACTCTAGATAACTCAAGGCACGTTTCTGTAATGGCTGTTTGTGGGTTAACCCAGGCTATGACGAGGGTTGACTTTCTACCATCTGGCAGATCAATAGAAATATTGTTCTAAACTCGCCACAGTTTTATTAAAAATGGATTTTTTCAAAAACAGCAGTGGGAGTATGGTAGAACTGGAAGTGATTCCAGAACCGCAAACGATTACTGAAGATTTGATAAGGAACCTAAAGATTCAATCTGATTTGACATTCCATTGGCCACTCCGCAGATAAGGTGGGTAACTTCAGGCACCCGAGAGGTACTCCGGTAGCCTCAAGGATGGTGACAGGGAAGTTCTTGTTTACCCACACTTGCCATTGTTGTTGTTCCAGACTGCGAGACCCGGCAGGAGGATGAGTATAGCGTCATTCTAAACTAGCTTTAGAAGTGTACGTCTATATGACTCTGCCAGAGGGTTGTCGTAGTCAGTGGGAGCAGCGGAAGCATTGGTGGACATCAGGCTTATGTCTATTTATAGACTAAAGCAGATATAGCAGAGATAGATCATCTGTTTCTGATGTGACAGTCATAGGTTTGACGTCATCAGAATAGGGGATGGATCTGTTGAGAAGGTAGTAGGAAGTGATATTCCTATACTACGATCGGTTATACTTTGGTCGTCACACAGTGTTTTCTCCACATGGGACTTGGACATTATATCAGACATACTGGTTACTAGATCTGTGGTTTTAGATCTAGATTTGGGTGGTTTCCCAATCAGGGTACTTTGACAGCATTCTAAGAGTATTTAGAATGGACGACTTCTGGCATGGTAGTGTACCTGCAGGTAATGGAGTCACCCTCTCTAAAGGTGTCTTATAGACTAAAGTAGAGAGGGATGTGCATGATTGGCAGATCACTTGCTTAGGCAATTGAGTCAATCATGAGATGTCAAGTACCACACCAGATGTTGTTCTTGCACTAGATGCAATAAGTTGATATTGTTCCAATCCTGGAAAAACAGTCGGAAGCAGTTTTAGAACATAAGTGCATGTTCTAGGGATATGATAACGATAGCCTCTTTGGGAGACAATTATCATTCCAGGCTTCCAAGGTGACCCGAACGACAAGGAGGTTGTCAGAGTTATAGTTTTCCTTCTGACGAGGGACAGTATTCTGGACAGGTGATCCAGGCAGATACTGAGGGAGGCATGACGCAGGATACTGATTAAGTTCAGTTGACGATACAGTCTAAGAAGTTTGGATTTAGAGTTCATTTATGAGCTAAGTCCTTTCAGACATCCACACATTCTAAGACAGGTATTGCTCATTTCGGGAGATGGTTTTCTCCGCGAACTTGAGATATAGAGAGACATAGAAAGAAACTTCAAGGCGGATCCACTCGCTGAGGCTATTCCTTGAACGCAATAGTTTCACAAACGAGCTTTGTGAGACTGACCAGTAGAGGAGTTGGGTGTTCGGTATCACACGGGCTGTGAGTATGCGACATCGCAATAATTAGCCTTGAGTGCAAGTGGCAGATTGTTGGAGATAGTGCCCTCAGAGTCAATTATTGGATCACAGGCACGTGATTGCAATGATTGAGGGAGGACCTATCCCGGTACGACAGTCTTACTCGAGATGATAGTATGCTATCAGGTTTATCTTTATCATCGTGTACTGCTTTAGGTGACCTGACAGGTCGCTATTGCACGATGATAGAGCCCCTAGGATTCTTGCTTGACTGCCGGCAATATGAGGGCGATCATATAAGTGAGAGCTGGAGTCTATTAGCACATCCTTAAAAGGTCCCTAGTCGTGGGAGTTTCGAGACAGGGCATCGATTCTCCAGAGTAGACTAGTGTATACTGTCGAGACCCCGACGAGGGGCGGTGGCCGGTCTCACAAGCCACTGGTGTCAGTTGGTTCACCTAAGATGTATACAGGTGCTCATTGGGTTATGAGTACACCGGACATGACTCGCTGGGAACCTGCTAGTTGGGATTATACTTGACGTCAGATAGCAGTTCCCTGGTGACATGTGTACAGGTTAGTTCATCGACCTGGGGATCGTCATTTGTCTCGTGTGAGTTCCCACTGTACTTTGATTGCTACCCTACCACGGCTCAAAGGAGTCGTGCAAATAGGTTTTAGTTGGGTACAGTCCCGAGCCACATGGAGGCAGTGAGCGGATCTTCGGGGGTTCGTCTCTCCCGGTATTGGGGGTGAGGTCGTGCTATGTCTAGGAGAGCCATTACACAAAGTCCTTGGCCAAGGCAGGAGATTTACTGGTAGGTATTCCAGTAGTATCTCAGGGTGTTCTGGGCTACACTCCGACACGACTTGTACCGCTTTTAGGGGTCTGACTTTTACCAACCCCCTAGGCCCGACATGCGATGCTCATAGACGAACGGACCGGACTGTACGGATATTGTCACTGACAGGCTCAGTAGGGTGTCAGGATGAGTTCGCTCGTCGACGTCCCTTTTAGTCAATAGCTGGTGGCCCGTCACGTATTGGCTTATACCTCTGACGTGCTAGTGGTTAAATCCACAGCCATAGTATTGACGAGTCTTTAGAGTCCACCACACTTTCAGTTACTCAAGTTTTCGGGCGAAACGCTGTAGAGGCCGTATGGAGATATGGCAGGGTTCGATCAGATACGTGCGGTATTGCACGGATCGTGATCGGACGGTTTTTACTAGCCGGCTTTGGTTTAAGCCGGATCTTAGTATTTGATAGTGTAGTTTTGTCTCTTTGCATTTGTATCCGGTCAGAATACAAATGCGGGTGTGTATGCACAGTATCGGGGTTTTCCTGTAATTTATTATGGGACCTGTTTTCTGGGGTTGCCAGTTTGCATTCCGTTCCGGCCGGTTTTTCCTTGTTCCTTCACGGCCGGACTTTTCGTTGGAGGGGGTTATTTGCTAGTTTGCAAATAACACATTGTGGAGGGATTTATTGCAAAAGGATTGATTATGAAATCTTCTTTGCTATTCATGCATTTATTGTGATGGAAATTGGAAATGGGCCGGCCACTGTTTGGAGTATGGGAGGGCTTAATTTTTGGTGGAAAATTTCCTTCCTTGCTTTATTAATCATATTAACCCACACCCTTTTCCTTGGGGGCCGGCCACTGTTCCAGAGGGAGAGTTTTGAATTGGGTGGAATAATTTCCTTCTTGATTTATATGTGGACCCCCCTTTTGGTTTTGCTGTGAAGGAATTTCCTTTTCTCCTTTGGATTAATTAATGCACACTTCTTACTTGTTTTCCAGTGAGCTAAAATGAGTGGTGGCTTCATTGTTCTTCCAGGGAGCTCAATTTTAGTTTGCTGGCCGAGCTCAATTTTGAGATTGCATGCTCTTTTCTCTTAGCATCCATCCATGAAAAAATTCTTGTGCAAAATTCCTCCAACATGGCAACCTCTTAAACCCCAAAGAGACATGGCCATATTCTACAGCAAATCTTGGACGCGTCGGCCAGCCAACTTCGCGTCCGAGTTGCCTCGGTATAGAGGCGGGAGCCCGTAAAAGATACAGGCGATGTGGTGCCCTTCCGGCGAGGAGGCGACGACCGGAGTTTCCGCGGGAGATCGGCACGACGACGAGAAGACCGGAGGACTCGGATCACTCGGTATATCTCTAACCCGTCTTGTAGTTTGCTAGATCTAGTTTAATGGCATGATCCGGGTGTTTAGTGAGCGGTGGTGCCGGTTTGCTAAGTCCGCAAAATTAAAGTTTATCACCGCTTCCGCATTTGGCCGTCGGATTGACGGCCGGGGCGCCGCCGTGCACTTACATATATACTATATACTGTATCCATCAGAACATATCAAATGATCACATCACAGATATCGCAGCAGAAACATAGATATAATGTGGGATATATTAGGACGTCCGTATTTAGTATTTAGCCAATAATAGAAAATACGGATTCCACAGTCGCGACGAATAGCCAAGCCCACACCCTGGACCCCTACGAGAGCGGCAAGCGACCCTACCAATTCTGGAGTTTAGGAGACCCGGTCTCGACTCCTCGAGATGGCCTCCCACTGAACCCCAGAACCCGGTCACCTGTGCTCCCCTCCTTGGGTCCATCCTAATGCGGAAAAGTAAATAATATGCAACACTGGTGGCATCGACCTCAACCCGGAAGGGCCCCAAATAAAAGAATATTACATTACATTTGAATTTACATGAATGAAAATATAAAACTCTCATCTCACATAAAAACCCCCGGCTATTCAATCGCGAGAATCCTGCACATCATATCTCAGCAACACATAATATCACATATCATCAACGTAAGTAAGTATACGTACCCCAATTGTCGTTGATATATAGCAACGAAACCGGCGATATCGACATACTACACTTACGGTCACAGAAAGGAAAGTGTAAAACTGCAATATCTGGAATCCACATTCTCTTTAGACATCATAAATGCGAAGTATCACATACCTCGTATTTCATGTCTTATAATATGAATTCCACACATTGCATCTCATTCCAGATAATTAGACGGTATTAAAGTTTTCGAACGAACGATCAAATGCCCAAGATTCACTAAAGCTCAACACCTGAGCGGAGTTCAAAAACCCGGAGTGTGACACAGTGGTAGCGGTCCAGCCGTAGAAGGGTCAAGCCAACGCCTCACATGTGGCACGCCGTACTGCCCCAAACCCTAAGATTCAAAAGGCAGTTCAAGACGGTCATATAATCGAGTTAAGGTTTGTTGTCTTCTAGAGGGTCCACCACAAACAAACTTGCATGTATTTCCGAAAGATTTTAAACCCCGTGAAAAGTGAGCAAATGATAGTCGTTCGAACACTTCAATACTCTCTAGATTTACCCGGAAAAGGCACAAAATCAAAATTCCGATCGAACCTACGAGTCCAAAAACATCTCCAGAATTTATTGTACCAAATTCAGATTAAAAATACTCCAAAAACATAAACAAGCAGAGTAATGAATTACTGTAGAAAAACCAGACCATGACTCAACAGAATGGCCGCGGAACCGCGACCTAAGCAGGCTATTGCCGCAATTCCGTGGTCGTTTTAACTGTTCATGCTCTCGTTTTTTACAGTAACTCTTATATTTACCTGCTGAATTTTTTGCATATTTTTAATTCTGAAAATAACCAGATTTTGAAAAAAGTCCAGAGAGCACCCAAAAATCCGTATTTTCGGTTCGATCGGAGTTTTAACTTCGTAAAAAGGTCGCCTAATGTTCTAGGTCGGCTCTGATACCAATGAAAGGTTTGCCTAGCACCTTATGAAGGATTTGGAAGCATCACATGTGCCAAAGAATGAATTTTTATGGTGCTAAGTAAACTAACAAAGGATCTATCCTAGAAAAATTAGGGTTTCAAATTTTTCATATCAACATATGAAAGGAAAGCTAGGGTTTAGAGAGTACAACCTTTGTAGCTCCCTACGCTAGACTTCTCGGCTACTTGGGGTTTGAAAGAACTCCGCTTGAACGCCTCTCGGTCACCGATGATCCACCCGGAGTCCGCCTTGTCCAAGCTTGCAATTTTATCCGATCATGTGAACGAAATCAAGCTAACACTCTAAACAAGTGGGCCAGACTTGTGTAGAATGGTGTTGTGGTTCTCTTTCTCACTTCAAAATCCAATCTTGATGAGTATATTTCTCACTACTAAGAACTAGAGAGCAAAATGAGAGAGGTTGATGAAGATGATGGCTTTTTCAAGAAGATGATAAGTAAAACTTGTTTTGAAAATGGAAAAATATATCAATATATATTTTCTATCTATCATCTCAAACCATGGTTGAATCATTATTGTACTATAGTTAAAACATAAAAGGAAACTTTACCAAAGGTTAAAAGGTGGGTGAGAATGGTTAGGTCAAAAGAAGAGAGTAGAACAAATCAATAATGAACCTTTTCTTTCCTTTTATGTTTTAGTATAAATACAATAATAATTCATAAATAAAACCATGGTGTGAGTCTTATATTGCCACCATTTTCATGTATATACAACCATGAAAGATATATGCATGTATGTATGTGTATATGTACATCCATATGTGCATGAATCAAAAAGAAGGCATACATGCATGCATACATCCAACTAACTCAAGAAAGGATTTCAAGTGAGAAGCTAATGGTTAAATGATAAATCAACACTTGATTTATCAATCCGGCCATATCACATATGACCCCTACCAAAAGCAAGCCGCCCGATCAATATACGGTATCCTATACGCGCATTTTAATCGGGTCCATGCGTATATCGCATACGCGCACCACAACGTTTCGCCTGGAATAGGAAACTCCATTGTGGGACTCTGAGACTCGTCAATACGCCGGCAGTGGGTGATGATCATATCAAGCACCCCCAAGCCGCAAGCGGTCAGCTAAACATAACGGCTACCTGGGTATTGAGCGATCAGAAGAGAACAAGCGAACCTGCTACAACTCCCGTCGAGCCAACCGGCAACACTTCCCGTATAGTCCGTTCTCCTCGTCTGATATGTCGCATATCAAGTCTAGGGGTGGTAAACGTCAGACCCCAATAACCGATAAGTCGTGCCGATGTGAGGCTCATAACGGGTCGAGAAACTACTGGTAACACTTACCAGCAAATCTCTGATCAGCCCTGGCCAGGGACTTCCCTGTTACGGCCAATCGAGCACAGCGCAACATCAACCCCCAATACCGGGAGAGACGAAACCCCTCATATCGCTCATTGCCTCCATGTGACTCGGGACTGTACCCAAAAACCACCGTTTTGCACGCCCTCATGGACGTGGTAAGGTGGAGATCAAAGCACAGTGGGAATCACACAAGACTCTATGACGATCTCGGATCTACAGACTAACCTGTACAAGTGTCACCTGAGAACTGTCATCTGACGTGAGGTATAATACCATCTGGGAGTTCTCGGCGAGTCCGTCCAGTGTACCCAGTCTCCACTGAGCACCCGTATACCATCTCTGATGTCAAACACTAATGGATATGGGATCATCCATCGCCCATCTCCTGGGTCGAGAAGCGTATACGCTAGTCTACACTGGTATATCGATGCCCCGTCTCGATACACCCACGACTAGGGACCTTGAAGGATGTACTTATGGACTACCATGTCCCTACTAGTATGATCTGCATCATAGTCCAGGTAGTCAAGTACACATCCTAAGGGCTTTACCAACATGTAACTATAAGACAGTTTAAAGAGACCAGTATACATGTTAAGATAAAGAGCAACCAGATAGCATACTATCATATCGAGCAAAAAAGTCATCTCTATATATGTCCAAGCATCCAATATAATATACATCATCTATACAATACTGGCCTCTAGGGCATACATACAACTAACAGGATCGTCGTGAAAGAATAGCCGGGGGTGCTTTGTGAGATGAGAGTTTTTATTTTCATTCATGTAAAATCTGTATGTAATATTCTTTTATTGGGGCACTTCCAGGTTGAGAATGATGTCACCACTGTTGTATATTATTTATTTTTCCGCATTAGGATAGACCCAAGGCGGGGAGCATAAGTAACCGGGTTCTGGAGTCCAGTGGGACACCATCTCAAGGAGTTGAGACCGGGTCTCCTAACTCTAGAATTGGCAGGGTTACTTGCCGCTCTCGTAGGGTTCTAGGGATATGGGTTTGGCTATTCATCAAGATCGTGGAATCCGTGTTTTACATTACTGGATAAATTTAAAACACGGAAATTCTAGTATATCCAATATTTCATATGTTGCTTCTGCTGCTTGATTCTGTGATGTTGATCATATAACTGCATGAGACGAATGTAATATTATATATATGATATATAATAAACGTTGCTTAAATTTTGCACCCGCGCTAGTCCAGCCCCCGCTCTGCCGGTAGTTAAGTAACCTAACGGTGCATGACGGGGCCCAGTGGCGAAAGCGGATGGCATAAGCGTACGTTTTATTTTCGTTTCATTTTTCTATAATATTTAGGAAACATTAATTGATGGGACTTCATTAATGAGATTAATGAAAAGAAAGAAACCAAAAGTTGTTGTAGAACCAAATTTTCAAAAAGGGTAGCTTTAGTTTTTGCTTTGCATAGTGCTATTCCTTGATGAATATCCAACACCTCATTCGATGAGGAAAGAGCCGAGATCCTTTCACCGGGAGTGACCTCTTTAGCGAAACTAGCAAATGCTACAACCAACTCAGTTTTGTTTTTGATAGCTTCTCAAGTTCTTGCTTTGCATAGTGGTATTCCTGAATATCCTGCACCTCATTCGATGAGGAAAGAGCCGAGATCCCCTCACCGGGAGTGACCTCTTTAGCGAGACTAGCAAAATCCTAAAAAACACTCCTTTTCAAAATCATTAGATTCTACAACGATATCAAGTTCATTACGCTCATGGTTTTCTTAAAACCTGCGTAGCCCTCTGTCATTTCAGATAAGTGTTATTTAGTATTCGTGCTGCATTTGTTGGCCTTTGTCAAGGCGTAGTGTGTGGTAGCTGATTAGTGCTTATCTGTAACCATATGATGCGATTGGATTAGGGTACTCATACGACTTTGTTGGCCTTTGTCAAGGGTCGTGCGGGTGAGTTTAATTCAATCAGAAAATGACAGCTTGAACTTGACTAGCGCCCTGTGATTTGTTTGTGGGGTTGGCTTAGCACCTTGTGAAGGTTTTGGCAAGTATCAATCATGCTACTTTAAAATTTTTGGGGTGCTAAACAAACCCTAACTAAGATCTTAACTAGAGACTTAGGGTTAAATAAGATATGTAAACACTTTACATCTAAGTGAACAAGGAATACAATCTTTGTAGACCGGTCCTTCACTTCAATAGCTCCGAATAGAAGTCCTTTCGCTGCGATCACGATCCCCCGGCCTCTAGAGAGGCTCCCACGAAGAAACGAACAAGCTTGCTTCGAAGTCTTCGAGGCCGAAAATGATCTACGTCGAGGAGGCACTAGCTCATGCTATCTCTTCACTAATTGTGTAGATTAGTGAAGCAAACACCCTAAACTAAATGGCTAACAGTATAGGATGATGAAGTAGGAAGTGGGTTCACTTTAGTTTTATTTTTCTCACAAGGTTTCATCACTTTTGAAAAAAAACTAGCAAGCTTTTTCACTTGAAGAAGAAGAAGAAGTGATGAAGCAAATGAATGAATGAGTTAGGTTAGAATTGCAACCATGGGTGAGTTAGTGTCATGCCTAACTCATGTAGAGAATAAACCATAGCTATGAGTTAAGGGTTGAGTTAAGAAATATCTTAAGCAATGACAAAAGAGTGGACTTGGTCAATGTTTTCTACAAGCTTCTTCCATGACTCATTCTCAATCTTTTGTGAATTACTTAATGATAAATAAGACCCAAACATAAACCCTAGCATAGTATAAGTCTCTAACATACATGTTGCAAGTGTAACCTATCATGACACAAAGATATATATCACATTTATATTTTGTGTACAAGAAGAAAATAATACAATTAACATATATCACATATATATTAGTGTATCATCAAGTGAGAAAAAGTAATACTTAAGTGAGCTAATATAAGTTAATGTAATTTAATATATCAAATATATAATTATACGTTAAACTATTAAATCAACTCTTGATTTAATAATCCGGCTATATTACATATAACCGACTAATATCAGATGAATCACGAGAATAGAATACGGTATCACATAGTCGTATTAATCTCGGTCCTGCACATATCACATATGTGCTCCTACTCCATTTTGCATGAACCAGGAAAGCTCTATATAGGACTCTAAAGACTCGTCAATACGCTGGCAGTAGGTGATGATCATAAAAAACACCAACAAGCCGCAAGCGGTCTGCTAAACGTAACGGCCAACCGGGTATTGAGCGATCAGAAGATCAACAAGCAAGCCTGCTATAACTCCTGAGAATCCAATCAGTAACACTACCGTACAGTCCGGTCTCTTCGTTTAATATGTCGCATATCACAGCCTAGGGGTGGTTTAACGTCAGACCCTAATAGCCCGATAAGTCATGCCGATGCAAGGTCCAAAACGGTTCGAGAAACTACTGGTAACACTTACCAATAAATCTCAGCAACCCTGGCCAGGGATTTCCTGTTATGGCCAATCGAGCACAGTGCAACATCAACCCCCAATACCGGGAGAGACGAAACCCTTCCAATCGCTCATTGCCTCGATGTGATTCGGGACTGTACCCAAAAGCCACCGTTTTGCACGATCTCTTGACCGTGGTATGGTGGAAATCAAAGCACAGTGGGAATCACACAAGACTCTATGACGATCTTGGGTCTACAGACTAACCTGTACCAGTGTCACCAGAGAACTTCTATCCGACGATAGGTATAATACCATCTAGAAGTTCTCGGCGAGTCCGTCCAGTGTACCCAGTCTCCACTGAGCACTCGTATATCTTCTCTGATGTCAAACACCAATGGATATGGGATCATCCACCGCCCATCTACATGGGTCGAGAAGCTATACGCTAGTCTACTCTGGTATGTCGATGCCCTGTCTCGACACACCTACGACTAGGGACATTTGAAGGATGTACTTATCGACTACCCTGTCCCCACTAGTATGATCTGCATCATAATTTTCGTAGTCAAGTAATCATCCTAAGGGCTTTATCAACATGCGATCACAAAACAGTATTTGTTTACATGTTAAGATAAAGTGCAACCAGATAGCATACTATCATGTCGAGCAAGAAAGCCCTTCCTATATATGTCCAAGCATCCACTACAATATACATTGCATGTACAGTAATTGCCTCTAAGGCATACATATAACTAACAATCTCCCACTTGCACTAAGGCTATTTGTTGTAGTATCCAATACCTAACAATTTAGCAGAGGTTGTAGTATCCCATACTCAACCATTGTAGAGAAGTCTCTCTAGGGGTAAGGCCTTTGTGAGTGGATCCGCTGTGTCTACCTTCTGGTCTACTCTCCTTACCTTGATCCTTTGGAGATCAACCATCTCCCTGATCAGGGGATACTTGCCTCAGAATATGTCTGGAACGATGATGGGACCTACGTCCCTAGGCCTAAGCCATAACTCCATTGTTGTCACAATAACAGTTATTGGAAGCTCAATGGTAGGAACCTTGTTCATCTTATGAACAAGAAATGTCCAGACATCCACTTTGGTAGTTTCGTTGGTAGCAATGTATTCAGCCTTTATCGTCTAGTATGTCACGGTTGTTGGAGATAGTGCCCTCAGAGTCAATTATTAGGTCACAGGTACGTGATTGTAATGATTGATGGAGGACCTATCCCGGTAGGACAGTCTTACTCGAGATGATAGTATGCTATCTGGTTTACCTTTATCATCGTGTACTGCTTTAGGTGACCTGACACGTCGCTATTACACGTTGATAGAGCCCCTAGGATTCTTGCTTGACCACCAGCAGTATGAGGGCGATCATATAAGTGGGAGCTGGGGGTCTATAAGCTTATCCTTAAAAGGTCCCTAGTCGTGGGAGTTTCGAGACTGGGCATCGATACTCCATTAGTAGACTAGTGTATACAGTCGAGACCCCGACGAGGGGCGGTGGTCGGTCTCACAAGCCACTGGTGTCAGTTGGATCACCTAAGATGTATACAGGTGCTCATTGGGTTATGAGTACACCGGACAGGACTCGCCGGGAACATGCTAGTTGGTCATATACCAGACGTCAGATGGCAGTTCCCTGGTGACATGTGTGCAGGTTAGTTCATCGACCTGGGGATCGTCATTTGTCTCGTGTGAGTTCCCACTGTACTTTGATTACTACCCTACCACGGCTCAAAGGAGTCGTGCAAACAGGTTTTAGTTGGGTACAGTCCCGAGCCACATGGAGGCAGTGAGCGTATCTTCAGGGGTTCGTCTCTCCCGGTATTGGGGGTGAGGTCGTGCTGTGTCTAGGAGAGCCATTATACAAAGTCCTTGGCCAAGGCAAGGAGATTTACTGGTAGGTATTCCAGTAGTATCTCAGGGTGTTCTGGGCTACACTCCGACACGACTTGTACCGCTATTGGGGGTCTGACTTTTACCAACCCCCTAGGCCCGCCATGCGATACTCATAGACGAACGGACCGGACTGTACGGATATTGTCACTGACAGGCTCAGTAGGGTTGTCAGGCTGAGTTCGCTCACAGACATCCCTTTTAGTCAATACCTGGTAGCCCGTTACGTATTGGCTTATACCTCTGACGTGCTAGTGGTTAAATCCACAACCGAGGTGTTGACGAGTCTTTAGAGTCCCCCACATTCAGTTACTCAGCTTTCGGGCGAAAGGTTGTAGAGGCCGTATGGAGATATGGCAAGGTCCGATCAGATACGTGCGGTATTGCACGGATCAGGATCGGACAGTTTGTACTATAGGCCGTATGGTTATATGGCAGGGTTCGATCAGATACGTGCGGTATTGCACGGATCAGGATCGAACAGACATTACTGGCCGGTTTTGGTATAAGCCGGATCCTGGTATAGTACAGTGTAGATTGTCTCATTGCATTTGTATTTCGGTCGAAATACAGATGCGGGTGTGTATGCACAGTATCGGGGTTTTCCTGTAATTTATTACGGGACCAGTTTTCTGGAGTTGCCAGTTTGCTTTCCGTTTCGGCCAATTTCCATTGTTCCGTTCATTGGCCGAAGATTGGTGGAGGAGGGCTTATTTGCATTGTTGCAAATAGGCAATTGTGGAGGGGGGTCTTTGCATTTTTCCTTGTATCATGATGGAGCACCTTACCTTGACTTCTTGACTTTGTTTTTTCATGATGGCTTGACTTTGGCTAATCATGGTTGTTGATTACTTGTTTTGGAGTGTGGGTTATGGTTGTGATCATTGGATTCTTTCATCATCACTTGCTTGCATCATTGCATTCCACCCACCCCCTTGACCTTGTTCTCTCTCTCTCCAATCACACATGATGGGGGGGGCGGCCATTCCTATGGGGAATGGGATTCATTTCTTTTGGTGGGGAAAAATGGTGATTCTCATTCTTTTGTATGCCACATTTTTACCACCTCTCTCCAAGTTCTTCTTCCTCCACAAAAAGGCAACTCCATAATCCCAAAATGAGACATGCAATCCACATTATATTCTACAGCAAATCTTGGGTACGTCGAGTAGCCGGCTTCGTCCCCGAGTTGCCTCGGCATTGAGGTGGGAGCCCGAAAACAAAGTAGGCGATGTGGTGCACTTCCGGCGACGAGGAGGAAACGGGACTTTTCCGCAGGAGATCGGGACCATGACGAGAAGACCGGAGGACTTGGATCGTCGGTATATCTCTAACCCATCTTCTAGTTAGCTTGGACTTGTTAATGGTTACGATCCGGGTGTTTAGTGCGCGGTGGTGCCGGTTTGCTAAGTCCGCAAAATTTAAGTTTATCACCGCTTCCGCAATTGGCCGTCGGATTGACGGCCGGGGCGCCGCCGTGCACTTACAGTGGTATCAGAGCCTCGCCATTAACATAGTCTAGCTTGGTGTAATGTGTTTGCATTTCCGATCGATCAAAAAGTTCCAAAACCCGTATTACCTTCGCATCAGTTTCTGTGGAAATTTTTTGGAGTCTAAAAATTTTTCAGGTGGTCTCAGAATGATGTGCAGGGAGTTATTAGAACACTGGAAAAATTTGGTCACACAATTCCTCCGTACGACAGCGGAAGGGCGGCCAAAACCCCCTTCTGGCCGCGCTTCCGCCGCAGGAGTATGGGCTCGTGTGGAAATTTTTTTGCAGTGGGCTCATGGGCTGTAATTAGGGGTTTTGGAATATTAAAATTGGGCCCAGGTTTTCTGTAACTGCTACAGTTTTGTTTTGGGGCCCACTTGTTAATATTCGATCGGTCGGATATTTTAAACACATTTTTCACAGTATTTACATTATATCTGCGACCGTGAATGTCACTCGATCGGTAAATCCAGTCTAACTGCTATAGCCCGGTTAGACGGATTTGCGAACGTGACATTCACGTTGATGTTCTATGTATTTGCTGTGATGTAGCGGATCGGTCGTGGGGGATAGCCTGGATGCAATGCTAGTACAGTTTTGTTGTATTATGTACATTTGATATTGCGGGGCGAGCGTCCGACATGTGGACTGCCGTCACTGCCTGTTTGTATTATTATTTTGGGGCACGACCTGGTTGCGGTCGATGTACCCGTTGTATGTATATTTTACTTTCTGTACTAGGATTGCCCCGCGGAGGGGTGCACGGATATCCGGGTTCTAGAGGGCAACAAGCCCGCATCTCATGGCATTGAGACGGAGGGGGCTTCACTCTAGGATTGGCGGGCTATTCGCCGCACTCGTAGGGGGTACAGGTTGACCCAGGAGGGGTGCCCAAGTTACCGGATTCCGTGAAGTGCTGGGTGGTCCATTCACGGTGCTGAAGGGGGCTGCCTCGCTTCAGGTTTTGGCGGGTAACTTGCCGCGCCCGTAGGGGTCTAGGATTTCATTGCACAGGCTATCCACACGACCAGGGGAACGTCGGGTTTCAGCAGTGGCTCTGTGAAACCCGGGGATCCCAGATATCTGTATTGTTTCTGTGATGCTGTACATTTCTGTGATGTTGCATTTTATTCACGCCTTGAGCGAATATAATATATTGGTATATATATTAGTAGATGTTGTATATGTTTTGCATCCGCGCTAGTCCAGTCCCCGCTCTGTTGTTAGTTAGCTAACCTAACGGGTAATGACGGGACCCAGTGGCGAATGCGGATGGCATATACGTACATCAGTATATTTTCGTTCTTTTTGGTGAGATCAATTGATGGGACTGCATTGATTCGGATCAATGCAAGTTTAAAAACAAACCTAATCTGATGTTGTTGGAACACTTTTCAAAAAGCTGTTATTGCAAGGACGTTCACTTTTGTTTTGCATCGCGGTATTCATTTAGAATATCCTGCTCCTCAGTCGACGAGGCAAGGGCCGAGATCCCTTCACCGGGAGTGACCCCTTGGACAAAAAGTTTGCGTCAGGGCATTAACTTCACTATAGCCGATTACTTTTGCTTTGCACCGTGGTATTCATTTGGAATATCCTGCACCCCATTCTACGGGGAAAGAGCCGAGATCCCTTCACCGGGAGTGACCTTTTTAGCAACGGTTTTTGTCACTATATTTTCAAAAAGCTATCAGTTCCTTCAACGATATCAAGTTCTTTACGTTAAAGGTTTTCGCCAGAAACCATTCGTAGCCCTCCGTCGTTTCATATGGGTAGTCAATAGTATTCAAGCTGTGTTTGTTGGCCATAGTCAAGGCACAGTGTTTGGTAGCTGTTGGGTGTTCATATGCTGCATAGATAGATGCGTTGGTTTGGGACAGTCGTATAGCCTTGTTGGCCCTAGTCAAGGGCTTGTACGGGTGGGTTCAAATCAACCTGGATAATGACGGGTAGAACTTGACATGTGACTTATGATTTGTTGGCCTTAATCAAGGTCATAAGAGCATGGGGCAGAAATCACATCGGGAGTTTCAAAAGAACTGAAACTTGCCAGATATGCGCATACCTTCTGGAGTGTGACACCGTGAGCGGATTCCGTCACGTTATCATGCGATGATAGTTGGATCCCGATTCCCACTGATGAGTTAGTTTACTCCTCGGGTCACCCCGACTAATTCTTCTTTCAGGTTTGGAGGAGAATTTGAGGTACAGTGGGAGGATTCCAGATTAGATAAATTGGTAACCATTCTGATCTAGGTTAGAGTGCACGCTGAGTATTTCTTTTCTCTCTCTCTCTGGCAGCGACCAATTGACCCGACCCTAAGACTATGACTCAGTGACCAAGTTGACCGAACCTTCTTAAACACTGGCTTTTGGATTGTCAGAGTTGCAAACCTCATTGCCACTCCTACTTTTACCCTTTTCTCCAGGACACCCTGTTTTACTACGAACGTCCACTTCCATTGGACAAAACCATCGTATGGTTAGATACGAACTCGAAAGAATTTATTCGAGGATGGTTTCAGGTTCTGGAGAAAACGGATAGGATTATTCAGTTGTCTTTTCCTTTTACCCTCTCTCAGGTTACGAGTACTCCTTGGTTTAGGGGTAGTACACCTATTACGCAAATTGGATTGTCTTCTTCCAAACCTTAGGCTGGTGCCGACCGGTAGGGAATGAAGAAATCCAATTAGCATAACGATGGTGTGCAGAAGGTATTAAGTTCAGACAAAGCAAGGGATTAGTAAGAGGGCAAAGTAAATTGCAACAGATATTCACGACCAAACCAAATATTTCGTTACCACTCCCACATCACCTTTGTATTTCTCCAGGACACTCCGTATCACTACGAAGATCCACAGTTTATTTGGATACTCCATCGTATGGTTATATACGAACTCGAATGGAACTGGTTCCAGTTCGGGGATGGATTCTGGTTCAGGAGAAATAGGAATAAGGTTTATTCGGTTGTCTTTTATCTTCACCCTCTCTCATTGCGAGTGTTCCTAGGATTGGGACAGTACACCCATTATGCTTATTGGATAGTCTTCTTCCAAACCATAGGCTGGTGCCGAACGGTAGGGAAGGAAGAAAACCATTTGGCCTAAAAGGGTGTGCAGAAGGTAAAGACTAAAGACATATGAAGGGATTTGGAGAGGTGGCAAAGAACTATACGGTTACAGTCGTGAATCTGGAAGAGGCATTACTAGGAATACCAGAATACCCCATCGGAACATTTCAATGTTTCAGTTTCACTGTGTAATGTTAAAGGAAAACTGATTTCCCGATTAGATACTTACTCCAGGGTATGTATTTACCAGGTATGATTCTCACATCTGTATAGTTTTACAAATGATGAGTGGGAGTAAGTTATTGGGAATTGGGTGATCATCCTCATTATATCGGGATTCGTTGTAATCGGTGATATTTGAGGAGATCACCTGGGCTGTTTGCCGGTCGGCAAATATTTGGTTTTGAATATCCGCTGTTGTGCACCAATTTTAAATTGATATATCTGTACGTCTATTTTCATAGAGTGAGATATACCTTTTGATATTATGTCGATGACATTTACCTATATCAGTGGATGGTTAGGTAAGGAGCATTAAACAGCGGTGTAATTCTTCTTAACCATAAGTACAGTTTTCAACCTACGACACACAGTGAAAGAGTTGTTAGACTCAGTGGACTTATACAAAGTATTGTATGTTGTCCAGTGTCCATTAGGACAGAGGGGTTGGTCCTCATACTATATTCGGTTTACTTATGACTTCTCTAGTTTTTAGACAGGTGTTTCGTGGAAACACAGGGTCCGAATTTGGAGAAGTTATAGGTATTTGAATAGAGTAGAGAACCAGGTATAGCAAGTATCGGGATTCTTCAAAGAGATCGAAGATGTAGATACTTGTGTATGGTATTCAGTTGATAGTAATGATAAAGAGATCTTGCTTCTCTTTCAGGTTACTCATAATTGGAAGTATTCATAAGTTGAGTAACGCTGATCGGCCTCCTTCCATTTAGTTGACATGCGCTGGGGACAGCTGCATGATTTGAATCTGGTTCAATTAAATCAGTGCCTCTGTTTCTATATTGGATATAGAACAGTTCATATCTTAACGATGTTAAGGTACGGGGAGTTGTCCGGTTTATGATTAAAACCAGACACTGGACAACTCAAGGCACGTTTCTGTAATGGCTGTTTGTGGGTTGACCCAGGCTATGACGAGGGTTGACTTTCTACCATCTGGATGAACAATAGCGACATTGTTCTAGACTCGCCACAGTTTTATTAAAGATGGATATTTTCAAAAAACAGTAGTGGGAGTATGGTAGAACTGGAAGTGATTCCAGAACCACAAACGATTACTGAAGATTTGATAAGGAACCTAAATAGTCAATCTGAATTGACATTCCATTGGCCACTCCGCAGATAAGGTGGGTAACTTCAGGCACCCGAGAGGCACTACGGTAGCCTCAAGGACGGTGACAGGGAAGTTCTTGTTTACCCACAATTGCCATTGCTGTTGTTCCAGGTTACGAGACCCGGCGGGAGGATGAGTATAGCGTCGTTCTAAACCAGTTTTAGAAGTGTACGTCTATATGACTCTGCCAGAGGGTTGTCGTAGTCAGTGGGAGCAGCGGAAGCATTGGTGGACAGGTTGCTTATGTCTATTTATAGACTAAGAGCAGATGTAGCGGAGATAGATCATCTATTTCTGACGTGACAGTCATGGGTTTGACTTCATCAGAATAGGGGATGGATCTGTTGAGAAGGTAGTAGGGTGTAATATCCTGGTATTTGGATAATATACACAGAGTAGGAAAAGAAACTCCTACACTACGATCGGTTATACTTTGGTCGTCACACAGTGGTTTCTCCACAAAGGAAATGGATTCTATATCAGACATACTGGTTACTAGATCTATGGTTTTAGATCTAGATTTGGGTGGTTTCCCAATCAGGGTACTTGACAGCATTCTAAGAGTATTTAGGATGGACGACTCCTGGCACGGTAGTGTACCTGCAGGTAATAGAGTCACCCTCTCCAAAGGTGTCTTGCAGACTAAAGGGGAGAGGGACGGGCATGATTGGCAGATCACTTGCTCAGGCAATTGAGTCAATCGTGAGATGTCAAGTACCACACCAGATGTTGTTCTTGCACTAGATGCAATAAGTTGACATTAATCCAATCCTGGAGAAACAGTCGGAAGAAGTTTTAGAACATAAGTGGATGTTCTAGGGATATGATAACGACAGCCTCATTCGGGAGACAGTTATCATTCCAGGCTTCCAAGGTGACATGGACGACAGGGAGGTTGTCAGAGTTATAGTTTTCCTTCTGATGAGGGGCAGTATTTTGGACAGGTGGTCCAAGGCAATACTGAGGGAGGCATGGCGCAGGATACTGATTAAGTTCAGTTGACGATACAGTCTAAGAAGTTTGGATTTGGAGTTCATTTATGAGCTAGGTCCCATCAGACATCCAGACATATTCTGAGACAAGTATTGCTCTTTTCGGGAGATGGGTTTCTCCGCGAACTTGAGATATAGAGAGACATAGAAAGAAACAACAAAGCGGATCCACTCACTGAGGCAATTCTTCGAACGCAATAGTTTCGCAAACGAGCTTTGTGAGACTGACTAGTAGAGGAGTTGGGTGTTCGGTATCACACGGGCTGTGAGTATGCGACATCGCAATAATTAGCCTTGAGTGCAAGTGGGAGATTGTTGGAGATAGTGCCCTCAGAGTCAATTATTAGGTCACAGGTACGTGATTGTAATGATTGATGGAGGACCTATCCCGGTAGGACAGTCTTACTCGAGATGATAGTATGCTATCTGGTTTACCTTTATCATCGTGTACTGCTTTAGGTGACCTGACACGTCGCTATTACACGTTGATAGAGCCCCTAGGATTCTTGCTTGACCACCAGCAGTATGAGGGCGATCATATAAGTGGGAGCAGGGGGTCTATAAGCTTATCCTTAAAAGGTCCCTAGTCGTGGGAGTTTCGAGACTGGGCATCGATACTCCATTAGTAGACTAGTGTATACAGTCGAGACCCCGACGAGGGGCGGTGGTCGGTCTTACAAGCCACTGGTGTCAGTTGGATCACCTAAGATGTATACAGGTGCTCATTGGGTTATGAGTACACCGGACAGGACTCGCCGGGAACATGCTAGTTGGTCATATACCAGACGTCAGATGGCAGTTCCCTGGTGACATGTGTGCAGGTTAGTTCATCGACCTGGGGATCGTCATTTGTCTCGTGTGAGTTCCCACTGTACTTTGATTACTACCCTACCACGGCTCAAAGGAGTCGTGCAAACAGGTTTTAGTTGGGTACAGTCCCGAGCCACATGGAGGCAGTGAGCGTATCTTCAGGGGTTCGTCTCTCCCGGTATTGGGGGTGAGGTCGTGCTGTGTCTAGGAGAGCCATTACACAAAGTCCTTGGCCAAGGCAAGGAGATTTACTGGTAGGTATTCCAGTAGTATCTCAGGGTGTTCTGGGCTACACTCCGACACGACTTGTACCGCTATTGGGGGTCTGACTTTTACCAACCCCCTAGGCCCGCCATGCGATACTCATAGACGAACGGACCGGACTGTACGGATATTGTCACTGACAGGCTCAGTAGGGTTGTCAGGCTGAGTTCGCTCACAGACATCCCTTTTAGTCAATACCTGGTAGCCCGTTACGTATTGGCTTATACCTCTGACGTGCTAGTGGTTAAATCCACAACCGAGGTGTTGAAGAGTCTTTAGAGTCCCCCACATTCAGTTACTCAGCTTTCGGGCGAAAGGTTGTAGAGGCCGTATGGAGATATGGCAAGGTCCGATCAGATACGTGCGGTATTGTACGGATCAGGATCGGACAGTTTGTACTATAGGCCGTATGGTTATATGGCAGGGTTCGATCAGATACGTGCGGTATTGCACGGATCAGGATCGAACAGACATTACTGGCCGGTTTTGGTATAAGCCGGATCCTGGTATAGTACAGTGTAGATTTTGTCTCATTGCATTTGTATTTCGGTCGAAATACAGATGCGGGTGTGTATGCACAGTATCGGGGTTTTTCTGTAATTTATTACGGGACCAGTTTTCTGGAGTTGCCAGTTTGCTTTCCGTTTCGGCCAATTTCCATTGTTCCGTTCATTGGCCGAAGATTGGTGGAGGAGGGCTTATTTGCATTGTTGCAAATAGGCAATTGTGGAGGGGGGTCTTTGCATTTTTCCTTGTATCATGATGGAGCACCTTACCTTGACTTCTTGACTTTGTTTTTTCATGATGGCTTGACTTTGGCTAATCATGGTTGTTGATTACTTGTTTTGGAGTGTGGGTTATGGTTGTGATCATTGGATTCTTTCATCATCACTTGCTTGCATCATTGCATTCCACCCACCCCCTTGACCTTGTTCTCTCTCTCTCCAATCACACATGATGGGGGGGGGGCCGGCCATTCCTATAGGGAATGGGATTCATTTCTTTTGGTGGGGAAAAATGGTGATTCTCATTCTTTTGTATGCCACATTTTTCCCACCTCTCTCCAAGTTCTTCTTCCTCCACAAAAAGGCAACTCCATAATCCCAAAATGAGACATGCAATCCACATTATATTCTACTGCAAATCTTGGGTACGTCGAGTAGCCGGCTTCGTCCCCGAGTTGCCTCGGCATTGAGGTGGGAGCCCGTAAACAAAGTAGGCGATGTGGTGCACTTCCGGCGACGAGGAGGAGACGTGACTTTTCCGCAGGAGATCGGGACCATGACGAGAAGACCGGAGGACTTGGATCGTCGGTATATCTCTAACCCATCTTCTAGTTAGCTTGGACTTGTTAATGGTTACGATCCGGGTGTTTAGTGCGCGGTGGTGCCGGTTTGCTAAGTCCGCAAAATTTAAGTTTATCACCGCTTCCGCAATTGGCCGTCGGATTGACGGCCGGGGCGCCGCCGTGCACTTACAACGGTATCTTGCTTGGAACTCTTCCAACATACCATCCCTACACTGAGGGTAAAGGCAATGCCTGTGACTGACTCTCAGTCGAACTTATCACTCTGGAAGCTGGAACCAAGAATTTTCTTTTACTTCTTCTCAAGTACTTAAGAATGTCCTCCACAGCTGTCCAGTGATTCTCTCCAAGATCCGATTGATTCCTGATCACTATACCTGGTGAGTCATCTACATCTAGTCTGGTACATAACATCGCACACTCTGATAAAGCCTACTGCCGAAGCATAGGATATCCTTTGCACGTGAGCTCTCTCCAAATCAGTATTGGAGAGAGTGATCAATGTGTAAGTGGGTGAACCACCACGCTTAGAATCTTCCATACTAAACCCTTTAGTATGGTGTTAATGTACCTGGATTTTAGGACACTCCCAACATCTACATAGATCTATCACCATAGATCATAATCCACAACATGTAGTAGGTATCATCCAGTTCTTCTATTGAGAATCCCCATGATAAGAGGAGCTTGACCAAGTGTAGCATAGGAAACCATTTCCTATCAGGTGTATGTCATCTACGTACAATATGTGAAAGACAACCTTACTCTCTACAACCTTCTTGTATATACAAGGTTCATCTACCGTTTTGATGAAATCAAACTTTTTGAATATCACATCAAAACAGACGTTCCAACTTCCTGAACCCGGTTGGGCCATCATCTCATGATGCAGTCCTCGCTCCCACTGTCACGAGAAAACCGTAGTATCTCTCAAGTGGATGAGAAACCCTACCAGATCCGAAGAGGCTGAGGCTCGTTGGAGACTATTGAATATTTTGGTTTCACTAAATCATCAGCTGTTAGTTTGTCTAGCTGGAATTTCTTCCAGTTCTACCTCATGCCTACAAATTTCTTCACAAGATATGCCTTTTCTCAAAAGGTGGCATGCTGAGAAACAAAACACCTTTTGCTCTTCAGTTAGGTAGAAGATATTCCTTTACTAATATTTGGGATATCCCGACAAACTCGCACAACTGACCTTGCCTCGAGCTTTTCCAGAATTTGCTTTTCAGCAAAGGCCGGACAACCCCATATCTTAACTCGTTTAAGACATGGTCTCTTCCCATACCATATCTCATATTTTGTGGTAGGCCCTATTTGGATGGAACCCCATTCAATAGGTATGCAGCTTCTCAAGTGCATAACACCCAAAAGAAAATAGGTAACTCAGCAGTACTCATCATAAAGTGCACCATATTTCATAGGGTACGATACCTCTGCCCCGATACACCGTTGTGCTATGGTGTATACGAAGGAGTAAACTGAGAGAGAATCACATTTTCCTTTTAGAAACTCCAGGAACTCCATGCGCAAGTATTCGCCTCCTCGATCACATCGTAGGACTTTAATACTTCTACCCATTTTGTTCTCAAAAGAACCAACCTTGGCATTTGTAGAAATGGGACCATATACATCAACATGTATCTGTCCCAAGAGTTCAATAACTCTTTCTCTGTTTCCAGTAAACGGGGTATTGGTCATTTTATCTTTGAGACAAGACTTGTAACACTTTGTATTTCCGTTAGAATGTTTTTGTGATAATTAGTATTTGTGCATGTTATTATATTAGTGTTCATAGGATTATTAGATATTTTAGTCGGGTTTACCCTAATTGGAAAATTTTGTGTTAGTGTACGCTTGCACACTTAGCCATTTTTGACCTAGGTTAAAGTGTTAGCCATTTCTTTTCTTTTGTTGCATGGTTGCTAACTTTTTCCCACCATTTTATCCATATCAAAACCCTTTTTCATAATTCAAAATCCTAGTAAACAAATGAGCCATGGTGTTAGGTATTGAACTTTGACTTTTGACCCCTTTTCTTCTCTCTTCTCTCTCTTTCCCTCATTCTGAAATCCAGCAGCATTCCAGCAGCAAAACCCTAGCCTTCCCTCATCTTTTCTTCTCCTCTTCATGTCTCTTTGATCTCTATACAAATCATACACAAAAACCACACATTTCCTTCACAAAACCTTAGGAAAAATGAGTTTTTGAGGTGTTTGGAGGCAAATCTGCATACTTAAAGGAGAAGCTGGAACTTTTTAGTGTTCTTAGGGTCTTTTGAAGGTATATAGCTCATATTTAACACTCTTTTCTATATCTTATAGTAGCTTAGCTAAAATCATGTTTTATGTGCATTATTAGTGATATTAAAGGATATTTGTGAAGTATATGTTAGATTTGTGTTCTCATAGTTTAGTTAGCTCCTTTAAGTGTTATTAGAGCTATTTTAACCAGGTTGTACTTCAGGTTTGCACAAAAATACCCTAAAGTTCCATTTTAGTGCAGAAGTGTGGATTTTAACTAGAAATAAGGCCCTGCAGGATCTGCTGCTACCCGAGATTTTTCAGAGTGAAACTAGATGTTACTGTAGCATGTATGGGGGGTATAGAGTGCACACACAAAACCCGGGAGCCCAATTCCCTACCCAGGCCGCCGAAATATGCATTTTGGCCGCAAATTGCGGCCAGATGGGGGTGTTTTGGGTTGGGGTTTGGGGTGTGGGTGTCTGCTGCTATGTGGGTTGTTTTGGTATATATAGTTTTACAATATCTTTTCTGTATCAATGTCTGGAGGTGATTACCTATTTTCCCGTATTTTTAGTCTTCGCGACACGCGTGATACGTGTTTGTGGGTTTTTGGGTTTCTGCGTATCGCGACGCGTCGGAGTGACTTCAGACGCGTAATCACACGTTTTAGCGTATCGCGCACACGCGCGCTTGGTTCACGACACGAGTTACTAGTTCGGACTTAATGTCGTGTTTGTGTGACTGCAAGCTTATGTATGATATATTGTGAAATTCTAGGTTCGCAGGCGAGTACGGCGGACGCCGCGCAGAGGGGGAAACAAGTTGTTGGCTATACCTAGCGAGAGACTACGGTGAGTAGATTTAACATCTACGGGGATATCGCCCGCATGGCGTTCTACGTCAGGGCTGATAGGACCTTATAGCTATATTCACATACATTGACTGTTCATGGATACTATTTAGTGCATACTGCATTCCCTGCTATATGGTTATAAACTAGAATTGATAGAACACCGCACCATTACTAACGGTCCATATTGCACGAGCACTATCCTGCATGTTACACACACACCGTTAGTAATTGCCATGACACTCGCACTGTAGAACTTACATCGGATCATAATATTGTAGCTCATCTATATGTGACATGACTTGATATTCATACTTGATGCATATACCACATAGGATCATAATATTGTAGCTCATCTATATGTGACTTGACATGATATTCATATTTGATGCACATATCATATCGGATCATTGACTTGCATATTGATTTGGATTACATGTGATTTCTGGATTTGGGAACCGTGGCTATTTCAAATATGTAATCATTTTAAAAAACCCGGTTCCCATGATATGATATTTCAGTGCGTCCACCATGTGTTTCCTTGGTGCTAGAGTGATATATGTGAACCCGAATCGAGGAGCTGGTTAAGGCCGATTACGGGTACTTGGTGGACCCGGTTTGGTACCCCGAGGCGAGAACGGTTTCGCTGTGTAGTAGATGGTGAGCCTGGCAGAGGGACTACTACCTACCGGTGATTGGTTGGACCTGACAGTTATCCAGAGGATACTGATCAGAGTCGATAGATGGATGTGGGGTGATCCGTACTGCCGGGGCCGAGGGCCGATACCGCAGACGGAGCCCGTGGGCTGACCCGGACTGACGGGGCCCGATGGATGAGGATTTGCGTGTCGATGCTGGACACGAGTATTTATGATATTTGGGTGCCGATGTTGGGCACTCGGGAGTCTCAGAGATTTACAGGATTTGAGGGCCGATGAGGGTGCCGGCGCCTGAGCTATTTGGGGGATCTGGGTGCATTGATGGATACCGATTATATATTCCACGTTGACATTCCGTGTAGATGTTATATTGCCCATGCTCAGCATTTATTATTGTACCTCATCCTGTAGTTATATTACCTGATAGAGCACTTGCATGATTATTGCACATACTGCTTATCACATATGGATGTCATCTGTTGGCATATGATAGAGTAGCGCGGTACGTGTATGCTCGCGATTACCTTTATATGTTATCTCTATTCACGAGTTGGCAACTCACCCCCGTTGTGCCACAGTATTTGTACGTTGCCCTTCGGAGTAGTCGCGGCAGGCTGCGTTTTGCATCTTTTGACACAGATACCCCATAGTTGGTGTACTAGCTCTTTTGCTGATAGGTGGGTTTTGTGCGGTATCTGTTTATCTTTCAGTTATGTACATTGTTGTATCTAGTATTCTCCATCTACCATGTATGTATTTGACTTAGAGACAGTGTGAGGACGGTGATGTATATTTACTTGTATTCTTGTGTCGAGCTCGTTGTGAGCCGACTGTACTTGCAGTTTATTCTATCTGTGATGTTCCCACTTGTGGATCTTGATCTTCGCTACGGCGTCGTATATTGCTATCTTGGTGACTGGTTACTTAAATTTCTTAACATGTTAGTAAGTGTTTTCTTGTTAAAACTTATAATACTCTATACTTTTATTGGTTTGATTTCTGGGTTTTCGGTTCACTTAGTCGCGTTACGCCTGTAGACGTTACGTGGTTAAGTGCCGGTCACGGGCCAAACTTTGGGTCGTGACAAAGTTGGTATCAGAGCATAGGTTTTACCTTTCGGAGTGTAGGATGACCCTGGTATGATGGAGTAGGTAGCTGCAGCAGGTTAGCATAGCGTGTATATGTTCCGCGGCATACTCACGACACGGTACTCCGCCTATGCGACCATAGGAATTGTTGATTTAAATTCCTTCTTGAGTAGATACATTCTTGCGGTTCGATTTCCGTATCCTTATCGAATCCTATTGTTCCTTTCAGCCATTATGCCGCCGAAGACTACGAGGGCACAGAGAGCGGCCGCGAGGGCCGAGATTCGAGTTGACTCGTCGGAGACGAGGACTGATCCGGGTAGTACACCGGTTGTGCCCGAGAAGACTGTTCCTGCCGTGACAGATCAGATTGCTATGTTAGGGGCTGGTGTGCAGGAGATACGCCAAACGATGGGATCTAGTATGCAGGAGATGCGCAAGATGATGGGATCTCTAGTTGAGACACTTCGAGCGCAGCGACCAGAGGTAGTTCCACCCGTTGCAGAGACCGCGGTGGTACCCACAGTTCAGGCAGTTGCACCTGCGACTACAGAGGTTATTACAGTATCGCTGTCAGAGTTTATGAGGCTGAGGCCTCCGGTCTTCACAGGCACCGATGTGGACGAGGACCCACAGTCTTTCATTGATCGGATGGCGCGGATATGTCGTTCACTTAGATGCGCAGATGCGAGATGGGTTGAGTTCGCGAGCTTTCACCTGGAAGGTCTTGCGCAGAAATGGTTCGAATCAGTCGAGAAGGGTAGAGCAGCAGGTCTTCCTCCTATAACCTGGACAGAGTTCGTGGTGCTATTCCTTGCCCGCTTTCTTCCCCTGAGTGTCAGAGAAGCTAGAGCACGCAGGTTCGAGTCCTTACGCCAGACGCGAGAGATGTCAGTGGCAGAGTACGATGTGCTGTTCACCGAGCTATCAGTTTATGCTCCGTACCTAGTGGCTACCGAGGAGTTGCGAGTTAAGAGATTTGTCCGAGGCTTGCTTACACCACTATTCCTTGCTATCAGCGCGCAGCATTACGAGACATACGCAGCAGCAGTAGATGCAGCATTATTAGTTGAGGAGCGCCTTGCTGAGACTTCGGCAGTCCCAGAGCCGAAGAGAGTTCGTGCAGATACGTCAGTGCAGAGACGGCCTTTTCGGCGTCGTGACAGGCACCTTGCAGGTGACAGAGATCCGAGGCGAGGCTGGTTATTTAGCTCCTATCCCCAGGAGGGTCAGCGACCATCATCGGGATGTTACCGTTGCGGGAGTTCTTATCATCGTGTGCGAGATTGTCCTGAGGTACCCCGGAGTGGGGCGGCGGCACCGCATGTTACATTACCACCTTCACCACCCCAGACGGCATTGCCGATAGTACCTACTGTCACTCCGCGTCAGACGCATGCACAGAGAGGTCGTGGTCACGGAGGATTTGTTCATAGAGGACGAGGTGACCAAGGCAGAGGGAAGCCAGTGGCCGGCAGGGGACAGTTAGTTGCAGGTGGAGGACAGGCGTGAGTTTTTGCTTTGACACATCAGGACGCGCAGGCGTCCAATGCGGTGGTCTCAGGTATCCTTCCTGTATGTTCGGTTGATGCACACGTGTTATTCGATCCCGGATCCACGCACCCGTACGTATCCACACACATTGTGCCGAGTTTGGGTAGAGAGTCCGGTTTGCTTGACCAGCCGCTTGTTGTGACTACTCTTGTGGGAGATTCGTTTGTTGCCAGGCACGTGTTCCGATCCTGTATCGTCCGTATTGGCGAGAGAGAGTTGCCGGTCGATTTGATCCTTCTTGAGATGTTGGACTTCGACGTTCTTTTGGGCATGGATTGGTTAGCCACGTGCTATGCTTCTGTTGACTGCAGCGAGAAAACAGTTCGATTTTGTTTTTTCGGCGAGTCGGTTGTTGTTGTGTTGGGGGACCGTGGTGTTACTCCTCACAGTGTGATTTCTTCTTTTCTCGCTGGACAGCTTTTGCGGAAGGGATGTCAGGGATTTCTCGCCTATGTTTGCGATACTAGAGCTACCGAGGTTCTGATGGATCAGGTTCCGGTTGTTAGCGAGTTCCCTGATGTGTTCCCTGACGAGCTTCCTGGGTTACCGCCCGAGCGTGATATTTCTTTCTGTATTGATTTGGTTCCTGGCGCAGGACCTATTTCTGTACCGCCTTATCGGATGGCCCCGGCGGAACTTAGAGAATTGAAGGGTCAGTTGCAAGATTTGCTGGATAAGGGACTTATTCGACCCAGTGTTTCTCCTTGGGGTGCTCCAGTCCTGTTCGTCAAGAAGAAGGACGGCAGTTTGCGTCTGTGTATTGACTACCGCCAGCTGAACAGGGTGACAGTGCGGAATAGGTATCCTTTGCCACGTATCGACAATTTGTTCGACCAGCTTCAGGGGGCAGGATACTTTTCGAGGATCGATTTGCGATCAGGCTACCATCAGCTGCGGGTTCGACAGGAGGACATTTCTAGGACAGCTTTCCGCATGCGTTACGGCCATTATGAGTTTTTGGTGATGTCGTTCGGACTCACCAACGCGCCAGCAGCATTTATGGATTTGATGAACCGCATTTTCCGGCTGTATCTTGATCTGTTCATCATAGTGTTCATTGACGATATCTTGGTGTATTCTCGGAGTAGAGAGGAGCACGAGCAGCACCTGCGGATTACACTGCAGACCTTGAGGGAGCATCAGCTTTTCGCCAAATTCTCCAAGTGTGCTTTCTGGCTAGACAGCGTAGACTTCTTAGGGCACGTGATTACACGAGATGGCATATGTGTAGACCCGAGGAAGATCGAGGCAGTTCGGAGTTGGCCTGGACCCACGTCAGTGACGGAGGTTCGCAGCTTCCTAGGGCTGGCAGGCTATTACAGGCGATTTGTGCAGGACTTCTCTCGCATTGCTACACCTTTGACCGGGTTGACCCGGAAGGGAGTTCGCTTAGATTGGACGGAGGAGTGTGAGCACAGTTTCCAGCAGCTACGGACTCTACTGACTACGACACCAGTGCTATCATTGCCTTCAAGATCAGGCGGATTTGTGGTCTACTGTGATGCTTCACGAGTGGGGCTGGGGTGCGTTTTGATGCAGCATGACAGGGTGATCGCGTATGCTTCGTGGCAATTAAAGAAACATGAACAGAATTACCCCACTCATGATCTGGAGATGGCTGCAGTGGTCTTTGCACTTAAGATCTGGCGATATTATTTGTATGGAGAGTCGTGCCAGATATTCACTGACCACAAGAGCTTAAAGTATATATTTCAGCAGCGAGACCTGAATCTTAGACAGCGCCAATGGATGGAGTTGGTGAAGGACTACGATTGTGAGATCTTGTATCACCCGGGCAGGGCGAATGTAGTGGCGGATGCTTTGAGCAGAAGGCCCGGGGGTAGTCTATCCTACTTGAGCGCAGTGCAGAGGCAGTCGTCGGCGGATTGGCAGATCTTATGCGACAGCCGGGTACAGTTCGAGTTTACGCCGATCGGAGGACAGATTGCGCATGTTCGTGCACGCCCACAGTTGCTTGACCGTATATATGAGGCACAGCACAGTGATGACCGCTGTTCAGAGATCAGGACACAGATGGGACATGGCAGATTTTCCGAGTTCGTGATCGATGATCAGGGGATACTACGATTTGGAGCTAGACTGTGCGTACCAGATGCTGAGGGATTGCGGTGCGAGATTCTTGAGGAGGCACATCAGTCGGTATATAGTGTTCATCCCGGCTCTACCAAGATGTACCATGACTTGAGAGATGTTTACTGGTGGAACGGAATGAAGAGAGACATTGCAGATTTTGTGTCGAGATGCCTGACTTGTCAGCAAGTCAAGGTTGAGTACCAGAGGCCCGCGGGAGAGCTACAGCCGTTACCCATTCCGGAGTGGAAATGGAAACAGATCTCTATGGATTTCATTGTGGGTCTACCCAGGACTAGTCGAGGGTATGACTCCATTTGGCTGATCGTGGATCGTTTGACGAAGGCGGCTCACTTCCTACCGGTGAGAACGACTTTCGGATTTGCTCAGTATGCCCAGATTTACATTGATGAGATTGTACGACTGCACGGAGTTCCGACATGTATCGTGTCCGATCGAGGCACCCAGTTTACTAGCCGGCTATGGCAGAGGCTTCAGGAGTCTATGGGCACTCGTTTGAGTTTCAGCACAGCATTCCATCCGCAGACCGACGGACAGTCAGAGCGGACTATTCAGACTCTCGAGGACATGCTCAAAGCATGCGTATTAGACTTCGGAGGTAGCTGGGTTCATCATTTGCCCTTAGGAGAGTTCTCCTACAACAACAGCTACCAGGAGACCATTCAGATGGCACCGTTTGAGGCTCTTTATGGGAGGAGATGCAGATCGCCCACCTGTTGGACGGAGCTCAGTGAGAGCAGTATCTTAGGGCCGTAGATTGTGGAGGAGACGACCGCTAAGATCCAGTTGATTCGCGATAGGATGAGAGCAGCCCAGAGTAGGCAGAGATCTTATGCGGACCGTCATCGGTGCAGACTTGAGTTTTCTGTTGGTGACCATGTTTTCTTGAGGGTCTCCCTAATGAAAGGTGTGATGAGATTTGGGAAGAAGGGGAAGCTCAGCCCCAGATTTGTGGGCCCCTTCGAGATCCTCGAGCGTGTTGGTGCGGTTGCATATCGATTAGCCCTTCCGCCCAGTTTTCCAGACGTGCATCCCGTATTTCACGTTTCGATGCTCCGTAAATATCTTCATGATCCTTCGCATGCGATTCAGCACCCGACGATCCAGCTGGAACGCGACCTTTCCTATGCAGAGCAGCCGGTGATGATCCTGGATCGACTAGTAAAGAAATTGAGGTCGAAGGAGATACCGTCCGTCAAGGTACTTTGGCGTGGCCAGAGCGGCGAGGAGGTCACTTGGGAGACTGAGAGCGAGATGAGGAAGGGGTATCCCCATCTTTTTGAAGGTGCGTGTGATTAGATTTTTAAATTCGGGGACCGAATTTCTTTAAGGGGGGTAGATTGTAACACTTTGTATTTCCATTAGAATGTTTTTGTTATAATTAGTATTTGTGCATGTTATTATATTAGTGTTCATAGGATTATTAGTTATTTTAGTCGGGTTTACCCTAATTGGAAAATTTTGTGTTAGTGTACACTTGCACACTTAGCCATTTTTGACCCAGGTTAAAGTGTTAGCCATTTCTTTTCTTTTGTTGCATGGTTGCTAACTTTTTCCCACCATTTTATTCATATCAAAACCCTTTTTCATAATTCAAAATCCTAATAAACAAATGAGCCATGGTGTTAGGTATTGAACTTTGACTTTTGACCCCTTTTCTTCTCTCTTCTCTCTCTTTCCCTCATTCTAAAATCCAGCAGCATTCCAGCAGCAAAACCCTAGGCTTCCCTCATCTTTTCTTCTCCTCTTCATGTCTCTTTGATCTCTACACAAATCCTATACAAAAACCACACATTTCCTTCACAAAACCTTAGGAAAAATGAGTTTTTTAGGTGTTTGGATGCAAATCTGCATACTTAAAGGAGAAGCTGGAACTTTTTTGTGTTCTTAGGGTCTTTTGAAGGTATATAGCTCATATTTAACACTATTTTCTATATCTTATAGTATCTTAGCTAAAAATCATGTTTTATGTGCATTATTAGTGATATTAAAGGATATTTGTGAAGTATATGTTAGATTTGTGTTCTCATAGTTTAGATAGCTCTTTTAAGTGTTATTAGAGCTATTTTAACCAGGTTGTACTTCAGGTTTGCACAAAAATACCCTAAAGTTCCATTTTAGTGCAAAAGTGTGGATTTTAACTAGAAATAAGGCCCTGTAAGATCTGCTGCTGCCCAAGATTTTTCAAAGTGAAACTAGATGTTACTGTAGCATGTATGGGGGGTATAGAGTGCACACACAAAATCCGGGAGCCCAATTCCCTACCCTGGACACCGAAGTATGCATTCTGGCCTCAAATTGCGGCCAGATGGGGGTGTTTTGGGTTGGGGTTTGGGGTGTGGGTGTCTTCTGCTATGTGGGTTGTTTTGGTATATATAGTTTTACAATATATTTTCTGTATCAAAGTCTAGAGGTGATTACCTATTTTCCCGTATTTTTAGTCTTCGCGACACGCGTGATACGTGTTTGTGGGTTTTGGGTTTCTGCGTATCGCGACGCGTCGGAGTGACTTCAGACGCGTAATCACACGTTTTAGCGTATCGTGCACACGCGCGCTTGGTTCACGACACGAGTTACTAGTTCGGCCTTAATGTCGTGTTTATGTGACTGCAAGCTTATGTATGATATATTGTGAAATTCTAGGTTCGCTGGCGAGTACGGCGGACGCCGCGCCGAGGGGGAAACAAGTTGTTGGCTATACCTAGCGAGAGACTATGGTGAGTAGATTTAACATCAACGGGGATATCGCCCGCATGGCGTTCTACGTCAGGGCTGATAGGACCTTATAGCTATATTCACATACATTGACTGTTCATGGCTACTATTTAGTGCATACTGCATTCCCTGCTATATGGTTATAAACTAGAATTGATAGAACACCGCACCATTACTAACGGTCCATATTGCACGAGCACTATCCTGCATGTTACACACACACCGTTAGTAATTGCCATGACACTCGCACTGTAGAAATTACATCGGATAATAATATTGTAGCTCATCTATATGTGACATGACTTGATATTCATACTTGATGCATATACCACATCGGATCATAATATTGTAGCTCATCTATATGTGACTTGACATGATATTCATATTTGATGCACATATCATATCGGATCATTGACTTGCATATTGATTTGGATTACATGTGATTTCTGGATTTGGGAACCGTAGCTATTTCAAATATGTAATCATTTAAAAAAACCCGGTTCCCTTGATATGATATTTCGGTGCGTCCACCATGTGTTTCCTCGGTGCTAGAGTGATATATGTGAACCCGAATCGAGGAGCTGGTTGAGGCCGATTACGGGTACATGGTGGACCCGGTATGGTACCCCGGGGCAAGAACGGTTTCGCTGTGTAGTAGATGGTGAGCCTGGCAGAGGGACTACTACCTACCGGTGATTGGTTGGACCTGACAGTTATCCGGAGGATACCGATCAGAGTCGATAGATTGATGTGGGGTGATCCGTACTGCCGGGGCTGAGGGCCGGTACCGCAGACGGAGCCCGTGGGTTGACCTGGACTGACGGGGCCCGATGGATGAGGATTTGCGTGTCGATACTGGACACGAGTATTTATGATATTTGGGTGCCGATGTTGGGCACTCGGGAGTCTCAGAGATTTACAGGATTTGAGGGCCGCTGAGGGTGCCGGCGCCTGAGCTATTTAGGGGATCTGGGTGCATTGATGGACACCGATTATATATTCCACGTTGACATTCCGTGTAGATGTTATATTGCCCATGCTCAGCATTTATTATTGTACCTCATCCTGTAGTTATATTACCTGATAGAGCACTTGCATGATTATTGCACATACTGCTTATCACATATGGATGTCATCTGTTGGCATATGATACAGTAGCGCAGTACGTGCATACTCGCGATTACCTTTATATGTTATCTCTATTCACGAGTTGGCAACTCACCCCCGTTGTGCCATAGTGTTTGCAGGTTGCCCTTCGGAGTAGTCGCGGCAGGCTGCGTTTTGCATCTTTTGACACAGATACCCCCATAGTTGGTGTACTAGCTCTTTTACTGATAGGTGGGTTTTGTGCGGTATCTGTTTATCTTTCAGTTATGTACATTGTTGTATCTAGTATTCTCCATCTACCATGTATGTATTCGACTTAGAGACAGTGTGAGGACGGTGATGTATATTTACTTGTATTCTGGTGTCGAGCTCGTTGTGAGCCGACTGTACTTGCAGTTTATTCTATCTGTGATGTTCCCACTTGTGGATCTTGATCTTCGCTACGGCGTCGTATATTGCTATCTTGGTGACTGGTTACTTACATTTCTTAACATGTTAGTAAGTGTTTTCTTTTTAAAACTTATAGTACTCTATACTTTTATTGGTTTGATTTCTGGGTTTTCGGTTCACTTAGTCGCGTTACGCCTGTAGACGTTACGTGGTTAAGTGCCGGTCACGGGCCAAACTTTGGGTCGTGACAAGACTAGCAAGTAGCATAAGATGAAAATTCGAATAGATTCTTATATTCATCCTTTTGTAACTTAGCTGGTCGTGTCGCATTGATATGACCTAGTCTACAATGCCTCAAGAAGGATTCGTTCATTCCTGAACTGCTCCTCTTATCTGTGTTCTATATACTTTGAACTGTGGTTTGATTCAGAACTTCTATGCTATTATATAACGTGCTTGATAGAATCAACTCTTGATTCAGGAAAATATTCACAGCATTATCCTCCAATACAGAATTATATCTTTCTTTAACTCAGTAAAGAACATGATGTAATGTTGTATATCAGGTTCGGTATGTAATAACATTTGTTCAGAATCAATGTATTAATACAAGGTGATATTTGCCAACTGATTTGGCTGCAACAATTTCACCATTCTCTAACACTTAGAGACATATCACCCATTCTCAGATCTCTAACTTTCTGTAGCCCATGTAACAAATTACATATGCGGGATCCTGATCTGGTATCACATACCCAGGACGTAGAGGATACTGAAAAACAGTTCTCGTTAATAAGGACACCCGAAGAATATACATCAACATGCACTTTCTTCGAATGGGTGGCATTGGAATCCGGATATTCCCCTATTTCCTGCTCGGACTTATAACAATTATAAGATAGAGCGGAACCAACATTCCCTAGCCCAGTATAATAAGTAGGTTCGGTCAATGCATCCATATTATTATCTTGATTAAGGCGTGACATAGTCGCTTTCAGGAGAGAGAAAGAAGAAAACACTATGCGTGCGCTTTTGCAAGATTAGATTTGGTTACTATTTTATCTAATCAGGATGGCTCTCACTGTTTTAGTCAAATCATCCTTCAAACCCTAAAAGGTAAGACTAGCCGGGGTTAATTACACCGTACAAGTTCGCCAATCTTTCGGCCAGGCTAGTGTCGGTACTTTGAGGGAGGTTCCCCATGCTTTCGCACGGACCTAATTAAAATAAACCTCGTTTTCCTAGGGGCGTAATCCCGTTAACACCTTTCTAGACACTTACTTGATCGGTTAATTGTAATGTGTAAAACTTTCCCAGGAGTAACTCTTACTCGCAGTGGGTATCGGGATCCAACTATCTCATAGAAGGTATGCAATCTCATTGCAAATTTCAACACCTGAAATTCCCGAGTGTGCTATGACCTTGACGCATGCCAAACAAGCCATAGTCCGCCTGTCAAGTTCAAACCGTGCATTTCCTGATTGAATTAAACCCACCCGTACGACCCTTGACGCATGCCAAACAGCGTCGTACGAATACCCTAATCCAATCGCATCGTATGCTAGCAGATAAGCACTAGTTAGCTACCGTACACTACACCTTGACGCATGCCAAACTACCGCAGCACGAATACTAAGTAGTACTTATCTAAAATGACGGAGGGCTATACAGGTCTTTAAGAAAACCATGAGCGTAAAGAACTTGATATCGTTGTAGAATCGAGTGATTTTGAAAAGGAGTGTTTTTGAGACTTTAACTAGTTTTGCTAAAGAGGTCACTCCTGGCGAAGGGATCTCGGCTCTTTCCTTATCGAATAAGGTGCAGGATATTTCACAAATACCACTATGCAAAGCAAAAACTATAGAAGCAATCAAAAGACAAACCATGTTTGTAGCATCTGCTAGTTTCGCTAAAGAGGTCACTCCTGGTGACGGGATCTTTGCTCTTTCCTTATCGAATAAGGTGCTGGATATTCTACAAGGAATACCGCTATGCAAAGCAAGAACTAGAGCTACCAGTTTTTAAACAAGTTTCTACAACATCTTTAGGTTTCTTTTTCTTTCATTAATCTAATTAATGAAGTCCCATTTATTTATGATTCCTAAGCATCACAGAAGAAACGAAAGCAACAATATTTATATATCATATATATATATTATAAGCATTCGTCTCACGCATATAAAATGATCACATCACAGAATATCAGCAGCAGAAGAATCACATATGAAATATTGGTTATACTAGGAATTCCGTATTTTAAGTTAGGCCAGTATAAAGCACGGATTCCACGGTCGCAATAAATAGCCAAACCCACATCCCTAGACCCCTACGAGAGCGACAAGCAACCCTACCAATTCTAGAGTTAGGAGACCAGGTCTCAACTCCTTGAGATGGTCTCCCACTGTACCCTAGAACCCGGTTACTTGTGCTCCCCGCCTTGGGTCTATCCTAATGCGGAAAAGTAAATAATATACAATGGTGACATCATCCTCAACCCGGATGTGCCCAAATAAAAGAATATTACATACAATGAATTTTACATGAATGAAAATGAAAAACCCTCATCTCACATAAAACACCCGGCTATTCAAAACACGACGATCAAATATAACATATCACAGCAACACATAACATCACATATCATCAACGTAAGTAAATATGCATATCCCAGTTGTCGTTGACATATAGCACCGAAACCGGCGATACACCATATATTACACTTACGTGTAAGTCGATGTGCAACACCCCACGACTTGCGGGGAGGCGGAAATATGAAAAACGATCTTGTTCTTTGCTTAAACATCGACTAACCACAAGAATCGAAGCTAAACTATAACTAACAAGAAACCATAGAAGAGTTAACTACTATGATAAGTGATTATACCTAAAGATCCGAGTCCTTCATCTTGTCGTACTCCACGTCCTCTCCGGCCTTCTCTATGTAGTAGAAAATCCACCCGAGAGCTTTACTACAAGCTTCACCTCAAACTAGAGGTAACTAGGTTTCTTAAAGTGCTAATCCAAGTAACCTAGGTGATATAGAGAATGGTTAAGGATTAAGTAGTCTAATCTAATCCTTGTACTCAACACATGAGAGAGGAGGATTAGGGTTTGAAGAGAGAGAGCTTGAGGAGAGAGAAGGTGAACATGAGAATGAGATGAGATAATGATGTATCATAATATATATCAATCATTATCATTTATCCAATAAAAGAAAAATAAAGGATTTACAACCATGCTTGATAAATATCTAAGAGTGATTCATCTCCATGAGTCATTAAGCATTTATGATGCATTAATGACATGGATGAATCACTCATATGACTCACTAATCTCATTTAATGGATATGCCACCTTAACCCCCAAGTCATCATCTTCTAGAAGCTTCTCGCATAATTACGAGAACGCCCCTCCTATCCGTGAAAACACGGAAAAACTTTAGACTGTATAAATCCAATAACCGGATACTAGAAACTGGCTTAAACCAAAGCCGGCTAGTAAAAACTGTCCGGATGTCGTACGTACGTAAACACACGTATGCGTCCGTACCCTTGTCGTAAAACCATACGACCTCTATATCGTTTCGCCTGAAATAGGGAAACTCTCTGTGTGGGACTCTAGAGACTCGACTACTACGCTGGCAGTGAGTTTAACCACAGACCGTAAGCGGCACTAGCTGTACGTAACGGTCCGCAGGTAGATGTCGATAAGAAGGCCGATGAGGAAACCCATACGAACTCCTACTGAGTCTGATGTGATAATCTCCATATAGTCCGGTCGTTCGTCTAAGACTATCGCATATCGGGCCTAGGGGGCGGCAAGCGTCAGTCCCCCTAATAGCGGTATAAGTCGTGTCGGAGCGAAGCCCATTACACCCTGAGAAACTTCTGGAACCTACCAGTAAATCTCGCTTGCCCTGGCCAGGGACTTTGTGTAATGGCTCTCTGACACAGCACGATATCTGTAAGTCCGTGTTGCCCACCCCGGTGCTTACGGGGAGGCAGAAAACATAATAAAAATCGGATTTTTTATGACTTAGGCAACATGGACTAAGCTTGTGAGGATCTTTGCTAAACTAAAACTAGCTAAAGTAAACTAACAACTAACAAAGTTGTAGAAAGGTTATACCTTTGATCTTTAGTCCTTCTCTCCTTGCTCTTAGGTATGGTAGAAAAGGATCACCTTGCTTGTCTTCTCCCGTCAAAGAAGGATCCACCCGAAAGCCACCACCTTTAGCTTCAACTCCAAGCTAGGAGTAACTAGAGTGCAAGAAATGCTAAGACTTGAACCCTAGAAGTGAGTAGAGAAGATCAAGAGAGGGTTTTTCTCAAGCTATTTGTTTCTCAACACATGAGAGGGAGAGAGCTTGAGGGAGAGGATGAGCAAGAGAGAGAAATAGAATGAGAGAATGAATTATTTGTGAGCCTTTCTCACTAATATGTGTGTATAATTTTTAATTGAATAATTAGCTAGATAATTATCATGGTAAATCATGACATGACCATTATCATTTCAAATTGCAAAGATCAAAAAGCATCTTCCAAAAGAAATTATGATGGTCAAAGTGTCAACCTTGGTCAACAAGTCAAAGAAGTCAAAAGGTCAACAACCACAACCATGGATAATTATTAAACTAATTACTAATTAACAATAACACACACATAAATATTAGGGTTAATAAAATGACAACAACCATTAACCCTAATCAAGGTCCTCTCCCTCAATCTCTAGCAACTGTGCATACGCACCCGCATTCGTGATCCGAGGAACACGAACACAATGAGAAAAACCAATCTCAAATCATATACTAGGATCCGGCTTAAACCAAAGCCCGCTAGTATAGACTGTCCGGACAGCAAACGTGCACAAGTGCGCGGATGCGAACGAACCCTGTCGCAAAACCATGCGACCTCTACTCGTTTTGCCTAAAGGCGAATAGCTCTCTGTGTGGGACTCTAAAGACTCGACACTACGCTGGCAGTGGGTTTAACCACAGACCGCAAGCGGCACTAGCTGTACGTAACGGTCCCCAGGTAGATGTCGATAAGAAGACTGACGAGGTGAACCCCATCTGCACTCCTACTGAGCCTGTATGTGACAGTCTCCGTACAGTCCGGTCTGTTCGTCTGATACATCGCATGGCGGGCCTAGGGGGGCGGTGAACGTCAGTCCCCTAATAGCGGTACAAGTCGTGTCGGAGTGTAGCCCAGAACACCCTGAGATAACACTGGAAACCTACCAGTATATCTCGCTTGCCCTGGCCAGGGACTACTCGTGTAATGGCTCTCCTAGACACAGCGCGATGTCAACCCCCAATACCGGGAGAGACGAATCCTGTCTAACCGTCACTGCCTCCAAGTGCTTCGGGACTGCACCCAAAAACTACCTGTTTGCACAGCTCCTTTGAGCCGTGGTAGGGTAGTAATCAAAGTGCAGTGGGAACACACTCGAGGCGAAGTGACAGTGTCAAGTCAGCGGACTAAGCTGTACTCATGTCACCTGGGAACTGATAACTGACGATAGGTATATTACCAACCAACAGTTCCCGACGAGTCCTGTCCAGTGTACTCGTAACCTAACGAGCACCCGCATACTATCCCAAGTACGACGTACTAACGGCTGTGGGACAGACCGTCTCCCACACTGGGATGAGAAGCGCATACGCTAGTCTACTCCGGAGTATCGATGCCCTGTCTCGATAGTCCAACGACCAGGGACCTGTATAAGGATGTGCTTATAGATTACCCAGCTCCCACGAGTGCGAGCGCCATCACAACGCTGGTAATCAAGCAAAGATCCTAAGGGCTCTACTAATATGTATACCAGCAATATGCTAAAAGAAACACATGCACATATTAAAGCAGAGACAAACCAAGTAGCATACTACCATTTCGAGCAAGATTGTATATACAACTGTGAATATCCCAAGCTTCCATTAAGTAATATACAAACTAGTATGATACAGTAATGGCCTCTAGGGCATATACACTAACAATCTCCCACTTGCACTAAGGCCATGTACTGGCGTATCGAAGACCTATCATCTCGATCAGCCGCTCGAACTGAGTCTGGGGTAGGGCCTTTGTGAGTGGATCTGCAGTGTTATCCTCTGATGCAACTCTCCGGACCTCGATCTCCTGGCGATCCACGATCTCCCTGATCAGGTGATACCGCCTTAAGATGTGTCTGGATTTCTGATGGGACCTGGGTTCCTTCGCTAAAGCTATAGCCCCGTTGTTGTCGCAATACAGAGGTATTGGGTCAACAATGGACGGAACCACCTGAAGTTCTTTCAAGAACTTCCTCATCCAGACAGCTTCTTTTGCGGCATCAGATGCAGCGATGTATTCCGCTTCCATAGTCGAGTCAGCAACGGTTTCCTGTTTGGAGCTCTTCCAACACACCGCCCCTCCATTGAGGGTAAAGACAAAACCCGACATGGACTTGGAATCATCCTTGTCACTCTGGAAGCTGGAGTCAGCAAAGGCCTCAACCTGCAGGTCTTTTCCGCCATATACCAAGAACATCTCCTTAGTCCTTCTCAGGTACTTGAGAATGTTCTTTACTGCTATCCAATGTTTCTCCCCAGGGTTTGACTGATACCTGCTTACCACACTCAGTGCATAAGCCACATCCGGTCTGGTACACAACATCGCATACATTATAGAGCCTACCGCAGAAGCGTAGGGTATAATAGACATGCGATCCCTCTCCAAATCAGTCTTGGGAGACATCTCTTTGGAGAGGGTGATCCCGTGACAAGCCGGCAGATTACCGCGCTTGGAATCTTCCATACTGAATCTCTTCAGTATGGTGTCGATGTACCTGGACTGCGAGAGTCCTAATATCCTCTTGGATCTGTCACGGTAGATCCGGATACCCAGAATGTAGGAGGCATCACCCAGGTCTTTCATGGAGAACCTGTGTGACAAGAACCCCTTGACAGATTGTAGCATAGGAATGTCATTTCCTATTAAGAGAATGTCATCCACGTATAAAACGAGGAATACTACAGTTCTCGCTACAAATCTACAATAGATGCATGGTTCATCTGGATTTTTGATAAAGCCAAATTCTTTGACCGTCTCATCAAAACAGATGTTCCAACTCCGTGATGCCTGCTTGAGTCCATAAATGGACTTGAGCAACTTGCACACCTTTCCGCTGCTCCCACCCTGAATGAAACCCTCTGGCTGGTCCATATAGACACACTCCTCTAAATGACCATTTAGAAAAGCTGTCTTTACGTCCATCTGCCAAATCTCATAATCGTGGAAAGCAGCGATGGCAAGAAGGATCCGAATGGATTTCAGCATAGCTACTGGAGAAAAGGTTTCGTCATAGTCCAAACCAGGTCGCTGACGAAAACCCTTTGCTACCAGTCTAGCTTTATAGGTCTCAACCTGTCCATCTACACCAATCTTCCTTTTGAAGATCCACTTGCATCCTACGGGTTTTACCCCGTCTGGAGCAATGTCCAACGTCCATACTTTGTTGGTGTACATGGACTCCATCTCGGTCCGCATTGCATCCAGCCATTTTACCGAGTCGACGCTCTGAATGGCTTGCTTGAAGCTAGTAGGCTCATCACAATCTAGGATGCAGTCCTCTCTATCCCCGTCAATGAGGAAACCGTAGTACCTCTCGGGCGGATGAGACTGCCTACTACTCCTGCGGAGCGGCGTAGGAATGTCCTGTTCTTTTGAACCTTCTGGTTCCACTAAACTTTCAGTAATAGTTTGTGGTTCTGGAATTTCTTCCAGTTCTATTGCGCTCCTACTTAATTCTTTTTCTATGAACTGATGTTCTAGAAAGTGGGCATGGCGAGAAACAATGACTTTTTGTTCCTCTTCGTAATAGAAGTAATATCCCTTGGAGTTCTTTGGATATCCCACAAACTTGCACTGTACTGAGCGTGCCTCGAGCTTGTCCGCATGCTGCTTTTTTACAAAAGCTGGACATCCCCATGTCTTAATATGATTAAGATAGGGTTTCTTCCCACTCCATAACTCATATGGTGTGGTAGGCACAGTCTTAGTGGGAACACGGTTCAAAAGATATGCAGCTGTTTCTAGCGCATACCCCCAGAAAGATCGCGGTAACTCAGCGTTACTCATCATGGACCGTACCATATCCAATAGGGTTCGGTTCCGTCTCTCCGATACACCGTTATGTTGCGGAGTGTATGGAGGAGTAAGCTGAGAGAGAATTCCATTCTCTTTTAAATAGTTCAGGAATTCGGCACTTAAGTATTCTCCTCCTCGATCCGATCTTAGGATCTTGATACTTTTGCCGGTCTGTTTTTCTACTTCACTCTTATATTCCTGGAATTTTTCAAAAGCCTCGGATTTATGTTTCATTAAGAAGACATAACCGTACCTTGAAAAATCATCCGTAAAAGTTATGAAGTAAGAAAAACCGCTTCGCGCATGTGTAGACATTGGACCGCACACGTCGCTGTGTACGAGTCCCAAGAGCTCGCTCGCTCTTTCTCCGTGTCCAGAAAACGGAGCCTTTGTCATCTTTCCTTTGAGACAGGATTGACAAGTTGCATACGATTGATATTCGAACGAATCTAAATATCCTTCAGTATGTAACTTAGTCAATCTTCTCTCGTTGATGTGACCCAGTCTACAATGCCATAAGAAAGTTTTATTAATTTCTGGAGACTTTCTTTTGTGTGTATTCTGGATATTGAAAACCTGTGGTTGGTTTAAAACGTAAATACCGTTGTTCAATGTACCTGACCCAATCAACACTTGATTAAGGTGAATGTTCACTACATTACTTACAAATGCAAATTCATAACCTTCTTTAGATAATAAAGATACAGAAATGATATTACAGGTTGCATTTGGTACATAATAACAACTACGCAAAACCAAAAAGTGTCCATCTGATAATCCCAGGTGATAGTCCCCCACGGCCTCAGCATCCATGCTAGCACCGTTCGCAACTCTGAGGGTCATGTCACCTGTCTTCAAAACTCTACGCTTTCTCAACGCCTGCAAAGAATTACAGATATGAGATCCTGATCCGGTATCCAATACCCAGGAATTAGAGTTTATTGATAGACAATTTTCAATAACATACACACCTGAAGCTGAAGCTGCAACTCGCTTCAAATCCTGTGTTCTGGCTTTCCAAGCCTTGCAATCTTGTTTCCAGTGACCACTTTTGTGACAATAGAAGCATTCTTCCTTCCCCACCAGCTTCCCCGCTACCTTTGTTGCTTTACCCTTTCCCCTCGTATCCACTTTACCGACACCGCCTCTTGGTTTGGCGGGGGCTTTCTTCTTCTTGCCCTTGGCTTTCGCCCTGGACCTAGAAGAGGAAGATCCTCCTACAAACAAAGTGGATGTCTCCCTACCCTTCTGTAGGGTGCCCTCAGCAGTCCTCAACATGTTCAGAAGTTCGGCAAGTTCAACCTCCTTTCCTTGCATGTTGAAGTTGAGAATGAACTGGGCGTAAGTGGAAGGAAGGGACTGGAGAATCAGATCAGTATAGAGTTCATTCTCCAACGTGGTCCCGAGGTCCGCGAGCTCCTCTATGTAGCCGATCATCTTAAGCACGTGGTCCGCTACCGATGATCCGACGGCCAACCTTGCCGAAAAGAGCTTCTTCGACACTTCGTATCTTGCGATACGAGACTGCTCTCCATACAGTTCTTTTGTATGGAGAAATATGGACTCTAGGTCCATATTCTCGTGCCTCCTCTGATGATCATTGTCCATCGAGGCTAATACGAGGCATTTGGCCCTCGCGCAATCTATCTCCCATGTCTTACGGATTTCTACATCCGCGACGCTGGAGGTGGGACCTGGGACGGGGGGAGCTTTGGTGGTAAGTATATACCCCAGCTTGTCATAAGTGATAGCCATCTTGACATTCCTGAGCCAATCTTTGTAGTTTGGCCCTGTCAATATGTTTTTATCTAATAGTAACTTAAGTCCGGTCATCTTGAATGGTCGCTGCAATTAGGAGAGAGAAAAGAAACACTTTAGCATGATGCTCTTGCAAGTTTAGAGTGGTTTTTAGTTTGTCTAAACTGGATGGCTCCCACTGTCTCTCGAATCCCTTCTCAAACCATAAAGAAAAGGATTAGCCGGGATCATTCTCACCGTACAATACTTGCTTAACCGTTCAGCCAGGCCAGTGTCGGTACTTCGAGGGAGGTTTTCCAACGCTTTCGCGAAGTTCCTTAATTAAGTAACCTCTTTTCCCTGTGGGCGTAGCCCCGCTAACACCTTTCTAGGCACCTACTAGGTTTATAGCATTGATCGTTAAGTGAGAGTTTTCCCGAGGAGTAGCATATACTCACAGTAGGATCGGGATCCAAATATCATCGCGTGATAAAACCGAAGGAATCCTACCAGAATCATCACACTCCAAATGGTATGCAAATCTAGCAAGTTTCAGTACTTATGAAACTCCCGATGTGGATTTTTGCCCCATGCTCTTATGACCTTGACTTTGGCCAAAATATCATAAGTCACATGTCAAGTTCTACCCGTCATTCTCCTGGTTAATTTGGACCCACCCGTACCTACCCTTGGCTTTGGCCAAAATGGCAGTATGACTGTCCCAAACCAACGCATCTATCTATGCTGCACATGAATACCCAAACGCTACCAATCACTATGCCTTGACTTTGGCCAAAATACATAGCTTGAATACTTTTGACCATTCATGTGGAATGACGGAGGGCTACGGATGGTTTTGGCGAAACCGTGAACGTAGTGAACTTGATATAATCGATGGAACGAGATAGCTTTTAAAAGGAGTGGTTCAAGCTCCGCGTTTAAAAGTTTTAGTTTTGAAAAGAACCGAGTGGTTTTCAAAGTGTTCCAATCGACTTTTACTTGGTTTATTTCTTGCATTAGTTCTTTTAATGCGTCCCATCATTTAATCCTACCATTGCAGAAAACAACCAAAATATGACGTACGCTTATGCCATTCGCATTCGCCACGGGGCCCCGTCATCACCCGTTAGGTTACTTAACTAACGACAGAGCGGGGGCTGGGCTAGCGCGGCTGTAAAACATAAGCAACGCCTAAATAGTTATTATATATAAATATATAGCAATGATAGACATTACAGATCACAGATGAATACATTGGATATACTAGGAATCCGCAATGCGTTCGAGCCTGCAACGCAAAGCGGATTACACGGTCGCGGTGAATAGCCAATACCCCACCCAAGACCCCTACGGGTGCGGCAAACTACCCGCCAAGCACCCGAAGCGAAGCAACCTCCCTCACCACCGTGAGTAGGCCACTCGGCGCTTCGAGATACCCGGTAGTTTGTGCACCCCCTCCATGGGTCTATCCTAGGAGCAAAAACAGTAAAAAGAATTATACAATGACGGCTACAACCCCGACCCGGTTGTGCGGCCATACAAAGAATATTATTACATCAATTTACATGTTACAAATGAATGAAAGAAAATAACACTCATCTCACATCCAACCCGGCTATTCACCCGCGACAATCCAATCCATTCATATCCACAAACCAACAATCACAGATCACAGAGATGTATAACCCCGACTAATCGTCTTATAGCGATTAGCCGACGTTCAATACATGCAAGCATTACAGATATAACCGATGTAGTTAAAGTGTAGTGAAGTTCCGAAAAATACGGATTTATAGGCCCCCAAAAGTAAATTTTAGTTCTGGAAAATCTGGGCATATATTATATATCCTAAAAATCCTAAAACCAACTCAGAAACAATCTGCACCAAAAACGATACAGAGAGTTGACAAGACGGCCGCGCTTCCGCGGCAAGATCTTCCTTATGCCGCGGAAGCGCGGTCCTCTTGGCTCCTCTCTGGTTCGTATTTGGTGGTGTTTCACACAAAACCCTGAGACAATTTTACAAGTATACAGTTTTTCATTTTAACCAGGAAAAATTTTAACAGAAAGTTGGATTTTGAAAAAGTTTGGTTTTAGGGTTTTTTCGGTTTCGAAACTTCGTTACACTTAACTACTTAGCTAGTTTGAGTTTAGTTAGGCTCTGATACCACTGTAAGTCCGTGTTGCCCACCCCGGTGCTTACGGGGAGGCAGAAAACATAATAAAAATCGGATTTTTTATGACTTAGGCAACATGGACTAAGCTTGTGAGGATCTTTGCTAAACTAAAACTAGCTAAAGTAAACTAACAACTAACAAAGTTGTAGAAAGGTTATACCTTTGATCTTTAGTCCTTCTCTCCTTGCTCTTAGGTATGGTAGAAAAGGATCACCTTGCTTGTCTTCTCCCGTCAAAGAAGGATCCACCCGAAAGCCACCACCTTTAGCTTCAACTCCAAGCTAGGAGTAACTAGAGTGCAAGAAATGCTAAGACTTGAACCCTAGAAGTGAGTAGAGAAGATCAAGAGAGGGTTTTTCTCAAGCTATTTGTTTCTCAACACATGAGAGGGAGAGAGCTTGAGGGAGAGGATGAGCAAGAGAGAGAAATAGAATGAGAGAATGAATTATTTGTGAGCCTTTCTCACTAATATGTGTGTATAATTTTTAATTGAATAATTAGCTAGATAATTATCATGGTAAATCATGACATGACCATTATCATTTCAAATTGCAAAGATCAAAAAGCATCTTCCAAAAGAAATTATGATGGTCAAAGTGTCAACCTTGGTCAACAAGTCAAAGAAGTCAAAAGGTCAACAACCACAACCATGGATAATTATTAAACTAATTACTAATTAACAATAACACACACATAAATATTAGGGTTAATAAAATGACAACAACCATTAACCCTAATCAAGGTCCTCTCCCTCAATCTCTAGCAACTGTGCATACGCACCCGCATTCGTGATCCGAGGAACACGAACACAATGAGAAAAACCAATCTCAAATCATATACTAGGATCCGGCTTAAACCAAAGCCCGCTAGTATAGACTGTCCGGACAGCAAACGTGCACAAGTGCGCGGATGCGAACGAACCCTGTCGCAAAACCATGCGACCTCTACTCGTTTTGCCTAAAGGCGAATAGCTCTCTGTGTGGGACTCTAAAGACTCGACACTACGCTGGCAGTGGGTTTAACCACAGACCGCAAGCGGCACTAGCTGTACGTAACGGTCCCCAGGTAGATGTCGATAAGAAGACTGACGAGGTGAACCCCATCTGCACTCCTACTGAGCCTGTATGTGACAGTCTCCGTACAGTCCGGTCTGTTCGTCTGATACATCGCATGGCGGGCCTAGGGGGGCGGTGAACGTCAGTCCCCTAATAGCGGTACAAGTCGTGTCGGAGTGTAGCCCAGAACACCCTGAGATAACACTGGAAACCTACCAGTATATCTCGCTTGCCCTGGCCAGGGACTACTCGTGTAATGGCTCTCCTAGACACAGCGCGATGTCAACCCCCAATACCGGGAGAGACGAATCCTGTCTAACCGTCACTGCCTCCAAGTGCTTCGGGACTGCACCCAAAAACTACCTGTTTGCACAGCTCCTTTGAGCCGTGGTAGGGTAGTAATCAAAGTGCAGTGGGAACACACTCGAGGCGAAGTGACAGTGTCAAGTCAGCGGACTAAGCTGTACTCATGTCACCTGGGAACTGATAACTGACGATAGGTATATTACCAACCAACAGTTCCCGACGAGTCCTGTCCAGTGTACTCGTAACCTAACGAGCACCCGCATACTATCCCAAGTACGACGTACTAACGGCTGTGGGACAGACCGTCTCCCACACTGGGATGAGAAGCGCATACGCTAGTCTACTCCGGAGTATCGATGCCCTGTCTCGATAGTCCAACGACCAGGGACCTGTATAAGGATGTGCTTATAGATTACCCAGCTCCCACGAGTGCGAGCGCCATCACAACGCTGGTAATCAAGCAAAGATCCTAAGGGCTCTACTAATATGTATACCAGCAATATGCTAAAAGAAACACATGCACATATTAAAGCAGAGACAAACCAAGTAGCATACTACCATTTCGAGCAAGATTGTATATACAACTGTGAATATCCCAAGCTTCCATTAAGTAATATACAAACTAGTATGATACAGTAATGGCCTCTAGGGCATATACACTAACAATATCAACTCCCAATACCGGGAGAGACGAATCATGTCTAACCGCCACTGCCTCCAAGTGCTCGGGACTGCACCCAACTGCTACCTGTTTGCACGACTCCTTTAAGCCGTGGTAGGGTAGCAATCTAAGAACAGTGGGACACACTCAAGGCGAAGCAGCAGTGTCAAGTCTGTGGACTATGCTGTACTCATGTCACCTGGGAACTGTTAACTGACGACTGGTATAAAACCCAACCAACAGTTCCCTGCGAGTCCTGTCCGGTGTACCCGTAACCCAACGAGCACCTGTATACTATCTCCAGTATGACGTACTAACGGCTGTGGGACAGACCATCTCCCCAACTGGGATGAGAAGCGTACACGCTAGTCTACTCCGGAGTATCGATGCCCTGTCTCGAAAATCCTACGACTAGGGACCTGAATAAGGATTTGCTTGTAGACTACCCAGCCCTCAATAGTGTGACTTCCATCACAGCGCTGGTAGTCAAGCAAGATCCTAAGAGCTCTATCAATACGTATACTCACATATTAAGATAGAAAAACCAAGTAGCATACTAGCATGTTTAGCAAGACTCTTATATACATGTGAATATCCCAAGCTTCCATTAAGTAATATACAAACTAGTATGATACAATAATGGCCCCTAGGGCATATACACTAACAATCTCCCACTTGCACTAGGGCCATGTACTGGCGTATCGAAGACCGATGATCTCGAGTAGCCTCTCGAACTGAATCTGAGGTAGGGTCTTCGTGAATGGATCAGCAATGTTCTCTTCAGTAGCAACTCTCCGAACCTCGATCTCCCGACGATCAGTGATCTCCCTGATCAGGTGATACCGCCTTAAGATGTGTCTTGACTTCTGGTGGGACCTTGGTTCCTTCGCTAAAGCTATAGCTCCGTTGTTGTCGCAATACAGAGGTATTGGATCAACAATGGTAGGAACCACCTGAAGTTCTGTTAGGAACTTCTTCATCCAGACCGCTTCTTTTACGGCATCGCAAGCAGCTATATACTCCGCTTCCATCGTCGAGTCAGCAACGGTGTCCTGCTTGGAGCTCTTCCAGCACACCGCTCCTCCATTGAGGGTAAAGACATAACCTGACATGGACTTAGAATCGTCCTTATCACTCTGGAAGCCAGAATCAGCATAGGCCTCCATCATGAGGTCTTTTCCGCCGTAAACCAAGAACATCTCCTTAGTCCTCCTCAGGTACTTGAGAATGTTCTTTACTGCTATCCAGTGCTTCTCCCCTGGGTCTGACTGAGACCGGCTTACCACGCTCAGTGCGTAAGCTACATCTGGTCTGGTGCACAACATCGCATACATTATAGAGCCCACCGCAGAAGCGTAGGTATAATAGACATGCGTTCCCTTTACAAATCAGTCTTGGGAGACATCTCTTTGGATAGGGTGATTCCGTGACAGGCCGGTAGATTACCGCGCTTAGAATCTTCCATACTGAATCTTTTCAGTACAGTGTCGATATACCTGGACTGCGAAAGTCCCAACATCCTCTTGGATCTATCACGATAGATCCGGATCCCCAGAATGTAAGAGGCATCACCCTTGTCTTTCATGGAGAACCTGTGTGACAAGAATCCTTTGACAGATTGTTGCATAGGAATGTCATTTCCTATCAATAGAATGTCATCCACGTACAAGACGTGGAATACGACACTTCTGGCTACAACTTTACTATACATACATGGTTCATTTGGATTTTTGATAAAGTCATATTCTTTGACTGTCTCATCAAAACAGATTTTCCAACTCCGCGATGCTTGCTTTAGTCCATAAATGGACTTAAGCAACTTGCATACTTTACCGCTGCTCCCACTTTGATTGAAACCCTCTGGCTGATCCATATAGACGCACTCTTCTAAATTTCCATTCAGAAAAGCCGTCTTTACGTCCATCTGCCAGATTTCATAATCATGGAAGACAGCAATAGCAAGAAGGACCCGAATGGATTTGAGCATAGCCACTGGAGAAAAAGTTTCGTCATAGTCCAAACCAGGTCTTTGACGAAAACCCTTTGCAACAAGTCTAGCCTTATAGGTTTCCACCTGTCCATCTACACCAATCTTTTTCTTGAAGATCCATTTGCATCCTATGGGTTTTACCCCATCTGGAGCAAAGTCCAAAGTCCATACTTTGTTGGTGTACATGGACTCCATTTCGGTCCGCATTGCATCTAGCCATCGTACCGAGTCGCTGCTCTGGATGGCCTGCTGGAAGGCAGTAGGTTCATAATCATCTATGTTGCAATCCTCTCTATCCCCATCTATGAGAAAACCGTAGTATCTCTCTGGCGGATGAGACGGCCTACTACTCCTGCGGAGGGGTGCGGGAATGTCCTGTTCTTCTTGAACTACTGGTTCTACCAAACTTTCAGTATTAGTTTGTGGTTCTGGAATTTCTTCCAGTTCTATTTCGCTCCCATTTATTTCCTTTTCTAAAAACTGATATTCTAGAAAATGGGCATTACGAGAAACAAACACCTTTTTTTCCTCTGCGCAATAGAATAGATACCCTTTGGAGTTCTTTGGATATCCCACAAACTTACACTTTACTGATCGTGCCTCGAGCACGTCCACATGCTACTTTTTAACAAAAGCTGGACATTCCCATATTTTCAGATACTGAAGATAGGGTTTCTTCCCACTCCACATCTGATATGGCGTGGTAGGCACAGTCTTGGTAGGAACCATGTTCAAAAGATATGCCGCTGACTCTAGCGCATAACCCCAGAAAGATCGCGGTAACTCAGCATTACTCATCATGGATCGTACCATATCCAATAGGGTTCGATTCCGTCTCTCCGATACACCGTTATGCTGTGGAGTGTATGGAGGAGTAAGCTGAGAGAGAATTCCTTTCTCTTTTAGGTAACCTAGAACTCGGCACTCAAGTATTCACCACCTCGATCAGATCTTAGTGTCATGATACTTTTGCCGGTTTGGTTTTCTACTTCATTCTTATACTCTTGGAATTTCTTGAAAGCCTCGGATTTATGTTTCATCGGATAAATGAATCCGTACCTTGAGTAATCATCCGTGAAAGTAATGAAATAGGAAAAACCACCTCTTGCATGTGTAGACATTGGACCACATACATCGCTGTGTATGAGTCCTAAGAGCTCGCTCGCTCTTACTCCATGTCCAGTAAATGGAGTCTTTATCATCTTTCCTTTGAGACAAGATTGACAAGTGGCATAAGTTTGATATTCGAACGAGTCCAAATATCCTTCTCTATGTAACTTAGTCAACCTTCTCTCATTGATGTGACCCAGTCTACAATGCCATAAGAAAACTTTATTTAAATCCGGAGACTTTCTTTTTAGTGTGTTCTGGACATTGAAAATTTGGAGTTGGTTTAAGACATATATACCGTTATTCAGTGTACCGGACCCAATCAAACCATGATTAAGGTGGATGTTAACAACATCACTTACAAACGTGAAATCATAACCTTTATTTGATAACAAGGAAACCGATATGATATTACACGTTAAGCTAGGTACATAAAAACAGTTATGTAAAACCAAAATGTATCCACTTGTCAATCCCAGGTGATAATCCCCGACAGACACAGCTCCCACGCTAGCTCCGTTAGCAACCTTTAGGTCATATCACCTTCCTTCAGTACTCTACGGTTTCTCAGTGCCTGCAATGAAATGCATATATGAGATCCTGATCCGGTATCCAATACCCAGGAAGCAGAGTTGATTGACTGACAATTCTCAATTACAAACACACCTGAAGTCGAAGCCACAGCTTGCTTCGGTCCTTGGTTCTTGGCGTTCCACGCCTTGCAATCTTTCTTCCAGTGCCCTTTCCTGTGACAATGGAAGCACTCATCCTGAGTCACTACTGACACTGCAATCTTTTTCTTTCCCTTCCCTCCCACCTTACTTACACCTCCTCTAGGTCTAGGGGCGGCCTTCTTTTTCCTTCCTTTGGCCCTAGCCTTGGACCCGGAAGAAGAAGCACCGCTAACAAACATAGCGGGTGTTTCCCTTGCCTTCTGCAAGGTGCCCTCTGCACTCCTTAACATGTTCAGGAGTTCCGGAAGTTCAACTTCTTTTCTTTGAATGTTGAAGTTCGGGATAAACTGGGCGTAGGTGGGAGAAGGGACTGGAGAATAAGGTCTGTATAGAGCTCATTATCCAAAGTCGTCCTAAGGTCTGCGAGCTCTTCTATTTAGCCGATCATCTTTAGGACATGTTCTCCCACCGATAACCTGACAGCCAACCTCGCTCGAAACAAGTTCTTTGAGGTCTCGTATCTTGCTATACGAGATTGCTCCCCATACAGATCTTTTGTATAGAGAAATATGGAGTCAAGATCCATATCCTCGTGCCTCCTCTGATGTTCATTGTTCATCGAGGCAAGCATGATGCACTTGGCTTTCGCGCAATCTAAATCCCAGGTTTTGCGGATTTCCTTATCCGCATTACTGGATTTGGGACCTGGGACATCAGGTGCCTTAGTGGTGAGGACATACCCCAATTTGTCATAAGTCAAGGACATTTTGACATTCCGCAGCCAATCTTTATAGTTTGGCCCTGTCAGTATATTTTTCTCTAAAAGTAACTTAAGTCCAGTCATTTTCAGGGTCGCTGCAATTAGGAGAGAGAGAAGAAAACTCTTTAGCATGATGCTCTTGCAGGTTTAGAGTGGTTTTTAATTTATCTAAACTGGATGTCTCCCACTGTTTCTCGAATCCTTCCCCAAACCATAAAAGAAGAATTAGCCAGGACTATTCTCACCGTACAATACTTGCTTAACCGTTCAGCCAGGCTAGTGTCGATACTTCGAGGGAGGTTTTCCAACGCTTTCGCGAAGTTCCTCTTAATTAAATAACCTCTTTTCTCTGGGGGCGTAACCCCGCTGACACCTTTCTTGACACCTACTTGGTTTATAGAATTGATCGTTAAGTGACGAATATCCTGATGAGTAGCATATACTCACAGTAGGATCGGGATCCAAATATCATTGTATGATAATGTTGAAGGAATCCTACCAACATTCATCAAACTCCAAATGGTATGCAACTCTTTGCAAATTTCAGTTTCTTTAGAAATTCCCGATATATGTTTTTGCCCCATGCTCTTATGACCTTGGCGTTGGTCAAAATGTCATAAGTCACATGTCAAGTTCTACCCATCATTATCTTGTTAATTTGAACCCATCCGTACATATCCTTGACGTTGGCCAAAATGATCATACGACTGTCCCAAACTAACTCATCTATGTATGCAACAAATGAATACCCAGCAGCTACCAAACACTATGCCTTGGCGTTGGTCAAAATACATAGCTTGAATACTACTGAATACCCAAATGAAATGACGGAGGGCTACGAATGGTTTTGGCAAAACCGTGAACGCAGTGAACTTGATATAACCGAAGGAACCTGATAGCTTTTTAAAAGGAGTGGTTAAAGCTCCGCAATTAAAAATATCATCTGTTTTAAAATAACCGAGTGGTTTCTTTTAAATTGTTCCAACGATTCAACTTTTTGGTTTATTTTCTTTGCATTATAAATAATGCGTCCCATCATTAACCTATCATTGCAGAAAACAACGAAAATACAACGTCCTCTTATGCCATCCGCATTCGCTACTGGGTCCCGTCATCACCCGTTAGGTTACTTAACTAACGACAGAGTGGGGGCTGGGCTAGCGCGGGTGTAAAACATAAGTAACGTCTAAATAGCTATCATATATAGATATTGTACATTCGTCAGACGTAATAATAGGCATTCCAGATCTCATATGAACTTTATTGGATTTGCAAGCAATCCGCGTTTGTTTAGAGCCTGCAACAAAAGACGGATTACACAGTTGTGATGAATAGCCATTACCCCACCCTAGACCCCTACGGGTACGGCAAACTACCCGCCAAGTACCCGAAGTGAAGCGATCTCCCTCAATAAAGTGAGTAGGCCACTAAACACTTCAAAGTACCCGGTAGTTTGTGTACCCCACCTTGGGTCTGTCCTAGGAGCAAAAAACAGTAAAATGAAATAATACAATGGTGGCTACAACCGCAACCTGGATGTGCCCCGCAAAATAATATTACAATATATTACAATTATATTGAATGAATGAATATAACAACCCATCTCAAACCCCGGCAAATCATCACAACAGTCCAATACAGTTCACAACCACAAACAATAAAAACCATTACAGAAATGTGCAACCCATTGCCAACCGACATACTAGCAGTTAGGGGAGGTTTACGAACACATTATACAATCACAGATATAATCATATTAGCAAACAACGTAAAATTTCGATCGAGCAAAACACTTTAGATTCTACTGCAAAACTTCTTTGTGCACCTGAGATCTTAGCAGAAAATAAAATATCCAGAAATATCACTATTAACACAAAGGGGTTACTGGAAAAATTTGGGCCGACTCGTCCGTAACTCGGCCGCGGATCCGCGGCGAATCGCATGGATCCGCCGCGGTTCCGCGGTGAGTTAGCCGAGTTGGGAGCCCAAATTTCTTCAGCAGCCCTATAATTTCATGCATGTTATTCTGGAGGTCCCTGAAAAATTTTTAGGGCCTGTTTTAAATTCGACAGAAATTGTATAAAAACGATGATCTTTCCGGTTCTTTTTGCGTTCGAAATACTTACGACTTTGCTAATGAGTTAATTATTGTTTAGCGAGGCTCTGATACCACTGTAAGTCGATGTGCAACACCCCACAACTTACGGGGAGGCGGAAATATGAAAAACGATCTTGTTCTTTGCTTAAACATCGACTAACCGCAAGAATCGAAGCTAAACTATAACTAATAAGAAACCATAGAAGAGTTAACTACTATGATAAGTGATTATACCTAAAGATCCGAGTCCTTCGTCTTTCGTACTCCACGTCCTCTCCGGCCTTCTCTATGTAGTGGAAGATCCACCCGAGAGCTTTACGACAAGCTTCACCTCAAACTAGAGGTAACTAGGTTTCTTAACGTACTAATCCAAGTAACCTAGGTGATATAGAGAATGGTTAAGGATTAAGTAGTCTAATCTAATCCTTGTACTCAACAAATGAGAGAGGAGGATTAGGGTTTGAAGAGAGAGAGCTTGAGGAGAGAGAAGGTGAGCATGAGAATGAGATGAGATAATGATGTATCATAATATATATCAAGCATTATCATTTATCCAATACAAGAAAAATAAAGGATTTACAACCATGCTTGATAAATATCTAAGGGTGATTCATCTCCATGAGTCATTAAGCATTTATGATGCATTAATGACATGGATAAATCACTCATATGACTAACTAATCTCATTTAATGCATATGCCACCTTAACCCCCAAGTCATCATCTTCTAGAAGCTTCTCACGTAATTATGAGAACGCCCCTCCTATCCGTGAAAACACGAAAAAACTTTAGACTGTATAAATCAAATAACCGGATACTAGAAACTGGCTTAAACCAAAGCCGGCTAGTAAAAACTGTCCGGATGTCGTACGTGCGTAAACACACGTATGCGTCCGAACCCTTGTCGTAAAACCATACGACCTCTATATCGTTTCTCCTGAAGTAGGGAAACTCTCTGTGTGGGACTCTAGAGACTCGACTACTACGCTGGCAGTGGTTTAACCACAGACCGCAAGCGGCACTAGCTGTACGTAACGGTCCCCAGGTAGATGTCGATAAGAAGGCCGATAAGGAAACCCATCCGAACTCCTACCGAGTCTGATGTGACAATCTCCATACAGTCCGGTTTGTTCGTCTAAGACTATCGCATATCGGTCCTAGGGGGCGGCAAGCGTCAGTCCCCTAATAGCGGTATAAGTCGTGTCGGAGCGAAGCCCATTACACCCTGAGAAACTACTGGAACCTATCAGTAAATCTCGCTTGCCCTGGCCAGGGACTGTGCGTAATGGCTCTCTGACACAGCGCGCTATCAACTCCCAATACCGGGAGAGACGAATCCTGTCTAACCGCCACTGCCTCCAAATGCTCGGGACTGCACCCAACTGCTACCTGTTTGCATGACTCCTTTGAGCCGTGGTAGGGTAGCAATCTAAGAATAATGGGACACACTCGAGGCGAAGTAGCAGTGTCAAGTCTGCGGACTATGCTGTACTCATGTCACCTGGGAACTGTTAATTGACGACTGGTATAAAACCCAACCAACAGTTCCCTGCGAGACCTGTCCGGTGTACCCGTAACCCAACGAGCACCTGTATACTATCTCCAGTATGACGTAATGAAGGCTGTGGGACAGACCATCTCCCCAACTGGGATGAGAAGCGTACACACTAGTCTACTCCGGAGTAACGATGCCCTGTCTCGATAATCCTACGACTAGGGACCTGATAAGGATGTGCTTGTAGACTACCCAGCCCCCACTAGTGTGACTGCCATCACAACGCTGGTAGTCAAGCAAGATCCTAAGAGCTCTATCAATACGTATACTCACATATTAAGATAGAAAAACCAAGTAGCATACTACCATGTTTAGCAAGACTGTTATATACATGTGAATATCCCAAGCTTCCATTAAGTAATATACAAACTAGTATGATACAATAATGGCCCTTAGGGCATATACACTAACATTACGGTCACAGAAAAGAAAGTGAAAAACTACAACATTTGGAATCCACAATCTCTTTAGACGTCTTAAATCCGAAATATCATATACTTCGCATTTCATGCCTAACGATTTGAATTCTACATATTGTATCACATTCCAGATAAATTGGCAATTTTAAACTTTCCGATCAAATAAACAAACACCCATGATTTCCCAAATAGCTCAACACTTGAGCGGAGTTCAAAAAGTTCCAGAACATGTCACAGCCGCTATGAACCAGCCGTAGAAAGGTCAAACCAACGCCTCACATGTGGCAACGCTAAACTACCACAAACCATATAGTTCAGTGGCGGTTTTGACGGTCACATAATCGAGTTAAGGTTATGTTCTTCTAGAGGGTCCACAGATACGCTTGGATGATTTTCTGAATGTTTTAAACTCAGGAAAAAAACCAACACTTGAATGTTTTCCGACAGGGGAAAAAGTGAGTTATTGATATCCGTTCGAAGCATTTAACATGTTCAAAATTACCCGGAAAAAACTTAAACGAAGTTAAACTTTCCGATCAAATCAATGAGTTCCCAATATTTCCCAGAAAGCTCAACACTTGAGTAGAATTAAAAATTCCTAGAAGCATGAAAAAGTACCCAAGAATAAATTCCTGAAGTATTAGCCCCTAACTCCTAAAGTTGGTCGCGAAACTGCCGCCAAACGCATGGTTTGGCCGCGGTTCCGTGGTCTCTTGAGTGAGTCATGGCTTCGTGCTTCACAGTGATTCTTAGAATTCCCTGCATGATTTTCTAAGTATTTTTAATATGCAAAATTTTAACTTTTGAAAAAATTTCCAGAAAGTGGGATTTATCGAGGTTTCGGAGTTCGATCGGACTTCAAACTTCGTCTACACGACACCTAATGCTCTAGCTTGGCTCTGATACCACTGTAGGGTTGGCTTAGCACCTTGTGAAGGTTTTAGCAAGCATCAATCATGCTACTTTAAAATTTTTGGGGTGCTAAACAAATCCTAACCAAGATCTTAACTAGAGACTTAGGGTTAAACAAGATATGTGAACACTTTACATCTAAGTGAACAAGGAATACAACCTTTGTAGACCGGTCCTTCACTTCAATAGCTCCTTGTAGAAGTCCCTTCGTTGCGATCATGATTCCCCGGACTCTAGAGAGGCTCCCACGAAGAAACGAACAAGCTTGCTTCGAAGTTTTCGAGTCCGAAGATGATCTACGTCAAGGAGACACTAGCTCATGCTATCTCTTCACTAATTGTATAGATTAGTGAAGCAAACACCCTAAACTAAATGGCTAATAGTATAGGATGATGAAGTAGGAAGTGGGTTCATTTTAGTTTTATTTTTCTCACAAGGTTTCATCACTTTTGGAAAAAAAACTAGCAAGTTTTTTCACTTGAAGAAGAAGAAGAAGTGATGAAGCAAATGAATGAATGAGTGAGGTTAGAATTGCAACCATGGGTGAGTTAGTGTCATGCCTAACTCATGTAGACAATAAACCATAGCTATGAGCTAAAGGTTGGGTTAAGAAATATCTTAAGCAATGACAAAAGAGTGGACTTGGTCAATGTTTTCTACAAACTTCTCCAAACTTCTTCCATGATTCATTCTCAATCTTTTGTGAATTACTTAATGATAAATAAAACCCAAAAATAAAGCCTAGCATGGTATAAGTCTCTAACATACATGTTGCAAGTGTAACCTATCATGACACAACGATATATATCGCATATATATTTCGTGTATAAGAAGAAAATAATACAATTAACATATATCACACATATATTAATGTATCATCAGGTGAGAAAAAGTAATACTTAAGTGAGCTAATATAATTTAATGTAATTTAATATATCAAATATATAATTATACATTAAACTATTAAATCAACTCTAGATTTAATAATCCGGCTATATTACATATAACCGACTAATATCAGATGAATCACGACAATAGAATACGGTATCCCATACTCGTATTAATCTCGGTCCGGCACATATCACATATGTGCTCCTACTCCGTTTTGCATGAACCAGGAAACCTCTATGTAGGACTCTAAATACTCGTCAATACGCCGGCAGTAAGTGATGATCATATCAAACACCCACAAGCCGCAAGCGGTCTGCTAAACGTAACGGCCACCCGGGTATTGAGTGATCAGAAGATCAACAAGCAAGCCTGCTATAACTCCTGCGAATCCAATCAGTAACACTACCATACAGTCCGGTCTCTTCATCTGATATGTCGCATATCAAAGCCTGGGGGTGTAAGTGCACGGCGGCGCCCCGGCCGTCAATCCGACGGCCAAATGCGGAAGCGGTGATAAACTTTAAATTTTACTTGAACTGGCAAACCGCCGCGCACTGATACCCGGATCGAACCATTAATTAGTCCTAGCTAACTATAAGATGGGGAAGAGAGATATACCGACTGATCCAAGTCCTCCGGTCTTCTCGTCGTCGTCCCGATCTCCTGCGGAAGCTCCGGTCTCCACCTCGTCGCCGGAAGTGCACCATATTGCCTACTTCTTTTACGGGCTCCCACCTCAATGCCGAGGCAACTCGGGCACGAAGCTGGCTAGTCGACGTGCCCAAGATTTGCTGTAGAATATGTAGTACTCAAGTCTCATATGGGGTTTTGGAGCTTTGCCATTTTGGTGGAAGAAAAGAGAGCAACTTTAAGAAATGAACTAGAGGGCTTTTCTAGCAAGCATGAGAAACAAAATGCCACACATAAAATGAATCCATCCCACCCCCTAAGGGAATGGCCGGCCAAAACAAAAGGGGGAGTGAGAATGGAGAGAAAGTGTGTGGTGTATGGATGATTGAACCACTATCATAATCATGAGAGAAAAAGAATGGTGAAAAGAAACAATCATCACAACCAAATCCATACTCCACCAACCAATCAACAACAACCATGATGACATCCAAAGTCAAGCTATCATGAAAAAGGAAAGTCAAGGTATGGTGAGCCATCATGATCCAACAAAAAGCAAAAGCCCCCTCCACAAATACTTATTTGCAACAATGCAAATAAGCCCTCCTCCACCAATCTTCGGCCAATGAACGGTACAAAGGAAATCGGCCGAAACGAAAAGCAAACTGGCAACTCCAGAAAACTGGTCCCGTAATAAATTACAGGAAAACCCCGATACTGTGCATACACACCCGCATTTGTATTCCGACCGAAATACAAATGCAATGAGACAAAATCTACACTGTACTATACTAGGATCCGGCTTATACCAAAGCCGGCTAGTATTATCCGTTCGATCCTGATCCGTGCAATACCGCACGTATCTGATCGAACCCTGCCATATATCCATACGGCCTGTATGTTGGAGATAGTGCCCTCAGAGTCAATTATTAGGTCACAGGTACGTGATTGCAATGATTGATGGAGGACCTATCCCGGTAGGACAGTCTTACTCGAGATGATAGTATGCTATCTGGTTTACCTTTATCATCGTGTACTGTTTTTAGGTGACCTGACACGTCGCTATTACACGTTGATAGAGCCCCTAGGATTCTTGCTTAACCACTAGCAGTATGAGGGCGATCATATAAGTGGGAGCTGGGGGTCTATAAGCATATCCTTAAAAGGTCCCTAGTCGTGAGAGTTTCGAGACAGGGCATCGATTCTCCATAGTAGACTAGTGTATACAGTCGAGACCCCGACGAGGGGCGGTGGCCGGTCTCACAAGCCACCGGTGTCAGTTGGATCACCTAAGATGTATGCAGGTGCTCATTGGGTTATGAGTACACCGGAGAGGACTCGCCGGGAACATGCTAGTTGGTCATATACCAGACGTCAGATGGCAGTTCCCTGGTGACATGTGTGCAGGTTAGTTCATCGACCTGGGGATCGTCATTTGTCTCGTGTGAGTTCCCACTGTACTTTGATTACTACCCTTCCACGGCTCAAAGGAGTCGTGCAAACAGGTTTTAGTTGGGTACAGTCCCGAGCCACATGGAGGCAGTGAGCGTATCTTCAGGGGTTCGTCTCTCCCGGTATTGGGGGTGATGTCGTGCTGTGTCTAGGAGAGCCATTACACAAAGTCCTTGGCCAAGGCAAGGAGATTTACTGGTAGGTATTCCAGTAGTATCTCAGGGTGTTCTGGGCTACACTCCGACACGACTTGTACCGCTTTTGGGGGTCTGACTTTTACCAACCCCTTAGGCCCGCCATGCGATACTCATAGACGAACGGACCGGACTGTACGGATATTGTCACTGACAGGCTCAGTAGGGAGTCAGGCTGAGTTCGCTCACAGATGTCCCTTTTGGTCAATACCTGGTAGCCCGTTATGTATTGGCTTATACCTCTAACGTGCTAGTGGTTAAATCCACAACCAAGGTGTTGACGAGTCTTTAGAGTCCCCCACATTCAGTTACTCAGCTTTCGGGCGAAAGGTTGTAGAGGCCGTATGGAGATATGGCAGGGTCCGATCAGATACGTGCGGTATTGCACGGATCAGGATCGGACAGTCTGTACTATAGGCCGTATGGTTATATGGCAGGGTTCGATCAGATACGTGCGGTATTGCACAGATCAGGATCGAACGGATATTACTAGCCGGCTTTGGTATAAGCCGGATCCTAGTATAGTACAGTGTAGATTTTGTCTCATTGCATTTGTATTTCGGTCGAAATACAGATGCGGGTGTGTATGCACAGTATCGGGGTTTTCCTGTAATTTATTACGGGACCAGTTTTTGGAGTTGCCAGTTTGTTTTCCGTTTCGGCCAATTTTCCTTTGATCGTTCATTGGCCGACGTTTGGTGGAGGAGGGTTTATTTGCATTGTTGCAAATAGGCTTTTTGTGGAGGGGGTCTTTGCTTATTATAGCATCATGATGGTTTTCATGATGAGCACCATCATTGACTTCTCCTTCTCATGATGGCTTGACTTTCAGTGGGCATAATGGTTGATGATGATGAGGGGTGAGGTTGGTTGAGTGTGGGTTTATTGTTGTGATCATTTCCTTTTTGGCATGATAGCCTTCTCTCTCTCTCCATTGTATTATTGGATGGCCACACTCTCATATACACTCTCTCACCCTCACATTCTCTCTTCTTCCCATTTTGTATGGCCGGCCAAAGCCATAGAGGGGCTGTCCAAAATGAGAGAGTGGGGTTTTTGGTTGATATCATGTTGCAAAACTCCTACTAATCCCTCCACAAAAGTTCATGTTTCATACCTCCACCAAAAGGCAATTCCACAACCCCAAAAGTGAGACACAAGCTCTACTATAGATTCTACAGTAAATCTTGGGCACGTCGAGTAGCCGGCTTCGTGCCCGAGTTGCCTCGGCATTGAGGTGGGAGCCCGTAAACAAAGTAGGCGATGTGGTGCACTTCCGGCGACGAGGAGGAGACGGGACTTTTCCGCAGGAGATCCGGACGATGATGAGAAGACCGGAGGACTTGGATCGTCGGTATATCTCTTTCTCATCTTATAGTTAGCTAGGACTAGTTAATGGTTCAATCCGGGTTTTAGTGCGCGGCGGTTTGCCAGTTCAAGAAAATTTAAAGTTTATCACCGCTTCCGCATTTGGCCGTCGGATTGACGGCCGGGGCGCCTCCGTGCACTTACAGTGGTATCAGAGCCTCGCCATTAACTTAGTCTAGCTTGGTGTAATGTGTTTTTCAGTTCCGATCGATAAAATGTTCCAAAACCCGTATTGTCTTCACATCAGTTTTCTGTCAGAATTTTTCAGTCTCCAAAAATTTTTCAGGTTGCAGAAAATTGATGTACTGGAAATTGTAAGGCCACTGTAGAAATTCGACTGAGTGATGCCATAGTTTGAGCGCGGAACCGCGGCCAAACCCCCTTTTGGGCCGCGGTTCCGCCGCACTATAATGAGCTCACTGTGTCAATTTTCTCCAGTGGGCTTCTGGGCTGTTTTTAGGGGTTTTGGAATAATAACATTGGGCCCAGAATTTCTTTAACTGCTACAGTATTGCTTTGGGGCCCACTTGTTAAAATTTTGATTGATCGGATATTTTAAACACATTTTTCACAGTATTTACATTTTATCTGCAACCGTGAATGTCACTCGATCGGTAAATCCGGTCTAACTGCTATAGCCCGGTTAGACGGATTTGCGAACGTGACTTTCACGTTGATGTTCTATGTATTTACTGTGATGTTGCGGATCGGTCGTAGGGGATAGCCTGGATGCAATGCTAGTACAGTTGTGGTTGTATTATGTACATTTGATATTGCGGGGCGAGCGTCCGACATGTGGACTGCCGTCACTGCCTGTTTGTATTATTATTTTGGGGCACGACCTGGTTGCGGTCGATGTACCCGTTGTATGTATATTTTACTTTCTGTACTAGGATTGCCCCGCGGAGGGGTGCACGGATAGCCGGGTTCTAGAGGGCTACAAGCCCGCATCTCATGGCATTGAGACGGAGGGGGCTTCACTCTAGGATTGGCGGGATATTCGCCGCACTCGTAGGGGGTACAGGTTGACCCAGGAGGGGTGCCCAAGTTACCGGATTCCGTGAAGTGCTGGGTGGTCCATTCACGGCGCTGAAGGGGGCTGCCTCGCTTCAGGTTTTGGCGGGTAACTTGCCGCACCCGTAGGGGTCTAGGATTTCATTGCGCAGGCTATCCACACGACCAGGGGAACGTCGGGTTTCAGCGGCTCTGTGAAACCCGGGGATCCCAGATATCTGTATTGTTTTCTGTGATCCTGTACATTTTCTTTGATGTTGCATTTTATTCACGCCTTGAGCGAATATAATATATTGGTATATATATTAGTAGATGTTGTATATGTTTTACATCCGCGCTAGTCCAGTCCCCGCTCTGTCGTTAGTTAGCTAACCTAACGGGTAATGACGGGACCCAGTGGCGAATGCGGATGGCATATACGTACATCAGTATATTTTCGTTCTTTTTGGTGTGATCAATTGATGGGACTGCGTTGATTCGGATCAATGCAAGTTTTAAAAACAAACCTAATCTGATGTTGTTGGAACACTTTTCAAAAAGCTGTTATTGCAAGGACGTTCTCTTTTGTTTTGCATCGTGGTATTCAGTTGGAATATCCTGCTCCTCAGTCGACGAGGCAAGGGCCGAGATCCCTTCACCAGGAGTGACCCCTTGGACAAAAAGTTTGCGTCAGGGCAATGACTTCACTATAGCCGATTACTTTTGCTTTGCATCGTGGTATTCAGTTGGAATATCCTGCACCTCATTCTACGGGGAAAGAGCCGAGATCCCTTCACCGGGAGTGACCTCTTTAGCAACGGTTTTCGTCACTATATTTTTAAAAGCTATCCGTTCCTTCGACGATATCAAGTTCATTACGTTAAAGGTTTTCGCCAGAAACCATTCGTAGCCCTCCGTCGTTTCATATGGATAGTCAATAGTATTCAAGCTGTGTTTGTTGGCCATAGTCAAGGCACAGTGTTTGGTAGCTGTTGGGTGTTCATATGCTGCAAAGATAGATGCGTTGGTTTGGGACAGTCGTATAGCCTTGTTGGCCCTAGTCAAGGGCTTATACGGGTGGGTTCAAATCAACCTGGATAATGACGGGTAGAACTTGACATGTGACTTATGATTTGTTGGCCTTAGTCAAGGTCATAAGAGCATGGGGCAGAAATCACATCGGGAGTTTCAAAAGAACTGAAACTTGCCAGATATGCGCATACCTTCTGGAGTGTGACACCGTGAGCGGATTCCGTCACGTTGTCATGCGATGAGAGTTGGATCCCGATTCCCACTGATGAGTTAGTTTACTCCTCGGGTGACCCCGACTAATTCTTCTTTCAGGTTTGGAGAAGAATTTGAGGTACAGTGGGAGGATTCCAGATCAGATAAATTGGTAACCATTCTGATCTAGGTTAGAGTGCACGCTGAGTGTTTCTTTTCTCTCTCTCTTGGTAGCGACCATTGACCCGACCCTAAGACTATGACTCAGTGACCAAGTTGACCGAACCTTCTTAACACTGGCTTTTGGATTGTCAGAGTTGCAGACCTCATTGCCACTCCTACTTTTACCCTTTTCTCCAGGACACCCCGTATTACTACGAACGTCCACTTCCATTGGACAAAACCATCGTATTGTTAGATACGAACTCGAAGGAATTTATTCGAGGATGGTTTCAGGTTCTGGAGAAAACGGATAGGATTATTCAGTTGTCTTTTCCTTTTACCTTCTCTCAGGTTGCGAGTACTCCTTGGTTTAGGAGATAGTACACCTATTACGCAAATTGGATAGTCTTCTTCCAAACCTTAGGCTGGTGCCGACCGGTAGGGAATGAAGAAAACCAATTAGCCTAACGATGGTGTACAGAAGGTATTAAGTTCAGACAAAGCAAGGGATTAGTAAGAGGGCAAAGTAAATTGCAACAGATATTCACGACCAAACCAAGTATTCCTTCGCCAATCCTAAAATCACCTTTGTATTTCTCCAGGACACCCGTATCACTACGAAGATCCACAGTTTATTGGATACTCCATCGTATGGTTATATACGAACTCGAAAGGAACTTGTTCCAGTTCGGGGATGGATTCTGGTCCAGGAGAAATAGGAATATGGTTTATTCGGTTGTCTTTTATCTTCACCCTCTCTCATTGCGAGTGTTCCTAGGATTGGGACAGTACACCTATTATGCTTATTGGATAGTCTTCTTCCAAACCATAGGCTGGTGCCGAACGGTAGGGAAGGAAGAAAACCATTTGGCCTAAAGGGGTGTACAGAAGGTAAAGACTAAAGACATATGAAGGGATTTGGAGAGGTGGCAAAGAATTATACGGTTACAGTCGTGAATCTGGAAAAGGCATTACTAGGAATACCAGGATACCCCATCGAAACATTTCGATGTTTCAGTCTCACTGTGTACTGTTAAAGGAAAACTGATTTCCCGATTAGACACTTGCTCCAGGGTATGTATTTACCAGGTATGATTCTCACATCTGTATGGTTTTACAGATGATGAGTGGGAGTAGGTTATTGGGAATTGGGTGATCATCCTCATTATATCGGGATTCATTACAATCGGTGATATTTGAGTAAATCACCTGGGTAGTTTGCCGGTCGGCAAATATTTGGTTTTGAATATCCGCAGTTATGCACCAATTTCAAATTGATATATCTGTATGTCTATTTCCATAGAGTGAGATATACCTTTCTGAAATTATGTCTACGACATTTACCTATATCAGTGGATGGTTAGGTAAGGAGCATTAAACAACGGTGTAATTCTTCTTAACCATAAGTACAGTTTTCAACCTACGACACACAGTGAGTGAGTTATCAGACTCAAGGGACTTGTACAGAGTATTGTATGATGTCCAGGGTCCATCAGGACAGAGGGGTTGGTCCTCGTACTATATTCGGTTTACTTATGACTTCTCTAGTTTTTAGACAAGTGTTTCGTGGAAACACATGGTCCGAATTTGGAGAAGTTATAGGTATTTGAATAGAGTAGAGAACCAGGTATAGCAAGTATCGGGATTCTTCAAAGAGATCGAAGATGTAGATACTTGTGTATGGTATTCAGTTGATAGTAATGATAAAGAGATCTTGCTTCTCTTTCAGGTTACTCATAATTGGAAGTATTCCTAAGTTGAGTAACGCTGATCGGCCTCCTTCCATTTAGTTGACATGCGCTGGGGACAGCTGCATGATTTGAATCTGGTTCAATTAAATCAGTGCCTCTGTTTCTATATTGGATATAGAACAGTTCATATCTTAACGATGTTAAGGTACGGGGAGTTGTCCGGTTTATGATTAAAACCAGACACTGGACAACTCAAGGCACGTTTCTGTAATGGCTGTTTGTGGGTTGACCCAGGCTATGACGAGGGTTGACTTTCTACCATCTGGATGAACAATAGCGATATTGTTCTAGACTCGCCACAGTTTTAATAAAAATGGATTTTTTCAGAAAAACAGTAGTGGGAGTATGGTAGAACTGGAAGTGATTCCAGAACCACAAACGATTACTGAAGATTTGATAAGGAACCTAAAGATTCAATCTGGATTGACATTCCATTGGCCACTCCGCAGATAAGGTGGGTAACTTCAGCCACCCGAGAGGTACTACGGTAGCCTCAAGGACGGTGACAGGGAAGTTCTTGTTTACCCACAATTACCATTGCTGTTGTTCCAGGCTGCGAGACCCGGTGGGAGGATGAGTATAGCGTCGTTCTAAACTAGTTTTAGAAGTGTACGTCTATATGACTCTGCCAGAGGGTTGTCGTAGTCAGTGGGAGCAGCGGAAGCATTGGTGGACAGGTAGCTTATGTCTATTTGTAGACTAAAGCAAATGTAGCGGAGATAGATCATCTATTTCTGACGTGACAGTCATAGGTTTGACTTCATCAGAATAGGGGATGGATCTGTTGAGAAGGTAGTAGGGTGTGATGTCCTGGTATTTGGATGACATACACAGAGTAGGAAAAGAAACTCCTATAATACAATCGGTTATACTTTGGTCGTCACACAGTAGTTTCTCCATATGGGACTTGGACATTATATCAGACAAACTGGTTACTAGATCTATGGTTTTAGATCTAGATTTGGGTGGTTTCCCAATCAGGGTACTTAGACAGCATTCTAAGAGTATTTAGAATGGACGACTCCTGGCACGGTAGTGTACCTGCAGGTAATGGAGTCACCCTCTCTAAAGGTGTCTTACAGACTAAAGGGGAGAGGGATGTGCATGATTGACAGATCACTTGCTTAGGCAATTGAGTCAATCATGAGATGTCAAGTACCACACCAGATGTTGTTCTTGCACTAGATGCAATAAGTTGACATTGATCCAATCCTGGAGAAACGGTCGGAAGCAGTTTTAGAACATAAGTGGATGTTCTAGGGATATGATAACGACAGCCTCATTCGGGAGACAGTTATCATTCCAGGCTTCCAAGGTGACATGGACGACAGGGAGGTTGTCAGAGTTATAGTTATTCCTTCTGACGAGGGGCAGTATTTTGGACAGGTGGTCCAAGGCAATACTGAGGGAGGCATGGCGCAGGATACTGATTAAGTTCAGTTGACGATACAGTCTAAGAAGTTTGGATTTGGAGTTCATTTATGAGCTATGTCCCATCAGACATCCAGACACATTCTAAGACAGGTATTGCTCATTTCGGGAGATGGGTTTCTCCGCGAACATGAGATATAGAGAGACATAGAAAGAAACAACAAAGCGGATCCACTCACTGAGGCTATTCCTCGAACGCAATAGTTTCGCAAACGAGCTTTGTGAGACTGACTAGTAGAGGAGTTGGGTGTTCGGTATCACACGGGCTGTGAGTATGCGACATCGCAATAATTAGCCTTGAGTGCAAGTGGGAGATTGTTGGAGATAGTGCCCTCAGAGTCAATTATTAGGTCACAGGTACGTGATTGCAATGATTGATGGAGGACCTATCCCGGTAGGACAGTCTTACTCGAGATGATAGTATGCTATCTGGTTTACCTTTATCATCGTGTACTGTTTTTAGGTGACCTGACACGTCGCTATTACACGTTGATAGAGCCCCTAGGATTCTTGCTTAACCACCAGCAGTATGAGGGAGATCATATAAGTGGGAGCTGGGGGTCTATAAGCATATCCTTAAAAGGTCCCTAGTCGTGAGAGTTTCGAGACAGGGCATCGATTCTCCATAGTAGACTAGTGTATACAGTCGAGACCCCGACGAGGGGCGGTGGCCGGTCTCACAAGCCACCGGTGTCAGTTGGATCACCTAAGATGTATGCAGGTGCTCATTGGGTTATGAGTACACCGGACAGGACTCGCCGGGAACATGCTAGTTGGTCATATACCAGACGTCAGATGGCAGTTCCCTGGTGACATGTGTGCAGGTTAGTTCATCGACCTGGGGATCGTCATTTGTCTCGTGTGAGTTCCCACTGTACTTTGATTACTACCCTACCACGGCTCAAAGGAGTCGTGCAAACAGGTTTTAGTTGGGTACAGTCCCGAACCACATGGAGGCAGTGAGCGTATCTTCAGGGGTTCGTCTCTCCCGGTATTGGGGGTGAGGTCGTGCTGTGTCTAGGAGAGCCATTACACAAAGTCCTTGGCCAAGGCAAGGAGATTTACTGGTAGGTATTCCAGTAGTATCTCAGGGTGTTCTGGGCTACACTCCGACACGACTTGTACCGCTTTTGGGGGTCTGACTTTTACCAACCCCCTAGGCCCGCCATGCGATACTCATAGACGAACGGACCGGACTGTACGGATATTGTCACTGACAGGCTCAGTAGGGAGTCAGGCTGAGTTCGCTCACAGACGTCCCTTTTGGTCAATACCTGGTAGCCCGTTATGTATTGGCTTATACCTCTAACGTGCTAGTGGTTAAATCCACAACCAAGGTGTTGACGAGTCTTTATAGTCCCCCACATTCAGTTACTCAGCTTTCGGGCGAAAGGTTGTAGAGGCCGTATGGAGATATGGCAGGGTCCGATCAGATACGTGCGGTATTGCACGGATCAGGATCGGACAGTCTGTACTATAGGCCGTATGGTTATATGGCAGGGTTCGATCAGATACGTGCGGTATTGCACAGATCAGGATCGAACGGATATTACTAGCCGGCTTTGGTATAAGCCGGATCCTAGTATAGTACAGTGTAGATTTTGTCTCATTGCATTTGTATTTCGGTCGAAATACAGATGCGGGTGTGTATGCACAGTATCGGGGTTTTCCTGTAATTTATTACGGGACCAGTTTTTGGAGTTGCCAGTTTGTTTTCCGTTTCGGCCAATTTTCCTTTGATCGTTCATTGGCCGACGTTTGGTGGAGGAGGGTTTATTTGCATTGTTGCAAATAGGCTTTTTGTGGAGGGGGTCTTTGCTTATTATAGCATCATGATGGTTTTCATGATGAGCACCATCATTGACTTCTCCTTCTCATGATGGCTTGACTTTCAGTGGGCATAATGGTTGATGATGATGAGGGGTGAGGTTGGTTGAGTGTGGGTTTATTGTTGTGATCATTTCCTTTTTGGCATGATAGCCTTCTCTCTCTCTCCATTGTATTATTGGATGGCCACACTCTCATATACACTCTCTCACCCTCACATTCTCTCTTCTTCCCATTTTGTATGGCCGGCCAAAGCCATAGAGGGGCTGTCCAAAATGAGAGAGTGGGGTTTTTGGTTGATATCATGTTGCAAAACTCCTACTAATCCCTCCACAAAAGTTCATGTTTCATACCTCCACCAAAAGGCAATTCCACAACCCCAAAAGTGAGACACAAGCTCTACTATAGATTCTACAGTAAATCTTGGGCACGTCGAGTAGCCGGCTTCGTGCCCGAGTTGCCTCGGCATTGAGGTGGGAGCCCGTAAACAAAGTAGGCGATGTGGTGCACTTCCGGCGACGAGGAGGAGACGGGACTTTTCCGCAGGAGATCCGGACGATGATGAGAAGACCGGAGGACTTGGATCGTCGGTATATCTCTTTCTCATCTTATAGTTAGCTAGGACTAGTTAATGGTTCGATCCGGGTTTTAGTGCGCGGCGGTTTGCCAGTTCAAGAAAATTTAAAGTTTATCACCGCTTCCGCATTTGGCCGTCGGATTGACGGCCGGGGCGCCGCCGTGCACTTACACTGTAGTACAAACTGTCCGATCCTGATCCGTGCAATACCGCACGTATCTGATCGGACCTTGCCATATCTCCATACGGCCTCTACAACCTTTCGCCCGAAAGCTGAGTAACAGAATGTGGGGGACTCTAAAGACTCGTCAACACCTTGGTTGTGGATTTAACCACTAGCACGTCAGAGGTATAAGCCAATACGTAACGGGCTACCAGGTATTGACTAAAAGGGACGTCTGTGAGCGAACTCAGCCTGACAACCCTACTGAGCCTGTCAGTGACAATATCCGTACAGTCCGGTCCGTTCGTCTATGAGTATCGCATGGCGGGCCTAGGGGGTTGGTAAAAGTCAGACCCCCAAAAGCGGTACAAGTCCTGTCGGAGTGTAGCCCAGAACACCCTGAGATACTACTGGAATACCTACCAGTAAATCTCCTGCCTTGGCCAAGGACTTCGTGTAATGGCTCTCCTAGACACAGCACGACCTCACCCCCAATACCGGGAGAGACGAACCCCTTAAGATACGCTCACTGCCTCCATGTGGCTCGGGACTGTAACCAACTAAAACCTGTTTGCACGACTCCTTTGAGCCGTGGTAGGGTAGTAATCAAAGTACAGTGGGAACTCACATGAGACAAATGACGATCCCCAGGTCGATGAACTAACCAGCACACATGTCACCAGGGAACTGCCATCCTACGTCTGGTATATGACCAACTAGCATGTTCCCGGCGAGTACTGTCCGGTGTACTCATAACCCAATGAGCACCTGTATACATCTTAGGTGATCCAACTGACACCAGTGGCTTGTGAGACCGGCCACCGCCCCTCATCGGGGTCTCGACTGTATACACTAGTCTACTCTGGAGTATCGATGCCCTGTCTCGAAACTCACACGACTAGGGACCATTTAAGGATATGCTTATAGACCCCGGCTCCCACTTATATGATCGCCCTCATAGTGCTGGTGGTCAAGCAAGAATCCTAGGGGCTCTATCAACGTGTAATAGCAACTTGTCAGGTCACCTAAAACAGTACACGATGATAAAGGTAAACCAGATAGCATACTATCATCTCGAGTAAGACTGTCCTACCGGGATAGGTCCTCCATCAATCATTGCAATCACGTACCTGTGACCTAATAATTGACTCTGAGGGCACTATCTCCAACAATCTCCCACTTGCACTCAAGGCTAATTATTGCGATGTCGCATACTCACAGCCCGTGTGATACCGAACACCCAACTCCTCTACTAGTCAGTCTCACAAACTCGTTTGCGAAACTATTGCGTTCGAGGAATAGCCTTAGTGAGTGGATCCGCCTTGTTGTTTCTTTCTATGTCTCTCTATATTTCAAGTTCGCGGAGAAAACCCATCTCCCGAAATGAGCAATACCTGTCTTAGAATGTGTCTGGATGTCTGATGGGACCTAGCTCATAAATGAACTCCAAATCCAAACTTCTTAGACTGTATCGTCAACTGAACTTAATCAGTATCCTGCGCCATGCCACCCTCAGTATTGCCTTGGACCACCTGTCCAAAATACTGCCCCTCATCAGAAGGAAAAACTATAACTCTGACAACCTCCTTGTCGTCCATGTCACCTTGGAAGCCTGGAATGATAACTGTCTCCCGAATGAGGCTGTCGTTATCATATCCCTAGAACATCCACTTATGTTCTAAAACTGCTTCCGACCGTTTCTCCAGGATTGGATTAATGTCAACTTATTGCATCTAGTGCAAGAACAATATCTGGTGTGGTACTTGACATCTCATGATTGACTCAATTGCCTGAGCAAGTGATCTGCCAATCATGCACGTCCCTCTCTACTTTAGTCTGTAAGACACCTTTAGAGAGGGTGACTCCATCACCTGCAGGTACACTACCGTGCCAGGAGTCGTCCATTCTAAATACCCTTAGAATGCTGTCTAAGTACCCAGATTGGGAAACCACCCAAATCTAGATCTAAAACCATAGATCTAGTAACCAGTATGTCTGATATAAAATCCATTTCCTTTGTGGAGAAACCACTGTGTGACGACCAAAGTATAACCGATTGTAGTATAGGAGTTTCTTTTCCTACTCTGTGTATGTCATCCAAATACCAGGATATCACACCCTACTACCTTCTCAACAGATCCATCCCCTATTCTGATGAAGTCAAACCTATGACTGTCACGTCAGAAATAGATGATCTATCTCCGCTACTGGTGCTTCAGTCTATAAATAGACATAAGCTACCTATCCACCAATGCTTCCGCTGCTCCCACTGACTACGACAACCCTATGGCAGAGTCATATACACGTACATTTCTAAAACTAGTTTAGAAAGACGCTATACTCATCCTCCTGCCGGGTCTCACAGTCTGGAACAACAGCAATGGTAAGTCTGGGTAAACAAGAACCTCCCTGCCACCGTCCTTGAGGCTACCGGAGTACCTCTCGGGTGCCTGAGGTTACCCATCGTATCTGCGGAGTGGCCAATGGAATGTCAAACCAGATTGAATCTTTAGGTTCCTATGAAATCTTCAGTAATCGTTTGTGGTTCTGGAATTACTTCCAGTTCTACCATACTCCCACTACTGTTTTCTGAAAAAAATCTATTTTTAATAAAACTGTGGCGAGTCTAGAACAATATCGCTATTGTTCATCCAGATGGTAGAGAGTCAACCCTCGTCATAGCCTGGGTCAACCCACAAACAGCCATTACAGAAACGTGCCTTGAGTTGTCCAGTGTCTGATTTTAATCATAAACCGGACAACTCCCCGTACCTTAACATCGTTAAGATATGAACTGTTCTATATCCAATATAGAACCAGAGGCACTGATTTAATTGAACCAGATTCAAATCATGCAGCTGTCTTCAGTGCATGTCAACTAAATGGAAGGAGGCCGATCAGCGTTACTCAACTTAGGAATGCTTCCAATTATGAGTAACCTGAAAGAGAAGCAATTTCTCTTAATCACTACTATCAACTGAATACCATATACAAGTATCTACATCTTCGATCTCTTTGAAGAATCCCGATACTTGCTATACGTGGTTCTCTACTCTATTCAAATACCTATAACTTCTCGAAATTCGGACCCTGTGTTTCCACGAAACACCTGTCTAAAAACTAGAGAAGTCATAAGTAAACCGAATATAGTACGAGGACCAACTCCTCTGTCCTTACGGACCCTGGACAACATACAATACTCTGTATAAGTCCCTTGAGTCTGATAACTCATTCACTGTGTGTCGTAGGTTGAAAACTGTACTTATGGTTAAGAAGAATTACACCGCTGTTTAATGCTCCTTACCTAACCATCCACTGATATAGGTAAATGTCACAGACATAATTTCAAAAGGTATATCTATGAAAATAGACGTACAGATATATCAATTTGAAATTGGTGCATAACAGAGGATATTCAAAACCAAATATTTGCCGTCCGGCAAACAACCCAGGTGACTTCCTCAAATATCACCGATTACAACGAATCCTGATATAATGAGAATGATCACCCAATTCCCAATAACTTACTCCCACTCATCATCTGTAAAACCATACAGATATGAGAATCAAACCTGGTAAATACATACCCTGGAGTAAGTATCTAGTCGGGAAATCGGTTTTCTTTTAACATTACACAGTGAAACTGAAACATTGAAATGTTTCGATGGGGTATCCCAGTATTCCTAGTAATGCCTCTTCCAGATTCACGACTGTAACCGTATAATCCTTTGCCACCTCTCCAAATCCCTTCTTATGTCTTTAGTCTTTACCTTCTGCACACCCCTTAGGCCAAATGGTTTTCTTCCTTCCCTACCGTTCGGCACCAGCCTATGGTTTGGAAGAAGACTATCCAATAAGCATAATGGGTGTACTGTCCCAATCCTAGGAACACTCGCAATGCGAGAGAAGGTGAAGATAAAAGACAACTGAACAAACCTTATTCCTATTTCTCCTGGACCAGAATCCATCCCCGAACTGGAACAAGTTCCTTTCGAGTTCGTATATAACCATACGATGGAGTATCCAATAAACTGTGGATCTTCGTAGTGATACGGAGTGTCCTGGAGAAATACAAAGGTGATTTAGGATTGGCGAAGGAATACTTGGTTTGGTCGTGAATATTTGTTGCAATTTACTTTGCCCTCTTACTAATCCCTTGCTTTGTCTTGACTTAATACCTTCTGCACACCATCGTTATGCTAATTGGTTTTTTTCATTCCCCACCGGTCGGCACCAGCCTAAGGTTTGGAAGAAGACTATCCAATTTGCGTAATAGGTGTACTATCCCCTAAACCAAGGAGTACTCACAACTTGAGAGAAGGTAAAAGGAAAGGACAACTGAATAATTCTATCCGTTTTCTCCAGAACCGGAAACCATCCTCGAATAAATTCTTTCGAGTTCGTATCTAACCATACGATGGTTTTGTCCAATGGAAGTGGACATTCGTAGTAAAACGGGGTGTCCTGGAGAAAAGGGTAAAAGTAGGAGTGGCAATGAGGTTTGCAACTCTGACAATCCAAAAGCCAGTGTTAAGAAGGTTCGGTCAACTTGGTCACTGAGTCATAGTCTTAGGGTCGGGTCAATGGTCGCAGCCGAAGAGAGAGAGAAAAGAAACACTCAGCGTGCACTCTAACCTAGATCAGAATGGTTACCAATTTATCTAATCTGGAAACCTCCCACTGTACCTCAAATTCTCCTCCAAACCTGAAAGAAGAATTAGTCGGGGTCACCCGAGGAGTAAACTAACTCATCAGTGGGAATCGGGATCCAACTATCATCGCATGATAACGTGACGGAATCCGCTCACGGTATCACACTCCAGAAGGTATGCGCATATCTGGCAAGTTTCAGTTCTTTTGAAACTCCCGATGTGATTTCTGCCCCATGCTCTTATGACCTTGGCGTGAGGTCAAAATATCATAAGTCACATGTCAAGTTCTGCCCGTCATTATCCAGGTTAATTTGAACCCACCCGTACATACCCTTGACGTAGGCCAAAATAGTAGTACGACTGTCCCAAACCAACGCATCTATCTATGCAACAGATAAATACCCGGCAGCTACCAAACACTATGCCTTGGCGTGAGGTCAAAATACATAGCTTGAATACTACCGAATATTTAACTGAAATGACGGAGGGCTACGAATGGTTTCTAGCGAAAACCTTTAACGTAATGAACTTGATATCGTTGAAGGAACGGATAGCTTTTTAAAAATATAGTGACGAAAACCTTTGCTAAAGAGGTCACTCCCGGTGAAGGGATCTCGGCTCTTTCCCCGTAGAATGAGGAGCAGGATACTCCAACTGAATACCACGATGCAAAGCAAAAGTAATCGGCCATAGTGAAGTTAATGCCCTGACGCAAACCTTTTGTCCAAGGGGTCACTCCCGGTGAAGGGATCTCGGCCCTTGCCTCGTCGACTGAGGAGCAGGGTATTCCAACTGAATATCACGATGCAAAACAAAAGTGAACGTCCTTGCAATAACATCTTTTTTTTGAAAAGTGTTCCAACAACATCAATTAGGTTTGTTTTAACTTGCATTGATCTGAATCAATGCAGTCCCATCAATTGATCACACCACAAAGAACGAAAATAATATGACGTACGTATATGCCATCCGCATTCGCCACTGGGTCCTGTCATTACCCGTTAGGTTAGCTAACTAACGACAGAGCGGGGACGGGACTAGCGCGGATGCAAAACATATACAACGTCTACTAATATATATACCAATATATTATATTCGCTCAAGGCGTGATAAGAAATGCAACATCACAGAGAATGAACAGCATCACAGAAACAATACAGATATCTGGGATCCCCGGGTTTCACAGAGCCACTACTGAAACCCGACATTCCCCTGGTCGTGTGGATAGCCTGTGCAATGAAATCCTAGACCCCTACGGGCGCGGCAAGTTACCCGCCAAAACCTGAAGCGAGGCAGCCCCCTTCAGCACCGTGAATGGACCACCCAGCACTTCACGGAATCCGGTAACTCGGGCACCCCTCCTGGGTCAACCTGTACCCCCTACGAGTGCGGCGAATAGCCCGCCAATTCTAGAGTGAAGCCCCCTCCGTCTCAATGCCATGAGATGCGGTCTTGTTGCCCTCTAGAACCCGGCTATCCGTGCACCCTCCGCGGGGTAATGCTAGTACAGAAAGTAAAATATACATACACTGGGTACATCGACCGCAACCTGGCCGTGCCCCAAAAAAAATAATACAAACAGGCAGTGACGGCAGTCCACATGTCGGACGCTCGCCCCGCAATATCAAATGTACATAATACAACCACAACTGTACTAGCATTGCATCCAGGCTATCCCCCACGACCGATCCGCAACATCACAGCAAAAACAGAACATCAACGTGAAAGTCACGTTCGCAAATCCGTCTAACCGAGCTATAGCAGTTAGACTGGATTTACCGATCGAGTGACATTCACGGTCGCAGATATAATGTAAATACTGTGAAATAATGTGTTTAAAATATCCGATCGATCAAAAATTAACAAGTGGGCCCCCAAGCAATACTGTAGCACTCACAGAAATTCTGGGCCCAATTTTAATATTCCAAAACCTCACTTTTCACCCCAGAAAGCCTCTGTAAAAAATTGGTGCAGCAAACCCAAAGTAGTGCGGCGGAACCGCGGCCCAAGGGGGTGTTTGGCCGCGGTTCCGCGCTCCTACAGTGGAGTTACGTCATCGAATTTTCACAGAACTCTTAGATTTTCCAGTACATCACTTTTTTGTAACCTGAAAAAATTTTCGACACCAAAAAATTTCAACAGAAAACTGATGTGAACAAAAATGTAGATTTTGGAATTTTGGTCGATCGGAAATGCAAAACACATTAAACAAAGCTAGACTAAGTTAATGGCGAGTCTCTGATACCACTGTAAGTGCACGGCGGCGCCCCGGCCGTCAATCCGACGGCCAAATGCGGAAGCGGTGATAAACTTTAAATTTTATTTGAACTGGCAAACCGCCGCGCACTGATACCCGGATCGAACCATTAATTAGTCCTAGCTAACTACAAGATGGGGAAGAGAGATATACCGACTGATCCAAGTCCTCCGGTCTTCTCGTCGTCGTCCCGATCTCCTGCGGAAGCTCCGGTCTCCACCTCGTCGCCCGAAGTGCACCACATCGCCTACTTCTTTTACGGGCTCCCACCTCAATGCCGAGGCAACTCGGGCACGAAGCTGGCTAGTCGACGTGCCCAAGATTTGCTGTAGAATATGTAGTACTCAAGTCTCATATGGGGTTTTGGAGCTTTGCCATTTTGGTGGAAGAAAAGAGAGCAACTTTAGGAAATGAACTAGAGGGCTTTTCTAGCAAGCATGAGAAACAAAATGCCACACATAAAATGAATCCATCCTACCCCCTAAGGGAATGGCCGGCCAAAACAAAAGGGGGAGTGAGAATGGAGAGAGAGTGTGTGGTGTATGGATGATTGAACCACTATCATAATCATGAGGGAAAAAGAATGGTGAAAAGAAACAATCATCACAACCAAATCCATACTCCACCAACCAATCAACAACAACCATGATGACATCCAAAGTCAAGCTATCATGAAAAAGGAAAGTCAAGGTATGGTGAGCCATCATGATCCAACAAAAAGCAAAAGCCCCCTCCACAAATACTTATTTGCAACAATGCAAATAAGCCCTCCTCCACCAATCTTCGGCCAATGAACGATACAAAGGAAATCGGCCGAAACGAAAAGCAAACTGGCAACTCTAGAAAACTGGTCCCGTAATAAATTACAGGAAAACCCCGATACTGTGCATACACACCCGCATTTGTATTCCGACCGAAATACAAATGCAATGAGACAAAATCTACACTGTACTATACTAGGATCCGGCTTATACCAAAGCCGGCTAGTATTATCCGTTCGATCCTGATCCGTGCAATACCGCACGTATCTGATCGAACCCTGCCATATATCCATACGGCCTGTAGTACAAACTGTCCGATCCTGATCCGTGCAATACCGCACGTATCTGATCGGACCTTGCCATATCTCCATACGGCCTCTACAACCTTTCGTCCGAAAGCTGAGTAACAGAATGTGGGGGACTCTAAAGACTCGTCAACACCTTGGTTGTGGATTTAACCACTAGCACGTCAGAGGTATAAGCCAATACGTAACGGGCTACCAGGTATTGACTAAAAGGGACGTCTGTGAGCGAACTCAGCCTGACAACCCTACTGAGCCTGTCAGTGACAATTCCCGTACAGTCCGGTCCGTTCGTCTATGAGTATCGCATGGCGGGCCTAGGGGGTTGGTAAAAGTCAGACCCCCAAAAGCGGTACAAGTCGTGTCGGAGTGTAGCCCAGAACACCCTGAGATACTACTGGAATACCTACCAGTAAATCTCCTGCCTTGGCTAAGGACTTCATGTAATGGCTCTCCTAGACACAGCACGACCTCACCCCCAATACCGGGAGAGACGAACCCCTGAAGATACGCTCACTGCCTCCATGTGGCTCGGGACTGTACCCAACTAAAACCTGTTTGTACGACTCCTTTGAGCCGTGGTAGGGTAGTAATCAAAGTACAGTGGGAACTCACATGAGACAAATGACGATCCTCAGGTCGATGAACTAACCTGCACACATGTCACCAGGGAACTGCCATCTGACGTCTGGTATATGACCAACTAGCATGTTCCCGGCGAGTCCTGTCCGGTGTACTCATAACCCAATGAGCACCTGTATACATCTTAGGTGATCCAACTGACACCAGTGGCTTGTGATACCGGCCACCGCCCCTAGTCGGGGTCTCGACTATATACACTAGTCTACTCTGGAGTATCGATGCCCTGTCTCGAAACTCACACGACTAGGGACCATTTAAGGATATGCTTATAGACCCCGGCTCCCACTTATATGATCGCCCTCATACTGCTGGTGGTCAAGCAAGAATCCTAGGGGCTCTATCAACGTGTAATAGCAACTTGTCAGGTCACCAAAAACAGTACACGATGATAAAGGTAAACCAGATAGCATACTATCATCTCGAGTAAGACTGTCCTACCGGGATAGGTCCTCCATCAATCATTGCAATCACGTACCTGTGACCAAATAATTGACTCTGAGGGCACTATCTCCAACAGGGGGTGGTTTAACGTCAGACCCTAATAGACCGATAAGTCATGCCGATGCAAGGTCCATAACGGTTCGAGAAACTACTGGTAAAACTTACCAATAAATCTGAGCAACCCTGGCGGATTTCCTGTTATGGCCAATAAAGCACAGCGCAACATCAACCCACAATACCGGGAGAGACGAAACCCCTCCTATCGCTCATTGCCTCCATGTGATTCGGGACTGTACCCAAAAGCCACCGTTTTGCACGATCTCTTGACCGTGGTATGGTGGAAATCAAAGCATAGTGGGAATCACACAAGACTCTATGACGATCTTGGGTTTACAGACTAACCTGTACCAGTGTCACCAAAGAACTGCTATCCGACGATAGCTATAATACCATCTATGAGTTCTCGGCGAGTCCGTCCAGTGTACCCAGTCTGCACAGAGCACATGTAAGTGCACGGCAACGCCCAGGCCATCAATCTGACGCTGGAATGCGGAAACGAAACTTTTACAAAACTTGTAAACCGGCACAACCGCGCACTATAAACCCAGATTAGGCCATTAACCTAACGCTAGCAAATTAGAGAATGGGTAGGAAGCTATACCGAGCGATCCATGTCCTTCGGTCTTCAGCCTCCACTCCGATCTTCTCGCGGAATCTCCGGTCTTCATCTCCTCGTCGGAACGGGCACCACATCACCGGGTTCTATTACGGGCTCCCACCTCTGAACCGAGGCAACTCGGGCACGAAGTTGGCGAGCCGACGTGTCCAAGAAATGCTATAGACTAAGTGTAGAATCGATTTGTCTCTTGGGGTTTGAAGTTGCCATTTGATGGAGGTGAAAAAAGAAATGAACTTTGAAATGGGACTCTCTTTGTAGCATGAAATGAAAATGAGATGCCAAATATTTCTCACACCAAATGAATCTCTCTCTCCCTCAAGGAAGTGGCCGGCCAATACAAATATGGTGGAGGGAAAAATACAAGGGAGGTGAGTGTAGGAAAAGGCAACGGTGAGGCTAAGGAAAAAGTGATGATAATAAGGAATTAATGTCACACCAAAGCCAAATCATTTCACATCTCATTAATGCAAACCATGATAGAAAAAGAAAAGCATCTAAAGATGCTAGATTTATCATATAAACCATATGCCACAAAGAACCCTCCATATTACTAATTTGCACACTTGCAAATTAGCCTCTCCCATCAGAAAAATCCGGCCGTAAAGGAACAAAGGAAAAATGGCCGAAACGGAATGCAAACTGGCAACTTCAAAAAACTGATCCCGTAATAAATTACAGGAAAACACCGCGACTGTATATACATACCCGCATTTGTATTCCGACCGAATACAAATGCAAAGAGACAAAATCTACACTGTACAATACTAGGATCCGGTTTAAACCAAAGCCCGCAAGTATTATCCGTCCGATCATGATCCGTGCAATACCTCACGTATAAGATCGAACCCTGCCATATCTCCATACGGCCTCTACAGCATTTCGTCCGAAACTTGAGAAACTATCTGTGGGGGACTCTAAAGACTCGTCAATAATTTGGCTGTGGATTTAACCACTAGCACGTCAGAGGTATTAGCCATACGTAACGGGCTACCAGGTATTGACCAAAAGGGACGTCGATGAGCGAACTCATCGTGGCACCCTACTGAGCCTGTCAGTGACAATATCCGTACAGTCCGGTCCGTTCGTCTATGAGTATCGCATGGCGGGCCTACGGGGTTGGGAAAATTCAGACCCCCAAAAGCGGTACAAGTCGAGTCGGAGTGTAGCCCAAAACACCCGGAGATACTACTGGAATACCTACCAGTAAATCTCCTGCCTTGGCCAAGGACTTCGTGTAATGGCTCTCCTAAACACAGTGCGACCTCACCCCCAATACCGGGAGAGACGAATCCCTGCGGATCCGCTCACTGCCTCCATGTGGCTCGGGACTGTACCCAACTAAAACCTGTTTGCACGACTCCTTTGAGCGTGGTAGGGTAGTAATCAAAGTACAGTGGGAACTCACACGAGACAAATGACGATCTCAGGTCGATGAACTAACCTGTACACATGTCACCAAGGAACTGCTATCTGACGTCAGGTATAAGACCAACTAGCATGTTCCCGGCGAGTCCTGTCTAGTGTACTCATAACCCAATGAGCACCTGTATATATCTTAGGTGAACCAACTGACACCAGTGGCTTGTGAGACCGGCCACCGTCCCTCGTCGGGGTCTCGACTGTATACACTAGTCTACTCTGGAGTATCGATGCCCTGTCTCGAAAACTCCCATGACTAGGCACCTTTTAAGGATGTGCTTATAGACCCCAGCTCCCACGTATATGATCACCCTCATACTGCTGGTAGTCAAGCAAGAATCCTAAGGGCTCTATCAACGTGTAATAGTGACTTGTAAGGTCACCTAAAGCAGTATACGATGATGAAGATACACCAGATAGCATACTATCATCTTGAGCAAGACTGTTCTAACGGTATAGATCCTCTCTCAATCATTGCAATCACGTGCCTGTGATCCAATAATTGACTCTGAGGGCACTATCTCCAACAATCTCCCACTTGCACTCAAGGCTAATTATTGCGATGTCGCATACTCACAGCCCGTGAGATACCGAACACCCAACTCCTCTACTAGTCAGTCTCACAAAGCTCGTTTGCGAAACTATTGTGTTCGAGGAATAGCCTCAGTGAGTGGATCCGCTCTGATGTTTTTTCTATGTCTCTCTTTATCTCAAGTTCGCGGAGAAAGCCATCTCCCGAAATGAGCAATACCTTTCTTAGAATGTGTCTGGATATCTGATGGGACCTAGCTCATAAATGAACTCCAAATCAAAACTTCTTAGACTGTATCGGCGACTGAACTTAATCAGTGTCCTGCGCCATGCCTCCCTCAGTATCCGCCAGGACCATCTGTCTAAAATACTGCCCCTCGTCATATGGAAAACTATAACTCTGACAGTCACTCTGTCATCCAAGTCACCTTGGAAGCCTGGAATGATAACCGTCGCCTAACGGAGGCTGTTGTTATCATATCCCTAGAACATCCACTTATGTTCTAAAACTGCTTCCGAATGTTTCTCCACGATTGGATCAATATCAACTTATTGCACCTACTGCAAAAATAACATCTGGTGTGGTACTTGACATCTCATGATTGACTCAATTGCCTAAGCAAGTGATCTGCCAATCATGCACATCCCTCTCCCCTTTAGTCTGTAAGACTCTTTTAGAGAGGGTGACTCCATCACTTGCAGGTATACTACCGTGCCAGGAGTCGTTCATTCTAAATACTTATAGAATGCTGTCTAAGTACCCTGATTGGGAAAATTCCCAAATCTAGATCTAAAACCATAGATCTAGTAACCAGAATGTCTGATATAATATCCAAGTCCTATGTGGAGAAACTACTGTGTGACAACCAAAGTATAACCGATCGTAGTATAGGAATTTCACTTCCTACTCTGTGTGTGTCATCCTAATACCAGGACATCACACCCTACTACCTTCTTAACAGATCCATCCCCTATTCTGATGAAGTCAAACCTATGACTGTCACATCAGAAATAGATGATCTAACTCAGCTATATCTGCTTTAGTCTATAAATAGACATAAGCCACCTGTCCACCAATGCTTTCGCTGCTCCCACTGACTACGACAACCCTCTGGCAGAATCATATAGACGTACACTTCTAAAGCTAGTTTAGAATGACGCTATACTCATCCTCCCGCCAGGTCTCACAGTCTGGAACAACAACAATGGCTAGTCTGGGCAAACAAGAACCTCCCTGTCACCGTCCTTGAGCATACCAAAGTACCTCTCGAGTGCCTGAGGTTACCCATCATGTCTGCGGAGTGGCTAATGGAATGTCAAACCAGATTGAATCTTTAGGTTCTTATCAAATCTTCAGTAATCGTTTTCGGTTCTGGAATCACTTTCAGTTCTATCATACTCCCACTACTGTTTTCTGAAAAATCCATTTTTTATTAAAATTGTGGCGAGTCAAGAACAATATCACTATTGATCTTCCAAATGGTAGAAAGTCAACCCTCGTCATAGCCTGGGTCAACCCACAAACTGCCATTACAGAAACGTGCCTTGAGTTATCCAGAGTCTGGTTTTAAGCATAAGACAGACAACTCCCCGTACCTTAACATCGTCAAGATACGAACTGTTCTATATCCAATACAGAAACAGAGGCACTGATTTAATTGAACCAGATTCAAATCATGCATCTGTCTCTAGTGCATGTCAACTAAATGGAAAGAGGCCGATCAGCATTACTCAACTTAGGAATACTTCCAATTATGAGTAACCTGAAAGAGAAGAAAGTTCTCTTAATCATTACTATCAACTGAATACCATTCACAAGTATCTATATCTTCGATCACCTTGAAGAATCCCGATACTTGCAACACCTGGTTCTCTACTTTACTCTTATACCGATAACTTCTCAAAACTTGGACCTTGTATTTCTACGAAACACATGTCTATGAACTAGAGAAGTCACAAGTAAATAGAATATAGTACGAGGACCAACCCCTCTGTCCTAATGGACACTGGACAACATACAATACTCTGTATAAGTCCCCTGAGTCTAATTTCTCATTCCCTGTGTGCCGTAGGTTGAAAACTGTACTATGGTTAAGAAGAATTACACCGCTGTTTAATGCTCCTTACCTAACCATCCACTGATATAGGTAAATGTCATAGACATAATTTCAAAAAGGTATATCTCACTCTATAAAGATAGACGTACACATATATCAATTTGAAATTGGTGCATAACAACGGATATTCAAAACCAAATATCTGCCGTCCGGCAAACAGCCCAGGCGATTTCCTCAAATATCACCAATTACAACGAATTCGGATATAATGAGGATGATCACCTAATTCCCAATAACTTACTCCCACTCAACATCTGTAAAACCATACAGATGTGAGAATCAAACCTAGTAAATACAAACCCTGGATCAAGGACTAATTGGGAAATCAGTTTTCTTTTAACAATACACAGTGAAACTGAAACATGAATATGTTTCGTGTTAGTTATATGTATGCCCTAGAGGCCATTACTATACATAGGATGTATATTGTAGTGGATGCTTGGACATATATAGGGAGGACTTTCTTGCTCGACATAATAGTATGCTATCTGGTTACTCTTTACCTTAACGTGTATACTCATTGTCTCTCTGTTACATGTTGGTAAAGCCCTTAGGATGTGTACTTGACTACCTGGACTATGATGCACATCATACTAGTGGGGACGTGGTAGTCCATAAGTACATCCTTCAAGGTCCCTAGTCGTGGGTGTATCGAGACAGGGCATCGATATACCAGAGTAGACTAGCGTATACCTTCTCGACCCATACAGATGGGCGATGGATGATCCCATATCCATTGGTGTTTGACATCAGAGATGATATACGGGTGCTCAGTGGAGACTGGGTACACTGGACGGACTCGCCGAGAACTCCCAGATGGTATTATACCTTACGTCAGATGGCAGTTCTCTGGTGACACTGGTACAGAGTAGTCTGTTGACCCGAGATCGTCATAGAGTCTTGTGTGGTTCCCACTGTGCTTTGATTTCCATCTTACCACGTCCAAGAGGGCGTGCAAAACGGTGGTTTTGGGTACAGTCCCGAGTCACATAGAGGCAATGAGCGATAGGAGGGGATTCGTCTCTCCCGGTATAGGGAGTTGATGTTGCGCTGTGTTCGATTGGCTATAACCGGAAATCCCTGGCCAGGGTTGCTGAGATATACTGGTAAGTGTTACCAGTAGTTTCTCGAACTGTTATAGACCTCATATCGACACGACTTATCGAGCTATTGGGGTCTGACGTTTACCACCCCTAGGCGAGATATGCGACATATCAGACGATCAGACCGGACTGTACGGTAGTGTTACTGGTTGGATCACTGGAGTGTGAGCGGGCTTGCTCGTCGATCTTCTGATCGCTCAATACCCGGGTGGCCGTTACGTTTAGCAGACTGCTTGCGTCTTGTGGGTGTTTGATATGATCATCACCTGCTGCCGGCGTATTGACGAGTCTTTAGAGTCCTACACAGAGGTTTCCTGGCTCAAGCGAAACGAAATAGGAGCGCATATGAGATATGTGCGGGACCGAGAATAATGCGTGTATGTGATACCGTATTCTATTCTCGCGATGAATGTATCGAATGGTTATATGCGATATAACCTAGTTATCGAATCGAGGGTTGATTCGATAAGCCGATACATTGGATACTAGTCGGTTATATGCGATATGACCGGATCGTTAAATCAAGTGTTGATTTGATGATTTAATGTATAATTATATATTTGATATATTACTTTGCATTAACTAGTATTGGTTCACTTTAAATGGATTTTCTCACTTGGTTGTACATATTGTATATGTGCTATACTTTGGTGCACTTGATTGTATCATGTTTGATGATACATGCTTACTTGAGTTTGTGTAAAGATTGAACCATGGTTATTTAAATGGTTAGGGTTTTGTTTTTCATTTTCTTATTCATTTATTTATTTGTTTATTCATTTTGGAAATTGATAAGCATAAAGAGAAAATGGTGGCTAACTTTGTTTGTTGTTGAAGCTTCTTGAAGACTTTGACCAAGTGACCATTTTGTCACATGCTTAACCCTAACCATTCCATTTAACCATGATTAACTCTCTACACATTACCATGGTTTGAATATGATAAGTATTCATTTTTCTTTTGGATTTAAATTAACTTATCATATTCATTTTCTTTCTTCTTCTTCTTCTTCATCTTCAACATGAAGAAAACCTTGCCTCCATCAATGGCAAGGTGAGAAAATGAGTGAGAAATCCAATTCTAAAGTGAACCCACTTCCTATTTCTTCATCCTCTACCTCTTGCCAAGTAGTAGAGTGTGTTTCCTTCATAAGTTTTCATGGCTTGGTGAAGGTGGAGCTTGATCTAGTGATGCCTCGACGTAGATCATCTTCGGCGTCGTAGTCGATGACCTAGCCCGCCCATTTCTCCGATGAAGCCGACGCAAGAGCCCGGGTTTTCATTTGGACAGCGAGGAGACCTCGTTACGGAGCTATGGAGATGAAGGACCGGATCTACAAAGGTTGTATTTCTGTTCTTTATTAGTAAAGTAGTTTACTAGTTCTTGTTTCGCCTAAATTTCTAGTTAACGATCTAGTCTAGGGTTTCTCGGCACCGTAATTTTTGAAATTGGCATGGTTGATGCCTTGTGAGACTTCTTGAGAGTGCCTAGGAACCCTACAGTGGTATCAGAGCACTGCCATCTGACGTAAGGTATAATACCATCTGGGAGTTCTCGGCGAGTCCGTCCAGTGTACCCAGTCTCCACTGAGCACCCGTATATCATCTCTGATGTCAAACACCAATGGATATGGGATCATCCATCGCCCATCTGTATGGGTCGAGAAGGTATACGCTAGTCTACTCTGGTATATCGATGCCCTGTCTCGATACACCCACGACTAGGGACCTTGAAGGATGTACTTATGGACTACCACGCCCCCACTAGTATGATCTGCATCATAGTCCAGGTAGTCAAGTACACATCCTAAGGGTTTTACCAACACGTAACAGAGAGACAATGAGTATACACGTTAAGGTAAAGAGTAACCAGATAGCATATTATCATGTCGAGCAAGAAAGTCCTCCCTATATATGTCCAAGCATCCACTACAATATACATCCTATGTATAGTAATGGCCTCTAGGGCATACATATAACTAACAATTCTAGAGGGACCATCGCGGTAAAAGGTGGGTATTTATATCCGGTCGAACTTTTTAACATATTCAAAAATTATCCGGAATCCACATAGACAAAATCTGATAATCCGATCGAATCATCGAATCCCCAAAACAACCCCAGAAAATCTGTATCGGGAAAACTTGGGTGTTTGAATGTTCGATCGGAAAGTTTAACATTTTCTAATTATCTGGAATATGATACAATAATTGGAATTCACAAAAGTTATGAGATAACTGAATGAATGTTGTAAATCTAGCAGTTTAGTCTCACTTGATCGGTTGCCACGGAATTTTGATGTGATCAAAAGTCCGTCGCAATCACGTAGCGTACGCGGATACTCGCCGGGTAAACTTAATAGACAGCCTCACTCCATAGCCCCGACCAAGTGACTGTAGGAGAACCCCATCGCCGAAAGCATCCGTTCGGGTGCTCGCGGCAGCGGTGTTCCGCTTTGGTGCACTTCGTCGACGGTATCGGGGGTGCGGCCGCCTACTAAAGTTTGCGACGAGCATTCGATCAGGATGTCGGGAATCTTGTTCAGTATAAAACACGGATTCCACGGTCGTGATGAATAGCCAAACCCCACACCCCTAGACCCCTACGAGAGCGGCAAGCAACCTGCATAGACATCGCATGCCTAATCAAATGAAGAAATATTATCATCTTCTTCTTCTTCTTTTCATTTTAACTAAGGTTAGTATTATGATAAGTATTCATTTTCCTTTTCATTTTAATACTCCTTTAGCAATAACTGGCAGATGCTACACACTCGGTTTGTCTTCTGATTGCTTTTTAGAGTTTTTGCTTTGCACAGTGATATATATGATATATCCCGCACCCCATTCGACGAGGAAAGGGCCGACGATCCCTTCACCGGGAGTGACCCCTTTAGCAAAACTAGAAAAGCCTCAGAAACACTCCATTTTAAAATCATTTGATTCTACAACGATATAAAGTTCATTACGCAAAAGGTTTTCTTAAAAACCTGACGTAGCCCTCCGTCATTTCAGATAAGTCCTAGTTAGTATTCGTGCTGCGTTTGTTGACTCAGTCAAGGCGTAGTGTGCGGTAGCTGATTAGTGCTTATCTGTAAAGCATATGATGCGATTGGATTAGGGTAGTCGTGCGGCCTTGTTGACTCAGTCAAGGGTCGTGCGGGTGGGTTTAATTCAATCAAGAAATGACGGGTTGAACTTTACTTGTGGTCTATGATTTGTTGACTCAGTCAAGGTTATAGATCGCTTGGGGCAAAATATTATCGGGAATTTCAAGTGTTGAAATTTGCAATGAGATTACATACCTTCTATGAGATAGTTGGATCCCGATACCCGCTGCGAGTAAGAGTTACTCCTGGGAGAGTTTTACACATTACAATTAGCCGATCAAGTAGGTGTCTAGAAAGGTGTTAACGACGTTACGCCTCTGGGAAAACGAGATTTACATTAATTAGGTTCGTGCGAAAGCACGGGGGACCTCCCTCAAAGTACCGACACTGGCCTGGCTGAAAGATTGGCGAACTTGTAGTTTGTAATTAATCCCGGCTAGTCTTTCCTTTTAGGGTTTGAAGGAAGATTTGATAAAAATAGTGGGAGCCATCCTGATTAGATAAAATAATAACCAATCTGATCTTGCAAGAGCATACGCTGAGTGTTTTCTTCTCTCTCTCTCCAGGTAGCGACCATATCACGCCTTAATCAAGATAATAATACGGAATATTGACCGAACCCGCTTGTTATACTGAGCTGAGGAACGTTGATCCCGCTCCAACTTATAATTGTTATAAGACAGAGCAGGAAATTGGGGAATACCAGATTTCCCGTGCCGCCCAAACGAAGAGAGTGCATGCTGATGCATCATCTTCGGGTGTGTTCGTTACAAAGAACTGTTTCTCTGTATCCTCTACGTCCTGGGTATGTGATACCAGATCAGGATCCCAGATATGTAATCTGTTACATAGGGCTACAGAAAGGTAGAGAACTGAGAACGGGTGATAAGTTTCATGAGGCAGAAAACGGGGCAAGTGTTGCAGCCAAGTCTGTTGGTCACTGTCACCCTGTATTCCAAATACATTGATTCTGAACAAATGTTATTAGATACCGAACCTGATATACAAAATCATATCAATCTCTTTATTAGTAAAGAAATGATAAAATTTTGTATAGTTGGATAATGTTTTGAACATTTCCTATATCAAAAGTTGACCGGTTCAGGCACGTTATCTAAAAGCATTAATGTTTTAAATCAAACTACAGTTCTTTAGTATACGGAACACACACAAGAGGAAGAGTTCAGAAATGAACGAATCCTACTTGAGGCATTGTAGACTAGGTCATATCAATGCGACCCGACTAGCTGAAGTTACATGTAGATGCATATTTAAATCAGTTTGAATTTACATCTTGTGAAACTTGCCAGTCATGTCACAGAGATAAGATGACCATAGCTCCGTTTACTGGAAACAGAGAAAGAGTTAGTGAACTCTTGGGATGATACATGTTGATGTATATAGGTCCCCTGTCTACACATACCAAGACCGGTTCTTTGTACTTCATTACATTCTCTGATGATCTCTCAAGATTCAGACATATGTTCCTGTTGAAACACAAGTCCGAACCTTTTGAGATATTCACAGAATATAAGTTAGAAGTAGAGAACCAATACGGGTATAAGTATTATGTCCTTTGATGTGATCAAGGAGGAGAATACTTGAGCACGGAATTCCTGGACCATTCTAAAGGAGAATGAGATTCTCTCTCAACATTACTCCTCCGAATACACCATAGCACGATACACCATAGCACGATGGTATATCGGGGCAGAGCAATCACACCCTATATGATAAGGTGTGCTCTATGATGAGTACTACTGAGTTACCTGTTTCCTTTTGGGAGTTATGCACTTGAGAAGCTGCATGCCTATTGAAAAGGGTTCGAATCAAATCAATTGCCTACCACTTCATATGTGATATGGAAAGGGAAGAGCCCATATCTTAAGTTAGTTAAGATTTAGGGTTGTCCGGCCTATGTCTAAAAGCAAAATCCGGACAAGCTCGAGGCAAGGTCTGTAATGTAGAACTGGAAGTGTTTCAGCTATACAAACTACAGACAATGATTTGGTACAACCAAAGGATTCAGTAGATACCAACGAACCTCAGCCTCTCCGCCGATCTAGTAGGGTTCCTCACCCACCTGAGAGATACTTCTGTTTCTCTGTGATAGTGGGAGCGAGAATTGCATCATGAGATGATAACCCAACTAGTTTCGAGCTGGCCATCAGGAGTGAGACTCTGTAAGAATGGCTGGATGCTTAGCGATCTGAGATGGAATCCATGTACACCAACAAAGTATGGACTTTAGTTGCTAAATCTGAAGGGTTAAATCCCCATCAGGAGCAAGTATATCTTGAGAAGATTACTTGGTGTAGATGGAAAAGTTAGGACTTTCAAAGCTCGACTTGTTAAAGCTTTTCGTCATCGACCAGGCGTGGATAATGATGAAACCTTTTCAAGTGGCTATGCTTAAGTCTATCCAGATCCTACTTGCCACGGCTACATACCATGACTACGATATCTGGCGGTTGGGTGCCATGACTGCTTTTCTAAATGATGTTTTAGAAGAGAACGTCTATAAGTACACAGCCAGAGGGCTTCGTAGACAGTGGGAGCAGCGGAAACGTGTACAAGATGCTTTATAAGATAAAGCAGGCATCGCGGAGTTGGAACATCTGTTTTGATGAAGTAGTCAAAGAAGTTGACATCATCAAAATGGTAGATGAACCTTGTATAAACAAAAGGGTAGTAGGGAGTATGGTGACGATCCTCGTAGAGTACGTGGATGACATACTCTTGATAGAGAAGGAGTTTCCTATGCTACGCTCGATCAATCTCCGCTTATCATAATGATTCTCCATATAGGATCATAATGATACCTACTAAATCCTGCATTTTGGATCTATGAGATAGATCTAAATAGATGTTAGGATACTCACTAGTTGTAGTGAGATGGTATCAGTTGATCCTGGGGAAAATCACTGGAAGTGTTCCAGGGTGATAAAGACGACTGAATGTCAGTCACAGGCATTGTCTTTACCCTCAGTAAAGGGACGGTATGTTGGAAGGGTTCCAAGCTAGATACCGTGGCATACTAGACGATAAAGGCTGGATACATCGCTACTTAAGATGCTACCAAAGAGGCTGTTTGGGTGTATATAGGTTCATGAGATGAACTACGTTCCAACCATTGTGAGACAATGGAGTTGTGGCTTATGCCGAGGAACGCCGGTCCTATCAGTGATCCAGACATATTCTAAGGCAGTGTCACCTGATCATGGAGATGGATGATCTCCAGGGTGATCGAGGTTTGGAGAGTAGACTCTGAGGACAACACAGCGGATCCACTCACAAAGTTCTGTTCCCAGAGAGAGATTTTTATGGGATGGTGGAGTATAAGATACTACAACCACTGCTATCAGATGGCCCTAGTGCAAGTGGGAGATTGTTAGTTATATGTATGCCCTAGAGGCCATTACTATACATAGGATGTATATTGTAGTGGATGCTTGGACATATATAGGGAGGACTTTCTTGCTCGACATGATAGTATGCTATCTGGTTACTCTTTACCTTAACGTGTATACTCATTGTCTCTCTGTTACATGTTGGTAAAACCCTTAGGATGTGTACTTGACTACCTGGACTATGATGCAGATCATACTAGTGGGGACGTGGTAGTCCATAAGTATAACCTTCAAGGTCCCTAGTCGTTGGTGTATCGAGACAGGGCATCGATATACCAGAGTAGACTAGCGTATACCTTCTCGACCCATACAGATGGGCGATGGATGATCCCATATCCATTGGTGTTTGACATCAGAGATGATATACGGGTGCTCAGTGGAGACTGGGTACACTGGACGGACTCGCCGAGAACTCCCAGATGGTATTATACCTTACGTCAGATGGCAGTTCTCTGGTGACACTGGTACAGAGTAGTCTGTTGACCCGAGATCGTCATAGAGTATTGTGTGGTTCCCACTGTGCTTTGATTTCCATCTTACCATGTCCAAGAGGGCGTGCAAAACGGTGGTTTTTGGGTACAGTCCCGAGTCACATGGAGGCAATGAGCAGTAGGAGGGGATTCGTCTCTCCCGGTATAGGGAGTTGATGTTGCGCTGTGTTCGATTGGTTATAACCGGAAATCCCTGGCCAGGGTTGCTGAGATATACTGGTAAGTGTTACCAGTAGTTTCTCGAACTGTTATAGACCTCATATCGACACGACTTATCGAGCTATTGGGGTCTGACGTTTACCACCCCTAGGCGAGATATGCGACATATCAGACGATCAGACCGGACTGTACGGTTGTGTTACTGGTTGGATTCACTGGAGTGTGAGCGGGCTTGCTCGTCGATCTTCTGATCGCTCAATACCCGGGTGGCCGTTACGTTTAGCAGACCGCTTGCGGCTTATGGGTGTTTGATATGATCATCACCTGCTGCCGGCGTATTGACGAGTCTTTAGAGTCCTACACAGAGGTTTCCTGGCTCAAGCGAAACGAAATAGGAGCGCATATGAGATATGTGCGGGACCGAGAATAATGCGTGAATGTGATACCGTATTCTATTCTCGCGATGAATGTATCGAATGGTTATATGCGATATAACCTAGTTATCGAATCGAGGGTTGATTCGATAAGCCGATACATTGGATACTAGTCGGTTATATGCGATATGACCGGATCGTTAAATCAAGTGTTGATTTGATGATTTAATGTATAATTATATATTTGATATATTACTTTGCATTAACTAGTATTGGTTCACTTTAAATGGATTTTCTCACTTGGTTGTGCATATTGTATATGTGCTATACTTTTGTGCACTTGATTGTATCATGTTTGATGATACATGCTTACTTGAGTTTGTGTAAAGATTGAACCATGGTTATTTAAATGGTTAGGGTTTTGTTTTTCATTTTCTTATTCATTTATTTATTTGTTTATTCATTTTGGAAATTGATAAGCATAAAGAGAAAATGGTGGCTAACTTTGTTTGTTGTTGAAGCTTCTTGAAGACATTGACCAAGTGACCATTTTGTCTCATGCTTAACCCTAACCATTCCATTTAACCATGATTAACTCTCTACAAATTACCATGGTTTGAATATGATAAGTATTCATTTTTCTTTTGGATTTAAATTAACTTATCATATTCATTTTCTTTCTTCTTCTTCTTCTTCATCTTCAACATGAAGAAAACCTTGCCTCCATCAATGGCAAGGTGAGAAAATGAGTGAGAAATCCAATTCTAAAGTGAACCCACTTCCTATTTCTTCATCCTCTACCTCTTACCAAGTAGTAGAGTGTGTTTCCTTCACAAGTTTTCATGGCTTGGTGAAGGTGGAGCTTGATCTAGTGATGCCTCGACGTAGATCATCTTCGGCGTCGTAGTCGTTGACCTAGCCCGCCCATTTCTCCGATGAAGCCGACGCAAGAGCCCGGGTTTTCATTTGGACAGCGAGGAGACCTCGTTGCGGAGCTATGGAGATGAAGGATCGGATCTACAAAGGTTGTATTTCCGTTCTTTATTAGTAAAGTAGTTTACTAGTTCTTGTTTCGCCAAAATTTCTAGTTAACGATCTAGTCTAGGGTTTCTCGGCACCGTAATTTTTGAAATTGGCATGGTTGATGCCTTGTGAGACCTCTTGAGAGTGCCTAGGAACCCTACATTTCGAATGGGTATCCGGGTATTCCTAGTAATGCCTCTTCCATTATCAGATACACAACTGTAACCGTATACTTCTTTGCCATCTCTCCAAATCCCTTTATATGTCTTTAGTCATTACCTTCTGTACACCCTCTTAGGCTAAATGGTTTTCTTCCTTCCCTACCTTTCGGCACCAGCCTATGGTTTGGAAGAAGACTATCCAATAAGCATAATGGGTGTACTGTCCTAATCCTAGGAGCACTCGCGATGCGAGAGAAGGAGAAGATAAAAGACAACCGAATAAACCTTATTCATATTTCTCCTGAACCAGAATCCATCCCCGAACTGGAACAAGTTCCTTTCGAGTTCGTATATAACCATACGATGGAATATCCAATAAACTTTGGATCTTAATAGTGATACAGAGTGTCCTGGAGAAATACAAAGGTGAAGTGGGAGTGGTAATGAAATACTTGGTTTGGTCGTGAATAGCAGTCGCAATTTACTTTGCCCTCCTTCTAATCCCTTTATTTGTCTTAACTTAATACCTTCTGCACGCCATCGTTAGGCTAATTGGTTTTCTTCATTCCCCACCATTCGGCACCTGCCTATGGTTTGGAAGAAGACTATCCAATTTGCGTAATAGGTGTACTGTCCTAATCAAAGGAACACTCGCAACCTGAAAGAAGGTAAGAGGAAAAGACAACTGAATAGTCCTATTCGTTTTCTCCAGAACCGGAAACCATCCTCGAATAAATTCCTTCGAGTTCGTATATAACCATACGATGATTTTATCCAATGGAAGTGGACGTTCGTAGTAATACGGGGTGTCCTGGAGAAAAGGGTAAAAGTAGGAGTGGCAATGTGGTATGCAACTCTGACAATCCAAAAGCCGGTGTTTAAGAAGGTTCGGTCAACTTGGTCACTAAGTCATAGTCAAGGGTTGGGCCATGGTCGCTGCCAAAGAGAGAGAGAAAAGAAACACTCAGCGTGCACTTTAACCTAGATCAGAATGGTTGTCACTTTATCTAATCAGGAAACCTCTCACTGTAACGTTAAATTCTCCTCCAAACCTAAAAGAAGAATTAGTCGGGATCACCCGAGGAGTAAACCAACTCATTAGTGGGAATCGGGATCCAACTATCATCGCATGATAACGTGACGGAATCCACTCACGTTATCACACTCCAGAAGGTATACGCATATCTGGCAAGTTTCAGTTTCTTTAGAAACTCCCGATGTGATTTTTGCCCCATGCTCTTATGACCTTGACATAGGCCAAAATATCATAAGTCACATGTCATGTTCTACCCGTCATTATCCAGGTTAATTTGAACACACCCGTACATACCCTTGACGTAGGCCAAAATAGTAGTAAGACTGTCCCAAACTAACGCATCTATCTATGCAACAGATAAATATCCGGTAGCTACCAATCACTATGCCTTGGCGTAGGTCAAAATACATAGCTTGAATACTACTGAACATTTAACTGAAATAACGGAGGGCTACAAATGGTTTTTGGCAAAAAACCTTTAACGTAATGAACTTGATATCGTTGAAGAAACTGGATAGCTTTTATAAAAATATAGTGGCGAAAACCTTTGCTAAAGAGGTCACTCCCGGTGAAGGGATCTCGGCTCTTTCCCCGTAGAATGAGTTGCAGGATATTCCAACTTAATACTACGATGCAAAGCAAAAGTAATCGACTATAGTGAAGTTATTGCCCTGACGTAAACTTCTGTCCAAGGGGTCACTCCCGGTGAAGGGATCTCGGCCCTTGCCTCGTAGACTGAGGTGCTGGATATTCATAACTGAATACCACTGTGCAAAACAAAAGAGAACGTCCTTGCAATAAGAGATTTTTGAAAAATGTTCCAACAACATCAGAATTTGTTTGTTTAGCTTGCATTGATCCGAATCAACGCAGTCCCATCAATTGATCACACCAATAAAGAACGAAAATAATGATGTACGTATATGCCATCCGCATTCGCCACTGGGTCCCGTCATCACCCGTTAGGTTACTTAACTAACGACAGAGCGGGGACTGGACTAGCGCGGATGCAAAACATATACAACATCTACTAGTATATATATCAATATATAATATTCGCTCAAGGCGTGATAAAATGCAACATAACAGAAATGTAATAAGCATCACAGAACAATACAGATATCTGGGATCCCCGGGTTTCATAGAGCCGCTACTGAAACCCGACATTCCCCTGGTCGTGTGGATAGACTGTGCAATGAAATCCTAGACCCCTACGGGCGCGGCAAGTTACCCGCCAAAACCTGAAGCGAGGCAGCCCCCTTCAACAACGTGAATGGACCACCCAGCACTTCACGGAATCCGGTAACTTGAGCACCCCTCCTGGATCAACCTATACCCCCTACGAGTGTGGCGAATAGCCCGCCAAAACCCCCATTTCCAAGTCCAAGACCCTCTGTAAAAATTTGGTGCTACAAGGAGGTGCATTGACCGCGGAACCGCGGCCAATGCATGGGTTTGGCCGTGGTTCCGCGGTGGAACTGAAAAGTTAGGCCACAAAATTTTTGCAAAACTCTTAGAATTGCCTGCACATATTTCTGCAATGCTCCAAATAATTTTTCGAGCCAAAAAAAATTCGACAGAAAACTAATGCACTTGAAATCGCGGTTTTGGGATATTTGTTCGACCGAAGCTTTAAACACGCTAGTGCAAGCTAGACTAGGTTAATGGCGCGGCTCTGATACCATTGTAAGTGTACGGCAGCGCCCCGGCCGTCAATTCGACGCCGGAATGCGGAAACGAAACTTTTACAAAACTTGTAAACCGGCACTACCGCGCACTATAAACCCGGATCGGGCCATTAACCTAACGCTAGCAAATTAGAGAATGGGTAGGATGCTATACCGAGCGATCCGTGTCCTTCGGTCTTCGGCCTCCACTCCGATCTCCTCGCGGAATCTCCGGTCTTCATCTCCTCGTCGGAACGGGCACTACATTGCCGGATTCTATTACGGGCTCCCACCTCTGAACCGAGGCAACTCGGGCACGAAGTTGGCGAGCCGACGTGTCAAAGAAATGCTATAGACTAAGTGTAGAATCGATTTGTCTCTTGGGGTTTGAAGTTTCCATTTAATGGAGGTGAAGAAAGAAATGAACTTTGAAATGGGACTCTCTTTGTAACATGAAATGAAAATGAGATGCCAAATATTTCTCACACCAAATGAATCTCTCTCTCCCTCAAGGAAGTGGCCGGCCAATACAAATATGGTGGAGGGAAAAATACAAGGGAGGTGAGTCTAGGAAAAGGCAAGGGTGAGGCTAAGGAAAAAGTGATGATAATGAGGAATTAATGCCACACCAAAGCCAAATCATTTCACATCTCATTAATGCAAACCATGATAGAAAAAGAAAAGCATCTAAAGATGCTAGATTTATCATATAAACCATATGCCACAAAGAACCCTCCATATTACTAATTTGCACACTTGTAAATTAGCCTCTCCCATCAGAAAAATCCGGCCGTGAAGGAACAAAGGAAAACTGGCCGAAACGGAATGCAAACTGGCAACTTCAAAAAACTGATCCCGTAATAAATTACAGGAAAACCCCGCGACTGTATATACATACCCGCATTTGTATTCCGACCGAACACAAATGCAAAGAGACAAAATCTACACTGTTCAATACTAGGATCCGGCTTAAACCAAAGCCCGCTAGTATTATCCGTCCGATCATGATCCGTGCAATACCGCACGTATAAGATTGATCCCTGCCATATCTCCATACGGCCTCTACAGAGTTTCGCTTGAAACTTGAGAAACTGTCTGTGGGGGACTCTAAAGACTCGTCAATACTTTGGCTGTGGATTTAACCACTAGCACGTCAGAGGTATTAGCCATACGTAACGGGCTACCAGGTATTGACCAAAAGGGACGTCAATGAGCGAACTCATCCTGACACCCTACTGAGCTTGTCAATGACAATATCCGTACAGTCCGGTCTGTTCGTCTATGAGTATCGCATAGCGGGCCTAGGGGGTTGGTAAAAGTCAGACCCCCAAAAGCGGTACAAGTCGTGTCGGAGTATAGCCTAGAACACCTTGAGATACTACTGGAATACCTAACAGTAAATCTTCTTCCTTGGCTAAGGACTTTGTGTAATGGCTCTTCTAGACACAGTGCGACCTCACCCCCAATACCGGGAGAGACGAACCCCTGCAGATCCGCTCACTGCCTCCATGTGGCTCGGGACTGTACCCAACTAAAAGCTGTTTGCACGACTCCTTTGAGCGTGGTAGGGTAGTAATCAAAGTACAGTGGGAACTCACACGAGACAAATGACGATCTCAGGTCGATGAACTAACCTGTACACATGTCACCAGGGAACTGCTATCTGACGTCAGGTATAAGACCAACTAGCATATTCCCGGCGAGTCCAGTCCAGTGTACTCATAACCCAATGAGCACCTGTATACATCTTAGGTGAACCAACTGACACCAGTGGCTTGTGAGACCGGCCACCGCCTTTCGTCGGGGTATCGACTGTATACATTAGTCTACTCTGGAGTATCGATGCCCTGTTTCGAAAACTCCCACGACTAGGGACCTTTTAAGGATGTGCTTATAGACCCCAGCTCCCACGTATATGATCGCCCTAATACTGCTGGTAGTCAAGCAAGAATCCTAAGGGCTCTATCAACGTGTAATAGTGACTTATAAGGTCATCTAAAGCAGTACACGATGATAAAGATAAACCAGATATCATACTATCATCTTGAGCAAGACGGTTCTAACGGTATAGGTTCTCTCTCAATCATTGCAATCACGTGCCTGTGATCCAATAATTGACTCTGAGGGCACCATCTCCAACAGCACCCGTATATCTTCTCTGATGTCAAACACCAATGGATATGGGTTCATCCACCGCCCATCTACATGGGTCGAGGAGCTATACGCTAGTCTACTCTGGTATGTCGATGCCATATCTCGACACACCTACGACTAGGGACATTTGAAGGATGTACTTATCGACTACCCTGTCCCCATTAGTATGATCTGCATCATAATTCTGGTAGTCAGGTAATCATCCTAAAGGCTTTAACAACATGCGATCACAAAACAGTATTTGTTTACATGTTAAGATAAAGTGCAACCAAATAGCATACTATCATGTCGAGCAAGAAAGCCCTTCCTATATATGTCCAAGCATCCTTTACAATATACATTGCATGTACAGTAATGGCCTCTAGGGCATACATATAACTAACATTGTTGGCCTATGTCAAGGTCATAGGACGTTAGGGGAAAAATATTATCGGGAATTTCAAGTGTTGAAATTTGCAATGAAATTGCATACCTTCTATATGATAGTTGGATCCCGATACCCACTGCGAGTAAGAGTTACTCCTGGGAGAATTTTGCACTTTACAATTAGACGATCAAGTTGGTGTCTAGAAAAGTGTTAATGGGGTTATGCCTCTGGGAAAACAAGGTTTATGTTAATTAGGTCCATGCGAAAGCACGGGGAACCTTCCTCGGAGTACCGATACCTGCCTAGCCGAACGATTGGCGAACCTGTCGGGTTTAATTAATCCTGGCTAATCTTACCTTTTAAGGTTTGAAGGAAGATTTGATAAAAAAAAACAATGGGAGTCATCCTGATTAGATAAGATAATAACCAATTTAATCTTGCAAAGAGCGCACGCTAACGCGTTTCCTTCTCTCTCTCTCTCTAGGCAGCAACCAACGTCACGCCTTAATCAAGATAATAATATGGATGTATTGACCGAACGCTCATTTTATGCAGGGCTAGGGTACGTTGGTCCTGCTCCATCTTATGAGTGTCATAAGTCTGAGCAAGGGATAGGGGAATACCAGGATTCCCGCGCCACCCGTACGTAGAAACGGCATGTTGATGCATCTTCTTCGGGTGTGTTTGTTATCGAGAACTGTTTCTCAATTTGTTCTACGACCTAGGAATTGGACACCGGATAAGGATCCCACGTATGTAATGTTGGGTTACTAGGCACTCTCACAAGGGCCTCTATAAAGCATCAACCATGCCCGATTTAAAATTTAGACGTGCCGAACAACCCTAACCAAGATCTTAGACCAGAGATTAGGCAAAACAAAGCATGTTAAACACTTTAACATCTAAGAGTTTGGTATTACAACCTTCGTAGTCCGGTCCTTCACACCTAAAGCTCCGTGTTGAGGTCCCTTCGCTGCGATCATCGAGTTTCCGGACTCTAGAGAGGCTCCACGAAGAGAAAGATGCAAGCTTGCTTCCGATCTTCGATAACAAAGATGATCTACCTTGAAGTTTCTTTAACACAAGCTCTCACTCACAAATGAAGTGAACACCCTAATCTAAATGGCTAGGATAGATTAGGATGATGAAGTAGGATTTTAGCTCTCATTTGTTTTCTATTTCTCACTCAAAATCATCATTAATGAAAAAGCTAGTAAGCTTTTCTATTGAAAAAGAGAAGGAAGAAGAAAAACCATTTCTTTTGTGATGAATAATGAATTGTAGTGTGGTTAGAAATGCAACCATGGGTTAAGTATGATAACTTAACCCATGTAGAGAATGAACCATGTTGAAGGGTTGGGTTGGGTTAACAATTATCATAACAAAATATCTTTAGAAAATATCTTTGCAAAAACAAAATAAAAAGCTTCTAGAAGCTTCTTGAAAAATTAACCCAAATCAAACCTTAATCGTGTTTAATCTCCACTAATCATGTCGCATTAATAACCCTAACATGTTACAATATTATATATCACATATACAATATTTATTGTAACAAAATAAAATAATACAATTAACATATATCGCATATATATCAATGTATTACCCGAGTGAGAAAAAGAATCTTTTAGTGAGTTTATATTAGTCAATGTAATTTAATATATGAAATATATAATTATACATTAAATTATCGAATCAACACTTGATCTGATAATCCGGCTATTTTACAAATAACTGACTAATATAATCTGTATCAGTTCATCGAATCAACTCTTGATCCGATGACCCGGCTATATCACATATACCCGGCCGATATCTCATATCGCGAGAATCTAATACGGTATCACATACACATATTGTTCTCGGTCCCGCACATATCATATATGAGCTCATACTCCGTTTTGGCTGAGTCAAGAAACCTCTGTGTAGGACTCTAAAGAATCGTCAATACGCCGGCAGTAGGTGATGATCATATCAAACACCCACTAGCTGGAAGCGGTCAGCTAAACGTAATAGCCACCCAGGTATTGAGTGATCAAAAGATCAACAAGCAATCCCGTACTTTCTCCCGTGAATCCAATCAGTAACACTATCGTAGAGTCCGGTCTCTTCGTCTGATATGTCGCATATCTCGCCTAAGGGTGGTAAACGTCAGACCCCAGCAGCTTGATAAGTCGTGTCGATATGAGGTCCATAACAGTTCGAGAAACTACAGATAACACTTACCAGTAAATCTCAGCAACCCTGGCCAGGGATTTCCAGTTATAGCCAATCGAACACAGCGCAACATCAACTCTTTATACCGGGAGAGACGAATCCCCTCCTATCGCTCATTGCCTCCATGTGATTCGGGACTGTACCCAAAAGCCACCTTTTTGCATGCCCTCTTGGACGTGGTATGATGGAAATCAAAGCACAGTGGGAATAACATAAGACTCTATGACGATCTCGGGTCTATAGACTAACCTATACCAGTGTCACCAAAGAACTGCCATCTGACGTGAGGTATAATACCATCTGGGAGTTCTCGGCAAGTCCGTCCAGTGTAACCAGTCTCCACTGAGCACCCGTATACATTTTCTGATGTCAAACACCAATGGATATGGGATCATCCATCGCCCATCATATGGGTCAAGAAGCGCATACGCTAGTCTACTCTAGAGTATCGATGCCCTGTCTCGGTACTCCTACGACTAGGAACATTTGAAGGATCTACTTGGCGACTTCACTGTCCCCACTAGTATGATCTGCATCATAGTCCTGGTAGTCAAGTACTCATCCTATGGGCTTTATCAACATGTGACATAGAGACAATCAGAGTACATGTTAAGATAAAGAGTAACCAGATAGCATACTATCATGTCAAGCAAGAAAGTCCTCCCTATATATGTCCAAGCATCCACTACAATATACAACGTATGTACAGTAATGTCCTCTAGGGCATACATATAACTAACAATCTCCCTCTTGCACTAGGGCCATCTGTTGTGGTATCGTATACCCAACAATCAGCTGTGGTTGAAGTATCTCATACTCAACCATCCCATAAAAGTCTCTACTGGGAAAAAGGCCTTTGTGAGTGGATCCGCGCTGTTGTCCTCTGTGTCTACTCTCGTAACCTGGATCTCCTTGGAGATCAACCATCTCCATGATCAGGTGATACTGCCTAAGAATTATATCTGGATTTCTGATGGGACGGGGGTTCCTAGGCCAAAGCCATAACTCCATTGTCACACGATGGTTGGAATGAAGTTCATCTCATGAACTTATATATATCCAGACTGCCTCTTTTGTAGCATCCTTGGTAACGATGTATCTTGCCTTTAATCGTCTAGTAAATCACGGTATCTAGCTTGGAACTATTCCAACATACCGTCCCTCCACTGAGGGTAAAAACAATGCCTGCGACTGACATTCAGTCGTCCTTATCACCCTGGAACTTTTCCAGTGCCAGGATCGATTGATACCATCTCGCTACAACTAGTGAGAATCCTAAGCCTGGAACAGCACTTATGTAATACGCAATTCCCGACCATCCAATTAGATCTATCTCATAGATCCAAAACCCAGGATTTAGGAGGTATCACTTTGATCCTATATGGAGAATTCTTGTGATAAGCGGAGATTGACCGAGCGTAGCATAGAAAACTCCTTTCCTATCAAGAGTGTGTCATCAACGTACTTTACGAGGATCACCACCATATTCCCTACTACCTTTTTGTATATACACGGTTCATCTACCATTTTGATGAAGTCAAACTCTTTGACTTCTTCATCAAAACAGACGTTCCAACTCCCCGATGCCTGATTTATCGCAAAAATCAACTTGCACACTTTTCCGCTGCTCCCACTATCTACGAAGCCCTCTGGCTGTGTACTTATAGATGATCTCTTCTAAATCATCATTTAGAAAAGCACTCATGACACCCAACCACCAGATATCGTAGTCATGGTATGTAGCAGTGGCAAGTAGGATCTGGATGGACTTAAGCATAGCTTTGAAAGTCTCAACTTTTCCATGTACACCAAGTAATCTTCTCAAGATATACTTGCTCCTGATGGGGATTTAACCCTTCAGATAAAGCAAACAAAGTCCATACTTTGTTGGTGTATAAGGATTCCATCTCAGATCGCAATAGCATCCAGCCATTCTTACAGAGTCCCACTCTTGATGGCCTGCTCAAAACTAGTTAGGTCATCATCTCATGATGCAATCCTCGCTCCCACTGTCAAAGAGAAAATCGAAGTATCTCTCAGGTGGGTGAGGAACCCTACTAGATCGGCGGAAAGGTTGAGGTTCATTGGAAACTATTGAATCCTTTGGTTTTATTAAATCATCAGCTGCAGTTTGTATACCTGGAACTCTTTCCAGTTCTATCTCATTGTAAGTCTACGGTAGCGCCCCGGCCATCATTCTGACGATAAACGCGGAACAAAAACTTTTATAACTGGCACTATCGCATACTATAACCCGTATCTTGCCATTAACCCTAAACTAATAAACTGTAAAGAGGTAGAAAGGTTATACCGATCGATCCGAGTCCTTCAGTCTTTAGCCATCATCCCACGCTCCTCGCGGCAACTCCGATCTCTCGTCTCCTCATCGAGGTGGCACAACGTCAACGGATCATTAAACGGGCTCCCGCCTCTATACCGAGGCAACTCGGTCATCAAGTCTGCTAAAAGAGATGACCAAGATGAAGTAGAGAACGAGTAGAATACTTTGTCTCAAACACCCTAGGGTTCTCATCGCATGAGAAGAGTAGGGTGGAGGTAGAAGAAGATGTTTAGGATTGGAAATGGTGAACTCAAAAAAACACTAGTGAGCCAAAAGAAAACTAAGCTCAAATACTTGTGTTCTATTATTTCTTCTTATGTGAATAGATGAATGAGGTTTATTTATCAAAGACCAAAGAAAATATCTAAAGAAAATATCTCCTCAAAATATCTCTTCACAAAACAAAACACCATTAATTCTTCATGACTCACTTAGTGACTCATTAGCATGAGTCACTAATGAACATGCTAGAATAAATGTGTCATCCATAATGAGTCACCCTTTCCAAAAACAAATAATCATTTAAACCAAAATGATTAATCCAAAAAGAAATGCATCTTCTAAAATATTCTCGTAACGGATTACGAAAATACCCCTCGCCTGTATACACATACCTTTATCCGTATTCCGACCGAAAATGAATACGAGAGACTAAAATATTCCGACTCAATATATTATATGGATCCGGCTTAAACCAAAGCCCACCAGTATTATCTGCCCGAAATATGACACGTGCATAAATGCAAGTGCATTTTCCGAACCCTGCTATAAAACCATACGGCCTCTACAATGTTTCCCCCGAACTTGGAAAACTATCTGTGGGGGACTCTAAAGACTCGTCAGTACCCCGGCAGTGGGTTTAACCACAAGCACGTCAGCGGCACTAGCTGTGCGTAACGGCTGCCCATGTACTGACCGAAAGGGAAGCCTGATGAGCGAACTCATCCTGGAACCCTACTGAGCCTATCAGTGACAATATACATAAAGTCCGGTCCGTTCGTTTATGAGTATCACATATCGGGCCTAGGGGGCTGGTAACGTCAGACCCCCAATAGCGGTATAAGTCGTGTCGGAGTGTAGCCCAGAACACCCTGAGATACTACTGGAGTACCTACCAGTAAATCTCCTGCCTCGGCCGAGGGCTTTGTGTAATGGCTCTCCTAGACACAGCGTGATCTCACCCCCAATACCGGGAGAGACGAATCCCCTGCCGATCCGCTCACTTGCCTCCATGTGGCTCGGGACTGTACCCAAAAAGAACCTGTTTGCATGACTCCTTTGAGCCGTGGTATGGTAGGAATCAAAGCACAGTGGGAACTCACACGAGACAAATGACGACCTCAGGTCGATAAACTAACCTGTACACATGTCACCAGGGAACTGCTATCTGACGCTAGATATAAATACCAACTAGCAGGTTCCCGGCGAGTCCTGTCCGGTGTACTCATAACCCAATGAGCACCTGTATACATCTTAGGTGATCCAACTTACACCAGTGGCTTATGAGACCGGCCACCACCCCTCGTCGGGGACTCGACTGTATACACTAGTCTACTCCGGAGCATCGATACCCTGTCTCGAAACTCCCACGACTAGGGATCACTTTTAAGGATGTGCTTATAGACTACCCAACTCTCACGTATATGATCGCCATCATACTGTTGGCAGTCAAGCAAGATCCTAAGGGCTCTATCAACGTGTAATAGTGATCAGTTACCGAACCTGTACACGACTGATAAAGGCAAACCAGATAGCATACTATCATCTCGAGTAATACTGTGCTACCGATATAGGTCCTCCTCAATCATTGCAATCACGTTCCTGCGATCCAATAATTGACTTTGAGGGCACTATATCCAACAATCTCCCACTTGCACTTAAGGATAATTATTGCGATGTCGCATACTCACAGCCCGTGTGATACCGAACACCCAACTCCTCTACTAATCAGTTTCACAAAGCTCATTTGTAAAACTCTTATGTTCGAGAAATAGCCTCAATGAGTGGATCCGCCCTGATGTTTCTTTATATGTCTCTCTTAATCTCAAGTTCGCGGAGAAAGCCATCTCCCGAATTGAGTAATACATGTCTTAGAATATGTCTGGATATCTGATGGGACCTAGTTCATAAATGAACTCTAAATCCAAACTTCTTAGACTGTATCGACAACTGAACCTAATCAGTATCCTGCACCATGCCTCCCACAGTATCCGCTTGGACCACCTGTCCATAATACCGCCCCTCGCGTTAGAGGGAAAACTATAACTCTGACAATCACTCTATCATCCATGTCACCTTTGGAAGCCTGGAATGATAACCGTCTCCCGAAGGAGGTTGCCGTCATCAAATCCGTAGAACATCCACTTATGTTCTAAAACTGCTTCCGAATGTTTCTTCAGGATTGGATTAATATAAACTTATTGTATCTAGTGCAAAACCAACATCTGGTGTGGTACTTGACATCTCACGATTGACTCAATTGCCTAAGCAAGTGATATGTCAATCATGCGCATCCCTCTCCCCTTTAGTCTGTAAGACACCTTTAGAGATGGTGACTCCATCACCTACAGGTATACAACCATGCCAAGAGTCATCTATTCTAAAATACTATTAGAATACTGTCAAAGTACCCATATTGGGAAACTACCCAAATCTAAATCTAAAACCATAGATCTACTAACCAGAATGTCTGATATTATATCCATATCCTGTGTGGAGAAACAACTGTATGACAACCACAGTACAACTGATCGTAGTATAGGAATTTTACTTCCTACTCTATGTATGTCATCCAAAAACCAGGACATCATACCCTACTACCTTCTTAACAGATCCATCCCCTATTCTGATGAAGTCAAAGCTATGACCGTCACATCAAAATTAGATGATCTATCTCCGCTATATCTGCTCGAGTATATAAATAGACATAAGCTACTTCCCCACTATGCTTCCGCTGCTCCCACTGACCACAACAACCCTCTGGCAGAATAATATATACGTGCACTTCTAAAGCTAGTTTAGAACGACGCTATACTTAACCTCCTGCCGGGTCTCATAGCCTAGAACAACGGTAGTGTCAAGTCTGGGTAAACAAGAACCTTCCTGTCACCGTCCTTGAGGCTACCGGAGTACCTCTCGGGTGTCTGAGGTTACCCACCATATCTGCGGAGTGGCTAATGGAATGTCAAACCTGATTGAATCTTTAGGTCCTATTAAATTTTCCGTAATCGTTTGCGGTTCTGGAATCACTTCCAGTTCTACCATACTCCCACTACTGTTTTCTGGAAAAATCCATTTTACTAAAACTGTGGAGAGTCAAGAACAATATTACTATTGATCTTCCAGATGGTAGAAAGTCAACCCTCGTCATAGCCTGGGCCAACCTGCAAACTGCCATTACAGAAACGTGCCTTGAGTTATCCAGAGTCTGGTTTTAAGCACAAGCCGGACAACTCCCCGTACCTTAACATCGTTAAGATATGAACCATTCTATATCCAATATAGAAACTTTGGTACTTATTTAATTAGAACTAGAATCTAATCATGCAGGTGTCTCCAGTGCATATCAACTTAATGGAGAGAGGCCGATCAGCATTACTCAACTTAGGAATACATCCAATTATGAGTAACCTGAAAGAGAAATAAGTTTCTCAAAACCATTACTATGAACTAAATACCAATCACAAGTATCTACATCTTCAATCTCTTTGAAGAATCCTGATACTTGCGACACCTGGTTCTCTACTTTATTCTTATACCCCCAACTTCTCAAAAATTAGACCTTGTATTTCTACGAAACACTTGTCTAAAAACTAGAGAAGTCACAAGTAAAAAGAACATAGTACGAGGACTAACCCCTTTGTCCTGATGGATACTGGACAGCATACAATACTCTGTATGAGTCCCCTGAGTCGAATAACTCAAAACCTATGCATCGTAGGTTGAAAACTGTACTTATGGTTAAGAACTACTCCGCTGTTCAATGCTCCTTACCTAATCGACAACTGATATAGGTAAATGTCACGGACATAATTTCAAAAAGTTATATCTCACTTTATAAAAATAAACGCACAGATATTCAGTTTGAAATTGGGGCACAACAACGGATACTCAAAACCAAATACTTGTCGTCCGGAAAAAACCTAGGCGACTTCCTCAAATATCACCAATTACAATGAATTCTGATATAATGAGGATGATCACCTAGTTCCTAATAACTTACTCCCACTCATCATCTGTAAAACCATATAGATGTGAGAATCATACCTGGTAAATACATACCGTGGAGCAACTATCTAATCGAGAAATCAGTTTTCCTTTTAACAATGCACAGTGAAATTGAAACATTAAAATTTTTCGTAGGGGTATCCTGGTATTCCTAGTAATGCCTCTTCCACAATCTAATTCATGACTGTAACCGTATATTTCATTGCCATCTCTCCAAATCCCTTTATTTGTTTTTATTCATTACCTTCTCTACACCCCTTTAGGCTAAGTGGTTTTCTTCCTTCTCTACCGTTCGGCACCAGCCTATGGTTTGAAAGAAGACTATCTAGTAAGAATAATAGGTGTACTCTCCTAAAACAAGGAGTACTCGCAACCTGAGAGAAGGTGATGATAAAAGACAACTGAATAATACCTTATTCTATTTCTCCCGAACTAGAGAAAAAAGCAAAGGTGAAGTAGGAGCGGCGATGAAGTACGCGGTTTAGTCGTTAATGATAGCAGTCACAATTTACTTTGCCCTCTTTCTAATCCCTTTATTTTGTCTTTACTTATTACCTTCTGTACACCCTACTTAGGCTAATTGGTTTTCTTCATTCCCTACCTTTCGGCACCTGCCTATGGTTTGGAAGAAGACTATCCAATAAGTGTAATAGATGTACTCTCCTAAACCAAGGAGCCCTCGCAACCTGAGAGATGGTGATAATAAAAGACAACCGAATAAACCAATTCAATTTCTCCTGAACCTGGATCCATCCTCCAAGAAGTCCCTTCGAGTTCGTATATAACCATACGATGGATCTATCCAATAGAAGTGGATGTTCGTAGTGATACGAGGTGTTCTGACAAATGCAAAGGGTAAAAGAAGGTGCGGCAATGACTTATGCAACTCGGACAATCCAAAAGTCAGTATTTTAAGAAGTTTCGGTCAACTTGGTCACTGAGTCATAGTCTAGGGTCGGTCAAAGGTCGCTGCCAAAGAGAGAGAGAAAAGAAACACTCTGCGTGCACTCTAACCTAGATCAGAATGGTTATCACTTTATCTAATCAGGAAACCTCCCACTGTACTGTCAAATTCTCCTCCAAACTTGAAAGAAGAATCAATCGGGATCACCCGAAGAGTAAGCCAACTCATCAGTGGGAATCGGGATCCAACTCTCATCGCATGATAACGTGAAGGTATCCACTCATGTTATCACACTCCAGAAGGTATGCGCATACTTGGCAAGTTTAAATTTCTTTAGAAACTCGCGATATGATTTTTGCCCCATGCTCTTATGACCTTGACTTTGGCAAAAATGCCATAAGTCACATGCCAAGTTCTACCCATCATTATCTTGTCAATTTGAACCCACCCGCACATGCCCCTGACGTTGGCCAAATGGCAGAACGACTGTCCCAAACCAACTCATCTATCTATACAACAAATGAATACCCAGCAGCTATAAAACACTATGCCTTGGCTTTGGTCAAAATACATAGCTTGAATACTACTGAATACCCAAAAGAAATGACGGAGGGCTACGACTGGTTTTTGGCGAAAAAACCTTTAACGTAACGAACTTGATATTGCTGAAGGAACCTAATAGCTTTTTATAAAAATATAGTGGCGAAAACCTTTGCTAAAGAGGTCACTCCCGGTGAAGGGATCTCGGCTCTTTCCTCGTGGAATGAGGTGCCGCATATTCCAACTGAATACCGTGATGCAAAGCAACATGTAATCGACTATAGTGAAGTTATTTTCCTGACGCAAACTTCTGCCCAAGGGGTCACTCCCGGTGAAGGGATCTCGGCTCTTGCCTCGTCGAATGAGGTGCAGGATATTCAAACCGAATACCACTGTGCAAAACAAAAGGAAATGTCTTTGTAATAACACTTTTTAAAACTGTTCCAACAACATCCAAACAGGTTTGTTTTCCTTTGCATTGATCAGAATCGACGCAGTCCCATCAACTAATCACACCAGAAAAGAACGAAAATAAAATGTACGTATATGCCATCCGCATTCGTCACTGGGTCCCGTCATCACCCATTAGGTTACTTAACTAACGACAGAGCGGGGACTGGACTAGCGCGGGTGTAAAACATATACAACATCTTCTAGTATATATACCAATATACAATAATCGCTCCAGGAGTGATAATATGCAACATTACAGAAATATAATAAGCATCACAGAACAATACAGATAATCTGGGATCCCCGGGTTTCATAGAGCCGCTACTGAAACTCGACGTTCCCCTGGTCGTGTGGATAGCCTGTGCAATGAAAACCAAGACCCCTACGAGTGCGGCAAGTTACCCGCCAAAACCTGAAGCGAGGCAGCCCTTACAGCAAAATGAATGGACCACCCAGCACTTCACGGAATCCGGTAACTTGGGCACTCCATCTTAGGTCAACCTGTACCCCCTACGAGTGCGACGAATAGTCTGCCAATTCTAGAGTGAGGCCCTTTTGCCTCTCAAAGCCATGAGATGTGGACCCGTTGCCCTCCTGAACCCGGCTATCCGTGCACTCCATCGCGGGGTAAACCTAGTACAAAAATGAAAAATATGTACAAACGGGTACATCGACCTCAGCCCGGTCGTGCCCCAAAAGAATATTATACAAACAGACAGTGATGGTAGTCCACATGTTGGACGCTCGTCCCGCAATATCAAATGTACAAATAATTTCGAACTGCACTACCATTGCACACTGCTATCCACCACGACAAATCCGCAATATCACAGCACAACACAGAACATCAACGCGAATGTCACGTTCGCAAACCCGTCTAAAAGGACTATAGCAATTAGACGCAATTTACCGCTCGAATGACATTCGCGGTCGGAGATATAATGTAAGTACTGTAAACTAACAAGTTTAAAATTCCGATCGACAAAACTTTCCGAAGTGGGCCCCACGCACATCTGCAGTACACAAACAAAATCTGGGCTCAAAAGATATATTCCAGAAACCACAATTTTCTATGCTGGAGGTTACCGTAGAAAAATGGTAGTCTGATGCTCCAAACCTACGGCGGAACCGCGGCCAAACCCTGATTTGTGCGGTGGTTCCACGGCAGTACTGTAGAGTCAGTCGACCAAATTTCACCAGAATTCTTAGAAAAGACTGCTCGATTTTCTGAGATACTCAAAATTATTTTTCGACCTTAAATAAAATTCGACAGAAACTTTTCACTGAAAAATGCGGTTTTGGAAATTTCGTTCGATCGTTATTTTAAACGCGTTAGAACAAGTTAGTAAAGGTTAATGGCGTGGCTCTGATACCATGTAAGTCTACGGTAGCGCCCCGGCCATCATTCTGACGCCAAACGCGGAAAAAAAACTTTTATAACTGGCGCTATCGCATACTATAACCCGGATCTTGCCATTAACGCTAAACTAACAAACTGTAAAGAGGTAGAAAGGCTATACCGATCGATCCGAGTCCTTCGGTCATTAGCCATCATCCCACGCTCCTCGCAGCAACTCCGATCTCTCGTCTCCTCATCGAGGTGGCACCACGTCAACGGATCTTTAAACGGGCTCCCGCCTCTATACCGAGGCAACTCGGTCATCAAGTCTGCTAAAAGAGATGACCAAGATAAAGTAGAGAACGAGTAGAATACTTTGTCTCAAACACCCTAGGGTTCTCATCGCATAAGAAGGGTAGGGTGGAGGTAGAATAAGATGTTTAGGATTGGAAATGGTGAACTCAAAAAAACACTAGTGAGCCAAAAGAAAACTAAGCTCAAATACTTGTGTTCTATTATTTCTTCTCATGTGAATAGATGAATGAGGTTTATTTATCAAAGGCCAAAGAAAATATCTAAAGAAAATATCTCCTCAAAATATCTCTTCACAAAACAAAACACCATTAATTCTTCATGACTCACTTAGTGACTCATTAGCATGAGTCACTAATGAACATGCTAGAATAAATGTGTCATCCATAATGAGTCACCCTTTCCAAAAACAAATAATCATTTAAACCAAAATGATTAATCCAAAAATAAATGCATCTTCTAAAATATTCTCGTAACGGATTACGAAAATACCCCTCGCCTGTATATACATACCTGTATCTGTATTCCGACCGAATACGAATACGAGAGACTAAAATATTCTGACTCAATATAATACATGGATTCGGCTTAAACCAAAGCCCACCAGTATTATCTTCCCGAAATATGACACGTGCATAAATGAACGTGCATTTTCCGAACCCTGCCATAAAACCATACGGCCCCTACAACGTTTCGCCCGAACTTGGGAAACTATCTGTGGGGGACTCTAAAGACTCGTCAGTACCCTGGCAGTAGGTTTAACCACAAGCACGTCAGCGGCACTAGCTGTATGTAACGGCTGCCCATGTACTGACCGAAAGGGAAGCCTGATGAGCGAACTCATCCTGGAACCCTACTGAGCCTATCAGTGATAATATACATATAGTCCGGTCCGTTCGTCTATGAGTATCGCATATCGGACCTAGGGGGCTGGTAATGTCAGACCCCCAATAGCGGTATAAGTCGTGTCGGAGTGTAGCCGTGAACACCCTGAGATACTACTGGAGTACCTACCAGTAAATCTCCTGCCTCAGCCAAGGGCTTTGTGTAATGGCTCTCCTACACACAGCGCGATCTCACCCCCAATACCGGGAGAGTCGATTCCCCTGCCGATCCGCTCACTTGCATCCATGTGGCTCGGGACTGTACCCAAAAAGAACCTATTTGCACGACTCCTTTGAGCCGTGGTAGGGTAAGAATCAAAGCACGGTGGGAACTCACACGAGACAAATGACGACCTCAGGTCGATGAACTAACCTGTACACATGTCACCAGGGAATTGCTATCTGACGCTAGGTATAAATACCAACTAGTAGGTTCACGGAGAGTCCTGTCCGGTATACTCATAACCCAATGAGCACTTGTATACATCTTAGGTGATCCAACTGACACCAATGGCTTGTGAGATCGGCCACCGCCCCTCGTCGGGGTATAGACTATATACACTAGTCTACTCCGGAGTATCGATGCCCTGTCTCGAAACTCCTACGACTAGGGACCACTTTTAAGGATGTGCTTATAGACTACCCAACTCTCACGTACATGATCGCCATCATACTGTTGGCAGTCAAGCAAGATCCTAAGGGCTCTATCAACGTGTAATAGTGATCAGTCACCTGAAACTGTACACGACTGATAAAGGAAAACCAAATTGCATACTATCATCTCGAGTAAGACTGTGCTACCAGTATAGGTCCTCCTCAATCATTGCAATCACGCGCCTGCGATCTAATAATTGACTTTGAGGGCACTATAACCAACACTCATGACCACTAATTTCTTCACAAGAAATTCTCTTTCACAAAGGTGGCATGTTGAGAAACAAAACATCTTTTGTTCCTCGGTTAGGTAGAAGATATTCCCTTGTGAATGCTTGGGTTATCCAACAAACTTCTATAGAACTGACTTTGCCTCGAGCTTGTCCGGATTTTGCTTTTAGACATAGGCGGGACAACCCAAATCTTAACAAACTTAAGATATGGGCTCTTCCCTTTTCATATCACATATGAAGTGGTTGGCAGCTGATTTGATTTGAACCCAATTCAATAGATATGCAGCTTCTCAAGTGCATAACTCCCAAAAGGAAATAGGAAACTCAGTAGTACTCATCATAGAGTACACCATATCACATAGGATGCTATTGCTCTGCCCCAATATACCATCGTGCTATGGTGTATTAGGAGGAGTAATGCTGAGAGAGAATCTCATTCTCCTTTAGAATAGTCCAGGAATTCCGTGCTTAAGTATTCTCCTACCTGATCTCATCAAAGGACATAATAGTTATACCCATTTTTGGTTCTCTACTTCTAACTTATATTCTGTGATTATCTTAAAAGTTTCGGACTTGTGTTTCAACAGGAACATATGTCTGAATCATGAGAGATCATCAGTGAATGTAATGAAGTAAAAAGAACCGGTCCTGGCATATGTAGACATGGGACTTTCATACATCAGCATGTATCAATCCCAAGAGTTCACTAACTCTTTCTCTGTTTCCAATAAACGGAGCTGTGGTCATCTTATCTTTGTGACATGACTGGCAAGTTTTACAAGATGTAAATCCAAACTAGTTTAAATATGCATCTTTATGTAACTTCAGCTAATCGGGTCACATTGATATGACCTAGTCTACAATGCCTCAAGAAGAATTCATTCATTTCTGAACTTTTCCTCTTGTGTGTGCTGTGTACGTTAAGAACTGTGGTTTGATTTAGAACGTATATGCTTTTAGATAACGTGCCTGAACCAATAAACTCTTGATATAGGAAATGTTCAAAACATTATCCAACAATACAAAATTATATCCTTTCTTTACTAATAAAGAGACTGATATGATGTTGTATATCAGGTTCGGTATCTAATAATATTCATTCAGAATCAATGTATTCTGGTAATACAGGGTGATAACTGCCAACAGTCTTGGCTGCAACACTTGCATCATTTCCAACTCTTGAAACTTATTACCCGTTCTCAATTCTCTACCTATCTGTAGCCCATGTAACAAATTACATTTTGTGGGATCCTGATCCGGTATCTCATACCCAGTACGTAAAGAATACTGAGAAACAGTTCTCGGTAATGAACACACCCGAAGATGATGCATCTGCATGCACTTTCATCGTTTGGGCGGCACAGGAATTCTTATAATCCCCTATTTCCTGCTCTGTCTTATAACAATTATAAGTTGGAGCGGGACCAACTTTCCTTAGTGTAGTATAACAAGCGGATTCGATCAATACATCCGTATTATTATCTTGATTAAGATGTGACATAGTCGCAACCAGAAGAGAGAGAGAAGAAAACACTCAGCGTGCGCTTTTACAAGATTAGATTGGTTATCAATTTATCTAATCAGGACGGCTCCCACTGTTTTAGTCAAATCTTCCTTCAAATCCTAAAAGGAAAGACTAGCCGGGATTAATTACACTCTACAAGTTCTCCAATCTTTCAGCCAGGCCAGTGCCAGTACTTTGAGGGAGGTTCGTCGTGCTTTCGCACGGACCTAATTAAAATAAATCTCGTTTTCCCAGGGGCGTAACCCCGTTAACACCTTTCTAGACACCTACTTGATCGACTAATTGTAATGTGTAAAACTCTCACAGGAGTAACTCTTACTCGCAGCGGGTATCGGGATCCAACTATCTCATAGAAGGTATGCAATCTCATTGCAAATTTCAACACTTGAAATTCCCAATAATATTTTATCCCTAGCAGCTATATGACCTTAACATGGTCAACAAATCATAAGTGCTAGTCAAGTTCAACTTGTCATTTTCCGATTGAATTAAACCCACCCGCACGACCCTTAACATGGTCAACAAAATCGCACGACTACCCTAATCCAATCTCATCATATGCTTATACGGATAAGCACTAATCAGCTACCACACACTACGCCTTAACATGGTCAACAAACGTAGCACGAATACTAACTAGTACTTATCTGAAATGACGGAGGGCTACGACAGGTTTTTAAGAAAACCCTTTGCGTAATGAACTTGATATCGTTGTAGAATCGAGTGATTTTAAATGGAGTGTTTTTGAGTCCTTTTCTAGTTTTGCTAAAGAGGTCACTCCCGGTGAAGGGATCGTTGGCTCTTTCCTCATTGAATAAGGTGCAGGATATTTCACAAATACCGCTGTGCAAAGCAAAAACTATATAAGCAATCAAAAGACAAACCGTGTTTGTAGCATCTGCTAGTTTCGCTAAAGAGGTCACTCCCGGTGAAGGGATCTCGGCTCTTTCCTTATCGAATAAGGTGCTGGATGTTCTACAAGGAACACCGCTATGCAAAGCAAGAACTAGAGCTACCAGTTTTTAAACAAGTTTCTATAACATCTTTAGGTTTCTTTTAGTTTCATTAATCTCATTAATGAAGTCCCATTTTAATTATGCTTCACTAGCATCAGATATGAAACGAAATCATCAATATATAATATATATCTCATATATATAATATAAACATTCGTCTCAGACAGTAATATGATCTCATCACAGAATATTGCAGCAGAAAAACATATATGAAATATTGGATATACTAGGAGGTCCGTGTTTTAATACGAGCCTGTATAAAACACGGATTCCACGGTCGCGATGAATAGCCAAACCCACATCCCTAGACCCCTACGAGAGCGGCAAGTAACCCTTCCAATTCTAGGGTTAGAAGACCCGGTCTCGACTCCTCGAGATGGCCTCCCACTGTACCCTAGAACTCGGTTACTTGTGCTCCCCACCTTAGGTCTACCTAATGCGGAAAAGTAAATAATATACAATGGTGACATCATCCTCAGCCCGGAAGTGCCCCAATAAAAGAATATTACATACAATGAATTTTACATGAATGAAAATGATAAAACTCCCATCTCACATAAAACCCCCGGCTATTCAAACACGACGATCCAATATAACATATCACAGCAACACATAACATCACATGTCATCAACGTAAGTAAGTATGCATACACCGATTGTCGTTGATGTATAGCAATGAAAACCGGCGATACAATTACATACTACATTTACGGTCACAGAAAAGAAAGTGTAAAACTACAACAGTTGAAATCCGCAACCTCCTTAGACATCGCATGCCTAACCAAATGAATTTCTTAGACATCTCATGCATAACAATTATAAACCCCGCATTTTAGTCTCAATATCGAAAACTCTTTTCAATATCAAGTCGAGCAATTCAACAAAATTCCCGACATCATGATCGAATGCTCGTCGCAAACTTTATTAGATGGCCGCACCCCCGGATGCCGTCGACGAAGTGCACTAAGGCGGAACACCGCTGCCGCGAGCACCCGAACGGATGTTTTTGGTAACGGGGTTCTCCTACAGTCACTTGGTCGGGGCTATGGGGCGTGGCTGTCTGTTAAGTTTACCCGGTGAGTATCCGCGTACGCTACGTGATTGCGACAAACTTTTGATCACATCAAAATTCCGTGGCAACCGATCATCTGAGACTGAACTGCTAGATTTATAATATTCAAATTAGTTATCTCATAACTACTTGTGGATTCCAAATATTGTATCACATTCCAGATAAATAGGCAATGTTAAACTTTCCGATCGAATAAACAAACACCCAAGATTTCCCTAATGTTTCTCAACACTTGAAATTAGTTTTAAAACATCCATCACATGCCACAGTACCAATGGTCCAGCCGTAGAAGGGTCAAGCCAACACCTCATATGTGGCAACGCCGTACTGCCACAAACCCTAAGGTTTAGAGGCGGTTCAGACAGTCACATAATCGAGTTAAGGTTTATTGTCTTCTAGAGGGTCCACCACGTTACTTGCACAACTTAGAACATTCTTAAACTACAGAAAAATCCAACACTTGGAAATTTTCCGGCAGGGGAAAAGTGAGTTATTGATATCCGTTCGAACTTTTTAACACGTTCTAAAAATTACAACTTTCCGATCGAATCAACGAGCTCCCAATACAACCCAGAAAACTCAACACTTGAGTAGAATAAAAATTCCAAGAACAATCAGGAAATCTGTACGGATAATACTGTGTAAAACACTAACGCAAATTTCACTGTTTGGCCGCGGAACCGCCGCGCAAGCAAGGCTATTGCCGTGGTTCCGCGGCGCAATAAAGGAATTTTGGGCTCGTTTTTCACAGTAACCCATCAAATCACCTGCTGAATTTTCTGAGCATTTTTAATGTGAAAAAAATCAACTTTTTGAAAAATTTCCAGAAACTAGGGTTTTACAGGTATTCGGAGTTCGATCGGACTTTAAACTTCGTCTAGACATCGCCTAAAGCTCTAGCTTGGCACTGATACCACTGTAGGGTTACTAGGAACTCTCACAAGGGTCTATAAGGTATCAACCATGCCCGATTTAAAATTTAGACGTGCCGAACAACCCTAACCAGGATCTTAGACTAGAGATTTGGCGAAACAAAGCATGTTAAACATTTTAACATCTAAGAGTTTGGGATATCTTTATAGTCCGGTCCTTCAATTCTAAAGCTCCGTGTTGAGGTCCCTTCGCTGCGATCATCGAGTTTCCGGACTCTAGAGAGGCTCCACGAAGAGAAAGATGCAAGCTTGCTTCCGATCTTCGATAACAAAGATGATCTACCTTGAAGTTTCTTTAACACAAGCTCTCACTCACAAATGAAGTGAACAACCTAATCTAAATAGCTAGGATAGATTAGGATGATGAAGTAGGATTTTAGCTCTCATTTGTTTTCTATTTCTCACTCAAAATCATCACTAATGAAAAAGCTAGTAAGCTTTTCCATTGAAAAAGAGAAGGAAGAAGAAGAACCATTTCTTTTGTGATGAATAATGAATTGTAGTGTGGTTAGAAATGCAACCATAGGTTAAGTATGATAACTTAACCCATGTAGATAATGAACCATGGTGAAGGGTTGGGTTGGGTTAACAAATAACATAACAAAATATCTTTAGAAAATATCTTTGCAAAAACAAAACAAAAAGCTTCTAGAAGCTTCTAGAAAAATTAACCCAAATCAAACCTTAATCATATTTAATATCCACTAATCATGTTGCATTAATAACCCTAACATGTTACAATATTATATATCACATATACAATATTTATTGTAACAACAAAAAATAATACAATTAACATATATCATATAAATATATATCAATGTATTACCCGAGTGAGAAAAAGAATATTTTAGTGAGCTTATATTAGTTAATGTAATTTAATATATCAAATATATAATTATACATTAAATTATCGAATCAACACTTGATCCGATAATCCGGCTATTTCATAAATAACCGACTAATATAATCTGTATCAGTTCATCGAATCAACACTTGATCCGATGATCCGGCTATATCACATATACCCGGCCGATATCTCATATCGCGAGAATCTAATACGGTATCACATACACGTATTGGTCTCGGTCTCGCACATATCATATATGCGCTCCTACTACGTTTTGCCTGAGTCAAGAAACCTCTGTGTAGGACTCTAAAGAATCGTCAATACGCCGGTAGTAAGTGATGATCATATCAAACACCCACAAGCTGCAAGTGGCCAGCTAAACGTAACAGCCACCCAGGTATTGAGCGATCAGAAGATCAACAAGCAAGCCTGTACTTTCTCCCATGAATCCAATCAGTAACACTCCCTTACAGTCCGGTCTCTTCATCTGATATGTTGCATATCTCGCCTAGGGGTGGTAAACGTCAGACCCCAGCAGCTTGATAAGTCATGTCGATATGAGGTCCATAACAGTTCGAGAAACTACTGATAACACTTACCAGTAAATCTCAGCAACCCTGGCTAGGGATTTCCAGTTATAGCCAATCAACACAGTGCAATATCAACTTCCTATACCGGGAGAGATGAATCCCCTCCTATCGCTCATTACCTCCATGTGATTCGGGACTGTACCCAAAAACCAACTTTTTGCACGCCCTCTTGGACGTGGTATGATGGAAATCAAAGCACAGTGGGAATCACACAAGACTCTATGACGATCTCGGGTCTACAGACTAACCTATACCAGTGTCACCAGAGAACTGCCATCTGACGTGAGGTATAATACCATCTGGAAGTTCTCGGCGAGTCCGTCCAGGGTACCCAGTCTCCACTGAGCACCCGTATACTGTAACGTTTTGAAAATTGTTTCGGTGAAATTTCGAAAAATCGGTAAAATAAAGGGGTTTTCTGTAAAAAGTCAAAATACAAATATCTTATTATAAAAATTAAATATACATATTCTAACTATGTAATTGCTTGTATTTGGTGTTTATTGAGCCATTGGTGAAATTTCAAATTTTCTGAAAAAAAAATTATTTTATTATTATTTTAAGCCGTCACTAATACATTTAATTAGGGAAAATTACAAATTGGAATGGGGTAATACAAATTCTGTGAGCCACGACAACCTAGAATCTAGTTTGTAACATGTTCTTTTTCTAAAATTCTCCTCTTTGTTCTAGTTGTTTTTAGAATGCTAGATTAAATAAAAATAAAATAGAATTATTGAGGTGTGATGTGTAAATGAGGTAAAAATGGGGGTTTTTTTGACTTGGAAAAACAAACACACATTTCCCATCTCATTTTCCAACCCAACACACAGCCCCCTCCCCTTGGTCGAGCCCACTCTTCAACTAGAGAAGAAGAAAAAAAAAGAAATTAAAAGAAAGCATTAAACAAAGTTGTGGTGTTGAATAAATGAGGTATGGGCACTCCTTTTTGACATTAAAACACACACATATTTCACTCTCTCTCTTCCCTCAAAGTTGCTGGCCGAGCCTTCCCCCTTGGCTGCCCCAAATTTCCTTACCTCTTCCCACTTCAAAAATCTTCAAACAAATCAAAAGAAAATCCGACAAACTCCAAATCCATTCCTTACCCATTATTCCTTGTCCCATCTTGCATGGATCTTGAAACAAAGTTGATGTTTTGGAGGCTAGGTTTTCATGTTTGATCTCTTGATTGATAGGTATAAATCTTAACCTATGGTTTACTTGTTGAATTATTACTTTAATTTAGCCTATTAAGTGTTTAAATGTGGAATTAGTTGCAAGATTTAATATTCAAGAGAATGGTCAAATTAAGATTAGGGTTTGGAAATTCTAGAAATTGGGTTTGATCAAGATAGGGGTTTTGATCATTTGTTTGTAGTTGTGAGATGTAGTTTAACACATCAAAGCATGTAAAACCTAATCATTTTGCTAAATTGTTAATTGTTAAATTTAAATTGTCCTAATTATGATTGTTTTGCAAACTAGATGTAATTAATATAAAGTAGTGAGATTAAAATCTAGTTAGTGATTGTGTGGCTTAGTTAATATGTTTTAATGAGAATTATGGCCACTAGAATTGTTAAAATATTTAAAGTTGATTAAAACACCAAGTTTTGAGCTAAAATGGAAAATTGTGCTAATTTTGTTAACTAAGTTTTGTAAATATATATATTTTGATGAGAATAAATTATTGGAATGGTTTATATGACTTGGTTATGATATTGAGTGGATATTGCGGCCGCTAGATTTGTTTAAACGTCGAGTTTTGTACAAAAACGGTTAATTTTGCTTGCTAGATTTTCGGAAAAATAGCTTTTAAAGTGAGTTTGAGATTTTTGTGAGTTTTAACCTATTTTATATTAAAATTAGTGTTCGTGAATGTGAAAATGAGTGTATTTGGGTTTTTCTCGATGGTCGGGCATTTGTACACCGACGTCGAGAGTTTTTGGGTTGATTTGTGAAAGCAGCCATAGGTTTTGACCTATATAGGATTCGTGTGTCATTTTGGTCATGAGTCGGATTTTAATACGATACGATGCGTTGTGATATGTAGGTACCCCCATGTGGACTTCGAGATGACAAGTAAGCGTGTGGCGACGTCGGCACCGGCGAGCGAGGACCAGGTGAGTAGATTTATATCTACGGGAAGAAGTCGGGTGGATGGCGTATAGCACCCCGGCAATCCGTAGTGTAGCTCATATATATATGTTTATATAGGTGTTTTATGATACGAGAATGTTCATTCATGTTATGTTTATGTGTTCATGGAGTACCTTTGGGTTATTTGCGAAACCCTAGAGTAGTTGTTATACCCACATACGCACACATAGACTTGTATACTTTACTTTCTTGTGAGCAGATTGGGATGTGTATATGTGTATATATGCGTAGGTATGGGACTATGCATATGTACATTCATATACGCATGCATGGATAATGAGGATAATACTTGGGATTTAAGATGAGTCGATGAGATTTGATTTGAGACCGTGAGATCGGTGATATAACAGGGTTCGTATTTGAGATACGACATGACGTTGTAACGGGTCCTTGACGTAGTGTTTCACACACGTGCATGCATACTTAGGCGGTATCAGTATTGTACTTGACGTAGATCAGTACCCCGATCATGATATTTGATAAAGAGGATACCAGGTGAATAGTATGATGAATGTGATATTGACCCGTACCCAGATTTGGGGATGCCGTACGACGGATTTACGTACGAGCTATATTTTGATGATTGATCCGCACTCTTGACGTGGGATGTCTTGTTATAGATATGGTATCGTATATGATATTATTGAGGCGGGATCACCGACTAATATATATACAGGTAGGTATATGTATCGACTCAGATGTTAGGCGGTTTCCTTACCTGTAGTCTAGCTTGTAGCATAGCCCTTTAGTTTAGTTAGTTGTTAGATTAGATTCGGTTCCTACCTATTTCAAAGCTTACGAATCGTGCGTATCTTAAAAGACAAGTCAAGGGATTCTACGGATATTTCCAAAAAACGTATCTTTTCTTAAAAACACCGTTGCCCCTATTTTCAAAACCCCATGATTCGTGTTATTTCAAAAGGCACCATTGTAGGACTTATATTAGGTTAATGCAGATTAGTTATCGTCGCGTCTAGTATTCAGCTCCCGCTCATTATTGTTGTTCGCTCCGCATCACATGCTTATATTATGCTTCATATTCTATTGTTGATATCTTGTGGTTAGGACACCGGCACCATTACCGATGATGCGTATGTACCACGTACACTTACTTGCTGGCTCACACACATCTTCATCGGTAATTGCCATGTCACGTACACCTTAGAAAATATTATTGCTTGACATAGCCTGTTAGCTAATAGTTTAGGCATGATATTAGTGTACTTGCCTTATATGTTAGTTTAGACATTGTAGTTATTACTTGTCACTTCATGCATACTGTTATTCATTGTTATACCGCATTCATGGATTCTCATGCATATATTCACTATTTTACTGCTATTGAGGTTTTGGATTCGGATTTCCATGGGATTTTCTGGATTTGGGGGAAAACCGCAAAACTTATACAAACTTCTTCTCTTTCTTTTTAAATGAAAAGCGCGGTTTTCCCATGATGTATGAGTCGTCCACCATGAGTTTGCTGATGGATTTCGAGACCCGACTCGAGGAGATGGATGAACCGTTTCGGGTACATGGTGGACCCGGTAAGGTACCCCGGGGCAAGAAGCTCGTGGTGATGACGATGAGCCTGGCAGGGGGAGACTACCTACCTGTGATTTTACCCGACGCGTCGGATATCCGGAGGATACCGTCGTGGTCTTGAGATGGATGGTAGGGGCCGGTATGGACTGACGGCGCCCTAGATATTGAGATTGAGACATTGAGATTTTGAGATATTGGGGTACTGAGATTTGATGATACAGGCCAGTCCGGATAGCCGTAGCCTGAGGTTTTGAGACATTGAGATTTATGTTTTGTGTCGATGCTAGACACTGTTGATGCTGATTTCATTTATGATACCTCATTTTAAAAATACAAAGGAAATCTCACTAAATTATGAAAACAGTTTCTTCATTTACATGTATTCTGTTTTCATGCATTCATACCCCATTCATATGATATATTGCTACCTGAGGCACTAACACGGGTACATGAGATCACACTCGGGTTAGATATTACCCTAGCCATTGTTATTAGGCTGATTATATATTTGAGGATATATTATGACCATATGACCTAGGATTGCGTTGTTCATGCGATTTCTGTTCATAGATGTTTTTCTACTCACGATTTGGCAACTCACCCCCGTTGTGCCACAGTTTCTTGCAGGTTTTGTCGTACAGGTTTCATTACGGCTTTGCTGGCACTACTTCCTTTTCCGGGTGATTTGCTATTAGGTGGGTTTATTTGTATCGTACCCCCCATTATATATCTTGTATATCATTATTCTGTTGTATCTAGAAGTTCCATCAACCTAACATGTATTTATTTTTAGATAGAGACCAGTGATGTTATTCCTTCGACCTTAGAGTCGTGCGTTATATTTCTGTGGTTTTCTTGTGGTTTTGAGTTTTCTTTTGAATTTTGATCCTCGCCGTTGGTGTTGTATATTATATTGCTTGTGTAGTTGTGACCGTCGATTGACGAAGAGCTAGCTCCCGGTTGGGGATGCCTTTTTATTGATTTCGTATACTATTCACGTTGTATCCCGTTTGGGGGCCAGTATTTACAAAGGAGACTCTGCCGAAATTTTCAGGAAATACTTGATGTTTTTAAAACCGCATAACTCGGCTTATGTTATTAAACTACTTGATTTTAAATTGGTTTTCCTTCACTCTACTACTTTTCTTGGTTTTGGATTTCTGGGTTTTCGACTTACTTAGATTACATACGCCTCGAGACGTTTCGTAGTTTAAGTGCCGGTCATGTTCCGTACTTTCGGGGCGTGACAAAGTTGGTATCAGAGCGTTAGGTTTTTACCTTCGGAGCGTAGGATGACCCTTGGTTGATGGAGTAGGTGACTAAAGTAGAGTGACGTACCGTGGGTATGTTCCGCGGCATACTTACGATACGCTACTCCGTTTAAGAAGCCTTAGGATGTACATTTCTTTGCTCAGTATTATATTCATTCATGATCTAGTCTCATCAGTACCAGTTATGGTTTTGCTGCCACGATTACGGGCAGGGAGAGTTACTGCTAGAGTTGTGGTCAGCACGAACTCGTCACGAACGAGGACTGACCAGGGCGAAATTCCGGCAACACACGATTGCGGAGATGTGTCTTTTTACTGTGTTTCCGCGCCATGAGCGTTTGGCGGATCCCCTTTATGAGGTTACTCGGATGTGCTGATCGACACTAGAAGATTGAGCCAATGATAGAGGCCAGTAGATTTTGATGACTGTTGGTGTATTGCTTATTCATGATGGTCGAGGCACTATTCAGCGTGCAGACGAGCGAGCCAGCTATTGGTGCGAACGACAAGATTGTTAGTTATATGTATGCCCTAGAGGCCATTACTGTACATTGGATGTATATTGTAGTGGATGCTGGGACATATATAGGTAGGACTTTCTTGCTCGACATGATAGTATGCTATCTGGTTGCTCTTTACCTTAACGTGTACACTGATTGTCTCTCTGTTACATGTTGGTAAAGCCCTTAGGATGTGTACTTGACTACCTGGACTATGATGCGGATCATACTAGTGGGGACATGGTAGTCCATAAGTACATCCTTCAAAGTCCCAAGTCGTGGGTGTATCGAGACGGGGCATCGATATACCAGAGTAGACTAGCGTATACCTTCTCGACCCATACAGATGGGCGATGGATGATCCCATATCCATTGGTATTTGACATCAGAGATGATATACGGGTGCTCAGTGCAGACTGGGTACACTGGACGGACTCGCCGAGAACTCCCAGATGGTATTATACCTTACGTCAGATGGCAGTTCTCTGGTGACACTGGTACAGAGTAGTCTGTTGACCCAAGATCGTCATAGAGTCTTGTGTGATTCCCACTGTGCTTTGATTTCCACCTTACCACGTCCAAGAGGGCGTGCAAAACGGTGGTTTTTGGGTACAGTCCCGAGTCACATGGAGGCAATGAGCGATAGGAGGGGATTCGTCTCTCCCGGTATAGGGAGTTGATGTTGCGCTGTGTTAGATTGGCTATAACCGGAAATCCCTGGCCAGGGTTGCTGAGATTTACTGGTAAGTGTTACCTGTAGTTTCTCGAACTGTTATAGACCTCATATCGACACGACTTATCGAGCTATTGGGGTCTGACGTTTACCTCCCCTAGGCGAGATATGCGACATATCAGACGACGAGACTGGACTGTACGGTAAGTGTTACTGGTTGGATTCACAGGAGTGTGAGCGGGCTTGCTCGTCGATCTTCTGATCGCTCAATACCCGGGTGGCCGTTATGTTTAGCAGACCGCTTGCGGCTTGTGGGTGTTTGATATGATCATTACCTGCTGCCGGCGTATTGACGAGTCTTTAGAGTCCTACACAGAGGTTTCCTGGCTCAAGCGAAACGAAATAGGAGCGCATATGAGATATGTGCAGGACCGAGAATAATGCGTGTATGTGATACCGTATTCCATTCTCGCGATGAATGTATCGAAAGGTTGTATGCGATATAACCTAGTTATCGAATCAAGGATTGATTCGGTAAGCCGATACATAGGATACTAGTCGGTTATATGCGATATGACCGGATCGTTAAATCAAGTGTTGATTTAATGATTTAATGTATAATTATATATTTGATATATTACTTTGCATTAACTAGTATTGGTTCACTTTAAATGGATTTTCTCACTTGAATTGTGCAAGTTGTATATGTGATATACTTTTGTGCACATGATTGTATCATGTTTGATGATACATGCTTATTTGGTTAAGTATAAAGAACTAAACCATGGTTAAATTGATGATTAGGGTTTTGCTTATTCATGCATTTATTTATTTATTCTTTTTGGAAATTAAAAGGATAAATTGATATGGTGGCTTTCTTTGTATCTTTCATGAAGCTTCATGAAGTGTTGAAAGTTTGACCACTTTTGTCTCATGCTTAACCCTAACCATTCCACTTAACCATGATTCATTCTCTACACTTAACCATGGTTTGTATATGATAAGAATTCATTTTTCTTTTCTATTTTATTATTCTGATCATAACATCATCTTCTTCTTCTTCTTCTTCAAGATGAAGAAGATTGATTCCATCAATGGTGATTTGATGAAATGAGTGAGAAATCCAATTCTAAAGTGAACCCACCCCCTATTTCTTCATCCTCTACCTCATGCCAAGTAGTATAGGGTGTTTTTCTTCCCAAGTTTCATGACTTGGTGAAGTGGGAGCTTGATCTTGTGATGCCTCGACGTAGATCATCTTCGGCATCGAAGCCGACGACCAAGCCCGCCCATTTCTCCGATGAAGCCGACGCTAGAGCCCGGGATTCTATTTGGACAGCAAGGAGACTTCATCATGGAGCTATGGTGGTGGAGAACCGGATCTACAAAGGTTGTATTTCCGTTCATTTAGTTAAGTTGTTAACTAGTTGCATCTTTCGCCTAAAATTCTAGTTAACGATCCGTATTAGGGTTTCTCGGCACTTGTAATTTTTGAAATTGGCATGGTTGATGCCATGTGAGACCTCATTAGCATGCCTAGGAACCCTACAGTGGTATCAGAGACTAGCTAGAGCCTTAGGCGATGCGTAGACGGAGTTAGAAGTCCGATCGAACCGAAACCCTAACCCAAAAATTGCTCTCTGTACATTTTTGAAAATTGTGGATTTTTGAGTATTAAAAATATGCAGAAAAATCAGCAGGAATATCTAAGAGTTACTGTAAAATTTGATGCCTTAATTCCATCAAGCCGCCGCGGTTCCGCGGCACGAGCATGGCTCGTGCGGCGGTTCCGCGGCCGATTTGTCTTATCATGCATTGAATTTTGCACAGTAACTCCTACTTTGCAGTGCTGGTTTTCCTAGGAATTTTTAATATTTATTCAAGAGTTGAATTTTCTGGGTTGTATTGGGGACTCGGTGTTTCGATCGGATCGTCTAATTTTGTCTGTGTGCTTTTCCAGATAATTTTAGAATATGTTAAAAAGTTCGACCGGATATAAATACCCATCTTTTCCCCGGTCGGGAAATTTCCAAGTGTTGGATCTTTCCGTAGTTTAATGACGTTCTAAGTAGTGCAAGTAACGCGATGGTCCCTCTAGAAGACAACAAACCTTAACTCGATTATGTGACCGTCTTGAACTGCCCTTTGAACTTTAGGGTTTGGGGCAGTACGGCGTGCCACATGTGAGGCGTTGGCTTGACCCTTCTACGGCTGGACCGTTGGTACTGAGGCACGAAGTGAATGTTTTTGAACTTATTTCATGTGATGAGCCGTTTCGGGAAAACTTGGGTGTTCGATTGTTCGATCGGAAAGTTTAACATTTTCTATTTATCCGGAATGTGATACAATAATTGGAATTCATAAGGAGTTATGAGATAACTAAATGAATGTTATAAATCTAGCGGTTTAGTCTCACTTGATCGGTTGCCACGGAATTTTGATGTGATCAAAAGTCCGTCGCAATCACGTAGCGTACGCGGATACTCGCCGGATAAACTTAATAGACAGCTACACCCCTTTGCCCCGACCAAGTGACTGTAGGAGAACCCCGTCGCCGAAAGCATCCGTCCGGGTGCTCGCGGTAGCGGTGTTCCGCCTTGGTGCATTTCGTCGACGGTATCGGGGGTGCGGCCGTCTACTGAAGTTTGCGACGAGCATTCGATCAGGATGTCGGGAATCTTGTTGAATTGCCCGACTTGATATTGAAAAGTGTTTTCGATAATGAGACTAAAATGCGGGGTTTATAATTGTTAGGCATGCGATGTCTAAGGAATTCATTTGATTAGGCATGCGATGTCTATGGAGGTTGCGGATTCCAACTATTGTAGTTTTACACTTTCTTTTCTGTGACCGTAAGTGTAATATGTGATATCGCCGATTTCGTTGCTATATATCAACGACAATTGGGATGCGCATATTTACTTACGTTGATGACATGTGATGTTATGTGTTGCTGGATATGTTATATTGGATCGTCATGTTTGAATAGCCGGGGGGTTTTTATGTGAGATGAGTGTTTTTCATTTTCATTCATGTAAAAACTTTTATGTAATATTCTTTTATTGGGGCACTTCCAGGTTGCGGAAGATGTCACCGTTTGTATATTATTTACTTTTCCGCACTAGGATAGACCCAAGGAGGGGAGCACAAGTAACCGGGTTCTGGAGTCCAGTGGGAGACCAACTCGAGGAGTCGAGTCCGGGTCTCCTAACTCTAGAATTGGTAGGGTTGCTTGCCGCTCTCGTAGGGGTCTAGGGGTGTGGGTTTGGCTATTCATCGCGACCGTGGAATCCGTGTTTTATACTGGCTCGTATTGAAAACAAGGACGTCCTAGTATATCCAATGTTTCATATGATTCTTCTGCTGCGTTATCTGTGATGTGATCATGTGATGTTCTGTGATAGATACTGTATATAGTATATATGATATATTATATAGACGTTACTTATGTTTTACACCCGCGCTAGCCCTGCCCCGCTCTGCCGTTAGTTACCTAACCTAACGGTGCACGAGGGGACATCGAAGCGAATGCGGATGGCATAAGTGTACGTCGTATTTATCTGTGATGTTTAGGTATTTAAATGATGGGACTTCATTAATGTGATTAATGAAAGTAAAAGAAACCTAAAGATGTTGTAGAATTGAATTTCAAAAATAAAACAGGTAGCTACAGTTCTTGCTTTGCACAGCGGTATATATGATATATCCTGCACCTTATTCGATAAGGAAAGGACCGAGATCCCTTCACCGGGAGTGACTCCTTTAGCAATAACTGGCAGATGCTACACACTCGGTTTGTCTTTTGATTGCTTCTATAGTTTCTGCTTTGCACCGTGATATATATGATATATCCCGCACCTCATTCGACGAGGAAAGGACCGACGATCCCTTCACCGGGAGTGACTCCTTTAGCAAAACTAGAAAAGCCTCAAAAACACTCAATTTTAAAATCATTTGATTCTACAACGATATCAAGTTCATTACGCAATAGGTTTTCAGAAAAACCTGTCGTAGCCCTCCGTCATTTCAGATAAGTAGTAGTTAGTATTCGTGCTGCGTTTGTTGGCCTTTGTCAAGGCGTAGTGTGCGGTAGCTAACTGGTGCTTATCTGCTTATGCATATGATGCAGATTGGGTTAGGGTAGTCGTGCGACCTTGTTGGCCTTTGTCAAGGGTCGTGCGGGTGGGTTTAATTCAATCAGGAAATGACGGGTTGAACTTGACTAGCATCCTATGGTTTGTTGGCCTTTGTCAAGGTCATAGGAGATTAGGGGCAAAATTATCGGGAATTTCAAGTGTTGAAATTTGCAATGAGATTGCATACCTTCTATGAGATAATTGGATCCCGATACCCGCTGCGAGTAAGAGTTACTCCTGGGAGAGTTTTACACATTATAATTAGCCGATCAAGTAGGTGTCTAGAAAGGTGTTAACGAGGTTACGCCTCTGGGAAAACGAGGTTTACATTAATTAGGTTCGTGCGAAAGCACGGGGGACCTCCCTCAAAGTACCGACACTGGCATGGCTGAAAGATTGGCGAACTTGTAGTGTGTAATTAATCCCGGCTAGTCTTTCCTTTTTGGGTTTGAAGGAAGACTTGATAAAAACAGTGGGAGCCATCCTGATTAGATAAAATTAGAACCAATCCGATCTTGCAAGAGCGCACGCTGAGTGTTTTCTTCTCTCTCTCTCCAGGTAGCGACCATATCACGCCTTAATCAAGATAATAATACGGATTATTGACCGAACCCGCTTGTTATACTGAGCTGGGGAACGTTGGTCCCGCTCCAACTTATAATTGTTATAAGACAGAGCAGGAAATTGGGGATTACCAGAATTCCCGTGCCGCCCAAACGAAGAGAGTGCATGATGATGCATCATCTTCGGGTGTGTTCATTACAAAGAACTGTTTCTCAGTATCCTCTGCATCCTGGGTATTTGATACCGGATCAAGATCCCAGATATGTAATCTGTTACATAGAGCTACAGAAAGGTAGAGAACTGAGAACGGGTGATAAGTTTCATGAGGCAGAAAATGGGGCAAGTGTTGCAGCCAAGTCTGTTGGTCACTGTCACCCTGTATCCCAAATACATTGATTCTGAACGAATGTTATTAGATACCGAACCTGATATACAAAATCATATCAGTCTCTTTATTAGTAAAGAAATGATAAAATTTTGTATTGTTGGATAATGTTTTGAACATTTCCTATATCAAAAGTTGATCGGTTCAGGCACGTTATCTAAAAGCATTGATGTTCTAAATCAAACTACAGTTCTTTAGTATACGGAACACACACAAGAGGAAGAGTTCAGAACTGAACGAATTCTTCTTGAGGTATTGTAGACTAGGTCATATCAATGCGACCTGACTAGCTGAAGTTACATTTAGATGCATATTTAAATCTGTTTGAATTTACATCTTATGAAACTTGCCAGTCATGTCACAAAGATACGATGACCATAGCTCTGTTTACGGGAAACAGAGAAAGAGTTGGTAAACTCTTGGGATGATACATGTTGATGTATGTAAGGTCCCCTGTCTACATATGCCAGGACCGGTTCTTAGTACTTCATTGAATTCTCTGATGATCTCTTTAGATTCAGACATATGTTCTTGTTGAAACACAAGTCCGAACCTTTTGAGATATTCACAGAATATAAGTTAGAAGTAGAGAACCAAAATAAGGGTATAAGTTTTATGTCCTTTGATGAGATCGAGGAGGAGAATACTTGAGCATGGAAATCCTGGATTATTCTAAAGGAGAATGAGATTCTCTCTCAGCATTACTCCTCCGTATACACCATAGCACGATGGTATATCGGGGCGGAGCAATAGCACCCTATGTGATATGGAGTGCTCTATGATGAGTACTACTGTGTTTCCTATTTCCTTTTGGGAGTTATGCACTTGAGAAGCTGCATACCAATTGAATTGGGTTCCAATCAAATCAGTTGCCTACCGCTTCATATGTGATATGGAAAGGGAAAAGCCCATATCTTAAGTTGGTTAAGATTTGGGGTTGTCCGGGCTATGTCTAAAAGCATAATCCGGACAAGCTCGAGGCAAGGTCTGTTATGTAGAACTGGAAATATTCCAGCTATACAAACTGCAGCTGATGATTTGAAAGAACCAAAGGATTCAATAGTTACCAACGAACCTCAGCCTCTCCGCCGATCTAGTAGGGTTTTCTCACCTACCTGAGAGATACTTCTGTTTCTCTATGACAGTGGGAGCGAGGATTGCATCATGAGATGATGACCCAACTAGTTTCGAGCTGGCCATCAGGAGTGGGACTCTGTAAGAATGGCTGGATGCTTAGCGATCTGAGATGGAATCCTTATATACCAACAAAGTATGGACTTTGGTTGCTAAATCTGAAGGGTTAAAAACCCATTAGGAGCAAGTATATCTTGAGAAGATTACTTGGTGTAGATGGAAAAGTTGAGACTTTCAAAGCTAGACTTGTTAAAGCTTTTCGTCATCGACCAGGCGTGGATAATGATGAAACCTTTTCAAGTGGCTATGCTTAAGTCTATCTAGATCCTACTTGCCACGGCTACATACCATGACTACGATATCTGGTGGTTGGGTGTCATGACTACTTTTCTAAATGATGTTTTGGAAGAGAGCGTCTATAAGTACACAGCCAGAGGGCTTCGTAGACAGTGGGAGCAGCGGAAACGTGTGCAAGATGTTTTATGTGATAAAGAAGGCATCGCGGAGTTGGAACATCTGTTTTGATGAGTTAGTCAAATAGTTTGACATCATCAAAAAAGTAGATGAACCTTGTATATACAAGAAGGTAGTAGGGAGTATGGTAGTAATCCTCGTAGAGTACGTGGATGACATACTCTTGATAGGGAAGGAGTTTCCTATGCTACGCTCGGTCAATCTCCGCTTATCACAATGATTCTCCAAATAGGATCAAAGTGATACCTCCTAAATCTTGGGTTTTGGATCTATGAGATAGATCTAAATGGATGTTAGGATTCTCACTAGTTGTAGTGAGATGGTGTCAATCGATCCGGAGGAGAATCACTGGAAGGGTTCCAGGGTGATAAAGACGACTGAATGTCAGTCACAGGTATTGTCTTTACCCTCAGTAAAGGGACGGTATGTTGGAAGAGTTCCAAGCTAGATACCGTGGCTAACTAGACGATAAAGGCAGGATACATCGCTACTTATGATGCTACCAAAGAGGATGTTTGGGTGTATATTGGTTCATGAGATGAACTACGTTCCAACCATTGTGAGACAATGGAGTTGTGGCTTATGCCAAGGAACGCCGGTCCCATCAGTGATCCAGACATATTCTAAGGCAGTATCACCTGATCATGGAGATGGTTGATCTCCAGGGTGATCCAGGTTAGGAGAGTAGACTCAGAGGACAACACGGCGGATCCACTCACAAAGGCCTTTTCCTAGAGAGAGACTTTTATGGGATGGTTGAGTATGAGATACTACAACCCCTGCTATCAGATGGCCCTAGTGCAAGTGGGAGATTGTTAGTTATATGTATGCCCTAGAGGCCATTACTGTACATTGGATGTATATTGTAGTGGATGCTGGGACATATATAGGTAGGACTTTCTTGCTCGACATGATAGTATGCTATCTGGTTGCTCTTTACCTTAACGTGTACACAGATTGTCTCTCTGTTACATGTTGGTAAAGCCCTTAGGATGTGTACTTGACTACCTGGACTATGATGCGGATCATACTACTGGGGACATGGTAGTCCATAAGTACATCCTTCAAAGTCCCTAGTCGTGGGTGTATCGAGACGGGGCATCGATATACCAGAGTAGACTAGCGTATACCTTCTCGACCCATACAGATGGGCGATGGATGATCCCATATCCATTGGTGTTTGACATCAGAGATGATATACGGGTGCTCAGTGCAGACTGGGTACACTGGACGGACTCGCCGAAAACTCCCAGAAGGTATTATACCTTACGTCAGATGGCAGTTCTCTGGTGACACTGGTACAGAGTAGTCTGTTGACCCAAGATCGTCATAGAGTCTTGTGTGATTCCCACTGTGCTTTGATTTCCACATTACCACGTCCAAGAGGGCGTGCAAAACGGTGGTTTTTGGGTACAGTCCCGAGTCACATGGAGGCAATGAGCGATAGGAGGGGATTCGTCTCTCCCAGTATTGGGAGTTGATGTTGCGTTGTGTTCGATTGGCTATGACCGGAAATCCCGTGCCAGGGTTGCTGAGATTTACTGGTAAGTGTTACCTGTAGTTTCTCGAACTGTTATAGACCTCATATCGACACGACTTATCGAGCTATTGGGGTCTGACGTTTACCACCCCTAGGCGAGATATGCGACATATCAGACGACGAGACCGGACTGTACGGTAAGTGTTACTGGTTGGATTCACAGGAGTGTGAGCGGGCTTGCTCGTCGATCTTCTGATCGCTCAATACCTGGGTGGCCGTTATGTTTAGCAGACCGCTTGCGGCTTGTGGGTGTTTGATATGATCATCACCTGCTGCCGGCGTATTGACGAGTCTTTAGTGTCCTACACAGAGGTTTCCTGGCTCAAGCGAAACGAAATAGGAGCGCATATGAGATATGTGCAGGACCGAGAATAATGCGTGTATGTGATACCGTATTCCATTCTCGCGATGAATGTATCGAAAGGTTGTATGTGATATAACCTAGTTATCGAATCAAGGATTGATTCGGTAAGCCGATACATAGGATACTAGTCGGTTATATGCGATATGACCGGATCGTTAAATCAAGTGTTGATTTAATGATTTAATGTATAATTATATATTTGATATATTACTTTGCATTAACTAGTATTGGTTCACTTTAAATGGATTTTCTCACTTGAATTGTGCAAGTTGTATATGTGATATACTTTTGTGCACATGATTATATCATGTTTGATGATACATGCTTATTTGGTTAAGTATAAAGAACTAAACCATGGTTAAATTGATGATTAGGGTTTTGCTTATTCATGCATTTATTTATTTATTCTTTTTGGAAATTAAAAGGATAAATTGATATGATGGCTTTCTTTGTATCTTTCATGAAGCTTCATGAAGTGTTGAAAGTTTGACCACTTTTGTCTCATGCTTAACCCTAACCATTCCACTTAACCATGATTCATTCTCTACACTTAACCATGGCTTGTATATGATAAGAATTCATTTTTCTTTTCTATTTTATTATTCTGATCATAACATCATCTTCTTCTTCTTCTTCTTCTTCAAGATGAAGAAGATTGATTCCATCAATGGTGATTTGATGAAATGAGTGAGAAATCCAATTCTAAAGTGAACCCACCCCATATTTCTTCATCCTCTACCTCTTGCCAAGTAGTATAGGGTGTTTTTCTTCACAAGTTTCATGACTTGGTGAAGTGGGAGCTTGATCTTGTGATGCCTCGACGTAGATCATCTTCGGCATCGAAGCCGACGACCAAGCCCGCCCATTTCTCCGATGAAGCCGACGCTAGAGCCCGGGATTCAATTTGCACAGCAAGGAGACTTCATTATGGAGCTATGGAGGTGGAGAACCGGATCTACAAAGGTTGTATTTCTGTTCATTTAGTTAAGTTGTTAACTAGTTGCATCTTTCGCCTAAAATTCTAGTTAACGATCCGTATTAGGGTTTCTCGGCACTTGTAATTTTTGAAATTTGGCATGGTTGATGCCATGTGAGACCTCATTAGCGTGCCTAGGAAACCTACAGAGATATCGCCCCAGATGTTGGAGCTATTTCAGTACGGGTTCTACTAAGAGATGATAAAAGGTCGCTAGTCACCCAAGAATGAATGACTAGGACATGTAGTTCGTTCGCCTACCCCGATGCGAGGTCATCAGATAAATTGATTCCAGCTAGAGACGACTTCACGAGGAGACGTTGAGAGTCGATAGAGGCGATCGAATGTCAGGAACCTATTATTCTAAGTTTGAAGTATTCGGAAAGACATGCAGGCAATTCTATGGACCCTCTAGAAGAATGAATCCCTAAATCGACTTAATGACCGTGTGAAAGCCTTTAAAGCTTAGGGTTTGCGGCAGTTCCGCGGCGCCATTAGTGAGGCTTGGGTTTGCCCTTCGACGGTTGGACCATCGATGCGGTGGTACGTACTCGATACTATTAAACTGTAACCAAGATGTTGAGCTCTTAGGGGATTATGAGGTTTTGACGAATCGATCAAATGGTTCGACTTCATTCGGATGCTAGGTGGTGAGATGCATTTCTTGGGAGACTCCAGATACGAGGATAGCCGTAGGAGCTCAGTCCATGCAGCCACGACGAGATGAGTCTGAAGCAGTCGACATTAAAGAAAGCGGAGTAAGAGATTCGTACAAGATCTGGATATGATGACGTTCCCCTCCGCCGACATCAGAGATGCGATGCGCATGCCAAGGCAGAGTACTGGATATACCTTCCAGAAGGAGTCGCGATGGGTATGCAGCCGTCCCAGAGCAAGATGCAGATATAGGAAAGGACGATGACTTCCGGACAGTTGGCAGAGACGAGACATGGAAGAGACGTGAGCAGGATTCCTTCCAGGACACTGCTGCAATGATACTTGCACCCAGGATCAGATGTGTCACGTACATTCAGAGAGCCAGAGGCCGACGCCAGTGATATGCTGTCTTACGAGTGGTCGTGATGATTGACCGGAAGATGATAAGAGACATGCCAGAACGGGATCATTCCCGTTAGCACACCCGACAGGGCCGATGAGCCGATGGACCGAGAGATTGGTAATTCACAGTGAAGACCTTGACCCAGGAGTGGTCATTGTTACGCACACCAGCAGGCCAGAGTTCATGATCATCGACGAGACGTCCCACTAGTGACCGCGACAGTTGGCCCGAGATTCTTAGAGGATGCGCTTGAGCGGTACTATTCCGCCATTATTGATTTTGATGTTTTGGGTGATTTATTCGCATGATTTGATTTTGATGATTGAGAATTTACGATCTTTGCACAGTGTTGCGCTTGATATCGTTTTCGTGCTTTGGTTTCACATGTTTGTGATTTTACGGTTTTAGACATTTGAGTTGATTTTGTGCGTATGCACGCACACGATTTGGTTCCTACACTCTGTATAGTTTATATATGCTTACAGTGCAGTGATACGCCTTTTGTGCACTTAGATGCAATGGATTTCGATTTCGATTGTGATACTCGATATTTGTTTTGTGCACCTTGTGCACCTGATTTGATTTTGCGCATGTTCGGCGCTTGATATAGGATTTCATGATTTCGTGCATGATGGATGCCCCTGGTTTTGGGTTTTCACGCATGTTGAGCGCATGTTTTGAGATGCAATTTTGGTGCACACCAGATGCACTAAATCGAGATTTTTTTCGTGCATATCAGATGCACCTGATTTTGCTGTCAGGCACACACGTTGCCTACGACAGATGTTTTGTGCACACCCAATGCACTTAGATCTTGTTTCTGTGTACTTGTATGGCACGTATATGGATTTTGATTGTCGTGCACACCAGACGCACGTAGTATTCATACGCGTATTTTGTGATTGATTTCTTATAGAGCAGTACGTTTTTTTTAATGATAATTGCGATGTGTTTTCGTACTAAGCAGGACTAGTCAGAGGACAGTACCTGAATGTATTTTGCATGCATTGATAGCTATTGAAGGGAATTCCAAAAAGCGAGCTATAGTCTCAGTATTTACCTACGTGTCTGATATGACGCGAAACGTTTAAAACAAGGAAAACCCTTCTAAATTGTTTCCCAAAACGGCGGAACGTACATTTCAAACAAAGGTATATATGTATATAGTTATTTTCTTATGATAGACGCCCGCCACTGTGCAGTGTTATGTGCATTGCACAGTAACTTAAAGGATTTGGCATACATTTCCTCCTGATATTTACATGTATAGTTCCGATTTATGGCATATCGGTCTTGCTTGAGATTTGGCATTCATGTCTTCACCTTGATTCCGATGATTGCGGGATGCTTGACGGAGTTTTGATTTCGAGTTATCTACTCATTACTCATGCGCATGTATTGCGCTATGACGCGTTTTATGTACTTATGATTTCGGAGCCCCGACGACTTAATGGTTTTGCTTAGATGTTTTTGTATTTGGGGGGAGTTTGAATTTAAATTCGGGGACCGAATTTCTTTAAGGGGGGAAGATTGTAACGTTTTGAAAATCGTTTCGGTGAAATTTCGAAAAATCGGTAAAATAAGGGGGTTTTCTGTAAAAAGTCAAAATACAAATATCTTATTATAAAAATTAAATATACATATTCTAACTATGTAATTGCTAGTATTTGGTGTTTATTGAGCCACTGGTGAAATTTCAAATTTTCTGGAAAAAAAATTATTTTATTATTATTTTAAGCCGTCACTAATACATTTAATTAGGGAAAATTACAAATTGGAATGGGGAAATACAAATTCTGTGAGCCACGACAACCTAGAATCTAGTTTGTAACATGTTCTTTTTCTAAAATTCTCCTCTTGGTTCTAGTTGTTTTTAGAATGCTAGATTAAATAAAAATAAAATAGAATTATTGAGGTGTGATGTGTAAATGAGGTAAAAATGGGGTTTTTTTTTGACTTGGAAAAACAAACACACATTTCCCATCTCATTTTCCAACCCAACACAGCAGCCCCCTCCCCTTGGTCGAGCCCACTCTTCAACTAGAGAAGAAGAAAAAAAAAAGAAATTAAAAGAAAGCATTAAACAAAGTTGTGGTGTTGAATAAATGAGGTATGGGCACTCCTTTTTGACTTTAAAACACACACATATTTCACTCTCTCTCTTCCCTCAAAGTTGCTGGTCGAGCCTTCCCCCTTGGCTGCCCCAAATTTCCTTACCTCTTCCCACTTCAAAAATCTTCAAACCAATCAAAAGAAAATCCGACAAACTCCAAATCCATTCCTTACCCATTATTCCTTGGCCCATCTTGCATGGATCTTGAAGCAAAGTTGATGTTTTGGAGGCTAGGTTTTCATGTTTGATCTCTTGATTGATAGGTATAAATCTTAACCTATGGTTTACTTGTTGAATTATTACTTTAATTTAGCCTATTAAGTGTTTTAATGTGGAATTAGTTGCAAGATTTAATATTCAAGAGAATGGTCAAATTAAGATTAGGGTTTGGAAATTCTAGAAATTGGGTTTGATCAAGATAGGGGTTTTGATCATTTGTTTGTGGTTGTGAGATGTAGTTTAACACATCAAAGCATGTAAAACCTAATCTTTTTGCTAAATTGTTAATTGTTAAATTTAAATTGTCCTAATTATGATTGTTTTGCAAACTAGATTTTTGTAATTAATATAAAGTAGTGAGATTAAAATCTAATTAGTGATTGTGTGGCTTAGTTAATATGTTTTAATGAGAATTATGGCCACTTGAATTGTTAAAATATTTAAAGTTGATTAAAACACCAAGTTTTGAGCTAAAATGGAAAATTGTGCTAATTTTGTTAACTAAGTTTTGTAAATATATATATTTTGATGAGAATAAATTATTGGAATGGTTTATATGACTTGGTTATGATATTGAGTGGATATTGCGGCCGCTAGATTTGTTTAAACGTCGAGTTTTGTACAAAAACGGTTAATTTTGCTTGCTAGATTTTCGGAAAAATAGCTTTTAAAGTGAGTTTGAGATTTTTGTGAGTTTTAACCTATTTTATATTAAAATTAGTGTTCGTGAATGTGAAAATGAGTGTATTTGGGTTTTTCTCGATGGTCGTGCGTTTGTACACCGACATCGAGAGTTTTTGGGTTGATTTGTGAAAGCAACCATAGGTTTTGACCTATATGGGATTCGTGTGTCATTTTGGTCTTGAGTCGGATTTTAATACGATACGATGCGTTGTGATATGTAGGTACCTCCATGTGGACTTCGAGACGACAAGTAAGCGCGTGGCGACGTCGGCACCGGCGAGCGAGGACCAGGTGAGTAGATTTATATCTACGGGGAGAAGTCGGGTGGATGGCGTATAGCACCCCCGCAGTCCGTAGTGTAGCTCATATATATATGTTTATATAGGTGTTTTATGAGACGAGAATGTTCATTCATGTTATGTTTATGTGTTCATGGAGTACCTTTGGGTTATTTGCAAAACCCTAGAGTAGTTGTTATACCCACATACGCACACATAGACTTGCATACTTTACTTTCTTGTGAGCAGATTGGGATGTGTATATGTGTATATATGCGTAGGTATGGGACTATGCATATGTACATTCATATACGCATGCATGGATAATGAGGATAGTACTTGGGATTTAAGATGAATCGATGAGATTTGATTTGAGACCGTGAGATCGGTGATATAACAGGGTTCGTATTTGAGATACGACATGACGTTGTAACGGGTCCTTGACGTAGTGTTTCACACACGTGCATGCATACTTAGGCGGTATCAGTATTGTACTTGACGTAGATCAGTACCCCGATCATGATATTTGATAAAGAGGATACCAGGTGAATAGTATGATGAATGTGATATTGACCCGTACCCAGATTTGGGGATGCCGTACGACGGATTTACGTACGAGCTATATTTTGATGATTGATCCGCACTCTTGACGTGGGATGTCTAGTTATAGATATGGTATCGGATATGATATTATTGAGGCGGGATCACCGACTAATATATATACAGGTAGGTATATGTATCGACTCAGATGTTAGGCGGTTTCCTTACCTGTAGTCTAGCTTGTAGCATAGCCCTTTAGTTTAGTTAGTTGTTAGATTAGATTCGGTTCCTACCAATTTCAAAGCTTACGAATCGTGCGTATCTTAAAAGACAAGTCAAGGGATTCTACGGATATTTCCAAAAAACGTATCTTTTCTTAAAAACACCGTAGCCCCTATTTTCAAAACCCCACGATTCGTGTTATTTCAAAAGGCACCATTGTAGGACTTATATTAGGTTAATGCAGATTAGTTATCGTCGCGTCTAGTATTCAGCTCCCGCTCATTATTGTTGTTCGCTCCGCATCACATGCTTATATTATGCTTCATATTCTACTGTTGATAACTTGTGGTTAGGACACCAACACCATTACCGATGATGCGTATGTACCACGTACACTTACTTGCCGGCTCACACACATCTTCATCGGTAATTGCCATGTCACGTACACCTTAGAAAATATTATTGCTTGACATAGCCTGTTAGCTAATAGTTTAGGCATGATATTAGTGTACTTGCCTTATATGTTAGTTTAGACATTGTAGTTATTACTTGTCACTTCATGCATACTGTTATTCATTGTTATACCGCATTCATGGATTCTCATGCATATATTCACTATTTTACTGCTATTAAGGTTTTGGATTCGGATTTCCATGGGATTTTCTGGATTTGGGGGAAAACCACAAAACTTATACAAACTTCTTCTCTTTCTTTTTAAATGAAAAGCGCGGTTTTCCCATGATGTATGAGTCGTCCACCATGAGTTTGCTGATGGATTTCGAGACCCGATTCGAGAAGATGGATGAACCGTTTCGGGTACATGGTGGACCCGGTAAGGTACCCCGGGGCAAGAAGCTCGTGGTGATGACGATGAGCCTGGCAGGGGGAGACTACCTACCGGTGATTTTACCCGACGCGTCGGATATCCGGAGGATACCGTCGTGGTCTTGAGATGGACGGTAGGGGCCGGTCTGGACTGACGGCGCCCTAGATATTGAGATTGAGACATTGAGATTTCGAGATATTGAGGTACTGAGATTTGATGATACAGGCCAGTCCGGATAGCCGGAGCCTGAGGTTTTGAGACATTGAGATTTATGTTTTGTGTCGATGCTAGACACTGTTGATGCTGATTTCATTTATGATACCTCATTTTAAAAATACAAAGGAAATCTCACTAAATTATGAAAACAGTTTCTTCATTTACATGTATTCTGTTTTCATGCATTCATACCCCATTCATATGATATATTGCTACCTGAGGCACTAACACGGGCACATGAGATCACACTCGGGTTAGATATTACCCTAGCCATTGTTATTAGGCTGCTGATTATATATTTGAGGATATATTATGACCATATGACCTAGGATTGCGTTGTTCATGCGATTTCTATTCATAGATGTTTTTCTACTCACGAGTTGGCAACTCACCCCCGTTGTGCCACAGTTTCTTGCAGGTTTTGTCGTACAGGTTTCATTACGGCTTTGCTGGCACTACTTCCTTTTCCGGGTGATTTGCTATTAGGTGGGTTTATTTGTATCGTACCCCCCCATTATATATCTTGTATATCATTATTCTGTTGTATCTAGAAGTTCCATCAACCAAACATGTATTTATTTTTAGATAGAGACCAGTGATGTTATTTCTTCGACCTTAGAGTCGTGCATTATATTTCTGTGGTTTTCTTGTGGTTTTGAGTTTTCTTTTGAATTTTGATCCTCACCGTTGGAGTTGTATATTATATTGCTTGTGTAGTTGTGACCGTCGATTGACGAAGAGCTAGCTCCCGCTTGGGGATGCCTTTTTATTGATTTCGTATACTATTCATGTTGTATCCCGTTTGGGGGCCAGTATTTACAAAGGAGACTCTTTCAGGAAATACTTGATGTTTTTAGAACCGCATAACTCGGCTTATGTTATTAAACTACTTGATTTTAAATTGGTTTTCCTTCACTCTACTACTTTTCTTGGTTTTGGATTTCTGGGTTTTCGGCTTACTTAGATTACGTACGCCTCGAGACGTTTCGTAGTTTAAGTGCCGGTCATGTTCCGTACTTTCGGGGCGTGACATATACCTTCTCTGATGTCAAACACCAATGGATATGGGATCATCCATCGCCCATCATATGGGTCAAGAAGCGCATACGCTAGTCTACTCTGGAGTATCGATGCCCTATCTCGGTACTCCTATGACTAGGAACATTTGAAGGATGTACTTAGCGACTACACTGTCCCCACTAGTATGATCTGCATCATAGTCCTGGTAGTCAAGTACTCATCCTATGGGCTTTATCAACATGTGAGATAGAGATAATCAGAGTACGTGTTAAGATAAAGAGTAACCAGATAGCATACTATCATGTCGAGCAAGAAAGTCCTCCCTATATATGTCCAAGCATCCACTACAATATACAACGTATGTACAGTAATGGCCTCTAGGGCATACATATAACTAACATGTAATTTGTTACATGGGCTAAATAAAAGTAGCGAACTGGGAAAGGGTGATAAATCCCTAACAGTAGGGAATGGTGCAATTGTTGCAGCCAAGGCAGTTGGCGATTATCACCTTGTAGTACCAACTGGTAATATATTGATTCTGAACGACTGTTACTATATACCAAAGATGATGTGCAACATTATATCGGTTTCCTTGCTAACTAAAGAAGGAAATAATCTCACATTTGAAGATAATGTTATGAACATTTTTCAGAATCAAGTGTTGATTGGATCCGGTACGTTATGTAACGGTATATACGTTCTTAATCAAAGTACAGTTCTTAACATGCAGAACACAAACAAGAGGAAAAGGTCAGAAATGAACGAAGCCTTCTTGTGGCACTGTAGACTAGGTCATATCAATGAGAAAAGACTGGCTAAGTTACATAAAGATGGATATTTGAATCCGTTCGAATTTTCATCTTATGAAACTTGCCAGTCATGCTCAAAGACAAGATGACCAAAACTCCGTTTACTGGACATGGAGAAAGAGCTTCTGAACGCTTGAGATTGATACATAGTGATGTATGCGGTCCTATGTCTGCACATGCAAGGAATGGTTATTTGTACTTTATTACATTCACCGATGATCTCTCAAGGTTCAGACATGTATTCTTGTTGAAATACAAGTCTGAAGCTTTTGAGAAATTCAAGGAATATAAATGCGAAGTAGAAAACTAGACGGGCAAAAGTATTAAAATCCTACGATCTGATCGGGGAGGAGAATACTTGAGCGGGGAATTCCGTGATTATCTAACAGAGAATTGGATTCTCTCTCAGCTTACTCCTCCGCATACGCCATAGCACAACGGTGTATCAGAGCGGAGGAATCGCACCCTATAAGATATGGTGCGCTCAATGATGAGTACTGCTGAGTTGCCTATTTCTTTTTGCGGTTATGCGCTTGAGACAGCTGCATATCTATTGAATTATGTTCCATCAAAATCTGTGCCTAAAACACCATATGAGATATAGAGTGGAAAGAGGCCGTATCTTAAAAGAGTTAAGATATGGGGTTGTCCGGCCTATGTTAAAAGGCAAAATCCGGACAAGCTCGAGACAAGATCAGTTCTATGTAAGTTTATAGGATATCCAAAGAATTCACAATGATATATCTTCTGCCACACCGAGGAACAAAAGGCGTTTGTTTCTCAATATGCCACCTTTTTAGAAAAGGAATTTTTTATAAAAGAAATTTCTCGTAATGAGGTAGAACTGGAAGAAGTTCTAATAGCACAAACTACAACTGACGATTTGGTAGAACCAGAGGATCCAATAGTACCCAACGAACCCCAGCCACTCCGCAAATCTAATACGGTTCCTCACCCACCTAAGAGATACTGCGGTTTTCTCATAGACGATGTGAGCGAGGATTGCATCATGGAAGATGATGACCCTACTAGTTTCGACCAGGCCATCACGAGTGGGGACTCTGTGAAATGGCTGGATGCTATGCGATCCGAGATGGAATCCATGTATACCAACCAAGTATGGACTTTGGAAGTTGCTCCCGAAGGGGTAAAACCCATTGGGAGCAAGTTGATCTTCAAAAAGAAGATAGGTGTAGATGGAAAAGTTGAGACTTTCTAAGCTAGACTTGTAGAAAAAGGTTTTCATCAACAACCTGGCATTGACTATGATGAAACCTTTTCTCCTGTAGCTATACTTAAGTCCATAAGGATCCTACTTGCCATTGCTGCATACCATGACTACGAAATCTGCAGATGGACGTCAAGACCGCTTTTCTAAATGGTGATTTAGAAGAGAGCGTGTACATGACATAGCCAGAGGGTTTCGTAGACAGTGGGAGCAGCGGAAAGGTGTGCAAGCTGCTTAAATCCATCTACGTATTAAAGCAGGGATCGCGGAGCTGGAACAGCTGTTTTGATGAAGCTATCAAAGAGTTTGACTTCATCAAAAATATAGATGAACCTTGTATATATAAGAAAGCTATAGAGAGTAAGGTGATCTTTCTCGTATTGTACGTGGATGACATACTCTTGATAGGAAACGATGTTCCTATGCTACACTCGATCAAGCTCTACTTATCACTCAAGTTCTCCAGGAAAGATCTTGGTGATGCCTTCTATATTCTGGGGATAAAGATCTATAGAGATAGATCTAAACGGATTTTGGGATTGTCCCAATCCAGGTACATAGACACCATACTAAAGAGGTTTAGTATGGAGGATTCCAAGCGATGTAATGTACCCGCTTGTTCAGGAATCACTCTCTCCAAAGAGATGTCTCCCAAGACTGATTTGGAGAGGGCTCGCATGCAAGGGATACCCTATGCTTCGGCAGTAGGCTCTATTATGTATGCGATGTTATGTACCAGACCGAATGTAGCTTACTTACTAGGTGTAGTGAGCAGGTATCAATCAGATCTTGGGGAGAAACACTGGACAACTATGAAGAACATCCTTAAGTACTTGAGAAGAACTAAAGAAATGCTCTTGGTGTATAGTAACGGTGAACTCCAGGTGGAGTCCCTTACAGATTCGAGCTTCCAGAGTGATAAGAATGACAATAAGTCGGTCTCGGGTTTTGTCTTTACCCTCAACGGAGGGGCGGTGTGTTGGAAGAGTTCCAAGAAAGATATCATAGCAGACTCGACGATGGAAGCTGAATACATGGCTACCAACGATGCTGCCAAAGAAGCTGTCTGGATGAAGAAGTTCATTGCTGAGCTTGGTGTGGTTCCATCCATTGAGCATCCAATACCTTTGTATTGTGATAACAATGGAGCCGTGGCTTTGGCCAAGGAACCCAGGTCCCATCAGAGATCCAGATATATTCTGAGGCGGTATCACCTGATCAGGGAGATAGTTGATCGCCGGGAGATCGAGATCAGGATATTTGACACGAAGGACAACGTAGCAGATCCACTCATGAAGGCCCTCCCCCAGATACAGTTTGAAAGACTTTTTAGGATGTTGGGTATTAGATACTACAACACATGGCCTTAGTGCAAGTGGGAGATTGTTAGGAATATGTATGCCCTAGAGGCCATTATTGTACATATGATGTATATTATAGTGGATGCTTGGACATATATATAGAGGACTTTCTTGCTCGACATGATAGAATGCTATATGGTTACTCTTTATCTTAACATGTTGACTGGTATTCTTTACTGTCTTTCTCTCACAAGTTGATAAAGCCGTTAGGATATGTACTAGACCGGCAGGATTATGATGAGATCATACTAGTGGGGCAAGGGTGGTCCATAAGTACATCCTTCAATCAGTTCCTAGTCGTGGGAGTATCGAGACCAGGGAATCGATAGTCCAGTGTAAACTAGTGTGTACGTTTCTTGTGCTTTAGAGGGTGATGGTTGATCCCATAACCATTGGTGTGTGACATCAAAGATTGTACATAGGTGCTCAAAGGAGAATGGGTACACCGAACAGGACTCGCCGAGGACTCTTATGTGGTAGTATACCTATCGTTAGATAGCAGTCCTCTGGTGATTCTGGTACAGATTAGTCTGTAGTCCCGAGATTGTCATAGAGTCCTGTATGGCTCCCACTGTGCTTTGATTTCCTCTCTACCACGGCTCAAAGGAGTCGTGCAAACAGGTGGATTTTGGGTACAGACCCGAGTCACATGGAGGCAATGAGCGATAGGAGGGGTTTCGTCTCTCCCGGTATTGGGAGTTGGTGTTGCGCTATACTCGATTGGCTATAACTGGAAGTCCCTGGCCTGGGCTGCTGCTGAAATTTACTGATAAGAGTTATCAGTAGTTTCTCAAACCGTTATAGGCCAGATATCGGCATGACTTATCACGTTACTGGGGCCTGACGTTTACCACCCCTAGACATGATATGCGACATATCAGACGAAAAGATCGGACTGTACGGTAGTGTTACTGATAGGCTTCATGGAGAGTATGGACGAGCTTGCTTTTTGATCTTCATATCGCTCAATACCCAGGTAGTCGTTACGTCCATCTAGTACCGCTGACGGCTTGTAGGTGATTGATGTGATCATCACCTACTGTTGGCGTATTGACGAGTCTTTAGAGTCCCACACAGAAGTTTCCTGGTTCGAGCAAAACTAAGTAGGGCACATATGTGATATGTGCGTGGGCCTGATTAAATACGTGTATGTGATACCATATTGTAATCTGGCAGTTTTCTGGTATCGGTTAGGCTATATGTGATATAACCAGATTATCGAATCAAGTGTTGATTTGATAATATGATAATCAAATTAATAATATTAGTCGGTTATATGTGATATAACTGGGATATTAAATCAATTGTTGATTTAATAATGTGATATGTATTATATGTGATATAATTATATATTAACTAATATCATTAGCTCGCTAATTGCTTTATATATATATATATATTAATGTATATTTGATATATATATATATTAATGTATATTTGATATATATATATAAATATATATATATATATATATATTATATGAAGCATGGCATGTTTTTCTACTTTTAGAAAATGGAAAAATGAGGTGTAAATTGTGGAGATATTTGTGGAATGGGCAAGGCATTGGTTTTATTATTTGTATATTAGTCTTGACTCACTATTCAAGCATGTTTGCAATTTAGAATTGCAATTTTATTCCATGCTTGAATAGGTGAGGAAAGAGAGAGCCATTTTGAGTTTACTCTCATGATTTTTCATTCTTCATGCCTTAGCCATTTTTCTTGAGCTCTTGCTTCCTCTTGCTCTCTACAATTTTCTTCACCTCACTTCTAAGTTCAAACCCTCACATGTGATGTGAATCATTGAACTTGTGAAAACCCTATTGAGCAAATTAAACCCGTACTTCACCATCACACATTAGATTAGCAATTTGATGTGCAGTGGTGCCTTCACTAATGAGATTAGTGAAAGGTTAGCTTGAGCTTGTGGACTTCGGGTGGATCGTCTTTGGCACGAAGATAACAAAGGAGATTTGTTCTACTCGAAGAGGAGCCTAATAGAGTCCCGTGGAATTCAATCCGGAGCTAATGAAGAGAAGGACTCGAACTACAAAGGTTGTATGCTCTTTTCTTCTCTTTAGTTCATCACATCACAAAGGCAAACCATAATATTCTAGTAAAGATCTTGTTAGTCTAACTTAGCACCTATTAAAATTAAAATTTGGCATGCATGATGCCTCTAGAACCTCATGGTGGTGCTAAAGTCGACTTTCAAAATATGCCTTGAGCATAACCGGATTCTGGTTTTAAGCATCAGCCGGATAACTCCATATACCTCAAGATCGTTAAGATATGAATTGATTCTATATACCATATAGAAACAAAGGAACTAATTTAATTGGAACCAGATTCAAACTCATGCAGCTGTCTCCAATGCATATCAACCAAATGGAAGGAGGCCAAGCAGCATTACTCATCTAAGAGTGTATCCACATATGAGTAACCTTAAAGAGAAGCAAGTTCTAAAAACCATTACTTACAACGGAATACCTAGCATAAGTATCTACATCTTCGACTATCTCGAAGAATCCTGATATTTTCAACAAATGGTTCTCTAATTTATTCTTATATCTATAACTTCTCAAAACTTGGACCCTGTATTTCAAAGAAATACTTGTCTAAAACTAGAGAAGTCAAAAGTAAGGAGAATATAGTACGAGTACCAACCCTTTGTCTTGTAACATATGGTTCTCTACTTTATTCTTATGCCTATATCTTCTCAATATCTTGACCATGTATTTCAACGAAATACTTGTCTAGAACTAGAGAAGTTATGAGTAAATAGAATATAGTACGAGTACCAACCCTTTTGTCCTAACGGACATCGGATAACATACAGTACTTTGTATATGTCTCCTGAGTTCAACAACTCAAACCCTATGCATCGTAGGTTGAAAAACTGTACTATGGTTAAGAAGAATTACACCGTTGTTGAATACACCTTACCTAATCACCAACTGATATAGGTAAATGTCATGGACATAATTTCAAAAAGTTATATCTCACTTTATAAAATAAACATACAGATATATCTGTTTGAAATTGGTGCATAACAATGGATATTCAAAACCAAACATTTGCCGTTAGGCAAAACCTAGGTGATTTCCTCAAATATCACCAATTACAAAGAATTCCGATATAATGAGGATATAATCACCCAATTCCCAATATCTTACTCCCACTCACCATCTGTAACGCCATACAGATGTGAGAATCAAATCTGATAAATACATACCCTGGAGTTAGAATCTAATTGGGAAAAACAGTTTTCACTTAATATCGCACAGTAAAACTGAAACATGAAAATTTTTCGAAGGGGTTAATGGGTATTCTTAGTAATGCCTCTTCCATTATCCTGATTCATGACAGTAACCGTATACTTCCTTGCCATCACTCCAATCCCTTTGTATGTCTTTACTTATTACCTTCTGTACACCACACTTAGGCTAATTGATTTTCTTCCTTTCATACCCTTCAGCACCAGCCTAAGGATTGGAAGAAGACTTTCCAATAAGCCCAATAGGTGTACTCACCTAATACCAGGAGCCTTCTCAACCTGAGAGAAAGTGAAGAGAAAAGTCAACTGAATAATCCTATTCTATTTCTTCTGAACCAGAATCCATCCTCGAACTGGAATAAGTTCCTTCGAGTTTGTAACTAACTATACGATGGCATATCCAAGCAATATGGATCTTCATAGTGATACGAAGTGTTCTGGAGAAATTCAAAGGTGAAGTAGAAGTGGCAGGGGTATACACGGTTTCGTCGTGAATGATAGTAGTTGCAATTTCCTTTGCCCTTACTCTAATCCCTTTATATGTCTTTACATATTACCTTCTATACACCACAATTAGGCTAATTGGTTTTCTTCCTTCCCCCTTTCGGCACCTGCCTATGATTTGGAAGAAGACTATCCAATAAGCGCAATAGGTGTACTCTCCTAATCCTAGGAGCCCTCACAACCTGAGAGAAGGTAAACGGAAAAGACAACCGAATAATCCTATTCAATTTCTTCTGAACCAGAATCCATCCTCGAACTGGAACAAGTTCCTTCGAGTTCGTATGTAACTATACGATGGATTATCCAAAAATATGGATCTTCCTAGTGATACGGGTTGTTTTGGAGAAATGCAAAGGTGGTGTAGAAGTGGCAATGATATACGTGACTCCGTGATAATCCAAAAGCCAAAGTGTTTTAAGAAAGTTCGGTTAACTTGGTTCATGAGTCTTAGTCTAGGGTTGGGCCATGGTCGCTGCTAAAGAGAGAGAGAAAAGAAACACTCAGCGTGCACTCTAACCTAGATCAGAATGGTTAATCATTTTATCTAATCTGGATGTCTCCCACTGTTTCCTCGAATTCTCCTTCAAACCCTAAAAGGAGAATTAGTCGGGATCATCTAAAATCACCCGAGGAGTAAACCTACTCATCAATGGGAATCAGGATCCAACTACCATCGCATGATAATTTGATGGAAGCCGCTCAAGTCACCATACACCAGAAAGTATGCGCATGCCTGGAAAGTTTACTGTATGTTTGAAACTCCCGATGTGATTTTTTCCCCAAGCGGCTTGTGACCTTGACTAGGTCAACATATCATAAGTCACAAGTTAAGTTCAACCCATCATTATCCTGGATTAATTAGACCCACCCGTACGAGCCTTTGACTAGTTAAACATGACCGTACGACTGTCCTAATCAATCGCATATCCATGCTGTAAGTCCGCGGCGGCGCCCCGGCCGTCGATCCGACGCCGGAAACGCGGAAACAAAAACTTTGCAAACTAGCAAACCGACACCACCACGCACTTTTCACCCGGATCGGGCCATTAACCTAGCTACTAGCAAACTAGAAAAGAGTAGAGAAGCTATACCAAGCGATCCATGTCCTTCGGTCTTCATCTCAACTCCGATCTCCCGCGGAATCTCCGTCCGTCACGTCCTCGTCGGAAAGGGCACCACGTAGCCGAAATCTTTTACGGGCTCCCACCTCTGGACCGAGGCAACTCGGGCACGAAGTTGGCTAGCCGACGCGTCCAAGATTTGCTGTAGATATAGTGTAGTAAGCTATGTTTCTTTTGGGGTCTTTGGAAGTTGCCATGGATGGAGGTGGAAGAAGAAAATGAGCTATGGAGAGTTGTGTGGAATTTTTCCAAGCAAGCCAAAGAGAAAATGAGATGAATAAAAATCCCACCACCATAAAATCAAACCTCTCATCTCCCTCAAGTGGCCGGCCCCCTCTTCTCCAAAAAGGAGATCATGGAATGAATAATCCAATGGGAAAAGAAAAGATAATCTAAGGAAAAAGGTTACACCAAATTTCTAATCCCAATCCACTCAAAACCTAATCAATCCCTTTTCTCATAAGTGCAAAAGACAAGACTCAAAAAGAATCTCATCATGAAGGAATTAACATGAAGCCACACAAATGCAAGAAACCCCTCATCAAATAAGTTAATTGCAAACTTGCAATTAACTCCCTCCAACGGAAGTCCGGTCGTGAAGGAATAAAAGAAAACCGGCCGGAACGGAATGCAAACTGGCAACTCCAGAAAACTGATCCCGTAATAAATTACAGGAAAACTCCGCTACTGCAAATACTTGCCCGCATTTGTATTCCCACTGAACACAAATGCAAAGAGACAAAATCTACACTGTCTAATACTAGGATCCGGCTTAAGCCAAAGCCGGCTAGTAAAAACCGTCCGATCATGATCCGTGCAATACCGCACGTATCTGATCGAACCCTGCCATATCTCCATACGGCCTCTACAGCGTTTCGCCCAAAACCTGAGTAACTGTGTGTGGTGGACTCTAAAGACTCGTCAATACTATGGCTGTGGATTTAACCACTAGCACGTCAGAGGTATCAGCCAATACATAACGGGCCACCAGCTATTGACCAAAAGGGACGTCGATAAGCGAACTCATCCTGACACCCTACTGAGCCTGTCAGTGACAATATCCGTACAGTCCGGTCCGTTCGTCTATGAGCATCGCATGGCGGGCCTAGGAAGTTGGTAAAAGTCAGACCCCCAAAAACGGTACAAGTCGTGTCGGAGTGTAGCCCAGAACACCCTGAGATACTACTGGAATACCTACCAGCAAATCTCCTGCCTTGGCCAAGGACTTTTCATGTTCTGGCTCTCCTAGACACAGCGCGACCTCACCCCCAATACCGGGAGAGACGAACCCCTGCAGATCCGCTCACTGCCTCCATGTGGCTCGGGACTGTACCCAACTAAAACCTGTTTGCACGACTCCTTTGAGCCGTGGTAGGGTAGTAATCAAAGCACAGTGGGAACTCACACGAGACAAATGACGATCTCAGTTCGATGAACTAACCTGTACACATGTCACCAGGGAACTTCTATCTGACGTCAGGTATAATACCAACTAGCAGGCTCCCGGCGAGTCCTGTCCGGTGTACTCATAACCCAATGAGCACCTGTATACATCTTAGGTGAACCAACAGACACCAGTAGCTTGTGAGACCGGCCACCGCCCCTTGTCGGGGTCTCGACTGTATACACTAGTCTACTCCGTAGAATCGATGCCCTGTCTCGAAACTCCCACGTCTAGGGACCTTTTAAGGATGTGCTTATAGACTCCAGCTCTCATGTATATGATCGCCCTCATACTGCTGGTAGTCAAGCAAGAATCCTAAGGGCTCTATCAACGTGTAATAGCGACTCATAAGGTCACCTAAAGCAGTACACGATGATAAAGATAAACCAGATAGCATACTATCATCTCGAGTAAGACTGTCCTACCGGTATAGGTCCTTCTCAATCATTGCAATCACGTGCCTGTGATCCAATAATTGACTCTGAGGGCACTATATCCAACAATCTCCCACTTGCACTCAAGGCTAATTATTGCGATGTCGCATACTCACAGCCCGTGTGATACCGAACACCCAACTCCTCTACTAGTCAGTCTCACAAAGCTCATTTGCGAAACTATTGCATTCGAGAAATAGCCTCAGTGAGTGGATCCGCTCTTGTGTTTCTTTCTATGTCTCTCTATATATCCCATATTCGCGGAGAAAGCCATCTCCCGAAATGAGCAATACCTGTCTTAGAATGTCCGGATGTCTGATGGGACCTAGCTCATAAATGAACTCCAAATCCAAACTTCTTAGACTGTATCGTCCACTGAACTTAATCAGTATCCTGCGCCATACCTTCCCTCAGTATCCACCTGGACTATCTGTCCAAAATACTGCCCCTCGTCAGAGGGAAAACTATAACTCTGACAGCCCCTCTGCCATCCAGGTCATCTTGGAAGCCTGGAATGATAACCGTATCCTAAAAGAGGCTGCCGTTGTCAAATCCCTAGAACATCCACTTATGTTCTAAAGCTGCTTCCGATTGTTTCTCCAGGATTGGATGAATATCAACTTATTGCACCTACTGCAAGAACAACATCTGGTGTGGTACTTGAGATCTCATGATTGACTCAATTGCCTAAGCAAGTGATCTGCCAATCATGCGCATCCCTCTCCCCTTTAGTCTGTAAGACACCTTTAGAGAGGGTGACTCCATTACCTGCAGGTACACCACCGTGCCAGGAGTCGTCCATTCTAAATACTCTTAGAATGCTGTCTAAGTACCCAGATTGGGAAACCACCCAAATCTAGATCTAAAACCATAAATCTAGTAACCAGAATATCTGATACAATATCCAAGTCCTATGTGGAGAAACTACTGTGTGACGACCAAAGTATAACCGATCGTAGTATAGGAATGTCACTTCCTTTTCTGTGTATGTCATCCAAATACCAGGACATCACACCCTATTACCTTCTTAACAGATCCATCCCCTATTCTGATGAAGTCAAACCTATGTCTGTCACATCAGAAATAGATGATCTATCTCCGCTACATCTGCTTTAGTCTATAAATAGACATAAGCCTGATGTCCACCAATGCTTCTGCTGCTCCCACTGACTACGACAACCCTCTGGCAGAGTCATATAGACGTATACTTCTAAAACTAGTTCAGAACGACACTATACTCATTCTCCTGCCGGGTCTCACAGTCTGGAACAACAGCAATGGCAAGACTGGGTAAACAAGAACCTCCCTGCCACCGTCTTTGAGCATACCGAAGTACCTCTCGGGTGCCTGAGGTTACCCACTTTATCTGTGGAGTGGCCAATGGAATGTCAAACCAGATTGAATCTTTAGGTTCTTATTAAATCTTCAGTAATCGTTTGCGGTTCTGGAATCACTTCCAGTTCTACCATACTCCCATTACTGTTTTCTGAAAAAGTCCATTTTTATTAAAACTGTGGCGAGTCAAGAACAATATCACTATTGATCTTCCAGATGGTAGAAAGTCAACCCTCGTCATAGCCCGGGTCAACCCACAAACAGCCATTACAAAACGTGCCTTGAGTTATCCGGAGTCTGGTTTTAAGCATAAGCCGGACAACTCCCCGTACCTTAACAATGTCAAGATATGAACTGTTCTATAACCAAGAAACAGAGGCACTGATTTAATTGAACCAGATTCAAATCATGCAGCTGTCTCTAGTGCATGTCAACTAAATGGAAGGAGGCCGATCAGCGTTACTCAACTTAGGAATACTTCCAATTATGAGTAACCTGAAATAGAAGCAAGTTCTCTTAAACATTACTGTCAACTAAATACCATACACAAGTATCTACACCTTCGATCACCTTGAAGAATCCCGATACTTGCAGTACCTGGTTCTCTACTTTATTCTTATACCTATAACTCCTCAAAACTTAGACCTTGCATTTCTACGAAACACGTGTCTAAGAACTAGAGAAGTCATAAGTAAACAGAATATAGTACGAGGACCTACCCCTTTGTCCTAATGGACACTGGACAACATACAATACTCTGTATAAGTCCCTTGAGTCTAATAACGCATTCACTGTGTGTCGTAGGTTGAAAACTGTACTATGGTTATGAAGAATTACACCGCTGTTCAATGCTCCTTACCTAACCATCCACTGATATAGGTAAATGTCATAGACATAATTTCAAAAGGTATATCTCACTCTATAAAAATAGACATACAAATATATCAATTTGAAATTGGTGCATAACAACGGATGTTCAAAACCAAATATTTGCCGACCGGCAAACAACCCAGGTGACTTCCTCAAATATCTCCAATTACAACGAATCCCGATATAATGAGGATGGTCACCTAATTCCCAATAACTTACTCCCACTCATCATCTGTAAAACTATACAGATGTGAGAATCAAACCTGGTAAATACATACCCTGGAGTAAGTGTCTAATTGGGAAATCAGTTTTCTTTTAACAGTACACAGAGAAACAGAAACATTGAAATGTTTCGATGGGGTATCCTGGTATTCCTAGTAATGCCTCTTCCATTATCCAGATTCACAACTGTAACCGTATAATTCTTTGCTATTTCACCAAATCCCTTTATATGTCTTTAGTCATTACCTTCTGTACACCCCTTTAGGCCAAATGGTTTTCTTCCTTCCCTACCGTTCGACACCGGCCTATGGTTTGGAAGAAGACTATCCAATAAGCATAATGGGTGTACTGTCCTAATCCTAGGAGCACTCGCAATGCGAGAGAAGGTGAAGATAAAAGACAACCTGAATGAACTTTATTCCTATTTCTCCTGAACCTGGATCCATCCCCGAACTGGAACAAGTTCCTTTCGAGTTCGTATATAACCATACGATGGATTATCCAATAAACTGGGATCTTCGTAGTGATACGGAGTGTCCTGGAGAAATACAAAGGTGATTTAGGATTGGCGAAGAAATATTTGGTTTGGTCGTGAATATTAGTCGCAATTTACTTTGCCCTCTTACTAATCCCTTGCTTTGTCTTAACTTAATACCTTCTGTACACCATTTAGGCTAATTGGCTTTCTTCATTCCCTACCGGTCGGCACCTGCCTATAGTTTGAAAGAAGACTATCCAATTTGCATAATAGGTGTACTATCTCCTAAACCAAGGAGTACTCGCAATGAGAGAAGGTGAAGATAAAAGACAACCTGAATGAACTTTATTCCTATTTCTTTTTCTCCAGAACCAGAAACCAACCTCGAATTCCTTCGAGTTCGTATATAACCATACGATGGTTTTGTCCAATGGAAGTGGACGTTCGTAGTAATACGGGGTGTCCTGGAGAAAAGGGTAAAGTAGGAGTGGCAATGAGGTCTGCAACTCTGACAATCCAAAAGCCAGTGTTAAGAAGGTTCGGTCAACTTGGTCACTGAGTCATAGTCTAGGGTCGGGTCAATGGTCGCTGCCAAAGAGAGAGAGAAAAGAAACACTCAGCGTGCACTCTAACCTAGATCAGAATGGTTATCACTTTATCTAATCTGGAAACCTCCCATTGTAACGTCAAATTCTTCCCCAAACCTGAAAGAAGAATTAGCCAGGATCACCCGAGGAGTAAACCAACTCATCAGTGGGAATCGGGATCCAACTATCATCGCATGATAACGTGACGGAATCCGCTCACGTTATCACACTCCAGAAGGTATGCGCATATCTGGCAAGTTTCAGTTCTTTTGAAACTCCCGATGAGGATTTTTGCCCCATGCTCTTATGACCTTGGCGAAGGTCAACAGATCATAAGTCACATGTCAAGTTCTACCCGTCATTGTCCAGGTTAATTTGAACCCACCCGTACAAGCCCTTGACGAAGGTCAACAAGGCTATACGACTGTCCCAAACCAACGCATCTATCTATGCAGCAGAAAGGTAACAAGTAGCTACCATACACTATACCTTGACGAAGGTCAACAAACATAGCATGAATACTACGTGCTACCCGTCTGAAACGACGGAGGGCTACGAATGGTTTCTGGCAAAAACCTTTAACGTAATGAACTTGATATCGTTGAAGGAACGGATAGCTTTTTAGAAAAATATAGTAACGAAAACCATTGCTAAAGAGGTCACTCCCGGTGAAGGGATCTCGGCTCTTTCCCCGTAGAATGAGGTGCAGGATATTCCAACTGAATACCTCGATGCAAAGCAAAAGTAATCGGCTATAGTGAAGTTATTTCCCTGACGCACACTTTTGTCCAAGGGGTCACTCCCGGTGAAGGGATCTTGGCCCTTGCCTCGTCGACTGAGGAGCAGGATATTCCAACTGAATACCACTATGCAAAACAAAAGAGAACGCCCTTGCAATAACAGCTTTTTGAAAAATGTTCCAACAACATCAAATAGGTTTGTTTAACTTGCATTGATCCGAATCAACGCAGTCCCATCAATTGATCACACCACAAAGAACGAAAATATACCGACGTACGTATATGCCATCCGCATTCGCCACTGGGTCCCGTCATCACCCGTTAGGTTAGCTAACTAACGACAGAGCGGGGACTGGACTAGGGCGGATGCAAAACATATACAACATCTACTACTATATATATAATATATAATTTTCGCTCAAGGCGTGATAAAAATGCAACAGCACAGAAATATACAGCATCACAGAACAATACAGATATCTGGGATCCTCGGGTTTCATAGAGCCACTACTGAAACCCGACGTTCCCCTGGTCGAGTGGATAGCCTGTGCAATGAAATCCTAGACCCCTACGGGCGCGGCAAGTTACCCGCAAAAACCTGAAGCGAAGCAGCCCCCTTCAGCAATGTGAATGGACCACCCAGCACTTCACGGAATCCGGTAACTTGGGCACCCCTCCTGGGTCAACCTATACCCCCTATGAGCGCGGCGAATATCCTGCCAATTCTAGAGTAAAGCCCCCTCCGTCTCAATGCCATGAGATGCGGGCTCGTTGCCCTCTAGAACCTGGCTGTCCGTGCACCCCTCCACGGGGTAATCCTAGTACAGAAAGTAAAATATACATACAACGGGTACATCGACCGCAACCTGGTCGTGCCCCAAAAGAATAATACAAACAGGCAGTGACGGCAGTCCACATGTCGGACGCTCGCCCCGCAAAATCAAATGTACATATAAAACAGAACTGTACTACCATTGCATCCAGGCTATCCCCACGACTGATCCGCAACATCACAGCACAACATAGAACATCAACGTGAATGTCACGTTCGCAAATCCGTCTAACCGGACTATAGCAGTTAGACAGGATTTACCGATCGAGTGACATTCACGGTCGCAGATATAATGTAAATACTATGAACTAGCATGTTTAAATTATCCGATCGATCAAATTTTATCAAGTGGGCCCCAAGCATTACTGTAGCACTTACAGAAAACCTGGGCCCAAAAAGAATATCCCAAAGCCCCTATTTCCAACTCAGAAGCTTACTGTGAAAATATGGTGCAACGATTCCACATACCCACCGCGGAACCGTGGCCAAACCAGGGGTTTGGCCGCGTTTCCGCGGTCATAGTAAGGAATCATTGAACCGTATTTTCCCAGAATTCTTAGAATTTCTTGCATGTCTTTCTGCAATGTCCTGAAAAATTTTTGGAGCTGGAAAAATTTCAACAGAGAACACATGCACTAAAAAATACGGTTTTTTGGGATTTTGTTCGATCGAGTCTTTAAACATACTAGAGCAAGCTAGGTAGGTTAATGGCGTGGCTCTGATACCAATGTAAGTCCGCGGCGGCGCCCCGGCCGTCGATCCGACGCCGGAAACGCGGAAACAAAAACTTTGCAAACTAGCAAACCGGCACCACCGTGCACTTTTCACCTGGATCGGGCCATTAACCTAGCTACTAGCAAACAAGAAAAGAGTAGAGAATCTATACCAAGCGATCCGTGTCCTTCGGTCTTCGTCTCAACTCCGATCTCCCGCGGAATCTCCGTCCGTCACGTCCTCGTCGGAAAGGGCACCACGTAGCCGGAATCTTTTACGGGCTCCCACCTCTGGACCGAGGCAACTCGGGCGTGAAGTTGGCTAGCCGACACGTCCAAGATTTGCCGTAGATATAGTGTAGTAGGCTATGTCTCTTTTGGGGTCTTTGGAAGTCGCCATGGATGGAGGTGGAGGAAGAAAATGAGCTATGGAGAGTTGTGTGGAATTTTTGGAAGCAAGCCAAAGAGAAAATGAGATGAATAAAAATCCCACCACCACAAAATCAAACCTCTCATCTCCCTCAAGTGGCCGGCCCCCTCATCTCCAAAAAGAAGATCATGGAATGAATAATCCAATGAGAAAAGAAAAGATAATCCAAGGAAAAAGGTTACACAAAATTTCTAATCCCAATCCACTCAAAACCTAATCAATCCCTTTTTCTCATAAGTGCAAAAGACAAGACTCAAAAAGAATCTCATCATGAAGGAATTGACATGAAGCCACACAAATGCAAGAAACCCCTCATCAAATAAGTTAATTGCAAACTTGTAATTAACCCCCTCCAACGGAAGTCCGGTCGTGAAGGAATAAAAGAAAACCGGCCAGAACGGAATGCAAACTGGCAACTCCAGAAAACTGATCCCGTAATAAATTACAGGAAAACCCCGCTACTGCAAATACATGCCCGCATTTGTATTCCCACTGAACACAAATGCAAAGAGATAAAATCTACACTGTCTAATACTAGGATCCGGCTTAAGCCAAAGCCGGCTAGTAAAAACCGTCCGATCATGATCCGTGCAATACCACACGTATCTGATCGAACCCTGCCATATCTCCATACGGCCTATACAGCGTTTCGCCCGAAACCTAAGTAGCTGTGTGTGGTGGACTCTAAAGGCTCGTCAATACTATGGCTGTGGATTTAACCACTAGCACGTCAGAGGTATCAGCCAATACATAACGGGCCACCAGCTATTGACCAAAAGGGACGTCGATGAGCGAACTCATCCTGACACCCTACTGAGCCTGTCAGTGACAATATTCGTACAGTCCGGTCCGTTCGTCTATGAGCATTGCATGGCGGGCCTAGGGAGTTGGTAAAAGTCAGACCCCCAAAAGCGGTACAAGTCGTGTCGGAGTGTAGCCCAGAACACCCTGAGATACTACTGGAATACCTACCAGCAAATCTCCTGCCTTGGCCAAGGACTTTTCATGTTCTGGCTCTCCTAGACACAGCACGACCTCACCCCCAATACCGGAAGAGACGAACCCCTGCAGATCCGCTCACTGCCTCCATGTGGCTCGGGACTGTACCCAACTAAAACCTGTTTGCACGACTCCTTTGAGCCGTGGTAGGGTAGTAATCAAAGCACAGTGGGAACTCACACGAGACAAATGACGATCTCAGGTCGATGAACTAACCTGTACACATGTCACCAGGGAACTTCTATCTGACGTCAGGTATAATACCAACTAGCAGGCTCCCGGTGAGTCCTGTCCGGTGTACTCATAACCCAATGAGCACCTGTATACATCTTAGGTAAACCATCAGACACCAGTGGCTTGTGAGACTGGCCACCGCCCCTCGTCGGGGTCTCGACTGTATACACTAGTCTACTCCGGAGAATCGATGCCCTGTCTCGAAACTCCCATGACTAGGGACCTTTTAAGGATGTGCTTATAGACTCCAGCTCTCACGTATATGATCGCCCTCATACTGCTGGTAGTCAAGCAAGAATCCTAGGGGCTCTATCAACGTGTAATAGCGACTCATAAGGTCACCTAAAGCAGTACATGATGATAAAGATAAACCAGATAGCATACTATCATCTCGAGTAAGACTGTCCTACCGGTATAGGTCCTCCTCAATCATTGCAATCACGTGCCTGTGATCTAATAATTGACTCTGAGGGCACTATATCCAACACATGCAGCAGAAAAATAATACGCCTTGACTATGTCATCATATATAGCATGAATACTGTTAGTGTTTATGCCCTAGAAGGCCATTACTGTATCATAATAGTTTGTATATTACTTAATGGAAGCTTGGGATATTCACATGTATATAACAGTCTTGCTAAACATGGTAGTATGCTACTTGGTTTTTCTATCTTAATATGTGAGTGTACGTATTGATAGAGCTCTTAGGATCTTGCTTGTCTACCAGCGTTGTGATGGCAGTCACACTAGTGGGGGCTGGGTAGTCTACAAGCACATCCTTATTCAGGTCCCTGGTCGTTGGATTATCGAGACAGAGCATCGATACTCCGGAGTAGACTAGTGTGTACGCTTCTCATCCCAGTTGGGGAGATAGTCTGTCCCACAGCCGTCAGTACGTCGTACTGGAGATAGTATGCAGGTGCTCGTTAGGTTACGGGTACACCGGACATGACTCACAGGGAACTGTTGGTTGGTTTTATACCAGTCGTCAGTAAACAGTTCCCAGGTGACATGAGTACAGCATAGTCCGCAGACTTGACACTGCTACTTTGCCTCGAGTGTGTCCCACTGTTCTTAGATTGCTACCCTACCACGGCTCAAAGGAGTCGTGCAAACAGGTAGCAGTTGGGTGCAGTCCCGAGCACTTGGAGGCAGTGGCGGTTAGACAGGATTCGTCCCTCCCGGTATTGGGAGTAGATATCGCGCTGTGTCAGAGAGTCATTACGCAAAGTCCCTGGCCAGGGCAAGCGAGATTTGCTGGTAGGTTCCAGTAGTTTCTCAGGGTGTAATGGGCTTCGCTCCGACACGACTTATACCGCTATTAGGGGACCGACGCTTGCCGCCCCCCTAGGCCCGATATGCGATAGTCTTGAATGAACGGACCGGACTGTATGGAGATTGTCACAGCAGGCTCAGTAGGAGTTCGGATGGGTTTCCTCATCGGCCTTCTTATCGACAACTACCTGGGGACCGTTACGTACAGCTAGTGCCGCTTGCGGTCTGTGGTTAAACCCACTGCCAGCGTAGTAGTCGAGTCTCTAGAGTCCCACACAGAGAGTTTCCTACTCCTGGCGAAACGATATAGAGGTCGTATGGTTTTACGACAAAGGGTTCGGACGCATATGTGTGTTTACACACTTACGTCGTTTGGACAGTTTTTACCAGTCGGCTTTGGTTTAAGCCAGTTACTGGTATCCGGTTATTGGATTTATACAGTCTAAAGTTTTTCCGTATTTTTACGGATCGGAGGGGCGTTCTCGTAATTACTCGAGAAGCTTCTAGAAGATGGTGACTAAGGAGGTCATATGCATTGAATGAGATTAGTGAGTCATGAGAGTGATTCATCATAGTCATTAATGCATCATAAATGCTTAATGACTCATGATAATGAATCACCACTTGATATTTATGAAGCATGATTATTCATCACTTATTTTCTTTTCTCTTCTAAAAGATAATGCTTCATATATATTATGATAACTTACTATTCTCACTCATAATATCATTCACATTCTCTCTCCTCAAGCTCACTCTCTTCAAACCCTAATCCTCACCCCTCATGTGTTGAGAACAAGGATTAGTTAGACTAAACAATCCATAACCCTCACTCTATCTCATCTATCTTCTTTGATTAGCAATCCAAGAAGGTTAGTTGCCTCAAGTTTAGAGGCTAAGCTTGGAGTTTTGCTCTCGGGTGGATCATCTACTACAAAGAGAAGGCCGAGGAGGACGAGGAGATCGTAAAGACGAAGGAGTTGGTTCATTAGGTATAATCCCTAAACACAGTAGTTTAGAAACACTTTGTGTTTGGTTATTTATAGTTTAGCTTCGATTCAAGCGGTTAGTCGATGTTCGTTCACTAAACAAGTTCGTTTTTGAAAATTCCGCCTCCCCACAAGTATTGGGGTGTAGTACATCGACTTACAGTGGTATCAGAGCCTCGCTAAACAATAAATAACCTTTTTGCAAATTTGTATGAATTTCGAACGGAAAAAACGGAACCGGAAAAGCCCGAAAAATCATGTTTCTGTCGATTTATAAATGAAGTCCAAAAATTTTTCAGGGATGTTCAGAAAGCTTAAAATGATAGTAGTAGAACACACAAAAAATTTGGTTCCCTGAATCGCCTACGGAGCCGCGGATCCGCGGCGCATAGCACTGTTGCCGCCGCGGATCCGCCGCCGTTTTGACGATTCAGGGACCCATTTTTCTTGTGGCGGTTCTCTGTGATATTTGGGATTCTCTAGTATTTTTTATATTTGCTCAGGTTTCAAGTTTACAGAGCAGTATTGGAGCAATGTTAAATCCGTTTAATCGATCGAAATTGTACAGTATTTGCATATTGGATTATATCTGTGATTGTTTAATGTGTTCGTAAACCTCCCCTAACTGCTAGTATGTCGGTTGGCAGGGGGTTGCACATATCTGTAATGGTTTTATCTGTTTGTGCATATGAACTGTATTGGACTGTTGTGGTGTATAGCCGGGGTTTTGCAATGGGTTATTGTTTAATTCATTTGTTGTAAATGTAATTTGTTGTAATATTATTTTTGCGGGGCACATCCAGGTTGCGGTTGTAGCCACCGTTGTATTATTTCATTTTACTGTTTATGCTCCTAGGACTGACCCAAGGTGGGGTACACAAACTGCCGGGCGGGTAGTTTGCCGTACCCGTAGGGGTCGAGGGTGGGGTAATGGCTATTCATCACAACTGTGTTATCCGTCTTTTCTTGCAGGCTCAAAAGAAATACGGATTGCTTGCAAATCCAATTAAGTTCATCTGTGTTCTGGAATGTATATCATTGCGTCAGACGAATGTAAAATATCTATATATATGATAGCTATTTAGACATCACTTATGTTTTACACCCGCGCTAGCCCAGCCCCCGCTCTGTCGTTAGTTAAGTAACCTAACGGGTGATGACGGGACCCCGTGACGAATGCGGATGGCATAAGAGGACGTTGTATTTTCGTTGTTTTCTGCAATGATAGGTTAATGATGGGACGCATTATCTATAATGCAAAGAAAAACAAACCAAAGTATAAATCGTTGGAACAATTTAAAAGAAACCACTCGGTTAATTTTAAAAAAAACAGATATTTTTTTAAATGCGGAGCTTTAACCACTCCTTTTAAAAGCTATCAGGTTCCTTCGGTTATATCAAGTTCACTACGTTCACGGTTTCGCCAAAACCAGTCGTAGCCCTCCGTCATTTCTTATGAATGGTCAGTAGTATTCAAGCTATGTTTGTTTGGCCCTTAGTCAAGACATAGTGATTGGTAGCTGCTGGGGTATTCATTTGTTGTGAGTTGGTTTGGGACACTCGTATTACTTTGTTTGGCCCTTAGTCAAGAGTATATACGGATGGGTTCAAATCAAAAGGATAATGATGGACAGAACTTGACATGCGACTTATGATTTGTTGGCCCTTAGTCAAGATCATAAGAACATGGGGCAAAAAAATTATATATCGGGAATTTCTAAAGAAACTGAAATTTGCAAAGAGATGCATACCATTTGGAGTTTGATGAATGTTGGTAGGATTCCTTCAACATTATCATACGATGATATTTGGATCCCGATCCTACTGTGAGTATATGCTACTTATCAGGATATTCGTCACTTAACGATCAATGCTATAAACCTAGTAGGTGTCCAGAAAGGTGTCAGCGGGGTTACGCCCCCAGAGAAAAGAGGTTATTTAATTAAGGAACTTCGCGAAAGCGTTGGAAAACCTCCCTCGAAGTATCGACACTGGCCTGGCTGAACGGTTAAGCAAGTATTGTACGGTGAGAATAGTCCTGGCTAAATTCTTCTTTTATGGTTTGAGGAAGGATTCGAGAAACAGTGGGAGCCATCCAGTTTAGATAAACTAAAAACCACTCTAAACTTGCAAGAGCATCATGCTAAAGAGTTTTCTTCTCTCTTTCCTAATTGCAGCGACCCTGAAAATGACTGGACTTAAGTTACTTTTAGAGAAAAATATACTGACAGGGCCAAATTATAAAGATTGGCTGCGGAATGTCAAAATGGCTTTGACCTATGACAAATTGGGGTACATCCTCACCGCTACGGCACCTGCTGTCCCTGGTCCCAAATCCAGCAATGCGGATAAGGAAATCCGCAAAACCTGGGATTTAGATTGCGCGAGAGCCAAGTGCATCGTGCTTGCCTCAATGAACAATGAACATCAGAGGAGGCACGAGGATATGTCCCTAGATGGCATATTTCTCCATACAAAGGAACTTTATGGAGAGCAATCTCGTATAGCAAGATACGAGACCTCTAAGAACTTGTTTCGAGCGAGGTTGGCTGTCGGGTCATCGGTAGGTGAACATGTCCTAAAGATGATCGGCTATATTGAAGAGCTCGCAGACCTTGGGACGACTTTGGATAATGAGCTCTATACAGACCTTATTCTCCAGTCCCTTCCTCCCACCTACGCCCAGTTTATCCTCAACTTCAACCTTCAAGAAAAAGAAGTTGAACTTGCGGAACTCCTGAACATGTTAAGGAGTGCAGAGGGCACCTTGCAGAAAGCAAGGGAAACACCCGCTATGTTTGTTGGCGGTGCATCTTCTTCCGGGTCCAAGGCTAGGGCCAAAGGAAGGAAGAAGAAGGCCGCACCCAAACCTAGAGGAGGTGTAAGTAAGGTGAGAGGGAAGGGAAAGAAAAAGTTTGCGGTACCGGTAGTTGGCCAGGATGAGCGCTTCCATTGTCACAGGAAAGGGCACTGGAAGAAGGATTACAAGGCGTGGAACGCCAAGAACCAGGAACCGAAGCAAGCTGAGGCTTCGACTTCAGGTGTGTTTGTAATTGAGAATTGTCTGTCGATCAGCTCTACTTCCTGGGTATTGGATACCGGATCAGGATCTCATATTTGCAATTCTTTGCAGGCACTGAGAAACCGTAGAGTGCTGAAGGAAGGTGATATGACCCTAAAGGCTGCTAACGGAGCTAGCGTGGGAGCTGCGTCCGTCGGGGATTATCACCTAGGATTGACGAGTGGACACATTTTGGTTTTACATAACTGTTATTTTGTACCAAGCTTAACGTGTAATATCATATCAGTTTTCTTGTTATCAAATAAAGGTTATGATTTCACGTTTGTAAGAGATGTTGTCAACATCCACCTTAATCATGGTTTGATTGGGTCCGGTACCCTAAATAACGGTATATATGTTTTAAACCAACTCCAAATTTTCAATGTCCAGAACACACTAAAAAGAAAGTCTCCAGATTTAAATAAAGCTTTCTTATGGCATTGTAGACTGGGCCACATCAATGAGAGAAGGTTGACTAAGTTGCATAGAGAAGGATATTTGGACTCGTTCGAATATCAAACTTATGACACTTGTCAATCTTGTCTCAAAGGAAAGATGACAAAGACTCCATTTACTGGACAAGGAGTAAGAGCGAGCGAGCTCTTAGGACTCATACACAGCGATGTATGCGGTCCAATGTCTACACATGCAAGAGGTGGTTATTCCTACTTCATTACTTTTTACAGATGATTTCTCTAGGTATGGACATGTTTTCTTAATGAAGCATAAATCCGAGGCCTTTGAGAAATTCCTGGAATACAAGAGTGAAGCGGAAAACCAAACAGGCAAAAGTATTAAGACACTGAGATCTGATCGAGGTGGAGAATACTTAAGTGCCGAGTTCCTAGGTTACCTAAAAGAGAATGGAATTCTCTCTCAGCTTACTCCTCCATACACTCCACAGCACAACGGTGTATCGGAGAGACGGAATCGAACCCTATTGGATATGGTACGATCCATGATGAGTAATGCTGAGTTACCGCGATCTTTCTGGGGTTATGCGCTAGAATCAGCGGCATATCTTTTAAACCAGGTTCCAACCAAGACTGTGCCTACCACACCATATCAGATGTGGAGTGGGAAGAAACCCTGTCTAAAACATTTCAGGACATGGGGGTGTCCAGCTTTTGTAAAAAAGCAGCATGTGGACAAGCTCGAGGCACGCTCAGTACTGTGTAAGCTTGTGGGATATCCAAAGAACTCCAAGGGATATTATTTCTATTACGCAGAGGAACAAAAGGTTTTTGTTTCTCGTCATGCCCACTTCTTAGAAACTGAATTTTTAGAAAATCAGAAGAGTGGGAGCGCAGTAGAACTGGAAGAAATTCCAGAACCACAAGCTGTTACTGAAAGTTTGGTAGAACCAGAGGTTCAAGAAGAACAGAACATTCCCGTACCCCTCCGCAGGAGTAGTAGGCCGTCTCATCCGCCTGAGAGATACTACGGTTTTCTTATAGATGGGGATAGAGAGGATTGCATCATAGATGATGATGAACCTACTGACTTCCAGCAGGCCATCCAGAGCGGCGACTCGGTACGATGGCTAGATGCAATGCGGACCGAGATGGAGTCCATGTACACCAACAAAGTATGGACTTTGGACTTTGCTCCAGATGGGGTAAAACCCATAGGATGCAAATGGATCTTCAAGAAAAAGATTGGTGTAGATGGACAGGTGGAAACCTATAAGGCTAGACTTGTTGCAAAGGGTTTTCGTCAAAGACCTGGTTTGGACTATGACGAAACTTTTTCTCCAGTGGCTATGCTCAAATCCATTCGGGTCCTTCTTGCTATTGCTGCCTTCCATGATTATGAAATCTGGCAGATGGACGTAAAAACGGCTTTTCTGAATGGAAATTTAGAAGAGTGCGTCTATATGGATCAGCCAGAGGGTTTCAATCAGAGTGGGAGCAGCGGGAAAGTATGCAAGCTGCTTAAGTCCATTTATGGACTAAAGCAGGCATCGCGGAGTTGGAACATCTGTTTTGATGAGACAGTCAAAGAATATGACTTTATCAAAAATCCAGATGAACCGTGCATATATAGTAAAGTTGTAGCAAGAAGTGTCGTATTCCTCGTCTTGTACGTGGATGACATTCTATTGATAGGAAATGACATTCCTATGCTACAATCTGTCAAAGGATTCTTGTCACACAGGTTCTCCATGAAAGACCTGGGTGATGCCTCGTACATTCTGGGGATCCGGATCTATCGTGATAGATCTAAGAGGATGTTGGGACTTTCGCAGTCCAGGTATATCGACACTGTACTGAAAAGATTCAGTATGGAAGATTCTAAGCGCGGTAATCTACCGGCTTGTCACGGAATCACCCTCTCCAAAGAGATGTCTCCCAAGACTGATTTGGAAAGGGAACGCATGTCTATTATACCCTACGCTTCTGCGGTAGGCTCTATAATGTATGCAATGTTGTGCACCAGACCAGATGTAGCTTACGCACTGAGCGTGGTAAGCCGGTATCAGTCAGACCCAGGGGAGAAGCACTGGATAGCAGTAAAGAACATTCTCAAGTATCTAAGAAGGACTAAGGAGATGTTCTTGGTTTACGGCGGAAAAGACCTCAGGTTAGAGGCCTTTGCTGATTCCGGCTTCCAGAGTGATAAGGACGATTCCAAGTCCATGTCGGGTTATGTCTTTACCCTCAATGGAGGGGCGGTGTGCTGGAAGAGCTCCAAGCAGGACACCGTTGCTGACTCGACGATGGAAGCGGAGTATATAGCTGCTTGCGATGCCGCAAAAGAAGCAGTCTGGATGAAGAAGTTCCTAACAGAACTTCATGTGGTTCCTACCATAGTTGATCCAATACCTCTGTATTGCGACAACAACGGAGCTATAGCTTTAGCGAAGGAACCAAGGTCCCATCAGAAGTCCAGACACATCTTAAGGCGGTATCACCTGATCAGGGAGATCATTGATCGTCAGGAGATCGAGGTTCGGAGAGTTGCTTCAGAAGAGAACATTGCTGATCCATTCACGAAGGCCCTAGAAGGCCATTACTGTATCATACTAGTTTGTATATTACTTAATGGAAGCTTGGGATATTCACATGTATATAACAGTCTTGCTAAACATGGTAGTATGCTACTTGGTTTTTCTATCTTAATATGTGAGTGTACGTATTGATAGAGCTCTTAGGATCTTGCTTGTCTACCAGTGTTGTGATGGCAGTCACACTAGTGGGGGCTGGGTAGTCTACAAGCACATCCTTATTCAGGTCCCTGGTCGTTGGATTATCGAGACAGAGCATCGATACTCCGGAGTAGACTAGTGTGTACACTTCTCATCCCAGTTGGGGAGATGGTCTGTCCCACAGCCGTCAGTACGTCGTACTGGAGATAGTATGCAGGTGCTCGTTAGGTTACGGGTACACCGGACAGGACTCGCAGGGAACTGTTGGTTGGTTTTATACCAGTCGTCAGTAAACAGTTCCCAGGTGACATGAGTACAGCATAGTCCGCAGACTTGACACTGCTACTTCGCCTCGAGTGTGTCCCACTGTTCTTAGATTGCTACCCTACCACGGCTCAAAGGAGTCGTGCAAACAGGTAGCAGTTGGGTGCAGTCCCGAGCACTTGGAGGCAGTGGCGGTTAGACAGGATTCGTCCCTCCCGGTATTGGGAGTAGATATCGCGCTGTGTCAGAGAGTCATTACGCAAAGTCCCTGGCCAGGGCAAGCGAGATTTGCTGGTAGGTTCCAGTAGTTTCTCAGGGTGTAATGGGCTTCGCTCCGACACGACTTATACCGCTATTCGGGGACTGACGCTTGCCGCCCCCTAGGCCCGATATGCGATAGTCTTGAATGAACGGACCGGACTGTATGGAGATTGTCACAGCAGGCTCAGTTGGAGTTCGGATGGGTTTCCTCATCGGCCTTCTTATCGACAACTACCTGGGGACCGTTACGTACAGCTAGTGCCGCTTGCGGTCTGTGGTTAAACCCACTGCCAGCGTAGTAGTCGAGTCTCTAGAGTCCCACACAGAGAGTTTCCTACTCTAGGCGAAACGATATAGAGGTCGTATGTTTTTACGACAAAGGGTTCGGACGCATATGTGTGTTTACACACTTACGTCGTTTGGACAGTTTTTACCAGTCGGCTTTGGTTTAAGCCAGTTACTGGTATCCGGTTATTGGATTTATACAGTCTAAAGTTTTTCCGTATTTTTACGGATCGGAGGGGCGTTCTCGTAATTACTCGAGAAGCTTCTAGAAGATGGTGACTAAGGAGGTCATATGCATTGAATGAGATTAGTGAGTCATGAGAGTGATTCATCATAGTCATTAATGCATCATAAATGCTTAATGACTCATGATAATGAATCACCACTTGATATTTATGAAGCATGATTATTCATCACTTATTTTCTTTTCTCTTCTAAAAGATAATGCTTCATATATATTATGATAACTTACTATTCTCACTCATAATATCATTCACATTCTCTCTCCTCAAGCTCACTCTCTTCAAACCCTAATCCTCACCCCTCATGTGTTGAGAACAAGGATTAGTTAGACTAAACAATCCATAACCCTCACTCTATCTCATCTATCTTCTTTGATTAGCAATCCAAGAAGGTTAGTTGCCTCAAGTTTAGAGGCTAAGCTTGGAGTTTTGCTCTCGGGTGGATCATCTACTACAAAGAGAAGGCCGAGGAGGACGAGGAGATCGTAAAGATGAAGGAGTTGGTTCATTAGGTATAATCCCTAAACACAGTAGTTTAGAAACACTTTGTGTTTGGTTATTTATAGTTTAGCTTCGATTCAAGCGGTTAGTCGATGTTCGTTCACTAAACAAGTTCGTTTTTTAAAATTCCGCCTCCCCACAAGTATTGGGGTGTAGTACATCGACTTACAAATACTAAGCAATACTCGTCTGAAATGACGGAGGGCTACGGCTGATTTTTGGCGATAAACCTTTAACATAATGAACTTGATATCGTTGAAGGAATCCAAGTGGATTTAAAAAATATATATAGTGGCGCAAACTTTTGCATAAGAGGTCACTCCCTGTGATGGGATCTCGGCTCTTTCCTCATCGAATGAAGTGCAGGATATTCCAAATTGAATACTACGATGCAAAGCAAAAGAATCAACTATAGTGAAGTTATTACGTTGACTCAAAGTTCTGCCCAAGGGGTCACTCCCGATGAAGGGAATTGGCTCCTGCCTCGTCGAATGAGGTGCTGGATATTCATAACCGAATATCACTTTGCAAAGCAAAAGAGAATGTCTGTAATGTCAGTTTTTTAAAACTTGGTTCCAACAACATCATATAAAGGTTTGTTTTATCCTTGCATTAATCGGAATTAATGCAGTCCCATCAATTAAACATATCACACCAAAAAAAGGAACGAAAAATATAATGTATGTATATGCCATCCGCATTTGGCACTGCGTCCCGTCATCACCCGTTAGGTTACTTAACTAACGACAAAGCGGGGGATGGACTAGCGCGGTTGCAAAACATATACAATATCTACTAGTATATATATATAAATATATATAAAAATCGTCCCAGGCATGATTGTCATGACCCGAAATTGGCGCGTGACGGCCCTGATACTACGCAACGTCTACAGGCGTAACGTAGTAAAAGAAAGCCAAAATCCAGAAATCTAAACCAATGAAAGACAAGAAAAGATAAGAAACATTTTTAAAAGTCTGTGAAATCACAACCCAAATTCTTTAAAAGTCTAATTTTTCTTTGTTTAAAATTTTGGCAGCACCTCCTTTGTAAAAACTAGCCCCAGAAATGGGTACAACATAAATAAAAGTAAAGCATTCCCAAACGGGAGCAAATACACGCCCAAAGACGAAAAACAACCACCACAACAAATATACGACGCCGTAGCGAAGAAATAAAAGACGACAGAAAGGAACTGTATAAAAGACAACCAAGTCACAAAATAATATACAATATCGTCCTCACCAAGTCTCTAGGTCAACAAGAAAATAGTAGATGGCGAGTACAAGGATACAACGAATATACAATACAACAATACGGATGACCACAAAACCCACCTAAGCAAAACTGCACACTATGAGCTGAAGCGGTATCTGTAGCAAAAGACGATCAGATAGATGAATAGCCTGCCTCGACTACTCTGGGGAACACCCTGCAAAACAACTGTGGAACAACGGGGTGAGTTGCCAACTCGTGGATAGTAAATAACATATGCAGGTAATCGCAAGTATGCACGTACAGCGTGAATCAAAAATACGCAATTAATAGCAATAAAAGGTCATATAAATGCAATAATCATGAAAGGTACACTAGCAGGTACAACTAATACATGAAGCAATAATAATATGACAATCGGTATGCAATAATCATGCACTAATGATATGAAAATGTATATATGCAACAATCATGAAAGGTATACTAACAGGTACTACTAATACATGAAGCATGCATATAATAAAGGTATGTAAATGCAACAGTCATGAAAGGTACTCTAACAGGTACTACTAATACATGAAAAAGTGCATAAACAATAAATGTGGAGTATGGAATGAAATATGTCATTTCCACGGAATCCTGACATCGTGGTAGGATCACAATCCATTAAGACAGTCCAAATCCCAATTTCCTCAAATCAGCCCCCAAATTGGCTCTCATATTCTATAGGTCTCACAAATCCTTAATGTACAATATGGAATAAATCTCCTATATCCTGAATGTACAAAATCAAGCGAATCTCATATATCCTTATATACAATATCAAGTAAATGTCATATGTCCTAAATCCAATATCAAGTGAATCTCTTATAACCTAGGTATATTTGCATGAATAAATATGATGAAGTATATGAATTGATATGTATACATATATATTAGCGTCCTATTCCACTAATATATATATATATATATATATATATATATATGCAAATATAACAGCGTCCCATTCCACTGTTATATATACCAAGGAGTAAAAATATCATGAAACCAATGTGTCAAGTATCGACACAGAAATGCTGATCTATCAGGTGCTGTCACCAAGACTGGCACCCTGATAGGTACGTATCACACGCTATCCGAAAAGCACGAGTGCCTAGCTCTGACCCTCGTCTTTCCACGTATCCATACGTACATGACTCCCGTCGGTATCCCCATGATAACCGTCGAGTCATAGGTAATGTCACCGGATGGTATCGTTCCCTTGACAGGCTCAATCGGTAAGGTCTATCAATCGTCTTGTCCCGAGGTACCTCCGGGCCCCACCATGTACCCTCATACGGCCTCAACGCCTCCTCGCAGGGCTATATATATATCAGAAACGATAAATCTCTTAGTGGATGCTGAAATATCATATCAAGGAAAACCGGATTTTTCAAATAATACATAATTTCATGAACTCCCACGGTCCCCAAATCCAGAAAACATCATGAAAAATCCATAACTCAATGCAAAAAATCCATGAATATAATATATGCAACATAAAACTGAAATGTAAGCATATAAAGAAAATGCCGCTAATTAACTGCAACAAGTTAATATAAAATATCATGCGGTTCCTATTTTCTCCAATTCTAAATAATATCAAATAAAGGTAAATATGTAGCAATAACTGATATATGTGTGAACATAAAGGTATAGTAAGGTATATGTATCTACCTATAAGTAATGATGTAATATACCCCCTGGGTATAAGTGAAGTATGTGTGCAAGGTATACCTATAGTTATGTCATTAAGTGTGTATGTACTTATCGCTAATGGTAAAATACTCTATAGGTATACAGATATATAGCAGGTAAGTATGTCAAGGCATATATGTAAGCATGTAAGTATACAAGTATGCTATATGTCATATGCGTAAAGAAATATGAATCAATGTCTCAAAGTCCCTAACCAAACAATATCATAACTATAAGTGGGTTGTGCGTGACATGGAAATTATTGACGGTGGGTGCAACATACAATCAGTGCTCGTGCAACGTGAGTCGTCAATAATATGTGCAGTGTCCTAAGGATACTAGTCCAAGCACAACAATAACTAAGTAGTAGGGCAAACCCGCAAATTCTAAATATGACATAGAATATGCGACAAGTCAAATCATTTCTAACCCAGACGCATAACGTCATGCGGGCGATTTCCTTGTAGATGTTAAATCTACTCACCAACGCTCCTGTCTAGGTGAAGTCTACCGCATGTTTTCCCTTTGTAGCAGTGTTCGAAGTCCCCACCTGCGAACCTGCAATATTAAAATAAAAAAACAAGTATATATTAATAATAGACCCAAAACACATACAATCTACACGGACCAACACGACACACATACGTACTCTAAAGGGTTCGAGTTGTAGCTAACGCGTATAGCGACATTACGAAACCAACTCAGAGCAACAGCAACACAAAACACGCACCGTATCGGATAACGTATCGCGCGAAACGAAATACTAGTAATACGCAAAGTGGTCCCAGATTTTTCTGTGCTAATAATTTGTAAAAATTGCAGGTACCATGAGACCACATACCACCACAGAGACCCCTATCCAAAAACTCACCACCCCAGTCGCTACTCTGGCAGCAAATTGCGGCCAGAACCATTAAATCTGCGTCCGTTTCGTGATCGAAATGGTTCGTAATTTCAGGGTAGGTTCTAGGTTTCTACACTAGGTTACTATCATGCCAACTTTTGCAACAAATACTTGGTTTAACAGCAGATCATCCGAGACTCAAACAAAACACTAAAAATATGATATTTACCCGAAACGATACGATACGCGATAAAAACTAAAACTAACAAGCTAAGCTACACAAAATTAACTTAAAGAACAGAAAGGAATCATTACCTACACAAAAGAACTCAAAGATCCAAGCTTTGCACACTCCAAGGCATCCAAGAGGCAAATCCAAGAAAAAGGTGTGATTTTTGATGAGATTGTGAAGTTTAGTGATGGATTTGATGAAGAACTTGACAGAGTGTTCAGTTTGAGGAATGAGGAGGTGAAGAAATAATTGAAAGAAATAAGAAATGAGAGAGGAAGGTGAGTGTAGGGTGAGGTGAGAGGTGGGTGCAACCATAGCATTAACTCCTATTTAATGCTTTCATACAAGTCACCATGCCACCTTATCATCCAAACAAATATCTCCCCTTCTTCTCACAAAAGATCTAAGGAATTAGGGTTAAGAATTGGATTAAAGAAAAGATTAGGATAAACAAAGGATTAAGTGTCAAGGTTGCTAAGAACAAAATTAGCACAAACAAATCTCACATTTACGTGCACACGTGCGTGCATGCTTATAACAAATAATAATAATTTATTAATTAAATGTTATAAAATGTGAGGAACCCGGATTGGTAAACTTTTTACAGTAAACCCGCATTAACGTCTAAACAAACACTAACCGAAATTTAAGGCGTTACAATGATATAAAAAAAACATCACAGAATCTCAGCCAATAACACAAAGTGGTGGATAATCCTGGAGCCTCGGGTTTCACTTGAGCTGTAAATGAGACCAGACGTTCCCTATCATGTGGATAGCCTGTGCAATGAAAACCTAGACCCAAACGAGTGCGGCAAGTTACCCGCCAATCCCAGAAGCGAGGCAACCCTAATCAACAACATGAATGGGCCACCCAGCACTTCACGAAATACGGTAAATTGAGCACCTCTCCGTGGGTGAACCTATACCCCTTACGAGTGCGGCGAATAGCCCGCTAATTCTAGAGTAAGGTCCCCTCCATCTCAACGCCATGAGATGCGGACCCTATGCCCTCTAGAGCCCAGCTATTTTTGCACTCCACCTTGGGGTAATCCTAGCATAGAAAAGAAAGAAAATATGTACAAGGGTGACATCGACCTTAACCCGGTCGTGCCCCAAACAAACAATATACAAACTGGCAGAAACGACAGTCCACATGTGGGACGCTCTGTTAGTGTATATGCCCTAGAGGCCATTACTGTATCATACTAGCTTATATATTACTTAATGGAATCTTGGGATATTCACAGTTGTATATACAATCTTGCTCAAAATAGTAGTATGCTACTTGGTTTGTTTCTACTTTAATATGTGCATGTGTTTCTTTTAGCATATCTCTTATACATATTAGTAGAGCCCTTAGGATCTTTGCTTGATTACCAGCGTTGTGATGGCAGTCACACTCGTGGGGGCTGGGTAATCTATAAGCACATCCTTATGCTGGTCCCTAGTCGCAGGACTATCGAGACAGGGCATCGATACTCCGGAGTAGACTAGCGTATGCGCTTCTTATCCCAGCTTGGGAGACGGTCTATCCCAAAGCCGTCAGTACGTCATACTTGAGATACTATACAGGTGCTCGTTAGGTTATGAGTACACTGGACAGGACTCGTCGGGAACTGTTGGTTGGTATTATACCTATCGTCAGTTATCAGTTCCCAGGTGACATGAGTACAGCTTAGTCCGCTGACTTGACACTGTCACTTCTCCTCGAGTGTGTTCCCTCTGTATTTTGATTACTACCCTACCACGGCTCAAAGGAGTCGTGCAAACATGTAGTTTTTGGGTGCAGTCCCGAAGCACTTGGAGGCAGTGACGGTTAGACAGGATTCGTCTCTCCCGGTATCGGGGGTTGACATCGCGCTGTGTCTAGGAGAGCCATTACACGAGTAGTCCCTGGCCAGGGCAAGCGAGATATACTTGTAGGTTTCCAGTGTTATCTCAGGGTGTTCTGGGCTTCACTCCAACACGACTTGTACCGCTATTAGGGGACTGACGTTTACCGCCCCCTAGACCCGCCATGCGATGTATCAGACGAACAGACCGGACTGTACGGAGATTGTAACATTCAGGCTCAGTAGGAGTTCAGATGGGTTTCACCTCGTCAGTCTTCTTGCCGGCATCTACCTGGGGACCGTTATGCACAGCTAGTGCCGCTTGCGGTCTGTGGTTAAACCCACTGCCAGCGTAGTGTCGAGTCTTTAGAGTCCCACACAGAAAGCTATTCGCCTTTAGGCAAAAGAGTAGAGGTCGCATGGTTTTGCGACAGGTCGCATGGTTTTGCGACAGGGTTCGGTCACATCCGTGCACTTGTGCACGTTTGGTGTCCGGACAGTTAACACTAGCGGGTTTTGGTTTAAGCCAGATCCTAGTGTACATTTTGGGATTGGTTTTATCTCGTTTGTATTCGTGTTCCTCGGAACGCGGATGCGGGTGTGTACGCACAGTTGACAGAGAGACAGAGGCAGAGGATTCTCATTGGGATTGACTTTGTTATGGTGACATGGTTGTTGAGGGGTTGACTTTATTGACTTGTTGACTTGGTTGACCAGTTGACTAGGTTGGACTAGTTGACCATTATCATTACAATGGTTGTCATTTCATGCAAAGACTTTTGCTTGCTTGTTGTGCTTTACAAAATGAGTGCATGAAATGATAATGCCACTTGATATGATATGAACCATCACATAATACTCAATTATTATTATTGTTGTTATTATTATTATTCTTTTTGGATTATGAGAGAGAGGTTGAGAAAAGTCTTGCTCATTCTTGGATTTACTTTCTCTCTCTTGAGCTCTCTCATCCTCAAGCTCTCTCCCTCTTCCTCCTGCTCTCTCTCTAGTTCATGGTTCACTTGTCTCATGTGTTGAGAAACAAGAACCACTGAGATAAAACCCAACACACTCCTCTACTCATCCTAGTTCATACGGTTTAGCAAACCAAGTGTTCTAGTTTTTTCAAGTTTGAAGAGAAGCCAAAAGGTAGAAACTTTCGGGTGGATCCGTCTTCGGCGCGAGAAGACGACGAAGTGAGGCCGATCCGTACACCGGAAAGAGTTGAAGACGAAGGAGTTCGAGAAAGGTATAACCCTCTAACCGAGTAGGTAAAACTCTTGTTAGGTTTGTTAGTTAGTTGTTTAACAAAGATCCGTATTATGAGTCCATGTTACCACCTCTTGAAAAATCGTTTTTCATCATTTCCGCAAGCCCGTAAGTACCTGGAGAGGTAGCATGGACTTACAGTGGTATCAGAGCCAGGTTAAACACTATCTAACATGTTAGCAAAGTAACTAGAAATTCGATCGGAGAAAAAGTCACGAAAAACACCCGGAAAATCAAGTTTCTGTCGATTCTGTATTCTGTTCAAAAATTGATAAATCATACTCCAGAAATCGACTCAGGCTTTTTATAAGACACTCAAGAAATTTGGTCCAGAGAACCGTTCAATGCGCCGCGGAACCGCAGCGGGAGCACGCTCCTGCCGCTGTTCCGCGGCCGAGTTGAGTCGGTCGTGGCTCAAATTTATTGCAGTGTATTTCTGGGGTTGTTTTGGGATTTTTACAATATGTCTTTTCTGCCCAGATTTTCCAGAAAGAAAAATTAGTTTTTGGGGCTTGAAAATCCGTATTTTGATCGAACTTCTAAAAGACTTAAGCTGACGGGTATATATCTTTGATGTGTTATATGTATTGAACGTCTGCTAATCGCTATACGTCGATTTCTGGGGGTTATACATATCTGTGATCTGTAATGTTAATGGTATGTGTATATGAATTCATTGGATTGTCGCGGATGAATAGCCGGGGGGTTGTGAGATGAGAGTTTTCTTTTATCTTCCAATTCATGTAATATGTAAATTGATGTAATATTAATTTTGGCCGCACAACCGGGTCGGGGTTGTAGCCGTCATTGTATAATTTCTTTTTACTGTTTTTGCTCCTAGGATAGACCCAAGGTGGGGAGCACAAACTACCGGGTATCTCGAGGTGCCGAGTGGCCTACTCACGTCGTTGAGGGAGGTTGCTCCACTTCGGATATTTGGCGGGTAGTTTACCGTACCCGTAGGGGTCTAGGGTAGGGTATTGGCTATTCATCGCGACCGTGTAATCCGCTTTTCGTTACAGGCTCGTACGAATTGCGGATTCCTAGTATATCCAATGTGTTCATCTGTGATCTGAAATGGCTATCATTGCAATATATCTATATATGATATTATTTAGGCGTTGCTTATGTTTTGCAGCCGCGCTAGCCCAGCCCCCGCTCTGTCGTTAGTTAAGTAACCTAACGGGTAATGACGGGGCCCCGTGGCGAATGCGAATGGCATAAGCGTACGTCATATTTTGGTTGTTTTCTGCAATGGTAGGATTAAATGATGGGACACATTAAAAGAACTAATGCAAGAAAAATAAACCAAGTAAAAGTCGCTGGAACACTTTCAAAACCACTCGGTTTCTTTTCAAAAACAACTTTTAAATGCGGAGTTTGAGCCACTCCTTTTAAAAGCTATCTCGTTCCATCGATTATATCAAGTTCACTACGTTCACGGTTTCGCCAAAACCATCCGTAGCCCTTCGTCGTTTCATATGAATATCCAACAGTATTCAAGCTGTGTTTGTTGGCCTTAGTCAAGGCACAGTGTTTGGTAGCTAGTGGGTATTCATATGTTGCCTAGATAGATGCGTTGGTTTGGGACAGTCGTATTACTTTGTTGGCCATAGTCAAGGGTATATACGGGTGGGTTCAAATCAACCTGGACAACGACGGGTAGAACTTGACATGTGACTTATGATTTGTTGGCCTTAGCCAAGGTCATAAGAGCATGGGGCAAAAATCCATATCGGGAGTTTCAAAAGAACTGAAACTTGCTAGCGCTGCATACCATTTGGAGTGTGATGATTCTGGTAGGATTCCTTCAGTTTTGTCACGCAATGATATTTGGATCCCGATCCTAGTGTGAGTATATGCTACTCCTCGGGAAATTTCTCACTTAACGATCAATGCTATAAACCAAGTAGGTGTCTAGGAAGGTGTTAGCGGGGCTACGCCCATAGGGAAAAGAGGTTATATAATTAAGGAACATCGCGAAAGCGTTGGAAAACCTCCCTCGAAGTACCGACACCAGCCTGGCCGAACGGTTAAGCAAGTATTGTACGGTGAGATTGATCCTGACTAATTCTTCCTTTATGGTTTGAGGAGGGATTCGAGAGACAGTGGGAGCCATCCTGTTTAGATAAATTAAAAACCAATCTAAACTTGCAAGAGCATCATACTGAGTGTTTTCTTCTCTCTCTCTTAATTGCAGCGACCCAGTGACCGCACCTAGGTTACAACTAGATAATAAAATGACTGAATCTGATTGTTATGACTGGCAAAGGTCTGTCCAGATGTCCATTACCCATAACAAGCTGGGACACCTCTTAACTAATCCAACCCCTGCCGTCTCAGGTCCAGTTTCCCCTGTCATGGATGTTGATATCCATAGGACATCGGGAAAGGACTGTACGAAAGCCAAGTGCCTCGTGTTAGCCTCAGTTGATGGTGCATACCAGGGGCAGCACGAGAAGATGAACTTAGTTTCTATCATCCTCCATAACAAAGATTTATATGGAGAGCAATCTCGTATCGCAAGATATGAGACCTCGAACGAATTGCTTCCAGCGAGGTTGGCTATCGGGTCATCTGTAGGGGGCAACGTCCTTACAGAGACCAGCTCTTTTGAGCTCACGGACCTGAAGACCACGTTGAAGAACGGGTCAGATGCTGACTTAGTTCAACAGTCCCTACCTACTACCCTGAAGGAAACCAGGGAAGCAGAAAGAGAGGGAAGGGCAGAAGTTTCGGGATTGGATGTAGTAAAAGAGGGATGTTCCTAATGTTACAGGAATGAATATTGGCAGAAGGATTGCAAGGCTTGCATAGCCAGTAGCCAGAATTCGAAGCATGTTGTGGCTTCGGCTTCGGGTGTGTTTGTAATAGAGAACTGTATGTCAGTTAACCCTACTTCCTGGGTATTGGATACCGGATCAGGATCTCATATCTATAATTCGTTACAGGCTCTGAGAAACTGTAGGGTTATTAAGAAAGATGATATGACTCTCAGGGTTGCTAACGGAATGAGCATGTATGCTGAATCCGTAGGGGAATATCATCTAGGACTGACAACTAGGCAGATATTGATTCTGCGTGACTGTTTTTATGTACCAGGTGCGACTTGTAATATCATATCTGTATCCTTACTTTCTAAGGAAGGATATGATTTTACTTTTGTAAGCGATGTAGTAAACATCCACCTAAATCAAGTTCTGATTGGGTCAGGTACATTGAGAAACGGTATATACGTTTTGAATCAAGCTCAGGTCTTCAGTGTCCATAACACACTTAAAAGAAAGTCTCCGGAATTAAATCAGGCTTTCTTATGGCATTGTAGACTGGGTCACATTAATGAGACACGGTTGACAAAGTTACATAAAGAAGGATACTTGGATCCGTTCGAGTACCAGTCTTATGCCACTTGTGAATCTTGTCTCATGGAAAAGATGACAAAGACTCCATTCACTGGACACGGAGAAAGAGCAAGTGAGCTCTTGGGACTCATACACAGTGATGTGTGTGGTCCAATGTCTACACATGCGCGAAATGGTTATTCATACTTCATTAATTTCACAGATGATTTCTCTAGGTTTGGACATGTCTTCTTGATGAAGCATAAATCCGAAGCCTTTGAGAAATTTTGGGAATACAAAAATGAAGTTGAAAAGCAAACAGGCAAAAGTATCAAGACACTAAGATCTGATCAAGGTGGAGAATACTTAAGTGCCGAGTTTCTGGGCTACTTAAAAGAGAATGGAATTCTCTCTCAGCTTACTCCTCCGTACACACCACAACACAACGGTGTATCGGAAAGGCAGAATCGAACCCTATTGGATATGCTTCGTTCCATGATGAGTAAGGCTGAGTTACCGCGATCCTTCTGGAGTTATGCACTAGAAACAGCTGCATATCTTTTGAACCAAGTTCCTACTAAGTCAGTGCCTACCACACCATATCAAATGTGGAATGGGAAGAAACCCTGCCTTAAACACTTTAAGACATGGGGGTGTCCAGCTTTTGTTAAAAAGCAGCATACGGACAAGCTCGAGGTACGTTCAGTACAGTGTAAGTTTGTGGGATACCTAAAGAACTCCAAGGGGTATCTTTTATATTACGCAGAGGAACAAAAAGTTTTTGTTTCTCGTCATGCCCGCTTCTTGGAAACTAAATTTTTGGAAAATCAGATAAGCGGAAGCGCAATAGAACTGGAAGAAATTCCAGAACCACGAGCTATTACTGAAAGCTTAGTAGAACCAGAGGGTTCGAAAGAACAGGACATTCCTGCGCCGCTCCGCCTGAGTAGTAGGCAGTCTCATCCGCCCGAGAGATACTACGGTTTTCTCATAGACGGGGATAGAGAGGATTGCACTATGGATTATGGTGAGCCTACTAGCTTCCACCAAGCCATTCAGAGCGGTGACTCGGTAAAATGGCTGGATGCAATGCGGACCGAGATGGAGTCCGTGTACACCAACAAAGTTTGGACTTTGGACTTTGCTCCAGAAGGGGTAAAACCCGTAGGCTGCAAATGGATCTTCAGAAAGAAGATTGGTGTAGATGGGCAGGTTGAGACCTATAAAGCTAGACTTGTTGCAAAGGGTTTTCGTCAAAGACCTGGTTTAGACTATGACGAGACCTTTTCTCCAGTGGCTATGCTGAAATCCATTCGGATCCTTCTTGCAATTGCTGCCTTCCACGATTATGAAATCTGGCAGATGGACGTAAAGACGGCTTTTCTAAATGGAAGTTTAGAGGAATGCATCTATATGGATCAGCCAGAAGGATTCATTCAGAGTGGGAGCAGTGGTAAAGTGTGCAAGTTGCTCAAGTCCATCTATGGACTGAAGCAGGCATCGCGGAGTTGGAACATCTGCTTCGATGATACTGTCAAAGAATTCGACTTTATCAAAAACCCAGATGAACCATGCATTTACAGTAAGATTGTAGGGAGAACTGTGGTATTCTTCGTCTTGTACGTGGATGACATTCTCCTAATAGGAAATGATATTCCTATGCTACAGTCAGTCAAAGGATTCTTGTCGCAGAAGTTCTCCATGAAGGACCTGGGCGATGCCAACTACATTCTGGGGATCCAGATCTATCGTGATAGATCTAAAAGGATGTTGGGACTTTCACAGTCAAGGTACATCGACACCATACTAAAAAGATTCAGTATGGAAGATTCCAAGCGCGGTAATTTACCGGCTTGTCACGGGATCACGCTCTCCAAAGAGATGTCTCCCAAGACTGATTTGGAAAGGGATCGCATGTCTATTATACCTTACGCTTCTGCGGTAGGTTCTATAATGTATGCGATGTTATGTACCAGACCAGATGTAGCATACGCATTGAGCGTGGTAAGCCGGTATCAGTCGGACCCAGGGGAGAAACACTGGATAGCGGTAAAGAACATTCTCAAGTTCCTGAGAAGGACTAAGGAGATGTTCTTGGTGTATGGCGGAAAAGACCTCCAGATCGAGACCTTTGCTGACTCCAGCTTCTAGAGTGACAAGGATGACTCCAAGTCCATGTCGGGTTATGTCTTTACCCTCAATGGAGGGGCGGTTTGCTGGAAGAGTTCCAAGCAGGAGACCGTTGCTGACTCAACTATGGAAGTGGAGTATATAGCTTCTTGCGATGCTGCAAAGGAAGCTGTCTGGATGAAGAAGTTCCTCACGGAGCTTCAGGTGGTTCCTACCATTGTTGATCCAATACCGCTGTATTGTGACAACAACGGAGCTATAGCTTTAGCGAAGGAACCCAGGTCCCATCAGAAGTCCAGGCACATTTTGAGGCGGTACCACCTGATCAGGGAGATCGTAGATCGCCGGGAGATCGAGCTGAAGAGAGTAAATACGGAAGATAACACTGTTGATCCATTCACGAAGGCCATACCCCAGACTCAGTTCGAGCGGCTGATCGAGATGATAGGTCTTCGATACGCCAGTATATGGCCCTAGTGCAAGTGGGAGATTGTTAGTGTATATGCCCTAGAGGCCATTACTGTATCATACTAGCTTGTATATTACTTAATGGAAGCTTGGGATATTCACAGTTGTATATACAATCTTGCTCAAAATGGTAGTATGCTACTTGGTTTGTTTCTACTTTAATATGTGCATGTGTTTCTTTTAGCATATCGCTTATACATATTAGTAGAGCCCTTAGGATCTTTGCTTGATTACCAGCGTTGTGATGGCAGTCACACTCGTGGCGGCTGGGTAATCTATAAGCACATCCTTATGCAGGTCCCTAGTCGTAGGACTATCGAGACAGGGCATCGATACTCCGGAGTAGACTAGCGTATGCGCTTCTTATCCCATCTTGGGAGACGGTCTGTCCCACAGCCGTCAGTACGTCGTACTTGAGATAGTATACGGGTGCTCAATAGATTACGAGTACACTGGACAGGACTCGTCGGGAACTGTTGGTTGGTATTATACCTATCGTCAGTTATCAGTTCCCAGGTGACATGAGTATAGCTTAGTCCACTGACTTGATACTGTCACTTCGCCTCGAGTGTGTTCCCACTGTACTTTGGTTACTACCCTACCACGGCTCAAAGGAGTCGTGCAAACAGGTAGTTTTTGGGTGCAGTACCAAAGCACTTGGAGGCAGTGACGGTTAGACAGGATTCGTCTCTCCCGGTATTGGGGGTTGACATCACGCTGTGTCTAGGAGAGCCATTACACGAGTAGTCCCTGGCCAGGGCAAGCGAGATATACTGGTAGGTTTCCAGTGCTATCTCAGGGTGTTCTGGGCTTCACTCCGACACGACTTGTACCGCTATTAGGGGACTGCCGTTTACCGCCCCCTAGGCCAGCCGTGCGATATATCAGACGAACAGACCGGACTGTACGGAGAATGTCACATTCAGGCTCAGTAGGAGTTCAGATGGGTTTCACCTCGTCAGTCTTCTTGTCGGCATCTACCTGGGGACCGTTACGCACAGCTAGTGCCGCTGGCGGTCTATGGTTAAACCTACTGCCAGCGTAGTGTCGAGTCTTTAGAGTCCCACACAGAAAGCTATTCGCCTTTAGGCAAAAGAGTAGGGGTCGCATGGTTTTGCGACAGGGTTCGGTCACATCCGTGCACTTGTGCATGTTTGGTGTCCGGACAGTTAACACTAGCGGGCTTTGGTTTAAGCCAGATCCTAGTGTACATTTTGGAATTGGTTTTATCTCGTTTGTATTCGTATTCCTCGAAACGCGGATGCGGGTGTGTATGCACAGTTGACAGAGAGACAGAGGCAGAGGATTCTCATTGGGATTGTTGACTATTGACCTTTTGCTAAACCCTAATGAGAATAAGAAATATGATTAATAATAATATTAATTAATATTATAGTGACATGGTTGTTGAGGGGTTGACTTTGTTGACTTGTTGACTTGGTTGACCGGTTGACTAGGTTGGACTAGTTGACCATTATCATTACAATGGTTGTCATTTCATGCAAAGACTTTTGCTTGCTTGTTGTGCTTTGCAAAATGAGTGCATGAAATGATAATGCCACTTGATATGATATGAACCATCACATAATAGTCAATTATTATTATTGTTATTATTATTATTATTCTTTTTGGATTATGAGAGTGAGGTTGAGAAAAGTCTTGCTCATTCTTGGATTTACTTTCTCTTTCTTGAGCTCTCTCATCCTCAAGCTCTCTCCCTCTTCCTCTTGCTCTCTCTAGTTCATGGTTCACTTGTCTCATGTGTTGAGAAACAAGAACATTGAGATAAATCCCAACACACTCCTCTACTCATCCTAGTTCACAAGGTTTGGCAAACCAAGTGTTCTAGTTTCTTCAAGTTTGAAGAGAAGCCAAAAGATAGAAGCTTTCGGGTGGATCCATCTTCGGCGCGAGAAGACGACGAGGTGAGACCGATCCGTACACCGGAAAGAGTTGAATACGAAGGAGTTCAAGAAAGGTATAACCCCCAAACCGAGTAGGTAAAACTCTTGTTAGGTTTGTTAGTTAGTTGTTTAACAAAGATCCGTATTATGAGTCCATGTTACCACCTCTTGAAAAATCGTTTTTCGTCATTTCCGCAAGCCCGTAAGTACCGGGAGAGGTAGCATGGACTTACACGCTTGCCCCAAAATATCAAATGTATGAATGAATTTAAACTGTACAACAATCATTGCACCACTGGCTATCTATCACGACGATCCAAGCACAACTACAACACAACACAGAACATTAACGTGAATGTCACGTTCGCAAACCCGTCTAAAAGAGCATATAGAAATTAGACGAGTTGTACCATTCTAATGAAATTCACGGTCGCAGATAGTAATGCATGTACTGAAACATATAAACAACGTCAAAATAGAGACTTCGAAACACTCTGTATTGCTCGAAACAAAGATAACAGAATATCCAATCTGGGCAAAAACAAACAATACCTCAGAACCAATATTCCAGAGACTAGTATACCCAAAAAATTTCGAGACCCAGAACAAACATTCCAGAGAAATTTCTAACCATGGCACACTTTGACCTTCATTTATTGCACCTTACTCATATTTCCCATTTTCATTATTATTTTCCTTTTCTCCATTTTTCTAGAACCATCCAATTAGGTAAAATATTTTTAAACAATTATAATTTGTGTTTTAAATGTCATGGTTGCATAAACATATTTTAACCTAAACTAACATATTATTAACACTAGATTAGTGTGTATATATGTATATATGTGTGTGTATGAATATTTAAAATAATTAATAAATAATTAAATAATTAAATATATATATGTGTGTGTGTGTGTAACATTTCAGAAAATATAAAATATTATTTTTTGAATTTAATATTAAAATAATATATTTCCCGAAAAAAATTGGGGTTTACAAAAAAGGATATAAATATATACCAATATTTGTGAAATAAATTGAGATTAAAATAATTTATTCATTTAAAATTATATTTATTGGATTTAGTATTTTTATATTTAATTATATGCAGTTTGGATAAAAGCCCGATTAGTGAACTACTAATCGCGATTAGGCCAAATCCCTGTTTTTACAGTTTTCCATGTCTAGTGCAACATGTCATGTTGAATTTTGGTTACATGTTATTTACATGTTTTTTTCTTGTGTTGTTTTTGGGGTATTATGTGATTTGGTTTTAAAGAAAAAGAAAAGGTTAAAGAGAGAGAAGGAAGGTGAGAATAAGAGAGAGTGAGAGTAGGGGAGAGAGAGGGCGGCCATTCTTTTTCCCCTTCCCATTATTTCTTCATCTCCTTCAACCTCACTTCCCTCCACCTTCAACCCTTAGATGCATCTCCAAATCTTCATCAAAAACCTAAACCCATTTCATAAAAAAGGGTCCCCTCTTCATCCTCTACACAATGGACCAAGCAAAGTTGGATTTTGATGACATTGGGAAGCTAGGGTTTTTCTTGAGTTGCCAAAGTGAGATATAAATTGTTCCATTTAGTCTGTTTTGAGTTTGATTGTATTCTAGTTAGTTTAGAAGTTGATTTGGTTTGGTTGATGTGAAGTTAGAAATCCCTAGAGAGGGTTTGGGTGAAAAAAAGTGGATTTAATGAACTCTAGTGGCTGTTACAAGACCTGAGATTGAGTATAGAAACCAAAATATAGATTTAGGAATTCATTCATGTCGGTTTTGTATTAAATTGTGAGCCTACAGGGAATATGGGTTGATTCAGAGAGTTTTTGAGAAAATCAAACAATACCAGGGGCCTAGTTAGACCAATAGGAATCCACCTTGCAAGCACGAACCCAAACAGAGCATATTGGGCCGAGCTCGCCGGATTTTAGAGCAATGTGGCCGGCCTCATGGTGGGTATAGGTGTCTAGGTTGGTCCAGTAGCTCACATACCCCTCATACAACACCCTATACTTGCTAGTTTTGCTCTAATTGGCCTGAGTCAAAATCTGGGAGCACATTGGTGTGATTTTTGGTTATGTTTTCCGTATTTTGAATGCTAGGTTGTGATATTTGGATTTTTATTTGGTTGTTGGATGTTTGTACAACAACAACAAGGGATGATTGGTTGGTCTTGTATGTGTGGGCTAAAGGTTCTAACCTATAGGCGATCTGTGTGCCGTATCGGTTTTCTGGATTGGATTTTAATAGCGATTGCGATTGTGTTGATATTGTAGGTACCTTCGCATGGATTCTGAGGCGATGGAGCATGGCGTCATCGACTTCGGCAAGCAGGGATTAAGGTGAGTAGATCTATATCTACGGGGGAAGTCGGGTGGATGGCGTATAGCACCCCCGCAACTTGATGGAAACCGATATACAGGATATGGTTAGAGAAACCATTTTAGAAACTTAGTGATATAGTTAAAGATTAGTGGGAGATAAGAAATACCATGACTTAAAGTTATAGCTTATGGTTTAGGTGACATGGTATGATAGGAAAGATGTCCCGAATTAAGGTTTAAGGATGCAAATTACTAGATATATATAGGTAGTTGTAAAGAGAATTCAATAGGAGATTGTAGTGATATGATATGATTAATACGTGATGATGAGATTGGAGGATGATGTTCGAGGATATTTCCATATTGGATACTATAAGACTAGATAGCCGACGTAAATGCGTCATCCGAATCATACCTATTTCCAAACTAAAGAATCGTATACATCTTTTAAACAGATACCTTGAGGGATGTTACGGATTTTCAAACAATATCTTTTCCTTAAAAACCCCATAGCCCCTACTTTCAAAACTACAATTCGCATCTTTTAAAAACTGATCGTATGGTTCATGTGTGAATGTTAGATTAGATACGTATGCTTATAGTAAAGATAGAATGTATATATAAAATTGACTTGATGTGGGATGTAAATGCGATGAAAGGAATATTTGATATGATATGATGACGGGATTGATATGTCGGTATACTGATGCGAGTCGATATGAGAAGATTGATACCTTTGCCAGTCACCTGATACGGGATTGTTATGGATGCGACCTGGGATATAGGTATATAGATATATATATTATATTATGAATCTTGAGTGATATGCCGTATGAGATGTTAGGTCCGTACCCTCATCGTCTTATAGGTTGTTAGGATCCCAAATTATTTAATGGCGCCGTACGATGATTTACCGTACGTGATGTGTCTAATTGATGATTGATCCATACCCTTGACTAGAGGATACCGTACGGTGTATTATACCGTACGTGATGTTATGAGGCTAGATTTCGATTGATAGATTGACCGACTCGGTCATGTTAGATACGTATACCTTATAGTTTTTAGTTGATGATTTACTTATGCTACATTCATGTCATTCTCATTGCATCATATATACCTGTGCTAGTACACCTACACCATTATCGATGATGTGTATGTTACAGTTACACAGATTGGCCGGCTCACACACTTCATCATCGATAATTACTATGTCACTACACGGTAGGATTGCTGCATCATGATATGACTCCTTGCATAATTTACTTGCTATACTTGCATATGCACCTTTATACCATGTTGCATTAGACTTTGGAGAATTTAGGAACCGCGGGATATATTTTTAAATTGGATTCATTTAAAAGAGCAGTTTTCCGTCGATATGTGCATATTACTGTTCTATGTTGCATAATATACGGATAAGCTTACATTTCTGTTATATGTCGCATACATCATGCTTTACGATTATACGCATTGAGATAGGTTATTTTTCTGAGATTTCTGGATTTGAGAACAGTGGTCATTTTTTAAAAAAAAGCATGTATTGTTTTAAGAACCCGGTTTCTCTTGATATGATATTTCAGTGCATCCACCATGCGTTTTCTCGGTTCTGAGACGTGTGACAGTGATACCCGATTCGAAGAGCTGGATGAGGCCGATTGCGAGTACATGGTGGACCCGGTATGGTATCCCGGTGCGAGAATGAATTGTTGTGCAGTAGACGATGAGCCTGGCAGAGGGAATACTACCTACCGGTGATAGTATTTGGGCTCGGCGAATATCCGTATACCGACCGGAGTCAAGAGATGATATAGGCCGATCCGGACTGACGAAGCCCGAGGGCTGATCCGGACTGACGGAGCCCGAGATATGAGGATTTACGTGTCGATGCTGGACATGGGTTTCATGATGTTTCGAGTGTCGATGCTGGACACTCAGGTTCCTTGATTTTGAGGTGTCGCAGGGGACACATGTTGATTCATATCCTCATATTTCAAGCATATGCTTTTTATGATATTTACATGAATGATGTTGTTGTGTCATCGGTTGACATGAGGACGAGATCCACAAACATACATGCATTTATTATACTGTTGGATGTTATCCATATGCTCATAGGCATTGATTACATTGTTGGCGCATATATCGTTATGGTCACCCTAGATATCATAGTATTACCTTCATGATATAGTTGACCTAGGAAATCGCTGTTTATTCGATTTCTACCTGATGATGTTTTCTACTCACGAGTTGGCAACTCACCCTCGTTGTGCCACACTTCTTGCAGGTTGACCGCATGGATCAGTAGCGGCATCGTTGGCACACAGCTACATTTGGGTGTTTTGCTTTGGTAGGTGGTACATGTCGGATCGTACCCCTCTTGTATTATTATTCATATTGTATCTAGTCAACTCCATTAAATCAAAATCTAGTATTTGTATAAGTAATGAGACTTAGTAAGACTTATGTTTGCGAGACTTAGAGCGTGGGGTATTCCGCTACTAGTGGTTTTGATCTCTTGCTTATTTCATTATCTTTTGTGGTGATCTTCGCCGTTGGGCGTCGTATACTTATATTTATGATTTGCGTGGTTGTGGATCCGCCGATTGGCGAAGAGCTAGCTCCCGCTTAGGGATGCCTTTTTATATTATCATGTATTATGGTTTTGGATCAAAAAATACAAAGGAGTTGCTGCCCAAATTTTTAAAAAGAGACGAAACATGTTTTTCAACTAGCAAATCCACTTGCATTTTTATGTTCCATTGTTTTTATACTTAGGAAACTTTTGATATCATCATACCTTATTTTCAAAACTTCACCTCTTTTATTTTCTTAAAAAGGTTTAGATTTCTGGGTTTCGTTTACTTGAATTACGTTACGCCTTTAGACGTGGCGTAATTTAAGTGCCAGTAATGAGCTAATATTTCGGGTCATGACAAAGTTGGTATCAGAGCGCTAGGTTTAACCTTGGTTCGAGTTTAGGTTTGACTATGTGGAGTCTGGGGCGTAATTTATTTCGGAACCTAGGCTTGACCTTACGGAACTAAGACTTGAACAGGGGGGTATTAGACCGAACTTTCGTTACATAGGTTGACCCTGATTGATGGAGTAGGTAGCTTGAGTAGAGTGACGTACCGTATGTATGTTCCGCGGCATATTTACGATACGATACTTCTCTTAAGAAACCTTAGGATGTACATATTTTGAGATCTGTGATTCTCTTCGTACCCATGATTATACATCCATTGAAGATCCTTGATTCTATTCCTTTCCATGATCATACTCTCATTGATGATGTTTTTTCTTATGATCATGTATCCATCATGGATCTGTTGATTCCTTTCATTCCGTTGCTCTGTTTTCGTCGATATACGCATAAGGTTCCTGTCACCATGGTTTGAGCGCAGATTGAGCTGCTGCTAGTGATGCGGTCAGGGCGAGCTCATCATGGACGAGAACTGACCATTGTGTTTTCTGGTGACATGGGAACGTCTTGATGTGGTGTTTGTGTTGTGACCTCTTTTTGGGAAGTCATGCTTTTAGTCCGTTAGTGAGAGCGAGTGTTTGGTATTACACCGGATGATCGGGCCATTGTTAGAGCTGCCAGTTGTGAGAGGACTGTTGATGTACAGCCTACCTCAGAGATTGGGATGTCGTCTACCATGCAGACAGATGACCCGGCTGTTGCTGAGATTGATGGGATGCTTCTAGAGCTTACGAGCTGTGATCGCTGGAGCTTCCACACAGAGATGCGACAGATGATAGCTAGTCTATCTTGAGTTGAGAGACGAAGGTGATTAGTTAGGCTAGATGCGCCAACGCAGGCCCAGTTTAGTTGAAGATTTCCAGTGTGGAGGATCTTATTCAAATATAGAGTGGATCGACCCGGAGATGGCGTTGTTCGTTGGATGACCCGATAGGAGATCGCTAGTAACCCATGGATGAATGACTAGGACATGCGGTTCGTATGCATACCCCGATGCGAGATCATCAAATTGATTAATTCCAGCTAGAGAAGACTTCACACACGCACGTTGAGAATCGATAGAAATCGAACGAATGTCAGAAACCTATTTTTCCAAGTTAAGATATTCGGAGAAACATGCAAGTAATTCTGTGAACCCTCTAGAAGAATGAAACCATAACTCGACATGATGATCATGGAACCGCTTCTAAACCTTAGGGTTTGCAGCAGTTCTGTGGTGCCATCAGTAAGGCTTGGGTTGCCTTTCTACGGCTGGTGTATAGATACTGTGGCATGTGCTGGATATTATTAGACTGTGCTCAGGTGTTGAGCTCTCGGAGAATTATAGTACTTTGATGAATCGATCGAAAAGTTTGACGTCGTGCGGATATCATGTGATAGGAAATCAGCAAGTTGAGCAGCTTCGGATAGAGGACCTCACCTAGATGCGTTGTGAGCTGATCGAGAACGGACGAATATAAAGTATTCCTCCGATGGATAGGGACGAGTTCCCGAGAACGTGTTCGGCTAGATGTCTTCTACAGAGTGACGAAGATACCGAGTTCGTGATTTCGAGTCCGTGTGAGAGACTCCGGATTGACTGTAGCCGAGAACAATTGCAGTATGCAGATAGCATAACGTGACGTCGAAGCAGACAATAATAAAGACGAGTGGAATAAGAGGTTCGTGCGAAACGCTGACGAGCTGTTGTTACTCCCCGTCGAGATTAGAGAGCTGATATGCATACAGAGGCGTTGGGATATGGCTAGTTCCCTAGGAATTGTTGTGCTGAAAACGCAGATGTCCAGGAGACAAGAATAGATTATGTAAGAGTACCAGCCTTCGTATGGTTCGGCATAGGCGAGATCGAAAGAGACCTTGAGCAGGTTCCTTCCAGGACACTGCTGCGATGAGAATTTCACCGAGGATCAGATGTTTTACGAGTATTCAGAGGGCCAAAGGCCGACGCCAGTGACGTGCTGCTTTACGAGTGGTCGTGATAATTGGCTGAGAGATAATCAGAGAAATGCCAGAGCGAAATCGTTCCAGTTAGCACACCTGACCTGGCCGACGAGCCGATGGATTGCGAGATTGGTAATCCACAGATAAAATGAGGACCCAGAGACAGAGGATGCCATACCGTGAGCAGAAGGCAAGCGGATGTTCTTGTTAGTGTATATGCCCTAGGGGCCATTATTATATCATACTAGCTTGTATATTACTTAATGGAAGCTTGGGATATTCACAGTTATATTAACAGTCTTGCTCAACATAGTAGTATGCTACTTGGTTTATATCTATCTTAATATGTGTATATGTTTCTTTTAGCATATCGCAAATACATATTGATAGAGCCCATAGGATCTTGCTTGACTACTAGCGTTGTGATGGCAGTCACACTAGTGGGGGCTGGGTAGTCTACAAGCACATCCTTATTCAGGTCCCTAGTCGTAGGATCATCGAGACAGGGCATCGATACTCTAGATTAGACTAGTGTGTACGCTTCTCATCCCAGCAGGGGAAATGGTCTGTCCCACAGCCATTAGTACATTGTACTGGAGATAGTATACAGGTGCTCGTTGGGTTACGGGTATACCGGACAGGACTCGCAGGGAACAGTTGGTTGGTATTATACCCGTCGTCAGTTAACAGTTTCCAGGTGACATGAGTACAGCATAGTCCGCAGACTTGACACTGCTGCTTCGTCTTGAGTGTGTTCCCACTGTTCTTAAATTACTACCCTACCACGGCTCAAAGGAGTCGTGCAAACAGGTAGCAGTTGGGTGCAGTCCCGAAGCACTTGGAGGCAGTGGCAGTTAGATAGGATTCGCCTCTCCCGGTATTGGGATTTGATATCGTACTATGTTTGGAGAGCCATTACGCAAAGTCCCTGACCAGGGCAAACGAGATTTTTTGGTAGGATTTCCAGTAGCTTCTCAAGGTGTAATGGGCTTCGCTCCGACACGACTTATACAGCTTTTAGGGGAATGACGCTTGCCGCCCCTAGGCCCGATATGCGATAGTCTTAGACGAACAGACCGGACTGTACGGAGATTGTCACATCAGGCTCAGTAGGAGTTCGGATGGGTTTCCTCATCGGCCTTCTTATCGACATCTACCTGGGGACCGTTACTTACAGCTAGTGCCGCTTGCGGCCTGTGGTTAAACCCACTGCCAGCGTAGTGTCGAGTCTTTAGAGTCCCACACAGAGTGTTTCCCTACTTCAGGTGAAACGATATAGAGGTCGTATGGTTTTACGACAAGAGTTCGGACACATACGTGTATTTATGCACGTATGATGTTCGGACAGTTTATACTAGCAGGCTTTAGTTTAAGCCAGATTCTAGTATTGGATTATTGGATTTATACAGTCTCAGTATTTCCGTGTTTTCACGGATAGGAGGGGAATTCTCATAATTAGTCGAGAAGCTTCTGTAGGGTTCCTAGGCACACTTATGAAGGTTCATAAGGCATCAAAGATGCCCGAAAAAATTTTTAGACGTGCCGAACAACCCAAAGCCGGGATCTTTGCTAGATTATTAGGGTTTAACATGCAAGTAAACATCTTTACTACTAAGTGTGAAGGATTACAACCTTTGTAGTCCGCTCCTTCGCTTCACAAGCTCCGAGTAGAAGTCCCTTCACCGCGATCCACGATCTCCCGGACTCAAGAGAGGCTCCACGACTCGAACGATCCATGATAGCTTGTCGTATTCCTTTTCTCCGATGATCTACGTCGAAGTTGCAATAGCTCAAGCTCTCTCACTCTAATGAGGTGAACACCCTAATCTAATGGGCTAGATTAGATGAGGAAGATGTAGTAGTATTTATGCTTTCTTTTTATATCATTTTCTCACAAGAAATCATCACAAAAGAAATCACAAGTGAGCTCTTTCTAAAACTCAAGAGAGAAGAAGATGAAGAATAATGAGATTATCATTTTGTGATGAATAGTAATAAGAGTATATAATTGTTTATGGAACCATGATCAAGGATGAGAGGCTTAACCTTTGTAGAGAATAAACTAGAGCTAGGGTATGGTTAGGTTAAGAATGAGTCATGGATAAGTATCAACCATAATTTCTTAACCAAGACAAAAAGAAATCCTTCTAGAATGAACAAGAAAGAGCTAACCCTAATCAAACCCTAACCTCTTTTTATCATCCCTAAACATGTTTCATAATAAATCATATCATGTCACAATAATATATATCACATATATATTATATATTAGCAACAAAAGTAAATTATACAATTAACATATATCGCATATATATCAATGTATTAATCCGGTGAGAAAATGAAATAATAAAGCGAGCCAATATTAGATAATCTAATACAATATATCATATATATCATTATACATTAAATCATCGAATCAACACTTGATCCGACGATCCGGCTATATCGAATATAACCGACTAATATATCATGTACCAATTCATCGAATCAACACTTGATCTGATATCCCGGTTCATATCTAAATATCGCGAGAATATAGTACGGTATCACATATCGCATTATCCTCGGTCCTGCACATATCACATATGTGCCTCTACTCCATTTTGCCTAAGCCAAGAAACCTCTGTGTAGGACTCTAAAGAATCTTCAATATGCCGGTAGCAGGTGATGATCATATCAAACACCGACAAGCTGCAAGCGGTCAGCTAAACGTAACAGCCACCCAGGTATTAAGCGATCAGAAGATCAACAAGCTAGCATGTCCGTTCTCCTGTGAATCCAATCAGTAACACTCCCGTACAGTCCGGTCTGTTCGTCTGATATGTTGCATATCAAGTCTAGGGGTGGTATACGTCAGACCCCAGTAACCGATAAGTTGTGTCGATGTGAGGCTCATAACAGGTTAAGAAACTACTGGTAAAACTTACCAGTATATCTCTATATCAGCCCTGGCCAGGGACTTCCAGTTATAGCCAATCGATCACAGCACAACATCAACTCCCTATACCGGGAGAGACGAATCCCCTACTATCGCTCATTGCCTCCATGTGATTTGGGACTGTACCCAAAAGCCACCGTTTTGCACGCCCTCTTGGACGTGGTAAGGTAGAAATCAAAGCACAGTGGGAATCACACAAGACTCTATGACGATCTCGGGTCTACAGACTACCCTGTACCAGTGTCACCGGAGAACTGCCATCTGACGTGTGGTGTATCACCATCTAGGAGTTCTCGGTGAGTCCGTCCAGTATACCCAGTCTCCACTGAGCACCTGTACACCATCCTTGATGTCAACACCGATGGATATGGGATCATCCATCGCCCATCATATGGGTCAAGATGCATATACGCTAGTCTACTCTGGTGTATCGATGTCCTGTCTCGATATACCCTCGACTAGGAACAGTTATAGGATGTACTCATCGACTACCGTGGCTCCACTAGTATGATCTCATCATAGTCCCAGTAGTCGAGTATAGATCCTAAGGGCTTTATCAATATGTGAGAGAAAGACAGTAAACCAATACAAGTCAACATGTTAAGATAAAGTGAAACCAAATAGCATACTATCATGACGAGCAAGAAAGTTCTCTCTGTATATATCCAAGCATCCATCATAATATACATCATATGTACAACAATGGCCTCTAAGGCATATACATAACTAACAATCTCCCACTTGCACTAAGGCCAGCTGCTGTAGTATCTCATACCTAGCAACCCGAATAATCTCTCAAACTGTATCTGGGGAATGGACTTCGTGAGTGGATCCGCAGTGTTGTCCTTCGTATATACTCTCCAGACCTCGATCTCCCGGCGATCAACTATCTCCCTGATCTGGTGATACCGCCTCAGAATATGTTTGGACTTCTGATGGGACCTGGGTTCCTTGGCCAAAGCCACGGCTCCATTGTTGTCGCAATACAGAGGTATTGGATGCTCAATGGATGGAACCACACCAAGTTCACTAATGAACTTCTTCATCCTGACAGCCTCTTTGGCAGCATCGTTGGCAGCGATGTATTCAGCCTCCATCGTCGAGTCTGCAACGGTATCCTGTTTAGAACTCTTCCAACATACCGCCCCTCCATTGAGGGTAAAGACAAATCCCGAGTGCGACTTAGAGTCGTCCTTATCACTTTGGAAGCTGGAATCGGTAAAAGACTCCACCCGGAGTTCTCCGTTACCATACACCAAGAACATGTCTTTAGTCCTTCGCAAGTACTTGAGAATGTTCTTCACAGCTGTCCAATGACTCTCTCTAGGATCTGCTTGATACCGACTCACTATACTTAGTGAGTATGCTACATCGGGTCTGGTACATAGCATCACATACATGATAGAGCCTACTGCCGAAGCATAGGGTATCCTTTGCATGACTCACTCTCTCCAAATCAGCCTTAGGAGACATCTCTTTGGAGAGAGTGAGTCCAGAGATCATGGGTTGGTTCCCACGCTTGGATTCTTCCATACTAAACCTTTTTAGTATGGTGTCAATGTACCTGGATTGGGACAATCCCAGTATCCTTTTGGATCTATCTCTATAGATCCTAATCCCCAATATGCAGGAGGCATCACCTAGATCTTTCATTGAGAATCTTTGTGATAAGAAGAGCTTGACTGATTGCAGCATAGGAATATCATTTCCTATCAAGAGTATGTCATCCACATGCAATACGAGGAAGACAACCTTACTCTCTGCTACCTTCTTATAGATACAAGGTTCATCTATGTTTTTGATGAAGTCAAACTCTTTGACTACAACATCAAAACAGATGGTCCAACTCCGCGATGCATGCTTCAACCCATAAATGGATTTAAGCAGCTTGCACACCTTTCCGCTGCTCCCACTATCTACGAAGCCCTCTGCCTGAGTCATGTACACGCACTCTTCTAAATCACCGTTTAGAAAGGCGGTCTTAACATCCATTTGCCAGATTTCGTAGTCATGGTATGCAGCAATGGCAAGTAAGATCCGGATGGACTTAAGCATAGCCACTGGAGAAAAGGTTTCGTCATAATCCACACCTGGTCGTTGACGAAAACCCTTTGCTACAAGTCTAGCTTTGAAAGTCTCAACTTTTCCATCTACACCAAATTTCTTTTTAAAAATCCACTTGCTCCCAATGGGTTTTACCCCTTCAGGAGCATTTTCCAAAGTCCATACTTTATTGGTGTACATGGATTCCATCTCAGATCGCATTGCATCCAGCCATTTCACAGAGTCACTACTCGTGATGGCCTGCTCGAAACTAGTTGGGTCATCATCTTCCATGATGCAATCCTCACTTCCACCATCAATGAGGAAACCGTAGTATCTCTCAGGTGGACGAGAAACCCTACTAGATCGGCGGAGAGGCTGGGGTTCGTTGGGTACTACTGAATCCTCTGGTTCCACTAAATCATCTGTTGTAGTTTGTTCTGCTGGAACTTCTTCCAGTTCTACCTCATTGCCATTAATTTCTTTCATAAGAAATCCCTTTTCTAAAATGGTGGCATGTCGAGAAACAAACACCTTTTGTTCCTCGTTGTGGTAGAAGATATACCCTCGCGAATGTTTGGGATATCCAATAAACTTGCATAGGACAGATCTTGCCTCGAGCTTGTCCGGATTTTGTGTTTTTACATAGGCCGGACAACCCCATATCATAACATACATAAGAGATGGTCTCTTCCCTTTCTATATCTCATATGGAGTGGTAGGCACTGATTTGGTAGGAACCATATTCAATAGGTGTATGGCTGTCTCCAGCTCATACGCTAAGAAGGAAATAGGTAACTCAGCTGTACTCATCACCGAGCGCACCATATCTAATAGGGTGTGATTCCTCCGTTCCGATACACCGTAGTGTTGTGGTGTATAAGGAGGAGTAAGCTGAGAGAGAATCACATTCTCTTTTAGATAATCTAGGAACTCATTGTTTAAGTATTCTCCTCCTCGATCAGATCGAAGAATCTTAATAGTTTTGCCCGTTTGGTTCTCTACTTCGTGCTTATATTCTCTGAATTTCTCAAAAGCTTCAGACTTGTGTTTCAACAGGAACACATGCCCGTATCTAGAGAGATCGTCAGTGAATATAATGAAGTAGGAAGAACCGTTCCTGGCGTGTGTAGACATGGGACCGCATACATCACTATGTACCAGTCCTAAGAGTTCGGTAACTCTTTCTCCGTGTCTACTAAACGGAGCTTTGGTCATTTTTCCTTTGAGACATGAATGGCAAGTATCATAAGATGATAATTCGAATGGATTCAAATATCCATCCTTATGTAACTTAGCCAGTCGTGTCGCATTGATATGACCAAGTCTACAATGCCACAAGAAGGATTCATTCATTTCTGAACTCTTCCTCTTGTGTGTGTTTTGTATATTGAGGACTGTATTTTGATTTAGAATGAATATGCCATTATGTAACGACCCTGATGCAATCAACTTTTGATCTAGGAGTATGTTCATAACATTATCCTGTACTACAAAATTATATCCTTCTTTACTTAATAAAGAAACTGATATAATGTTGCACATCATGTTTGATATATAATAGCACTCATTCAGAATCAGTATATCACCACTTGGTAATACTAGGTGATATTCGCCAACTGCTTTGGCTGCAACATTTGCCCCATTCCCTACCTGAACGGAATGATCACCTTTTCCCAGTTCTCTACCTTTACGTAGCCCATGTAACAATTTACATATGTGGGATCCTGATCCGGTATCTAATACCCAGGACGTAGGGTGAACTGAGAAACAGTTCTCAATAACTAACACACCTGAAGAAGATGCATCAAAATGCATGTTCTTTTGGGTGGCTTGAGAATCCAGATATTCTCCTGTTTCCTGTTCAGTCTTATAACTCTTATAAGAAAGAACGGGTCCAACGTTCCCCTGCTCAGTATAATAAGCGGGTTCAGTCAATACATCCATATTATTATCTTGATTATGGCCTGACATGGTCGCTACCTGGAGAGAGAGAGAAGAAAACACTTTAGCGTATGCTCTTGCAAGATTAGATTGGTTATTATCTTATCTAATCAGGATGTCTCCCACTGTTTTTATTTAATCATCCTTCAAACCCTAAAAGGTAAGATTAGCCGAGATTAATTACACCCTACAATTTCGTCAATTTTTCAGCCAGATCAGTGTCGGTACTTGAGGGAGGTTCCCCGTGCTTTCGCACGGACCTAATTAAAGTAAACCTCATTTTCCCAGAGGCGTAACCCCGTTAACACTTTTCTAGACACCTACTTGATCGGCTAATTGTCCTGTGTAAAACTCTCCCAGGAGTAACTCTTACTCACAGTGGGTACCGGGATCCAACTATCTCATAGGAGGTATGCAATCTCATTGCAAATTTCAACACTTGAAATTCCCGATAATGCTTTTGCCCCTAGCGTCCCATGACCTTGACGAAAGCCAAACTACCCATAGGGCGCTAGTCAAGTTCAACCCGTTCATTTCCTGATTGAATTAAACCCACCCGTACGACCCTTGACGAAGGCCAAACTACGCCGTACGAATAACCTAATCCAATCGCATCGTATGCTAGCAGATAAGCACTAGTTAGCTACCGTACACTACGCCTTGACGAAGGCCAAACTACCGTAGCACGAATACTAAGTAGTACTTATCTGAAATGACGGAGGGCTACGCAGGTTTTTCAGAAAACCATGAGCGTAATGAACTTGATATCGTCATAGAATCATGTGAAATTTTGAAATGGAGTGTTTTTGAGGCTTTCATTAGTTTTGCTAAAGAGGTCACTCCCGGTGAAGGGATCTCAGCTCTTTCTTCATCGAATAAGGTGCAGGATATATCATATACATCACTATGCAAAGCAAAACTCTAAAAGCAATCAAAAGACAAACCGAGTTTTGTAGCATCTGCCAGTTTCGCTAAAGAGGTCACTCCCAGTGAAGGGATCTCGGTTCATTCCTCATCGAATAAGGTGCAGAGTATATCATATATACCGCTTTGCAAAGCAAAACTGTAGCTACCCTTTTTATAAAGTTTTTGATTCTACAACATCTTTTAGGTTTCTTTTCTTTTTATTAATCTCATTAATAAAATCCCATCAGCTTATGCTTCCTAAGCATCACAGAAGAAACGAAAGCAGTAATATTTATATATCAGCATATATATATATAGTATAAGCATTCGTCTCAGGCAGTAATATGATCTCATCATAGAACATTGCAGCAGAAGAACATATATGAAATATTGGATATACTAGGACGTCCGTGTTTTCAATACGAGCCTGTATAAAACACGAATTCCACGGTCGTGATGAATAGCCAAACACACATCCTTAGACCCCTACGAGAGTGGCAAGTAACACTACCAATTCTAGGGTTAGGAGACCCGGGTCTCGACTCCTCGAGATGGCCTCCCACTGGACCCTAGAACCCGGTTACTTGTGCTCCCCTCCTTATGTCTATCTAATGCGGAAAAGTAAATAATATACAATGGAGACAACAACCTCATCCCGGAAGTGCCCCAATAAAAGAATATTACATACAAATGAATTTTACATGAATGAAAATAAAAACCCTCATCTCACATAAAAACCCCGGCTATTCAGAACGCGACGATCCAATATAACATATCACAGCAACACATAATATCACATATCATCAACGTAAGTAAATATGCGCATCCTAATTATCGTTGACATATAGCAACGAAACCGGCGATATCACATATTACACTTATGGTCACAGAATAGAAAGTGTAAAACTACAACATTTGGAATCCACAATCACTTTAGACATCGTAAATCCGAAATATCACATACTTCGCATTTCATGCCTAACTCTATGAATTCCACATATTGTATCACATTCCAGATAAATAGACAATATTAAACTTTTCGAACAGATAATCAAATACCTAAAATTTCCTAAATAGCTCAACACTTGAGCGGAGTTCAAATAATCCCAGAATATGTCACAGTACCGGTGATCCAGCCATAGAAGGGTCAAGCCAACACCTCACATGTGGCACGCCGTACTGCCCCAAACCCTAAGATTTAGAGGCAGTTCAAGATGGTCACATAATCGAGTTAAGGTTTGTTGTCTTCTAGAGGGTCCACCGTGTTACTTTCACATTTTTCCAAAAGATTTAAACCAGATAAAAATTCAACACTTGAAAGTTTTCCGTGCCGGGAAAAAAATGAGTTAATGATATCCGTTCGAACAATTTAACAGATTCTAAATATCTGGAAATAATAACGAATTTAAATATTCCGATCGAATCTATGATTACAAAATAAACCCCAGAATTCACAACACTTGAGTCAGATAAAAAATACCCAAAAATTATAAAATACAGATACTAATATTACTGTAGAAAAACCAAGACCCAACTCCACATTTCCACCACGGATCCGCGGCCCAAGCGCGGTACGACCGCGGTTCCGCGGTGGTATGTACGGATTGGTGACACGTTTTTCACAACAATATTTATATTTACCTGTTGAATTTTTTAGCAATTTTTAATTCTGAAAAATGACAGTTTTTAGAAAAAGTCCAGAGAGGGGTTCAAATCGTCGTATCGGAGTTCGTTCGGAGTTTTAACTTCGTAAACACGTCGCCTAATGCTCTAACCTGGCTCTGATACCACTGTAGGGTTCCTAGGCACACTTATGAAGGTTCATAAGGCATCAAACATGCCCGAAAAAATTTTTAGACGTGCCGAACAACCCAAAGCCGGGATCTTTGCTAGATTATTAGGGTTTAACATCCAAGTAAACATCTTTACTACAAAGTATGAGGGATTACAACCTTTGTAGTCCACTCCTTCGCTTCACAAGCTCCGAGTAGAAGTCCCTTCGCCGCGATCCACGATCTCCCGGACTCAAGAGAGGCTCCACGACTCGAACGATCCATGATAGCTTGTCGTATTCCTTTTCTCCGATGAACTACGTCGAAGTTGCAATAGCTCAAGCTCTCTCACTCTAATGAGGTGAACACCCTAATCTAATGGGCTAGATTAGATGAGGATGATGGAGTAGTATTTATGCTTTCTTTTTATATCATTTTCTCACAAGAAATCATCACAAAAGAAATCACAAGTGAGCTCTTTCTAAAACTCAAGAGAGAAGAAGATGAAGAATAATGAGATTATCCTTTTGTGATGAATAGTAATAAGTGTATATAATTGTTTATGGAACCATGGTTAAGAATGAGAGGCTTAACCTTTGTAGAGAATAAACTAGAGCTGGGGTTTGGTTAGGTTAAGTATGAGTCATGGATAAATATCAACCATAATATCTTAACCTAGACAAAAAGAAATCCTTCTAGAATGAACAAGAAGGAGCTAACCCTAATCAAACCCTAATCTCTTTTTATCATCCCTAAACATGTTTCACAATAAATCATATCATGTCACAATAATATATATCACATATATATTATATATTTGCAACAAAAGTAAATAATACAATTAACATATATCACATATATATCAATGTATTAATCCGGTGAGAAAATGAAATAATAAAGCGAGCCATTAATAGATAATGTAATAAAATATATCATATATATCATTATACATTAAATCATCGAATCAACACTTGATCCGACGATCCGGCTATATCGAATATAACCGACTAATAAATCATGTACCGATTAATCGAATCAACACTTGATACGATGTCCCGGTTCATATCTAAATATCGCGAGAATATAGTACGGTATCACATATCGCATTATCCTCGGTCCTGCACATGTCACATATGTGCCTCTAAGCCTGAGCCAAGAAACCTCTGTGTAGGACTCTAAATAATCGTCAATATGCCGGTAGCAGGTGATGATCATATCAAACACCCACAAGCTGCAAGCGGTCAGCTAAACGTAATAGCCACCCAGGTATTGAGCGATCAGAAGATCAACAAGCTAGCATGTCCGTTCTCCTGTGAATCCTATCAGTGACACTCCCGTACAGTCCGGTCTGTTCGTCTGATATGTCGCATATCAAGTCTAAGGGTGGTATACGTCAGACCCCAGTAATCGATAAGTCGTGTCGATGTGAAGCCCATAACAGGTCGAGAAACTACTGGTAACACTTACCAGTATATCTCTATATCATCCCTGGCAGGGACTTCCAGTTATAGCCCATCGAACACAGCACAACATCAACTCCCTATACCGGGAGAGACGAATCCCCTCCTATCGCTCATTGCCTCCATATGATTCTGGACTGTACCCAAAAGCCACCGTTTTGCACGCCCTCTTGGATGTGGTAAGGTGGAAATCAAAGCACAGTGGGAATCACACAAGACTCTATGACGATCTCGGGTCTACAGACTACCCTGTACCAGTGTCACCGGAGAACTGCCATCTGACATGTGGTATATCACCATCTGGGAGTTCTCGGCGATTCCATCCAGTGTATCCAGTCTCCACTGAGCACCCGTACACTATCCTTGATGTCAAACACCGATGGATATGGGATCATCCATCGCCCATCATATGGGTCAAGATGAGTATACGCTAGTCTACTCTGGTGTATCGATGCCCTGTCTCTATATACCCTCGACTAGGAACAGTTATAGGACGTACTCATCGACTACCATGGCCCCACTAGTATGATCTCATCATAGTCCCAGTAGTCGAGTACAGATCCTAAGGGCTTTATCAACATGTTAGAGAAAAACAGTAAACCAATACAAGTCAACATGTTAAGATAAAGTGAAACCAAATCATGACGAGCAAGAAAGTCTTCTCTGTATATATCCAAGCATCCATCATAATATACATCATATGTACAACAATGGCCTCTAGGGCATATACATAACTAACAGCTTCTAGAAGAAAGATGAGGTGGAGAGCTTAGGTGTAAAATGCATTAAATGAATTAGTGACTCATGAAGTGATTCATCCAAATGAGTTAATGAAGTATTTATTGCTTAATGACTCATGAGATGATTCATTCATTTGTATTAAATGAAGATGGTTGTAATTATCTATATGATTTATTTTGATAATTATTATGCTTCATTATATACATAATGAGTTATATTTTCATTTCATTATTACAAACACTTTCTCTCTCCTTAAGCTCTCTCTCTTCAAAACCTAACCCTAATCCTCTCATGTGTTGAGATCCTAAGGGTTAGCAAGACTAATAGATCCCTAAACCATCTCTATATTCTCTAGGTTACCTTGATTATCAATCATAGCCACCTAGTTACCTCAAGTGAGAGGTTAAGGTTTGGAGAAGGAACTCTCAGGTGGATCTTCTATCACATCGAGGAGGCCGACTGTCACGACCCGAAATAGCACGTGACTGGCACTTGAATCACATGAAGTCTATAGGACCCCATCTAATCCAAGTAAGCCAAAAAGCCCAGAAATCTAAAACCATTTTAAGGAGTAAATAAGGAAAACTAGTTTTTAAGAAGTAAGAAAAACATGTTTAAAAACAAGGTTTTTTAAATAAGTAGCCGAATATGCATTTGTAAAATCCTCATTGTCTTTTTTGAAAATTTTGGCAGATTTTCCTTTGTAAATACTGGCCCCGAATGGGGTACAACAAGAATAATATAATCACAATGATAAAAGGCATCCCCAAACGGGAGCTAGCTCGTCGTCAATCGACGGTCACAACCACGCAAGCAATATAATATACAACGCCAATGGGCTGAGGATCAAAACTCAAAAGAACTTAAAATCAGCATGAAAACCATAATACTACAACGCGCGACTCTAAGATCGAAATAATACATAACTGGTTTTCTAAGTCTGAAACAATATACAAGTTTTGGTTGATGGAATTACTAGATAAAACTGAATAATACATGTACAATAGAGGTTCTGATGCAAAAGAACCCACCTACCAAAGCAAATCACCCGCAAAGGAAGCAGTGAGCCAGAAATGCCACTATGGAACCTGTACGGAAAAACCTGCAAGAACTATGACACAACGGGGGTGAGTTGCCAACTCGTGAGTAGAAAACATCACAGAGTAGAAATCGTATGCATGACATAATCCTAGGTTAATACGATCAGATATATATACATATAAACCTCAAATGAATAAGTCTGAAGCAAGATAAGGTGGCAATGTAACATCTATAAATGAGTGTAGTGCCAAGTGCTCGTGCCAGTGCCTCAGGTGATAACATATCATAAGTATGAGGTATGATCAATGTCGACTATATCATGAAGTCTATGAATATGTGGATATCATATACGTGTCACCCAATGACAATAAACATCATGCATGTAAATATAATAAAGCATATGCATGGAAATATGAGGATGTAAATCAACATGTGTCGCTCGCGACATATCAAATCATGGAACCTGAGTGTCTAGCATCGCCACTCGAAAACATCATGAAAACTGTGTCTAGCATCGGCACGTAAATCCTCATATATCGGGCCCCGGCAGTCCGGATCGGCCTATATCATCTCTCAACTCTGGTCGGTATCCTCCGGATATCCGCCGAGCTCAAATACAATCACCGGTAGGTAGCAGTCCCTCTGCCAAGCTCACCGTCTGTATACACAGCATCCTTTTCTTGCCCCGGGGTAACATACCGGGCCTACCATGTACCCGCAATCAGCCTCACCGCCTCCTCGAATCGGGTTTCACATCTCGCTCTCAGCATCGAGAAAACACATGGTGGACGCACTGAAATATCATATCAAGGGTAACCGGGTTTTTAAAACAATTATATAATCTCTTTAGAAATATCCACGGTTCCCAAATCTAGAAATATCATGGAAACAACATATCTCAATGTGTATAATCAAAAGCATGATGTATGCGACATGTAAAAGAAATGTAGGCCTATCGGTATATTATGGAATATAGAATAGTAATATGCACACGTTGAAGGAAAACCGCTCTTTTAAAATAAATTAGTTTTAAAGAGTATCTTGCGGTTCCCAAATCTCTAATCAAGCAAGAATCATCTATGTATGTGCAAATACTTATGTATGTAAGTATGGGTGTACGATGGGTATGTACACAAGTATGCCATGCAAGAGATCATATCCTGAATGCAACAATGCTACAGTGTAGTGACAAGGTAATTATCGATGATGAAGTGTGTGAGCCGGCAAGCAGGTGTACGTGGAACATATGCATCATAGATAATGGTGCTGGTGTCCTAACAACATGAGTTTAATATAGCAATACCATTTGCACATGCGATGCGATGCGAATAACAAGAATATGCAGGAATCGACTAATAAATACAACAGTGATGCATCTGCATCAATATAAAAGGTCATACAGTTTGCCATTTGAAATAAGACGAATCGGGGGCTTTTAGAAAAATAAGGGCTACTGTGTTTTAAAGAAAAGATGCGTCTTTTGAAAATATCCGTAGAATTCCCTTGCCTGTCTTTAAAATACTCCCGATTCGTTAGTTTTGAAATAGGTATGACTCGGGTCTAGTCTAACGTCTACTAAGTAATCTACAGACCTAACTAACAAGCTAATCGAAAGGTATGGAAACCACCCTAAATCTGAGTCGATATAATATATATATATATATATAATAGTTGGTGATCTCGTCTTAAAGGTACCGCGTACGATACCAGTATCATATGACATCCTCGAGTCAGGAGTGCGGATCTATCATCAATATGAAGCTCGTACGGCATCCAAAAGCTGGGTACGGGTCAATATCACAATCCTCTCATCAATTATCAGGTATCCTTATCATCATATCACATGATCTGGTGTACTGATCTAAGTCTAGTACAAATCGATACCATCTATATAAGTATAAGTGCGTGTGTGAAACACACGTCTAAAGGCCCGCTAAAATCACCTGTCGTATCCCAAATATGAATCACATCATATCACCGATCTCATGGCACTACGCCTAATATCATCGACTCGTCTCCAAATATCATCCACTATCCTCATCATGTAGGTATATGTGTAGCAATAAGCATGTGTGTGCGTGTGAGTGTAAACTTATTCTAGGGTTCGCAACTAGGAACTATACTAGTTTACTTCTACGCCCTAATCTAACTTAGTACACCCAATCTCATCTCAAATATCCACGACACACTATAAGCTATCATAAATAGTATATATATACTATACTAAAACATCGAACTGCGGGGGTGCTATACGCCATCCTCCCAACTTCTACCGTAGATATAATCTACTCACCTGATTCTTGTGTGTAGGTGTCGGTGTCGGTGTCGCCTTCATCTTCTTCATTATATGAAACCCATGTGAAGGTACCTATATAGATAACACAATCGGAATGCGTATTAATATCACATCGGGAATACCAAAACATCACGCTAAGGCCTATAGGTTAGAACCGATGGACTACGCTTTCAAAACCCTCAAACAATCCTCGATATCGTCGTATAAACGCCAAGTAATCGAGGTAAATCGCAATTATACAAATCCAGAATTTAAAATACGCAATACGAAAACACGAATCAAAACAGCAACTATAGAAAAGGGTCCCAGATTTCACCTTAGGTCAAATTGGACAATTTTGCACATGCTAGGGGTCTAATCTACAGGATATGGAGCTACAGACCAAACACGAACCCATTTGGACCAGGTCTGGCCACAATTTTCGGCCAGAAAGACTTTATTTGCGGCCTGAAAGCGGGGGTAGGGGCTAGGGTTTTGGATGATGGTTCCTAGGTGCCTGCATGTATCACTGTTCTTGCAAAAATATTTTCAGGTGACCAAGGTGTTAGCAGATTTCCAAATACAATCACAGAATCCACAATTCTTCCGACATCGGGTTTCTAAATCCGTATTCCGGGTCCTAATCTCTGGTTTGGGTCTCCAATCAATCACCACAGGGGTTGTATAGCCTCTAGTAACACTAATTTCCCTTTTGATTTCAACTAAAATCCTAATCCCTAACTTGGAGTTTCCAAAGTTCACGAAAACCACACGATATCGGTTCTATACTAACATGGATGCTAAGGGAATGGAAATTCTACCTTAAAGATGGAAAGATTACCTCATTTGGGACCCAAGAATCCTCTACAACACCAAAATGTGATTTTTTTTCTTGGTCCATAACGTAGCTTGCGAGCTTGTGCACAACTTTGGTGAAAATGAGATAAGGTTTTGGAGTGTGTATTGAGGTGATTTGAGGAGGTGAAGAGGGGAGGGAGAAGGAGCAGCAGCAGCAGCAGGGAATGAAGAGGAGAGGAGAGAGGAAAATGAAGGAAATGGTGAGATGCAATTCAAAGATAACCCCCCTCACTTTCTCTCTCACACCCATACCTAATATTCTATTCATATCTGTTCTTTTTCCACTCTTTCTTTTCTATTTTCCAACAATCAACAACCATGCTAAAACATGAAGAAAGCCATGGAAAAATTATGTAACAAGTGTAAAATGATATGGTGCATGTTTGCAAAAAATATGAAAAAAATCCGATTAGCGATTTTTTTAATCGCGATTAGCACTAAATTAGTGTCAAATAAATCATAAAAACTTAAAATTTGCATAATTCGCATAAAACACCCTCTTTTTAGTAATTTCTATAATTTTCCAAAATTTTCCCAATTTATCCGTATTTAATTATACCGAAATATTAAAATATTCATTAAAATTAATATTAAATTATAAAAATTCCGAAAAATAATATTTTATTTTTCTAAAATGTTACAATCTTCCCCCCTAAAAGAAATTCGGTCCCCGATAAACCCCCAAATTCTAAAACATTTCCATAAAATTCTAAGTCGTCGGGGCTCCGAAATTATCAATACATAAAACGCATCATAGCGCAATGCACGCGCAAGAACAATGAGCAGATCACTCAGAAACAAAACTCCGTCAAGCATCCCGCAATCATCAGATTCATGGTAAAGACACAATTGTCAAATCCAAAATAAAACTAATATGATATAAATCAGAACTATACATGTAGACATCAAATCTATACATGTAAATAGCTGAAGTAAATGCATGCCAAATCTTTTTAAGTCGATGTGCGATGCGCATAACACTGCACAGTGGCGAACGTCTATTATAATAAAATAACCATATATGTATATATCCTTTGTTTAATATATACGTTCCGCCGTTTTGAAAACAATTTAGAAGGGTTTCCTTGTTTTAAACGTTTCGTGTCATATCAGACACGTTGGTAAATACTGTGACTATAGCTCTCTTTTTGGAAATCCCTTTGATAACTATCAATGCATGCAAAATCTGTCCAGGTACTGTCCTCTGACTAGTCCTGCTCAGTACGAAAACAAATAGCAAATATCATGAAAGCGTACTGGTCCATAAGGAATAAATCCCAAAAATGTGCATATAAATGATACGTGCGTCTGGTGCGCACGGAAATCAAAATCCATATATGTGCCATACATGTGCACAGAAACATCATCTAGGTGCAACGGGTGTGCACAAAACATCTGCCAAGGGCAACGGGCATGCCTGACAGCAAAATCAGGTGCAACTGACATGCACAAGGAATCCCGATTTAGTGCATCTGGAGTGTACCAAAATCGTATCTCAAAACATGTGCTCAACACGCGCGAAAATCCAAATCAAATGCACCGAGTGCAAGAAATCAACATCAATATCAAAATCAAAATCGATGGTATACCATACGGCTCAATCCAAATCAGGCACACCGCGGTGTATAAGCTCACAACCATGTGCATCAGTGTGCACAAATCAAATCAAAACACTAAAAGTGTATGAAAACTATGCTGGAAGCGTAAATCAAATCACCGGCATAAAATAGGCATGAAATCACAATCCATACCTCAAACGTAATAACTATGCACAAAATATAAATACCCAGTAGCTACAACCTGTAAGTGCACGGCGGCGCCCCGGCCTCCATCCCGAGGCCAAATGCGGAAGCAATGGTTAACTTTAAAATTTTCTTGAACCGGCACCACCGTGCACTAAAAAACCCGGATCGGGCCATTAACCAGTTCTAGCTAACTACAAGATGGGGAAGAGAGATATACCGACTGATCCATGTCCTCCGGTCTTCTCGTCGTCGTCCCGATCTCCCGCGGAATCTCCGGTCTCCACCTCGTCGCCGGAAGGGCACCACGTCGCCGGCTTCTTTTACGGGCTCCCACCTCTATACCGAGGCAACTCGAGCACGAAGTTGGCGAGCCGACGTGCCCAAGGTTTGCTGTAGAATGCGTGTAGTGCTCATGTCTCATTTTGGGGTTCATGGAGGTTGCCTTTTGGTGGAGGGATGATACAAGCTAATGGAGATTGATCTTGTAGGATTTTTATCAAAGCAAAAGCACAAAAACCCCACCTCTAGAATTTTGGACAGCCCCCAAGGAGCTTGGCCGGCCATGCATATTGGAGAGGGAAGAATGAGAGAGAGTGAGGGAGTGAAAAAGGATAGCCACACCAATAAGCAAGCGAAAGGAAATGGTTATCATATTCAACTATCATCAAAAGCATGATGACTCCAAAGTCAAGCAATGATCACTAACAAATCCACACTCCACCAACTAATCAACAACCATGATTGCTACAAAAAGTCAAGCAATCATGAACCATGGAAGGTCAAAGGATGGGACTCCATCATGAAACCATCATGACACAAAAGTATGCAAAGACCCCCTTCCAAATTGCTTATTTGCACAAATGCAAATAAGCCCTCCTCCACCAATCTTCTGCCATTGAAAGATACAAATGAAAATGGCCGAAACGGAAAGCAAACTGGCAACTCCAGAAAACTGGTCCCGTAATAAATTACAGGAAAACCCCGATACTGTGCATACACACTTGCATCTGTATTCCGACCGAAATACAAATGCAATGAGACAAAATATACACTGTACTATACTAGTATCCGGCTTAAACCAAAGCCTGCTAGTATTATCCGTCAGATCCTGATCCGTGCAATACCGCACGTATCTGATCGAACCCTGCCATATCTCCATACGGCCTCTACAGCTTTTCGCCCGAAAACTTGAGCAACTGAATGTGGGGGACTCTAAAGACTCGTCAACACCTTGGTTGTGGATTTAACCACTAGCACGTCAGAGGTATAAGCCATTACGTAACGGGCTACCAGGCATTGACCAAAAGGGGCGTCGATGAGCGAACTCATCCTGACACCCTACTGAGCCTGTCAGTGTCAATATCCGTACAGTCCGGTCCGTTCGTCTATGAGCATCGCATGGCGGGCCTAGGAGGTTGGTAAAGTCAGACCCCCAAAAGCGGTACAAGTCGTGTCGGAGTGTAGCCCAGAACACCCTGAGATACTACTGGAATACCTACCAGTAAATCTCCTGCCTCGGCCGAGGGCTTCGTGTAATGGCTCTCCTAGACACAGCGCGACCTCACCCCCAATACCGGGAGAGACGAACCCCTGAAGATCCGCTCACTGCCTCCATGTGGCTCGGGACTGTACCCAACTAAAACCTGTTTGCACGTCTCCATTGAGCGTGGTAGGGTAGTAATCAAAGTACAGTGGGAACTCACACGAGACAAATGACGATCCCCAGGTCGATGAACTAATCTGTACACATGTCACCAGGGAACTGCTATTTGACGTCAGGTATAAGACCAACTAGTATGTTCCCGGCGAGTCCTGTCCGGTGTACTCATAACCCAATGAGCACCTGTATACATCTTAGGTGAACCAACTAACACCAGTGGCTTGTGAGACCGGCCACCGCCCCTCGTCGGGGTCTCGACTGTATACACTAGTCTACTCTGGAGTATCGATGCCCTGTCTCGAAACTCCCACGACTAGGGACCTTTTAAGGATGTGCTTATAGACTACCAACTCCCACTTATATGATCGCCCTCATACTACTGGTGGTCAAGCAAGAATCCTAGGGGCTCTATCAACGTGTAATAGCGACATGTCAGGTCATCTAAAGCAGTACACGATGATAAAGATAAACCAGATAGCATACTATCATCTCAAGTAAGATTGTTCTACTGGGACAGGTCCTCCCTCAATCATTGCAATCATGTGTCTGTGATCCAATAATTGACTCTGAGGGCACTATCTCCAACACAACCATGGTGCACGAAAACAGAAATCATGAAACTCAGCCATCAAGACCAAATCATGTGAATAGATCGTCCAAAATACCGAAATCCAAGATGACGGATACGTGATAATCGAATCACAAAATCGCAAATCATAAATACCGTCGTTGGTATATCCTCCTTCAAAGTCAAGAAGGTGTCGGTGCATCCAATGCTAGCAGCGCAAGATATCTACTTGCCTCATGTTCATGGTCTGGCATCCTCTGTCTCTGGGTCCTTATCTTCTCTGCGGATTACCTATCTCGCAATCAATCGGCTCATCGGCCCTGTCAGGTGTGCTAATGGGGACGATTCCGTCTTGGCACTTCTCTGATCATCTGCATCCCCAGCACAGCATTTCCTCGGAAACTGGTCGTATCCCAATGCCTCTGGAGACATATCCGACCTTTAATCTTAACAGGGAGTAACAACAGCTCGTCAGCATCTCGCCTCAACCTCTTATCCCACTTGTCTATATCATCATCTATTTCGATGTCACGTCTCTATCTGCGCACTGCAAATGTTCTCGGCTACGGTCAATCCGAAGTCTCTCACACGGACTCGAAATAACGAACTCGGTATCTTCATCACTCTGTAGAATATATCTGGCCGAACACGTCCTCGGGAACTCGTCCCAACCTGCGGAGGTATACTCCATACTCGTCCTTTCTTGATCAATTCACAGCGCATCTGCGTGAGGTCCTCCATCCTAACCTGGTCAACTATCTTGTTGACGATGCCGAACTCTGGTCTGCTTGGTGTGCGCAATATGACCACTCCTGGGTCCAGGTCTTCTCGTATAGTACTCCAGAAAGGTCCTGTCGAAGTCTCTCTCAATTCTCGTTTCTGCCGAATTGCCCGGAAGTCATCGTCCTTTACTAAAGCTAATTCTTGATCCGGAACGGCTGTATGCTCATCGCGACTCCTTCTGGAAGGTATATCCATATACAACGCCTCTGCATGCGTATGGCATCTCTGATGTCAGCGGAGTAGAACGTCATCTCGTCGAAATCTCGTGCGAACTCTTTACTCCACTTATTCCAATGTCGACTGATTCTTACTCGTCTTCTCATGGCTGCATGGACTGCGCTCCAACGGCTATACTCATATCTGGAGTCTCCCAAGCAGTGTATCCCATCACATGATATCCGAAAGATGTCGAACCATCCGACCGATTTGTCAAAACCTCATAATCCCCCAAGAGCTCAATATCTTGGGTACAGTTTAATAGTATCGAGTACATACCTCAGCATCGGTGGACCAGCCGTAGAAGAGCAAACCCAAGCCTCACTAATGGCGCCGCGGAACTGCCGCAAATCCTAAGGTTCAAAGGCTTTCACACGGTCATTATGTCGAGTTAGTATTTCATTCTCCTAGAGGGTCCATAGAATCACTTGCATGTCTTTCTGAATACTTTAAACTTGGAATATGGGTTTCTGACATTCGATCGTCTCTATCGACTCTCAACGAATCTGCGTGAAGTCGTCTCTAGCTGGAATCAATCTATCTGATGACCTCGCATCGGGGTAAGCGAACGAACCACATATCCTAGTCTTTCATCCTTAGGTGACTAACGACCTTCCATCATATCTCTAAATATATACTTATGCTGCAGTAGCTCCAACATCTAGGGCGATATCTCATCGTTCGCAGCAACAACTGGCTCATTCGTCTGCACGCTGAACAGTGCCTCAATCATCATGAATAAGCGATACATCAGTGGTCATCACATCCTGGCTAGCCGCTATCAGTGGCTCAATCCTCTGGTGCCGATCAGCACATCCGGAAAATCTCGTAAGAGCAATCTGTCAAACACTCTGCGCGAGAACACAATAAAACGACGCCTCTCTATGCAATACTATCTTCTGAAAGAGCTACATCAAGAACAAGAGCTGGTACCGCATGTGCGGCAGGACAGGCAGGAGATATCATACGTCTCTGGAATCACGTCCTGGTCAGTCCTCGTCCGTGACGAGCTCAAGCTGATGCAACTCAAGCCGTAGCTCTCTCTGCCCGTGTAATCGTAGCAACAAAATCATAACCAATATCGATGAGGATAGATCATAGGAATGAATATAATACTGTGCAAGGAAATGTACATCCTAAGGTTTCTTAAGCGGAGTAGCGTATCATAAATATGCCGCGGAACATACGTACGGTACGTCACTCTACTCAAGCTACCTACTCCATCAACCAAGGGTCATCCTACGTGACGAAAGTTCGGGTATAATACCCTCTCGACTAAATCTAAGTTCCGTAAGGTCAAGCCTAAGTTCCGTATATATATATAAACGCTCTAGGCTCCACATGGTCAAACTTAGACTCGAACCAAGATTAACCTAGCGCTCTAATATCAACTTTGTCACGACCCGAAATAGCACGTGACTGGCACTTGAATCACATGAAGTCTATAGGACCCCATCTAATCCAAGTAAGCCAAAAGCCCAGAAATCTAAAACCATTTTAAGGAGTAAATAAGGAAAACTAGTTTTTAAGAAGTAAGAAAACATGTTTAAAAACAAGGTTTTTAAATAAGTAGCCGAATATGCATTTGTAAAATCCTCAATGTCTTTTCGGAAAATTTCGGCAGAGTTTCCTTTGTAAATACTGACCCCGAACTGGGTACAACAAGAATAGTATAATCACAATGAAAAAAGGCATCCCCAAGCGGGAGCTAGCTCTTCGTCAATCGACGGTCACAACCACGCAAGCAATATAATACACAACGCCAAGGGCGAGGATCAAAACTCAAAAGAACTCAAAATCAGCATGAAAAGCATAATACTACAACGCACGACTCTAAGGTCGAAATAATACATAACTGGTTTTCTAAGTCTAAAACAATATACAAGTTTTGGTTGATGGAATTACTAGATACAACTGAATAATACATATACAATGGTGGTTCTGATGCAAAAGAACCCACCTACCAAAGCAAATCACCCGCAAAGGAAGCAGTGTGCTAGAAATGCCGCCATGGAACCTGTACGGCAAAACCTGCAAGAACTGTGGCACAATGGGGGTGAGTTGCCAACTCGTGAGTAGAAAACATCGCAGAGTAGAAATCGTATGCATGATATAATCCTAGGTCAATACGATCAGATATATATACATATAAACCTCAAATGAATATGTCTGAAGCAAGATAAGGTGGCAATGTAACATCTATACATGAGTGTAGTGTCAAGTGCTCGTGCCAGTGCCTCAGGTGATAACATATCATAAGTATGAGGTATGATCAATGTCGACTATATTATGAAGTCTATGAATATGTGGATATCATCTACGAGTCACCCAATGACAATAAACATCATGCATGTAAATATCATAAAGCATATGCATGGAAATATGAGGATATAAATCAACATGTGTCGCTCACGACATATCAAATCATGGAACCTGAGTGTCTAATCGACACTCGAAAGCATCATGAAAACTGTGCCTAGCATCTACACGTAAATCCTCATATATCGGGCCCCGGCAGTCCGGATCAGCCCATATCATCTCTCTACTCTGGTCGGTATCCTCCGGATATCCGCCGGGCTTAAATACAATCACCGGTAGGTAGTAGTCCCTCTGTCAGGCTCACCATCTGTATACACAGCATCTCTTTCTTGCCCCGGGGTACCATACCGGGCCCACCATGTACCCGCAATCGGCCTCACCGTCTCTCGAATCGGGTTTCACATGTCGCTCTCAGCACCGAGAAAACACATGGTGGACACACTGAAATATCATATCAAGGGTAACCAGGTTTTTAAAACAATTATATAATCTATTTTGAAATATCCACAGTTCCCAAATTCAGAAATATCATGGAAACAACATATCTCAATGCGTATAATCAAAAGCATGATGTATGCGACATGTAAAAGAAATGTAAGCCTATCAGTATATCATGCAATATGGAATACTAATATGCACACGTTGAGGGAAAACCGCTCTTTTAAAATGAATCAGTTTTAAAGAGTATCTTGCGGTTCCCAAATCTCTAATCAAGCCAGAATCATCTATGTATGTGCAAATACTTATGTATGTAAGTATGGGTGTATGATGGGTATGTACACAAGTATGCCATGCAAGAGATCTTATCCTGAATGCAATAGTGCTACAGTGTAGTGACATGGCAATTATCGATGATGAAGTGTGTGAGCCGGCAAGCAGGTGTACGTGGAACATATGCATCATCGATAATGGTGCTGGTGTCCTAACAGCATGAGTTTAATATAGCAATAACCATTTGCACATGCAATGCGATGCGAATAACAAGAATATGCAGGAATCGACTAATAAATGCAACAGTGACGCATCTGCATCAATATAAAAGGTCATACAGTTTGCCATTTGAAATAAGACGAATCGGGGCTTTTAGTAAAATAAGGGCTACGGTGTTTTTATGAAAAGATGCGTCTTTTGAAAATATCCTTAGAATTCCCTTGCCTGTCTTTAAAATACTCCCGATTCGTTAGTTTTGAAATAGGTATGACTCGGGTCTAGTCGAACGTCTACTAAGTAATCTACAGACCTAACTAACAAGCTAATCGAAGGGTATGGAAACCACTTAAATCTCAGTCGATATATATATATATATATATATATATATATATATATATATATATATAAATATAATAGTCGGTGATCCCGCCTCCAAGGTACCGCGTACGATATAATATCATATGACATTCTTGAGTCAGGAGTGCGAATCTATTATCAATATGATGCTCGTACGGTAAATCATCGTACGGCATCCCAAAAGCTGGGTACGGGTCAATATCACAATCCTTTCATCAATTACCAGGTATCCTTATTATCATATCACATGATCTGGGGTACTGATCTAAGTCTAGTATAAATCGATACCATCTATATAAGTATAAGTGCATGTGTGAAACACACATCTAAAGGCCTGCTAAAATCACCTGTCGTATCCCAAATACGAATCACATCATATCACCGATCTCATGGCACTATGCTCAATATCATCGACTCGTCTCCAAATATCATCCACTATCCTCATCATGTAGGTATATGTGTAGCAATAAGCATGTGTGTGCGTGTGAGTGTAATCCTATTCTAGGGTTCGCAACTAGGAACTATACCAGTTTACTTCTACGCCCTAATCTAACTTAGTACACCCAATCTTATCTCAAATATCCACGACACACTATAAGCTATCATAAATAGTATATATATACTATACTAAAATATCGAACTGCGGGGGTGCTATACGTCATCCACCCGACTTCTCCCATAGATATAAACTACTCACCTGCTTCTTATGTGTCGGTGTCGATGTCGCCTTCATCTTCTTCATCGTATGAAACCAACGTGAAGGTACCTACATAGATAACACAATTAGAATGCGTATTAAAATCACATCGGGAATACCAAAACATCACGCTAAGACCTATAGGTTAGAACCTATGGACTACGCTTTCAAAACAATCAAATAATCCTCGATATCGTCGTATAAACGCCAAGTAATCGAGGTAAATCGCAATTATACAAATCCAGAATTTAAAAACACGCAATACGAAAACACGAATCAAAACAGCAACTATAGAAAAGGGTCCCAGATTTCAAGTTAGGTCAAATTGGACAATTTTGCATATGCCAAGGTCTAATCTACTGGATATGGAGCTACAGACCAAACACGAGCCCATTTGGACCAGGTCTGGCCGCAATTTGCATCCAGAAAGACTTTATTTGTGGCCTGAAAGAGGGGATAGGGGCTAAGGTTTTCGATGATGGTTCCTAGGTGACTGCATGTATCACTGTTCTTGCAAAAATATTTTCAGGTGATCCGGGTGTTAGCAGATTTCCAAATACAATCATAGAATCCACAATTCTTCCGACATCGGGTTTCTAAATCCGTATTTCGGGTCCTAGTCTCTGGTTTGGGTCTCCAATCAATCACCACAGGGGTTGTATAGCCTCTAGTAACCCTAAATTCACCTTTGATTTCAACTAAAACCCTAATCCCTAACTTGGAGTTTCCAAAGTTCACCAAAACCACACGATATCGGTTCTAAACTAACATGGATGCTAAGGGAATGGAAATTCTACCTTAAAGATGGAAAGATTACCTCATTTGGGACCTAAGAATCCCCTACATCACAGAAATGTGATTTTTTCTTGGTCCATAACGTAGCTTGCGAGCTTGTGCACAACTTTGGTGAAAAGGAGATAGGGTTTTGGAGTGTTTATTGAGGTGATTTGAGGAGGTGAAGAGGGGAGGGAGAAGGAGCGGCAGCACTGCAGGGAATGAAGAGGAGAGAAGAGAGGAAAATGAAGGAAATGGTGAGATGCAAGTCAAAGATAACCCCCCTCACTTTCTCTCTCACACCCATACATAATATTCTATTCATATCTTTTCTTTTCCTCTATTTCTTTTCTATTTTCCAACAATCAACCACCATGCTAAAAAATGAAGAAAGCCATGGAAAAATTATGTAACAAGTGTAAAATGATATGGTGCATGTTTGCATAAAATATGAAAAAGAAATCCGATTAACGATTTTTTAATCGCTATTAGCACTAAATTAGTGTCAAATAAATCATAAAAACTTAAAATTTGCATAATTCGCATAAACCACCATCTTTTTAGTAATTTCTATAATTTTCCAAATTTTTCCCAATTTATCGATATTTAATTATGTCACGCCCCGCTTCCCAGTGTACGGCGAAGTGGACGTGACGAGGCCCGCTACGTATGTACTCAGAAGTACATACGCTAAGCGTAACTAAGCAATATAAAATGAATCACAAGAGACGAATAATAGAAATAACAGCAACTTTTATTAATAACATTCTTTATACAATGCATGAAATGAAAATACAACTGGAATGAAAAAGCAATGCCTAAACAGTGGCATAAATTTGTGTTCTCACAAGTTGTAATAAACATTCCTAGCCATGAACAAAGAATTAAAAATACTTTAATTTGAACAAGAGATAATAAGATATTATTAAACCATATAGAATCATATATATCTAAACTTATGTATATGTATATGTATATGTTTATGTGTATCTTCTCTTATGGATTATGATATGAAAAGAATAGAGGGTTCACGATGCATGACAAGAGGAAAATAAGAGGTGGGGGAAAAGGAGAGAGAAAGGACTTACATACACAAGCCGGTATTGTCACCGGGCTTGTCTATCCGCCGATAGCCTCGCATTACTAGCGAGACCTTCTTGAAGATTTCTTCATGTTCTTTTTCTTAGACTCTAGGTGAAGAGGAAGAAATGAGAGATAGAAAAATGTGAGGAAGGAAAAGATAGAGGAGGACAATAAAGATGATATAATGGTGAATTATGTATAATAATATATGCATTCAACATGAGAATTAAAAGAGAAATGAAAGGTCACCATTCATTTTGGAAATGAAAGGTCTCATTTGTAAGTTATGAGAAGAATAAAAAATGATAAAAAAATAATTGCAAGAATGGGGATTTGAACATGTGACTTATGGAATAACAATGCAGGCACTTAACCAATGAGCTATAAGGTTGTTCATGCATATATTTAAGTAGAATTAAATATATGATGTTGCTTAAAAAGAAAATGGGCTTTTTAGATGGGCTGTAGAGAATAAGAATAATGGATTTGGATTAAATATTTATGAAAGGAAAAATAAGAATGAGAAGTTAAAAACTTAAATATAAGAAAAAGAAATTGTACCTAGAAAAAAAATACATAATAGATTGAGGAATAAAATAATAATAAATTTAATAGAAAAAGGAAAATACCAAGTACAAATAAATACGGTATATTATTGAAGAGGGATAATACAAATGTATAAAGATTTTGGGGTCATTACATTCTACCCTCCTTAAAAATAATTTCGTCCTCGAAATTACTCAAGAAGGATGATGTGACAGAGTAAGGAAACAGGATTAGGATGATGTCTTCTTCGAGCTCCGTCGATTGATACTCTAACCAATTGAGCTAATAAGTCTACAAGATAGAAATAGAAAGGATGAATAAGAATTAAGGATTCAAAAGTGGAGAGATGGACTTCAAGGAAACCGAAGGTGGAGTTCAAGATAGATTCAAGGAATATGTAATGTAAAGAATGTTTTCAGTTGCTGTTTCTTGTGTTTTATATTGCTTAGGTTGTTCACGCAGAACAGAACTGCATGATAGGGTTTCATACAGCTCTGACCTGCATGGGCCACCAACAAAACCTGTCACGCCCCGCTTCCCAGTGTACGGCGAAGTGGACGTGACGAGGCCCGCTACGTATGTACTCAGAAGTACATACGCTAAGCGAAACTAAGCAATATAAAATGAATCACAAGAGATGAATAATAGAAATAACAGCAACTTTTATTAATAACATTCTTTATACAATGCATGAAATGAAAATACAACTGGAATGAAAAAGCAATGCCTAAACAGTGGCATAAATTTGTGTTCTCACAAGTTGTAATAAACATTCCTAGCCATGAACAAAGAATTAAAAATACTTTAATTTGAACAAGAGATAATAAGATATTATTAAACCATATAGAATCATATATATCTAAACTTATGTATATGTATATGTATATGTTTATGTGTATCTTCTCTTATGGATTATGATATGAAAAGAATAGAGGGTTCACGATGCATGACAAGAGGAAAATAAGAGGTGGGGGAAAAGGAGAGAGAAAGGACTTACATACACAAGCCGGTATTGTCACCGGGCTTGTCTATCCGCCGATAGCCTCGCATTACTAGCGAGACCTTCTTGAAGATTTCTTCATGTTCTTTTTCTTAGACTCTAGATGAAGAGGAAGAAATGAGAGATAGAAAAATGTGAGGAAGGAAAAGATAGAGGAGGACAATAAAGATGATATAATGGTGAATTATGTATAATAATATATGCATTCAACATGAGAATTAAAAGAGAAATGAAAGGTCACCATTCATTTTGGAAATGAAAGGTCTCATTTGTAAGTTATGAGAAGAATAAAAAATGATAAAAAAATAATTGCAAGAATGGGGATTTGAACATGTGACTTATGGAATAACAATGCAAGCACTTAACCAATGAGCTATAAGGTTGTTCATGCATATATTTAAGTAGAATTAAATATATGATGTTGCTTAAAAAGAAAATGGGCTTTTTAGATGGGCTGTAAAGAATAAGAATAATGGATTTGGATTAAATATTTATGAAAGGAAAAATAAGAATGAGAAGTTAAAAACTTAAATATAAGAAAAAGAAATTGTACCTAGAAAAAAAATACATAATAGATTGAGGAATAAAATAATAATAAATTTAATAGAAAAAGGAAAATACCAAGTACAAATAAATACGGTATATTATTGAAGAGGGATAATACAAATGTATAAAGATTTTGGGGTCATTACAAATTATACCGAAATATTAAAATATTCATTAAAATTAATATTAAATTATCAAAATTTCCAAAAATAGTATTTTATTTTTCTGAAATGTTACACCGACGAGGCGGTGAACAACAAGAACAAAGGAGGACTAGAAACTTAAGGTATAATCATCTATCATAGTAGTTAATCACTTCTAGTTAGTTGTTAGTTAGCGTTTAGCAAAGATCCGTAAACTTAGTCGATGCTAACTTAAACAAAATGATTGTTTTACCTATTCCGCCTCCCCGCATCTGTAGGGTTCCTAGGCACACTAGAGAGGTCTCACAAGGCATCAACCATGCCAATTTCAAAAATTCTAGGTGCCGAGAGACCCGACTACGGATCGTTTGCTAGAAAACTAGGCGAAAACATAAACTAGTTAACACTTAACTAAGGGAATACGGAAATACAACCTTTGTAGATCCGGTCCTCCACCTCCACGGCTCCGAGATGAGGTCCTCTCCGCTGTCCAAATCAAATCCGGGCTCTAGCGTCGGCTTCATCGGAGAATGGACGGGCTAGGTCGTCGACGACGTGCCGAAGATGATCTACGTCGAAGCATCACTAGATCGAGCTCCACCTTCATCAAGTCTTGAAAACTTGTGAAGGAAACACACTCTACTACTTGGCAAGAGGTAGAGGATGAAGAAATAGGAAGTGGGTAGACTTTAGTTTTGGATTTCTCATTCTTTTCCAACAATCACCATTGATGGAGCTTGGTTTTCTTCAAAGAAGAATGAAGAAGAAGAAGAGCAAGAAGAAGATAAGTATTATGATAAGAATAAAAGAATAAATAAAAATCCATTCTTATCATAATTCTCACCATGGTTAGGTGTAGAGAATTAACTTGAGTTAATTGAATTGGTTAGGGTCAAGCATGAGACAAAATGGTGACTAAGTCAAAAGTTCATGAAGCTTCATGAAAGAAAACAAAAGAAGCCACCATTCTATTTTATGCAATTTATTTTCCAAAAATAAAAACAAATGAATAAATGAATAATCAAATAAAAACCCTAACCATTGCTTTAACCAAGGTTTAATTCTTTACACAAACCCTAATTTGCATGTATCATCAAATATGATACAAACAAGTGCACAAAATCATATCGCATATGCAATGCGCACAACCGAGCGAGAAAATCCATTTAAAGTGAACCGATACTAGTTAATGCAAAGTAATATATCAAATATATAATTATGCATTAAATCATTAAATCAACACTTGATTTAACGATCCGGTCATATCGCATATAACCGACTAGTATACAATGTATCGGCTTATCGAATCAATCCTTGATTCGATAACTAGGTTATATCGCATACAACCATTCGACACATTCATCGCGAGAATGGAATACGGTATCACATACACGTATTATTCTCGGTCCTGCACATATCTCATATGCGCTCCTATTTCGTTTCGCTTGAACCAGGAAACCTCTGTGTAGGACTCTAAAGACTCGTCAATACGCCGGCAGCAGGTGATGATCATATCAAGCACCCACAAGCCGCAAGCGGTCTGCTAAACGTAACGGCCACCCGGGTATTGAGCGATCTGAAGATCGACGAGCAAGCCCGCTCACACTCCAGTGAATCCAACCAGTAACACTACCGTACAGTCCGGTCTGATCGTCTGATATGTCGCATATCTTGCCTAGGGGTGGTAAACGTCAGACCCCAATAGCTCAATAAGTCGTGTCGATATGAGGTCTATAACAATTCGAGAAACTACTGGTAACACTTACCAGTAAATCTCAGCAACCCTGGCCAGGGATTTCCTGTTATAGCCAATCGAACACAGCGCAACATCAACTCCCTATACCGGGAGAGACGAATCCCCTCCTATCGCTCATTGCCTCCATGTGACTCGGGACTGTACCCAAAAACCACCGATTTGCATGCCCTCTTGGACGTGGTAAGATGGAAATCAAAGCACAGTGGGAACCACACAAGACTCTATGACGATCTCGGGTCAACAGACTACTCTGTACCAGTGTCACCAGAGAACTACCATCTGACGTGAGGTATAATACCATCTGGGAGTTCTCGGCGAGTCCGTCCAGTGTACCCAGTCTCCACTGAGCACCCGTATATCATCTCTGATGTCAAACACCAATGGATATGGGATCATCCATCGACCAACTGTATGGGTCGAGAAGGTACACGCTAGTCTACTCTGGTATATCGATGCCCTGTCTCGATACACCCTGTACTAGGGACTTTGAAGGATGTACTTATGGACTACCATGTCCCTACTAGTATGATCCGCATCATAGTCCAGGTAGTCAAGCACACATCCTAAGGGCTTTACCAACATGTAACAGAGAGACAATCAGTATACACGTTAAGGTAAAGTTCATCCAGATAGCATACTATCATGTCGAGCAAGAAAGTCCTCCCTATATACGTCCTAGCATCCACTACAATATACATCATATGTACAGTAATGGCCTCTAGGGCATACATATAACTAACAATCTCCCACTTGCACTAGGGCCATCTGTAGCAGTGGTTTGAAGTATCTCATACTCAACCATCCCATAAAAGTCTCTCTCTGGGAAAAGGCCTTTCGTGAGTGGATCCGCTATGTTTGTCCTCTGAGTCTACTCTCCTAACCTCGATCCCTTGGAGATCAACCATCTCCATGATCAGGTGATACTGCCTTAGAATGTATCTGGATCACTGATGGGACCGGCGTTCCTCGGCATAAGCCACAACTCCATTGTCTCACAATGGTAGGAACGTAGTTCATCTCATGAACCAATATACACCCAAACAGCCTCTTCGGTAGCATCTTTAGTAGCGATGTAACCTGCCTTTATCGTCTAGTATGCCACAGTATCTAGCTTGGAACTCTTCCAACATACCGTCCCTGTACTGAGGGTAAAGACAATGCCTGCGACTGACATTCAGTCGTCTTTATCACCCTGGAACCCTTCCAGTGATTCTCCCCAGGATCGATTGATACCATCTCACTACAACTAGTGAGAATCCTAACATCCATTTAGATCTATCTCATAGATCCAAAACCCAAGATTTAGGAGGTATCACTTTGATCCTATATGGAGAATCATTGTGATAAACGGAGATTGACCGAGCGTAGCATAGGAAACTCTTTCCTTATCAAGAGTGTCATCCACATACTCTACGAGGATCGTCACCATACTCCCTACTACCTTTTTGTTTATGCAAGGTTCATCTACCATTTTGATGATGTCAACTTCTTTGACTAATCCATCAAAACAGATGTTCCAACTCCGTGATGCCTGCTTTATCAAATAAAGCATCTTGCACACGTTTCTGCTGCTCCCACTGTCTACGAAGCCCTCTGGCTGTGTACTTATAGACTCTCTCTTCTAAATCATCATTTAGAAAAGCAGTCAAGACACCCAACCATCAGATATCGCAGTCATGGTATGTAGCCGTGACAAGTAGGATCTGGATGGACTTAAGCATAGCTACTTGAAAAGGTTTCATCATTATCCACACCTGGTCAATGATGCAAACTTTTAACAAGTCTAGCTTTGAAAGTCTCAACTTTTCCATGTACACCAAGTAATCTTCTCAAGATATACTTGCTGTTGATGGGAATTTAACCCTTCAGATATAGCAACCAAAGTCCATACTTTGTTGGTGTATAAGGATTCCATCTCAGATCGATAAACATCCAGCCATTCTTACAGAGTCTCACTCTTGATGGCCAGCTCGAAGCTAGTTGGGTCATCATCTCATGATGCAATCCTCGCTCCCACTGTCATAGAGAAACCGAAGTATCTCTCAGGTGGGTGAGGAACCCTACTAGATCGGTGGAGAGGCTGAGGTTCGTTGGAATCTACTGAATCCTTTGGTTCTATCAAATCATCAGTTGTAGTTTGTATAGCTGGAACCTTTCCAGTTCTACATTACAGACCTTGCCTCGAGCTTGTCCGGATTTTGCTTTTAGACATAGGCCGGACAACCCCAAATCTTAACTAGCCTAAGACATGGGCTCTTCCTTTTCCATATCTCATATGGAGTGGTAGGCAACTGATTTGATTTGAACCCTATTCAATAGGTATGCAGCTTCTTAAGTGCATAACTCCCAAAAAGGAAATAGGTAACTCAGTAGTACTCATCATAGAGCACACCTTATCATATAGGGTGTTATTGCTCCGCCCCGATATACCATCGTGCTATGGTGTATACAGAGGAGTAATGCTGAGAGAGAATCTCATTCTCCTTTAGAATAATCCAGGATTTTCGTGCTCAAGTATTCTCCTCCTTGATCTCATCAAAGGACATAATACTTATACCCGTATTTTGGTTCTCTACTTCTCGCTTATATTCTGTGAATATCTCAAACGGCTCGGACTCATGTTTCAACAGGAACATATGTCTGAATCTTGAGAGATTATCAGAGAATATAACGAAGTATAAAGAACCAGTCTTGGCATGTGTAGACAGGGGACCTACATACATCAACATGTATTATCCCAAGAGTTCACTAACTCTTTCTCTGTTTTCAGTAAACGGAGCTGTGGTCATCTTATCTTTGTGACATGACTGGCGAGCTTCACAAGATGTAAATTCAAACCGATTTAAATATGCATCTAAATGTAACTCAGCCAGTCGGGTTGCATTGATATGACCTAGTCTACAATATCTCAAGAAGGATTCGTTCATTTCTGAACTCTTCCTCTTGTGTGTGTTCTGTATACGAAGAACTGTAGTTTAATTTAGAACATTAATGCTTTTAGATAACGTGCCTGAACCGATCAACTTTTGTTATAGGAAATGTTCAAAACATTATCCAACAATACAAAATTTTACCGTTTCTTTACTAATAAAGAGACAGATATGATTTTGTATATCAGGTTCGGTATCTAATAACATTCGTTCAGAATCAATGTATTGTAATACAGGGTGACAGTGACCAACAGACTTGGCTGCAACTCTTGCCCCGTTTTCTGCCTCATGAAACTTATCACCCGTTCTCAGTTCTCTACCTATCTGTAGCCCTATGTAACAGATTACATATCTGGGATCCTGATCTGGTATCACATACCCAGGACGTAAAGGATACTGAGAAACAGTTCTTTGTAACGAACACACCCGAAGATGATGCATCAGCATGCACTCTCTTCGTTTGGGCGGCACGGGAAATCTGGTATTCCCCAATTTCCTGCTCTGTCTTATAACAATTATAAGTTGGAGCGGGATCAACGTTCCCCAGCTCAGTATAACAAGCGGGTTCGGTCAATAATCCGTATTATTATCTTGATTAAGGCGCGATATGGTCGCTACCTGGAGAGAGAGAGAAGAAAACACTCAGCGTGCGCTCTTGCAAGAATAGATTGGTTATTATTTTATCTAATCAGGATGTCTCCCACTGCTATTTATCAAATCTTCCTTCAAACCCTAAAAGGAAAGACTAGCCGGGATTAATTACACACTACAAGTTCACCAATCTTTCAGCCAGGCCAGTGTCGGTACTTTGAGGGAGGTCCCCCGTGCTTTCGCACGAACCTAATTAATGTAAACCTCGTTTTCCCAGAGGCGTAACCTCGTTAACACCTTTCTAGACACCTACTTGATCGGCAAATTGTAATGTATAAAACTCTCCCAGGAGTAATACTTACTCGCAGCGGGTATCGGGATCCAACTATCTCATAGAAGGTATGCAATCTCATTGCAAATTTCAACACTTGAAATTCCCGATAATATTTTGCCCCTAGCACCCTATGACCTTGACGGAGGTCAACAAACCATAGGCTACTAGTCAAGTTCAACCCGTCATTTCTTGATCGAATTAAACCCACCCGCACGACCCTTGACGGAGGTCAACAAGGCCGTACGACTACCCTAACTCAATCTGCATTATATGCATAAGCAGATAAATACTGGTTAGCTACCGCACACTGCGCCTTGACGGAGGCCAACAAACGCAGCACGAATACTAAACAGCACTTATCTGAAATGACGGAGGGCTACGACAGGTTTTTATGAAAACCTATTGCGTAATGAACTTGATATCGTTGTAGAATCAAATGATTTTAAAATGGAGTGCTTTTGAGGCTTTTCTAGTTTTGCTAAAGGAGTCACTCTCGGTGAAGGGATCGTCGGTCCTTTCCTCGTCGAATGAGGTGCGGGATATAACACATATATCACTGTGCAAAGCAGAAACACTTAAAAGCAATCAAAAGACAAACCGAGTGTGTAGCATCTGCCAGTTATTGCTAAAGGAGTCACTCCCGGTGAAGAGATCTCGGTCCTTTCCTCATCGAATAAGGTGCAGGATATATCACATATACCGCTATGCAAAGCAAGAACTGTAGCTACCTGTTTTATTTTGAAATTCGATTCTACAACATCTTAGGTTTCTTTTATTTCATTAATCACATTAATGAAGTCCCATCATTTATGTACCTAAACATCACAGATAAATACGACGTACACTTATGCCATCCGCATTCGCCTCGATGTCCCCTCGTGCACCGTTAGGTTAGGTAACTAACGGCAGAGCGGGGCAGGGCTAGCGCGGGTGTAAAACATAAGTAACGTCTATATAATATATCATATATACTATATAATGTATCTATCACAGAACATCACATGATCACATCACAGATATCGCAGCAGAAGAAACATATGAAATATTGGATATACTAGGACGTCCGTGTTTTCAATACGAGACAGTATAAAACATGGATTCCACGGTCGTGATGAATAGCCAAACCCACACCCCTAGACCCCTACGAGAGCGGCAAGCAACCCTACCAATTCTGGAGTTAGGAGACCCGGACTCGACTCCTCGAGTTGGTCTCCCACTGGACTCCAGAACCCGGTTACTTGTGCCCTCCTCCTTGGGTCTATCCTAGTGCGGAAAAGTAAATAATATACAAAGGGTGACTACTTCCGCAACCTGGAAGCGCCCCAATAAAAGAATATTACATACAAGTTTTTACATGAATGAAAATGAAAAACACTCATCTCACATAAAAACCCCCGGCTATTCAAACACGACGATCCAATATAACATATCTAGCAACACATAACATCACATGTCATCAACGTAAGTAAATATGTCCATCCCAATTGTCGTTGACATATAGCAACGAAACCGGCGATATCACATATTACACTTACGGTCACAGAAAAGAAAGTGTAAAAATACAACAGTTGGAATCCGCAACCAACTCAGACATCGCATGCCTGACCAAATGAATTCCTTAGACATCACATGCCTAACAATTATAAACCCCGCATTTTAGTCTCAAAATCGAAAACTCTTTTCAATATCAAGTCGGGCAATTCAACAAGATTCCCGACATCCTGATCGAATGCTCGTCACAAACTTCAGTAGACGGCCGCACCCCCGATACCGTCGACGAAGTACACCAAGGCGGAACACCGCTACCGTGAGCACCCGAACGGATGCTTTCGGCGACGGGGTTCTCCTACAGTCACTTGGTCGGGGCTATGGGGTGTAGCTGTCTATTAAGTTTACCGGCGAATATCCGCGTACGCTACGTGATTGCGACGGACTTTTGACCACATCAAAATTCTGTGGCAACCGATCAAGTGAGACTAAATTGCTTGATTTATAACATTCATTCAGTTATCACATAACTTCTTGTGAATTCCAATTATTGTATCACATTCCAGATAAATAGAAAATGTTAAACTTTCCGGTCGAACATTCAAACACCCAAGTTTTCCCGAAACAGATCAACACATGAAATAAGTCTAAAAACATTCATTTCGTGCCTCAGTACCAACGGTCCAGCCGTAGAAGGGTCAAGCCAACGCCTCACATGTGGCACGCCGTACTGCCCCAAACCCGAAGGTTCAAAGGGCAGTTCAAGACGGTCATATAATCGAGTTAAGGTTTGTTGTCTTCTAGAGGGTCCATCGCGTTACTTGCACTACTTAGAACGTCTTTAAACCACGGAAAAATCCAACACTTGGAAATTTTCCGGCAGGGGAAAAATTGGGTATTTATATCCGGTCGAACATTTTAATAGTTTCTAAAATATCCGGAAAAACATAAACAAAGTTAAATTATCCGATCAAATTAACGAATCCCCAATAAAACCCTAGAAAACTCAACACCAGAGTGGAATTAAAAAATTCACATCAAAAATTGCCAAGAAAGGACCTAAGAATAAATATATGAAATTTGAGGGACTAAGTCGAAATTTGGGCCGCGGAAGAGCCGCCAAACCCATGGTTTGGCAGCGGTTCCGCGCTCCAATTATTGAATTAGTCGACCAAACTTCACAGTAATTCTTAGTTTTTCCTGCTTATTTTTCTGCATATTTTTAATTCACAAAATTCAACAGTTTTGAAAAATGTACAGAGAGCGATTTTGCTTGGGGTTTCGCGGTTCGATCGGATCTCTAACTTCGTCTACCGATCGCCTAAGGCTCTAGCTAGGCTCTGATACCACTGTAGGGTTCCTAGGCACACTAGAGAGGTCTCACAAGGCATCAACCATGCCAATTTCAAAAATTCTAGGTGCCGAGAGACCCGACTACGGATCGTTTGCTAGAAAACTAGGCGAAAACATAAACTAGTTAACACTTAACTAAGGGAATACGGAAATACAACCTTTGTAGATCCGGTCCTCCACCTCCACGGCTCCGAGATGAGGTCCTCTCCGCTGTCCAAATCAAATCCGGGCTCTAGCGTCGGCTTCATCGGAGAATGGACGGGCTAGGTCGTCGACGACGTGCCGAAGATGATCTACGTCGAAGCATCACTAGATCGAGCTCCACCTTCATCAAGTCTTGAAAACTTGTGAAGGAAACACACTCTACTACTTGGCAAGAGGTAGAGGATGAAGAAATAGGAAGTGGGTAGACTTTAGTTTTGGATTTCTCATTCTTTTCCAACAATCACCATTGATGGAGCTTGGTTTTCTTCAAAGAAGAATGAAGAAGAAGAAGAGCAAGAAGAAGATAAGTATTATGATAAGAATAAAAGAATAAATAAAAATCCATTCTTATCATAATTCTCACCATGGTTAGGTGTAGAGAATTAACTTGAGTTAATTGAATTGGTTAGGGTCAAGCATGAGACAAAATGGTGACTAAGTCAAAAGTTCATGAAGCTTCATGAAAGAAAACAAAAGAAGCCACCATTCTATTTTATGCAATTTATTTTCCAAAAATAAAAACAAATGAATAAATGAATAATCAAATAAAAACCCTAACCATTTCTTTAACCAAGGTGTAATTCTTTACACAAACCCTAATTTGCATGTATCATCAAATATGATACAAACAAGTGCATAAAATCATATCGCATATGCAATGCGCACAACCGAGCGAGAAAATCCATTTAAAGTGAACCGATACTAGTTAATGCAAAGTAATATATCAAATATATAATTATGCATTAAATCATTAAATCAACACTTGATTTAACGATCCGGTCATATCGCATATAACCGACTAGTATACAATGTATCGGCTTATCGAATCAATCCTTGATTCGATAACTAGGTTATATCGCATACAACCATTCGACACATTCATCGCGAGAATGGAATACGGTATCACATACACGTATTATTCTCGGTCCCGCACATATCTCATATGCGCTCCTATTTCGTTTCGCTTGAACCAGGAAACCTCTGTGTAGGACTCTAAAGACTCGTCAATACGCCGGCAGCAGGTGATGTCATATCAAGCACCCACAAGCCGCAAGCGGTCTGCTAAACGTAACGGCCACCCGGGTATTGAGCGATCTGAAGATCGACGAGCAAGCCCGCTCACACTCCAGTGAATCCAACCAGTAACACTACCGTACAGTCCGGTCTGATCGTCTGATATGTCGCATATCTTGCCTAGGGGTGGTAAACGTCAGACCCCAATAGCTCAATAAGTCGTGTCGATATGAGGTCTATAACAATTCGAGAAACTACTGGTAACACTTACCAGTAAATCTCAGCAACCCTGGCCAGGGATTTCCTGTTATAGCCAATCGAACACAGCGCAACATCAACTCCCTATACCGGGAGAGACGAATCCCCTCCTATCGCTCATTGCCTCCATGTGACTCGGGACTGTACCCAAAAACCACCGATTTGCACGCCCTCTTGGACGTGGTAAGATGGAAATCAAAGCACAGTGGGAACCACACAAGACTCTATGACGATCTCGGGTCAACAGACTACTCTGTACCAGTGTCACCAGAGAACTGCCATCTGACGTGAGGTATAATACCATCTGGGAGTTCTCGGCGAGTCCGTCCAGTGTACCCAGTCTCCACTGAGCACCCAAATATCATCTCTGATGTCAAACACCAATGGATATGGGATCATCCATCGCCCATCTGTATGGGTCGAGAAGGTACACGCTAGTCTACTCTGGTATATCGATGCCCTGTCTTGATACACCCTCGACTAGGGACTTTGAAGGATGTACTTATGGACTACCATGTCCCCACTAGTATGATCCGCATCATAGTCCAGGTAGTCAAGCACACATCCTAAGGGCTTTACCAACATGTAACAGAGAGACAATCAGTATACACGTTAAGGTAAAGTTCATCCAGATAGCATACTATCATGTCGAGCAAGAAAGTCCTCCCTATATACGTCCTAGCATCCACTACAATATACATCATATGTACAGTAATGGCCTCTAGGGCATACATATAACTAACAGCATCGAGTGGGGTGTCTAACGTCGAATTACAGTGGTATCAGAGCCTTGCTAAACCATAACTAACATGTTAGCAAAGTCGTTAGAAATTCGATCGCAAAACGAACCCGAAAAAACTTCATTTTCACATAGTTTCTGCCGTTTTTAAAACGGGGTCTAAAAATTTTTCAGGGACCCTTAAAAATACAAGCAGGGTTTTTTAAGAATTGTGAAGAAATTTGGGACTATGAATCGGCCATACCACCGCGGAACCACGGCCGATTCAAGCTATCCGCCGCGGATCCTCGGCCGAGTTGACTCCGAGTCAACCCAAATTTGCTCAGTTATTCTTCTGTGTTGATGTTGGGTTTTCTGGGATGTTTTGTTTCTGCTCAGGTTTTATGTGCACAAAGAATTTTTAGGAGTAGATTCATATGTGTTGCTTGATCGAAATTCTAAGATGTTTGGCTAACTGGATTATATCTGTGTTGTGTTTAATGTGTTCGTAAACCTTCCCTAACTACTTGTATGTCGGTTAGCAGGGGGTTGCACATTTCTGTAATGGTTTTTACTTGTTTGTGAATGTGGACTTGTTGGATTGTCGTGAATGGACAGCCGGGGATGTGAGACGAGTGTTTCTTTCATTCAAATGTAAATTGTAATTTGTTGTAATATTCTTTTGCGGCGCACATCCGGGTTGAGGTTGTAGCCACTGTTGTATTATTTCATTTACTGTTTTCTGCTCCTAGGATAGACCCAAGGTGGGGTACACAAACTACCGGGTACTTTGAAGTGTTTAGTGGCCTATTCACGTTGTTGAGGGAGACCGCTTCACTTCGGGTACTAGGCGGGTAGTTTGCCGTACCCGTAGGGGTCTAGGGTGGGGTTTTGGCTATTCATCACGACTGTTTAATCCGTCTTTCTTTGTAGGCTCAAAAGGAATGCGGATTCGTAGAAAATCCAATATGTTCATCTATGATCTGGAATGCTTATTATTGCGTCTGACGAATATACAATATCTATATATGATATCTAGTAGGCGTCACTTATGTTTTGCACCCGCGCTAGCCCAGCCCCCGCTCTGCCGTTAGTTAAGTAACCTAACGGGTGAATGACGGGGCCCAGTGGCGAATGCGGATGGCATAAGAGGACGTTGTATTTTTGTTGTTTTCTGCAATGATAGGTTAATTGATAGGACGCATTATATTAATGCAAAGAAAATAAACCAAAGTTGAATCGTTGGAACAGTTTAAATGAAACCACTCGGTTATTTTAAAACAGAAGATATTTTTTAATCGCGGAGCTTAAGCCACTCCTTTTAAAAGCTATCAGGTTCCTTCGATCATATCAAGTTCACTACGTTCACGGTTTCGCCAAAACCATTCGTAGCCCTCCGTCATTTCATTTGGGTAATTAGTAGTATTCAAGCTATGTATTTTGACCAACGCCAAGGTATTGTGTTTGGTAGCTGCTGGGTATTCATTTGTTGCATAGATAGATGAGTTTGTTTGGGACAGTCGTATTGCCATTTGGCCAACGTCAGGGGTATGTATGGACGGGTTCAAATTAACAAGATAATGATGGGTAGAACTTGACATGTGACTTATGACATTTTGACCAACGCCAAGGTCATAAAAGCATGGGGCAGAAATTAATATCGGGAATTTCTAAAGAAACTGAAATTTGCTAAGTGTTGCATACCATTGGGAGTGTGATAATTTTGATAGGATTCCTTCTGCTGTATCACACGATGATATTTGGATCCCGATCCTACTGTGAGTATCCGCTACTCATCAGGAGATTCGTCACTTAATGATCAATGCTATAAACCAAGTTGGTGTTGAGAAAGGTGTCAACGGGGCTACGCCCCCAGAGAAAAGAGGTTATTTAATTAAGGAACTTCACGAAAGTATCGTAAAACCTCCCTCGAAGTACTGACACCGGCCTGGCTGAACGGTTAAGCAAGTATTGTACGGTGAGAATAGTCCTGACTAGTTCTTCCTTTTTGGTTTGACGAGGGATTCGAGAAACAGTGGGAGCCATCCTGTTTAGATAAACTAAAAACTACTCTAAACTTGCAAGAGCATCATGTTAAAGTGTTCCCTCTCTCTCTCATTGCAGCGACCCAGAACATGACAGGCTTTAAGTTATTATTAGATAAAAATATTTTGACATGGACAAACTATAAAGATTGGTTCCGGAATGTTAAGATGGTTATTACCTATGACAAATTGGGGTATGTCCTTACTACAAAGGCCCATGCCGTCCCAGGTCCTGAATCCAGGGTCGCGGATAAGGAAATCCGCAAGACCTGGGAGTTAAACTGTGCGAAGGCCAAGTGCATCGTGCTTGCCTCTATGAATAATGAACATCAGAGGAGGCACGAGAATATGGATCTTGAATCCATATTTCTCCACACCAAGGATTTGTATGGAGAGCAATCTCGTATAGCAAGATACGAGACCTCGAAGAACTTGTTTCAGTCGAGGATGGCTGTCGGATCATCTATAGGGGAACATGTCCTTAAGATGATTGGCTATATTGAAGAGCTCGCAGACCTCGGGACAACATTAGAGAACGAGCTGTATACAGACTTGATTCTCCAGTCCCTTCCTTCCACCTACGCCCAGTTTATCTTGAATTTCAACATTCAAGGTAAAGAAATTGAACTTCAAGAACTCCTTAACATGTTGAGGAGTGCAGAGGGCACCTTGCAGAAGGCAAGGGAAACACCCACTATGTTTGTTCGTGGTGCTTCCTCTTCCAGGTCCAAGGCAAGGGCCAAAGGAAGGAAGAAGAAAGCCGCTACCAAACCGAGAGGTGGTGTTGGTAAGGTGGGAGTCAAGGGAAAGGCAAAGGTTGAGGTGCCAGTAATGGCAAAGGACGAGTGCTTCCACTATCGTAGGAAATGCCATTGGAAGAAAGATTGCCAAGAACCAGGACCCGAAGCAAGCTGTGGCTTCAACTTCAGGTGTGTTTGTAATTGAAAATTGTCTGTCAATCAACTCTACTTCCTGGGTATTGGATACCGGATCAGGATCTCATATATGCAATTCATTGCAGGCACTGAGAAACCGTAGAGTGCTGAAGGTTGGTGATATGACCCTCCAGGTTGCTAACGGAGCTAGCGTGAATGCTGTGTCCGTAGGGGATTATCACCTTGGATTGACGAGTGGACATATTTTGGTTTTGCGCAACTATTTTTGTATACCCAGTTTAACGTGCAATATCATATCAGTATCGTTGTTATCAAAAGAAGGTTATGATTTCACGTTTGTAAGCGATGTTGTTAACATCCACCTTAATCATGGTTTGATTGGGTCCGGTGCACTAGATAACGGTATATACGTGTTAAACCAATTATAAATTTTCAATGTCCAGAACACACTAAAAAGAAAGTCTCCAGATATAAATCAGGCTTTCTTATGGTATTGTAGACTAAGTCCCATCAATGAGACAAGGTTAACTAAGTTACATAGAGAAGGATATTTGGATCCGTTCGAATATCAATCTTATGCCACTTGTCAATCATGTTTCAAAGGAAAGATGACAAAGACTCCATTCACTGGACATGGAGTAAGAGCGAGCGAGCTCTTAGGACTCATACACAGCGATGTATGTGGTCCAATGTCTACACATGCAAGAGACGGTTTTTCATATTTCATTACTTTTACGGATGATTTGTCACGACCCGAAAGGTACGGAACATGACCGGCACTTAAATTACGAAACGTCTCGAAGCGTACGTAATCTAAGTAAGCCAAAACCCAGAAATCAAAACCAAAGAAGCCGTAGAGTGAAGGAAAAAACAACTTAAAGCAAGTAGTTTTAATAGCATAAGCCGAATTATGCGTTTTAAAAACATCAAGTATTATCTGAAAATTTCGGCAGAGTCTCCTTTGTAAATACTGGCCCTCAAACGGGATACAACATGAATAGTATACGAAATCAATAAAAAGGCATCCCCAAGCGGGAGCTAGCTCTTCCTCAATCGACGGTCACAACCACGCAAGCAATATAATATACAACACCAAGGGCGAGAATCAAAACTCAAAAGAAACTCAAAACAACATGAAAAACATAATAATACAACGTGCGACTCTATGGTCGAAAGAACAATAGGTCTGGTTTTCTATCTCTCTCAAATATACAATCTGGTTGATGGAGTTTCTAGATACAACTGAAATAATAATAAAAAATGGTGGTCCTGATGCAAAGAACCCACCTGCCAAAGCAATCACCCGGAAAGAATTGTGTGCCAGCAAAGCCGCAAAGAACCTGTACGGCAAAACCTGCAAGGAACTGTGGCACAACGGGGGTGAGTTGCCAACTCATGAGTAGAAAACAAATCGCATGTATGACGCAATCCTATGTCATACGATCAATATATAATCCTCAAATGATAAAGTCTGAAGCATGAAAAATTGGCAAGGGTAAACATCAATACATAAGTTTAATCCCATGTGCTTGTGTCAGTGCCTCAGGTAGCAACATATCATATGAATGAGGTATGAATGCATGAAAACAGAATACAAGTAAATGAAGAAACTGCTTTCATAACATAGTGAGATTTATGTATATTTAAAACGAAGTATCATCAAGGAAATCAACATAAACAGTGTCTAGCATCGACACAAAACATAAATCCCAATATCTCAATATCTCAGGCTTCGGCGGCTACCCGGACTGGCCTGTATCATCAAATCTCAATACCTCAATATCTCAAAATCCCAGTGTCTCAAATCTCACTATCAAGGGCGCCGTCAGTCCGGATCGGCCCCTAACATCAATCACACGACCACGACGGTATCCTCTGGATATCCGATGCGTCAGATAAAATCACCGGTAGGCAGTCTTCCCCTGCCGGGCTTATCGTCTACTACTCGTGTAGGGTTCCTAGGCACTCTTGTGAAGGTTCATAAGGCATCAAACATGCCCAAATAAAATTTTAGACGTGTCGAACAACCCAAAGCCGGGATCTTTGCTAGATTATTAGGGTTAAACATGCAAGATAACATCTTTAATACTAAGTGTGAGGGATTACAACCTTTGTAGTCCGCTCCTTCGCTTCACAAGATCCGAGTAGAAGTCCCTTCGCCGCGATCCACGATCTCCTGGACTCAAGAGAGGCTCCACGACTCGAACAATCCATGATAGCTTGTCGTATTCCTTTTCTCCGATGATCTACGTCGAAGTTGCAATAGCTCAAGCTCTCTCACTCTAATGAGGTGAACATCCTAATCTAATGGGATAGATTAGATAAGGATGATGGAGTAGTATTTATGCTTTCTTTTTATATCATTTTCTCACAAAAAATCATCATAAAAGAATTAACTAGTGAGCTCTTTCCAAAACACAAGAGAGAAGAAGATGAAGAATAATGAGAATGAGATAATAATTTTGTGATGAATAGTAATAAGAGTATATAATTGATTATGGAACCATGGTCAAGGATGAGAGGCTTAACCTTTGTAGAGAATAAACTAGAGCTAGGGTTTGGTTAGGTTAAGAATGAGTCATGGATAAGTTTCAACCATAATATCTTAACCAAGACAAAAGGAAATCCTTCTAGAATGAATAAGAAGGAGCTAACCCTAATCAAACTCTAATCTCTTTTTATCATCCCTAAACATGTTTCATAATAAATCATATCATGTCACAATAATATATATCACATATATATTATATAGTTGCAACAAAAGTAAATAATACAATTAACATATATCGCATATATTTCAATGTATTAATCCGGTGAGAAAATGAAATAATAAAGTGAGCCAATATTAGATAACGTAATACAATATATCATATATATCATTATACATTAAATCATCGAATCAACACTTGATCCGACGATCCGGCTATATCGAATATAACCGACTAATATATCATGTACCGATTCATCGAATCAAAACTTGATCTGATGCCCCGGTTCATATCTAAATATCGCGAGAATATAATACGGTATCTCATATCGCATTATCCTCGGTCCTGCACATATCATATATGTGCCTCTACTCCGTTTTTCCTGAGCCAAAAAACCTCTGTGTAGGACTCTAAAGAATCGTCAATACGCCGGTAGCAGGTGATGATCATATCAAACACCCACAAGCTCCAAGCGGTCAGCTAAACGTAACAGCCACCCAGGTATTGAGCGATCAGAAGATCAACAAGCTAGCATGTCCGTTCTCCTGTGAATCCAATCAGTAACACTCCCGTACAGTCCGGTTTGTTCGTCTGATATATCACATATCAAGTCTAGGGGTGGTATACGTCAGACCCCAGTAACAGATAAGTCGTGTCGATGTGAGGCTCATAACAGGTCGAGAAACTACTGGTAACACTTACCAGTATATCTCTTTATCTGCCCAGGCCAGGGACTTCCAGTTATAGCTAATCGAACATAGCACAACATCAACTCCCTATACCGGGAGAGACGAATTCCCTCCTATCGCTCATTGCCTCCATGTGATTCGGGACTGTACCCAAAAGCCACCATTTTGCACGCCCTCTTGGACGTGGTAAGGTGGAAATCAAAGCACAGTGGGAATCACACAAGACTCTATGACGATCTCGGGTCTACAGACTACCCTGTACTAGTGTCACCGGAGAACTGCCATCTGACGTGTGGTATATCACCATCTGGGAGTTCTCGGCGAGTCCGTCCAGTGTACCCGGTCTTCACTGAGCACCCGTACACCATCTCTGATGTCAAACACCGATGGATATGGGATCATCCATCGCCCATCATATGGGTCAAGATGCGTATACGCTAATCTACTCTGGTGTATTGATGCCCTGTCTCGATATACCCTCGACTAGGAACAGTTATAGGATGTACTCATCGACTACCGTAGCCCCACTAGTATGATCTCATCATAGTCCCAGTTGTCGAGTACAAATCCTAAGGGCTTTATCAACATGTGAGAGAAAGACAGTAAACCAGTATAAGTCAACATGTTAAGATAAAGTGAAACCAAATACCATACTATCATGACGAGCAAGAAAGACCTCTCTGTATATATCCAAGCATCCATCATAATATACATCATATATACAACAATGGCCTCTAGGGCATATACATAACTAACAATCTCCCACTTGCACTAAGGCCAGCTGCTGTAGTATCTCATACCTAGTATCCCGAATAATCTCTCAAACTGTATCTAGGGAATGGCCTTCGTGAGTGGATCCGCAGTGTTGTCCTTTGTATCTACTCTCCTGACCTCGATCTCCCGGCGAACAACTATCTCCCTGATCAGGTGATACCTCCTCTGAATATGTCTGGACTTCTGATGGGATCTGGGTTCCTTGGCCAAAGCCACAGCTCCATTGTTATCGCAATACAGAGGTATTGGATGTTCAATGGATGGAACCACACCAAGTTCAGTGATGAACTTCTTCATCCAGACAGCCTCTTTGGCAGCATCGTTGGCAGCGATGTATTCAGCCTCCATCGTCGAGTCTGCAACGGTATCTTGTTTGGAACTCTTCCAACATACCGCCCCTCCATTGAGGGTAAAGAAAAATCCCGAGTGCGACTTAGAGTCGTCCTTATCACATTGGAAGCTGGAATCAGTAAAGGACTCCACCCGGAGTTCTCCGTTACCATACTCCAAGAACATGTCTCATGTTCTTCGCAAGTACTTGAGAATGTTCTTCACAGCTGTCCAGTGACTCTCTCCAGGATCTGCTTGATACCGACTCACTACACTTAGTGAGTATGCAACATCGGGTCTGGTACACAGCATCGCATACATGATAGAGCCTACTGCCGAAGCATAGGGTATCCCTTGCATGCGAGCTCTCTCCAAATCAGTCTTGGGAGACATCTCTTTGGAGAGAGTGAGTTCAGAGATCGTGGGTTGGTTCCCATGATTGGATTCTTCCATACTAAACCTCTTTAGTATGGTGTCAATGTACCTGGATTGGGACAATCCCAGTATCCGTTTGAATCTATCTCTATAGATCCTAATCCCCAATATGCAGGAGGCATCACCTAGATCTTTCATTTAGAATCTTTGTGATAAGAAGAGCTTGACTGATTGCAGCATAGGAATATCATTTCCTATCAAGAGTATGTCATCCACGTACAATACGAAGAAGACAACCTTACTCTCTGCTACCTTCTTATAGATACAAGGTTCATCTATGTTTTTGATGAAGTCAAACTCTTTGACTACAACATCAAAACAGATGGTCCAACTCCGCGATGCTTGCTTCAACCCATAAATGGATTTAAGCAGCTTGCACACCTTTCCGCTGCTCCCACTATCTACGAAGCCCTCTGGCTGAGTCATGTACACGCACTCTTCTAAATCACCGTTTAGAAAGGCGGTCTTAACATCCATTTGCCAGATTTCGTAGTCATGGTATGCAGCAATGGCAAGTAAGATCCGGATGGACTTAAGCATAGCCACTGGAGAAAAGGTTTCGTCATAATCCACACCTGGTCGTTGACGAAAACCCTTTGCTACAAGTCTAGCTTTGAAAGTCTCAACTTTTCCATCTACCCCAAATTTCTTTTTAAAAATCCACTTGCTCCCAATGGGGTTTACCCCTTCAGGAGCATTTTCCAAAGTCCATACTTTATTGGTGTACATGGATTCCATCTCAGATCGCATTGAATCCAGCCATTTCACAGAATCACCACTCGTGATGGCCTGCTCGAAACTAGTTGGGTCATCATCTTCCATGATGCAATCCTCGCTTCCACCATCAATGAGAAAACCGTAGTATCTCTCAGGTGGACGAGAAACCCTACTAGATCGGCGGAGAGGTTGGGGTTCGTCGGGTACTACTGAATCCTCTGGTTCTACTAAATCTTCAGTTGCAGTTTGTATTTCTGGAACCTCTTCCAGCTCTACCTCTTTGCCGCAAATTTCTTTTGCAAGAAATTCCTTTTCCAAAAAGGTGGCATATTGAGAAACAAACACTTTTTGTTCTTCAGCGTGGTAGAAAAAATATCCTTGGGAATTCTTAGGATATCCCACAAACTTGTAAAGAACTCACTGTGCCTCGAGTTTGTCTGGATTTTGCCTTTTGACATAGGCCGGACAACCCCATATCTTAACTCGTTTAAAATATGGTCTCTTCCCACTCCATATCTCATATGGTGTGGTAGGTACAGATTTAGACGGAACTTGATTCAATTGGTATGCTGCTGTCTCACGCGCATAACCCCAGAAGGAAATAGGCAACTCAGCCTCGCTCATCATAGAGCGCACCATATCTAATAGGGTGCGATTCCTCCGTTCCGATACACCATTGTGCTGTGGTGTATAAGGAGGAGTAAGCTGAGAGAGAATCCCATTCCCTTTTAGATAATCTAGGAACACATTGCTTAAGTATTCACCTTCTCAATCAGATCGAAGAATCTTAATACTTTTGCCCGTTTGATTCTCCACTTCGTGCTTATATTCTCGGAATTTCTTAAAAGCTTCAGACTTGTGTTTCATAAGGAATACATGTCCGAATCTAGAGAGATCGTCAGTGAATGTAATGAAGTAACAAGAACCGTTCCTGGCATGTGTAGACATGGGACCGCATACATAACTATGTACCAGTCCTATGAGTTCCGTAACTCTTTCTCCGTCTCCACTAAACGGAGCTTTGGTCATTTTTCCTTTGAGACATGAATGGCAAGTATCATAAGATAATAATTCGAACGGATTCAAATATCCATCTTTATGTAACTTAGCCAGTCTTGTCGCATTGATATGACCAAGTCTACAATGCCACAAGAAGGATTCGTTCATTTCTGAACTCTTCCTCTTGTGTGTGTTTTGTATATTAAGGACTGTATTTTGATTTAGAATGAATATGCCATTATGTAACGAGCCTGATGCAATCAACTTTTGATCTAGGAATATATTCATAACATTATCTTGTACTACAAAATTATATCCTTCTTTACTTAATAAAGAAACTGATATAATGTTACACATCATGTTCGGTAAATAATAGCACTCATTCAGAATCAGTGTATCACCACTTGGTAATACTAGGTGATATTCGCCTACTGCTTTGGCTGCAATACTTGCATCGTTCCCTACTTGAACGGAATGATCACCTTTTCCCAGTTCTATATCTTTAAGTAACCCATGTAACAATTTATATATGTGGGATCCTGATCCGGTATCTAATACCCAGGACGTAGGGTGAACTGAGAAACAGTTCTCAATAACTAACACACCTGAAGAAGATGCAACAACATGCATGTTCTTTTGGGCGGCGTGAGAATCCAGATATTCTCCTGTTTCCTGTTCAGTCTTATAACTCTTATAAGAAAAAACGGGTCTAACGTTCCCCTGCTCAGTATAATAAGCGGGTTCAGTCAATACATCCATATTATTATCTTGATTATGGCCTGACATGGTCGCTACCTGGAGAGAGAGAGAAGAAAACATTTTAGCGTATGCTCTTGCAAGATTAGATTGGTTATTATCTTATCTAATCAGGATGTCTCCCACTGTTTTTATCAAATCTTCCTTCAAACCCTAAAATGTAAGATTAGCCAGGATTAATTACACCCTACAATTTCGTCAATCTTTCAGCCAGATCAGTGTCGGTACTTGAGGGAGGTTCCCCGTACTTTCGCACGGACCTAATTAAAGTAAACCTAATTTTCCCAGAGGCATAACCCCGTTAACACTTTTCTAGACACCTACTTGATCGGCTAATTGTCCTGTGTAAAACTCTCCCAGGAGTAACACTTACTCGCAGTGGGTATCGGGATCCAACTATCTCATAGGAGGTATGCAATCTCATTGCAAATTTTAACACTTGAAATTCCCGATAATATTTTTCCCCTAGCAACTTATGACCTTAACATAGTCAACAAATCATAATTGCTAGCCAAGTTCAACCCGTCATTTCCCGATTGAATTAAACCCACCTGCACGACCCTTAACATAGTCAACAAAGTCGTACAACTACCCTAATCCAATCACATCTCATGTTTTAGCAGATAAGTACTAATTAGCTACCGCACACTACGCCTTAACATAGTCAACAAACGGAGCACGGATACTAACTAGTCTTTATCTGAAATGACAGAGGGCTACGCAGGTTTTTCAGAAAACCATGAGCGTAATGAACTTGATATCGTCGTAGAATCATGTGAAATTTTGAAATGGAGTGTTTTTGATGCTTTCATTAGTTTTGTTAAAGAGGTCACTCCCGGTGAAGGGATCTCGGCTCTTTCCCCATCGAATAAGGTGCAGGGTATATCATATATACCTCTATGCAAAGCAAAACTCTTAAAGCAATCAAAAGACAAACCGAGTTTTGTAGCATCTGCCAGTTTCGCTAAAGAGGTCACTCCCGGTGAAGGGATCTCGGCTCTTTCCTCATCGAATAAGGTGCAGGGTATATCATATATACCGCTATGCAAAGCAAAACTGCAGCTACCCTTTTTATAAAGTTTTGATTTTACAACATCTTTTAGGTTTCTTTTCTTTTTATTAATCTTCTTAATAAAATCCCATCAGCTTATGCTTCCTAAGCATCACAGAAGAAACGAAAGCAGTAATATTTATATATCAGCATATATATATATAGTATAAGCATTCGTCTCAGGCAGTAATATGATCTCATCACAGAACATTGCAGCAGAAGAACATATATGAAATATTGGATATATTAGGACGTCCGTGTTTTCAATACCAGCCTGTATAAAACACGGATTCCACGGTCGCGATGAATAGCCAAACCCACATCCCTAGACCCCTACGAGAGCGGCAAGTAACACTGCCAATTCTTGGGTTAGGAGACCCGGTCTCGACTCCTCGAGATGGCCTCCCACTGGACCCTAGAACCCGGTTACTTGTGCTCCCCTCCTTGGGTCTACCTAATGCGGAAAAGTTAATAATATACAATAGAGACATCAACCTCATCTCGGAAATGCCCCGATAAAAGAATATTACATACAAATGAATTTTACATGAATGAAAATAAAAACCCTCATCTCACATAAAACCCCCGGCTATTTAGAACACGACGATCCAATATAACATATCACAGCAACACATAATATCACATATCATCAACGTAAGTAAGTATGCATACACCGATCGTCGTTGTCGTATAGCAACGAAAACTGGCAATACAACTACATACTACACTTACGGTCACAGAAAAGAAATTGTAAAACTACAATATTTGGAATCCACAATTAATTTAGACATCGTAAATCCGAAATATCACATACTTCGCATTTCATGCCTAACTCTATGAATTCCACATATTGTATCACATTCCAGATAAATAGACAGTATTAAACTTTTCGAACAGATAATCAAATACCCAAAATTTCCTAAATAGCTCAACACTTGAGCGGAGTTCAAAAGTTCCAGAATACGTCACAGTAGCAACGGTCCAGCCGTAGAAGGGTCAATCCAACGCCTCACATGTGGCACGCCGTACTGCCCCAAACCCGAAGGTTCAAAAGGCAGTTCAAGACGTGTAAGTGCACGGCGGCGCCCCGGCCGTCTATCCGACGCCAAAATGTGGAAAGGATAATTTACTTTAACTTTTGAACCGGCACCACCGCGCACTTTAAAACCTGGATCGGGCCATTAATCTAATTCTAGCAAACTAAAGAACGGGTAGAGAGATATACTGAGCGATCCGTGTCCTTCGGTCTTCTCGTCGTCGTCCCGATCTCCCCGCGGAATCTTCGGTCTTCACCTCCTCGCCGAAAGGGCACCACATCGCCGGCTTCTTTTACGGGCTCCCACCTCTGGACCGAGGCAACTCGGGCACGAAGTTGGCGAGTTGACGTGCCCAAGGATTACTGTAGAATAAGTGTAGTGCTATGTCTCTCATGGGGTTTATGGAAGTTGCCCTTTTGTGGAGGAATAAGATATGAACCTTTTTGCAATGAACTAGGGAATTTTTGCAAAGCCAAAAGAACAATTTTTCCTTTCCAAAAAATTGGGACAGCCCCTCCCCTTTAATGGCCGGCCTTGTCTCATTAGAAAAATCAAAAAAGTGATGAGAATACAAGGGGGGAGGGAGGCTATCATGCAAGAGAGAGAAAAAGTGATGATGTGAAGAAAAATGATCACAAGCAAAACCAACACTCCAATAACCTAATCATTACACCAAAAGGTCAAGCCATCATGAACAATCATGAATCAAGAAGTCAAGTGATCATGACACAACAATATGCAAAGACCACCCTCCACAATGCTTATTTGCACATTTGCAAATAAGCCCTCCTCCACCATTTTTCGGCCAAAGAAAGATACAAAGGAAAATGGCCGAAACCGGAAAGCAAACTGGCAACTCCCAAAAAACTGATCCCGTAATAAATTACAGGAAAACCCCGCTACTGTATATACATACCCGCATTTGTATTCCGACTGAATACAAATGCAATGAGACAAAATCTACACTGTACAATACTAGGATCCGGCTTAAACCAAAGCCTGCTAATATTAACCGTCCGATCATGATCCGTGCAATACCGCACGTATCGAATCGAACCCTGCCATATCTCAATACGGCCTCTACAGCGTTTCTCCCGAAACTTGAGCAACTGTCTGTGGGGGACTCTAAAGACTCGTCAACACCTTGGTTGTGGATTTAACCACTAGCACGTCAGAGATATTAGCCATACGTAATGGGCTACCAGGTATTGACTAAAAGAGATGTCCGTGAGCGAACTCATCCTGACACCCTACTGAGCCTGTCAGTGATAAAATCCGTACAGTCCGGTCCGCTCGTCTGAGAGCATCGCATGGCGGGCCTAGGGGGTTGGTAAAAGTCAGACCCCCAAAAGCGGTACAAGTCGTGTCGGAGTGTAGCCCAGAACACCCTGAGATACTACTGGAATACCTACCAGTAAATCTCCTGCCTCGGCCGAGGGCTTTGTGTAATGGCTCTCCTAGACACAGCGCGACCTCACCCCCAATACCGGGAGAGACGAACCCCTGAAGATCCGCTCACTACCTCCATGTGGCTCGGGATTGTATCCAACTAAAACCTGTTTGCACGTCTCCTTTGAGCGTGGTAGGGTAGTAATCAAAGTACAGTGGGAACTCACACGAGACAAATGACGATCCTTAGGTTGATGAACTAACCTGTACACATGTCACCAGAGAACTGCTATCTGACGTCTGGTATAAGACCAACTAGCATGCTCCCAGCGAGTCCTGTCTGGTGTACTCATAACCGAATGAGCACCTGTATACATCTTAGGTGATCCAACTGACACCAGTGGCTTGTGAGACCGGCCACCGCCCCTCGTCGGGGTCTCGACTGTATACACCAGTCTACTCTGGAGTATCGATGCCATGTCTCAAAACTCCCACGACTAGGGACCTTTTAAGGATGTGCTTATAGACTACAAGCTCCCACGTATATGATCGCCCTCATACTGCTGGCAGTCAAGCAAGAATCCTAGGGTCTCTATCAACGTGTAATAGCGACCTGTAAGGTCACCTAAAGCAGTACACGATGATAAAGATAAACCAGAGAGCATACTATCATCTTGAGTAAGATTGTCCTACCGGAATAGGTCCTCCCTTAATCATTGCAATCACGTGCCTGTGATCCAATAATTGACTCTGAGGGCACTATCTCCAACAATCTCCCACTTGCACTCAAGGCTAATTATTGCGATGTCGCATACTCACAGCCCGTGTGATACCGAACACCCAACTCCTTTACTAATCAGTCTCATAAAAACCCGTTTGCGAAACTATTGCGTTCGAGGAATAGCCTCAGTGAGTGGATCCGCTTTAATGTTTCTTTCTATGTCTCTCTTAATCTCAAATTCGCGGAGAAACCCATCTCCCGAAATGAGCAATACCTGTCTTAGAATATGTCTGGATATCTGATGGGACCTACTTCATAAATGAACTCCGAATCCAAATATCTTAGACTGTATCGTCAACTAAACTTAATCGGTATTCTGCGTCATGCCTCCCTCAGTATCGCCTTGGACCACCTGTCCAAAATAATGCCCCTCGTCAGATGGAAAACTGTAACTCTAACAACCTCTCTGTCATCCAGGTCACCTTGGAAGCCTGGAATGGTAACTGTCTCCCGAATGAAGCTGTTGTTATCATATCCCTAGAACATCCACTTATGTTCTAAAACTGCTTCCGATTGTTTCTCCAGGATTGGATTAATTTCAACTTATTGCATCTACTGCAGAAACAACATTTGGTGTGGTACTTGACATCTCATGATTGACTCAATTGCCTAAGCAAGTGATCTTCCAATCACGCACATCCCTCTCCCCTTTAGTCTGTAAGACACCTTTAGAGAGGGTGACTCCATCACCTGCAGGTGTACTACCGTGCCAGGAGTCGTCCATTCTAAAACACCTTTAGAATGCTGTCTAAATACCCAGATTAGGATACTACCCAAATTTAGATCTAAAACCATAGATCCAGTAACCAGAATGTCTTGATATTATATCCAAGTCCTATGTGGAGAAACCACTGTGTGACGACCAAAGTATAACCGATCGTAGTATAGGAGTTTCTTTCCCTACTCTGTGTATGTCATCCAAATACCAGGACATCACACGCCACTACCTTCTTAACAGATCTATACCCTATTCTGATGAAGTCAAACCTATGACTGTCACATCAGAAATAGATGATCTATCTCCGCTATATCTGCTTTAGTCTATAAATAGACATAAGCTGTTAGTGTATATGCCCTAGAGGCCATTACTGTATCATACTAGTTTGTATATTACTTAATGGATGCTTGGGATATTCACCTTGTATATACAATCTTGCTCAAAATAGTAGTATGCTACTTGGTTTGTTTCTACTTCAATGTGTACTTGTGTTTATTTCAGTATATCACTTATACGCATTAGTGGAGCCCTTAGGATCTTTGCTTGATTACCAGCGTTGTGATGGCAGTCACACTAGTGGGGGCTGGGTAATCTATAAGCACATCCTTATTCAGGTCCCTGGTCGCAGGACTATCGAGACAGGGCATCGATACTCCGGAGTAGACCAGCGCATGCGCTTCTCATCCCAGTGTGGGAGACGGTCTGTCCCACAGCCGTCAGTACGTCGTACTTGAGATAGTATGCGGGTGCTCGTTAGGTTACGGGTACACTGGACAGGACTCGTAGGGAACTGACTAGTTGGTATTATACCTATCGTCAGTTATCAGTTCCCAGGTGACATGAGTACAGCTTAGTCCGCTGACTTGACACTGTCACTTCGCCTCGGGTGTGTTCCCACTGTACTTTGATCACTACCCTACCACGGCTCAAAGGAGTCGTGCAAACAGGTGGTGGTTGGGTGCAGTCCCGAAGCACTTGGAGGCAGTGACGGTTAGACAGGATTCGTCTCTCCCGGTATTGGGGGTTGACATCGCGCTGTGTCTAGGAGAGCCATTACACGAGTAGTCCCTGGCCAGGGCAAACGAGATATACTGGTAGGTTTCCAGTGTTATCTCAGGGTGTATTGGGCTTCACTCCGGCACGACTTGTACCGCTATTAGGGGACTGACGTTTACCGCCCCTTAGGCCCGCCATGCGATGTATCAGACGAACAGACCGGACTGTACGGAGAATGTCACGCTCAGGCTCAGTAGGAGTTCAGATGGGTTTCGCCTCGTCGGTCTTCTTGTCGGCATTACCTGGGGACCGTTACGCACAGCTAGTGCCGCTTGCGGTCTGTGGTTAAACCCACTGCCAGCGTAGTGTTGAGTCTTTAGAGTCCCACACAGAAAGCTTTTCGCCTTTAGGCAAAAGAGTAGAGGTCGCATGGTATTGCGACAGGTCGCATGGTTTTGCGACAGGGTTCGGTCACATCCGTGCACTTGTGCACGTACAGTGTCCGGACAGTTTACACTAGCGGGCTTTGGTTTAAGCCAGATCTTAGTGTACCTTATGGGATTGGATTTATCCAGTTTGCATTCGTGTTCCTCGGAACGCGGATGCGGGTGTGTATGCACAGTTGACAGGGAGGCAGAGGCAGCGGATTCTCATTAGGGTTGTTGACAGTTGACCGTTGACTTTTTGACTTTTTGCTCAACCCTAATGAGAATATGATATGCGATTAACTATTATATTAATTAAGTATTATGGTGACTTGGTTGTTGACTTTTGTTGACCTTGTTGACTTGTTGACTTTTGTTGACTTGTTGACTTTGTTGACCGGTTGACTAGGCTTGACTAGTTGACCATCATGATAACCATGGTTATCATTTCATGCCAAAGACTTTTTCTTGCTTGTTCATTTGAGTAAAATGAGTGCATGACATGATAAGGTTATGGTTACTTCAACCATCACATAAGACTTTTGTTGATATGATGAGTTATCATTGCTTTGGATTATGAGAGGGTGAGAGAGAAAAGAGAGCCTCATTCTTTCTTGCTCATTCTCTCTCTTGTTCTTGAGCTCTCCTCTTGCTCTCACCCTCAACCTCTTCCTCCCTCTCTTGATCTATGGTTCTCTTGTCTCATGAGTTGAGAATCAAGAACCATAGATAAAATCCCATTCTAAATCATCTCTACTCATTCTAGTTCACTAGGTTTAGCAAACCAAGTGAACTAGTTTCTTCAAAGAACGAAGAAGGAGCTAAAGGTTGGAGCTTTCAAGTGGATCTATCTTCGGCGTACGGAGACAACGAGAAGGAGCCATCGAACCACCATCGGAGCTTGAAGAGAAGGAGTTCAAGTTTAGGTATAACCATCTTCATCCGAGTAGCTAAATATCTTTAGCTTAGTTTGCTAATTTTAGTTTAGACAACGATCCCGACCATAGTTTAGTCCATGTTGCCTCTTGCGATAAAAATTCGTTTTTTTATACCGTTTCCGCCTCCCCGTAAGAACCGGGGGTCGCAACGTGGACTTACAGTGGTATCAGAGCCTAACTAAACTTAAACTAGCTTGGTAGTGAAGTGTAACGAAGTTCGGAACCAAAAAAAATCACAAAACCGGATAATCACAAAAACTGAGTTTCTGTTGAAATTTTTTCTGCTCAAAATGAAAAACTTTATACTCCTAAATTCGGCTCAGGGTTTTGTGTGAACACCCAAGAAAAACGATACAGTGATTCGCCTAAAGTGCCGCGCTTCCGCCGCGTGATCCTTCTTAGACGCCGCGGAACCGCCGCGACTTGGTGTCTTCTCTGCATCGTTTTTCGTGCAGTGTGTTTGTGTGTTGGTTTTGGGATTTTTAAAATATATTATATGTGCCCAGATTTTCCAGAAAAGAAATTTCCTTTTGGGGTCCTATAATTCCGTATTTTTTCCGAACTTCACTGCACTTTGACTATGATGGTTATATCTGTGATGCTTGCATGTATTGAACGTCGGCTAATCGCTATAAGTCGATTAGTCGGGGTTATACATGATCTGTAATGTGCTGGAATGTGTATATGAATGTGTTGGACTGTCGCGGGTGAATAGCCGGGGTGGATGTGAGATGAGCTTTTGTTTTTCTTTCATTCATTGTAAATGTAAATTGATGTAATAATTATTATTTGTTTGACCGCACAACCGGGTCGGGGTTGTAGCCGTCATTGTATAATTCTTTTTACTGTTTTTGCTCCTAGGATAGACCCATGGAGGGGTGCACAAACTACCGAGTACTTGGCGGGTAGTTTGCCGCACCCGTAGGGGTCTTGGGTGGGGTATTTGGCTATTCACTGCGACCGTGTTATCCGCTTTTCGTTTCAGGCTCGAAAGGATTGCGGATTGCTAGTATATCCAATGCATTCATCTGTGATCTGTAATGTCTATCATTGCTTACTATTTAGGCGTTGCTTATGTTTTACAGACGCGCTAGCCCAGCCCCCGCTCTGTCGTTAGTTAAGTAACCTAACGGGTAATGACGGGGCCCCGTGGCGAATGCGAATGGCATAAGCGTACGTCATATTTTGGTTGTTTTCTGCAATGGTAGGATTAATTGATGGGACGCATTAAAAGAACTAATGCAAGAATATCACGCATTAAAAGAACTAATGCAAGATAATAAACCAAGTTAAAGTCGTTGGAACACTTTCGAAAAACCACTCGGTTCTTTTCAAAACAACTTTTAAATACGGAGCTTGAGCCACTCCTTTTAAAAGCTATCTCGTTCCATCGACCAAATCAAGTTCACTACGTTCACGGTTTTGCCAAAACCATCCGTAGCCCTCCGTCGTTTCACATGAATAGTCAATAGTATTCAAGCTGTGTTTGTTGGCCAAAGTCAAGGCACAGTGATTGGTAGCTATTGGGTATTCATGTGCAGCATAGATAGATGCGTTGGTTTGGAACAGTCGTACTGCCTTGTTGGCCAAAGTCAAGGGTAGGTGCGGGTGGATTCAAACTAACCTGGAGAACGACGGGCAGAACTTGACATGTGACTTATGATTTGTTGGCCAAAGTCAAGGTCATAAGAGCATGGGGCAAAAAAAAATCCACATCGGGAGTTTCATAAGTACTGAAACTTGCTAGATTTGCATACCATTTGGAGTGTGATGATTCTGGTAGGATTCCTTCAGTTTCGTCACGCGATGATATTTGGATCCCGATCCTACTGTGAGTATATGCTACTCCTCGGGAAATTTCTCACTTAACGATCAATGCTATAAACCTAGTAGGTGCCTAGAAAGGTGTTAGCGGGGCTACGCCCCCAGGGAAAAGAGGTTCTCTAATTAAGGAACTTCGCGAAAGCGTTGGAAAACCTCCCTCGAAGTACCGACACCGGCCTGGCTGAACGGTTAAGCAAGTATTGTACGGTGGGATTGATCCTGACTAATTCTTCCTTTATGGTTTGAGGAGGGATTCGAGAAACAGTGGGAGCCATCCTGTTTAGACAAACTAAAAACCACTCTAAACTTGCAAGAGCATCATGCTGAGTGTTTCTTCTTCTCTCTCCTAATTGCAGCGACCAATCAACATGACTGGACTTAAGTTACTCCTAGATAAAAACAAACTGACAGGGCCAAACTACAAAGATTGGCTCAGGAATGTCACGATAGCAATCACTTATGACAAGCTGGGGTATCTTCTTACCACCAAAGCTCCCCCTGTCCCTGGTCCAACTTCCAGTGTCGCGGATAAGGAAATCCGCAAGACTTGGGAGATTGATAGCGCGAAGGCCAAGTGCCTCCTGCTTGCCTCGATGGACAACGAACATCAGAGGAGGCATGAGAATATGGACATGGAGTCCATATTGCTCCATACAAAAGAACTGTATGGAGAGCAATCACGTATCGCAAGATACGAAGCGTCGAAAAAGTTATTTTCGACAAGAATGGCCGTCGGATCATCAGTAGCCGAGCACGTGCTAAAGATGATCGGCTACATTGAGGAGCTCGCTGACCTAGGGATCACATTGGAGAGTGAGCTATATACGGATATAGTTCTCCAGTCCCTTCCTTCCACTTACGCCCAGTTTATACTGAACTTCAACCTACAAGAAAAAGAGGTTGAACTATCAGAGCTCCTCAACATGCTGAGGAGCGCAGAGGGCACCCTACAGAAAGGTAGGGAAACATCCACTTTGTTTGTAGGAGGATCATCTTCTTCTAGGTCCAAGGCGAAAGCCAAGGGAAAGAAGAAGAAGGCCCCCGCCAAACCAAGGGGCGGTGTTGGTAAAGTGGATACGAAGGGAAAAGGCAAAGCAACAAAGATAGCGGGGAAGCTTGTGGATAAGGAAGAATGCTTCTATTGTCATAAGAAAGGACACTGGAAGAATGATTGCAGGGCCTGGAAGGCCAGAACACAGGAATTGAAGCAGGTTGCAGCTTCAGCTTCAGGTGTGTATGTTATTGAAAACTGTCTTTCAATAAACTCTACTTCCTGGGTATTGGATACCGGATCAGGATCTCATATCTGTAATTCTTTGCAGGCGTTGAGAAACCGTAGTGTTTTGAAAGCAGGTGACATGACCCTCAGAGTTGCAAACGGAGCTAGCATGGATGCTAAAGCCGTGGGGGACTATCACCTGGGAATGTCAGATGGACATGTTTTGGTTTTGCGTAATTGCTTTTTTGTACCCAACGCAACTTGTAATATCATTTCTGTATCTTTAGTTTCTAAAGAAGGTTATGAATTTGCGTTTGTAAGTAATGTTGTAAACATTCACCTTAATCAAGTTTTGATTGGGTCAGGTACATTGAGTAATGGTATATACGTGTTAAACCAACCACAGATTTTCAACGTCCAGAATACACACAAAAGAAAGTCTCCAGAAATAAATCAGACTTTCTTATGGCATTGTAGATTGGGTCACATCAATGAGAGAAGGTTGACTAAGTTACATACAGAAGGATATTTGAATGCGTTCGAATATCAATCGTATGCCACTTGTCAATCTTGTCTCAAAGGAAAGATGACAAAGACTCCGTTTACTGGACAAGGAGTAAGAGCGAGCGAGCTCTTGGGACTCGTACACAGTGACGTGTGCAGTCCAATGTCTACACATGCCCGAAGCGGACATTCTTACTTCATTACTTTTACGGATGACTTCTCAAGGTACGGTTATGTCTTCTTGATGAAACATAAGTCCGAGGCCTTTGGAAAATTCCAGGAGTATAAGAATGAAGTAGAGAAACAGACCGGCAAAAGTATTAAGATTCTAAGATCGGATCGAGGTCGAGAATACTTAAGTGCCGAGTTCCTGGACTATTTAAAAGAGAACGGAATTCTCTCTCAGCTTACTCCTCCATACACCCCGCAACATAACGGTGTATCGGAGAGACGGAACCGCACCCTATTGGATATGGTGCGGTCCATGATGGGTAATGCTGAGTTACCGCGATCATTCTGGGGGTATGCGCTAGAATCAGCAGCGTACCTTTTGAACCGAGTTCCGACTAAGACTGTGCCTTCCACACCATATGAAATGTGGTGTGGGAAGAGACCCTATCTTAAGCACATTAAGACATGGGGATGTCCGGCTTTTGTCAAAAAGCAGCATGCGGACAAGCTCGAGGCACGCTCAGTACAGTGCAAGTTTGTGGGGTATCCAAAGAACTCAAAAGGATATTTCTTCTACTGTGAAGAGGAACAAAAAGTTCTTGTTTCTCGTCATGCCTACTTCTTGGAAACTGAGTTTTTGGAAAACCAGATAAGTGGGAGCACAGTAGAACTGGAAGAAATTCCAGAACCACGGACTGTTACTGAAAGTTTAGTGGAACCAGAAGGTTCGGAAGAACAGGACATTCCTACGCCGCTCCGCAGAAGTAGTAGGCAGTCTCATCCGCCTGAGAGATACTACGGTTTTCTCATAGACGGGGATAGAGAGGATTGCATCATAGATTATGATGAGCCTACTAGCTTCCAGCAGGCCGTTCAGAGCGTTGACTCAGTGAAATGGCTGGATGCAATGCGGACCGAAATGGAGTCCATGTACACCAACAAGGTATGGACGTTGGACATTGCTCCAGACGGGGTAAAACCCGTAGGATGCAAGTGGATCTTCAAAAGGAAGATTGGTGTAGATGGACAGGTTGAGACCTATAAAGCTAGGCTGGTAGCAAAGGGTTTTCGTCAAAGACCTGGCTTGGACTACGACGAAACCTTTTCTCCAGTAGCCATGCTGAAATCCATTCGGATCCTTCTTGCCATTGCTGCCTTCCACGATTATGAGATCTGGCAAATGGACGTAAAGACAGCTTTTCTAAATGGAAATTTAGAGGAGTGTGTCTATATGGACCAGCCAGAGGGTTTCATTCAGAGTGGGAGCAGCGGAAAGGTATGCAAGTTGCTTAAGTCCATCTATGGACTAAAGCAGGCATCGCGGAGTTGGAACATCTGCTTTGATGAGACGGTCAAAGAATTTGGCTTTATCAAAAATCCAGATGAACCATGCATCTATAGTAGATTTGTAGCGAGAACTGTAGTATTCCTCGTTTTATACGTGGATGACATTCTCTTAATAGGAAATGACATTCCTATGCTACAATCTGTCAAGGGGTTCTTGTCACACAGGTTCTCCATGAAAGACCTGGGTGATGCCTCGTACATTCTGGGTATCCGGATCTACCGTGACAGATCCAAGAGGATATTAGGACTTTCACAGTCCAGGTACATCGACACCATACTGAAGAGATTCAGTATGGAAGATTCCAAGCGCGGTAACCTACCGGCTTGTCACGGGATCACCCTCTCTAAAGAGATGTCTCCCAAGACTGATTTGGAGAGGGATCGCATGTCTATTATACCCTACGCTTCTGCGGTAGGCTCTATAATGTATGCGATGTTGTGTACCAGACCGGATGTAGCTTATGCACTGAGTGTGGTAAGCCGGTATCAGTCAAACCCTGGGGAGAAACACTGGATAGCGGTAAAGAACATTCTCAAGTACCTGAGAAGGACTAAGGAGATGTTCTTGGTGTATGGCGGAAAAGACCTCCAGATCGAGGCCTTTGCTGACTCCAGCTTCCAGAGTGACAAGGATGATTCCAAGTCCATGTCGGGTTTTGTCTTTACCCTCAATGGAGGGGCGGTGTGTTGGAAGAGTTCCAAACAAGAAACCGTTGCAGACTCGACGATGGAAGCGGAATACATCGCTGCATCTGATGCCGCAAAAGAAGCTGTCTGGATGAGGAAGTTCTTGAAAGAACTTCAGGTGGTTCCATCCATTGTTGATCCAATACCTCTGTATTGCGACAACAACGGGGCTATAGCTTTAGCGAAGGAACCCAGGTCCCATCAGAGATCCAGGCACATCTTGAGGCGGTATCACCTGATCAGGGAGATCGTGGATCGCCAGGAGATCGAGGTTCGGAGAGTCGCTTCAGAAGATAACACTGCAGATCCATTCACCAAGGCCTTGCCCCAGACTCAGTTCGAGCGGCTGATCGAGATGATAGGTCTTCGATACGCCAGTATATGGCCTTAGTGCAAGTGGGAGATTGTTAGTGTATATGCCCTAGAGGCCATTACTGTATCATACTAGTTTGTATATTACTTAATGGATGCTTGGGATATTCACCTTGTATATACAATCTTGCTCAAAATAGTAGTATGCTACTTGGTTTGTTTCTACTTCAATGTGTACTTGTGTTTATTTCAGTATATCACTTATACGCATTAGTGGAGCCCTTAGGATCTTTGCTTGATTACCAGCGTTGTGATGGCAGTCACACTAGTGGGGGCTGGGTAATCTATAAGCACATCCTTATTCAGGTCCCTGGTCGCAGGACTATCGAGACAGGGCATCGATACTCCGGAGTAGACCAGCGCATGCGCTTCTCATCCCAGTGTGGTACTTGAGATAGTATGCGGGTGCTCGTTAGGTTACGGGTACACTGGACAGGACTCGTAGGGAACTGACTAGTTGGTATTATACCTATCGTCAGTTATCAGTTCCCAGGTGACATGAGTACAGCTTAGTCCGCTGACTTGACACTGTCACTTCGCCTCGGGTGTGTTCCCACTGTACTTTGATCACTACCCTACCACGGCTCAAAGGAGTCGTGCAAACAGGTGGTGGTTGGGTGCAGTCCCGAAGCACTTGGAGGCAGTGACGGTTAGACAGGATTCGTCTCTCTCGGTATTGGGGGTTGACATCGCGCTGTGTCTAGGAGAGCCATTACACGAGTAGTCCCTGGCCAGGGCAAACGAGATATACTGGTAGGTTTCCAGTGTTATCTCAGGGTGTATTGGGCTTCACTCCGGCACGACTTGTACCGCTATTAGGGGACTGACGTTTACCGCCCCCTAGGCCCGCCATGCGATGTATCAGACGAACAGACCGGACTGTACGGAGAATGTCACGCTCAGGCTCAGTAGGAGTTCAGATGGGTTTCGCCTCGTCGGTCTTCTTGTCGGCATTACCTGAGGACCGTTACGCACAGCTAGTGCCGCTTGCGGTCTGTGGTTAAACCCACTGCCAGCGTAGTGTTGAGTCTTTAGAGTCCCACACAGAAAGCTTTTCGTCTTTAGGCAAAAGAGTAGAGGTCGCATGGTATTGCGACAGGTCGCATGGTTTTGCGACAGGGTTCGGTCACATCCGTGCACTTGTGCACGTACAGTGTCCGGACAGTTTACACTAGCGGGCTTTGGTTTAAGCTAGATCCTAGTGTACCTTATGGGATTGGATTTATCCAGTTTGCATTCGTGTTCCTCGGAACGCGGATGCGGGTGTGTATGCACAGTTGACACGGAGGCAGAGGCAGCGGATTCTCATTAGGGTTGTTGACAGTTGACCGTTGACTTTTTGACTTTTTGCTCAACCCTAATGAGAATATGATATGCGATTAACTATTATATTAATTAAGTATTATGGTGACTTGGTTGTTGACTTTTGTTGACCTTGTTGACTTGTTGACTTTTGTTGACTTGTTGACTTTGTTGACCGGTTGACTAGGCTTGACTAGTTGACCATCATGATAACCATGGTTATCATTTCATGCCAAAGACTTTTTCTTGCTTGTTCATTTGAGTAAAATGAGTGCATGACATGATAAGGTTATGGTTACTTCAACCATCACATAAGACTTTTGTTGATATGATGAGTTATCATTGCTTTGGATTATGAGAGGGTGAGAGAGAAAAGAGAGCCTCATTCTTTCTTGCTCATTCTCTCTCTTGTTCTTGAGCTCTCCTCTTGCTCTCACCCTCAACCTCTTCCTCCCTCTCTTGATCTATGGTTTTCTTGTCTCATGAGTTGAGAATCAAGAACCATAGATAAAATCCCATTCTAAATCATCTCTACTCATTCTAGTTCACTAGGTTTAGCAAACCAAGTGAACTAGTTTCTTCAAAGAACGAAGAAGGAGCTAAAGGTTGGAGCTTTCAAGTGGATCTATCTTCGGCGTACGGAGACAACGAGAAGGAGCCATCGAACCACCATCGGAGCTTGAAGAGAAGGAGTTCAAGTTTAGGTATAACCATCTTCATCCGAGTAGCTAAATATCTTTAGCTTAGTTTGCTAGTTTTAGTTTAGACAACGATCCCGACCATAGTTTAGTCCATGTTGCCTCTTGCGATAAAAATTCGTTTTTTATACCGTTTCCGCCTCCCCGTAAGAACCGGGGGTCGCAACGTGGACTTACATAAGCCACTTGTCCACTATGCTTCCGCTGCTCCCACTGACTACGACAACCCTCTGGCCGAGTCATATAGACGTACACTTCTAAAGCTAGTTCAGAACGACGCTATACTCATCCTCCTGCCGGGTCTCACGGTCTGGAACAACAGCAATGGCAAGTCTGGGTAAACAAGAACCTCCCTGTCAGCGTCCTTGAGGCTACCGGAGTGCCTCTCGGGTGCCTGAGGTTACCCACCATATCTGCGGAGTGGCCAATGGAATGTCAAGCCAGATTGAATCTTTAGGTTCTTATCAAATCTTCAGTAATCGTTTGCAGTTCTGGAATCACTTCCAGTTCTACCATACTCCCACTACTGTTTTCTGAAAAAATCCATTTTTATTAAAACTGTGGTGAGTCAAGAACAATATCACTATTGATCTTCCAGATGGTAGAAAGTCAACCCTCGTCATAGCCTGGGTCAACCCACAAACAGCCATTACAGAAACGTGCCTTGAGTTATCCAGAATCTGGTTTTAAGCATAAGCCGGACAACTCCCCGTACCTCAACAATGTCAAGATATGAACTGTTCTATATCCAATACAGAAACAGAGGCACTGATTTAATTGAACCAGATTCAAATCATACAGCTGTCTCCAGTGCATGTTAACTAAATGGAAGGAGGCTGATCAGTATTACTCAACATAGGAATGCATCCAGATATGAGTAACCTAAAAGAGAAAAAAGTTCTCTTAATCATTACTATCAACTGAATACCATAAACAAGTATCTACATCTTCGATCACCTTGAAGAATCCCGATACTTGCAATATCTGGTTCTCTACTTTATTCATATAATTATAACTTCTCAAAACTCAGACCTTGTGTTTCTACGAAACACATGTCTAAGAACCAGAGAAGTCACAAGTAAACCGAATATAGTACGAGGACCAACCCCTCTGTCCTAATGGACACTGGAAAATATACAATACTTTGTATAAGTCCCCTGAGTCTAGTGACTCATTCACTGTGTGTCGCAGGTTGAAAACTGTACTTATGGTTAAGAAGAATTACACCGCTGTTTAATGCTCCTTACCTAACCATCCACTGATATAGGTAAATGTCATAGACATAATTTCAAAAAGGTATATCTCACTCTATAAAAATAGACGTACAGATATATCAATTTGAAATTGGTGCATAGCAACGGATATTCAAAACCAAATATTTGCCGACCGGCAAATAGCCCAGGCGATTTCCTCAAATATCATCAATTACAACGAATTTCGATATAATGTGGATGATCACATAATTCCTAATAACTTACTCCCACCCATCATCTGAAAAATCATACAGATATGAGAATCATACCTGGCAAATACATACCCTGGAGCAAGTGTCTAATTGCGAAATCAGTTTTCTTTTAACAGTACACAGTGAGACTGAAACATTGAAATGTTTCGTGGGGGTATCCTGGCATTCCTAGTAATGCCTCTTCCATTATCCAGATTCACAACTGTAACCGTATATTTCTTTGCCGTCTCTCCACATCCCTTCATATGTCTTTAGTCATTACCATCTGCACACCCCTTTAGGCCAAATGGTTTTCTTCCTTCCCTACCGTTTGGCACCAGCCTATGGTTTGGAAGAAGACTATCCAATAAGCATAATAGGTGTACTGTCCTAATCCCTGGAACACTCGCAATGCGAGAGAAGGTGAAGATAAAAGATAACCGAATAAACCTTATTCCTATTTCTCCTGAACCAGAATCCATCCCCGAACTGGAACAAGTTCCTTTCGAGTTCGTATTTAACCATACGATGGAGTATCCAATAAACTGTGGATCTTCATAGTGATACGGAGTGTCCTGGAGAAATACAAAGGTGAAGTGGGAGTGGTAATGAAATACTTGGTTTGGTCGTGAATAGCATTCGCAATTTACTTTGCCCTCCTTCTAATCCCTTTCTTTGTCTTTACATAATACCTACTGTACACCATCGTTAGGCTAATTGGTTTTCTTCATTCCCTACCGGTCGGCACCTGCCTATGGTTTGGAAGAAGACTATCCAATTTGCATAATAGGTGTACTATCTCCTAAACCAAGGAGTAGTCGCAACCTGAGAGAAGGTAAAAAGGAAAAGACAACTGAATAGTCCTATTCGTTTTCTCCAGAACCGGAAACCATCCTCGAATAAATTCCTTCGAGTTCGTATATAACCATACGATGGTTTTGTCCAATGGAAGTGGACGTTCGTAGTAATACCGGGTTTCCTGCAGAAAAGGGTAAAAGTAGGAGTGGCAATGAGGTTTGCAACTCTGACAATCCAAAAGCCAGTCTTATAAGAAGGTTCGGTCAACTTGGTCACTCAGTTATAGTCTAGGGTCGGGCAATGGTCGCTGCTAAAGAGAGAGAGAAAAGAAACACTCAGCATGCAGTCTAACCTAGATCAGAATGGTTACCAATTTATCTAATTAGGAAACCTCCCACTGTACCGTCAAATTCTCCTTCAAACCTAAAAGGAGAATTAGTCGGGATCACCCGAGGAGTAAACCAACTCATCAGTGGGAATCGGGATCCAACTATCATCGCATGATAACGTGACGGAATCCGCTCACGTTATCACACTCCAGAAGGTATGCATTATCTGGCAAGTTTCACTTTCTTTAGAAACTCCCGATGTGATATTTGCCCCATGCTCTTATGACCTTGACTTTGGCCAACAAATCATAAGTCACATGTCAAGTTCTACCCGTTATTCTCCAGGTTAATTTGAACCCACCCGTACCTACCCTTGACTTTGGCCAACAAGGCAGTACGACTGTCCCAAACCAACGCATCTATCTATGCTGCATATGAATACCCAATAGCTACCATACACTGTGCCTTGACTTTGGCCAACAAACACAGCTTGAATACTATTGACTATCCATACGAAACGACGGAGGGCTACGAATGGTTTCTGGCGAAAACCTTTAACATAATGAACTTGATATCGTTGAAGAAACCTGATAGCTTTATAAAAATATAGTGACGAAAACCTTTGCTAAAGAGGTCACTCCCGGTGAAGAGATCTCAGCTCTTTCCCCGTAGAATGAGGTGCAGGATATTCCAACTAAATACCACGATGCAAAGCAAAAATAATCGGCTATAGTGAAGTTATTTCCCTGACGCAAACTTCTGTCCAAGGGGTCACTCCCGGTGAAGGGATCTCGGCCCTTGCCTCATCGACTGAGGTGCTGGATATTCATAACCGAATACCACTGTGCAAAACAAAAGTGAACGTCCTTGCAGTAACAGCTTTTTGAAAATTGTTCCAACAACATCAGAATAGGTTTGTTTAGCTTGCATTGATCCGAATCAATGCCGTCCCATCAATTAATCACACCAATAAAGAACGAAAATAATGATGTACGTATATGCCATCCGCATTTGCCACTGGGTCCCGTCATTACCTGTTAGGTTACTTAACTAACGACAGAGCGGGGACTGGACTAGCGCGGATGCAAAACATATACAACATCTACTAGTATATATATCAATATATAATATTTCGCTCAAAGCGTGATAAAATGCAACATCACAGAAATGTAATAAGTACCATAGAACAATACAGATATCTGGGATCCACGGGTTTCACAGAGCCGCTACTGAAACCCGACGTTCTCCTGGTCGTGTGGATAGCCTGTGCAATGAAATCCTAGACCCCTAGGGCGCGGCAAGTTACCCGCCAAAACCTGAAGCGAGGCAGCCCCTTCAGCAACGTGAATGGACCACCCAACACTTCACGAAATCCGGTAACTTGGGCACCCCTCCTTGGGCCAACCTGTATCCCCTACGAGTGCGGCGAATAGCCCGCCAATTCTAGAGTGAAGCCCCCTCCGTCTCAATGCCATGAGATGCAGGCTCGTTGCCCTCTAGAACCCGGCTATCCGTGCACCCCACCGCGGGGTAATCCTAGTACAGAAAGTAAAATATACATACAACGGGTACATCGACCTCACCCCGGTCGTGCCCCAAAAGAATAATATACAGACAGGCAGTGACGGCAGTCCACTTGTTGGACGGTCGCCCCGCAATATCAAATGTACATAATACAACCAAAACTGTACTACCATTGCATCCAGGCTATCCCCACGACAATCCACAACATTACAGCACAACACAGAACATCAACGTAAATGTCACGTTCGCAAATCCGTCTAACCGGACTATAGCAGTTAGACAGGATTTACCGATCAAGTGACATTCACGGTCCCAGATATAATGTAAATACTGTGAACTAATATATTTAAAATTTTCAATCGATCAAATTTTACCAAGTGGGCCCCAAGCACTACTGTAGCACTCAAAGAAATTCTGGGCCCAAAAATAATATTCCAAAAACCCCACTTTCAACTCAGAAGCTCTCTGTAGAATTTTGATGCACTGAACAGTAAAGGTTGCGGCGGAACCGCTGCCCAAGCATGGGTTTGGCCGTGGTTCCACGGTGGGACAGTGTGTTCATGCGGCCAAAATTTCACAGAATGCTTAGAATTCCCTGCACATAACTCTGCAATGTACTGAAAAAATTTTGGAGCAGAAAAAATTTCGACAGAGAACTGATGCAGAAAATGGGTTTTTCAGAAAATCCGTTCGATCGAAAATGTAAACACGTTAGACCAAGCTAGACTAGGTTAAAGACGTGGCTCTGATACCAGTGTAAGTGCACGACGGTGCCCCGGCCGTCTATCCGAGGCCAAAATGCGGAAACAATAATTTACTTTAACTTTTGAATCGGCACCACCGCGCACTTTAAAACCCGGATCGGGCCATTAATCTAATTCTAGCAAACTAAAGAACGGGTAGAGAGATATACTGAGCGATCCGTGTCCTTCGGTCTTCTCGTCGTCGTCCCGATCTCCCCGCGGAATCTCCGGTCTTCACCTCCTCGCCGGAAGGGCACCATATCGCCGGCTTCTTTTACGGGCTCCCACCTCTGGACCGAGGTAACTCGGGCACGAAGTTGGCGAGTCGACGTGCCCAAGGATTACTGTAGAATAAGTGTAGTGCTATGTCTCTCATGGGGTTTATGGAAGTTGCCCTTTTGTGGACGAATAAGATATGAACCTTTTTGCAATGAACTAGGGAATTTTTGCAAAGCCAAAAGAACAATTTTTCCTTCCTAAAAAATTGGGACAGCCCCTCCCCTTCAATGGCCGGCCTTGGCTCATTAGAAAAATCAAAAGAGTGATGAGAATACAAGGGGGGAGGGAGGCTATCATGCAAGAGAGAGAAAAAGTGATGATGTGAAGAAAAATGATCATAAGCAAAACCAACACTCCAACAACCTAATCATTACACCAAAAGGTCAAGCCATCATGAACAATCATGAATCAGGAAGTCAAGTGATCATGACACAACAATATGCAAAGACCGCCCTCCACAATGCTTATTTGCACATTTGCAAATAAGCCCTCCTCCACCATTTTTCGGCCAAAGAAAGATACAAAGGAAAATGGCCGAAACCGGAAAGCAAACTGGCAACTCCCAAAAAACTGATCCTGTAATAAATTACAGGAAAACCCCGCTACTGTATACATACCCGCATTTGTATTCCGACCGAATACAAATGCAATGAGACAAAATCTACACTGTACAATACTAGGATCCGGCTTAAACCAAAGCCCGCTAGTATTAACCGTCCGATCATGATCCGTGCAATACCGCACGTATCTGATCGAACCCTGCCATATCTCCATACGGGCTCTACAGCGTTTCACCCGAAACTTGAGCAACTGTCTGTGGGGGACTCTAAAAACTCGTCAACACCTTGGTTGTGTATTTAACCACTAGCACGTCAGAGGTATTGGCCATATGTAACGGGCTACCAGGTATTGACTAAAAGAGATGTCTGTGAGCGAACTCATCCTGACACCCTACTGAGCCTGTCAGTGACAATATCCATACAGTCCGGTCCGTTCGTCTATGAGCATCGCATGGCGGTCCTAGGGGGTTGGTAAAAGTCAGACCCCCAAAAGCGGTACAAGTCGTGTCGGAGTGTAGCCCAGAACACCCTGAGATACTACTGGATTACCTACCAGTAAATCTCCTGCCTCGGCCGAGGGCTTTGTGTAATGGCTCTCCTAGACACAGCGCGACCTCACCCCCAATACCGGGAGAGACGAACCACTGAAGATCCGCTTACTGCCTCCATGTGGCTCATGACTATACCCAACTAAAACCTGTTTGCACGTCTCCTTTGAGCGTGGTAGGGTAGTAATCAAAGTACAGTGGGAACTCACACGAGACAAATGACGATCCTCGGGTCGATGAAATAACCTGTACACATGTCACCAGGGAACTGCTATCTGACGTCTGGTATAAGACCAACTAGCATTTCCCGGCGAGACCTGTCCGGTGTACTCATAACCCAATGAGCACCTGTATACATCTTTGGTGAACCAACTGACACCAGTGGCTTGTGAGACCGGCCACCGCCTCTCGTCGGGGTCTCGACTGTATACACTATTCTACTCTGGAGTATCGATGCCCTGTCTCAAAACTCCCACGACTAGGGACCTTTTAAGGATGTGCTTATAGACAACCAGCTCCCACGTATATGATCGCTCTCATACTGCTGGCAGTCAAGCAAGAATCCTAGGGGCTCTATCAACGTGTAATAGCGACCTGTAAGGTCACTTAAAGCAGTAAACGATGATAAAGATAAACCAGATAGCATACTATCATCTTGAGTAAGATTGTCCTACCAGAATAGGTCCTCCCTCAATCATTGCAATCATGTGCCTGTGATCCAATAGTTGACTCTGAGGGCACTATCTCCAACAAGGCGGTCACATAATCGAGTTAAGGTTTGTTGTCTTCTAGAGGGTCCATCGCATCACATGCACGTTTTTCCGAAATATTTAAACCCGAGAAAAATTCAACACTTGAATGTTTTTCGTGCCGGGAAAAATTGAGTTTAATGATATCCGTTCGAACATTTTAACAGTTTCTAAATATCCGGAAATAACAACGAGTTTAAATTTTCCGATCGAATCTACGATTATAAAATAAACCCCAGAACACTCAACCCTTGAGTCAAAATAAAAATACCAGAAACTTTATAAGCATTAAAAAGGAATTACTGTGAAATAAAAATTGTCACATCAAGCAGTACTGCCGCGGAACCGCGGCCCAAGCAGGGTACGGCCGCGATTCCGCGGCTGTCTGTATGGATCACTTCATCGTATTTCACTGTTATTCTCATTTTTGTCTGCTGTATTTTTCAGGTATTTTTAATTCAGAAAAAATCGAATTTTTGAAAAATATCCAGAGAGAGGTTCATTTTTGTCGTATCGGGTTCGATCGGAGTTTTAACTTCGTATAGACGTCGCCTAATGCTCTAGCTAGGCTCTGATACCACTGTAGGGTTCCTAGGCACTCTTGTGAAGGTTCATAAGGCATCAAACATGCCCGAATAAAATTTTAGACGTGCCGAACAACCCAAAGACGGGATCTTTGCTAGATTATTAAGGTTAAACATGCAAGATAACATCTTTAATACTAAGTGTGAGGGATTACAACCTTTGTAGTCCGCTCCTTCGCTTCACAAGCTCCGAGTAAAAGTCCCTTCGCCGCGATCCACGATCTCCCGGACTCAAGAGAGGCTCCACGACTCGAACGATCCATGATAGCTTGTCGTATTCCTTTTCTCCGATGATCTACGTCGAAGTTGCAATAGCTCAAGCTCTCTCACTCTAATGAGGTGAACACCCTAATCTAATGCGCTAGATTAGATAAGGACGATGGAGTAGTATTTATACTTTGTTTTTATATCATTTTCTCACAAGAAATCATCACAAAAGAATTAACTAGTGAGCTCTTTCCAAAACTCAAGAGAGAAGAAGATGAAGAATAATGAGAATGAGATAATCCTTTTGTGATGAATAGTAATAAGAGTATATAATTGATTATGGAACCATGGTCAAGGATGAGAAGCTTAACCTTTGTAGAGAATAAACTAGAGCTAGGGTTTGGTTAGGTTAAGAATGAGTCATGGATAAGTATCAACCATAATATCTTAACCAAGACAAAAGGAAATTCTTCTAGAATAAACAAGAAGGAGCTAACCCTAATCAAACCCTAATCTCTTTTTATCATCCCTAAACATGTTTCACAATAAATCATATCATGTCACAATAATATATATCACATATATATTATATATTTGCAACAAAAGTAAATAATACAATTAACATATATCGCATATATATCAATGTATTAATCCGGTGAGAAAATAAAATAATAAAACGAGCAATATTAGATAATGTAATACAATATATCATATATATCATTATACATTAAATTATCGAATCAACACTTGATTCGACGATCCGGCTATATCGAATATAACCGACTAATATATCATGTACTGATTCATCGAATCAACACTTGATCCGATGTCCCGGTTCATATCTAAATATCACAAGAATATAATATGGTATCTCATATCGCAATATCCTTGGTTCTGCACATATCATATATGTGCCTCTACTCCGTTTTGCCTGAGCCAAGAAACCTCTGTGTAGGACTCTAAAGAATCGTCAATACGCCGGTAGCAGGTGATGATCATATCAAACACCCACAAGCTGCAAGCGGTCAGCTAAACGTAACAGCCACCCAGGTATTGAGCGATCAGAAGATCAACAAGCTAGCCTGTCCGTTCTCCTGTGAATCCAATCAGTAACACTCCCGTGCAGTCCGGTCTGTTCGTCTGATATGTCGGATATCAAGTCTAGGGGTGGTATACATCAGACCCCAGTAACCGATAAGTCGTGTCGATGTGAGGCTCATAACAGGTCGAGAAACAACTGGTAACACTTACCAGTATATCTCTATATCATCCCTGGCCAGGGATTTCCAGTTATAGCCAATCGAACACAGCACAACATCAACTCCCTATACCGGGAGAGACGAATCCCCTCCTATCGCTCATTGCCTCCATGTGATTCGGGGCTGAACCCAAAAGCTACCATTTTGCACGCCCTCTTAGACGTGGTAAGGTGGAAATCAAAGCACAGTGGGAATCACACAAGACTCTATGACGATCTCGGGTCTACAGACTATCCTGTACTAGTGTCACCGGAGAACTGCCATCTGACGTGTGGTATATCACCATCTGGGAGTTCTCGGCGAGTCCGTCCAGTGTACCCAGTCTTCACTGAGCACACGTACACCATCTCTGATGTCAAACACCGATGGATATGGGATCATCCATCGCCCATCATATGGGTCAAGATGCGTATACGCTAGTCTACTCTGGTGTACCAATGCCCTGTCTCGATATACCCTCGACTAGGAACAGTTATAGGATGTACTCATCGACTACCATGGCCCCACTAGTATGATCTCATCATAGTCCCAGTAGTCGAGTACAAATCCTAAGGGCTTTATCAACATGTGAGAGAAAGATAGTAAACCAGTACAAGTCAACATGTTAAGATAAAGTGAAACCAAATAGCATACTATCATGACGAGCAAGAAAGTCCTCTCTGTATATATCCAAGCATCCATCATAATGTACATCATATGTAGAACAATGGCCTCTAGGGCATATACATAACTAACAACTCGATCTTCTTGCCCCGAGGTACCTTACCGGGTCCACCATGTACCCGCAGACGGTTCATCCAACTCCTCGAATCGGGTCACGAAATCCATCTCATAACCGAGAAAACATCATGGTGGACGACTCATACATCATGAGAAAACCGCACATTTCATTTTAAAAGGAGAGAGAAGTTTATAAATATTCTTGCGGTTTTCTCCCAAATCCAGGAAATCTCATGAAAATCCGAAATCCAATTATCAGTAGCACGTAAACAGTGAATATAGGCATAAAACTCCATAATACTGCATAACAATGAATATTAATATGCGTGAAATAGCAAGTAATAATTACAATGTCTAAACTGGCGTATAAGGCAAGTACACTAATATCATATCGAAACTATCAGCTAACAAGCTATGTCAAAGAAATAGTATTCTCTAAAGTATACGTGACATGGCAATTACCGATGATGATGTGTGTAAGCCGGCAAGTAAGTGTACGTGGAACATACGCATCATCGGTAATGGTGCTGGTGTCCTGACAGCATGATATCTATAATGGTATATGAAATCACAATATAAGCATGCGATGCGAAGCGAACAGCAATAATGTGCGGGAGATGAATGATAAACATAATGATAACTAATCTGCATTTAATATAAATATAAGGCATACAGTGGTGCCATTTGAAATAACACGAATCGTGGTGTTTTGAAAATAAGGGCTACGGTGTTTTTAAGAAAAGATACGTCCTTTGAAATATCCGTAGAAACCCTCGGCCTCTCTTTTAAAATACCCACGATTCGTTAGTTTTTGAAATAGATAGGAATCGAATCTAGTCTAACAACTACACTAAACTATAGGGCTGAGCTAACAGGCTAAATGAAAGGTAAGGAAACCGCCTAACATCTGAGTCGATACATACATACATACATACATATATATATATATATATATATAGAATAGTCGGTGATCCCGCCTCAATAGTATCGCATACGATACAATATCTACAATATGACATACTCAAGTCAAGAGTGCGGATCTATCATCAATATATAGCTCGTACGTAAATCCGTCGTACGGCATCCCAAATCTGGATACGGGTCAAATATCACATTCATCACATTATTCATCTGGTATCCTCTTTATCAAAGATCATAATCCGGGGTACTGATCTACGTCTAGTACAATACTGATACCAATCTAAGTAAATGCATGCGTGTGTATGAAAACACCATGTTAAAGGTGTAAGGTTAGTATAGCACCCTATGAAGAGATTTCAAGCATCACATGACCTAAAGTTTTCATTTTTAAGGTGCTAAACTAACATGCAAGTGGATCGATCCTAGAAATTAGGGTTAACAAACTATAAGTAAGTAAAGATTAGGGTTTGAAGGCTACAACCTTTGTAGCTCCCGTTTTTGCTTCACTCCTTAGGCTCTAGGGTGTTGGAAGAAGGTTCACTCGTCGTCCTCTTGCGTCCACGACGATCCACCCGGAGTTTTCCCGTCCAAGCTTGCAACTTTGAAAAACAAAGAGAACACTCTAATCAAGTTGGCTAAACTTGATTAGAATGATGTTGTGGCTATGGATCTCACTTCAAAATCCTATTTTTATGAGTATTTTACTCTCTTATAAGAACTAGAGAGCATAAGCATGGAGGTTGATGAAGATGGTGGATTTTAGAAGAAGAGAATGAATTATCTTGTGAAAGAGAAAAGAAAAATAGCTATATATATTTTCCTCTCTCTTAACCAACCATGGTTAGATATTTAGATATCACTTTATTTTAAATTAAAAGCATGATAAGAAAATAAACTACGGGTTAAATGTTAGGTGAGCATGGTTGAGTTAGAAGAGTGTAGAAACTCTTAAGTGATTTAACCCATTTTTTCATTTTCTTTTGCTTTAATTTAAATCCAACAATTATCCAAATATAACCATGGTGTAATTCTTATACATCCACCATTCTCATTGTATAAACAACCATGATAATATATGATGTATGTATGCATGTGTGCTTGCACATCCATATGTGCATGAACAAGAATGAATGCACACATGCATGCATACATCCAACATAAACAAGATAGGATTTGTAGTGAGAAACTAATGATGAATCAACACTTGATTCACTAATCCGATCATATCACATATGACCCGACCATTAGCAAGCCGCCCAATTAATATACGGTATCCCATACACGCATTTTAATCGGGTCCAAGCGCATATCGCATATGCGCACCACAACTTTTCTCCTGGACTAGGTAACTCCTATGTGGGACTCTAAGACTCGTCAATACGCCGGCAGTGGGTGATGATCATATCAAGCACCCCCAAGCTGCAAGCGGTCAGCTAAACGTAACGGCCACCCGGGTATTAAGCGATTAGAAGAAAACAAGAGAACCTGTTACAACTCCTGTCGAGCCATCCGGCAACACTACCGTACAGTCCGGTCTCTTCGTCAGATATGCTGCATATCGAGCCTAGGGATGGTCACGTCGACCCCAATAACTCAATAAGTCGTGTCGGTGAATGGTCTATAACAGATCAAGAAACTACTGATAACACTTACCAGCAAATCTCAGCAGCCCTGGCCAGGGACTTACTGTTATAACCAGTCGAGCACAGCACAGCATCAACTCCCAATACCGGGAGAGATGAAACCCCTCCTATCGCTCATTGCCTTCGTGTGTCTCGGGACTGTACCCAACGGCCACCTGTTTGCACGACTCAGTAGAGCCGTGGTAGGGTGGCAATCAAAGTACAGTGGGAGAACACACAAGGCCCTATGACGATCTCGGGTCTACAGACTAACCTGTACCAGTGTCACCTGAGAACTGCTATCCGACGATAGATATAATTCCATATAGGAGTTCTCGGCGAGTCCGTCCAGTGTACCCAGTCACCACTGAGCACCCGTATCTGATCTTGATGTCAAACATCGATGAATGTGGGAACATCCATCGCCCATCACATGGGTCTAGTATCATATACGCTAGTCTACTCTGGTATATCGATGCCCCGTCTCGATACACCTCCGACTAGGGACATTTCAGGATATGCTTATAGACTACAGATGTCCCACTAGTATGATCTCCATCATAATAAGAGTAGTCAAGCCGATATCCTTAGGGCTTTATCAGCATGTATGAATGATTAGAAGCATGATCAAATAAACATGTCAGATAAAGAAGTACCAGATAGCATACTATCATGTCGAGCAAGAATGCAAACTGAATATATATACATGTATAGATACATCCACTATCACATAATGGCCTCTTGGGCATACATATATCCAACAATCTCCCACTTGCACTAAGGCCAGTTATTGGCGTATCTCATACCCAACATCTCAAAAAGTCGCTCATGCTGCGGCTGAGGGAGGGCCTTGGTGAATGGATCCGCGGCGTTGTTCTTTGTGTCAACTCTCTTAATCTCGATCTCGCGGCGATCTACAATCTCCCGGATCAAATGAAAGCGCCTCAGAATGTGTCTAGACCGCTGATGGGATCTGGGCTCCTTGGCTAACGCCATAGCCCCATTATTATCACAATACAAGGGTATTGGATCAATAATGGTTGGAAGTACTCCTAGCTCCGAGACGAACTTCTTCATCCAGACGGCTTCCTTGGCGGCATCATTTGCAGCAATGTACTCAGCTTCCATCGTAGAGTCTGCAACGGTATCTTGTTTGGAACTCTTCCAACTCACCGCCCCTCCATTGAGGGTAAATACAAACCCTGAGATAGATTTGCTGTCATCCTTATCGCTCTGGAAGCTCGAATCGGTAAAGGCCTCCATTTGGAGATCTGTATTACCATACACCAAGAACAATTCTTTAGTCCTTCGCAAGTACTTAAGAATGTTCTTCACAGCTGTCCAGTGGTTCTCCCCTGGGTTGGATTGATACCTGCTTACAACACTAAGTGCATAAGCTACATCTAGGCGTGTACATAACATCGCGTACATTATAGATCCTACTGCCGAAGCATAAGGTATAATGCTCATGCGAGCTCTCTCTTCATCGGTCTTTGGACAAGAATCCTTGGAGAGAGTGACTCCATGGCAAGCGGGCAAGGCACCCCGCTTGGAGTCTTCCATACTAAACCTTTTTAGGATGGTGTTGATGTACCTGGTTTGGGACAATCCCAATAACTTTTTGGATCTATCCCTATAGATCCTTATGCCCAGGATGTATATGGCATCACCCAGGTCCTTCATGGAGAACCGTAGTGATAAGAATGATTTGACCGACTGTAGCATAGGAATATCATTTCCTATCAGAAGAATGTCATCCACGTACAATACGAGGAATGTGACAGCTCTTCCTACAGCCTTCTTATAAACACAAGGTTCATCTGGATTTTTGATGAAATCAAACTCTTTGATGATATCATCGAAACAGATGTTCCAACTCCGAGATGCCTGCTTTAACCCATATATGGATTTAAGCAATCTACATGCTTTCCCGCTGCTCCCACTGTCAACGAAGCCCTCTGGCTGATCCATATAAACGCATTCTTCTAAATCTCCATTTAGAAATGCTGTTTTAACGTCCATCTGCCAGATTTCATAGTCGTAGTGAGCAGCAATAGCAAGTAGGATCCGAATAGATTTAAGCATGGCTACGGGCGAAAAAGTTTCGTCATAGTCCAAACCTGGTCTTTGACGAAAGCCTTTTGCCACAAGTCTTACCTTATAGGTCTCTACCTGCCCATCCACACCAATCTTTCTTTTAAAGATCCATTTGCACCCTACAGGTTTTACCCCAGGGGGTACAACGTCCAAAGTCCATACTTTGTTGGTGTACATAGACTCCATTTCGGATCTCATGGCATCCAGCCATTTCACAGAGTCACCACTTGTGATAGCCTGCTGAAAACTGGTAGGATCATCATCATCCATGATGCAATCTTCTCCGTTACCATCAATGAGGAAACCGTAGTACCTCTCCGGTGGGCGAGAAGTCCTACCGGACCTACGGAGTGGCCGAGGTTCTTCAGTTTCTGTTGCAACAGCCGGTTCAACCAAATCGTCATTTGTAATTTGTGTCTCCAGAACCTCTTCTAGATCTACCACCTTGCCATCATCTTTATATGTGAAAAACTCTTTTTCCAAGAATGTGGCATACTGAGAAACAAACACTTTTTGTTCCTCTTTGTGGTAGAACAGATATCCATAAGAATTCTTTGGATATCCCACAAAGTTACACATGACTGACCGTGTCTCGAGTTTGTCCGGATTCTGTTTTTTAACATAGGCCGGGCAACCCCAAATCTTAACTCTCTTAAGAGATGGTCTCTTCCCATTCCATATCTCATATGGCGTGGTAGACACGGCTTTGGTTGGAACCCTGTTTAGCAGAAACGCTGCAGTCTCCAATGCATGTCCCCAAAATGAGACTGGTAACTCAGCGTCACTCATCATAGACCGGACCATATCCAATAGGGTCCTGTTCCGTCGTTCTGACACACCGTTGTGCTGTGGTGTGTAAGGAGGAGTGAGCTGAGAGAGAATCCCATTCTCTTTTAGGAAGTTTGCAAATTCTGTACTGAGATACTCTCCACCTCGATCTGATCGAAGCATCTTAATACTCAAGCCGGTTTGTTTTTCTACTTCTTGTTTATATTCAACGAATTTCTCGAAAGCGTCGGACTTGTGTTTTAATAAAAATACATGACCGAATCTTGAGAAATCGTCGGTGAATGTAATGAAGTATGAAAAACCGCCTCTAGCCTGTGTAGACATGGGCCCACATACATCACTATGTATGAGGCCCAGGAGCTGAGTAGCACTTTCTCCGTGTCCGGTAAACGGAGTTTTGGTCATTTTACCCTTGATACAAGACTGGCAAGTCGCATAAGATTTATATTCAAAAGAATTTAAATATCCATCTTTGTGTAACTTGTTTAGTCTTGTTTCGTTAATATGACCAAGTCTACAGTGCCAAAGAAAAGCTTCATTTAATTCTGAAAGTTTTCTTTTATTAGTGTGTTGTATACTGAAAACTGTGTGTTGATTTAGGACATATATTCCGTTATTAAGTGTACCATACCCAACCAACATTTGATTTAGGTGAATGTTCATAACATTGTTCTGCAACACAAAATTATACCCTTCATTGTCCAACAAAGAAACGGATATTATATTACATAGCATAGTTGGTACAAAATAACATGGATTCAAAATCAAAATACATCCAGATGGCAACCCCAAGTGATACTCTCCCACTGCGACTGTATGTACATTAGAACCATTTCCAACGCGGAGAGTATGGTCACCTGTCCTCAAAACCTTGCTATTTCTCAGCCCCTGCATAGAATTGCAAATGTGAGAACCTGAACCGGTATCCAATACCCAGGAAGCAGAGTTTATAGAAAAACAGTTTTCAGTCACAAACGCACCTGAAGCAGAAGCATCACCATGCTTCTTCTTGAGACTTAGGTACTCCGTGCAGTTGCGCTTCCAATGTCCTATCTTGTGGCAATGAAAACACTCGCCTTTCCCTGGGTCTCCAGCCGTGGATTTTCCCTTTCCTTTCACCTTTTTGACTCCGCCCTTAGGATTGGTGGGTTTCTTCTTTTTCTTTCCCTTGGCCTTAGCTTTTGGGCGAGAAGAAGAAGACTGTCCAATGGTCATAACGGGAGTCTTTGCTGACTTCATGGTGCTCTCTGCACTCCTTAACATATTAAGGAGTTCAGGGAGGTCCTTCTCCATGCCATGCATGTTGAAGTTCACTATGAACTGAGCAAAGGTGGAGGGGAGGGACTGCAGAATAATATCTATATATTGTTCATTTTCCATTGTCCATCCAAGGTCCTCAAGCTCTTCTATAAGAGCTATCATCTTCAACACATGGTCTCCTACTGGTGTGCCAGGGGCCATTCGCATCTGAAACAGTTTCTTTGATGCTTCGTATCGTAATACGTGGGATTGCTCCCTATACAACTCCTTTGTATGGAGCAGTATCCCGTGAATGTCCATGTCCTCGTGCTGCTTTTGATGTGTGTTATCCATCGATGCAAGCGCGAGGCATGTGGCCGTGGCACAGTCAGCGTCCCATGTCTTGCGGACTTCTATGTCCGCAACTGAGGATTTTGGGCCTGGGACGGGCGGGGCTGGAGCCGTGAGGACATATGATACTTTATCATAAGTCAAGGCGATCTTCAGATTCCTTAGCCAGTCTTTATAGTTGGTCCCATTCAGTTTGTTTTTATCTAGTAGAAGCTTAAGTCCAGTCATTGGTATCTGCCATTAAGAGAGAGAAAAGAATACACTCAGCGAAAGCTCTTGCATAGATTAGATTGGTTTATTATCTTGTCTAATCGATGTTTCCCACTGCTTTTTATCAAGTTTTTCTTTCAAACCTTAAAAAGAAAAACTAGCCAGGATTAATTACAGTCTACAACTTCGCTAACCGTTCAGCCAGGCCAGTGTCGGTACTTTGAGGGAGGTTCCCCGTGCTTTCGCACGGACCTAATTAGAGTAAACCTCGTTTTCCTAGAGGCGGAGCCCCGTTAACACCTTTCTAGACACCTAATGAGTTAGCTAATTGTAAACTGTAAAACTCTCCTAGGAGCAACTATTGCCCACAGTGGGATCGGGATCCAACCATCACATGGAAGGTATGCAATCTCATTGCAAATTTCAACACTTGAAATTCCCGATGTAATTTTTACCCCTAGTACTTATGACCTTAACTATGGTCAACAAATCATAAGTACCAGTCAAGTTCTACCCGTCATTTCTTGATCAATTAGACCCACCCATATGACCCTTAACTATGGTCAACAAAGTCGCATGAATGTCCTAATTAATCTGCATCATATGCAGTGTAGGAAGACATCACTTAGCTACCGTACACTACGCCTTAACTAAAGTCAACAAACGTAGCACGAATACTAAGTACTCTACTTCCTAAAATGACGGAGGGTTGCGAATGATTTTTAAGAAAATCTTTAACGCTTTGAACTTGATATCGTTGTAGAATCAAACAGTTTTTCAAAAGGAGTGGCTTAAGCTCCGCAGTTTTGAAATGTAGCTTTTTCACAAATAGCCGAGTAGTTTTTAAATCCGATTCTACAACATCTTTTTAGGTTTATTTTCTTTACATTAATCACATTAATGTAATCCCATCATTTAAGTCCTAAAGCCAATCACAGAAAAGAAACGAAAATAACACGTACGCTTATGCCATCCGCATTCGCCGCAATGTTCCGTTATGCACCGTTAGGTTACCTAACTAACGGCATACCGGGACGGGACTAGCGCGGGCGTAAAACATAAGCAACGTCTACTATATATCATATATATAATAAGTCATTCGTCTCAGATATCACAGAACACAGGCAGCAGAAAAATAGATATAACGTAGGATATACTAGGACGTCCGTATTTAGTATTTAGCCAGAATAGAAAATACGGATTCCACAGTCGCGATGAATAGCCAAGCCAATACCCTGGACCCCTACGAGAGCGGCAAGTGACCCTACCAATCCTGGAGTTTAGGAGACCCGGTCTCGACTCCTCGAGATGGCCTCCCACTGAACCCCAGAACCCGGTCACCTGTGCTCCCCTCCTTGGGTCCATCCTAATGCGGAAAAGTAAATAATATACAACACTGGTGACACAACCGCAACCTGGAAGTGCCCCAAATAAAAGAATATTACATTACATTTGAATTTACATGAATGAAAATATAAAACTCTCATCTCACAAAAAACCCCCGGCAATTCGATCGCGACAATCCTGCACATCATATCTCAGCAACACATAATATCACATATCATCAACGTAAGTAAGTATGCGTACCCCGATTGTCGTTGATGTATAGCAACGAAACCGGCGATATCGTACTTACTACACTTACGGTCACAGAAAAGAAAGTGTAAAACTACAATATTTGGAATCCAGATTCTCTTTAGACATCATAAATGCGAAATATCACATATTTCGTATTTCATGCCTTAACCATATGAATTCCACATATTGTATCACATTCCAGATAAACAGACAGTATTAAAGTTTTCGAACGAACTATCAAGCACCCAAGATTCACTAAAGCTCAACACTTGAGCAGGGTTCAAAAATCCGGAGTGTGACACAGTAGCGGCGGTCCAGCCGTAGAAGGGTCATGCCAACGCCTCACATGTGGCACGCCGTACTGCCCCAAACCCTAGGGTTCAAAGGGCAGTTCGAGACGGTCACATAATCGAGTTAAGGTTTGTTGTCTTCTAGAGGGACCACCGCAAAAAGACTTGCACGCATCTCCAAACTATTTAAACCCCGTGAATATTGAGTAAATGATATTCGTTCAAACACTTCAATACTTTCTAGTTTACCCGGAAAAGAAAACGAAATGAAAATTCCGATCAAAACCACGAGTCCAAAAATATCTCCAGAATTTTTCAACAGAAGATTCAGATTAAACATACTCAAAATATACTATAGCAGGTAAAGAAAAACACTGTGCAAAAATTGGTCAAAGATCCCCTTATATGGCCCGGATGCGCGGCCTAAGCTTTCTTATGCCGCGCTTTCGCGGCCAAAAGTACTGTTCATGGGGTCGGATTTTCCAGATTGTCTTATATTTACCTGCTCTATTTTTTGAGAATTTTTAATTCTGAAAAAAGTCAGTTTTTAAAAAATTTCCAGAGAGCACCCAAAAAAGACGTATTTTGTTTCGATCGGACTTTTTACTTCGCAAAAAGGTCGCCTAATGTTCTAGGTCGGCTCTGATACCAATGTAAGGTTAGTATAGCACCCTATGAAGAGATTTCAAGCATCACATGACCTAAAGTTTTCATTTTTAAGGTGCTAAACTAACATGCAAGTGGATCGATCCTAGAAATTAGGGTTAACAAACTATAAGTAAGTAAAGATTAGGGTTTGAAGGCTACAACCTTTGTAGCTCCCGTTTTTGCTTCACTCCTTAGGCTCTAGGGTGTTGGAAGAAGGTTCACTCGTCGTCCTCTTGCGTCCACGACGATCCACCCGGAGTTTTCCCGTCCAAGCTTGCAACTTTGAAAAACAAAGAGAACACTCTAATCAAGTTGGCTAAACTTGATTAGAATGATGTTGTGGCTATTGATCTCACTTCAAAATCCTATTTTTATGAGTATTTTACTCTTTTATAAGAATTAGAGAGCATAAGCATGGAGGTTGATGAAGATGGTGGATTTTAGAAGAAGAGAATGAATTATCTTGTGAAAGAGAAAAGAAAAATAGCTATATATATTTTCCTCTCTCTTAACCAACCATGGTTAGATATTTAGATATCATTTTATTTTAAATTAAAAGCATGATAAGAAAATAAACTATGGGTTAAATGTTAGATGAGCATGGTTGAGTTAGAAGAGTGTAGAAACTCTTAAGTGATTTAACCCACTTTTTCATTTTCTTTTGCTTTAATTTAAATCCAACAATTATCCAAATATAACCATGGTGTAATTCTTATACATCCACCATTCTCATTGTATAAACAACCATGATAATATATGATGTATGTATGCATGTGTGCTTGCACATCCATATGTGCATGAACAAGAATGAATGCACACATGCATGCATACATCCAACATAAACAAGATAGGATTTGTAGTGAGAAACTAATGATGAATCAACACTTGATTCACTAATCCGGTCATATCACATATGACCCGACCATTAGCAAGCCGCCCAATTAATATACGGTATCCCATACACGCATTTTAATCGGGTCCAAGCGCATATCGCATATGCGCACCACAACTTTTCGCCTGGACTAGGTAACTCCTATGTGGGACTTTAAGACTCGTCAATACGCCGGCAGTGGGTGATGATCATATCAAGCACCCCCAAGCCGCAAGCGGTCAGCTAAACGTAACGGCCACCCGGGTATTAAGCGATTAGAAGAAAACAAGCGAACCTGTTACAACTCCTGTCGAGCCATCCGGCAACACTACCGTACAGTCCGGTCTCTTCGTCAGATATGCTGCATATCGAGCCTAGGGATGGTCACGTCGACCCCAATAACTCAATAAGTCGTGTCGGTGAATGGTCTATAACAGATCGAGAAACTACTGATAACACTTACCAGCAAATCTCAGCAGCCCTGGCCAGGGACTTGCTGTTATAACCAGTCGAGCACAGCACAGCATCAACTCCCAATACCGGGAGAGACGAAACCCCTCCTATCGCTCATTGCCTTCGTGTGTCTCGGGACTGTACCCAACGGCCACCTGTTTGCACGACTCAGTAGAGCCGTGGTAGGGTGGCAATCAAAGTACAGTGGGAGAACACACAAGGCTCTATGACGATCTCGGGTCTACAGACTAACCTGTACCAGTGTCACCTGAGAACTGCTATCCGACGATAGATATAATTCCATATAGGAGTTCTCGGCGAGTCCGTCCAGTGTACCCAGTCACCACTGAGCACCCGTATATGATCTTGATGTCAAACATCGATGAATGTGGGAACATCCATCGCCCATCATATGGGTCTAGTATCATATACGCTAGTCTACTCTGGTATATCGATGCCCCGTCTCGATACACCTCCGACTAGGGACATTTCAGGATATGCTTATAGACTACAGATGTCCCACTAGTATGATCTCCATCATAATCAGAGTAGTCAAGCCGATATCCTTAGGGCTTTATCAGCATGTATGAATGAATAGAAGCATGATCAAATAAACATGTCAGATAAAGAAGTACCAGATAGCATACTATCATGTCGAGCAAGAATGCAAACTGAATATATATACATGTATAGATACATCCACTATCACATAATGGCCTCTAAGGCATACATATATCCAACAAAAGGACCCGCTAAAACATCATGTCGTACCTCAAATACGAACCCTGTCATATCACCGATCTCACGGCCTCAAATCCAATCTCATCGACTCATCTCCAATCCCAAGTACTATTCTTATAATCCAGTATATGTACACATAGTCCCATACCTATGTGAATACATATACACATATCCCCATATACGCACATGTAAAAGAATGAATGTAAGAATGTGTGTGTGCGTGTGTGAGTGCAACAACTACTCTAGGGTTTCGCAAGTAACACTACAAATCCATGAACACATAACCATATCCGGAATATCATCCACGTATCATAAACCACACACACAGAGATATATATATATATATATCCATTATATAAGCTATATTACGAACTGCGGAGGTGCTATACGCCATCCACCCGACTTCTCCCCGTAGATATAAATCTACTCACCTGGTCCTCGCTCGTCGGTGCCGACGTCGCCACGCGCTTGCTTCTCGTCTCGAAGTCCACATGGGGGTACCTACATGTCACAACGTATCGTGTCGCATAAAAACCCAATTCGAAATCGAAACGGCATACGAAAACCAAATCAGCACACGTATCACGCATAGGTCAAAACCTATCGCCTACGCATGCAAGAATAGCCAAACCAATCCTCGATGTCGAGGTACAAACGTCAAACCATCGAGAAAAACACCAAATGTACCAATCATGGTCTTACAACTCACTAAAAATCTACGAAATAGGATGCAAATCATCAAAACTAATAGATTGATTAAATCGATTTATTACAAGAAACCTAGTAAGCATCAATTAGCCGTTTTAAAACAAAACTTGATGTTTTAACAATTCTAATGGCCATAATACTCATTAAACATCTTAAATAAGTCCTACAAACCATTTCCATAATTTAATGTCATAAATTTCCATTAACCCCAAAAACCTAGTTTGCAAAATATCCAATTTTAACACCTTTTAAAGCAAAATTTCACAACTCATCAACTAACTAAGTTTTGCATGATCTAAGTTGCTAAACAATAACTAAAATGTTAATAATGCCATGAAAACCATAATTAGATTTTTCTCTCAATTAATTAATAATTTTCCCAAAACCTAGTTAACAAAATTAGCGTAATTAGCAAAATAATAAACTAACAATTAGCAACTAGACTAGGTTTTTACATGTCTTGAAATATTAATCTACAATTACTAACTTGATTTATTTATAAAAACCCAAAACCTTAGTTCAAACCCTTTCTTGAATTCTAAATCTTAAAAATTAAGCACATGCTTAAACACTTAATTAGTTTAGATTACAACAATACTAACAAGGTAACAATTTGAGTAAAATTATACCTCACCAATCTTGAGATCAACATGAAACTTGTTCCCAAAATGCAAACTTTTCACCAAGGTCCATGCTTGATAGGCTAGTGAGAAATGGGTAGGGCTTGGATTTGAGTTTTAGTTTTGATTTTTGATGCATTTTGAAGCAATTTTGTGGATTTCTTTGATGAAAAAATGAGAGGAGATGAAGTGGGGATGCTACTGTAGGAGGCTCGGCTAAGGGGAGAGGGATGGGAAAAAGTAAGGGAATGGTGAAAAAAACCCAAGTCAAAGCCCTCTCAATTTACTATAATACCCCCACCTACATAAATATATAATAAAACATTTATTTTAACCATTCTTTTCACATGAAAGAAGACAAAAAGGAGGGGGGAAGTAAGTGGGCTGCTGTTGGTGGTGGTAGGGCTGGCCACATGTGGAGGTGAGTGTGTATGAGAGAGTGTACAAAAAGATTCCATGCAAAAAGAACCACTCAAGTTACCAAATTGCAAGTTTTAGTTAAATTATTTAAATTATAGTTTTCCCCTTAATTATAACCAATTAGAACTTGAAATAAATTGCTAAAAATTTATATTACTAACTAGATTTTAGTTGTCATGGTTCTATAGTGTGTAATTAGCCTATTAAAATTTGTATTTATCGCTAATTTAATGTATTTTTAACAGCTTAAAATAATATTAAAATAATTAATTTCGGAAAAAATTTCAGAAAATTAGAAATTTTACCAGTAGCTCAATAAACACCAAATACTAGCAATTACATAGCTAGAATATGTATATTAAATTTTATATTAAAAGATATTTATACTTTGACTTTTTATGGAAAACCCCCTTATTTTACCGATTTTCCAAAATTTCACCGAAACGATTTTCAAAACGTTACATGATTACTCTAGGTATGGATTCATTTTCTTGATGAAACATAAATTCGAGGCCTTTCAGAAATTCCGAGAATATAAGAATGAAGTAGAATACCAAACCGGCAAAAGTATCAAGACACTGAGATCTGATCGAGCTGGTGAATACTTAAGTGCCGAGTTCCTGGGTTACCTAAAAGAGAAAGGAATTATCTCTCAGCTTACTCCTCCATACACTCCACAGCATAACGGTGTATCAGAAATACGGAACCGAACCCTATTGGATATGGTACGTTCCATGATGAGTAATGCTGAGTTACCGCGATCTTTCTGGGGTTATGCACTAGAATCAACTGCATATCTTTTGAACAGGGTTCCTACCAAGACTGTGCCTACCACACCATATCAGATGTGGAGTGGGAAGAAACCCTATCTTCAGTATCTGAAGATATGGGGATGTCCAGCTTTTGTTAAAAAGCAGCATGCAGACAAACTCGAGGCACGATCAGTGTAGTGTCAGTTTGTGGGATATCCAAAGAACTCCAAGGGGTATTTTTTCTATTACACAGAGAAACAAAAGGTTTTTGTTTCTCGTAATGCCCATTTTTTAGAACAGCGGTTTTTAGAAAAGGAAACAAGTGGGAGCGCAAAAGAACTGGACGAAATTCCAGAACCACAAAATACTACTGAAAGTTTGGTAGAACCAGAAGTTCAAGAAGAACGGGACATTCCCGCACCCCTCCGCTGGAGTAGTAGGCTGTCTAATCCGCCTGAGAGATACTATGGTTTTCTCATAGACGGGGATAGAGAAGATTGTGTCAATGATGAACCTACTAGCTTCTAGCAGACCATCCAGAGCGGCGACTCAGTAAGATGGCTAGATGCAATGCGGACCGAGATGGAGTCCATGTACACAAACAAAGTATGGACTTTGGACTTTGTTCCAGATGGGGTAAAACCCATAGGATGCAAGTGGATCTTCAAGAAAAAGATTGGTGTAGATGGACAGGTAGAAACCTATAAGGCTAGACTTGTTACAAAGGGTTTTCGTCAAAGACCTGGTTTGGACTATAACGAAACTTTTTCTCCAGTGGCTATGCTCAAATCCATTCGGATCCTTCTAGCCATTGCCGCCTTCCATGATTATGAGATCTGGCAGATGGACGTAAAGACGGCTTTTCTGAATGGTAATTTCGAAGAGTGCGTCTATATGGATCAGCCAGAAGGTTTCAATCAGAGTGGGAGCAGCGGGAAAGTATGCAAGTTGCTTAAGTCCATTTATTAACTAAAGCAGGCATCACGGAGTTGGAACGTCTGTTTTGATGAAACGGTCAAAGAATATGATTTTATCAAAAATCCAGATGAACCATGTATATATAGTAAAATTGTAGCACGAACTGCCGTACTCCTCGTCTTGTACGTGGAAGACATTCTCTTGATATGAAATGACATTCCTATGCTACAATCTGTCAAAGGATTCTTGTCACACAGGTTCTCCATGAAAGACCTGGGTGATGCCTCTTACATTCTGGGGATCCGGATCTGTCGTGATAGATCTAAGAGGATGTTGGGACTTTCGCAGTCCAGGTATATCAACACTATACTGAAAAGATTTAGTATGGAAGATTCTAAGCGCGGTAATTTGCCGGCTTGTCACGGAATCACCCTCTCCAAAGAGATGTCTCCCAAGACTGATTTGGAAAGGGATCACATGTCGATTATACCCTACGCTTCTGCGATAGGCTCTATAATGAATGCGATGTTGTGCACCAGACCAGATGTAGCTTACGCACTATGCGTGGTGAGCCGATATCAGTCAGACCCAGTGGAGAAGCACTGGATAGAAGTAAAGAACATTCTCAAGTACCTGAGAAGGACTAAGGATATGTTCTTGGTTTATGGCGGAAAAGACCTCCAGATCGAGGCTTTTGCCGACTCCAACTTCCAGAGTGACAAGGATGACTCCAAGTCCATGTCAGGTTATGTCTTTACCCTCAATGGAGGGGCGGTATGCTGGAAGAGTTCCAAGAAATACATCGTTGCTGACTCGACGATGGAAGCGGAATATATCGCTGCTTGCGTGCCGCAAAAGAAGGAGTCTGGATGAAGAAGTTCCTAACAGAACTTCAGGTGGTTCCTACCATTGTTAATCCAATACCACTGTATTGTGACAACAATGGCGCTATAACTTTAGCAAAGGAAATCAGGTCGCATCAGAAGTCCAGACACATTTTAAGGTGGTATCACCTGATCAGGGAGATCATAGATCGCCAGGAGATCGAGGTCCGGAGAGTTGCTACAGAGAAGAACACTGCAGATCCATTCACAAAAGCCTTACCTCAGACACAGTTTGAGAGGCTATCCGAGATGATAAATCTTCGATACGCCAGTACATGGCCCTAGTAAAAGTGGGAGATTGTTAGTGTATAAGCCTTAGGGGCCATTATTGTATCATACTAGCTTGTGTATTACTTAATGGAAGCTTGGGATATTCAGAGTTATATTAACAGTTTTGCTCAACATAGTAGTATGCTACTTGGTTTATATCTATCTTAATATGTATATATGTTTCTTTTAGCTTATCGCAAATACATATTGATAGAGCCCATAGGATCTTGCTTGACTACCAGCGTTGTGATGACAGTCACACTAGTGGGGGCTGGGTAGTCTACAAGCACATCCTTATTCAGGTCCCTAGTCGTAGGATTATCGAGACAATGCATCGATACTCCAGAGTAGACTAGTTTGTACGCTTCCTATCCCAGCAGGTGAAATGGTCTATCCCACAGCCATTAGTACGTTGTACTGGAGACAGTATACAGGTCCTCGTTGGATTACGGGTACACCAGACAGGACTCACAGGGAACTGTTGGTTGGTATTATACCCGTCGTCAGTTAACAGTTCCCAAGTGACATGAGTACAGCATAGTCCGCAGACTTGACACTGCTGCTTCGTCTCGAGTGTGTTCCCACTGTTCTTAGATTACTACCCTACCACGGCTCAAAGGAGTCATGCAAACAGGTAGCAGTTGTGTGCAGTCCCGAAGCACTTGGAGGCAGTGGCAGTTAGATAGGATTCGTCTCTCCCGGTATTGGGAGTTGATATCGCACTGTGTTTAGAGAGCCATTACGCAAAGTCCCTGGCAAGGGCAAACGAGATTTACTTATAGGATTTCCAGTAGCTTCTCAAGGTGTAATGGGCTTCGCTCCGACACGACTTATACAGCTTTTAGGGGACTGACGCTTGCCGCCATCCTAGGCCCGATATGCGATAGTCTTAGACGAACAGACCGGACTGTACAGAGATTGTCACGTCAGGCTCAGTAGGAGTTCGGATGGGTTTCCTCATCGGCCTTCTTATCGACATCTACCTAGGGACCGTTACGTACAGCTAGTGCCGCTAGCGGCCTGTGGTTAAACCCACTGCCAGCGTAGTGTCGAGTTTTTAGAGTCCCATACAGAGTGTTTCCCTGCTTCAGGCGAAACGATATAGAGGTCGTATGGTTTTACGACAAGGGTTCGGACACATACGTGTATTTATGCACGTACGATGTTCGGACAGTTTATAATAGGAGGCTTTAATTTAAGCCAGATTCTAGTATTGGATTATTGGATTTATACAGTCTCAGTATTTCCATGTTTTTACGGATAGGAAGGGCATTCTCGTAATTAGTCGAGAAGCTTCTAGAAGAAAGATGAGGTGGAGAGCTTAGGTGTAAAATGCATTAAATGAATTAGTGACTCATGGAGTGATTCATCCAAATGAGTTAATGAAGCATTTATTGCTTAAAGACTCATGAGATGATTCATTCATTTGTATTAAATGAAGCATGGTTGTAATTATCTATATGATTTATTTTGATAATTATTATGCTTCATTATATACATAATGAGTTATATTTTCATTTCATTATTACAAACACTTTCTCTCTCCTCAAGCTCTCTCTCTCTTCGAAACCTAACCCTAATTCTCTCATGTGTTGAGATCTGATTGAATATTTTCGATCTTCTTGATGTGTAGTATTTAGAAAATGAATAGAATTTAGAAATCACAACCAAAAATATTTGACCGCAATCAATAACAGTGTCGGATGTAGCGCGTTAGTAAGTGCGGATCGTCCACAGGGAAAGTAAGATCCGTTCAATTTTCGAATTAGATGAGTTGAAAATTTAAGGCAAAGAAAAGAAAACAATTCTTGATTTGTAATTGAAGATCAAGAATAAGAAAAATCTAGATCTAAAAGAAACATTAAAAATAAGAATTGAGATGTGTGATAATTTCCAACCAACAATCAAGATTAGAAATATGGCTCGTAGGAGTAGATCGGATCTATTGATGTGATGAAATCAAATGATTACTCATTCTTATCCATTAACGAATTGTTACTAGATCGATGCAAATTCATTGAGGGTTAAGGATCTTGCGAGGAAATTTGGGATTCCGCAACTTATCCTATGTCCTTTCGATGGATCGCATTCAAATTCTAGCATCTAGTTAATCAAATGATCAATAGTTATTCCCTAGTTTCGAGTGAACACGATCAAGAAAGCATCATCTCGAAACTAGGTCATTAATCATTTGATTCACTAGAATTTCCAAACATTATAGGATTTAAGAATTGTAAAAGTGTCTAAATCATCATCATCTAAAGATCGTCACAACTCCTACACGAGCGGAGATTACTCAAACATCATGATCACAACCACAATCACAAATTGAGATCTAATCATTATGCTTGAATTAAAAGATAAGCAAGAATATAGAAAATTCACCTTTATTTATCGACAATTTTCGTTACAACTCTCTTGAATTTACAAAAGGAAGGAACTAGATCGTCGATTTCGGCTTCGCTCGGCTCCTTGAGTTGCGGATCGGCGTGGATCTCTTGCTCCATTGAAATCCGGCGTCGTTTCTAAAGGTTGAAGGCTTCCTTGCTTGAATTGCTCTCGGGATCTTGATCTTGATTTTGAATTGGATTTTTGAAGAACAAGTTGTGTCACTCAACTTGTGGGTAGAAGATGATGGTGATTCTTGAACAACCTTCACCCTAGATCTAGGCTCAGTTATATAGACCTCAAAATTCTAGATCTAGGATTGAAATTTGAATTTTCCCTCCACAAGTTAGTTAGCACAAGATTTGAATTTCCCTCCAAAAGTTTGTTAAGAGATCCTTCTAGAAATAGTTTGTTAAGCCGAGCCTTCTAGATGCGCCACGTGGAACTTCTGGGGTCTTCTGGAAGCTTTGGCCGTTAGAGGAGAGCACGTGGCGAAATTTGAGCCAATGATCACATCGTATCACCGCGGATCCGCGGCGCAAGCTGGCTCCCGCCGCGGAACCGCAGCGCTTTGGAGGCCTTAGGGCTTGTAATTTCTGTTATGGGTTTGGGCTGATTTATGGGCCTTGTTTTGATATGTTGATTTTCCAAATTAGTCCCTGATCATTGCCAGATCTCTGGCCTTTGAGTTGGCATATCTTTTATCAGTTCTTTTCCCAATTTGGGCTCTGCTTCTGGAATTTCCTGCATTAGACCCCAAGACAGGAGTTGCGCAATACAAAGATGATGCGATGCCATGAAACACAGTCAATTTCCCTTAAAGTGCCGGTTTAAAAGTCTAACACATGCAATCTGGTATTTCAGAGATATTTTGCTAATATGTGCAATATGAATACCGAACACTTCTAGATGAGTGCAAATGATAGGGAAATTGCCGGTTTAAAAATGCACTATTTTCGACTGATCAAATTCCCCCAAACTTATTTTCGATCGTCTCGATCGAACTGTTTTATTAAAAAGAGAAGAAGAAAATAAAGAAAGAGAAAATCACACTTTCGTAGGCAACACGATTGCACTGAGCACGTGCAACAAGCCTTTAAACCTCTAGGTGTCCCAAGTAGGAGGAGTGTTGTCTCCTGAGGGTTTTCAGCGGATTGCACCCACAAAATCCAATAATAAAAGGAAGATCATGAATATTACATTTAAAGAAAAGAATTGTAAAAGAAAAGCCTTGAAAATTAGGGTTTCCAACTAAGCTAGCTTTTCGGTTGTCATGAGCCCTATCTTAATGGTCATGAAAAGATGTCTGAAATCACGTCCTCCCTCAATAAAACATCGTCTTATTCTTCATTCCTATCTTTCTTCCAAACATCGATCATATCACCCTGCGTGTGTGTAAAGGACATCCCTACACCCGAAGAATTCAATTCAAGCTATCATACTCTTGCCCATCAGCCTCAGTACGTTTTAATTAATGAATATATAGATGAATTTGCTCACACACTTTCATGCGACCGTTAATACTTCTTGAGGTACTAACCGACCGATTACTCATGTGCTTGCTTATTTGGTGTATTTTCCTCGTTTTACACGACCTAAGGCATAGCAGTGACTCCCAGACCAGTTGGCCTTAGGGCACTAGGTGAAGAGGCACCCTCGCTATAAATTTTTTATTGCCCTCGGCGATAACAAAAGCAGTGTCCATTTTTCTCACCACTTTATTTTTTTTTTTATTCATTTCTTTTATTTTATTTCCTTCATACCTTTGGCTTTAAGACAAGAGCATTTCAAGGTATCCTCTACTATACCGGGCTTCAAGACGTGTGTAAGTGCGAATAGCAGGGTATCAACGTTCAAAATGTTTGGCTTTCCAGAATAGAAACTATTTTTCAGACTTATTTTTATCCTCAGATTAGTGACTTCCTCCATCTTACTAACCCTTGGGACAATAGCTCATAACTACTTGTTACTAGTTCGTATAAGAAAACTTCTAATTTTCTTGGTTTTCTTAAATTTTTCTAATCTCATGGATGTAATTGTTCACTATCTAATCTTTTATTATCATAAATATTAAATATTTTTATATTTTGAAAAAAAAATTTAAAATTTTTATGAGTTTTGAAAATTTTTGAATTTTTATGGATTTTGAAAATTTTTAAATTTTTATAGGTTTTGAAAAATTATTTTAAAAAAAATTTTACACAAAATTTTTATGGGTTTTTTTCTTTTAAAGAAATGTTTTGTGCTTATGCAAATGATATGCAAATGATGCAAAACTAAGCACAAACCTCCCCCAAACTTGTTTTCAACAGTGTCCTCACTGTTGCCAACAGCTATATCTACAAAACCTGTAAGCCTGGGAGGAATTTATTAGTGGGGGCAAAATATATAATTGAAGATCCTCCCCCAAACATATTCTTTTCACTCACCTCCATTCGAAAAGATGATGCAGTAATATACAAGACATGGAGGTGAGACGGAGGAATTTTAATCAAGATAAACTGGGTCCTGTAAGAATAGGAGCTCCTCCGTGGGGTCAGTGGAAAAATACGGCTTTATTCTATGTCCATTCACTTTGAAAAACGTGCTGTTTTTAACATTTTCTACCTCTACTGTCCCGTGCGGGTATACAGACCGCACAACAAAAGGTCCCTTCCACCGAGATCGAAGCTTACCCGCGTGAAGGTGTAGTCGTGAATCATAAAGAAGGACTTGTTGACCAGGTGAAAATGTTTTCCTCAAAATGTTTTTTTCGTGAAAAACCTTGGTCCTATTCTTTATGATTACAGTGTTATCATAAGCTTCATCGCGGAGTTCGCTTAGCTCATTCAATTGCAGTTTCCGAAAGTTGCAGGCTAGGTTTAAGTCAAAGTTGATTTCCTTAATAGCCCACAATACTTTATGCTCTATCTCGACCGGTAAGTGACATGCCTTCCCAAACACTAACCTATATGGAGACATCCCTAGGTCGGTTTTAAATGCAGTTCTGAATGCCCAAAGAGCATCCGTCAGTTTGGTCGACCAATCTTTTCTATTTTTCGCAACAGTCTTCTCCAGGATTTGTTTGATCTGTCTATTCGAAATCTCAGCCTGGCCGCTCGTTTGTGGATGATAGGGTTTAGAAAGTCTGTGGTTGATTCCGTATTTCCGCATCAGAGTCTCGAAAGACCTGTTGCAGAAATGTGTCCCGTTATCGCTAATGATAGCGCATGGGTATCCAAATCGCGAAAAGATGTTTTCTTTTAAGAACTTAATGACAACCTTCTTATCATTAGTGCGACATGGAATGGCTTCAACCCACTTCGAGACGTAATCAACCGCTAGCAGTATGTACAAATTCCCAAAGGAGTTGGGAAAGGGACCCATAAAGTCAATGCCCCAAACATCGAAAATTTCAACCGCTAGGATGGGTTGCTGGGGCATCTCATTTCTCCGGGAAATTCTACCCGTGTACTGACATTGTGTACAGGTTTTCCAATAATCAAATGCGTCCTTGAATAAGGTCGGCCAATAAAATCCGCATTGCAAAACCTTCTCCGCCGTCTTTTTAGGACCGAAGTGACCCCTACAGGCCTGATCATGATTAAAAGATAGAACACTCTTGAACTCCTCATTCGGGACACACCGGTGAATGATCTGATCAGGACAATACTTAAACAGATAGGGATCATCCCAGTAAAAATGTTTTACTTGGGATAGAAAACGGTGTTTGTCCTGTTTTGACCAATCGCTGGGTATAAGTCCCGTGACAAGATAGTTCACAATATCCCTGAACCAAGGTTCATTGGATACGCTCAAGAGTTGTTCGTCAGGAAACGAATCATTGATCGGCAGGGTCACAGGGGAAGAAGAGATGCGTGAAAGATGGTCAGCTACTATGTTTTCACATCCTTTCTTATCTTTGATAACAAGATCAAATTCTTGTAACAGAAGGATCCAACGTATTCGCCTACCTTTTGCATCTTTCTTCGCCAAAAGATGTTTCAAGGCGGAATGGTCTGTGTACACAACTATAGGTGAGCCAATCAAGTAAGGCCTGAATTTTTCCAATGCAAATACAACTGCCAAAAGCTCTTTTTCAGTAGTTGTATAATTGATTTGCGCATCATTCAGGGTCTTACTCGCATAATAGATCACGTGTGGCATCTTTTCAATGTTCTGTCCTAAGACTGCACCTACTGCAAAGTCGGATGCGTCACATATCAGCTCAAAGGGGTAGTCCCAATTTGGAGATGAAAGAACGGGGGCTGAAGTGAGGGAGTGTTTAAGTGAGTCGAAAGCTGCCTCACAATCCGAGTCAAAGTGGAAGGTCGTATCCTTGGCCAAGAGAAGAGTTAAAGGTCTAGCAATTTTGCTAAAATCCTTAATAAATCTCCTATAAAAGCCCGCGTGGCCAAGGAAAGATCGAATATCTTTGACGTTTTTAGGATGAGGGAGGTTTTGAATGACATCTATCTTAGCTCTGTCAACCTCAATGCCTTTCTGTGAAATAACATGTCCAAGTACAATTCCTTCTTAGACAATAAAATGGCATTTTTCCCAGTTCAAAGTTAAGTTCTTCTCTTTGCAACGAGTAAGAACTGCGTCAAGATTCGATAGGCAGTCGGAAAAAGAGTCTCCGAAAATCGAGAAATCGTCCATGAAAATCTCCAAGAAATTCTCTACCATGTCAGAGAATATCCCCATCATACACCGCTGAAAGGTAGCGGGAGCATTGCATAACCCAAAGGGTATGCGTCTATAAGCAAATGTACCAAAAGGACAAGTAAAAGTGGTTTTATCTTGATCCTTTTTAGCTATGGGGACCTGATTATAGCCAGAGTATCCGTCCAGCTAAGCGTTCCAGCATCTGATCAATGAAAGGTAGAGGAAAGTGGTCTTTCCTCGTGGCGGCATTGAGTTTTCTGTAATCAATACATACACGCCACCCAGTTTGGGCGCGTTTCTGAATCAACTCATTTGCCTCATTGGTAATAACAGTGATGCCAGATTTCTTAGGGACGACATGTATAGGACTCACCCATTGGCTATCGGAGATTGGGTATATGATACCACTATCAAGGCATTTGACGATCTCTTTCATCACCGCTTCCTTCATGACGGGGTTCAACCGTCTCTGTGGTTCTCGGGTTGGTCTGGCATCATCCATCAAGTGTATATGATGTTCGACAATCAAGGGACTAATCCCTTTGATGTCCACCAAGGTCCAACCAAACGCCTCCTTATTAGATCTCAATACCGATAAGAGTGCATTCTCTTGCTCTGATGCTAGAGAAGCAGAAATGATAACCGGTAAAGATTCATTCTCACCTAAATATGCATATTTAAGGTGAGAAGGTAAAATTTTGAGATCTAATGCTGGCGGAGAAATAATAGAAGGTGGAATCATCGAATGATTTTCAAAGTCACAAAGAAGCTCATAGCCTGTAAAAGATACAGACTCGGATGGTGATGAATCAGGAGTGGCAGACTCAAGCGTGAAAATGGTGTCCTCACTAAGATCATGTGCCAGGTCAAACAGTGATGTGGTAGTGTCGTTGAGATCTGTAAAGAAAAGTTTCTCAACTCCGCAACTTTCGGGAGCAATCTCGTGGACAGAGCACACATCAAGGATATGAGCAGAGGGTTCTGATGGCTGACTTCCAATTTTGTCGATGTTTAGTTCAATGGTCATATTTCCAAATGATAAGTTCATTGAACCATTTCTACAGTTAATGACAGCATTGGAAGTGGCAAGGAAAGGTCGACCCAAAATCACCGGAATTTGGCTCCGGAGGTTCGCTACAGGTTGTGTATCGAGAACAATGAGGTCTACAGGGAATACAAATTCCCCGACCTTTATCAACACATCCTCTAGTTCACCTCGAGGTTTAGTGATTGAACGGTCTGCTATTTGGAGAGTGCAGTGAGCAGGTTTCAACTCTCCAATCCCTAGCTGCTCATAGACAGAGTATGGAAGTAGGTTAACACTTGCGCCAAGGTCTAAAAGAGCACGGTTGATGTTTTTACCCCCAATAGAAATCGATATCGTAGGACATCCTGGGTCCTTACATTTCTTTGGTAGCTGAGGGATAAAAGCAGTGCTAATGTTGTTGGACATGAAGACATTCTTCGGCACTTGAGTCTTCCTCTTCCTAGTGCACAAGTCCTTAAGAATTTTCGCATAAGCGGGGACTTGTTGAATCGCATCTAGGAGAGGGATGTTGATGTTAACCTGTTTGATCATTTCCATAATTTTCTCCATATGTGGACTCGATTTGTTAGCCCTTAACCGGTTCGGGTAAGGTGCTTTAGAAATGAGCGCTGGGTCCATCATAGGAGAAGGAAGAGGGGGTAAACGAGATCCCGAAAGAGGAGTGGGGATCGTCTGTGGAGAGCTAGAAGAGGTGGCCTGAGGTGTCGAGCCTAGAAGGAAATGGAGAATAGGCTCGCGAGAAGGCGGTGGGGTAGAAGAACAAGAATCAGACGTAGAAGTGTGTGTGTGAGGAAATGTCTCATCCGGGGTGTTGATAGGATTCTCAATATCATCAATTTCTTCCCCAACATTGTTATTCAGCACTCTTCCTGATCTCAACGTTATGACGGAATTTACATTGTAATGCCCAGGATTCGGTAGGGGTTGAGACGGAAGTTTCCCTTTTTCTCTCGCACTCATTTCGGCCTTAAGTCGTCCAATCTCAGCTTCCATCGTTCTGATACTCTCAGCTTGGGATGCTGAGTTTTTCTTTATCTCACCAACGGAAGACTTAACCTCGGCCGACACTTCCATGAAATTTGACACGAGTGATTTCATGGTTTGAGCGAATTTAGAGAACTCGTCAGAACAGGTCGACTGCATAGGATTTGACGGTGCAGGAGGGTTGACCTGGTTTTGGAAATTTTGTGACTGGTAGGGGTGCTGGGTGAGTTGAAATGGTTGCTGTTATGGAGGAAGGACCCTTTGGAATTGATTCGGGTTTGGAACCGTGTTTTGGGATTGGTTCCAAGCAAAATTCGGGTGATTCCTCCAACCCTGATTGTACGTGGAAGAATATGGATCGTTTCTAGGTCTTTGAAATGCGGCATTGGTATGCTCGAGACCTTGAAACTGAGAGTTTAATGGACATTCTTTCGTTAAGTGAGACGGATCAGAACAGCACCCACAAACAGTTTTGGGGAGCGACATTGGGTTTAGGGAGGCTGCTAAGAATTTGTGTTCCATAGCGTCGAGCTTCTTTTGCATTGCTGCCATCTTAGCTCGAACACCTATGGACACGTCTATTTGGTGTACGCCACCCCTACTCGATGGCTGGGTTCCAGTCTCCCACTGTAAGGATTTTTCAGTGAACTCTTCTAAAAATTTCCATGCTTCCCCATCATCCTTGGTCATAAAGATGCCTTGACACATGTTTTCAAGGTTTTGTTTAGTGGTAGGGTTACTGCCCTCATATATGATTCGGCAAAGGTCCCATCTCGGGATGCCGTGATGTGGGAATTGAACCAAAAGATCCTTGAATCGTTCAAAGCATTTTGAGAATGGTTCAGCCGGAAGCTGGGAGAATTGATAGAGTTCGCTACGGATTCGAGCTGTCTTTTGCATAGGGTAGAATTTCTTAAGGAATGCCGCAACGAATTCTTCCCAATTCGTGATGGAATGTGCGGTGGTGTTATACAACTACTTCTCGGCTATATCGCACAAGGTAAATGGAAGAAGTCGTAGACGCATGGCATCCACAGAAAGTTATGATGTACCCATCATTGCGCATACGTTTTCAAATTTGGTGATAAAAACGTACGCGTCTTCAGTCTCGAGACCGTGGAATTTGGGTAGAAGGTTGATGTACTGGGGCTTAATCTCAAAGTTATCCCCGTTGGCTGGTGGAATGGATAAGCAGGTCGAGAGAGGACCTCGCAAAGGATAGCTCCTCTCTTGGAGAGAGATGCGAGGAGGATTCTGCGCACCAACGGACGACGGCAAAGCAGCGGTAAAGACGTTCGATGGAGACGGATCCATCGGTGTGGGTGTGGTGGTGGGTAAAAGAAAGGTAAATGGAGAAATACCGACTTCGGAGTCGATTGAGGGTACGCGGACAAGTCGGGCACTAGAATCCCGTGTCCAGCCTATCTTGCACTAAAAGGGGTTAGTACAAGTGGCAGCGTGATTTATAATTAGGGGAATGAATGAATGAATGCGGTGTTTATTTTGAAAAATGATACGGATTTTGAAAATATGTTGCGATCACAACAAATGCAACAAGCAACCCTAAAATCTATGGTCACCTAGGTCCGGCTCTAGACCGCTCCTAACTTCCAAAAGACAAGTCGCAGGATAAAATCCTCCACTGCCTCTTTGTTTCTTCTATAGCCAGGTAAGTACCAGGTAAGTGGGAGGTTCTCCACTACGTAAGTAGTGAGCCTAATTAAGTAACCACTAGCCTTCGACACACTTGCCTTAGACACCACAAAAAGAAACGCGGATAAGCAATGAATTACCTACGGCCTTCTTCTGTCCTAAGTGAGCGCGACGGTCCTTAGAGTCATCTCTAGATATTTTTTAGTTAATGAGGGTAATGCGGATGCAAGTTTGTGATTTTTGGGGCTTAGGAAGGGTAATGAACTCCCCACCTAATCTGGATTTGGCCGTGCCCCTTAATGTCCGTATTAATTATGCAAACAACCACAAAATCAAAAACAAGCACAATTTATTTTGCTTTTTGCGGCGCTGCGATTTTTGTAAAGAAGCCTGCAACAAATTGTTAATTGGAGCAGATGAGGAGGGAGATAAGAAAGTTAGAAAGGACCTGAGACAATTTGGTACAGAGAAGCCTCAAGCCCGCCACTGTTCCGACGCATTAAGCTCCTTAAGCCGCGATTCCGCCGCGCTTTTCACCGTTCCCTGCACAAAATTTTTCCAGAGAGCTCCTAATCACTTTCTTAGTCCTCTGGAATTCTTCAAATAATTTTCCATGTGCACAACAAGCTCCAGATTTCCTTGCAATTAACCACAACAACTCGTTTAGTGTTTTGCGCGAGTTTTGATCTTAAAAATTTAGATGGAATAAACTTTTCAACTCAAATTTCAAAAAATGAACAAATAGCACACGTTCCCCGGCAACGGCGCCATTTTGATTGAATATTTTCGATCTTCTTGATGTGTAGTATTTAGAAAATGAATAGAATTTAGAAATCACAACCAAAAATATTTGACCATAATCAATAACGGTGTCAGATGTAGCGCGTTAGTAAGTGTGGATCGTCCACAGGGAAAGTGAGATCCGTTCAATTTTCGAATTAGATGAGTTGAAAATTTAAGGCAACGAAAAGAAAACAATTCATGATTTGTAATTGAAGATCAAGAATAAGAAAAATCTAGATCTAAAAGAAACATTAAAAACAAGAATTAAGATGTGTGATAATTTCCAACCAACAATCAAGATTAGAAGTATGGCTCGTAGGAGTAGATCGGATCTACAGATATGATGAGATCTAATGATTACTCATTTTTATCCATTAACGAATTGTTACTAGATCGATGCAAATTCATCGAGGGTTAAGGATCTTGCGAGGAAATTAGGGATTCTGCAACTCATCCTTTGTCCTTTCGATGGATCGCATTCAAATTCTAGCTTCTACTTAATCAAATGATCAATAGTTATTCCCTAGTTTCGAGTGAACACGATCAAGAAAGCATCATCTCGAAACTAGGTCATTAATCATTTGATTCACTAAAATTTCCAAACATTATAGGATTTAAGAATTGTAAAAGTGTCTAAATCATCATCATCTAAAGATCGTCACAACTCCTACACGAGCGGAGATTACTCAAACATCATGATCACAACCATAATCACAACTTGAGATCTAATCATTATGCTTGAATTAAAAGATAAGCAAGAATATAGAAAATTCACCTTTATTTATCGACAATTTTCGTTACAACTCTCTTGAAATTACAAAAGGAAGGAACTAGATCGTCGATTTCGGCTTCGCTCGGCTCCTTGAGTCGCGGATCGGAGTGGATCTCTTGCTCCGTTGAAATCCGGCGTCGCTTCTAAAGGTTGAAGGCTTCCTTGCTTGAATTGCTCTCGGGATCTTGATCTTGATTTTGAATTGGATTTTTGAGGCACAAGTTGTGTCACCCAACTTGTGGGTAGAAGATGATGGTGATTCTTGAACAACCTTCACCCTAGATCTAGGCTCTCTTATTTAGACCTCAAAATTCTAGATCTAGGATTGAAATTTGAATTTTCCCTCCACAAGTTAGTTAGCACAAGATTTGAATTTCCCTCTAAAAGTTTGTTAAGAGATCCTTCTAGAAATAGTTTGTTAAGCCGAGCCTTCTAGATGCGCCACGTGGAGCTTCTGGGGTCTTCTGGAAGCTTTGGCCGATAGAGGAGAGCACGTGGCGAAATTTGAGCCAGTGATCACATCGTATCACCGCGGATCCACGGCGCAAGCTGGCTCCCGCCGCGGAACCGTGGCGCTTTGGAGGCCTTAGGGCTTGTAATTTCTGTTATGGGCTTGGGCTGATTTATGGGCCTTGTTTTGATATGTTGATTTTCCAAATAAGTCCCTGATCATGCCAGATCTCTGGCCTTTGAGTTGGCGTATCTTTTATCAGTTCTTTTCCTAATTTGGGTTCTGATTCTGGAATTTCCTGCATTAGACCCCAAGACAAGAGTTGCGCAATACAAGGATGATGCGATGCCATGAAACACAATCAATTTCCCTTAAAGTGCCGGTTTAAAAGTCTAACACATGCAATCTGGTATTTCAGAGATATTTTGCTAATATGTGCAATATGAATACCGAACACTTCTAGATGAGTGCAAATGATAGGGAAATTGCCGGTTTAAAAATGCAGTATTTTCGACTGATCAAGTTCCTAAGGGTTAGCAAGACTAATAGATCCTTAATCCATCTCTATATCCTCTAGGTTACCTTGATTAGCAATCATATCCATCTAGTTACCTCAAGTGAGAGGTTAAAGCTTGGAGAAGGAACTCTCGGGAGGATCTTCTATCACATCGAGGAGGCCGACGAGGAGGTGAACAACAATAACAAGGAGGACTAGAATCTAGAGGTATAATCATCTATCATAGTAGTTAATTACTTCTAGTTAGTTGTTAGTTAGGGTTTAGCAAAGATCCATAAATTTAGTCGATGTTAACTTAAACAAAATGATTGTTTTACCTATTTCGCCTCCCCGCATCGAGTGGGGTGTCTAACGTCGACTTGCAGTTCTTGCTCTGCCAGTTGTGGCGCACCGCTATTTTTCGACATTGTAGGCGGTGTACCTCAGTGTCATTTGTTGCGATTTGTGTTTGTGATCTGAGTATCACGCTTATATTATTTGGATTTGATTTTTGATGATGAGTTTCCTAATATTGATTTCGTGCACCATGGCTGCACCTACTGGGTATTCACCTTTTGTGCATAGTTATTGCACTTGATATATGTTTTTATACACCGTTGTGATGTTTATGATTTGTGCATGTCTATTGCACTTGATATTGATTTTGTTCCTTGGTTGCACATGTTTATTATTTCGTGGATTTCATACAGTTGCCTTGATTTTGTGCATGTGGTATGCACTCAATTTGATTTTTTCACTCGGTATAGCTCACATATACTTGCAGTGCATTGATACGTGTTTTGCGCACGCAGTTGCACGAGTTTATGATTTTATACACCTTAGTACACTCGATGTTGCTTTTTGTACGCATTTGAGTTATGGATTTGTATTTCGTGCACTGGATGCACCGTATTTGTATTTCGTGTACTGGATACACTGTATTCGTATTTCGTGCACTGGATGCACTGTATTCGTATTTCATGCACTGTATTCGTATTTCATGCACTGATGCACCGTATTCGTATTTCGTGCACTGGATGCACCGTATTCGTATTTCGTGCACTGGATGCGCTGTATTTGTATTTTGTACACTTGATGCACCAGATTTGCACTTCGTGCATTTGTTGCATTAGATTTTCATTTCATGCAATTGTCGCACCAGATTTATATTTTTGTGCATTTGCTGCACCAGATTCGTATTTCGTGCATTTGTTGCACTAGATTTTCATTTCGTACAATTGTCACACCAGATTTATATTTTTGTGCATTTGCTGCACCAGATTCGTATTTCGTGCATTTGTTGCACTAGATTTTCATTTCGTGCAATTATCGCACCAGATTTATGTTTTTGTGCATTTGCTGCACCAAATTCATATTTCGTACATTAGTTACACTAGATTTGCATTTCATGCATTTATTGCACCGGACCGGTATTTGTGCATTTGTCGCACAGGATTTATACTCCGTACCTTGGTAGCACCCGATTTATGTATTTGAGCTTTTTTCGCCAGACTTATGTTTTCATGCCCATTGCACTTGACGTTCGTTTTTAGTGCGCTTTACCGCACTAGGCATTTATATGGACTTGACGCGCATGGGTTGGATTTTTGCGTATATTAGGCGCTTGATGTTGGATTTTGTGCGCATCGGATGCACTTGACTTATATTTTATTCGTGCATGAGGGATGCACTTGATTTGGATTTTCGCGCATGTTGGGTGAATGATATGAGATGTGGTTTTTGTGCCCACCGGATGCACTCGTTTGTGATTTTCATTCGTGCATGTTACTTGCACTGAATTGAGGTTTTCGTGCACTATAGATGCACTAGATGTTGTTGTCGTGCACATCCGTTGCACTGGACAGATGCTTTCGTGCACACCCGTTGCACTTAGTTTTTCTTTTGTGCATATTATAGAACTTGTATTTGGTTTTGATTTCCGTGCGCACCAGACGCACGTGATTGTTGGATACGCCTTTTGAGGCTGTAACGCTTTGAAATTTGGTTAGAATGTTTTTCGTGTTAATTAGCAATTGAGCGTGTTATTATATATGTGTACATAGGATTATTAGTTATTTAGTCGGGTTTACCCTAATTGGAAATTTTGTGTTAGTGTACACTTGCACACTTAGCCTATTTTGTGAATTAGGTTTTAAGTGTAGCAAGTAACCCTTTTCTTCTTGCATGGTTGTTAATTCCCTACCCTTTTACCAAGTCAAAACGCTTTTTATAATTCAAAATTCAAATAGAAAATGAGGTATGGTGGGTAGGTGAAGATTTTGACTTGGGTTGACTATTGATTTCTCTCTCATTTCTTTCTCTTTCTCTCATTTCTGCACCTCCTGCAGAATTCCAGCAAAAACCATGGTATTTTCTCCATCTCTTCTCCTTCTTTTCACTTCTCTTTGAAGCTACACAAAACCCTACACAAAACAACACATTTTCTTCCTAAAACCATGGAAAAAGGGACCTTTTGAGGTGTTTGGAGGCAAATCTGCACATATGAGGCTAGGGCTGAGAAGTATGGTGTTTCTTGAGGGCTTTTGAAGGTATTAACTCATGTTAGCACTCCCTTTCCATAAACTTGTAGTATTCTTTAGCAAATATCACATTTTGTGCATTTTTAGTGCTATTGAAGGGATTTAGTGATGATATGTTAAAATTAGCATTTTTATGGCTCAATTAGCTTAGTAATGAGTTGTTAGTGTGATTTTAAACTGGGTTTTTGCTTCAGTTTGCACAGAAATACCATAATGTATCATTTTAGTGCAATGTATAGTTTTTAACTAGAATATAGGGTTCTGTAGGATCTGCTACTACCCGAGATGTTTCAGAATGAAATTGGAATTATTGTAGCATACACAGGGGGTATAGAGTGCACACACCAAACCCGGGAGCCCACCCCCTACCCAGGCCACCAGAAAACTCATTCTGGCCGCAATTTGCGGCCAGATGGGAGAGATGTGGGTTGGGGTTTTGGTGGTTGATGTCTGCTAATATTTGGGGTTTTATGGTATATATAGTTTTACAATATCATTTCTGTATCAAAATCTGGAGGTGAATGCCTATTTTCTCGTATTTTAATCTTCGCGACACGCATGATACGTGTGTGTAGGTTTGGGGTTTCTGCGTATCGCGACGCGTCGGAGTCATACGTTTTAGCGTATCGCGCACGCGCGCGCTTGGTTCACGACGCGAGTTACTAGTTTGGCTTTAATGTCGTGTTTGTGTGACTTCAAGCTTATGTGTGATATATTGTGTAATTCTAGGTTTACAGGCGAGTACGACGGACGCCGCGCAGAAGGGGAAACAAGTTGTCGGCTATACCTAGCGAGAGACTACGGTGAGTAGATTTAACATCTACGGGGATATCGCCCGCATGGCGTCCTACGTCAGGGCTGATAGGACCTTATAGCTATATTTGCATACATTGACTGTTCATGGATATTATTTAGTGCATACTGCATCCCTGCTATATGTATATAAACTAGAATTGATAGAACACCGCACCATTACTAACGGTTCAAGTTGCACGAGCACTATCCTGCATGTTACACACACACCGTTAGTAATTGTCATGACACTCACACTGTAGAATTTCCATGATCATTATGCTGTAGCTCATCTTTTATGTGACTTGACATGATATTCATACTTGATACACATATCATATCACATTGACTTGCATATTGGTTTGGATTACATGTGATTTCTGGATTTCGGAACCGTGGCTATTTCAAATATGTAATCATTTAAAAACCCGGTTCCCTTGATATGATATTTCGGTGCGTCCACCATGTGTTTTCTCGGTGCTAGAATGATATATGTGAACCCGAATCGAGGAGCTCGATGAGGCCGATTACGGGTACATGGTGGACCCGGTATGGTACCCCGGGGCGAGAACGGTTTCGCTGTGTAGTAGACGGTGAGCCTGGCAGAGGGACCACTACCTACCGGTGATTGGTTGGACCGGGCAGTTATCCGGAGGATACTGACCAGACTCGATAGATGGATGCGGGATGATCCGTACTGCCGGGGCTGAGGGCCGATACCGCAGACGGAGCCCGTGGGCTGACCCGGACTGACGGGACCCGATGGATGAGGATTTGCGTGTCGATGCTGGACACGAGTATTTATGATATTTGGGTGCCGATGTTGGGCACTCGTGATTCTTAGAGAGTTACAGGATTGGAGGGCCGATGAGAGTGCCGGCGCCTGAGCTATTTGGGGGATCTGGGTGCATTGATGGACACCGATTATATATTCCACGTTGACATTCCGTGTAGATATTATATTTCCCCTGCTCAGCATTCATTATTGTATCTCACCCTGTAGTTATATTACCTGATAGAGCACTTGCATGATTATTGCACATACTGCTTATCACGCATTGATATCATCTGTTGGCATATGATAGAGTAGCGCAGTACGTGCATGCTCGCGATTACCTTTATATGTTATTTCTATTAACGAGTTGGCAACTCACCCCCGTTGTGCCACAGTATTTGCAGGTTGCCCCTCGGAGTAGTCGCGGCAGGCTGTTTTCTTACATCTTTTGGCTATAGATACCACTACAGTTGGTGCGTGAGCTGTTTTGCTGTTAGGTGGGTTATGGTATCTGGTTACTTTTATTGTACACACTTTTGTATCTAGTATTCTCCATCTACCATATATGTATTTGACTTAGAGACAGTGTGAGGACGATGATGTATATTATTGGTATTCTGGTGTCAAGCTCGTTGTAAGCCGACTTTACTTATGCAGTTATTCTATCTGTGATGTTCCCACTTGTTGTTCTTGATCTTCGCTACGGCGTCGTATATTGCTATCTTGGTGATTGTCTATTTAGATTTCTTAACATGTTAGTAAATGCTTCCATTTAAAACTTAAAACACTCTATACTTTTACTGGTTTGATTTCTGAGTTTTCGGTTCACTTAGTCGCGTTACGCCTGTTGACGTTACGTGGTTAAGTGCCGGTCACGGGCCAAACTTTGGGTCGTGACAGAGGTTAATTTTTATTTTGAGCACCTCGTTTCCATGATGGGCACTATATTACGTAGTAGCCGAACAGGACTGATCTGAGGGCGGTACCTAAATACTTTGCATGCATTAAAGTTTACCAAGAGATTTTCACAAAGGAGCTATAGTCTCGCTATTTCCTACCTGTCCGTGAGCGACACGAACGTTTACAAAGGGAAACCTTTTGGGGTATTTTAAAATGGCGGAACGTACATTTAGCAAAACCCATATGAACATATAATTATTACTTTACAAATGAGCGTCCGTCACTTATGCCATGAGTTACGCATTGTTAGTTATATGTATGCCCTAGAGGCCATTACTATACATGTGTTGTATATTGTAGTGGATGCTTGGACATATATAGGGAGGACTTTCTTGCTCGACATGATAGTATGCTATCTGGTTGCTCTTTTTCTTAACATGTACTCTGATGTCTCTATGTTACATGTTGATAAAGCCTTTAGGATATGTACTCGACTACTGGGACTATGATGAGATCATACTAGTGGGGCCACGGTAGTCGACGAGTACATCCTATAACTATTCCTAGTCGAGGGTGTATCGAGACAGGGCATCGATACACCAGAGTAGACTAGCTTATACGCATCTTGGCCCATATGATGGGCGATGGATGATCCCATATCCATCAGTGTTTGACATCAAGGTGAAGGGTCACGGCAGCGCCCCGGCCGTCGAAAAACGGCCAAAATGCGGAACGAAAATTTTCTAAGCCGGCGCTACCGCTACCCGATTTACGGATCGACCTTAAACCCTAAACTATCAAATTAACTAAGAGTTAGAATCGTTATACCGAGTTGATCCGAGTCCTTCGGTCTTTATTCCAAGATCCTAGCGATTCCTTGATGTCGTTTGGTTGCCGGTTTTCCTTCGTCTCCGATGATCCACCCGAGGGAAACGGCGCAAGCTCCAACCTCGTCGAACGAGGTAACCGATGCTCCAACGTCACTAGCGATGGAGAGTGGGGGTGTATGAAAGTGTCACTTTGATTTTCTCTCAACCATGTGCTCCATGGAGCAACTCAAGAAGATGAAGTGGAGATGATGAAGCTTTTGGCATGAGAAAAGAAAAATGGATAACTCTTTTTATGTGAATGAGAGAGTGGGAATCATGCAAGTGTAAAATGAGCCAAATGAAATTAACCACCCTCAAAAGAATGGTCGGCCCCTCCTCTCTCTTTCACCCAAAAAAAATATCATTTCCTTTTTAATTAAAGCAATAAACAAATGAGACCATACCATGCTACATGCACAAACCCATGCCACAAATCACATCACCTTTTCCACCTCATAAATAAAAACAAATGAATTTCCATAAATGGAAAATCATATAAATGAGGTGGCATCTTCTAGAAGCTATTCCGTATAAAATACGTAATACTTCCCAGTACATGTACCGAAATACATATACGCGTATTCGTACCAAAATACGAACAGCCGAGAGAGAAAACGAATAGTGAACAATAATACTAGAATACGTATATACAAATACAAATATAAATTATTAAATTAAGACCTGATTTAATAAACTGGTTTAATCCTAAGCCGCTAGTATTATCAACCGTCCATTTAAAGTCTGCGCAACAAGTGCACATATTTAATTGGACATCTGTATGTATCAACATACCTCATGTACACCATATCGCCGGAACCGTGAAAACCCACTGTGTGGGACTCTAAAGACTCGTCAATACGCTGGCAGTGGGTTTAACCACAATCACGTCAGCGGCACTAGCTGTACATAACGGCTACCCAGGTATTGAGCGAAAGGGAGGCCGACGAGCAAACTCATCCTGACCCCTACTGAGCCTGACAGTGACAATATCCGTACAGTCCGGTCTGTTCATCTAAGAGTATCGCATATCGAGTTTAGGGGGTGGATAAAGTCAGACCCCCAACAACACGATATTTAGTGTCGGTATGAAACCCATCACCACTTGAGAAACTATCGATCCTGGATCGATAATTCTCGTCCACCGTGGCCACGGATTTATGGTGATGGCCATCCATACACAACGCGACATCAACCCCCAATACCGGGAGAGACGAATCCCCGATGATCCGATCACTGCCTCCATGTGGCTCGGGACTATACCCAACTAAAACCGGTTTGCTCGACTCCTTTGAGCCGTGGTAGGGTAGTAATCAAAGCATAGTGGGAACTCACACGAGAAAAATGACGATCTCAGGTCGACAGACTAACCTGTGCATATGTCATCTGGGAACTGCTATCTGACAATAGGTATAATACCAATTAGCAGGTTCCCGGCGAGTCCGTCCAGTGTACTCATAACCCAATAAGCACCTGTATACTATCTTAGGTGAACAAACTAACATCAATGGCTTGTGAGACCTAGCCACCGCACCTCGTCGGGGTCTCAATCAGTATACACTAGTCTACACTGGAGTATCGATGCCCGGTCTCGATACTCCTACGACTAGGGACATTTAAGGATGTGCTTATAGACCCCAGCTCCCACATATATGATCGCCATCATAATGCCGGCAGTCAAGCAAGAATCATGTGGGCTCTATCAACAAGTATATGATGATAAAGACAAACCAGATAGCATACTATCATCTTGAGTAAGACTGTTTCATCGGTATAGGTCCTGCCTCAATCATCATAATCATAAGTCCGCGACTATGATAATTGATTTGAGGGCACTATAGCCAACAATCTCCCACTTGCACTTAAGGCCAATTATTGTGATGTCGCATACTCACAGCCCGTGTGATACCGAACACCCAACTTCTCTACTAATCAGTTTCGCAAAGCCCGTTTGCGAAAATTATTGCGTTCGAGAAATAGGCTCAGTGAGTGGATCCGCTCCAAAGTTTCTTTCTGTATCTCTCTATATCTCAACTTCGCGGAGAAAACTATCTCCCGAAATGACTAATACTTGTCTTAGAATTTATCTGGATGTCTGATGGGACCCAGTTCATAAATGAACTCCAAATCCAGCAAACTACTTAGACTGTATCGTCCACTGAATTTAATCAGTATCCTGCTCCATGCCTTTCCTCAGTATCCGCTTGGACCACCTGTCCAACATACTATCCCTCAAAAGAGGGAAAAACTATAACTCTGACAGTCACTCTGTCATCTTGGTCACCTTGGAAACTTGATATGATAACCTTCTCCAGAAGGAGGCTGCCGTAATCATTTCCCAAGAACATTCACTTATGTTCAATAACTGCTTCCCAATGTTTCTCCAGGATTGGATTAATATATCTGCTTATTGCATCTAGTGCAAAAGCAACATCTGGTGTGGTACTCGACATTTCATGATTAACTCAATTACCTAAGCAAGTGATATGCTAATCATGTAGATCCCTCCCCTTTAGTCTGTAAGACACCTTTAGAGAGGGTGACTCCATCACCTGCAGGTACACCACCATACCAGGAGTCGTCCATTTAATGTCAAAGTACCAATATTAGGATACTTCCCAAATCTAGATCTAGTAACCAGAAAACCTGATATTATATCCATATCCTATGTGGAGAAAACAACTTTGTGACAACCACAATATAACCGATCGTAGTATAGGAATATCTCTTCCTATCAAGTACATGTCATCCTAATACCTGGACATCACTCTCTACTACCTTCTTACCAGATTCATCTCCTATTCTGATGAGGTCAAAGCCTATAACTGTCACATCAAAAATAGATGATCTATTTCCGCTATACCTACTTTAGTCTATAAATAGACACAAGCTACTTTCCTACTATGCTTCCGCTGCTCCCACTGGCTATAACAACCCTCTGGCAGAGTCATATATACGTGTACTTCTAAAACCAGTTTAGAACGACACTATACTCATCCGCCGGCCAGGTCTTATAATCCAGAACAACAGCAATGGCAAGTCTGGGTAAGCAAGAACCTCCCTGTCACCGTCTCTGAGAAGACCGAAGTACCTCTCGGGTGACTGAGGTTACCCACCAAATCTGCGAAGTGGCTAATGGAACATCAAATCTAATTGAATCCTTAGGTTCTATTAAATTTCCAGTAATCGTTTGTGGTTCTGGAATAACTTCCAGTTCTACCATACTCCCACTTTTGTTTTCTGAAAAAATCCATTTTATTAAAACTGTGGCGAGTCAAGAACAATATAAATATTGATCTTCCTGATGGTACAAAGTTAACCCTCGTCAAAACCCGGGATAACCCACAAACAACCATTACTGAAATGTGTCTTGAGTTTATCCGGATTCTGGTTTTAAGCATCAGCCGAACAACTCGCTATACTTTAACATCGTTAAGATATAAATCGATTTTATATATATCCGATATAGAAACAAAATCACTAATTTAATTGGAACCAAATTCAAAATCATACATCTGTCTCCAGTGCATATCAACCAAATGGAAAGAGGACAATCAGCATTACTCATCTACGAGTGCATCCATTTATGAGTAACCTGAAAGAGAAGCAAGTTCTCAAAACCATTACTATTAACTGAATACCAAACACAAGTATCTACATCTTCGACTTCCTCGAAGAATCCTTCTACTTACAACAAATGGTTCTCTACTTTATTCTTATACCTATAACTTCTGAATATCTGGACCTTGCATTTCAACGAAATACATGTCCAGAACTGGAGAAGTCATAAGTAAATAGAATATAGTACGAGTACCAACCCCTTTGTCCTAATGGACACTGGACAACATACAATACTTTGTATAAGTCCCCTGAGTTCAATAACTCAAACCCTATGCGTCGTAGGTTAAAAAACTGTACTATGGTTAAGAAAAATTACACCGCTGTTGAATGCACCTTACCTAATCACCAACTGATATAGGTAAATGTCATAGACACAATATCAAAAATTTATATCTCACTTTATAAAATAAATGTGCAGATATATCAGTTTGAAATTGGTGCATAACAACGGATATTCAAAACCAAATATTTGCCATCCGGCAAAATCCAGATGATTTCCTCAAATATCACTAATTACAACGAATTCCGATCTAATGAGGATCTAATCACCCAATTCCCAATATCTTACTCCCACTCACCATCTGTAATAACATGCAGATATGAGAAACTGATCTGGTAAATACATACCCTGGAGTTAGATTCCAACTGAGAAAACAGTTATCAATTAACATCGCACAGTCAAACTGAAACATGAAAATGTTTCGAAGGGGTTTAACTGGTATTCCTAGTAACGCCTCTTCCACTATCCCGATTCACGACAGTAACCATATACTTACCTGCCCTCACTCCAATCCCTTTATTATGTCTTTACTTATTACCTTCTGTACACCTTCTTTACTCAAATTGGTTTTCTTCATTCCCTACCCTTCGGCACCAGCATAAGGTTTGGAAGAAGACTATCCAATAAGCTTAATAGGTGTTCTCTCCTAATCCTAGGAGCCCACACATCCTGAGAGAAGGTAAAGAGAAAAGACATCTGAATAATCCTATACAATTTCTCTTGAACCGGAATCCATCCTCGAAAAAGTTCCTTCGAGTTCGTATGAAACTATACGATAGATTTATCCAATGGAATTGGATATCCATAGTGATACAGAGTGTTCTAGAGAAAATCAAAGAGGATGTAGGAGTGGTAGGGGTATACACTATCTTTGTCGTGAATGATGGTGATCGCATTTTCCTTTGCCATTATTCTAATCCCTTTAGATGTCTTTACTTATTATCTTCTGTACACCACCGTTAAGCTTGTTGGTTTTCTTCCTTTCCTACCATTCGGCACCTGCCTATGGTCTGGAGGAAGACTAACCAATAAACTCAATAGGTGTGCCCTATCCTAATCCTAGGAGCCTGATCGCACGCAAAAAAGCGTGTCGGATGTTCAAAGTTCTAAAGTTTACCGCGATCAGGACGGTGTCGCTTTGCAGCTAGCCGGTTGAGCACGGGTCGATCCACAGGGAGATGGTTGTATTTCCGTTCTTGTCTTAGACGAGTTAATAAAGAATGTGTATATGTTTGTTCGATTCTAACCTATGTGTTATATGCAAGTATAAAGTTGTTAAGAAAAAGATACGAAATTGTAAGCTAAAGAAATCCGTACTCAAAACCTTTGAGCCGAGTCTTGACCAATTGAAGCTAGAGCAATCGGCAACAACGTGGATTAGGGGATTTAAGCACGGTATTCGTGGAATCCGGCTTATTTACCCTTGTCCTTCCGTTCTTGTCTCTTGCTTTCGCCTCCGGCCAAACCGAACGCAACCGGTCGCGGTTAGGAATCACCGTTACCTTGGTAGGGTAGGGTGCCTAACGGAGCGCTTGCGTAACGTTTGGGCGGAGTTCAATGGAAAATAACGGGAAAAGAAAATGAGCAAAGAAATATTAACTTACAATACCGTATTTATTCTTAACAACGATAATTACAACCATTCACAAAAACGAACCAAAAAAGAGCAAAAGAGAAGAAAAGATTACAAGTAAGTAAGTGCATGGAATTTAAGTGCAAGAAAGTAAAGCATGAATGTAAAGAAAGTAATAAAAAGCAAGAAAGAAATAAGCAAGAAAATAATTACAAGAACATAGAACTCAAGACAAGCATGGGATCAATAGCCAACCCTTAAACTTGCAAGCTCAATCAAGAGGTTGCAAGATCAAGAGAAGGGTAAAGAACTCATGTGAAATGAAGCACTAATTCCATAAGAAGATACAACCCTTGAAATCAATAACAAACCCTTAAACTTTCAAGCTCAATGAAGAGGTTGAAAGATCAAGAGAAAGCAAGGATCTCAAGGGAAAGCTAAAACAAAAGAATGATACAAAAAACCCTCATCTTCATTTAACATCCACTCAATGCTCTCACTACATTTCCATGGAGGAAAGAATGAAGAAGAAGAAGACTAAACTATACTAAAAGAGGCTAAAGAACTTAACACCTTTGGTTTGGCTCAGATCTGGGGTATTTATAGGAGGGGAACTGGAAACCTAGGGCAAGAATCTGCCCCTACATAAAATTACCAAAATACCCCCAAAAAACGACACAGTGAAGAGCTTATATGGCCGCAGTTCCGCGGTCTAAGCGCGCTAATGCCGCGGAACCGCGGCCGTTTAGAGGAGTTAGGCCATGAAATTTGGTGGTTTTCCCTAGTTTTTAGTACTATTCAGTGTGGTATATGACTTTTTCTCAAAAACTCTTCCCATTTCTTCCAGAATTTCAGTAGATCAAAAGGTGATGTGATGTGGATCTTTTGCCAAGATTTCCTCGAGCTCCGCGTAGATATGTTGGATCTTGTGTTGACATTGAGCTTTGTGCACGAAAATGACATCGATTTGCCATTTTTTCCCTTAAACTGGTGTGTGGCAACATACGGATAGAGAGCGGAGACCCATGTTTTATCTGTATTGGCAGTAATCCGGAATTTGACGTACTTTTCCATGAATTTCACTGTTCAGAGCCGAGAACCTGTATTCTGCAAATATGTAGCAAACACTGATCAAAAGCACCTGCCTATAAACAAACGAGCGTAAGAATGGGCGGTATAAAATGCAATATTCTGGTATGAACAAATACCCCCAAACTTAACTTTTGCTCGTCCCGAGCAAAACCAATTATTCACAAAAATAAAATCCTAACCGCACTTTCACAGGGAACGCGATTGCACTGAGCACGTGTAACAAGCCGTTAAACCTCTAGGTGTCCCTAGTAGGAGGAGTGTTGTCTCCTGAGGGTTTTCAGCGGATTACACCCACAAAATCCCGTCAAGCTAGTGTCATAAGTTAACTTCGATTCTACTCCTACAGTTTAGTATTTACGTTAGAAATTCTATCATCCTAAGTTAGAAATATCCAACCCTTATTTTTCACACCTCCTATCTATTTAACCTTGGTTCTCCTGAGTTTTCCTTCTAAAGTGCGGCCTCAAATCAGAGATTTTTATCAACTTTACATAAAACACAAGTCTTATTCTTTATTTCTATCTTTTATCCAAATATCGATTGTATACCCCTACGTGTGTGTATATTTGCTCCCCTACACTCAAGAATTCAATTTAAGCTATAATACCCTTGTCCTAATACCTAATACTACTTCTTTTCATTAAGGATGGACGGATTTGCTCACACACCTTTCATGCGACTATTAATGCTTCTTGAGGCACTAACGACCGATTACTGAATGTGTGAACTTTAAAGCGTAAATAGCAGTTTCCAGGTCTTGACTTTATTCTATTTTTTTCTTTTTCTTTTTCTTTTTCAAGACCGGATATATTTTTCAATATGCTCTTTTGGTGTTTAGCTTCAAATACCGTTTTTTCTTTCATACTAGGCTTTCAGGAAAGAGTATTTCTAGGTATCCTCTACTACCCCAAGTTTAAAGGTGCGTGTAAGTGCAGTTTGTAGGGTATATACTTTCTAAATTTGAACTCAAGAAAAGAAATTATTTTTCAGACTTATCCTCCAGTAAAACTTCAATACTTTCCCTTCATCTTGACTTAACTCAAGAACTGAACTCAAAAAACTGTAAGGACGTATACTTACCAAAGTTAGACAGAATGAGGGTTATTTTAAGGATTTTCAATTCCTAACTCTAGAATTTAGTTATTTCTAACATATCAACTAATCTTTCAGAATAAAATTCTAAGTTACCCTATTAGCTAACTTGACGACAAAGTTTTTATATTTTTTGGAAAATTTTCAATTTTTGTGGGTTTTTAATAAGGTATGCGAATGCAAAATATACAAATGAATGCGAAGGAAGAAAGCTTACCGAGCACACCCCCAAACTTAAACTTGACAGTGCCCTCACTGTCAGGCTACACCAAGAGGGTCAAAAATGTCGGCGCTCCCTAGAAACAAATTATATACAAAACAAAAAGGAAAACAAAAAATATATACAAAAAAGGAGTCCCCCCCAAACTTAAGTAAAACAGTGTTTTCACTGTTAAGTGTTGAAGTTCAGGATTAGGGGGGAAAGAGAATGGTATCAAGCTATACAAGACCTTACACAGGCCAAAAGAGAACACCAACCATTCAAAGATTTTATCTCTATAATGTGCTGGTTGGTGAAAGAACGCGGAGAGGTAAGAAATGGAGAATATGCGAGACCGTATGGAGATAGAAGCGGGATACGGTCTCGGTATATGAGAAGAAGAATGGCGGAAGGGAGAGAGAAGTGGAATACGAACTTGAGGGTGGAAATGGATTGAATAAATTAGTACAATCTGTAATGATCGATGTGAAAAGATGGATTGTACTAATCTATCAATATGGCGAGAAATTGGGTCAAATCCCTCAAGATTCGTGAGAAACCATGGGTACGCCGAACTTGGTAAACCAGACATATGAAATGAAAGTGAGACGGTTTCTTGCAAGGTCGGAACGATGGAAAGGATGGAGGTAGGTGATTGAGGAAGGTTATTGGTTAAAGGTTGAGGAGGGTGTACACAGTCAATGAAAGGAACAGGATGAATTGGAAAATCCGACTCATCAAGAAAAACTGGTTCATCCTCAATATTATCCTCAAAATTTTCCTCAAAGTTCAGCTTATCCATGCAAATTTCATCAAAATCAAGACGCATATGAAGTTCGGGAAAAACAGTTAAAGACTCGGGATGATGAATTGGAGAGAAAAACTCATCCACAACTGCGGGTTCATCATCCGAAATATTCCCAGCGTCAATATCCTCAATCAAGTGAAAATCAATATTCTCAGACACCTCAACAAAAGCATGGATATTAATCAATTCAGGTTCTAGAGTGGAGGTGTAGAGGTCAAAAGGATTGGGTGTGGTTTCACTCGAAAGGGACCGTTCACAAACGGGCAAATCAAACATTACAAAGTCACACAACTCATTATCTGTTCTATCTTTAATCAATGAATCGTTTGGAACACTAGATAGACATTCAAAACTGGAGTTGTGGGATTCAAATTGAAACGGGTAGGTCTGATTTGGAAGGGTGTACAGCTCACTCTCTCCGCTCAAATTCTCAACCTGTCCTACTGCCTCTTCATACATTGGAAAATTTGGAGCTAGTTGAAAACTAGCTACCGGGTCACTAGGTTGTATGAGGGCGGCCATGGACGCATTCAAATCCATCATCTGTTGGTACGACGCTACCCTAAAATCTTCCAAAGACTGTTCCAGACTAGACATGGGTTGTGAAGGGGTTTCAGTAAAAGATTCAAAGTTGTTTGGATACTGAAAATTCCCAAATGGCGGTTCAGAAGCAATGTCTAGGGAAGGTGCAAAAGTCGGGTAGGACTGGTAGGAATTGAATGGCTGGACAGGAACAGGATCAACATTTGGATAAGAAGGTGAATGGAATTGTTGATCCCAGGAATCTGTAGTGGTGAAAGCAGTGAAAGATCGGCTACAGGATTGTTCAATATGTTCAGCGATGGACAAAGGACGACTTGCAAAAGGGGTATCAACATAAGAGGGTGGGGGAGGTTGAAAAGGTTGATACAAAGTGGATTGCGAAGGGCAAGTGTTTGTCCTAGACGCGTCTATCCGATCTTTCAAAGAGATTTTGGGCATGGAGGGATCGTTCGACGTTCGGCCAAAGCAAGAACCGTAAGAAGAAATGTCTGGTTGTGGGTACCAAAGCTCGGCAAGAGTTTTGCAAGGTAGGGTGCCCATGATATGAAGAGAGAAAGAAAGAAAGGCAGAGAAAAGGAGGGGAAAAAGAATGTGATTTTTTTTTTAGTTAGATATTAACAAAAGAATGAAATATACATACAAAAAGAAAAAAAACAATCATGACACAAAAATACCACACACCTAATCGTTCTAGGGTTCACCTAGGTCAACTAGACCTGCTCCAGAACTTGATTGTCGAAGTAAAACTGTGTCGAGAAACGGGCTCAAGATACACTGATCACGAGGCCAGGTAAGTGCAGAGATAAGGGGAGGTTTTCCAACGCTTTCGCGAAGTTCCTTAATTAAATAACCCTTTCTCTTTTGGCGGTTTCTCCGTTAACACTTTCCTAGACACCCCGTAAACAATATACCGTTAAGCGAGATTCTAAACACAGTTAACTTCTCCTAGTGAGCACGAAGTCCTTAAGGCTTAAAGTCTAGTTTCTTTTAATGTTTGTGCGGGTAAACGATATGCTCAAGTTCGTGATTTGTGGGCCACGGAAAAGGTGATGAAATTCTTTACCGTATATTGTGGGGTTCGCTTGCCCTTAAGTCCGTATTAATGTATGCAATGCGCAATTCAATAAAAATTCTATAAAGAATCAAACAATCGTTTTTTAGTTTAAGCACGGCACTGCAACAAATACGGGTTAGTCAATTTTTAGCGTTTGCTAGCGAACTTGCAAAGAATCCTGCAAAGAATAGTATATTGGATGCGTCGGATTTGAGAAGAAGGTGTTAGTAAAGTACGTACCGTTAAGTTTTTGGGTTAGGAAACCCCCGTTGAATCAAATCCGGTAAGCTTGAAAAGTTCGCTTGCGCGGGTCAAACTACCCGGATCTTTGGCACTGTACTTTGCAATCACCTTAGCCTTGAACGTACACTTTGCTCCCCACAATCGCAGTTTGCAAATCCGCAAAAATCTGCACTCTTGCCCACAAAAATGATCAAAAATAACAAAAAGATTTTTTTATATATATATATATACAAAAAGAATATTAACCCGAATAATAAGAAAGAAAATACGTTACCGTCTCCCCGGCAACGGCGCCATTTGATCGCACGCAAAAAGGCGTGTCGGATGTTCAAAGTTCTAAAGTTTACTGCGATCAGGACGGTGTCGCTTTGCAGCTAGCCGGTTGAGCACGGGTCGATCCACAGGGAGATGGTTGTATTTCCGTTCTTGTCTTAGAAGAGTCAATAAAAAATGTGTATATGTTTGTTCGATTCTAACCTATGTGTTATATGCAAGTATAAAGTTGTTAAGAAAAAGATACGAAATTGTAAGCTAAAGAAATCCGTACTCAAAACCTTTGAGCCGAGTCTTGACCAATTGAAACTAGAGCAATCGGCAACAACGTGGATTAGGGGATTTAAGCACGGTATTCGTGGAATCCGGCTTATTTACCCTTGTCCTTCCGTTCTTGTCTCTTGCTTTCGCCTCCGGCCAAACCGAACGCAACCGGTCGCGGTTAGGAATCACCGTTACCTTGGTAGGGTAGGGTGCCTAACGAAGCGCTTGCGTAACGTTTGGACGGAGTTCAATGGAAAATAACGGGAAAAGGAAATGAGCAAAGAAATATTAACTTACAATACCGTATTTATTCTTAACAACGATAATTACAACCATTCACAAAAACGAACCAAAAAAGAGCAAAAGAGAAGAAAAAATTACAAGTAAGTAAGTGCATGGAATTTAAGTGCAAGAAAGTAAAGCATGAATGTAAAGCAAGTAATAAAAAGCATGAAAGAAATAAGCAAGAAAGTAATTACAAGAACATAGAACTCAAGACAAGCATGGGATCAATAGCCAACCCTTAAACTTGCAAGCTCAATCAAGAGGTTGCAAGATCAAGAGAAGGGTAAAGAACTCATGTGAAATGAAGCACTAATTCCATAAGAAGATACAACCCTTGAAATCAATAACAAACCCTTAAACTTTCAAGCTCAATGAAGAGGTTGAAAGATCAAGAGAAAGCAAGGATCTCAAAGGGAAGCTAAAACAAAAGAATGATACAAAAAACCCTCATCTTCATTTAACATCCACTCAATGCTCTCACTACATTTCCATGGAGGAAAGAATGAAGAAGAAGAAGAAGAAGAAGAAGAAGAAGAAGACTAAACTATACTAAAAAAGGCTAAAGAACTTAACACCTTTGGTTTGGCTCAGATCTGGGGTATTTATAGGAGGGGAACTGGAAACCTAGGGCAAGAATCTGCCCCTACATAAAATTACCAAAATACCCCCAAAAAACGACACAGTGAAGAGCTTATATGGCCGTAGTTCCGCGGCCTAAGCGCGCTAATGCCGCGGAACCGCGGCCGTTTAGAGGAGTTAGGCCATGAAATTTGGTGGTTTTCCCTAGTTTTTAGTACTATTCAGTGTGGTATATGACTTTTTCTCAGAAACTCTTCCCATTTCTTCCAGAATTTCAGTAGATCAAAAGGTGATGTGATGTGGATCTTTTGCCAAGATTTCCTCGAGCTCCGCGTAGATATGTTGGATCTTGTGTTGACATTGAGCTTTGTGCACGAAAATGACATCGATTTGCCATTTTTTCCCTTAAACTGGTGTGTGGCAACATACGGATAGAGAGCGGAGACCCGTGTTTTATCTGTATTAGCAGTAATCCGGAATTTGACGTACTTTTCCATGAATTTCACTGTTCAGAGCCGAGAACCTGTATTCTCCAAATATGTAGCAAACACTGATCAAAAGCACCTGCCTATAAACAAACGAGCGTAAGAATGGGCGGTATAAAATGCAATATTCTGGTATGAATAGAGCCCTCACAACCTGAGAGAAGGTAAAGAGAAAAGACAACCGAATAATCCTATTCAATCTCTCCAGAACCAGATCCACCCTCGAAAAATCCCTTCGTGTTCGTATATAACCATACAATGGATTTATCCAATGGAATTGGATGTTCGTAATAATACTGGGTGTTCTGGAGAAAAGCAAAGGTGATATAGAAGTAGCAATGATGTATGCGACACCGTGACATTCCAAAAGCCAAAATGTTTTAAGAAAGTTCGGTCAACTTGGTTCATGAGTTTTAGTCAAAGGCCGGGTCATAGTCGCAGCCAGAGAGAGAGAGAAGAAACACTCAGCGTGCACTCTAACCTAGATCAGAATGGTTAATCATTTTATCTAATCTGGATGGCTCCCATTGTTTCCTCGAATTCTCCTCCAAACCCAAAAGGAGAATTAGTCGGAATTACCCGAGGAGTAGTCCTACTCATCAGTGGGAATCGGGATCCAACTATCATCGCATGATAACTTGATGGAAGCCACTCAAGTCACCACACTCCAGAAGGTATGCGTAAGCCTGGCAAGTTTCCTGTATGTTTGAAACTCCCGATATAATTTTTACCCCAAGCAGCTTATGACCTTGACGGATGCCAACAAATCATAAGTTGCAAGTCAAGTTCTACCCGTCATTATCCTGATTAATTTAGACCCACCCGTACTCGCCCTTGACGGATGCCAACAAGGCTGAACGACTGTCCTAGATTAATGCATATCCATGCTACAGAGAAGTAACACATAGCTACCGCACACTATGCCTTGACGGAAGCCAACAAACATAGCACGAATACTAGGCGCTACTTTTTTGAAATGACGGAAGGCTACGGCTGGTTTTTGGCGAAAAAACCTTTAACGTAATGAACTTGATATCGTTGAAGGAATCCAAGTGGTTTTTTAAATATATATAGTGGCGAAAACTTTTGCTAAAGATGTCACTCCCGGTGAAGAGATCTCGGCTCTTTCACCGTCGAATGTGGTGCAGAATATCCCAAACTGAATACCACGATGCAAAGCAAAAGGAAACGACTATAGCAAAGTTATTACGTTGACGCAAACTTTTACCCAAGGGGTCACTCCCGATGAAGGGATCTCGGCCCTTGCCTCGTCGAATGAGGTGCTGGATATTCATAACCGAATACCACTGTGCAAAGCAAAAGAGAACGTCTGTAATGTCGGTTTTTTAAAAACTTGGTTCCAACAATATCAAATATAGGTTTGTTTTATCCTTGCATTGATAAGAATCTATGCATTCCCATTAATTAATCATACCAGAAAAGAACAAAAATAAAATGTACGTATATGCCATCTTCATTCGCCACTGGGTCCCGTCATCACCCGTTAGGTTACTTAACTAACGACAGAGCGGGGACTGGGCTAGCGCGGGTGCAAAACATATACAACATCTACTAGTATATATAAATATATATATAACAATCGTCCCAGGCATGATATAAAACAACATAACAGAAACATCACAGAATGGTGGATAATCTGGAGCCCCGAGTTTCATTTGAGCCGCAAGTGAGACCCGACGTTCCCTGTCGTGTGGATAGCATGTGTAATGAAACCTATACCCCCTACGAGTGCGGCGAATAGCCCGCCAATTCTAGAGTAAAGTCCCCTCCATCCCAACGCCATGAGATGCGGACCTGTTGCCCTCTAGAATTTGGCTATTTATGCACCCCAACGCAGGGTAATCCTAGTACAGAAAAGAATATAATATACAAGGGTGACATCGACCTCAGCCCGGTTGTGTCCCAAAAGAATAATATACAAACTGGCAGTGACGGCAGTCCACATGTCGGACGCTCGCCCCGCAATATCAAATGTACAAATGAAATAAAACTGTACTAACATTGCACCATTGCAATCCACCACGACAATCCAACCAACATCACAGCACAACACAGAACATCAATGTGAATGTCACGTTCGCAAACCCGTCTAAAAGACATATAGCAATTAGATGAGTTTATCGATCAAATGACATTCACGGTCGCAGATATAAATGTATGTACTGTTAAACGCCCACTTATATTATCGATCGACTAAAATTCCCAAATTGGCCCCAAAAGCAGATCCAGCAGTCAAACAGAAATCTGGGCCAAAAACATATAGTTCAAAAATCACAATTCCATCCAACTTAGATACAGGAAAAATTTTAACGCCCGTTGCCACTAAGTGGCCGCGGAACCGGCGCCAACAGGGCCTAAGTGCGGCGGTTCCGCGGCTCTTTAAAGGATTCATGGGCCCAAATTTTTTGTGTACTCTTAAAAAGCCTGCACGGATTTTTAAGCCTCTGGAAAATATTTTTAGACCACATTTGAAAATAGACAGAAACATGAAAATTGAAATCGTGATTTCGGTAACTTTGGTCGATCGATCTTTTAAGCACGTCTAAACAAGCTAGTAGGGGTTTAAAGGGTGGCTCTGATACCATGAAGGGTCACAGCAGCGCCCCGGCCGTCGAAACGCGGCCAAAATGCGGAACGAAAATTTTCTAAACTGGCGCTACCGCTACCCGATTTACGGATCGACCTTAAACCCTAAACTAGCAAACTAACTAAGAGTTAGAATTGTTATACCGAGTTGATCCGAGTCCTTCGGTCTTTATTCCAATCTCCTAGCAATTCCTTGATGTCGATTGGTTGCCGGTCTTCCTTCGTCTCTGTAGGGTTCCTAGGCACACTATAGAGGTCTCACAAGGCATCAACCATGCCAATTTCAAATTTTATTGGTGCCGAGAAACCCTAATACGGATCGTCGGCTAGAATTCTAGGCGAAATACGAATCTAGTTAACACTTTAACTAAAGGAGAGAGGCTACAACCTTTGTAGATCCGGTTATCCACTTCCTTAGCTCCACGTAGACGTCCTCTCGCTGTCCTAGTCGGATCTCGGACTCTCGCATCGGCTTCATCAAAAGGAATGAGCGAAATAGATCGTCGGCTTCGTGCCGAAGATGATCTACGTCGAAGTTGCACAAGTTCAAGCTCCAACTTCACCAAGTTGTGAAACTTGTGAAGAAAACACCCAAAACAACTTGGCAAGAGGTAGAGGGTGAAGAAATAGGAGGTGGGTTCACTTTAGAATTGGATTTCACTCACTTTAGCTCAAGTTGCCATTGATGGCATCAAGCTTTCTTTCTTTTAGATGAAGATGAAGAAGAAGCTAGTTTTTGATAAGTTTTTAAATAAAATGAATAATAATACAATACTTATCATAAGCTAACTATAGTTAAGTGTAGAGAATAGACCATGGTTACTTGGATGAGTTAGGGTTAAGCATGAAGACAAGAATGGTTACAAAAGTCAAAGCTTCATGAAGCTTCAACTTAAAACAAAGAAAGCCACCATTCTTATCTTAATCCTTTTCAAATAAATAAATAAATAAATAAATAAATATGCAAAACCCTAATCAACACTTAACCATGGTTTTAATTCTTTACACTTAACTAAATCATCAAGTATCATCAAACATGATACAAATATGTGCACAAAAGTATATCACATATACTTCTTGCACATCAAGTGAGAAAATCCATTTAAAGTGAACCAATACTAGTTAATGCAATGCAATATATCAAATATATAATTATACATTAAATCATTAAATCAACATTTGATTCAATGATCCGGTCATGTCGCACATAACCGACTAGAATCCAATGTATCGATTTATCGAATCAATGATTCGATAACTAGGTCATATCGAATATAACCAATCGAAACATATATCGCGAGAATGAAATGCGGTATCACATACACGCATTATTCTCGGTCCTGCACATATCTCATATGCGCTCCTATTTCATTTCGCTTGAGCCAGGAAACCTCTGTGTTGGACTCTAAAGACTCGTCAATACGCCAGTAGCAGATGATGATCATATCAAGCACCCACAAGCCGCAAGCGGTCTGCTAAACGTAACGGCCATCCGGGTATTGAGCGATCAGAAGATCGACGAGCTAGCCCGCTCACACTCCTGCGAATCCGACCAGTAACACTTACCGTACAGTCCGGTCTGTTCGTCTGATACGTCGCATATCAAGTCTAGGGGTGGTAAACGTCAGACCCCAATAACCGATAAGTCGTGCCGATGTGAGGCTCATAACGGGTTGAGAAACTACTGGTAACACTTACCAGCAAATCTCTGATCAGCCCTGGCCAGGGACTTCCCTGTTACGGCCAATCGAGCACTGCGCAACATCAACCCCCAATACCGGGAGAGACGAAACCCCTCCTATCGCTCATTGCCTCCATGTGACTCGGGACTGTACCCAAAGACCACCGTTTTGCACGCCCTCATGGGCATGGTAAGGTGGAGATCAAAGCACAGTGGGAATCACACAAGACTCTATGACGATCTCGGGTCTACAGACTAACCTGCACAAGTGTCACCTGAGAACTGCCATCTGACGTGAGGTATAATACCATCTGGGAGTTCTCGGCGAGTCCGTCCAGTGTACCCAGTCTCCACTGAGCACCCGTATACCATCTCTGATGTCAAACACCAATGGATATGGGATCATCCATCGCCCATCTCATGGGTCGAGAAGCGTATACGCTAGTCTACTCTGGTATATCGATGCCCCGTCTCGATACACCCATGACTAGGGACCTTGAAGGATGTACTTATGGACTACCATGTCCCCACTAGTATGATCTGCATCATAGTCCAGGTAGTCAAGTACACATCCTAAGGGCTTTACCAACATGTAACCATAAGACAGTTTAAAGAGACTAGTGTACATGTTAAGATAAAGAGTAACCAGATAGCATACTATCATATCGAGCAAGAAAGTCATCTCTATATATGTCCAAGCATCCAATATAATATACATCATGTGTACAATACTGGCCTCTAGGGCATACATACAACTAACAATCTCCCACTTGCACTAGGGCCAGCTGCTGTAGTATCGCATACCGAGCATCCCGAAGAGTCTCTCAAACTGTATCTGGGGAATGGCCTTCGTGAGTGGATCCGCCGTGTTGTTCTTCGTGTCAACCCTCCTGACCTCGATCTCCCGGCGATCAACTATCTCCCGGATCAGGTGATACCGCCTCAGAATATGCCTGGATCGCTGATGGGACCTGGGTTCCTTGGCCAAAGCCACCGCTCCATTGTTATCGCAATACAAAGGTATTGGATGCTCAAAGGATGGAATCACTCCAAGTTCGGTAATGAACTTCTTGATCCAGACAGCCTCTTTGGCAGCATCGTTGGCAGCGTGTATTCAGCCTCCATCGTCGAGTCTGCCACGGTTTTCTGCTTGGAACTCTTCCAGCTAACCGCCCCTCCGTAAAGGGTAAAGACAAATCCCGACTGCGACTTAGAGTCGTCCTTATCACTCTGGAAGCTCGAATCGGTAAAGGACTCCACTTGGAGTTCTCCGTTACCATACACCAAGAACATATCTCTAGTCCTTCGTAAGTACTTGAGAATGCTCTTCACAGCTGTCCAGTGACTCTCTCCAGGATCAGCTTGATACCTGCTCACTACACTTAGTGAGTATGCTACATCGGGTCTGGTACATAGCATCGCATACATGATAGAGCCTACAGCCGAAGCATAGGGTATCCCTTGCATGCGAGCTCTCTCCAAATCAGTCTTGGGAGATATCTCTTTGGAGAGAGTGACTCCAGAGATCGTGGACAAGTTCCCACGCTTGGATTCTTCCATACTAAACCTCTTTAGTATGGTGTCAATGTATCTGGATTGGGACAATCCCAATATCCGTTTGGATCTATCTCTATAGATCCTGATTCCCAATATGCAGGAGGCATCACCAAGATCTTTCATCGAGAATCTTTGTGATAAGAAGAGCTTGACCGAATGCAGCATAGGAATATCATTTCCTATCAAGAGTATGTCGTCCACGTACAATACGAGGAAGACAACCTTACTCTCTGCTACCTCCCTGTAGATACAAGGTTCATCTGGGTTTTTGACGAAATCAAACTCTTTGATAACGACGTCAAAGCAGATGTTCCAACTCCGCGATGCTTGCTTTAATCCATAAATGGATTTAAGCAGCTTGCACACCTTCCCGCTGCTCCCACTGTCTACGAAGCCCTCTGGCTGAGTCATGTACACGCACTCTTCTAAATCACCATTTAGAAAGGCGGTCTTAACATCCATTTGCCAGATTTCGTAATCATGATAAGCAGCGATGGCAAGCATGATCCGGATGGATTTAAGCATAGCCACTGGAGAAAAGGTCTCGTCATAGTCCATACCTGGTCTTTGACGAAAACCCTTTGCTACAAGTCTAGCTTTGAAAGTCTCCACTTTCCCATCTACACCAAGTTTCTTCTTGAAGATCCACTTGCTCCCAATGGGTTTTACCCCTTCAGGAGCAACGTCCAAAGTCCATACTTTGTTGGTGTACATGGATTCCATCTCGGACCGCATAGCATCCAGCCATTTCACTGAGTCCCCACTCGTGATGGCCTGCTCGAAGCTAGTTGGGTCATCATCCTCCATGATGCAATCCTCGCTCCCACCATCTATGAGAAAACCGTAGTATCTCTCAGGTGGGCGAGGAACCCTACTAGATCGGCGGAGAGGCTGAGGTTCATCGGGAGCTACTGAATCCTCTGGTACCACTAAATCTTCTGTTGTGTTTTGTTCAGCTGGAACCTCTTCCAGTTCTACCTCAGAGCCACTAATTTCTTTTGCAAGAAATTCCTTTTCTAAAAAGGTGGCATGTTGAGCAACAAACACTCTTTGTTCCTCACTGTGGTAGAAGATATACCCTCGCGAATGTTTGGGATATCCAACAAATTTACACAAAACAGACCTTGCCTCGAGTTTGTCCGGTTTTTGTCTTTTGACATAGGCCGGGCAACCCCATATCTTTATAAAATTAAGATATGGTCTCTTCCCTTCCCATATCTCATATGGTGTGGTAGGCACAGATTTGGTGGGAACCCTGTTCAGTAGGTATGCTGCTGTTTCCAGTGCATATCCCCAGAAGGAAACAGGTAACTCAGCTACACTCATCATAGAGCGCACCATATCTAATAAAGTGCGATTTCTCCGCTCCGATACATCGTTGTGCTGTGGTGTATATGGAGGAGTTAGCTGAGAGAGAATCCCATTCTCTTTTAGGAAGTCCAGGAATTCAATGCTCAAGTATTCTCCTCCTCGATCAGATCGTAGGATTTTAATACTTTTTCCGGTTTGGTTCTCAACTTCTTGTTTATATTCTCTAAATTTCTCAAAAGCTTCTGATTTGTGTTTCATCAGGAACACATACCCGAACCTAGAGAGATCGTCAGTGAATGTAATGAAGTACGAAGAACCATCCCTGGCATGTGTAGACATGGGACCGCATACATTACTATGTATAAGTCCCAAGAGTTCGGTAACTCTCTCTCCGTGTCCCGTAAACGGAGTTTTGGTCATCTAGCCCTTGAGACATGACTGGCAAGTGTCATAAGATGAAAATTCAAAAGGATTTAAATATCCATCCTTATGCAACTTAGCCAGTCGTGTCGCATTGATGTGACCCAGTCTACAATGCCACAAGAAGGATTCGTTCAGTTCTGAACTCTTCCTCTTGTGTGTGTTTGTTATGCTCAGAACTGTTGATTGGTTTAGAACATAAATGCCATTGCACAACGTGCCTGATCCAACCAACTTTTGGTTACGGAAAATGTTCATAACATTGTCCTGTAATACAAAATTATATCCCTCTTTACTCAACAAAGAAACCGATATAATGTTGCATATCAGGTTCGGCATGTAATAGCATTCGTTCAGAACTAATGTATTACCAGTTGGTAATACAAGGTGATATTCCCCGACAGTCTTAGCTGCAACAATTGCATCATTTCCAACTCTAATGTCTTTATCACCTTCTCCAAGTTCTCTACCTTTCCTAAGACCATGTAACTGATTACATATATGGGATCCTGACCCGGTATCTAATACCCAGGACGTAGAGCAAATGGAGAAACAGTTCTCTGTAACGAAAACATTCAAAGAAAATGCATCAACATGTACTTTCTTCAATCGGGTGGCATGGGAATCCTGGTATTCCGCTATTTCCTGTTCATTCCTATAACTCTTATAAGAAAGAACGGAACCAACGTTCCCCAGCACAGTATAAGATGCGGGTTCGGTCAATACATCCATATTATTATCTTCATTAGGGCATGAAATGGTCGCTACCTGGAGAGAGAGAGAAGAAAACACTTTAGCGTATGCTCGTGCAAGATCAGATTGGTTATTATCTTATCTAATCAGGATGGCTCCCACTGCTTTTTATCAAATCTTCCTTCAAACCCTAAAAGGAAAGACTAGCCGGGATTAATTACACACTACAAGTTCGCCAATCTTTCAGCCAGGCCAGTGTCGGTACTTTAAGGGAGGTCCCCCGTGCTTTCGCACGAACCTAATTAATGTAAACCTCATTTTCCCATAGGCATAACCCCGTTGACACCTTTCTAGACACCTACTTGATCAGCTAATTGCAATGTGTAAAACTCTCCCAGGAGTAACTCTTACTCGCAGTGGGTATCGGGATCCAACTATCTCATAGAAGGTATGCAATCTCATTGCAAATTTCAACACTTGAAATTCCCGATAATATTTTTCCCCAAGCATCCTATGACCTTGACGGAGGTCAACAAACCACAGGGTGCAAGTCAAGTTCAACCTGTCATTTCTTGATTGAGTCAAACCCACCCGCACGACCCTTGACGGATGTCAACAAGGTCGTACGACTACCCTAATCCAATCTGCATCATATGCATAAGCAGATAAATGCTAGTTAGCTACCGCACACTACGCCTTGACGGTGGTCAACAAACGTAGCACGAATACTAAGTAGGATTTATCTGAAATGACGGAGGGCTACGTCAGGTTTTTTCTGAAAACCTATTGCGTAATGAACTTGATATCGTTGTAGAATCAAATGAAGTTTTGAAATGGAGTGATCTTGAGGCTTTTCTAGTTTTGCTAAAGGAGTCACTCCCGGTGAAGGGATCTCGGTCCTTTCCTCGTCGAATGAAGTGCGGGATATATCATATATATCGCTGTGCAAAGCAAAAACTCTTAAAAGCAATCAAAACCAAACCGAGTGTGTAGCATCTGCCAGTTACTGCTAAAGGAGTCACTCCCGGTGAAGGGATCTCGGTCCTTTCCTCATCGAATAAGGTGCAGGGTATATCATATATACCGCTATGCAAAGCAAGAACTGTAGCTACCTGTTTTGTTTAAAATTTGATTCTACAACATCTTAGGTTTCTTTTCTTTCATTAATCACATTAATGAAGTCCCATCATTTAAATACCTAAACATCACAGATAAATACGACGTACACTTATGCCATCCGCATTCGCCTCGATGTCCCCTCGTGCACCGTTAGGTTAGGTAACTAACGACAGAGCAGGGCAGGGCTAGTGCGGGTGTAAAACATAAGTAACGTCTATATAATATATCATATATACTATATACTGTATCCATCACAGAACATCACATGATCACATCACAGATATCGCAGCAGAAGAAACATATGAAATATTGGATATACTAGGACGTCCGTGTTTTCAATACGAGCCAGTATAAAACACGGATTCCACGGTCGTGATGAATAGCCAATCCCACACCCCTAGTCCCCTACGAGAGCGGCAAGCAACCCTGCCAATTCTAGGGTTAAGAGACCCATACTCGACTCCTCGAGTTGGTCTCCCACTGGACCCCAGAACCCGGTTACTTGTGCTCCCCTCCTTGGGTCTATCCTAATGCGGAAAAGTAAATAATATACAAAAGGCGACAACTTCCGCTACCTGGAAGTGTCCCAAATAAAAGAATATTACATACAAGTTTTTACATGAATGAAAATGAAAAACACTCATCTCACATAAAAACCCCCGGCTATTCAAACACGACGATCCAATATAACATATCCAGCAACACATAACATCACATGTCATCAACGTAAGTAAGTATGCATACCCCAATTATCGTTGACGTATAGCAACGAAACCGGCTATATGAACATACTACACTTACGGTCACAGAAAAGAAAGTGTAAAACTACAACAATTGGAATCCGCAACCTTTTTAGACATCACATGCCTAATCAAATGAAATACTTAGACATCACATGCCTAACAGTTATAAACCCCGCATTTTAGTCTCATTATCGAAAACTCTTTTCAATATCAAGTGAAACTAAACCGCTAGATTTATAACATTCATTCAATTATCTCATAACTGTTTGTGAATTCCAATTATTGTATCACATTCCAGATAAACAGAAAATGTTAAACTTTCCGATCGAACAGTCGAATACCCAAGTTTTCCCGATACAGCTCAACACATGAAATAAGTCTAACAACATTCAGTTCGTGCCTCAGTACCAACGGTCCAGCCGTAGAAGGGTCAAGCCAACGCCTCACATGTGGCACGCCGTACTGCCCCAAACCCGAAGGTTCAAAGGGCAGTTCAAGACGGTCACATAATTGAGTTAAGGTTTGTTGTCTTCTAGAGGGTCCATCGCGTTACTTGCACTACTTAGAACGTCGTTAAACTACGGAAAAATCCAACACTTGGAAATTTCCCGACAGGGGAAAAATTGGGTATTTATATACGGTCGAACTTTTTAACATATTCTAAAAATTATCCGGAAATACACAAAGACGAAATTTGATACCCCGATCGAAACACCGAATCCCCAAAGCAACCCTAGAAAATTCAACTCATGAATAATTATTAAAAATACCCAGGAAAATCACCACTGGAAACTAAGAATTACTGTGTAAAATTCTTTATATATTGAGGCCGTACGGCCGCGGAACCGCCGCATGAGCCATGCTCATGCCGCGGATCTGCGGCGACTTAGTGGAATTAGGCTGTCGAATTTCACACAAACTCTTATATTTTCCTGATGGTTTTTCTGCATATTTTTAATCTGGAAAAATCCCAGATTTTGGAAAAAGTCCAGAGAGCACTTGGGTTTTAGGGTTTCGGGTTCGTTCGGACTTCAAACGTCGTCTGGACTTCGCCTAAGGCTCTAGCTAGGCTCTGATACCACTGTAGGGTTCCTAGGCACACTATAGAGGTCTCACAAGGCATCAACCATGCCAATTTCAAATTTTATTGGTGCCGAGAAACCCTAATACGGATCGTCGGCTAGAATTCTAGGCGAAATACGAATCTAGTTAACACTTTAACTAAAGGAGAGAGGCTACAACCTTTGTAGATCCGGTTATCCACTTCCTTAGCTCCATGTAGACGTCCTCTCGCTGTCCTAGTCGGATCTCGGACTTTCGCATCGGCTTCATCAAAAGGGATGAGCGAAATAGATCGTCGGCTTCGTACCGAAGATGATCTACGTCGAGGTTGCACAAGTTCAAGCTCCAACTTCACCAAGTTGTGAAACTTGTGAAGAAAACACCCAAAACAACTTGGCAAGAGGTAGAGGGTGAAGAAATAGGAGGTGGGTTCACTTTATAATTGGATTTCACTCACTTTAGCTCAAGTTGCCATTGATGGCATCAAGCTTTCATTCTTTTAGATGAGGATGAAGAAGAAGCTAGTTTTTGATAAGTTTTTAAATAAAATGAATAATAATACAATACTTATCATAAGCTAACTATAGTTAAGTGTAGAGAATAGACCATGGTTACTTGGATGAGTTAGGGTTAAGCATGAAGACAAGAATGGTTACAAAAGTCAAAGCTTCATGAAGCTTCAACTTAAAACAAAGAAAGCCACCATTCTTATCTTAATCCTTTTCAAATAAATAAATAAATAAATGAATGAATATGCAAAACCCTAATCAACACTTAACCATGGTTTTAATTCTTTACACTTAACTAAATCATCAAGTATCATCAAACATGATACAAATATGTGCACAAAAGTATATCACATATACTTCTTGCACATCAAGTGAGAAAATCCATTTAAAGTGAACCAATACTAGTTAATGCAATGCAATATATCAAATATATAATTATACATTAAATCATTAAATCAACATTTGATTCAATGATCCGGTCATGTCGCACATAACCGACTAGAATCCAATGTATCGATTTATCGAATCAATGATTCGATAACTAGGTCATATCGAATATAACCAATCGAAACATATATCGCGAGAATGAAATGCGGTATCACATACACGCATTATTCTCGGTCCTGCACATATCTCATATACGCTCCTATTTCGTTTCGCTTGTGCCAGGAAACCTCTGTGTAGGACTCTAAAGACTCGTCAATACGCCGGTAGCAGATGATGATCATATCAAGCACCCACAAGCCGCAAGCGGTCTGCTAAACGTAACGGCCACCCGGGTATTGAGCGATCAGAAGATCGACGAGCTAGCCCGCTCACACTCCTGCGAATCCGACCAGTAACACTTACCGTACAGTCCGGTCTGTTCGTCTGATACGTCGCATATTAAGTCTAGGGGTGGTAAACGTCAGACCCCAATAACCGATAAGTCGTGCCGATGTGAGGCTCATAACGGGTTGAGAAACTACTGGTAACACTTACCAGCAAATCTCTGATCAGCCCTGGCCAGGGACTTCCCTGTTACGGCCAATCGAGCACTGCGCAACATCAACCCCCAATACCGGGAGAGACGAAACCCCTCCTATCGCTCATTGCCTCCATGTGACTCGGGACTGTACCCAAAGACCACCGTTTTGCACGCCCTCATGGGCATGGTAAGGTGGAGATCAAAGCACAGTAGGAATCACACAAGACTCTATGACGATCTCGGGTCTACAGACTAACCTGCACAAGTGTCACCTGAGAACTGCCATCTGACGTGAGGTATAATACCATCTGGGAGTTCTCGGCGAGTCCGTCCAGTGTACCCAGTCTCCACTGAGCACCCGTATACCATCTCTGATGTCAAACACCAATGGATATGGGATCATCCATCGCCCATCTCATGGGTCGAGAAGCGTATACGCTAGTCTACTCTGGTATATCGATGCCCCGTCTCGATACACCCACGACTAGGGACCTTGAAGGATGTACTTATGGACTCCATGTCCCCACTAGTACGATCTGCATCATAGTCCAGGTAGTCAAGTACACATCCTAAGGGCTTTACCAACATGTAACCATAAGACAGTTTAAAGAGACTAGTGTACATGTTAAGATAAAGAGTAACCAGATAGCATACTATCATATCGAGCAAGAAAGTCATCTCTATATATGTCCAAGCATCCAATATAATATACATCATGTGTACAAACTGGCCTCTAGGGCATACATACAACTAACAGTCTCCGATGATCCACCCGAGGGAAACGGCGCAAGCTCCAACCTCGTCGAACGAGGTAACCGACGCTCCAACGTCGTTAGCGATGGAGAGTGGGGGTGTATGAAAGTGCCACTTTAATTATCTCTCGACCATGTGCTCCATGGAGCAACTCAAGAAGATGAAATGGAGATGATGAAGCTTTTGGCATGAGCAAAGAAAAATGGCTAACTCTTTTTGTGTGAATGAGAGAGTGGGAATCATGCATGTGTAAAATGAGCCAAATGAAATTAACCACCCTCGAAAGAATGGCCGGCCCCTCCTCTCCCTTTCACCCAAAAAAATATCATTTCCTTTTTAATTAAAGCAATAAACAAATGAGACCATACCATGCTACATGCACAAACCCATGCCACAAATCACATCACCTTTTCCACCTCATAAATAAAAAACAAATGAATTTCCATAAATGGAAAATCATATGAATGAGGTGCCATCTTCTAAAAGCTATTCCGTATAAAATACGGAATACTTCCCGGTACATGTACCGAAATACATATACGCGTATTCGTACCAAAATACGAACAGTCGAGAGAGAAAACGAATAGTGAACAATAATACTAGAATACGTATATACAAATACATATATAAATTATTAAATCAAGACCTGATTTAATAAACTGGCTTAATCCTAAGCCGCTAGTATTATCAACCGTCCAATTAAAGTCTGCGCCGCAAGTGCACATATTGAATCGGACATCTGTATATATCAACATACCTCATGTACACCATATCGCCTGAACCGTGAAAACCCTCTGTATGGGACTCTAAAGACTCGTCAATACGCTGGCAGTGGGTTTAACCACAAGCACGTCAGCGGCACAAGCTGTACATAACGGCTACCCAGGTATTGAGCGAAAGGGAGGCCGACGAGCAAACTCATCCCGAACCCCTACTAAGCCAGACAGTGACAATATCCGTACAGTCCGGTCTGTTCGTCTAAGAGTATCGCATATCGAGTCTAGGGGGTGGATAAAGTCAGACCCCCAACAGCACGATATTTAGTGTCGGTATGAAACTCATCACCACTTGAGAAACTATCGATCCTGGATCGATAATTCTCGTCCACCGTGGCCATGGATTTATGGTGATGGCCATCCATACACAACGCGACATCAACCCCCAATACCGGGAGAGACGAATCCCCGACGATCCCTCCATGTGGCTCTGGACTGTACCCAACTAAAACTTGTCTGCACGACTCCTTTGAGCCGTGGTAGGGTAGTAATCAAAGCACAAAGAGAACTCACACGAGACAAATGACGATCTCAGGTCGACAGACTAACCTGTACATATGTCACCTGGGAACTGCTATCTGACAATAGGTATAATACCAACTAGCAGGTTCCCGACGAGTCCGTCCAGTGTACTCATAACCCAATGAGCACCTGTATATTATCTTAGGTGAACAAACTAACTCCAATGGCTTTTAAGACCTAGCCACCGCCCCTCGTCGGGGTCTCGATCAGTATACACTAGTCTACAAAGGAGTATCGATGCCCGGTCTCGATACTCCTACGACTAGGGACATTTAAGGATGTGCTTATAGACCCCAGCTCCCACATATATGATCGCCATCATAATGCCGGCAGTCAAGAAAGAATCCTGTGGGCTCTATCAATAAGTATATGATGAAAAAGACAAACCAGATACCATACTATCATCTTGAGTAAGACTGTTTCATCGGTATAGGTCCAGCCTCAATCATCATAATCACAAGTCCGCGACTATGATAATTGCCTTGAGAGCACTATAGCCAACAAAAGGATGGTATACGGGTGCTCAGTGGAGACTGGGTACACTGGACGGACTCGCCGAGAACTCCCAAATGGTATTATACACCACGTCAGATGGCAGTTCTTTGGTGACACTGGTACAGTTTAGTCTGTAGACCCGAGATCGTCATAGAGTCTTGTGTGATTCCCACTGTGCTTTGATTTCCATCATACGACATCCAAGAGGGCATGCAAAAGGGTGGCTTTTGGGTACAGTCCCGAATCACATGGAGGCAATGAGCGATAAGAGGGGTTTCGTCGCTCCCGGTATAGGGAGTTGATGTTGCGCTGTGTTCGATTGGCTATAACTGGAAATCCCAGGCCAGGGTTGCTGAGATTTACTGGTAAGTGTTATCAGTAGTTTCTAGAACTGTTATAGACCTCATATCGACACGACTTATCAAGCTACTGGGGTCTGACGTTTACCACCCTTAGGCAAGATATGCGACATATCCGACGAAGAGACCGGACTGTACGGGAGTGTTACTGATTGGGTTCACGAAAGAAAGTACATGCTTGCTTGTTGATCTTCTGATCGCTCAATACCTGGGTGGCTGTTACGCTTAGCTGACCGCTTGCAGATTGAGGGTGTTTGATATGATCATCACCTACTGCCGGTGTATTGACGATTCATTAGAGTCCTACACAAAGGTTTCCTGGCTCAGGAAAAACGGAGGTGGAGCATATATATGATATGTGCGGGACCAAGAACAATACGTGTATGTGATACCGTATTAGATTCTCGCGATATGAGATATCGGCCGGGTATATGTTATATAGCCGGGTCATCGGATCAAGTTTTGATTCGATGAACTGATACAGATTATATTAGTCGGTTATTTGTTAAATAGCCGGATTATCGGATCAAGTGTTGATTCGATAATTTAATGTATAATTATATATTTGATATATTAAATTATATTAACTAATATAAGCTCAGTAAAAGATTCTTTTTCTCACTCGGGTAACACATTGATATATATGCGATATATGTTAATTGTATTATTTTATTTTGTTACAATAAATATTGTATATGTGATATATAATAATGTAACAAGTTAAGATTACTAATGCAACATGATTAGTGGAGATTAAACATGGTTAAGATTTGATTTGGGTTAATTCTTTCTAGAAATTTCTAGAAGGTTTTGTTTTGTTTTGAGCAAAGATATTTGTGTTGATATTTTGCATAGATATTTGTTTAACCTGTTAGTGTATATGCCCTAGAGGCCATTACTGTATCATACTAGTTTGTATATTACTTAATGGAAGCTTGGGATATTCACCTTGTATATACAATCTTGCTCAAAATAGTAGTATGCTACTTGGTTTGTTTCTACTTCAATGTGTACATGTGTTTATTTTAGTATATCGCCTATACACATTAGTGGAGCCCTTAGGATCTTTGCTTGATTACCAGCGTTATGATGGCAGTCACACTAGTGGGGCTGGGTAATCTATAAGCATATCCTTATGCAGGTCTCTGGTCGCAGGACTATCGAGACAGGGCATCGATACTCCGGAGTAGACTAGCGCATGCGCTTCTCATCCCAGTGTGGGAGACGGTCTGTCCCACAGCCGTCGGTACGTCGTACTTGAGATAGTATGCGAGTGCTCGTTGGGTTACGAGTACACTGGACAGGACTCGTCGGGAACTGACTAGTTGGTATTATGCCTATCGTCAGTTATCAGTTCCCAGGTGACATGAGTACAGCTTAGTCCGCTGACTTGACACTGTCACTTCGCCTCGAGTGTGTTCCCACTGTACTTTGATTACTACCCTACCACGGCTCAAAGGAGTCATACAAACAGGTGGTAGTTGGGTGCAGTCCCGAAGCACTTGGAGGCAGTGACGGTTAGACAGGATTCGTCTCTCCCGGTATTGGGGGTTGACATCGCGCTGTGTCTAGGAGAGCCATTACACGAGTAGTCCCTAGCCAGGGCAAACGAGATATACTGGTAGGCTTCCAGTGTTATCTCAGGGTGTTTTGGGCTTCACTCCGACACGACTTGTACCGCTATTGGGGGACTGACGTTTACCGCCCCCTAGGCTCGCCATACGATGTATCAGACGAACAGACCGGACTGTACGGAGAATGTCACATTCAGGCTCAGTAGGAGTTCAGATGGGTTTCGCCTCGTCAGTCTTCTTGTCGGCATCTACCTGGGGACCGTTACGCACAGCTAGTGCCGCTTGCGGTCTGTGGTTAAACCCACTGCCAGCGTAGTGTCGAGTCTTTAGAGTCCCACACAGAAAGCTATTCGCCTTTAGGCAAAAGAGTAGAGGTCGCATGTGTAGGGTCCCTAGGCACACTAGTGAGGTCTCACAAAGCATCGAACATGCCAATATAAAAAATTATGGGTGCCGAGAGACCCGACTACGGATCGTTTGCTAGAAAACTAGGCGAAAAAGCTAACTAGTTAACACTTAACTATGAGAATACGGATATACAACCTTTGTAGATCCGGTCCTCCACCTCCACGGCTCCGAGATGAGGTCCTCTCCACTGTCCAAATCAAATCCGGGCTCTAGCGTCGACTTCATCGGAGAATAGGCGAGCTAGGTCGTCGATGTCCATGCCGAAGATGATCTACGTCGAAGCATCGCAAGATCAAGCTCTCACTTCACCAAGTCAAGAAACTTGTGAAGGAAACACACTCTACTACTTGGCAAGAGGTAGAGGATGAAGAAATAGGAAGTGGGTTCAATTTATAATTGGATTTCTCACTCTTTATCATCAATCACCATTGATGGAGAAAGCTTTTTCTTCATGAAAGAAGATGAAGAAGAAGAAGAATTGTTATGATAAGTTAATTATTATTGGAAAAGAAAATGAATACTTATCATATTAGAACCATGGTCAAGTGTAGAGAATTAACTAAGGTTAGAATAATGGTTAGGGTTAAAGATGAAGACAAGAATGGTTACAAAGTCAAAGCTTCATGAAGCTTCAACTAAACTCCAAAATTAGCAACCATTCTTTTCTTATCTATTCTAAATAAATAAATAAGTAATAAAAAGAAAACCCTAATCATTAGTTTAACCATGGCTTAATTCATTACACTTAACTATAGTTAAACATGTATCATCAAGTGTACAAAAGTATATCACATATACAATGTGCACAAACCAAGTGAGAAAATCCGTTTAAAGTGAACCAATACTAGTTAGTGCAAAGTAATATATCAAATATATAATTATGCATTAATCATTAAATCAACACTTGATTCAATGATCCGGTCATGTCGCACACGACCGACTAGTATCATCAGTAACAACTTATCGAATCAACACTTGATCCGATAACTCGGCTATATTGCATATAACCGATCAATGTCACATCGCAAAAATCGAATACAGTATCACATACCGTATTATTCTCGGTCCCGAACATATCTCATATGCGCTCCTATTTCGTTTCGCTTGAGCCAGGAAACCTCTGTGTAGGACTCTAAAGACTCGTCAATACGCCGGCAGCAGGCGATGATCATATCAAGCATCCACAAGCCGCAAGCGGTCTGCTAAACGTAACGGCCACCCGGGTATTGAGCGATCTGAAGATCGACGAGCAAGCCCGCTCACACTTCAGTGAATCCAACCAGTAACACTACCGTACAGTCCGGTCTGATCGTCTGATATGTCGCATATCTCGCCTAGGGGTGGTAAACGTCAGACCCCAATAGCTTGATAAGTCGTGTCGATATGAGGTCTATAACAATTCGAGAAACTACTGGTAACACTTACCAGTAAATCTCAGCAACCCTGGCCAGGGATTTCCTGTTATAGCCAATCGAACACAGCGCAACATCAACTCCCTATACCGGGAGAGACGTATCCCCTCCTATCGCTCATTGCCTCCATGTGACTCGGGACTGTACCCAAAAACCACCATTTTGCACGCCCTCTTGGACGTGGTAAGATGGAAATCAAAGCACAGTGGGAACCACACAAGACTCTATGGCGATCTCGGGTTAACAGACTACTCTGTACCAGTGTCACCAGAGAACTGCCATCTGACGTGAGGTATATACCATCTGGGAGTTCTCGGCGAGTCCGTCCAGTGTACCCAGTCTCTACTGAGCACCCGTATATCATCTCTGATGTCAAACACCAATGGATATGGGATCATCCATCGCCCATCTGTATGGGTCGAGAAGGTACACGCTAGTCTACTCTGGTATATCGATGCCCCGTCTCGATACACCCACGACTAGGGACTTTGAAGGATGTACTTATGGACTACCATGTCCCCACTAGTATGATCCGCATCATAGTCCAGGTAGTCAAGCACACATCCTAAGGGCTTTACCAACATGTAACAGAGAGACAATCAGTATACACGTTAAGGTAAAGAACAACCAGATAGCATACTATCATGTCGAGCAAGAAAGTCCTCCCTATATATGTCCCAGCATCCACTACAATATACATCCTATGTACAGTAATGGCCTCTAGGGCATACATATAACTAACAATCTCCCACTTGCACTAGGGCCATCTGTAGCAGTGGTTTGAAGTATCTCATACTCAACCATCCCATAAAAGTCTCTCTTTGGGAAAAGGCCTTTCGTGAGTGGATCCGCTGTGTTTGTCCTCTGAGTCTACTCTCCTAACCTCGATCCCTTGGAGATCAACCATCTCCATGATCAGGTGACACTGCCTTAGAATATGTCTGGATCACTGATGGGACGGACGTTCCTTGGCATAAGCCACAACTCCATTGTCTCACAATGGTTGGAACGTATTATACACCCAAACATCCTCTTTGGTAGCATCTTAAGTAGCGATGTATCCTGCCTTTATCGTCTAGTATGTCACGGTATCTAGCTTGGAACTCTTCCAACATACCGTCCCTTTACTGAGGGTAAAGACAATGCCTGCGACTGACATTCAGTCGTCTTTATCACCCTGGAACCCTTCCAGTGATTCTCCCCAGGATCGATTGATACCATCTCACTACAACTAGTGAGTGTCCTAACATCCAATTAGATCTATCTCATAGATCCAAAAACCCAGGATTTAGGAGGTATCACTTTGATCCTATATGGAGAAACATTGTGATAAGCGGAGATTGATCAAGCGTAGCATAAGAAACTCCTTCCCTATCAAGAGCATGTCATCCACGTACTCTACGAGGATCACCACCATACTCCCTACTACCTTTTTGTATATACAAGGTTCATCTACCATTTTGATGATGTCAAACTGTTTGACTATTACATCAAAACAGACGTTCCAACTCCGCGATGCCTGCTTTATCATATAAAACATCTTGCACACGTTTCCGCTGCTCCCACTGTCTACGAGGCCCTCTGGCTGTGTACTTATAGACGCACTCTTCTAAATCATCATTTAGAAAAGCAGTCATGGCACCCAACCGCCAGATATCGTAGTCATGGTACGTAGCCGTGGCAAGTAGGATCTCGATGGACTTAAGCATAGATCCTTAGAAAAGGTTTCAACATAATCCACACCTGGTCAATGATGCAAACCTCTGATAAGTCTAGCTTTGAAAGTCTCAACTTTTCCATCTACACCAAGTAATCTTCTCAAGATATACTTGCTCCTGATGGGGATTTAACCCTTCAGATATAGCAACCAAAGTCCATACTTTGTTGGTGTATAAGGATTCCATCTCAGATCGCTAAGCATCCAGCCATTCTTATAGAGTCTTGCTCCTGATGGCCAGCTCGAAACTAGTTGGGTCATCATCTCATGATGCAATCCTCGCTCCCACTGTCATAGAGAAACCGAAGTATCTCTCAAGTGGGTGAGGAACCCTACTAGATCGGCGGAGAGGCTGAGGTTCGTTGGAATCTACTGAATCCTTTGGTTGTACCAAATCATCTGCTGCAGTTTGTATAGCTGGAACATTTCCAGTTCTACATAACAGATCTTGCCTCGAGCTTGTCCGGATTTTGCTTTTCAGACATAGGCTGGACAACCCCAAATCTTAACTAACTTAAGAGATGGGCTCTTCCCTTATCATATCTAATATGAAGTGGTAGGCATCTAATTTGATTAGAATCCAATTCAATAGGTATGCAACTTCGTAAGTGCATAACTCCCAAAAGGAAAAAGGTAACTCAGTATTACTCATCATAGAGCACACCATATCAAATAGGGTGTATCTGCTCCGCCCCGATATACCATCGTGCTATGGTGTATACGGAGGAGTAATGCTGAGAGAGAATCTCATTCTCCTTTAGAATAGTCCAGGAATTCCGTGCTCAAGTATTCTCCTCCTTGATCACATCAAAGGACATAATACTTATACCCGTGTTTTTGGTTCTCTACTTCTCGCTTATATTCTGTGAATATCTCAAAAGGTTCAGACTTGTGTTTCAACAGGAACATATGTCTGAATCTCGAAAGATCATCAGAGAATGTAATGAAGTATAAAGAACCAGTCCTGGCAAGTGTAGACAGGAGACCTTACATACATCAACATGTATCATCCCAAGAGTTCACTAACTCTTTCTCTGTTTCCAATAAACAGAGCTAGTGTCATTATATCTTTGTGACATGACTGGCAAGTTTCACAAGATGTAGATTCAAACTGATTTAAATATGCATCTACATGTAACTTCAGCTAGTCGGGTCACATTGATCTGACCTAGTCTACAATACCTTAAGAAGGATCCGTTCATTTCTGAACTCTTCCTCTTGTGTGTGTTCCATATACTAAGAACTGTAGTTTGATTTAGAACATCAATGCTTTTAGATAACGTGCCTGAACCGATCAACTTTTGATATAGGAAATGTTCAAAACATTATCCAACAATACAAAATTTTATCCTTTCTTTACTAATAAAGAGACTGATATGATTTTGTATATCAGGTTCGGTATCTAATAACATTCGTTCAGAATCAATATATTGGTAATACAGGGTGACAGTGACCAACAGACTTGGCTGCAACACTTGCCCCGTTTTCTGCCTCGTGAAACTTATCACCCGTTCTCAGTTCTCTACCTTTCTGTAGCCCTGTGTAACAGATTACATATCTAGGATCCTGATCTGGTATCACATACCCAGGACGTAAAGGATACTGAGAAACAGTTCTTTGTAATGAGCACACCCGAAGATGATGCATCAGCATGCACTCTCTTCATTTGGGCGGCACGGGAATTCTGGTAATCCCCAATTTCCTGCTCTGTCTTATAACAATTATAAGTTGGAGCGGGACCAACGTTCCCCAGCTCAGTATAACAAGCGGGTTCGATCAAATATCCGTATTATTATCTTGATTAAGGCGTGATATGGTCGCTACCTGGAGAGAGAGAGAAGAAAACACTCAGCGTGCGCTCTTTCAAGAATAGATTGGTTTTTATTTTATCTAATCAGGATGGCTCCCACTGCCTTTTATCAAATCTTCCTTCAAACCCTAAAAGGAAAGAGTAGCCGGGATTAATTACACACTACAAGTTCGCCAATCTTTCAGCCAGGCCAGTGTCGGTACTTTGAGGGAGGTCCCCCGTGCTTTCGCACGAACCTAATTAATGTAAACCTCGTTTTCCCAGAGGCGTAACCTCGTTAACACCTTTCTAGACACCTACTTGATCGGCTAATTGTAATGTATAAAACTCTCCCAGGAGTAACTCTTACTCTCAGCGGGTATCGGGATCCAACTATCTCATAGAAGGTATGTAATCTCATTGCAAATTTCAACACTTGAAATTCCCGATAATATTTTGCCCCTAGCTCGCTATGACCTTGACGAATGCCAAACAACCCATAGTCCACTAGTCAAGTTCAACCCGTACATTTCTTGATCGAATTAAACCCACCCGCACGACCCTTGACGAATGCCAAACAACGCCGTACGAATACCCTAATCCAATCGCATCATATGCTCAAGCAGATAAATACTAGTTAGCTACCGTACACTACGCCTTGACGAATGCCAAACTACCGCAGCACGAATACTAACTAGTACATATCTGAAATGACGGAGGGCTACGACAGGTTTTCTGAAAACCTATTGCGTAATGAACTTGATATCGTTGTAGAATCAAATGATTTTGAAATGGAGTGCTTTTGAGGCTTTTCTAGTTTTGCTAAAGGAGTCACTCCCGGTGAAGGGATCGTCGGTCCTTTCCTCGTCGAATGAGGTGCGGGATATATCATATATATCACTGTGCAAAGCAAAAACACTTAAAAGCAATCAAAACACAAACCGAGTGTGTAGCATCTGCCAGTTATTGCTAAAGGAGTCACTCCCGGTGAAGGGATCTCGGTCCTTTCCTCATCGAATAAGGTGCAGGATATATCTCATATACCGCTGTGCAAAGCAAGAACTGTAGCTACCTGTTTTATTTTGAAATTCGATTCTACAACATCTTAGGTTTCTTTTATTTCATTAATCACATTAATGAAGTCCCATCATTTAAGTACCTAAACATTACAGATAAATACGACGTACACTTATGCCATCCGCATTCGCCTCGATGTCCCCTCGTGCACCGTTAGGTTAGGTAACTAACGGCAGAGCGGGGCAGGGCTAGCGCGGGTGTAAAACATAAGTAACGTCTATATAATATATCATATATACTATATACAGTATCTGTCACAGAACATCACATGATCTAATCACAGATAAATCACAGCAGAAGAAACATATGAAATATTGGATATACTAGGATGTCCGTGTTTTCAATACGAGCCAGTATAAAACACGGATTCCACGGTCGTGATGAATAGCCAATCCCACACCCCAAGACCCCTACGAGAGCGGCAAGCAACCCTACCAATTCTAGGGTTAGGAGACCCGGACTCGACTCCTCGAGTTGCTCTCCCACTGGACCCCAGAACCCGGTTACTTATGCACCCCTCCTTGGGTCTATCCTAGTGCAGAAAAGTAAATAATATACAACAACGGTGACAACTTCCGCAACCTGGAAGTGCCCCAATAAAAGAATATTACATACAAGTTTTTACATGAATGAAAATGAAAAACACTCATCTCACATAAAAACCCCCGGCTATTCAAACACGACGATCCAATATAACATATCCAGCAACACATAACATCACATGTCATCAACGTAAGTAAATATGCGCATCCCAATTGTCGTTGACATATAGCAACGAAAACGGCGATATCACATATTACACTTACGGTCACAGAAAAGAAAGTGTAAAACTACAACAGTTGGAATCCACAAGCTGCATAGACATCGCATGCCTAATCAAATGAATTACTTAGACATCGCATGCCTAACAATTATAAACCCCGCATTTTAGTCTCATTATCGAAAACTCTTTTCAATATCAAGTCGGGCAATTCAACAGGATTCCCGACAGCCTGATCGAATGCTCGTCGCAAACTTTAGTAGGCGGCCGCACCCCCGATACCGTCGACGAAGTGCACCAAGGCGGAACACCGCTGCCGCGAGCACCCTAACGGATGCTTTCGGCGATGGGGTTCTCCTACAGTCACTTGGTCGGGGCTATGGAGTGAGGCTGTCTATTAAGTTTACCCGGCGAGTATCCGCGTACCCTACGTGATTGCGACGGACTTTTGATCACATCAAAATTCCGTGGCAACCGATCAAGTGAGACTAAACTGCTATGTTTATAACATTCATTTAGTTATCTCATAACTCTTTGTGAATTCCAATTATTGTATCAAATTCCAGATAATTAGAAAATGTTAAACTTTCCGATCGAACAATCGAACACCCAAGTTTTCCCAATACAGATCAACACATGAAATAAGTCTAACAACATTCAGTTCATGCCTCAGTACCAACGGTCCAGCCGTAGAAGGGTCAAGCCAACGCCTCACATGTGGCACGCCGTACTGCCCCAAACCCGAAGGTTCAAAGGGCAGTTCAAGACGGTCACATAATCGAGTTAAGGTTTGTTGTCTTCTAGAGGGTCCATCGCGTTACTTGCACTACTTAGAACGTCGTTAAACTACGGAAAGATCCAACACTTGGAAATTTCCCGACAGGGGAAAAGTTGGGTATTTATATCCGGTCGAACTTTTTAACATATTCTAAAAATTATCCGGAAAGCCACATAGACAAAATCTGATAATCCGATCGAACAATCGAATCCCCAAAACAACCCAGAACATTCAACTCTGGAATAAATTTTAAATATTCCCAGAAAATCCAGAATAATTAAATAGGAATTACTGTGCAGAAAAGATGTGATGACGTCACCAGGGGACCGCGGAACCGCCGCAGAAGCTGGGCTTCTGCCGCGGTTCCGCCGCCGTTTAGATGAATCTTTCACCTGAGTTTGCACAGTAATTCTTATAATTATTTAATGAATTTTTTAGGCATTTTTAATACACAAAAATCCGCATTTTCGGAAAAAGTCCAGAGAGCAATTTATAATAGGGTTTCGGGTTCGTTCGGAATTCAAAATCCGTCTAGACTTCGCCTAAGGCTCTAGCTAGGCTCTGATACCACTGTAGGGTCCCTAGGCACACTAGTGAGGTCTCACAAAGCATCGAACATGCCAATATAAAAAATTATGGGTGCCGAGAGACCCGACTACGGATCGTTTGCTAGAAAACTAGGCGAAAAAGCTAACTAGTTAACACTTAACTATGAGAATACGGATATACAACCTTTGTAGATCCGGTCCTCCACCTCCACGGCTCCGAGATGAGGTCCTCTCCGCTGTCCAAATCAAATCCGGGCTCTAGCGTCGACTTCATCGGAGAATAGGCGAGCTAGGTCGTCGATGTCCATGCCGAAGATGATCTACGTCGAAGCATCGCAAGATCAAGCTCTCACTTCACCAAGTCAAGAAACTTGTGAAGGAAACACACTCTACTACTTGGCAAGAGGTAGAGGATGAAGAAATAGGAAGTGGGTTCAATTTAGAATTGGATTTCTCACTCTTTATCATCAATCACCATTGATGAAGAAAGCTTTTTCTTCATGAAAGAAGATGATGAAGAAGAAGAATTGTTATGATAAGTTAATTATTATTGGAAAAGAAAATGAATACTTATCATATTAGAACCATGGTCAAGTGTAGAGAATTAACTAAGGTTAGAATAATGGTTAGGGTTAAAGATGAAGACAAGAATGGTTACAACGTCAAAGCTTCATGAAGCTTCAACTAAACTCCAAAATTAGCAACCATTCTTTTCTTATCTATTCTAAATAAATAAATAAATAAATAAGTAATAAAAAGAAAACCCTAATCATTAGTTTAACCATGGCTTAATTCATTACACTTAACTATAGTTAAACATGTATCATCAAGTGTACAAAAGTATATCACATATACAATGTGCACAAACCAAGTGAGAAAATCCGTTTAAAGTGAACCAATACTAGTTAGTGCAAAGTAATATATCAAATATATAATTATGCATTAATCATTAAATCAACACTTGATTCAATGATCCGGTCATGTCGCACACGACCGACTAGTATCATCAGTAACAACTTATCGAATCAACACTTGATCCGATAACTCGGCTATATCGCATGTAACCGATCAATGTCACATCGCGAGAATCGAATACAGTATCACATACCGTATTATTCTCGGTCCCACACATATCTCATATGCGCTCCTATTTCGTTTCGCTTGAGCCAGGAAACCTCTGTGTAGGACTCTAAAGACTCGTCAATACGCCGGTAGCAGGCGATGATCATATCAAGCATCCACAAGCCGCAAGCGGTCTGCTAAACGTAACGGCCACCCGGGTATTGAGCGATCTGAAGATCGACGAGCAAGCCCGCTCACACTCCAGTGAATCCAACCAGTAACACTACCGTACAGTCCGGTCTGATCGTCTGATATGTCGCATATCTCGCCTAGGGGTGGTAAACGTCAGACCCCAATAGCTTGATAAGTCGTGTCGATATGAGGTCTATAACAATTCGAGAAACTACTGGTAACACTTACCAGTAAATCTCAGCAACCCTGGCCAGGGATTTCCTGTTATAGCCAATCGAACACAGCGCAACATCAACTCCCTATATCGGGAGAGACGAATCCCCTCCTATCGCTCATTGCCTCCATGTGACTCGGGACTGTACCCAAAAACCACCGTTTTGCACACCCTCTTGGACGTGGTAAGATGGAAATCAAAGCACAGTGGGAACCACACAAGACTCTATGGCGATCTCGGGTTAACAGACTACTCTGTACCAGTGTCACCAGAGAACTGCCATCTGACGTGAGTTATAATACCATCTGGGAGTTCTCGGCGAGTCCGTCCAGTGTACCCAGTCTCTACTGAGCACCCGTATATCATCTCTGATGTCAAACACCAATGGATATGGGATCATCCTGTAAGTCCATATTGCGACCCCCGGTGCTTACGGGGAGGCGGAAACGGTATAAAAAACAAATTTTTATCGCAAGAGGCAACATGGACTAAAACAATGTCGGGATCGTGTCTAAACTAAAACTAGCATACTTGCTAAAGAGATTTAGCTACTCGGATGAAGATGGTTATACCTAAACTTGAACTCTTTCTTCTTCAAACTTTTGTAGAGGTTGATGGTTCTCTTCTTGTCGCCTTCTTCCGTCGAAGATGGATCCACCTCGAAGGTTCGACCTTTGGGCTCTTCCTCGATCTTTGAGTGAACTAGGGTTTCCGGCTTGCTAAACCTTGAACCTAGAATGAGTAGAGAGTGACTAGGGGTTGCTTTTCTTTTTAAAGAGAAGGATTCTCAACACATGAGAAGGGTTCTCTTTTGCTAGAGGAAGAAGAAGATGAAGTGAGGAGAGAGAGTTGTTATGATAAAGTGAGCTCTTTTTCTTTTGCAACCATAACATAAAGCAAAAGAATTATCAAAAAAAATAATAATAATGAAAATGAAAAGGTTGATGGAAAGTTTAAGAATGACCATTATCATTTCAAACATTAAATGAATTTGCTAGAATCAAAGAGCATCTTTCTTTTGTAATGATGATGGTCAAAACTTCAACCATGGTCAACAAGTCAACCATGGTCAACAAGTCAACATAAAAACCAACCATGACACAATTTCATTTTATTATATATTATTAATTGATATAACATAAATCCATTAGGGTTTGGAAAAAGACGACTGTCAACTGTGCATACGCACCCGTTCCGAAACCCTAATGAAAGCCCTCTTCCTCTTCCTCAAAAAAACGTGCATACACACCTGCATCCTTGTTCGAGGAACATGAATACTGAGAGATAAAAGCAACCCCAAAAACATATACCAGTATCTGACTCAAACCAGAGCCAGCCGGTAATATCCGTCCGGACTCCAAACGTGCACAAGTGCGCGGATGAGAACGAACCCTGTCGCAAAACCATGCGACCTCTACTCTGTTTTGCCCAGAGGCGAATACCCTCTGTGTGGGACTCTAAAGACTCGACACTACGCTGGCAGTGGGTTTAACCACAGACCGCAAGCGGCACTAGCTGTGCGTAACGGTCCCCAGGTAGATGCCGACAAGAAGGCTGATGAGGTGAAACCCCATCTGAACTCCTACTGAGTCTGAATGTGACATTCTCCACACAGTCCGGTCTGTTCGTCTGATACATCGCATGTCGGGCCTAGGGGGCGGTAAAACGTCAGTCCCCCAATAGCGGTACAAGTCGTGTCGGAGTGAAGCCCAAAACACCCTGAGATAACACTGGACGCCTACCAGTATATCTCGCTTGCCCTGGCCAGGGACTACTTGTGTAATGGCTCTCCTAGACACAGCGCGATGTCAACCCCCAATACCGGGAGAGACGAATCCTGTCTAACTGTCACTGCCTCCAAGTGCTTCGGGACTGCACCCAACCACCACCTGTTTGCACGACTCCTTTGAGCCGTGGTAGGGTAGTGATCAAAGTGCAGTGGGAACACACTCGAGGCGAAGTGCCAGTGTCAAGTCAGCGGACTAAGCTGTACTCATGTCACCTGGGAACTGATAACTGACGATAGGTATAATACCAACCTGTCAGTTCCCGACGAGTCCTGTCCAGTATACTCGTAACCCAACGAGCACCCGTATACTATCTCCAGTACGACGTACTGATGGCTGTGGGACAGACCATCTCCCATACTGGGATGAGAAGCGCATACGCTAGTCTACTCCAGAGTATCGATGCCCTGTCTCGATAGTCCTACGACTAGGGACCTGTATAAGGATGTGCTTATAGATTACCCAGCCCCCACTAGTGTGACTGCCATCACAACGCTGGTAATCAAGCAAAGATCCTAAGGGCTCCACTAATGCGTATAAGTGATATACTGAAATAAACACAAGTACACATTGAAGTAGAAACAAACCAAGTAGCATACTACTATATTGAGCAAGATTGTTTATACAAGGTGAATATCCCAAGCTTCCATTAAGTAATATACAAACTAGTATGATACAGTAATGGCCTCTAGGGCATATACACTAACAATCTCCCACTTGCACTAAGGCCATGAACTGGCGTACCGAAGACCTATCATCTCGATCAGCCGCTCGAACTGAGTCTGGGGTAAGGCCTTGGTGAATGGATCTGCAGTGTTTTCTTCTGAAGCAACCCTCCGAACCTCGATCTCCTTGCGATCCACGTTCTCCCTGATCAGGTGATACCGCCTCAAGATGTGCCTGGATCTCTGATGGGACCTGGGTTCCTTTGCTAAAGCTATAGCCCCGTTGTTGTCGCAATACAGAGGTACTGGGTCAACAATGGACGGAACCACCTGAAGTTCTTTTAAGAACTTCCTTATCCAGACAGCCTCTTTTGCGGCATCAGATGCAGCGATGTATTCCGCTTCCATAGTCGAGTCTGCAACGGTTTCCTGTTTGGAACTCTTCCAACACACCGCCCCTCCATTGAGGGTAAACACAAAACCCGACATGGACTTGGAATCATCCTTGTCACTCTGGAAGCTGGAGTCAGCAAAGGCCTCGATCTGGAGGTCTTTTCCGTCATACACCAAGAACATCTCCTTAGTCCTCCTCAGGTACTTGAGAATGTTCTTTACTGCTATCCAATGTTTCTCCCCAGGGTTTGACTGATACCGGCTTACTACACTCAGTGCATAAGCTACATCCGGTCTGGTACACAACATCGCATACATTATAGAGCCTACCGCAGAAGCGTAGGGTATAATAGACATGCGATCCCTCTCCAAATCAGTCTTGGGAGACATCTCTTTAGAGAGGGTGATCCCGTGACAAGCCGGTAGGTTACCGCGCTTGGAATCTTCCATACTGAATCTTTTCAGTACGGTGTCGATGTACCTGGACTGTGAAAGTCCTAATATCCTCTTGGATCTATCATGATGGATCCGGATCCCCAGGATGTAAGAGGCATCACCCAGGTCTTTCATGGAGAACCTGTGTGACAAGAAACCCTTGACAGATTGTAGCATAGGAATGTCATTTCCTATTAAGAGAATATCATCCACGTATAAAACAAGGAATACTACAGTTCTCGCTACAAATCTACTATAGATGCATGGTTCATCTGGATTTTTGATAAAGTCAAATTCCTTGACCGTCTCATCAAAACAGATGTTCCAACTCCGCGATGCCTGCTTTAGTCCATAAATGGACTTAAGCAACTTGCACACCTTTCCGCTGCTCCCACTCTGAATGAAACCCTCTGGCTGATCCATATAGACACACTCCTCTAAATTTCCATTTAGAAAAGCGGTTTTCACGTCCATCTGCCAAATCTCATAATCGTGGAAGGCAGCAATGGCAAGAAGGATCCGAATGGATTTCTGCATAGCCACTGGAGAAAAGGTTTCGTCATAGTCCAAACCAGGTCTTTGACGGAAACCCTTTGCTACAAGTCTAGCTTTATAGGTCTCAACCTGTCCATCTACACCAATCTTCCTTTTGAAGATCCACTTGCATCCTACGGGTTTTACCCCGTCTGGAGCAATGTCCAACGTCCATACTTTGTTGGTGTACATGGACTCCATTTCGGTCCGCATTGCATCCAGCCATTTTACCGAGTCAACGCTCTGAATGGCCTGCTGGAAGCTAGTAGGCTCATCATAATCTATGATGCAATCCTCTCTATCCCCGTCTATGAGAAAACCGCAGTATCTCTCGGGCGGATGAGACTGCCTACTACTCCTACGGAGCGGCATAGGAATGTCCTGTTCTTTTGAACCCTCTGGTTCCACTAAGCTTTCAGTAATAGTCTGAGGTTCTGGAATTTCATCCAGTTCTACTGCGCTCCCACTTATCTGATTTTCCAAAAACTCAGTTTCCAAGAAGTGGGCATGACGAGAAACAAGGACTTTTTGTTCCTCTGCGTAATAGAATAGATACCCCTTGGAGTTCTTTGGGTATCCCACAAACTTGCACTGTACTGAGCGTGCCTCGAGCTTGTCCGCATGCTGCTTTTTTACAAAAGCCGGACATCCCCATGTCTTAAAGGCTTTAAGACAGGGTTTCTTCCCACTCCACATCTGATATGGTGTGGTAGGCACAGTCTTAGTAGGAACTTGGTTCAAGAGATGTGCAGCTGTTTCTAGTGCATATCCCCAGAAAGATCGCGGTAACTCAGCCTTACTCATCATGGAACGAACCATATCCAATAGGGTTCGATTCCTCCTTTCTGATACACCGTTATGTTGCGGAGTGTATGGAGGAGTACGCTGAGAGAGAATACCATTCTCTTTTAAATAGTCCAGGAACTCGGCACTCAAGTATTCACCACCTCGATCCGATCTTAGGATCTTGATACTTTTGCCTGTTTGTTTTTCAACTTCATTCTTGTAATCCCGAAATTTCTCAAAGGCCTCGGATTTGTGCTTCATTAAGAAGACATGTCCATACCTAGAGAAATCGTCTGTGAAAGTAATGAAGTATGAATAACCGCTTCGCGCATGTGTAGACATTGGACCACACACGTCACTGTGTATGAGTCCCAAGAGCTCGCTCGCTCTTTCTCCGTGTCCATTGAACGGAGTCTTTGTCATCTTTCCCATGAGACAAGATTCACAAGTGGCATAAGACTGATACTCGAACGGATCCAAGTATCCTTCTTTATGTAACTTAGTCAACCGTGTCTCATTGATGTGACCCAGTCTACAATGCCATAAGAAAGCCTGATTGATATCTGGAGACTTTCTTTTGTGTGTATTCTGTGTTAGTGTATATGCCCTAGAGGCCATTACTGTATCATACTAGTTTGTATATTACTTAATGGAAGCTTGGGATATTCACAGTTGTATATACAATCTTGCTCGAAATGGTAGTATGCTACTTGGTTTGTCTCTGCTTTAATATGTGCATGTGTTTCTTTTAGCATATTGCTGGTATACATATTAGTAGAGCCCTTAGGATCTTTGCTTGATTACCAGCGTTGTGATGGCGCTCGCACTCGTGGGAGCTGGGTAATCTATAAGCACATCCTTATACAGGTCCCTGGTCGTTGGACTATCGAGACAGGGCATCGATACTCCGGAGTAGACTAGCGTATGCGCTTCTCATCCCAGTGTGGGAGACGGTCTGTCCCACAGCCGTTAGTACGTCGTACTTGGGATAGTATGCGGGTGCTCGTTAGGTTACGAGTACACTGGACAGGACTCGTCGGGAACTGTTGGTTGGTAATATACCTATCGTCAGTTATCAGTTCCCAGGTGACATGAGTACAGCTTAGTCCGCTGACTTGACACTGTCACTTCGCCTCGAGTGTGTTCCCACTGCACTTTGATTACTACCCTACCACGGCTCAAAGGAGCTGTGCAAACAGGTAGTTTTTGGGTGCAGTCCCGAAGCACTTGGAGGCAGTGACGGTTAGACAGGATTCGTCTCTCCCGGTATTGGGGGTTGACATCGCGCTGTGTCTAGGAGAGCCATTACACGAGTAGTCCCTGGCCAGGGCAAGCGAGATATACTGGTAGGTTTCCAGTGTTATCTCAGGGTGTTCTGGGCTACACTCCGACACGACTTGTACCGCTATTAGGGGACTGACGTTCACCGCCCCCCTAGGCCCGCCATGCGATGTATCAGACGAACAGACCGGACTGTACGGAGACTGTCACATACAGGCTCAGTAGGAGTGCAGATGGGGTTCACCTCGTCAGTCTTCTTATCGACATCTACCTGGGGACCGTTACGTACAGCTAGTGCCGCTTGCGGTCTGTGGTTAAACCCACTGCCAGCGTAGTGTCGAGTCTTTAGAGTCCCACACAGAGAGCTATTCGCCTTTAGGCAAAACGAGTAGAGGTCGCATGGTTTTGCGACAGGGTTCGTTCGCATCCGCGCACTTGTGCACGTTTGCTGTCCGGACAGTCTATACTAGCGGGCTTTGGTTTAAGCCGGATCCTAGTATATGATTTGAGATTGGTTTTTCTCATTGTGTTCGTGTTCCTCGGATCACGAATGCGGGTGCGTATGCACAGTTGCTAGAGATTGAGGGAGAGGACCTTGATTAGGGTTAATGGTTGTTGTCATTTTATTAACCCTAATATTTATGTGTGTGTTATTGTTAATTAGTAATTAGTTTAATAATTATCCATGGTTGTGGTTGTTGACCTTTTGACTTCTTTGACTTGTTGACCAAGGTTGACACTTTGACCATCATAATTTCTTTTGGAAGATGCTTTTTGATCTTTGCAATTTGAAATGATAATGGTCATGTCATGATTTACCATGATAATTATCTAGCTAATTATTCAATTAAAAATTATACACACATATTAGTGAGAAAGGCTCACAAATAATTCATTCTCTCATTCTATTTCTCTCTCTTGCTCATCCTCTCCCTCAAGCTCTCTCCCTCTCATGTGTTGAGAAACAAATAGCTTGAGAAAAACCCTCTCTTGATCTTCTCTACTCACTTCTAGGGTTCAAGTCTTAGCATTTCTTGCACTCTAGTTACTCCTAGCTTGGAGTTGAAGCTAAAGGTGGTGGCTTTCGGGTGGATCCTTCTTTGACGGGAGAAGACAAGCAAGGTGATCCTTTTCTACCATACCTAAGAGCAAGGAGAGAAGGACTAAAGATCAAAGGTATAACCTTTCTACAACTTTGTTAGTTGTTAGTTTACTTTAGCTAGTTTTAGTTTAGCAAAGATCCTCACAAGCTTAGTCCATGTTGCCTAAGTCATAAAAAATCCGATTTTTATTATGTTTTCTGCCTCCCCGTAAGCACCGGGGTGGGCAACACGGACTTACAGTGGTATCAGAGCCTAACTAAACTCAAACTAGCTAAGTAGTTAAGTGTAACGAAGTTTCGAAACCGAAAAAACCCTAAAACCAAACTTTTTCAAAATCCAACTTTCTGTTAAAATTTTTCCTGGTTAAAATGAAAAACTGTATACTTGTAAAATTGTCTCAGGGTTTTGTGTGAAACACCACCAAATACGAACCAGAGAGGAGCCAAGAGGACCGCGCTTCCGCGGCATAAGGAAGATCTTGCCGCGGAAGCGCGGCCGTCTTGTCAACTCTCTGTATCGTTTTTGGTGCAGATTGTTTCTGAGTTGGTTTTAGGATTTTTAGGATATATAATATATGCCCAGATTTTCCAGAACTAAAATTTACTTTTGGGGGCCTATAAATCCGTATTTTTCGGAACTTCACTACACTTTAACTACATCGGTTATATCTGTAATGCTTGCATGTATTGAACGTCGGCTAATCGCTATAAGACGATTAGTCGGGGTTATACATCTCTGTGATCTGTGATTGTTGGTTTGTGGATATGAATGGATTGGATTGTCGCGGGTGAATAGCCGGGTTGGATGTGAGATGAGTGTTATTTTCTTTCATTCATTTGTAACATGTAAATTGATGTAATAATATTCTTTGTATGGCCGCACAACCGGGTCGGGGTTGTAGCCGTCATTGTATAATTCTTTTTACTGTTTTTGCTCCTAGGATAGACCCATGGAGGGGGTGCACAAACTACCGGGTATCTCGAAGCGCCGAGTGGCCTACTCACGGTGGTGAGGGAGGTTGCTTCGCTTCGGGTGCTTGGCGGGTAGTTTGCCGCACCCGTAGGGGTCTTGGGTGGGGTATTGGCTATTCACCGCGACCGTGTAATCCGCTTTGCGTTGCAGGCTCGAACGCATTGCGGATTCCTAGTATATCCAATGTATTCATCTGTGATCTGTAATGTCTATCATTGCTATATATTTATATATAATAACTATTTAGGCGTTGCTTATGTTTTACAGCCGCGCTAGCCCAGCCCCCGCTCTGTCGTTAGTTAAGTAACCTAACGGGTGATGACGGGGCCCCGTGGCGAATGCGAATGGCATAAGCGTACGTCATATTTTGGTTGTTTTCTGCAATGGTAGGATTAAATGATGGGACGCATTAAAAGAACTAATGCAAGAAATAAACCAAGTAAAAGTCGATTGGAACACTTTGAAAACCACTCGGTTCTTTTCAAAACTAAAACTTTTAAACGCGGAGCTTGAACCACTCCTTTTAAAAGCTATCTCGTTCCATCGATTATATCAAGTTCACTACGTTCACGGTTTCGCCAAAACCATCCGTAGCCCTCCGTCATTCCACATGAATGGTCAAAAGTATTCAAGCTATGTATTTTGGCCAAAGTCAAGGCATAGTGATTGGTAGCGTTTGGGTATTCATGTGCAGCATAGATAGATGCGTTGGTTTGGGACAGTCATACTGCCATTTTGGCCAAAGCCAAGGGTAGGTACGGGTGGGTCCAAATTAACCAGGAGAATGACGGGTAGAACTTGACATGTGACTTATGATATTTTGGCCAAAGTCAAGGTCATAAGAGCATGGGGCAAAAATCCACATCGGGAGTTTCATAAGTACTGAAACTTGCTAGATTTGCATACCATTTGGAGTGTGATGATTCTGGTAGGATTCCTTCGGTTTTATCACGCGATGATATTTGGATCCCGATCCTACTGTGAGTATATGCTACTCCTCGGGAAAACTCTCACTTAACGATCAATGCTATAAACCTAGTAGGTGCCTAGAAAGGTGTTAGCGGGGCTACGCCCACAGGGAAAAGAGGTTACTTAATTAAGGAACTTCGCGAAAGCGTTGGAAAACCTCCCTCGAAGTACCGACACTGGCCTGGCTGAACGGTTAAGCAAGTATTGTACGGTGAGAATGATCCCGGCTAATCCTTTTCTTTATGGTTTGAGAAGGGATTCGAGAGACAGTGGGAGCCATCCAGTTTAGACAAACTAAAAACCACTCTAAACTTGCAAGAGCATCATGCTAAAGTGTTTCTTTTCTCTCTCCTAATTGCAGCGACCATTCAAGATGACCGGACTTAAGTTACTATTAGATAAAAACATATTGACAGGGCCAAACTACAAAGATTGGCTCAGGAATGTCAAGATGGCTATCACTTATGACAAGCTGGGGTATATACTTACCACCAAAGCTCCCCCCGTCCCAGGTCCCACCTCCAGCGTCGCGGATGTAGAAATCCGTAAGACATGGGAGATAGATTGCGCGAGGGCCAAATGCCTCGTATTAGCCTCGATGGACAATGATCATCAGAGGAGGCACGAGAATATGGACCTAGAGTCCATATTTCTCCATACAAAAGAACTGTATGGAGAGCAGTCTCGTATCGCAAGATACGAAGTGTCGAAGAAGCTCTTTTCGGCAAGGTTGGCCGTCGGATCATCGGTAGCGGACCACGTGCTTAAGATGATCGGCTACATAGAGGAGCTCGCGGACCTCGGGACCACGTTGGAGAATGAACTCTATACTGATCTGATTCTCCAGTCCCTTCCTTCCACTTACGCCCAGTTCATTCTCAACTTCAACATGCAAGGAAAGGAGGTTGAACTTGCCGAACTTCTGAACATGTTGAGGACTGCTGAGGGCACCCTACAGAAGGGTAGGGAGACATCCACTTTGTTTGTAGGAGGATCTTCCTCTTCTAGGTCCAGGGCGAAAGCCAAGGGCAAGAAGAAGAAAGCCCCCGCCAAACCAAGAGGCGGTGTCGGTAAAGTGGATACGAGGGGAAAGGGTAAAGCAACAAAGGTAGCGGGGAAGCTGGTGGGGAAGGAAGAATGCTTCTATTGTCACAAAAGTGGTCACTGGAAACAAGATTGCAAGGCTTGGAAAGCCAGAACACAGGATTTGAAGCGAGTTGCAGCTTCAGCTTCAGGTGTGTATGTTATTGAAAATTGTCTATCAATAAACTCTAATTCCTGGGTATTGGATACCGGATCAGGATCTCATATCTGTAATTCTTTGCAGGCGTTGAGAAAGCGTAGAGTTTTGAAGACAGGTGACATGACCCTCAGAGTTGCGAACGGTGCTAGCATGGATGCTGAGGCCGTGGGGGACTATCACCTGGGATTATCAGATGGACACTTTTTGGTTTTGCGTAGTTGTTATTATGTACCAAATGCAACCTGTAATATCATTTCTGTATCTTTATTATCTAAAGAAGGTTATGAATTTGCATTTGTAAGTAATGTAGTGAACATTCACCTTAATCAAGTGTTGATTGGGTCAGGTACATTGAACAACGGTATTTACGTTTTAAACCAACCACAGGTTTTCAATATCCAGAATACACACAAAAGAAAGTCTCCAGAAATTAATAAAACTTTCTTATGGCATTGTAGACTGGGTCACATCAACGAGAGAAGATTGACTAAGTTACATACTGAAGGATATTTAGATTCGTTCGAATATCAATCGTATGCAACTTGTCAATCCTGTCTCAAAGGAAAGATGACAAAGGCTCCGTTTTCTGGACACGGAGAAAGAGCGAGCGAGCTCTTGGGACTCGTACACAGCGACGTGTGCGGTCCAATGTCTACACATGCGCGAAGCGGTTTTTCTTACTTCATAACTTTTACGGATGATTTTTCAAGGTACGGTTATGTCTTCTTAATGAAACATAAATCCGAGGCTTTTGAAAAATTCCAGGAATATAAGAGTGAAGTAGAAAAACAGACCGGCAAAAGTATCAAGATCCTAAGATCGGATCGAGGAGGAGAATACTTAAGTGCCGAATTCCTGAACTATTTAAAAGAGAATGGAATTCTCTCTCAGCTTACTCCTCCATACACTCCGCAACATAACGGTGTATCGGAGAGACGGAACCGAACCCTATTGGATATGGTACGGTCCATGATGAGTAACGCTGAGTTACCGCGATCTTTCTGGGGGTATGCGCTAGAAACAGCTGCATATCTTTTGAACCGTGTTCCCACTAAGACTGTGCCTACCACACCATATGAGTTATGGAGTGGGAAGAAACCCTATCTTAATCATATTAAGACATGGGGATGTCCAGCTTTTGTAAAAAAGCAGCATGCGGACAAGCTCGAGGCACGCTCAGTACAGTGCAAGTTTGTGGGATATCCAAAGAACTCCAAGGGATATTAATTCTATTACGAAGAGGAACAAAAAGTCATTGTTTCTCGCCATGCCCACTTTCTAGAACATCAGTTCATAGAAAAAGAATTAAGTAGGAGCGCAATAGAACTGGAAGAAATTCCAGAACCACAAACTATTACTGAAAGTTTAGTGGAACCAGAAGGTTCAAAAGAACAGGACATTCCTACGCCGCTCCGCAGGAGTAGTAGGCAGTCTCATCCGCCCGAGAGGTACTACGGTTTCCTCATTGACGGGGATAGAGAGGACTGCATCCTAGATTGTGATGAGCCTACTAGCTTCAAGCAAGCCATTCAGAGCGTCGACTCGGTAAAATGGCTGGATGCAATGCGGACCGAGATGGAGTCCATGTACACCAACAAAATATGGACCAGCCAGAGGGTTTCATTCAGGGTGGGAGCAGCGGAAAGGTGTGCAAGTTGCTCAAGTCCATTTATGGACTCAAGCAGGCATCACGGAGTTGGAACATCTGTTTTGATGAGACGGTCAAAGAATTTGGCTTTATCAAAAATCCAGATGAACCATGCATCTATTGTAGATTTGTAGCGAGAACTGTAGTATTCCTCGTTTTATACGTGGATGACATTCTCTTAATAGGAAATGACATTCCTATGCTACAATCTGTCAAGGGGTTCTTGTCACACAGGTTCTCCATGAAAGACCTGGGTGATGCCTCCTACATTCTGGGTATCCGGATCTACCGTGACAGATCCAAGAGGATATTAGGACTCTCGCAGTCCAGGTACATCGACACCATACTGAAGAGATTCAGTATGGAAGATTCCAAGCGCGGTAATCTACCGGCTTGTCACGGGATCACCCTCTCCAAAGAGATGTCTCCCAAGACTGATTTGGAGAGGGATCGCATGTCTATTATACCCTACGCTTCTGCGGTAGGCTCTATAATGTATGCGATGTTGTGTACCAGACCGGATGTGGCTTATGCACTGAGTGTGGTAAGCAGGTATCAGTCAAACCCTGGGGAGAAACATTGGATAGCAGTAAAGAACATTCTCAAGTACCTGAGAAGGACTAAGGAGATGTTCTTGGTATATGGCGGAAAAGACCTGCAGGTTGAGGCCTTTGCTGACTCCAGCTTCCAGAGTGACAAGGATGATTCCAAGTCCATGTCGGGTTTTGTCTTTACCCTCAATGGAGGGGCGGTGTGTTGGAAGAGCTCCAAACAGGAAACCGTTGCTGACTCGACTATGGAAGCGGAATACATCGCTGCATCTGATGCCGCAAAAGAAGCTGTCTGGATGAGGAAGTTCTTGAAAGAACTTCAGGTGGTTCCGTCCATTGTTGACCCAATACCTCTGTATTGCGACAACAACGGGGCTATAGCTTTAGCGAAGGAACCCAGGTCCCATCAGAAATCCAGACACATCTTAAGGCGGTATCACCTGATCAGGGAGATCGTGGATCGCCAGGAGATCGAGGTCCGGAGAGTTGCATCAGAGGATAACACTGCAGATCCACTCACAAAGGCCCTACCCCAGACTCAGTTCGAGCGGCTGATCGAGATGATAGGTCTTCGATACGCCAGTACATGGCCTTAGTGCAAGTGGGAGATTGTTAGTGTATATGCCCTAGAGGCCATTACTGTATCATACTAGTTTGTATATTACTTAATGGAAGCTTGGGATATTCACAGTTGTATATACAATCTTGCTCGAAATGGTAGTATGCTACTTGGTTTGTCTCTGCTTTAATATGTGCATGTGTTTCTTTTAGCATATTGCTGGTATACATATTAGTAGAGCCCTTAGGATCTTTGCTTGATTACCAGCGTTGTGATGGCGCTCGCACTCGTGGGAGCTGGGTAATCTATAAGCACATCCTTATACAGGTCCCTGGTCGTTGGACTATCGAGACAGGGCATCGATACTCCGGAGTAGACTAGCGTATGCGCTTCTCATCCCAGTGTGGGAGACGGTCTGTCCCACAGCCGTTAGTACGTCGTACTTGGGATAGTATGCGGGTGCTCGTTAGGTTACGAGTACACTGGACAGGACTCGTCGGGAACTGTTGGTTGGTAATATACCTATCGTCAGTTACCAGTTCCCAGGTGACATGAGTACAGCTTAGTCCGCTGACTTGACACTGTCACTTCGCCTCGAGTGTGTTCCCACTGCACTTTGATTACTACCCTACCACGGCTCAAAGGAGCTGTGCAAACAGGTAGTTTTTGGGTGCAGTCCCGAAGCACTTGGAGGCAGTGACGGTTAGACAGGATTCGTCTCTCCCGGTATTGGGGGTTGACATCGCGCTGTGTCTAGGAGAGCCATTACACGAGTAGTCCCTGGCCAGGGCAAGCGAGATATACTGGTAGGTTTCCAGTGTTATCTCAGGGTGTTCTGGGCTACACTCCGACACGACTTGTACCGCTATTAGGGGACTGACGTTCACCGCCCCCCTAGGCCCGCCATGCGATGTATCAGACGAACAGACCGGACTGTACGGAGACTGTCACATACAGGCTCAGTAGGAGTGCAGATGGGGTTCACCTCGTCAGTCTTCTTATCGACATCTACCTGGGGACCGTTACGTACAGCTAGTGCCGCTTGCGGTCTGTGGTTAAACCCACTGCCAGCGTAGTGTCGAGTCTTTAGAGTCCCACACAGAGAGCTATTCGCCTTTAGGCAAAACGAGTAGAGGTCGCATGGTTTTGCGACAGGGTTCGTTCGCATCCGCGCACTTGTGCACGTTTGCTGTCCGGACAGTCTATACTAGCGGGCTTTGGTTTAAGCCGGATCCTAGTATATGATTTGAGATTGGTTTTTCTCATTGTGTTCGTGTTCCTCGGATCACGAATGCGGGTGCGTATGCACAGTTGCTAGAGATTGAGGGAGAGGACCTTGATTAGGGTTAATGGTTGTTGTCATTTTATTAACCCTAATATTTATGTGTGTGTTATTGTTAATTAGTAATTAGTTTAATAATTATCCATGGTTGTGGTTGTTGACCTTTTGACTTCTTTGACTTGTTGACCAAGGTTGACACTTTGACCATCATAATTTCTTTTGGAAGATGCTTTTTGATCTTTGCAATTTGAAATGATAATGGTCATGTCATGATTTACCATGATAATTATCTAGCTAATTATTCAATTAAAAATTATACACACATATTAGTGAGAAAGGCTCACAAATAATTCATTCTCTCATTCTATTTCTCTCTCTTGCTCATCCTCTCCCTCAAGCTCTCTCCCTCTCATGTGTTGAGAAACAAATAGCTTGAGAAAAACCCTCTCTTGATCTTCTCTACTCACTTCTAGGGTTCAAGTCTTAGCATTTCTTGCACTCTAGTTACTCCTAGCTTGGAGTTGAAGCTAAAGGTGGTGGCTTTCGGGTGGATCCTTCTTTGACGGGAGAAGACAAGCAAGGTGATCCTTTTCTACCATACCTAAGAGCAAGGAGAGAAGGACTAAAGATCAAAGGTATAACCTTTCTACAACTTTGTTAGTTGTTAGTTTACTTTAGCTAGTTTTAGTTTAGCAAAGATCCTCACAAGCTTAGTCCATGTTGCCTAAGTCATAAAAAATCCGATTTTTATTATGTTTTCTGCCTCCCCGTAAGCACCGGGGTGGGCAACACGGACTTACATTCTGGACATTGAAAATCTGTGGTTGGTTTAATACGTATATACCATTGCTCAGTGTACCTGACCCAATCAGAACTTGATTAAGGTGAATGTTTACAACATTACTTACAAACGCAAATTCATAACCTTCTTTAGAAACCAAAGATACAGAAATGATATTACAAGTTGCGTTGGGTACAAAAAAGCAATTACGCAAAACCAAAACATGCCCATCTGTCATTCCCAGGTGATAGTCCCCCACGGCTTTAGCATCCATGCTAGCTCCGTTCGCAACTCTGAGGGTCATGTCACCTGCCTTCAAAAACCTACGGTTTCTCAACGCCTGCAAAGAATTACAGATATGAGATCCTAATCCGGTATCCAATACCCAGGAAGTAGAGTTTATAGAAAGACAGTTTTCAATAACATATACACCTGAAGCTGAAGCCGCAACCTGCTTCAGTTCCTGTGTCCTGGCTTTCCAAGCCCTGCAATCTTTCTTCCAGTGTCCACTCTTATGACAATAGAAGCACTCTTCCTTTCCAATAAGCTTCCCCGCAATCTTTGTTGCCTTTTCCTTTCCCTTCGTACCCACTTTACTAACACCGCCTCTTGGTTTGGCGGAGGCTTTCTTCCTCTTTCCCTTGGCTTTCGCCTTGGACCTAGAGGAAGAAGATCCTCCTACAAACAAAGCGGGTGTATCCCTACCCTTCTGTAGGGTGCCCTCTGCGCTCCTCAGCAGGTTGAGGAGTTCTGAAAGTTCAACTTCCTTTTCTTGCAAGTTGAAATTCAGTATGAACTGGGCGTAAGTGGATGGAAGGGACTGGAGAATTATATCCGTATAGAGTTCACTGTCCAACGTGGTCCCAAGTTCCGCGAGCTCCTCAGTGTAGCCAATCATCTTAAGCACGTGGTCCGCTACCGATGATCCGACGGCCAACTTTGTCGAAAATAACTTCTTCGACACTTCGTATCTTGCGATACGAGACTGCTCTCCATACAGTTCTTTTGTATGAAGAAATATGGATTCCAAATCCATATTCTCGTGCCTCCTCTGATGGTCGTTATCCATCGAGGCAAGTACGAGGCACCTGGCCTTCGCGCTGTCAATCTCCCAAGTCGTACGGATTTCCTTATCCGCGACGCTGGAGGTGGGACCTGGGACGGGGGGAGCTTTGGTGGTAAGAAGATACCCCAGCTTGTCGTAAGCGATTGCCAATTTGACATTCCTGAGCCAATCTTTGTAGTTTGGCCCTGTCAGTATGTTTTTATCTAGAAGTAACTTAAGTCCAGTCATTTCGATTTGGTCGCTGCAGGGGGAGAGAAGAAACACTTAGCACGATGCTCTTGCAAGTTTAGAATGGTTTTTAATTTGTCTAAACAGGATGGCTCCCACTGTCTCTCGAATCCCTCCTCAAACCACAAAGGAAGAATTAGCCGGGATCAATCCCACCGTACAATACTTGCTTAACCGTTCAGCCAGGCCAGTGTCGGTACTTCGAGGGAGGTTTTCCAACGCTTTCGCGAAGTTCCTTAATTTAAGAACCTCTTTTCCCCGGGGGCGTAGCCCCGCTAACACCTTTCTAGGCACCTACTAGGTTTATAGCATTGATCGTTTAGTGAGAAATTTCCTGAGGAGTAGCATATACTCACAGTAGGATCGGGATCCAAATATCATCGCGTGACGAAAATGAAGGAATCCTACCATAATCATCACACTCCAAATGGTATGCAAATCTAGCAAGTTTCAGTACTTATGAAACTCCCGATGTGGATTTTTGCCCCATGCTCTTATGACCTTGACTAAGGCCAACAAATCATAAGTCACATGTCAAGTTCTTCCCGTCGTTATCCAGGTTAATTTGAACCCACCCGTATATACCCTTGACTATGGCCAACAAGGCAATACGACTGTCCCAAACCAACGCATTCTATCTATGCAACATATGAATACCCACCAGCTACCAAACACTGTGCCTTGACTAAGGCCAACAAACACAGCTTGAATACTGTTGAATATTCATATGAAACGACGGAGGGCTACGGATGGTTTTGGTAAAACCGTGAACGTAGTGAACTTGATATAATCGATGGAACGAGATAGCTTTTAGAAGGAGTGGCTCAAGCTCCGCATTTAAAAGTTAGTTTTGAAAAGAACCGAGTGGTTTTCCGAAAGTGTTCCATCGACTTAAACTTGGTTTATTATCTTGCATTAGTTCTTTTAATGCGTGATATTCTTGCATTAGTTCTTTTAATGCGTCCCATCATTTAATCCTACCATTGCAGAAAACAACCAAAATATGACGTACGCTTATGCCATTCGCATTCGCCACGGGGTCCCGTCATCACTCGTTAGGTTACTTAACTAACGACAGAGCGGGGGCTGGGCTAGCGCGGCTGTAAAACATAAGCAACGCCTAAATAGAAAGCAATGATAGACATTACAGATCACAGATGAATACATTGGATATATTAGCAATCCGCAATCCTTTCGAGCCTGCAACGAAAAGCGGATTACACGGTCGCGGTGAATAGCCAAATACCCCACCCAAGACCCCTACGGGTGCGGCAAACTACCCGCCAAGTACTCGGCAGTTTGTGCACCCCTCCATGGGTCTATCCTAGGAGCAAAAACAGTAAAAAGAATTATACAATGACGGCTACAACCCCGACCCGGTTGTGCGGCCAAACAAATAATATTATTACATCAATTTACATTTACAATGAATGAAAGAAAAACAAAAGCTCATCTCACATCCACCCCGGCTATTCACCCGCGACAGTCCAACATATTCATATACACAATCCAATATCAAACACAGATCATGTATAACCCCGACTAATCGACTTATAGCGATTAGCCGACGTTCAATACATGCAAACATCACAGATATAACCAACATAGCCAAAGTGCAGTGAAGTTCGGAAAAAAATACGGAATTATAGGACCCCAAAAGTGAATTTCTGTTCTGGAAAATCTGGGTACATATAATATATCTTAAAAATCCCAAAACCAACACAGACACACACTGCACGAAAAACAATGCAGAGAAGACGACAAACGGCGGCGGTTCCGTGGCACATGCCTACCTCGTGCCGCGGAAGCGCGGCGGTTTGAACGAAACAGTGGATCGTTTTTCATGGGTGTTCACACAAAACCCTGAGCCGAATTTACAAGTATAAAGTTTTTCAGTTAGAGCAGAAAAAATTTCAACAGAAACTTAGGGTTTTGGTTTTTCCGGTTTTGTATTTTTTCGGTTCCGAACTTCGTTACACTTCACTACCAAGCAAGTTTAAGTTTAGTTAGGCTCTGATACCACTGTAAGTCCATATTGCGACCCCCGGTGCTTACGGGGAGGCGGAAACGGTATAAAAAAACAAATTTTTATCGCAAGAGGCAACATGGACTAAAACAATGTCGGGATCGTGTCTAAACTAAAACTAGCATACTTGCTAAAGAGATTTAGCTACTCGGATGAAGATGGTTATACCTAAACTTGAACTCCTTCTTCTTCAAACTTTTGTAGAGGTTGATGGTTCTCTTCTTGTCGCCTTCTTCCATCGAAGATGGATCCACCTCGAAGGTTCGACCTTTGGGCTCTTCCTCGATCTTTGAGTGAACTAGGGTTTCCGGCTTGCTAAACCTTGAACATAGAATGAGTAGAGAGTGACTAGGGGTTGCTTTTCTTTTTAAAGAGAAGGATTCTCAACACATGAGAAGGGTTCTCTTTTGCTAGAGGAAGAAGAAGATGAAGTGAGGAGAGAGAGTTGTTATGATAAAGTGAGCTCTTTTTCTTTTGCAACCATAACATAAAGCAAAAGAATTATCAAAAAAAATAATAATAATGAAAATGAAAAGGTTGATGGAAAGTTTAAGAATGACCATTATCATTTCAAACATTAAATGAATTTGCTAGAATCAAAGAGCATCTTTCTTTTGTAATGATGATGGTCAAAACTTCAACCATGGTCAACAAGTCAACCATGGTCAACAAGTCAACATAAAAACCAACCATGACACAATTTCATTTTATTATATATTATTAATTGATATAACATAAATCCATTAGGGTTTGGAAAAAGACGACTGTCAACTGTGCATACGCACCCGTTCCGAAACCCTAATGAAAGCCCTCTTCCTCTTCCTCAAAAAAACGTGCATACACACCTGCATCCTTGTTCCGAGGAACATGAATACTGAGAGATAAAAACAACCCCAAAAACATATACCAGTATCTGACTCAAACCAGAGCCAGCCGGTAATATCCGTCCGGACTCCAAACGTGCACAAGTGCGCGGATGAGAACGAACCCTGTCGCAAAACCATGCGACCTCTACTCTGTTTTGCCCAGAGGCGAATACCCTCTGTGTGGGACTCTAAAGACTCGACACTACGCTGGCAGTGGGTTTAACCACAGACCGCAAGCGGCACTAGCTGTGCGTAACGGTCCCCAGGTAGATGCCGACAAGAAGGCTGACGAGGTGAAACCCCATCTGAACTCCTACTGAGTCTGAATGTGACATTCTCCGCACAGTCCGGTCTGTTCGTCTGATACATCGCATGTCGGGCCTAGGGGGCGGTAAAACGTCAGTCCCCCAATAGCGGTACAAGTCGTGTCGGAGTGAAGCCCAAAACACCCTGAGATAACACTGGACGCCTACCAGTATATCTCGCTTGCCCTGGCCAGGGACTACTTGTGTAATGGCTCTCCTAGACACAGCGCGATGTCAACCCCCAATACCGGGAGAGACGAATCCTGTCTAACTGTCACTGCCTCCAAGTGCTTCGGGACTGCACCCAACCACCACCTGTTTGCACGACTCCTTTGAGCCGTGGTAGGGTAGTGATCAAAGTGCAGTGGGAACACACTCGAGGCGAAGTGCCAGTGTCAAGTCAGCGGACTAAGCTGTACTCATGTCACCTGGGAACTGATAACTGACGATAGGTATAATACCAACCTGTCAGTTCCCGACGAGTCCTGTCCAGTGTACTCATAACCCAACGAGCACCCGTATACTATCTCCAGTACGACGTACTGATGGCTGTGGGACAGACCATCTTCCATACTGGGATGAGAAGCGCATACGCTAGTCTACTCCGGAGTATCGATGCCCTGTCTCGATAGTCCTACGACTAGGGACCTGTATAAGGATGTGCTTATAGATTACCCAGCCCCCACTAGTGTGACTGCCATCACAACGCTGGTAATCAAGCAAAGATCCTAAGGGCTCCACTAATGCGTATAAGTGATATACTGAAATAAACACAAGTACACATTGAAGTAGAAACAAACCAAGTAGCATACTACTATATTGAGCAAGATTGTTTATACAAGGTGAATATCCCAAGCTTCCATTAAGTAATATACAAACTAGTATGATACAGTAATGGCCTCTAGGGCATATACACTAACACATCCATCGCCCATCTGTATGGGTCGAGAAGGTACACGCTAGTCTACTCTGGTATATCGATGCCCCGTCTCGATACATCCACGACTAGGGACTTTGAAGTATGTACTTATGGACTACCATGTCCCCACTAGTATGATCCGCATCATAGTCCAGGTAGTCAAGCACACATCCTAAGGGCTTTACCAACATGTAACAGAGAGACAATCAGTATACACGTTAAGGTAAAGAACAACCAGATAGCATACTATCATGTCGAGCAAGAAAGTCCTCCCTATATATATCCCAGCATCCACTACAATATACATCCTATGTACAGTAATGGCCTCTAGGGCATACATATAACTAACAGCATGGTTTTGCGACAGGTCGCATGGTTTTGGGACAGGGTTCGGTCACATCCGTGCACTTGTGCACGTACAGTGTCCGGACAGTTCACACTAGCGGGCTTTGGTTTAAGCCAGATCCTAGTGTACCTTTTGGGATTGGTTTTATCCAGTATGCATTCGTGTTCCTCGGAACGCGGATGCGGGTGTGTATGCACAGTTGACGGAGAGACAGAGGCAGAGGATTCTCATTAGGGTTATTGACCGTTGACTGTTGACTATAGACTTTTTGGTCAACCCTAATGAGAATACGATATGTGATTAACAATTATATTAATTAAGTATTGTGGTGACATGGTTGTTGAGGGGTTGACTTTGTTGACTTGTTGACTTTGTTGACCGGTTGACTAGGTTGGACTAGTTGACCATCATGATGACTATGGCTATCATTTCATGGCAAAGACTTTTTACTTGCTTGTTTCTTTTGTGAGAAATGAGTGCATGAAATGATTTAGCCATTTTGACTTGAACCATTTTACACAATACTTGATTATTATTTTTGTGATGATGGTTTTGGATTATGAGAGCCAAATGAGAAAAGTCTTCTCTCATTCTTTCATGCTCATTCTCTCTCTTGTTCTTGAGCTCTCATCTTCCTCCTCTTGCTCTCCCTCTCTTGATTCTATGGTTCACTTGTCTCATGAGTTGAGAACCAAGAACCATAGATAAAATCCCATACAAACTCTTCTCTACTCACTCTAGTTCACAAGGTATAGCAAACCGAGTGAACTAGTTTCTTCAAAGTTCGAAGAAGGAGCCAAAGGTTGAAGCTTTCAGGCGGATCTATCTTCGGCGCAAGGAGACGACGGGGAGAAGCCGATTCGGACGACCATCGAAGCTTGAAGACGAAGGAGTTCGAGAAATAGACAGGTATAACCCCCTAACCGAGTAGTTAGCAACTCGTAGTTAGGTTGTTAGTTAGATGTTTAACAAAGATCCGGTTTTGAGTCCATGTTACCACCTCTAATAAAATCGTTTTTTATCAAATTCCGCATGCCCGAAAGTACCGGGAGAGGTAGCATGGACTTACAGTGGTATCAGAGCGTAGTTAAACTCTATCTAACATGTTAGCAAAGTAGCTAGAAGATCGATCAAAGAAAAAGTCGCAAAACGAACCCGATATGATAAGTTTCTGCCGATTTTTTTTCTGTTCAAAAATTGATAAATTTTATCTTAAAAATCGGCTCAGGCTTTTGTGTGATCACCCACCAAATTTGGTCCAACGATCGAGTCAAAGCGCCGCGGAAACGCGGCGGGAGCACGCTCCCGTCGCGGATCCGCGGCCGAGTTGACTCGGCCGAGGTCCAAGTTTGGTGCAGTGTTTTTATGGGGTTGTTTTGGGATTTTTGGAATATATATTTTCTGCCCAGATTTTCCAGTACGAAAATTTTATTTTTGGGGTCCTGAAAATCCGTATTTTTGATCGAACTTCTAAAAGATTTAAGCTGACGGGTTTTTCTGTGATGTGATATTTGTATTGAACGTCTGCTAATCGCTATATGTCGATTAGTGGGGGTTATACAAATCTGTGATCTGTAATGTTGCTGGAATGTGTATATGAATATGTTGGATTGTCGCGGGTGAATAGCCGGGGGTTATGAGACGAGAGTTTTCTTTTCTTTCACTTCATGTAAATTTGTAAATTGATGTAATAATTATTTGTATGGCCGCACAACTGGGTCGGGGTTGTAGCCGTCATTGTATAATTTCTTTTTACTGTTTTTGCTCCTAGGATAGACCCATGGAGGGGGTGCACAAACTACCGGGTATGCCGAAGTGCCGAGTGGCCTACTCACGGAGTTGAGGGAGGTTGCTTCGCTTCGGGTACTTGGCGGGTAGTTTGCCGCACCCGCAGGGGTCTTGGGTGGGGTATTGGCTATTCACCGCGACCGTGTAATCTGCTTTTCGTTACAGGCTCGTACGAATTGCAGCTTCCTAGTATATCCAATGTGTTCATCTGTGATCTGAAATGGCTATCATTGCAGTATATCTATATATGATATTATTTAGGCGTTGCTTATGTTTTACAGCCGCGCTAGCCCAGCCCCCGCTCTGTCGTTAGTTAAGTAACCTAACGGGTAATGACGGGGCCCCGTGGCGAATGCGAATGGCATAAGCGTACGTCATATTTTGGTTGTTTTCTGCAATGGTAGGGTTAAATGATGGGACGCATTAAAAGAACTAATGCAAGAATATCACGCATTAAAAGAACTAATGCAAGATAATAAACCAAGTAAAAGTCGTTGGAATACTTTCGAAAAACCACTCGGTTCTTTTCAAAACCAACTTTTAAATGCGGAGCTTGAGCCACTCCTTTTAAAAGCTATCTCGTTCCATCGACTATATCAAGTTCACTACGTTCACGGTTTTGCCAAAACCATTCGTAGCCCTCCATCATTTCAGTTAAATATTCGGTAGTATTCAAGCTATGTATTTTGACCTCACGCCAAGGCATAGTGATTGGTAGCTGCCGGATATTTATCTGTTGCATAGATAGAATGCGTTGGTTTGGGACAGCCGTACTACCATTTTGGCCTACGTCAAGGGTAGGTGCGGGTGGATTCAAATTAACCTGGATAATGATGGGAAGAACTTGACATGTGACTTATGACATTTTGACCTCACGCCAAGGTCATAAGAGCATGGGGCAAAAATCCACATCGGGAGTTTCAAAAGAACTGAAACTTGCTAGTGTTGCATACCATTTAGAGTGTGATGATTCTGGTAGGATTCCTTCAGTTTCGTCACGCGATGATATTTGGATCCCGATCCTACTGTGAGTAGCATATTCTACTCCTCGGGAAATTTCTCACTAAACGATCAATGCTATAAACCTAGTAGGTGCCTAGAAAGGTGTTAGCGGGGCTACGCCCCCAGGGAAAAGAGGTTCTTGAATTAAGGAACTTCGCGAAAGCGTTGGAAAACCTCCCTCGAAGTACCGACACTGGCCTGGCTGAACGGTTAAGCAAGTATTGTGCGGTGGGATTGATCCCGACTAATTCTTCCTTTATGGTTTGAGGAGGGATTCGAGAAACAGAGGGAGCCATCCTGTTTAGACAAACTAAAAACCATTCTAAACTTGCAAGAGCATCAAGCTGAGTGTTTCTTCTCTTTCCTAATTGCAGCGACCAATCGACATGACTAGACTTAAGTTACTCCTAGATAAAAACATACTGACAGGGCCAAACTACAAAGATTGGCTCAGGAATGTCAAGATGGCAATCACTTACGACAAGCTGGGGTATCTTCTTACCACCAAAGCTCCCCCTGTCCCAGGTCCCAAAACCAGCGTCGCGGATAAGGAAATCCGTAAGCCCTGAAAATTAGACTGCGCGAAGGCCAAGTGCCTCGTGCTTTCCTCTATGGACAATGAACATCAGAGGAGGCACGAGAATATGGACCTGGAATCCATATTTCTTCATACAAAAGAACTGTATGGAGAGCAATCTCGTATCGCAAGATACGAAGTGTCGAAGAAGTTATTTTCGGCAAGATTGGCCGTCGGATCATCGGTAGCAGAACACGTGCTTAAGATGATTGGCTACATTGAGGAGCTCGCGGACCTTGGGACCACGTTGGAGAATGAGCTCTATACGGACTTGATTCTCCAGTCCCTTCCTTCCACTTACGCCCAGTTTATACTGAACTTCAACTTACAAGAAAAAGTAGTTGAACTTTCAGAGCTCCTCAACATGCTGAGGAGCGCAGAGGGCACCCTACAGAAAGGTAGGGAAACATCCACTTTGTTTGTAGGAGGATCATCTTCTTCTAGGTCCAAGGCGAAAGCCAAGGGAAAGAAGAAGAAAGCCCCCGCCAAACCAAGGGGCGGTGTTAGTAAAGTGGATACGAAGGGAAAAGCTAAAGCAACAAAGAAAGCGGGGAAGCTTGTGGATAAGGAAGAATGCTTCTATTGTCATAAGAAAGGGCACTGGAAGAATGATTGCAGGGCCTGGAAGGCCAGAACACAGGAATTGAAGCAGGTTGCAGCTTCAGCTTCAGGTGTGTATGTTATTGAAAACTGTCTTTCAATAAACTCTACTTCCTGGGTATTGGATACCGGATCAGGATCTCATATCTGTAATTCATTGCAGGCGTTGAGAAACCATAGTGTTTTGAAAGCAGGTGACATGACCCTCAGAGTTGCGAACGGAGCTAGCATGGATGCTAAAGCCGTGGGGGACTATCACCTGGGAATGTCAGATGGACATGTTTTGGTTTTGCGTAATTGCTTTTTTGTACCCAACGCAACTTGTAATATCATTTCTGTATCTTTAGTTTCTAAAGAAGGTTATGAATTTGCGTTTGTAAGCAATGTTGTAAACATTCACCTTAATCAAGTTCTGATTGGGTCAGGTACATTGAGCAATGGTATATACGTATTAAACCAACCACAGATTTTCAATGTCCAGAATACACACAAAAGAAAGTCTCCGGAAATCAATCAGACTTTCTTATGGCATTGTAGACTGGGTCACATCAATGAGAGAAGGTTGACGAAGTTACATACAGAAGGATATTTGAATCCGTTCGAATATCAATCGTATGCCACTTGTCAATCCTGTCTCAAAGGAAAGATGACAAAGACTCCGTTTACTGGACACGGAGTAAGGGCGAGCGAGCTCTTGGGACTCATACACAGTGACGTGTGCGGTCCAATGTCTACACATGCGCGAAGCGGTTTTTCTTACTTCATTACTTTTACGGATGATTTTTCAAGGTTCGGACATGTCTTCTTAATGAAACATAAATCCGAAGCCTTTGGAAAGTTCCAGGAATATAAGAATGAAGTAGAAAAACAGACCGGCAAAAGTATCAAGATTCTAAGATCGGATTGAGGTGGTGAATACTTAAGTACCGAGTTCCTGGACTATTTAAAAGAGAACGGAATTCTCTCTCAGCTTACTCCTCCATACACTCCGCAACATAACGGTGTATCGGAGAGACGGAACCGAACCCTATTAGATATGGTACGGTCCATGATGAGTAACGCTGAGTTACCGCGATCATTCTGGGGGTATGCGCTAGAATCAGCTGCATACCTTTTGAACCGAGTTCCCACTAAGACTGTGCCTACCACACCTTATGAGTTATGGAGTGGGAAGAAACCCTATCTTCAATATCTAAAGATCTGGGGATGTCCAGCTTTTGTCAAAAAGCAGCATGCGGACAAACTCGAGGCACGCTCAGTACTGTGCAAGTTTGTGGGATACCCAAAGAACACCAGGGGTATCTTTTCTACTACGCAGAGGAGCAAAAAGTCCTTGTTTCTCATAATGCCCACTTTCTAGAACACCAGTTCTTAGAAAAGGAAATTAGTGAGAGCGCAGTAGAACTGGAAGAAATTCCAGAACCACAGACTATTACTGAAAGTTTAGTGGAACCAGAGGGTTCAAAAGAACAGGACATTCCTACGCCGCTCCGCAGGAGTAGTAAGCAGTCTCATCCGCCCGAGAGATACTACGATTTTCTCATAGACGGGGATAGAGAGGATTGCATCATAGATTATGATGAGCCTACTAGCTTCCAGCAGGCCGTTCAGAGCGTTGACTCAGTAAAATGGCTGGATGCAATGCGGACCGAAATGGAGTCCATGTACACCAACAAGGTATGGACGTTGGACATTGCTCCAGACGGGGTAAAACCCGTAGGATGCAAGTGGATCTTCAAAAGGAAGATTGGTGTAGATGGACAGGTTGAGACCTATAAAGCTAGACTTGTTGCAAAGGGTTTCCGTCAAAGACCTGGCTTGGACTATGACGAAACCTTTTCTCCAGTGGCTATGCTGAAATCCATTCGGATCCTTCTTGCCATTGCTGCCTTCCACGATTATGAGATCTGGCAAATGGACGTAAAGACCGCTTTTCTAAATGGAAATTTAGAGGAGTGTGTCTATATGGACCAGCCAGAGGGTTTCATTCAGAGTGGGAGCAGCGGAAAGGTGTGCAAGTTGCTTAAGTCCATCTATGGACTAAAGCAGGCATCGCGGAGTTGGAACATCTGTTTTGATGAGACGGTCAAGGAATTTGGCTTTATCAAAAATCCAGATGAATCATGCATCTATAGTAGATTTGTAGCGAGAACTGTAGTATTCCTCGTTTTATACGTGGATGACATTCTCTTAAAAGGAAATGACATTCCTATGCTACAATCTGTCAAGGGGTTCTTATCACACAGGTTCTCCATGAAAGACCTGGGTGATGCCTCATACATCCTGGGGATCCGGATCTATCGTGATAGATCCAAGAGGATATTAGGACTTTCACAGTCCAGGTACATCGACACCATACTGAAGAGATTCAGTATGGAAAATTCCAAGCGCGGTAACCTACCGGCTTGTCACGGGATCACCCTCTCAAAAGAGATGTCTCCCAAGACTGATTTGGAGAGGGATCGCATGTCTATTATACCCTACGCTTCTGCGGTAGGCTCTATAATGTATGCGATGTTGTGTACCAGACCGGATGTAGCTTATGCACTGAGTGTGGTAAGCCGGTATCAGTCAAACCCTGGGGAGAAACACTGGATAGCGGTAAAGAACATTCTCAAGTACCTGAGAAGGACTAAGGAGATGTTCTTGGTGTATGGCGGAAAAGACCTCCAGATCGAGGCCTTTGCTGACTCCAGCTTCCAGAGTGACAAGGATGATTCCAAGTCCATGTCGGGTTTTGTCTTTACCCTCAATGGATGGGCGGTGTGTTGGAAGAGTTCCAAACAGGAAACCGTTGCAGACTCGACGATGGAAGCGGAATACATCGCTGCATCTGATGCCGCAAAAGAAGCTGCCTGGATGAGGAAGCTCTTGAAAGAGCTTCAGGTGGTTCCGTTCATTGTTGATCCAATACCTCTGTATTGCGACAACAACGGGGCTATAGCTTTAGCGAAGGAACCCAGGTCCCATCAGAGATCCAGACACATCTTGAGGCGGTATCACCTGATCAGGGAGATCGTGGATCGCCAGGAGATCGAGGTTCGGAGAGTCGCTTCAGAAGATAACACTGCAGATCCATTCACCAAGGCCTTGCCCCAGACTCAGTTCGAGCGGCTGATCGAGATGATAGGTCTTCGATACGCCAGTACATGGCCTTAGTGCAAGTGGGAGATTGTTAGTGTATATGCCCTAGAGGCCATTACTGTATCATACTAGTTTGTATATTACTTAATGGAAGCTTGGGATATTCACCTTGTATATACAATCTTGCTCAAAATAGTAGTATGCTACTTGGTTTGTTTCTACTTCAATGTGTACATGTGTTTATTTTAGTATATCGCCTATACACATTAGTGGAGCCCTTAGGATCTTTACTTGATTACCAGCGTTGTGATGGCAGTCACACTAGTGGGGCTGGGTAATCTATAAGCACATCCTTATGCAGTTCCCTGGTCGCAGGACTATCGAGACAGGGCATCGATACTCCGGAGTAGACTAGCGCATGCGCTTCTCATCCCAGTGTGAGAGACGGTCTGTCCCACAGCCGTCGGTACGTCGTACTTGAGATAGTATATGGATGCTCGTTAGGTTACGAGTACACTGGATAGGACTCATCGGGAACTGACTAGTTGGTATTATGCCTATCGTCAGTTATCAGTTCCCAGGTGACATGAGTACAGCTTAGTCCGCTGACTTGACAATGTCACTTCGTCTCGAGTGTGTTCCCACTGTACTTTGATTACTACCCTACCACGGCTCAAAGGAGTCGTGCAAACAGGTGGTAGTTGGGTGCAGTCCCGAAGCACTTGGAGGCAGTGACGGTTAGACAGGATTCGTCTCTCCCGGTATTGGGGGTTGACATCGCGCTGTGTCTAGGAGAGCCATTACACGAGTAGTCCCTGGCCAGGGCAAACGAGATATACTGGTAGGCTTCCAGTGTTATCTCAGGGTGTTTTGGGCTTCACTCCGACACGACTTGTACCGCTATTGGGGGACTGACGTTTACCGCCCCTAGGCCCGCCATGCGATGTATCAGACGAACAGACCGGACTGTACGGAGAATGTCACATTCAGGCTCAGTAGGAGTTCAGATGGGTTTCGCCTCGTCAGTCTTCTTGTCGGCATCTACCTGGGGACCGTTACGCACAGCTAGTGCCGCTTGCGGTCTGTGGTTAAACCCACTGCCAGCGTAGTGTCGAGTCTTTAGAGTCCCACACAGAAAGCTATTCGCCTTTAGGCAAAAGAGTAGAGGTCGCATGGTTTTGCGACAGGGTTCGGTCACATCCGTGCACTTCTGCACGTACAGTGTCCGGACAGTTCACACTAGCGGGCTTTGGTTTAAGCCAGATCCTAATGTACCTTTTGGGATTGGTTTTATCCAGTATGCATTCGTGTTCCTCGGAACGCGGATGCGGGTGTGTATGCACAGTTGACGGAGAGACAGAGGCAGAGGATTCTCATTAGGGTTGTTGACCGTTGACTGTTGACTATTGACTTTTTGGTCAACCCTAATGAGAATACGATATGTGATTAACAATTATATTAATTAAGTATTGTGGTGACATGGTTGTTGAGGGGTTGACTGATTTGACTTGTTGACTTTGTTGACCGGTTGACTAGGTTGGACTAGTTGACCATCATGATGACTATGGCTATCATTTCATGGCAAAGACTTTTTACTTGCTTGTTTCTTTTGTGAGAAATGAGTGCATGAAATGATTTAGCCATTTTGACTTGAACCATTTTACACAATACTTGATTATTATTTTTGTGATGATGGTTTTGGATTATGAGAGCCAAATGAGAAAAGTCTTCCATCATTCTTTCATGCTCATTCTCTCTCTTGTTCTTGAGCTCTCATCTTCCTCCTCTTGCTCTCCCTCTCTTGATTCTATGGTTCACTTGTCTCATGAGTTGAGAACCAAGAACCATAGATAAAATCCCATACAAACTCTTCTCTACTCACTCTAGTTCACAAGGTATAGCAAACCGAGTGAACTAGTTTCTTCAAAGTTCGAAGAAGGAGCCAAAGGTTGAAGCTTTCAGGTGGATCTATCTTCGGCGCAAGGAGACGACGGGGAGAAGCCGATTCGGACGACCATCGAAGCTTGAAGACGAAGGAGTTCGAGAAATAGATAGGTATAACCCCCTAACCGAGTAGTTAGCAACTCGTAGTTAGGTTGTTAGTTAGATGTTTAACAAAGATCCGGTTTTGAGTCCATGTTACCACCTCTAATAAAATCGTTTTTTATTAAATTCCGCATGCCCGAAAGTACCGGGAGAGGTAGCATGGACTTACATAACCAAACCAAACCTTTTAACCATGGTTCAATCTCTACAAGGGCTAGTTCTTCTAACTTATACCATGGTTGCATTTCTAACCTCACACTTGAGTTATTCATTATTCATCACAAAAGGGTTTGGATATTCTTCTTCTTCTTCCTTGGTAAAAAGCTTTCTAGCTTTTTGCTTAGTGATGAAAATAAGTGAGATTAAGAAAACAAATGAGAGCATAAATCCTACTTCATCATCCTAACCTATCCTAGCCATTTAGATTAGGGTGTTCACTTCATTTGTGAGTGAGAGCTTGTGTTAAAGAAACTTCAAGGTAGATCATCTTAATTACCGAAGATCGGAAGCAAGTTTGCATCATTCTCTTCGTGGAGCCTCTCTAGAGTCCGGGTACATGATGATCGCAGCGATGGGACCTCAACACGGAGCTTTAGAAGTGAAGGACTGGACTATGAAGGTTGTAATCCCAAACTCTTTGTGTTAAAGTATTTAACATGCTTTATTTCGCCTAATCTCTAGTTTAAAGATCTTGGTTAGGGATGTTCGGCACGTCTAAATTTTAAATCGGGCATGGTTGATGCCTTGTAGACCCATGTGAGAGTGCCTAGTAACCCTACAGTGGTATCAGAGCCAAGCTAGAGCTTTAGGCGAAGTCTAGGCGAAGTTTAAAGTCCGATCGAACTCCGAATACCCGTAAAACCCTAGTTTCTGGAAAAATTTTCAAAAGTTGACATTTTCATATTAAAAATGCTCAGAAAATTCAGCAGGGAATTATAAGGACAACTGTGAAAAACGACCCACTAATTCCATTAATGTGCCGCGGAACCGCAGCAAAGACATGCCTTGCGCGGCGGTTCCGCGGCTGAACAGTGTAATTAGGGTTTCATTTTTCCACAGTTACATCCATATGTGTTTCCTGATGCTTCTGGGAAATTTTAAATTTACTCAAGTGTTGAGTTTTCTGGGATGTATTGGGGACTCGTTGATTCGATCGGATAATTTAACTTCTTTTAATTTTTCCCGGGTAATTTTAGAACGTGTTAAAAAGTTCGAACGGATATCAATAACTCACTTTTTCCCCTGTCGGAAAATAATCAAAAGTTGGATTTTTTTCTCGAGTTTAAGAACGTTCTAAGTCGTGCAAGTTATGAAGTGGACCCTCTAGAAGAACACAAACCTTAACTCGATTATGTGACCGTCTGAACCGTCTCTAAACCTTAGGGTTTAGGGCAGTACGGCGTTGCCACATGTTAGGCGTTGGCTTGACCCTTCTACGGCTGGACCATTGGTACTGTGGCATGTGATGGATGTTTTTAAACTAATTTCAAGTGTTGAGAACTATTTGGGAAATCTTGGGTGTTTGTTTATTCGATCGGAAAGTTTAATATTGTCTATTTATCTGGAATGTGTGATACAATATTTGGAATCCACATATAGTTATGAGATAACTAATTTGAATGATATAAATCTAGCAGTTCAGTCTCATTTGATCGGTTGCCACGGGATTTTGATGTGATCAAAAGTCTGTCACAATCATGTAGTGTACGTGGATACTCGCCGGGTAAACTTAATAGACAGCCATGCCCTATAGCCTCGACCAAGTGACTGTAGGAGAACCCCGTCGCAAAAAGCATCCGTTCGGGTGCTCGCGGCAGCGGTGTTCCGCCTTAGTGCACTTCGTCGACAGCATCCGGGGGTGCGGCCGTCTACTAAAGTTTGCGACGGGTTCGATCAAGATGTCGGGAATCTTGTTGAATTGCCCGACTTGATATTGAAAAGTGTTTTCGATATTGAGACTAAAATGCGGGGCTTATAATTGTTAGGCATGCGATGTCTAAGGAATTCATGTGGTTAGGCATGTGATGTCTAAGGAGGTTGTGGATTCCAACTGTTGCAGTTTTACACTTTCTTTTCTGTGACCGTAAGTGTAGTATGTAGTTGTATCACCGGTTTTCGTTGCTATACATCAACGACAATCGGTGTATGCATACTTACTTACATTGATGATATGAGATATTATGTGTTGCAGTGATATGCTATATTGGATTGTCGTGTTCTGAATAGCCGGCGGTTTTATGTGAGATGAGAGTTTTTTCATTTTCATTCATGTAAAATTCATTTGTATGTACTATTCTTTTATTGGGACACTTCCGGGCTGAGGATGATGTCACCATTGTATATTATTTACCTTTCCGCATTAGGTAGACCCAAGGCGGGGAGAACAAGTAACCGGGTTCTAGGGTTCAGTGGGAGACCATCTCGAGGAGTCGGGACCGGGTCTCCTAACTCTAGAACTGGAAGGGTTACTTGCCGCTCTCGTAGGGGTCTAGGGATGTGGATTTGGCTATTCATCACGACCGTGGAATCCGTGTTTTATACAGGCTCGTATTAAAAACACGGACCTCCTAGTATATCCAATATTTCATATGTTATCTTCTGCCGCAATGTTCTGTGATGAGATCATATTACTGCCTGAGACGAATGTTTATATTATATATATGATATATGTTATATTGCAGATTTCGTTTTAAATGTGATGCTTGTGAAGCATAATAAAATGGGACTTCATTAATGAGATTAACGAAACTAAAAGAAACCTAAATATGTTGTAGAAACTTGTCTCAAAAACAGGTAGCTCTAGTTCTTGCTTTGCATAGCGGTGTTCCTTGTAGAACATCCAGCACCTTATTCGATAAGGAAAGAGCCGAGATCCGTTCACCGGGAGTGGCCTCTTTAGCGGAGCTAGCAGATGCTGCATACTTGGTTTGTCTTTTGATTGCTTCTATAGTTTTTGCTTTGCATAGTGGTATTTGTGAAATATCCAACACCTTATTCGATGAGGAAAGAGCCGACGATCCCTTCACCGAGAGTGACCTCTTTAGCAATACTAGAAAATTCTAAAAAAACACTCCATTTAAAATCACTCGATTCTACAACGATATCAAGTTCATTACGCAAAGGGTTTTCAGAAAAACCTGTCGTAGCCCTCCGTCATTTCAGATAAGTACTGGTTAGTATTCGTGCTACGTTTGTTGACCTTAGCCAAGGCGTTGTGTGCGGTAGCTGATTAGTGCTTATCTGTATAAGCATATGATGCGATTGAGTTAGGGCAGTCGTGCGACTGACCTTAGCCAATGGTCGTGCGGGTGGGTTTAATGCAATCGGGAAATGACGGGTTTAACTTGGCTAGCACTTATGATTTGTTGACCTTAGCCAAGGTCATAAATTGCTAGGGGCAAATTATTATCGGGAATTTCAAGTTTTGAGATTTGCAATGAGATTGCATGCCTTCAATGAGATAGTTGGATCCCGATACCCGCTGCGAGTAAAAGTTACTCCTGGGAGAGTTTTACACATTACAATTAGCGGATCAAGTAGGTGTCTCGAAAGGTGTTAACGGGGTTACGCCCCTGCGAAAACGAGGTTTATTTTAATTAGGTCCGTGCGAAAGCACGGGGAACCTCTCTCAAAGTACCGGCACTGGCCTGGCTGAAAGATTGGCGAACTTGTAGAGTGTAATTAATCCCGGCTAGTCTTACCTTTTAGGGTTTGAAGGAAGATTTGACTAGAACAGTGGGAGACATCCTGATTAGATAAATTGATAACCAATCTAATCTTGCAAAAGCGCACGCTGAGTGTTTACTTCTCTCTCTTTCCTGGTTACGAGTATGTCACGCCTTAATCAAGATAATAATACGGATGAATTTGACCGAACCCGCTTGTTATACTGCGCTAAGGAACGTTGGTCCCGCTCCAACTTATAATTGTTATAAGATAGAGTAGGAAATAGGGGATTACCAGAATTCCCGTGCCGCCCAAACGAAGAAAGTGCATGCTGATGCATCATCTTCGGGTGTGTTCATTACCGAGAACTGTTTCTCAATATTCTTTACGTCCTGGGTATGAGATACCGGATCAGGATCCTAAATATGTAATCTGTTACATGGTCTACAGATAGGTAGAGAACTGAGAACAGGTGATAAGTTTCAAGAGTTGGAAATGATGAAAGTGTTGCAGCCAAGTCTGTTGGCAGTTATCACCTTATATTACCAGAATACATTGATTCTGAACGAATGTTATTAGATACCGAACCTGATATACAACATCATATCAATCTCTTTATTAGTAAAGAAGGATATAATTTTGTATTGTTGGATAATATTTTGAACATTTCCTATATCAAGAGTAGATCGGTTCAGGCACGTTATCTAAAAGCATTGACGTTCTAAATCAAACTAGAGTTCTTAGTATACAGAACACACATAAGAGGAATAATTCAGAAATGAACGAATCCTTCTTAAGGCATTGTAGACTAGGTCATATCAATGCGACCCGACTAGCTGAAGTTACATATAGATGCATATTTAAATTTGTTTGAATTTACATCTTGTGAAACTTGCCGGTCATGTTACAAAGATAAGATGACCACAACTCCGTTTATTGGAAACAGCGAAAGAGTTAGTGAACTCTTGGGATTGATACATGATGATGTATGTAAGGTCCCCTGTCTATACATGCTAAGACCGGTTCTTTATACTTCATTATATTCACTGATGGTCTCTCAAGATTCGCACATGTGTTCCTGTTGAAACACAAGTCTGAACCTTTTGAGAAATTCAATGAATATGAGTTAGAAGTAGAGAACCAAAAATGGGTAAAAGTATTATGTCCTTTGATGAGAGCAAGGAGGAGAATACTTAAGCACGGGATTCCTGGACTATTCTAAAGGAGAATGAGATTCTCTCTCAGTATTACTTCTCCGTATACACCACAGCATCTCGGTGTATCGGGGCGGAGAAATCACACCCTATGTGATATGGTGCGCTCTATGATGAGTACTACTGAGTTTCCTATTTCCTTTTGGGAGTTATGCACTTGAGAAGATGCATACATATTGAATAGGGTTCCAATCAAATCAGTTACCTACCACTTCATATGTGATATGGTATGGGAAGAGCCCATCTCTTAATGATGTTAAGATTTGAGGTTGTCCGGCCTATGTCAAAAGCAAAATCCGGACAAGCTCGAGGCAAAGTCAGTTCTGTGGAAGTTTATTGGATATCCCAAGCATTCGCAAGGGAATATCTTCTACCAAACCGAGGAATAAAAGATGTTTTGTTTCTCAGCATGCCACCTTTGTGAAAGGAAATTTCTTGTGAAGAAATTATTGGTCATGAGGTAGAACTGGAAATAGTTCCAGCTATACAAACTGCAGCTGATGATTTGGTAGAACCAAAGGATTCAATAGTTTCCAACGAATCTCAGCCTCTCCGCCGATCTAGTAGGGTTTCTCACCCACCTGAGAGATACTTCGGTTTTCTCTATGACAATGGGAGCGAGGATTGCATCGTGAGATGATGACCCAACTAGTTTCGAGCTGGGCATCAGGAGTGGGACTCTGTAAGAATGGCTGGATGCTTAGCGATCCGGGATGGAATCCTTATACGCCAACAAAGTATGGACTTTGGTTGTTTTATCTGAAGAGTTAAATCCCCATCAGGAGCAAGTATATCTTGAGAAGATTACTTGGTGTACATGGAAAAGTTGAGACTTTCAAAGGTATGCTTAAGTCCATCCAGATCCTACTTACCACGGCTACATAGCATGACTACGATATCTGGCGGTTGGGTGTCATGACTGCTTTTCTAAATGATGATTTGGAAAAGAGCGTCTATAAGTACACAGCCAGAGGGCTTCGTAGACAGTGGGAGCAGCGGAAAAGTAAGCAAGATGTTTTATGTGATAAATCAGGCATCGCGGAGTTGGAACGTCTGTTTTGATGTGGTAGTCAAAGAGTTTGACTTCATCAAAATGGTAGATGAACCTTGTATATACAAAACGATAGTAGAGAGTATGGTGGTGATCCTCGTAGAGTACCTGGATGACATACTCTTGATAGGTAAGGAGTTTCCTATGCTACGCTCGGTCAATCTCCACTTATCACAATGATTCTCCATATAGGATCAAAGCGGTACCTCCTAAATCCTGGGTTTTGGATCTATGAGATAGATCTAATTGGATTTCAGGATTCTCACTAGGTGTAGTGAGATGGTATCAATCGATCCTGGGGAGAATCACTGGAAAAGTTCCAGGGTGATAAGGACGATTGAATGTCAGTCGCAGGCATTGTCTTTACCGTCGGTGGAGGGACGGTATGTTGGAAGAGTTCCAAGCTAGATACCGTGACTTACTAGACGACTAAAGGCAAGATACACCGTTACCAAGGATGCTACCAAAGAGGCAGTCTGGATATATAAAAGTTCATGAGATGAACTCAGTTCCTGCCATAGTGTGACAATGGAGTTGTGGCTTTAGCCAAGGAACCCCTGTCCCATCAGAAATCCATATATAATTCTTAGGCAGTATCACCTAATCATGTAGATGGTTGATCTCCAGGGAGATCGAGGTTAGGAGAGTAGACACAGAGGACAACAGCGCGGATCCACTCACAAAGCCCTATTTCCCAGTAGAGACTTTTATGGGATGGTTGAGTATGAGATACTTCAACCACAGCTCATTGTTGGGTATGCGGTACCACAACAGATGGCCCTAGTGCAAGTGGGACATTATTAGTTATATGTATGCCCTAGAGGCCATTACTATACATGCATTGTATATTGTAGTGGATGCTTGGACATATATAGGGAGGACTTTCTTGCTCGACATGATAGTATGCTATCTGGTTGCTCTTTATCTTAACATGTACTCTGATTGTCTCTATGTTACATGTTGATAAAACCGTTAGGATATATACTCGACTACTGGGACTATGATGAGATCATACTAGTGGGGCCACGATAGTCGACGAGTACATCCTATAACTGTTCCTAGTCGAGGGTGTATCGAGACAGGGCATCAATACACCAGAGTAGACAAGCGTATATGCATCTTGACCCATATGATGGGCGATGGATGATCCCATATCCATCAGTGTTTGACATCAAGGATGGTATACGGGTGCTCAGTGGAGACTGGGTACACTGTACGGACTCGCCGAGAACTCCCAGATGGTATAATACACCACGTCAGATGTCAGTTCTCTGGTGACACTGGTACAGGTTAGTCTGTAGACCCGAGATCGTCATAGAGTCTTGTGTGATTCCCACTGTACTTTGATTTCTATCATACCACGTCCAAGAGGGTGTGCAAAAGGGTGGCTTTTGGATACAGTCCCGAATCACATGAAGGCAATGAGCGATAGGAGGGGTTTCGTCTCTCCCGGTATAGGGAGTTGATGTTGCGCTGTGTTCGATTGGCTATAACTGGAAATCCCATGCCAGGTTTGCTGAGATTTACTGGTAAGTGTTATCAGTAGTTTCTCGAACTGTTATAGACCTCATATCGACACGACTTATCAAGCTACTAGGGTCTGACGTTTACCACCCCTAGGCGTGATATGCGACATATCGGACGAAGAGACCGGACTGTACGGGAGTGTTACTGATTGGATTCGCGGGAGAAAGTACAGGCTTGCTTGTTGATCTTCTGATCGCTCAATACCTGGGTAGCTGTTACGTTTAGCTGACCGCTTGCAGCTTCTGGGTGTTTGATATGATCATCACCTACTGCCGGCGTATTGACGATTCTTTAGAGTCATACACAGAGGTTTCCTGGCTCAGGCAAAATGGAGTAGGAGCACATATATGATATGTGCGGGACTGAGAACAATACGTGTATGTGATACCGTATTAGATTCTCGCGATATGAGATATCGGCCGGGTATATGTGATATAGCCGGGTCATCGGATCAAGTGCTGATTCGATGAACTGATACAGATTATATTAGTCACTTATTTGTGAAATAGCCGGATTATCAGATCAAGTGTTGATTCGATAATTTAATTTATAATTATATATTTGATATATTAAATTACATTAACTAATATAAACTCACTAAAAGATTTTTTTTCTCACTCGGGTAATACATTGATATATGTTAATTGTATTATTTTATTTTGTTACAATAAATATTGTATATGTGATATATAATATTGTAACAAGTTAAGGTTACTAATGCAACATGATTAATGGAGATTAAACATGGTTAAGATTTGATTTGGGTTAATTCTTTCTAGAAACTTCTAGAAGGTTTTGTTTTGTTTTGAGCAAAGATATTTGTGTTGATATTTTGCATAGATATTTGTTTAACCCAACCAAACCTTTTAACCATGGTTCAATCTCTACAAGGGTTAGTTCTTCTAACTTATACCATGGTTGTATTTCTAACCTCACACTTGAGTTATTCATTATGCATCACAAAAGGTTTTGGATATTCTTCTTCTTCTTCCATGATAAAAAGCTTTCTAGCTTTTTACTTAGTGATGAAAATGTCACGTCCCGAAAGTACGGAACATGACCGGCACTTAAACTACGAAACGCCTCGAGGCGTATGTAATTTAAGTAAGCCGAAACTCAAAAATCCAAACCAAGAAAAGTAGTAGAGTGAAGGAAAAACCAATTTAAATCAAGTAGTTTTAATAGCATAAGCCGAAATATGCGTTTTTAAAACATCAAATATTTCTTGAAAATTTCGGCAAAGTCTTCTTTGTAAATACTGGCTCACAAACGGGAAACAACATGAATAGTATACGAAATCAATAAAAGGCATCCCCAAGCGGGAGCTAGCTCTTCGTCAATCGACGGTCACAACCACACAAGCAATATAATATACAACGCCCAGGGCGAGGATCAAAACTCAAAAGGAAACTCAAAACAGCAAGAAATCCATAAAAATACAACGCGCGACTCTAAAGTCGAAAGAATAAACATCACTGGTCTCTATCTCTGAAATAAAATACATGTTTGGTTGATGGAATTTAGTAGATACAACTGAATAATATTATACAAAGTATAATGATGGGCACGATACCAATAAACCCACCTACTAGCAAGTCACCCGAAAGAAGCAGTGCCAGCAAAGCCGTAATGAAATCTGTACGGCAAAACCTGCAAGAAACTGTGGCACAACGGGGGTGAGTTACCAACTCGTGAGTAGAAAAACGTCTACGAACAGAAATCGCATGAACAACGCAATCCTAGGTCACAAGATCATAATATATCCTCAAATATTTAAGCAGCATCCTATAACCATGGCTAGGGTAAATATATAACCCAAGTGTAAACCAATGTTCCCGTGTCAGTGCCTCAGGTAGCAATATATTATATGGATGATGTATGAATGCAGGAAACAGAATGCATGTACTGAAGAAAACTGCTTTCATAATTTAGTGAGATTTCTGTATCTTTTTAAAAATGAGGTATCATAGATGAAATCAGCATAAACAGTGTCTAGCATCGACACAAAACAAGTATCCAAATATCTCGATATCTCTGTGTCGCAATCTCTGTACCTCAATATCTCAAAATCTCAATGTCTCAATCTCATTATCTAGGGCGCCGTCAATCCAGACCGGCCTGTACCATCAATCTCAAGACCACGACGGTATCCTCCGGATATCCGACGCGTCGGGTAAAATCACCGGTCGGTAGTGCTCCCCTGCCAGGCTCAACGTCAACAACACGGCCTTCTCGCCCCGGGGTACCGCACCGGGCCACCATGTACCCGAAACGGTTCATCCAACTCCTCGAATCGGGTCTCGAAATCCATCAGCAAACTCATGGTGGACGACTCATACATCATGGGAAAACCGCACTTTTCATTTAAAAGAGAGATAAAAGAAATTTATAAATGTTTTTGCGGTTTTCCCCCAAATCCAGGAAATCTCATGAAAATCCGAATCCAAATCCTCAATAGCATGTAAACAGTGAATATAGGCATGAGAATCCATGAATGCGGCATAACAGTGAATAATAACATGTATGAAGTTGCAGGTAATAACTACAATGTCTGAACTAGCATATAAGACAAGTACACTAATATCATGTCTAAACTATTAGCTAACAAGCTATGTCAATGTAATAGTATTTTCTAAGTGCACGTGACATGGCAATTACCGATGAAGATGTATGTGAGCCGGCAAGTAAGTGTACGTAGTACATACGCATCATCGGTAATGGTGCTGGTGTCCTAACAGCATAATATTAACAATTGCATATGAAATCACAATATGAATATGCGATGCGGAGCGAACAGCAATAATATGCGGGAGCAGAATACTAGACACAACGATAACTATAAGTCAAACAATGGTGCCTTTTAAAAATAACACGAATCGCGGTGTTTTGAAAATAAGGGCTACGGTGTGTTTATGAAAAGATACGTCTTTTGAAATATCCGTAGAATCCCTTGACCTGTCTTGTAAAATACCCGCGATTCGTTAGCTTTTTAAATAAGTAGGAGTCTAATCTAGTCTACCAACTATACTAACTATAGGGCTAAGCTAACAGGCTAACTGAAGGTAAGGAAACCGCCTAACATCTGAGTCGATATATATATATATATATATATATATATATATATATATATATATATATATATATTAGTCGGTGATCCCGCCTCAATAATATCATATCACATCCGATACCATATCTATAATCAGAAATTCCCAAGACAAGAGTGCAGATCAATCATCAATATATAGCTCGTACGTAAATCCGTCGTACGGCATCCCAAATCTGGGTACGGGTCAATATCACATTCATCATACTATTCATCTGGTATCCTCTTTATCAAATATCATGATCGGGGTACTGATCTACGTCTAGTACACTACTGATACCGCCTAAGTATGCATGCACGTGTGTGAAACACTACGTCAAGGACCCGCTACAACGTCATGTCATATCTCAAATACGAACCCTGCCATATCACCGATCTCATCGACTCATCTCAAATCCTAAGTACTATCCTCATCATCCATGCATGTGTATATGAATGTATATATGCATAGTCCCATACCCACGCATATATACATATATACACATCCCCATCTACGCACGAGTAAGTGATGTATGCAAGTCTGTGTGTGCGTATGTGGGTATAACAACTACTCTAGGGTTTCGCAACTAACCCAAACCTAATCCATGAACACATAATCATATCATGAATAAGCATTCTTGTATCATAAAACATCTATATAAACATATATATATGAACTATACTACGGACTGCAGGGGTGCTATACGCCATCCACCCGACTTCTCCCCGTAGATATAAATCTACTCACCTAGTCCTCGCTCGTCGGTGCCGACGTCGCCACGCGCTTGCTTGTCGTCTCGAAGTCCACATGGGGTACCTACATATCATAATGCACCGTATCGCATTAAAACCAAATTCGAAATCAAAACGGCATACAAAAATCAAATCGGCACGCGTATCACGCATAGGTCAAAACCTATCGCCTACGCATGCAAGAATAGCCAAACCAATCCTCGATGTCGATGTACAAACGTCAAACCATTGAGAAAACCCAAACACACTCATTTGCGCATTCATGAACACTAATTATAATATAAAATAGGTTAAAATTCACAAAAACCCCCAACTCACTTTAAAAGCCATTTTTCCGAAAATCTAGCAAGCAAAAATTTACCGTTTTAATTCGAAATTTGATGTTTTAACAAAAATAATGGCCATAATATCTACTAAATATCATAATTATGTCATATAAACCATTTTCACATTTTAATCCCATCAATTTTTTATAAAACTAAAAATTCTAGTTTCGCAATTTTAACAAATTTTAACAATTCCAAGTAGAAATGCACAAAACAACAGCTAAGCTTGGTTTTGCATGAACCAAAGGTATTAAACCACTCATTATAATATTAATAATGACATGAAACCTAAATTATATTTAAATCTAAGCATTTAATAATTTTCCAAAAACCCTAGTTAGCAAAATAGCTTAAATATAACAATATCAACATAACAATTTGCAAACTAGCAATTAGATTAGGTTTTACAATTCCACAAGATGATAATCTACACTTGATTATCCTAATGGTGATGGTTAAACCCAAATTAGCTTCAAACCATATTCTTGAATTTTCAAAATTAGCAACAAGAACCAAATTAACACTTAATTATGTTAGATTAAGCAATATAAACAACAATTTCAATATAGGTCAAGGTTTATACCTTCCAATTTTAGAGATCTAGCTTGGAAATTTGCCTCCAAAACACTAACTTCCCTCCAAGATCCAACTTAGAATAGGTCATGGGGAAATGGGTAGAGATTGGATTTGGAATTAGCCTTGATTTTGTAGGGATTTTGAGGTATTTTTGTCGATTTTTTTATGCAAAAATGGAGTGGATTTGGGGGAGGGGCTGTTGCTGTTGGGGGGAAGGGACTTTCCGCCAAGAAATTGGGGGAGTGAGGAGAGAGAGGGAGGGTGTAACATTTCAAAAAAAATAAAATATTATTTTTGGGAATTTTCATAATTTAATATTAATTTTTAATGAATATTTCAATAGTCGGTATAATTAAATACCGATGAATGGTGAAAATTCTGGAGAAAATTATAGAAATTCTAAAATAGCTTATTTTGTGGAAATATGCCATTTTGCGGTTTTTATGATGGATTATATGTTATTTTGGTGTTAATCGCAATTAAAAAATCGCTAAGTGGATTTTTGGCTTTTTGTGCAAAAATGTTGCACATAACATTTTCTACACTTGTTTCATGTTTTGGTCATGGTAGCCTAGGGTTGGACCATGTTTAGATGACCATGGTGGGTTGAACCATTTGATTAGGTTAATTGGGTTAATTAAGGGTTTTAGCTTGGTTAAGGGTGATTAGGGTTAGGTTGACTTGTGTAGGAGAGAGTGTGAGCCATGATGGCTTGTGGGTGCTAACATGTTTCAAGAGTGAGAGAGAGGTGGCTAGAATGTGCCATGATCCATTCCACTACATAACCCCTTGTGCTCTTTTACTCCCTCTCACACATCAGCCCAATATCCAACTTCAACCAAAACAACTAACTTCAGCACATCAGCCCTGAATTCAGCTGAAACAAATCCATCAGCCCCCAATCTTGCATCAGCACACCCCAGCAGCAGCTGCATCAGGTCCCTTCACCAACATATCAGCCCCCTAGCTGCTGCTACAAGCTGTAACATTAGCCACCTATACACTCACACCAGCCCCTACAACAATTACAGCAGCTGCAGCCACTAGCCCTACATCTATACACCCCCATATCAACAAATCAGCCGCTGAACAGCCATTTCAGCAGCTACATCAGCCCAATTTCCTCACTTCAGCACTACATCAGCCCCTAGCATCACTACAACAACTCCAACACTTCACCACAAATACCTCAAACCCTTTCTTTAGCTGCTACTTCTTCAACAACAGAATATAGCAAACAACAAGCAGCAACTTCATTTCAAAACAACTCCACACCATCATCATACTACAACCTCACACTTCACCATACCACAACAACACACAACACAACACCCTCCCACAGCCACAAAACTCATGCTCTGCAACTACTGAAGAACACAAGCAAAAACAGCAGCAGCAGCCAAAGCAACAGCTGTCTGATGCAGCAACAACTCAGCATCAGCAACTGAAGCAGCTCCACAGCAGCAACAACCCCTCCTCTTTCTTCCTTTATCCTTCATTCTAGAATTTCCTTAAGGTATAATCTTGCAACCCAACTCCTATCTGCTAAGTCATAGTTGTCTAGCTGAAATTTAGTGTTAATTTGTGATCTAGTGCTAGTTTTAGTGATTTTGAGTGAGATATGGCCAAGTGATGGTTTTGATTGCTAGGGTAACCTTATTAGGTGTATTTGAGACCATTGTGACCAAGATTACCCAGATTTCCAGTTAGTTACCAGATTTGTTATACTTGGTGTAAATTAGCATTTTTGTCGGTTTTGTGACCTTTCTGAGATCTGCTTTCACCCCGGAAACACTATTACAGGCACCCTGGAACCATCCCACAAAGCCCTAGCCCCCAACTCCCATACCAGGCCGCAGATTTAATCCCTCTGGCCCCAATTTGCGGCCAGAGCGGTAGGGAACCTCCTCGTTTCGCGTGCACAGCTCTATTTCATGTAAACTTGACCCCCTGTATGTCTAGTTTTGACTGTTTCCAGTTAGGGTAAAATCTGGGTTGTTTTTCATGAGTTGGCGTATGATTTACGACCTGTTTTCCGTATGGATTTTTGGTATTCGATGATTCGTTCTGTCGGGTGGCGTTTGGACGTCAACGACAGCGGATATTAGCTGTGTTTGCACGCAAGGCTGTAGGTTTTTACCTATGGGCGTAATGTGCACCATTTTGGTTTCCGACATGGTTTTCATGTGTTTTAGTGTGTGATATCCTTGTAGGTACCCCACGTGGCGTCGAAGCGTTGGAGATGCAAATGGAGACATCGGCACCGGCACGCATATAACAAGGTGAGTAGATTTATATCTACAGGGAGAAGTCGGGTGGATGGCGTATAGCACCCCAGCAGTCCGTGGTGATGTATACGGATGCGTATACACACCAATAATTATTATATGTTGTTTGGGAAATTATTGATATTTAGGATGGATAATTGGTGGACTTGGATGACTTAGTATCGCGAAACCCTAGAGTAGTGGGTGCACTACACATACACACACATACATACTTATATATATCCTTTCTTCATATGTGCATAGACGGGATTCTATATAGATATGTGTACACATGGGTATGGGACCACGTGTTCACATACGGATTTCAGGATGATACATGGGATTGAGATGAGTCGATGAGTTTGATCTGAGGCTATGATATCGGTGATGTGATAAAATGCATAATTGAGATATGTCTTGATGCTTTAGAGGATTTTGGGGAATAATGATGCCATAGGAATTGTGACCTATATATAATGATCGACATGTGATTATGATACGAGATATGATATGATATGATATAATAGTGGCAAGATATTTATGATAGGCCGCCTTGGGCGTTGTTTACTCCTTGAGATGATATATGCTGATGATATCGTTTTTGCTAGAGGCTGTCAATCGGAAGCCGGATTATGATTACATTGATGACATATGATGATAATACCGATTTATACTAGACTGTCGATCAGTAGTCAGATCTTGATTATAGTGATGAAGTTAGCATTGTACTAGATGTAGGTCAGTACCCCTGATAATGATCTTGATAAAGAGAATACTAGATGAATGATATGACGAATGTGATATTGACCCGTACCCAGATTTGGGGATGCCGTACGACGGATTTACGTACGAGCTATAATTTGATGTTTGATCCGCACTCTTGATTTGGGAATAACTGATTATAGAGATATGTTATCGGATGTGATATTATCGAGGCGGGATCACCGACTATATACATATGTATATATATGTATCGACTCAGAGGTTAGGCGGTTTTCCTTACCTACTGTTAGCTTTAGCTCAGCCTTATAGTGGTGTAGCTATAGGACTCTTATGACCTTGATGCAGTTTAGCCATCTTTGTGTTTAGCATTCATCTCCCGCATATTATCATTGTTGCTCTGCATCGCATACTGTTGTGATTCATATTTTATTATTGATATCCTGCTGTTAGGACACCAGCACCATTACCGATGATGCGTACACTTATTTGCCGGCGCACACATATCTTCATCGGTAATTGCCATGTCACGCACACTTAGAAAATATTATTGCTTGATTTAGCTTGCTAGCTAGTAGTGACATGATATTAGTATGCTTGTCTTATATGCCAGCTTGACATTGTAGTTATTACTTGTCACTTCATGCATGCTGTTATTCATTATATACTGCATTCATGGATTCTCATGCTTATATTCATGATTTCACATGCTATTGATAATTTGGATTCGGGTTTCCATGAGATTTTCTAGATTTGGAGGAAAACCGCAAAACATATATATAAACTTCTTTCTCTTTTTAAATAAAAATGCGGTTTTTCCATGATGTATGAGTCGTCCACCATGAGTTTGCTGATGGATTTTGAGACCCGATTCGAGGAGGCGGATGAACCGTTTCTGGTACATGGTGGGCCCGGTGCGGTACCCGGGGCAAGAAGATCGCAGGAGATGGCGTTGAGCCAGGCAGGGGAGCACGACCGACCGGTGATATTACCCGACACGTCGGATATCCGGAGGATAGCGTCGTAGTCATGAGATGGATGGTAGGGGCCGATCTGGACTGACGGCGCCCTGAATATTATGATTGAGACATTGAGATTTGAGATATTGAGGTACAGAGATTGTGATACAGAGATATCGAGATATTGAGACTTATGTTTTGTGCCGATGCGAGGCACTGTTTTATGCTTATTTCATTATGATACCTCATTTTAAAATACAGAAATCTCACAAGTTTATGAAAGCAGTTTTCTTCAGTACATGCATTCTGTTTCATGCATTCATACATCATTCATATGATATATTGCCACCTGATGCACCGACACAGGCACATGGGTTTACACTTGGGTTAGATATTTACCCTAGACATGGTTAGAGATTGCTGGTTATATATTTGAGGATTATATATTTTGATCGTTTGACTTAGGATTGCGTCATACATGCGATTTTCTGTTCGTAGATTTTTTTCTACTCACGAGTTGGCAACTCACCCCTGTTGTGCCCCAGTTTCTTGCAGGTGTTGCCGTACAGGTTCCATTACGGCTTTGCAGGCACTGTTCCTTTCGGGTGACTTGCTAGTAGGTGGATTATTGTATCGTACCCATCATTATACATTGTATATTATATTTCAGTTGTATCTAGAAGTTCCATCAACCAAACATGTGTTTCTTTGATGATAGAGACCAGTGATGTTTATTCTTTCAACCTTAGAGTCGCGCATTATATTTCCATGGGTTTCTTGCTGGTTGAGTTTCTTTCTATTGTAATCCTCGCCTTTAGGCGTTGTATATTATTGCATACAGGTTAATTTGTTATGGTTCTTCCTACTCTCTACGACTTTTCTTGGTTTGGATTTCTAGGTTCGGCTTACTTAGGGTACGTACGCCTCAAGACGTTCGTAGTCTAAGTGCCGGTCATGTTCCGTACTTTCGGGTCGTGACAAAGTTGGTATCAGAGCGTTAGGTTTCACCTTCGGAGCGTAGGATGACCCTTGGTTGATGGAATAGGTGACTAAAGTAGAGTGACGTACCGTTGGTATGTTCCGCGGCATATTTACGACACGCCACTCCACTTAAGAAGCCTTAGGATGTACATTTCTTTGTTCAGTATCATATTCCTTTCTGATCTAGCCTCGTCGGTACCAGTTTTGGTTTTGGCTGCCATGATTACGGGCAGGAAGAGCTACGGCTAGAGGTGCGATCAGCACGAGCTCGCCACAAACGAGGACTGACCAGGGCGTGAATCCGGCGACACACGATTGTGGAGATGTGTCTTTTGTTATACTTACGCCACGAGTGTTGGATGGATCGCTGTTTGAGATTACTCGGACGTGCAGATCAGCACCAGAGGATTGAGCCACCGACAGAGGCCAGCCAGATCTTGATGACCGTTGGTGTATTGCTTGTCAATGATGATCGTGGCACGGTTCAGCGTGCAGACGAGTGAGCCAGTTGTGCTGCGAATGATGAGATATCGCCCAGATGTTGGAGCTATTGCAGTACGAGGTTGTACTAAGAGATGATAGAAGGTTGCTAGTCACCAAGGATGAATGACTAGGACATGTGGATCGTTCGCTACCCCAATGCGAGGTCATCAGATAGATTGATTCCAGCTGAGACGACTTCACACAGAGACGTTGAGAGTCGACAGAGATGATCGAATGTCAGGAACTTATTATTCCAAGTTTAAAGTATTCGGAAAGACATGCAGGCAATTCTATGGTCCCTCTAGAAGAATGAAACCCTAACTCGACTTAATGACCGTGTGAAAGCCTTTGAACCTTAGGGTTTGCGGCAGTTCTGCGGCGCCATTAGTGAGGCTTGGGTTTGCCCTTCTACGGCTGGACCACCAATGCTGAGGTATGTACTCGATATTATTATACTGTACCCAAGATGTTGAACTCTTGGGGGATTATGAGGTTTTGACGACTTGATCGGATGGCTCGACTTAATTCGGATGCTAGGTGGTGAGATGCACTTCTTGGGAGACTCCAGATACGAGGATAGCCATTGGAGCTCAGTCCATGCAGCCACGACGAGACGAGTCTGAAGCAGTCGACATTAGAGAAAAGTGGAGTAAGAGGTTCGTACAAAATCTGGATATGATGATGTTCCACTCCGCCGACATCAGAGATGCGATGCGCATGCCGAGGCAGAGTACTGGATATACCTTCTAGAAGGGGTCGCGATGAGTATGCAGCCGCTCCGGAGCAAGAAGCAGGTATGGTAAAGGACGATGACTTCCGGACAGTTGGCAGAGATGAGACTTGGAAGAGACTTTGAGCAGGATTCCTTCCAGGACACTGCTGCAATGATACTTGCACCTAGGATCAGATGTGTCACGTACATTCAGAGAGCCGGAGGCCGACGCCAGTGACATGTTGCCTTACGGGTGGTCGCAATGATTTACCGAGAGATGACCAGAGAAGTGCCAGAACGGAATCGTCTCCGTTAGCACATCTGACAGGGCCGATGAGCCGATGGATCGTGAAATTGGTAATCCACAGAGAGGATAAGGACCCTTCTGAAATAAGTTGCAAGAAGACCTGGACCCAGGAGTGGTCATGTTACGCACACCAGTAGGCCAGAGTTCAGGATCGTCGACGAGATATGCTATGAGTAATCACGACAGTTGGCCAGAGATTCTTGGAGGATGCGCTTGAGCGAAACTATTCCGCCATACTTGATTTCGATATTTTTGGCAATTTATTCGCATGATTTGGTTCTAATGATTGGGTTTCATGGTATTTGTTTTCATGCACCATGATGACACCTATTGAGTATTTGCGATTTTTGCACAGCGTTGCATTTGATATTATTTTCGTGCTTTGGTTTCACATGTTTGTGATTTTATGGGTTTCATACATTTAAGTTGATTTTGTGCGTATGCACGCACACGATTTGGTTTTTGCACTCGGTATAGTTCACATATGCTTGCAGTGCAGTGACATGTAATTTGTGCACTTGGATGCACTGGACTTCGACTTCGGTGGTGATGCTCGATATTTGTTTTGTGCACTTGATGCACCTGATTGGTTTTGTGCGTGTTTGGCGCTTGATATTGGATTTCATGATTTTGTGCATGATGGATGCACCGGATTTGGATTTTAGCGCATGTTGGGCGCAGCATATGAGATGAGATTTGGTGCTCACCAGAGGCAGTAGATCGAGATTTTTCGTGCATGTCAGATGCACCTGATTTTGCTGTCAGGCACACACGTTGCCTATGACCGATCTTGTGTGCACAACCGTTGCACCTTGATGTTGTTTTTGTGCACCTGCTTGGCACATGTATGGATTTTGGATTTCCGTGCGCACCAGACGCACGTAGTATTCATATGCACATTTTTGGGATTGATTCTTATGAAGCAGTATATTTTTATGATATTGCGATTGATCTTCGTACTGAGCAGGACTGATCAGATGACAGTGCCTGGATATATTTTGCATGCATTGATAGATTTCAAAGGGATTTCCAAAAGCGAGCTATAGTCTCATTATTTATATACGTGTCCGATATGACACGAAAACGTTTAAAACAAGGAAAAACCCTTCTAAATTGTTTTCAGAACGGCGGGACGTGCATATTAAACAAAGATATATACATATATGATTATTCCTTATAGAGACGTCCGCCACTGTGCAGTGCTATGCGCATTGCACATCTACCTTAAGGAATTTGGCATGCATTTCCTTCATATATTTACATGTATAGTTCCGATTTCTAGCCTATCGGTTTTGCCTTGGATTTAGCGTTCGTGTTTTCACCTTGACTCCGATGATTGCGAGATGCTTCACGGAGTTTTTATTTCGAGTTATCTGCTCGCTACTCATGCGCATGTATTGCGCTATGATGCCTTTCATGTATTGATGATTTCGGAGCCCCATTGGTTTGGACATTTTATTGAAATGTTTTAGAATTTGGAGGTTTAAATTTAAATTCGGGGACCGAATTTCTTTAAGGGGGGAAGACTGTAACATTTCAAAAAAAATATATATTATTTTTGGGAATTTTCATAATTTAATATTAATTTTTAATGAATATTTCAATAGTCGGTATAATTAAATACCGATAAATGGTGAAAATTCTGGAGAAAATTATAGAAATTCTAAAATAGCTTATTTTGTGAAAATATGCCATTTTGCAGTTTTTATGATGGATTATATGTTATTTTGGTGTTAATCGCAATTAAAAATCGCTAAGTGGATTTTTGGCTTTTTGTGCAAAAATGTTGCACATAACATTTTCTACACTTGTTTCATGTTTTGGTCATGGTAGTCTAGGGTTGGACCATGTTTATATGACCATGGTGGGTTGAACCATTTAATTAGGTTAATTGGGTTAATTAAGGGTTTTAGCTTGGTTAAGGGTGATTAGGGTTAGGTTGACTTGTGTAGGAGAGAGTGTGAGCCATGATGGCTTGTGGGTGCTAACATGTTTCAAGAGTGAGAGAGAGGTGGTTAGAATGTGCCATGATCCATTCCACTACATAACCCCTTGTGCTCTTTTACTCCCTCTCACACATCAGCCCAATATCCAACTTCAACCAAAACAACTAACTTCAGCACATCAGCCTTGAATTCAGCTGAAATAAATCCATCAGCCCCCAATCTAGCATCAGCACACCCCAGCAGCAGCTGCATCAGGTCCCTTCACCAACATATCAGCCCCCTAGCTGCTGCTACAAGCTGTAACATCAGCCACCTACACACTCACACCAGCCCCTACAACAATTACAGCAGCTGCAGCCACTAGCCCCACATCTATACACCCCCTATCAACAAATCAGCTGCTGAACAACCATTTCAGCAGCTACATCAGCCCAATTTCCTCACTTCAGCACTACATCAGCCCCTAGCATCACTACAACAACTCCAACACTTCACCACAAATACCTCAAACCCCTTCTTTAGCTGCTACTTCTTCAACAACAGAATATAGCAAACAACAAGCAGCAACTTCATTTCAACACAACTCCACACCATCATCATACTACAACCTCACACTTCACCATACCACAACAACACACAACACAACACCCTCCCACAGCCGCAAAACTCCTGCTCTGCAACTACTGAAGAACACAAGCAAAAACAGCAGCAGCAGCCAAGGCAACAGCAGCCTGATGCAGCAACAACTCAGCATCAGCAACTGAAGCAATGGAGCAGCTCCACAGCAGCAGCAACCCCTCCTCTTTCTTCCCTTATCCTTCATTCTAGAATTTTCTTGAGGTATAATCTTGCAACCCAACTCTTATCTGCTAAGTCATAGTTGTCTAGCTAAAATTTAGTGTTAATTTTTGATCTAGTGCTAGTTTTAGTGATTTTGAGTGAGATATGGCCAAGTGATGGTTTTGATTGCTAGAGTAACCTTATTAGGTGTATTTGAGACCATTGTGACCAAGATTACCCAGATTTCCAGTTAGTTACAAGATTTGTTATACTTGGTGTAAATTAGCGTTTTTGTCGGTTTTGTGACCTTTCTGAGATCTGCTTTCATCCTGGGAACCCTATTACAAAATTGACTTAGCAGTAAGCTGTGCAGGCACCCTGGAACCATCCCACAAAGCCCTAGCCCCCAACTCCCATACCAGGCCGCAGATTTAATCCCTTTACGGCCAGAGCAATAGGGAACCTCCTCGTTTCGCGTGCACAGCTCTATTTCATGTGAACTTGACCCCCTGTATGTCTAGTTTTGACTGTTTCCAGTTAGGGTAAAATCTGGGTTGTTTTTCATGAGTTGGCATATGATTTACGACCTGTTTTCCGTATGGATTTTTGGTATTCGATGATTCGTTCTGGCGGGTGGCGTTTGGACGTCAACGACAGCGGATATTAGCTGTGTTTGCATGCAAGGCTGTAGGTTTTTACCTATGGGCGTAACGTGCACCATTTTGGTTTCCGACATAGTTTTCATATGTTTTAGTGTGTGATATCCTTGTAGGTACCCCACGTGGTGTCGAAGCGTTGGAGATGCAAATGGAGACATCAACACCGGCACGCATATAACAAGGTGAGTAGATTTATATCTACGGGAAGAAGTCGGGTGGATGGCGTATAGCACCCCCGCAGTCCGTGGTGATGTATACGGATGCGTATACACACCTATAATTATTATATGTTGTTTGGGAAATTATTGATATTTAGGATGGATAATTGGTGGACTTGGATGACTTAGTGTTGCGAAACCCTAGAGTAGTGGGTGCACTACACTTACACACACATACATACTTGCATATATCCATACTTCATATGTGCATAGACGGGATTCTATATAGATATGTGTACACATGGGTATGGGACCATGTGTTCACTTACAGATTTGAGGATGATACATGGAATTGAGATGAGTCGTTGAGTTTGATCTGAGGCTATGATATCGGTGATGTGATAAAATGCATAATTGAGATACGTCTTGATGCTTTAGAGGATTTTGGGGAATAATGATGCCATAGGAATTATGACCTATATATAATGATCGAAATGTGATTATGATACAAGATATGATATGATATGATATAATAGTGGCAAGATATTTATGATAGGCCGCCTTGGGCGTTGTTTACTCCTTGAGATGATATATGCTGATGATATCGTTTTTGCTAGAGGCTGTCAATCGGAAGCCGGATTATGATTACATTGATGACATATGATGATAATACCGATTTACACTAGACTGTCGATCAGTAGTCAGATCTTGATTATAGTGATGATGTTAGCATTATACTAGACGTAGGTCAGTACCCCTAATAATGATCTTGATAAAGAGAATACTAGATGAATGATATGACGAATGTGATATTGACCCGTACCCAGATTTGGGGATGCCGTACGACGGATTTACGTACGAGCTATAATTTGATGTTTGATCCGCACTCTTAGTTTGGGAATAACTGATTATAGAGATATGTTATCGGATGTGATATTATCGAGGCGGGATCACCGACTATATACATATGTATATATATGTATCGACTCAGAGGTTAGGCGGTTTCCCTTACCTACTGTTAGCTTTAGCTCAGCCTTATAGTGGTGTAGCTATAGGACTCTTATGACATTAAATGCAGTTTAGCCATCTTTGTGTTTAGCAATCAGCTCCCGCATATTATCATTGTTGCTCTGCATCGCATACTATTGTGATTCATATTTTATTATTGATATCCTGCTGTTAGGACACCAGCACCATTATCGATGATGCGTATGTACCACGTACACTTATTTGTCGACGCACACACATATTCATCGGTAATTGCCATGTCACGCACACTTAGAAAATATTATTGCTTGATTTAGCTTGCTAGCTAGTAGTGACATTATATTAGTATGCTTGCCTTATATGCCAGCTTGACATTGTAGTTATTACTTGTCACTTCATGTATGATGTTATTCATTATATGCTGCATTCATGGATTGTCATGCTTATATTCATGATTTCACATGCTATTGATGATTTGGATTCGGGTTTCCATGAGATTTTCTGGATTTGGAGGAAAACCGCAAAACATATATATAAACTGCTTTCTCCTTTTAAATAAAAATGTGGTTTTTCCATGATGTATGAGTCGTCCACCATGAGTTTGCTGATGGATTTCGAGACCCGATTCGAGGAGGCGGATGAACCGTTTCGGGTACATGGTGGGCCCGGTGCGGTACCCCGGGGCAAGAAGATCGCAGGAGATGGCGTTGAGCCTGGCAGGGGAGCACGACCGACCGGTGATATTACCCGACACGTCGGATATCCAGAGGATACCGTCGTAGTCATGAGATGGATGGTAGGGGCCGATCTGGACTGACAGCGCCCTGGATATTATGATTGAGATATTGAGATTTGAGATATTGAGGTACAGAGATTGTGATACAGAGATATCGAGATATTGAGACTTATGTTTTGTTCCGATGCTAGGTACTGTTTTATGCTTATTTCATTATGATACCTCATTTTAAAATACAGAAATCTCACAAGTTTATGAAAGCAGTTTTCTTCAGTACATGCATTCTGTTTCATGCATTCATACATCATTCATATGATATATTGCCACCTGATGCACCGACACAGGCATATGGGTTTACACTTAGGTTAGATATTTACCCTATACATGGTTAGAGATTGCTGGTTATATATTTGAGGATTATATATTTTGATCGTATGACCTAGGATTGCGTCATACATGCGATTTTCTGTTTGTAGATCTTTTTCTTCTCACGAGTTGGCAACTCACCCCCGTTGTGCCTCGGTTTCTTGCAGGTGTTGCCGTACAGGTTCCATTACGGCTTTGCGGGCACTGTTCCTTTCGGATGACTTGCTAGTAGGTGGGTTATTGTATCGTTCCCATCATTATACATTGTATATTATATTTCAGTTGTATCTAGAAGTTCCATCAACCAAACATGTATTTATTTGATGATAGAGACCAGTGATGTTTATTCTTTCGACCTTAGAGTCGCGCATTATATTTCCATGGGTTTCTTGCTGGTTGAGTTTCTTTCTATTGTGATCCTCGCCTTTAGGTGTTGTATATTGTTGCATACAAGTTAATTTGATATGGTTCTTCCTACTCTCTACTACTTTTCTTAGTTTGGATTTCTGGGTTCGGCTTACTTAGGGTACGTACGCCTCAAGATGTTCGTAGTCTAAGTGCCGGTCATGTTCCGTACTTTCGGGTCGTGACAGAGGGGTTGAAAGTGAGGAAAAAAGTCAAGGCCCACACCCTTTTGACTTTCTTTCATTTTCCTTTCATTTCTTTTCTTTTCTTTTCAAACAAGAGGTGATTGGAGAGAGAGAGATGGGGAGGGATGTCAAGGTGGGGCCGGCCATATGGGGAGGGGGAGAGAGGGTGAGGTGTGGGTGTGTGAGTTAGGGAAAAGATAAATGTATTACCCCAATTCCCATTAGCACTAATTTCGCTAATTAAGCCCTTTTTCTTCGATATTTTCTAAACCGTTTTGGCAAACCATTTCATTTCAAAAACAACATGATAAAATTTTGTTTAATGTGTTATGATGCACAAAATTTGTTTCAACTCATTCCAATTTGTAATTTTCCCTAATTAAATGTATTAGTGACGGCTTAAAATAATATTAAAATAATTAATTTCGGAAAAAATTTCAGGAAATTTGAAATTTCACCAGTGGCTCAATAAACACCAATTAATAGCAATTACATAGCTAGAATATGTATATTTAATTTTTATAATAAAGATATTTGTATTTTGACCTTTTACAGAAAACCCTCTTATTTTACTGATTTTCCGAAATTTCACCGAAACGATTTTCAAAACGTTACAATCTTCCCCCCCTAAAGAAATTCGGTCCCCGAATTTAAATTAAAACTCCCCCCCCCAAATACTAAAACATCTAAGAAAAACCATCAAGTCGTCGGGGTTCCGAAATCATAAATACATAAAACAAATTGTAGCGCAGCGCATGCGTATGAAAAATGAGCATATAACTCAAATCAAAACTCCGTCAAGCATCTCGTAATCATCGGAGTCATGGTAAAGACACAAATGTCAAATCCAATACAAAACCAATATGATATAACTTGAAACTATACACGTAAATATCAAATCTATATATGTAAATATCTGAAGGAAATGCATGCCAAATCTCTTAAAGTCGCTGTGCAATGCGCATAACACTGCACAGTGGCGGACATCTATCATAAGAAAATAACCATATACATATATACCTTTTGTTTTAAAAAGTACGTTCCGCCGTTTTGGGAACAATTTAGGAGGGTTTCCTTGTTTTAAACGTTTCGTGTCATATCAGACACGTAGATAAATACTGAGACTATAGCTCGCTTTTTGGAATTCCCTTCGATAGCTATCAATGCATGCAAAATACATTCAGGTACTGTCTTCTGACTAGTCCTGCTCAGTACGAAAACACATAGCAAATATCATAAAAACGTACTGCTCTATAAGAAATCAATCCCAAAATATGCATACGAATACTACGTGTGTCTGGTGCGCACGGAAATCAAAATCCATATATATGCCAACATGTGCATAGAAACAAGATCTAAGTGTATCGGGTGTGCACGAAACATCTGTCATAGGCAACGTGAGTGCCTGACAGCAAAATCAGGTGCATCTGACATGCACGAAGAATCTCGATTTAGTGCATCTGGTGTGCACCAAAATCGCACCTCAAAACATGCGCCCAACATGCGCGAAAATCCAAATCAGGTGCATCCATCGTGCACGAAATCATGAAATCCGATATCAAGCGCCGAACATGCGCAAAATCCAATCAAGTACACAAGGTGCACAAAACAAATATCGAACATCACAATCGAAATCGAAGTCCAGTGCATCTAAATGCACAACATACGTAACACTGCACTGCAAGCATATATGAAGTATACCGAGTGCAAAACCCAAATCGTGTGCATACATACGCACAAAATCAACTCAACTGTATGAAACCCATAAAATCATAAACGTGAGAAACCAAGGCACGAAAACGATATCAAGTGCAACAGCTGTGCAAAAATCGTAAATACTCAACAGGTGCAACCATGGTCCATGAAGACAAATATCATGAAACTCAATCATCAAAATCAATCATGCGAATAGATCGCCCAAAATACGCAAAATCAAGTATGGCGGAATAGTCCCGCTCAAGCACATCCTCCAAAAATCTCTGGCCAACTGCCGTGGTCACTCATAGCATGTCTCGTCGACGATCCTGACCTCTGGCCTGCCGGTGTGCATAACATGACCACTCCTTGGTCCAAGTCTTCTCGTAATTTATTCTAGAAAGGTCCTGTCGAAATCTCTCCTAAATCTCGTCTCTGCCGAACTGTCCGGAAATCATCGTCCCTTACTAGATCTGTTCTCGTTCCGGAACGGCTGCATACTCATCGCGACTCCTTCTGGAAGGTATATCCAAGTACAATGCCTCGGTATGCGTATCGCATCTCTGATGTCGGCGGAGTGGAACGTCGTCTCATCAAGATCTCGTACGAACCTCTTACTCCACTTTCTCTAATGTCGACTGCTTCGGACTCGTCTCGTCGTGGCTGCATGGACTGAGCTCTAACGGCTATCCTCGTATCTGGAGTCTCCCAAGAAATGCATCTCACCACCTAGCATCCGACTGAAGTCGAACCATCCGATCGATTTGTCAAAATCTCATAATCCCCCAAGAGCTCAACATCTTGGGTACAGTTTAACAGTATCGAGTACGTACCACATCATCGATGGTCCAGCCGTAGAAGGGCAAACCCAAACCTCACTAATGGCGCCGCGGAACTGTAGGGTTCCTAGGCATGCTGATGAGGTCTCACAAGGCATCAACCATGCCAATTTCAAATTTTACAAGTGCCGAGAAACCCTAATACGGATCGTTAACTAGAATTTTAGGCGAATCAAGCAACTAGTTAACAACTTAACTAAAAGAACGAAAATACAACCTTTGTAGATCCGGTCCTCCACCTCCATAGCTCCATGATGAAGTCTCCTTGCTGTCCAAATCGAATCCCGGACTCTAGCGTCGGCTTCATCGGAGAAATGGGCGGGCTAGGTCGTCGACTTCGATGCCGAAGATGATTTACGTCGAGGCAACACTAGATCAAGCTCCAACTTCACCAAGTCAAGAAACTTGTGAAGAAAACACCCTATACTACTTGGCAAGAGGTAGAGGATGAAGAAATAGGAAGTGGGTTCACTTTAGAATTGGATTTCTCACTCTTTTTCACTAGTTGCCATTGTTGGTAGCAAGCTTCTTCATCTTTAAGAAGAAGAAGAAGAAATATATTATCATGAGTATTTCTAAAATAAGAAATAATATGATACTTATCATAATGGTAACCATAGTTAGGTGTAGAGAATAAATCATGGTTAGGTTGAATGGTTAGGGTTAAGCATGAGACAAAGATGGTGGACTTGTTCAAAGCTTCAAGAAGCTTCAACAAGCAAACAAAGAAAGCCACCATTTTTCCCTTTGCCAAAATGAATGAATAAATAAATAAATAAGCAAATAAATCAAGTGAAACCCTAACCATTGACCAACCATGGTTTAAACCAAACAAACACCCAAACTAACATGTATCATCAAACATGATACAATCAAGTGCACAAAAATATATCACATATACAATGTGCACAACAAGTGAGAAAATCCATTTAAAGTGAACAAATACTAGTTAATGTAAAGTAATATATCAAATATATAATTAAACATTAAATCATTAAATCAACACTTGATTTAACGATCCGATCATATCGCATATGACCGACTAATATCCAATGTATCGGCTTATCGAATCAATCCTCGATTCGATAACTAGGTTATATCGCATACAACCAATCGATACTATTATCGCGAGAATAGAATACGGTATCACATACACGCATTATTCTCGGTCCCGCACATATCTCATATGTGCTCCTATTTCGTTTCGCTTGAGCCAGGAAACCTCTGTGTAGGACTCTAAAAACTCGTCAATACGCCGGCAGCAGGTGATGATCATATCAAACACCCACAAGCCGCAAGCGGTCTTCTAAACGTAACGGCCACCCGGGTATTGAGCGATCAGAAGATCGACGAGCAAGCCCGCTCATACTCCTGTGAATCCAACCAGTAACACTTACCGTACAGTCCGGTCTCGTCGTCTGATATGTCGCATATCTCGCCTAGGGGTGGTAAACGTTAGACCCCAATAGCTCGATAAGTCGTGTCGATATGAGGTCTATAACAGTTCGAGAAACTACAGGTAACACTTACCAGTAAATCTCAGCAACCCTGGCCAGGGATTTCCGGTTATAGCCAATCGAACACAGCGCAACATCAACCCCCTATACCGGGAGAGACGAATCCCCTCCTATCGCTCATTGTCTCCATGTGATTCGGGACTGTACCCAAAAACCACCGTTTTGCACGCCCTCTTGGACGTGGTAAGGTGGAAATCAAAGCACAGTGGGAACCACACAAGACACTATGACGATCTCGGGTCAACAGACTACTCTGTACCAGTGTCACCAGAGAACTGCCATCTGACGTAAGATATAATACCATCTGGGAGTTCTCGGCGAGTCCGTCCAGTGTACCCAGTCTCCACTGAGCACCCGTATATCATCTCTGATGTCAAACACCAATGGATATGGGATCATCCATCGCCCATCTGTATGGGTCGAGAAGGTATACGCTAGTCTACACTGGTATATCGATGCCCCGTCTCGATATACCCACGACTAGGGACCTTGAAGGATGTACTTATGGACTACCATGTCCCCACTAGTATGATCCGCATCATAGTCCAGGTAGTCAAGTACACATCCTAAGGGCTTTACCAACATGTAACAGAGAGACAATCAGTGTACACGTTAAGGTAAAGATCAACCAGATAGCATACTATCATGTCGAGCAAGAAAGTCCTCCCTATATATGTCCAAGCATCCACTACAATATACATCCTATGTATAGTAATGGCCTCTAGGGAATACATATAACTAACAATCTCCCACTTGCACTAGGGCCATCTGATAACAGTGGTTGTAGTATCTCATACTCAACCATCCCATAAAAGTCTCTCTTTTTGGGAAAAGGCCTTGTGAGTGGATCCGCCGTGTTGTCCTCTGAGTCTGTTCTCCTAACCTCGATCGCCCTGGAGATCAACCATCTCCATGATCAGATGATGCTGCCTCAGAATATGTCTGGATCACTGATGGGACGGGCGTTCCTTGGCATAAGCCACAACTCCATTGTCTCACAATGGTAGGAACGAAGTTCATCTCATGAACTAATATACACCCAGACTGCCTCTTTGGTAGCATCTTAAGTAGCGATGTATCCAGCCTTTATCGTCTAGTATGCCACGGTATCTAGCTTGGAACTCTTCCAACATACCGTCCCTTTACTGAGGGTAAAGACAATGCCTGCGACTGATTTTCAGTCGCCCTTATCACTCTGGAACCCTTCCAGTGATTCTCCCCAGGATCGGTTGATACCATCTCACTACAACTAGTGAGAATCCTAACATCCATTTAGATCTATCTCATAGATCCAAAATCCAGGATTTAGGAGGTATCATTTTGATCCTATATGGAGAATCATTGTGATAAGCGGAGATTGACCGAGCGTAGCATAGGAAACTCCTTTCCTATCAAGAGTATGTTATCCACGTACTCTACAAGGATCATCACCATACTCCCTACTACCTTCTTGTTTATACAAGGTTCATCTACCATTTTGATGACGTCAAACTGTTTGACTACTGCATCAAAACAGATGTTCCAACTCCGCGATACCTGCTTTATCCTATAAAGCATCTTGTACACGTTTCTGCTGCTCCCACTGTCTACGAAGCCCTCTGGCTGTGTACTTATAGACGTTCTCTTCTAAAACTTCATTTAGAAAAGCAGTCATGGCACCCAACCGCCAGATATCGTAGTCATGGTATGTAGCCGTGGCAAGTAGGATCTGGATGGACTTAAGCATAGCCACTTGAAAAGGTTTCATCATTATCCACGCCTGGTCGATGACGAAAAGCTTTAACAAGTATAGCTTTGAAAGTCTCAACTTTTCCATCTACACCAAGTAATCTTCTCAAGATATACTTGCTCCTGATGGGGATTTAACCCTTCAGATATAGCAATCAAAGTCCATACTTTGTTGGTGTACATGGATTCCATCTCAGATCGCTAAACATCCAGCCATTCTTACAGAGTCTTACTCCTGATGGCCAGCTCGAAACTAATTGGGTCATCATCTCATGATGCAATCCTCGCTCCCACTGTCATCGAGAAACCGAAGTATCTCTCAGGCGGATGAAGAACCCTACTAGATCGGCGGAGAGGCTGAGGTTCGTTGGATTCTACTGAATCCTTTGGTTCTACCAAATCATCAGGTGCAATTTGTATAGCTGGAACATTTCCAGTTCTACATAACAGATCTTGCCTCGAGCTTGTCCCGATTTTGCTTTTAGACATAGGCCGGACAACCCCAAATCTTAACTAGCTTAAGACATGGGCTCTTCCCATACCATATCTCATATGGAGTGGTAGGCTGTGATCTGATTTGATTTGAACCCTATTCAATAGGTATGCAACTTCTCAAATGCATAACTCCCAAAAAGGAAATAGGTCACTCGGTAGTACTCATCATAGAGCACACCTTATCATATAGGGTGTGATTGCTCCGCCCCGATATACCATCGTGCTATGGTGTATACGGAGGAGTAATGCTGAGAGAGAATCTCATTCTCCTTTAGAAAAGTCCAAGAATTTCGTGCTCAAGTATTCTCCTCCTTGATCTCATCATAGGACATAATACTTATACCCGTGTTTTGGTTTTCTACTTCTAAATCATATTCTGTGAATATCTCAAAAGGTTCGGACTTGTGTTTCAACAGGAACATAGGTCTGAATCTCGAAAAAATCATCAGAGAATGTAATGAAGTATAAAGAACCGGTCTTGGCAAGTGTAGACAGGGGATCTTCATACATCAACATGTATCATCCCAAGAGTTCAATAACTCTTTCTCTGTTTCCAATAAACAGAGCTGGTGTCATTATATCTTTGTGACATGACTGGCAAGTTTCACAAGATGTAAATTCAAACTGATTTAAATATGCATATATAAGTAACTTCAGCTAGTCGGGTCGCATTGATATGACCTAGTCTACAATGCCTCAAGAAGGATTCGTTCATTTCTGAACTCTTCCTCTTGTGTGTGTTCCGTATACTAAGAACTGTAGTTTGATTTAGAACATCAATGCTTTTAGATAACGTGCCTGAACCGATCAACTTTTGATATAGGAAATGTTCAAAATATTATCCGACAATACAAAATTATATCCTTTCTTTACTAATAAAGAGACTGATATGATTTTGTATATCAGGTTCGGTATCTAATAACATTCGTTTAGAATCAATGTATTGGTAATACAGGGTGACAGTGACCAACAGACTTGGCTGCAACACTTGCCCCGTTTTCTGCCTCATGAAACTTATCACCCGTTCTCAGTTCTCTACCTTTCTGTAACCCTATGTAACAGATTACATATCTGGGATCCTGATCTGGTATCAAATACCCAGGACGTAGAGAATAGAGAAACAATTCTGTATAAAGAACACACCCGAAGATGATGCATCAACATGCACTCTCTTCGTTTGGGCGGCACGGGAAATCTGGTATTCCCCTATTTCCTACTCTGTCTTATAACAATTATAAGTTGGAGCGGGACCAACGTTCCCCAGCTCAGTATAACAAGCGGGTTCGGTCAAATATCCGTATTATTATCTTGATTAAGGCGTGATATGGTCGCTACCTGGAGAGAGAGAGAAGAAAACACTCAGCGTGCGCTCTTGCAAGATCAGATTGGTTATTATTTTATCTAATCAGGATGGCTCCCACTGCTTTTTATCAAATCTTCCTTCAAACCTTAAAAGGAAAGACTAGCCGGGATTAATTACACACTACAAGTTCGCCAATCTTTCAGCCAGGCCAGTGTCGGTACTTTGAGGGAGGTCCCCCGTGCTTTCGCACGAACCTAATTATAGTAAACCTCGTTTTCCCAGAGGCGTAACCTCGTTAACACCTTTCTAGACACCTACTTGATCGGCTAATTGTAATGTGTAAAACTCTCCCAGGAGTAACTCTTACTCGCAGCGGGTATCGGGATCCAACTATCTCATAGAAGGTATGCAATCTCATTGTAAATTTCAACACTTGAAATTCCCGATAATATTTTGCCCCTAGCGTCCTATGACCTTGACGGAGGTCAACAAACTATAGGCTACTAGTCAAGTTCAACCCGTCATTTCTTGATCGAATTAAACCCACCCGCACGACCCTTGACGGAGGTCAACAAGGCCGCACGACTACCCTAATCCAATCTGCATCATATGCATAAGCAGATAAATACTAGTTAGCTACCGCACACTACGCCTTGACGGAGGTCAACAAATGTAGCACGAATACTAAGTAGGACTTATCTGAAATGACGGAGGGCTACGACAGGTTTTTCTGAAAACCTATTGCGTAATGAACTTGATATCGTTGTAGAATCAAATGATTTTAAAATGGAGTGTTTTTGAGGCTTTTCTAGTTTTGCTAAAGGGGTCACTCCCGGTGAAGGGATCGTCGGCCCTTTCCTCGTCGAATGAGGTGCGGGATATATCATATATATCACTGTGCAAAGCAGAAACTATAGAAGCAATCAAAAACAAACCGAGAGTTGTAGCATCGGCCAGTTATTGCTAAAGGAGTCACTCCCGGTGAAGGGATCTCGGTCCTTTCCTCATCGAATAAGGTGCAGGATATATCATATATACCGCTGTGCAAAGCAAGAACTGTAGCTACCTGTTTTATTTTTTGAAATTCGATTCTACAACATCTTTAGGTTTCTTTTTCTTTCATTAATCACATTAATGAAGTCCCATTATTTAAATACCTAAACATCACAGATAAATACGACGTACACTTATGCCATCCGCATTCGCCTCGATGTCCCCTCGTGCACCGTTAGGTTAGGTAACTAACGACAGAGCGGGGCAGGGCTAGCACGGGTGTAAAACATAAGTAACGCCTATATAATATATCATATATACTATATAAAGTATCCATCACAGAACATATCACATGATTACATCACAGATATCGCAGCAGAAGAATCATATGAAATATTGGATATACTAGGACGTCCGTGTTTTCAATACGAGCCAGTATAAAACACGGATTCCACGGTCGTGATGAATAGCCAAACCCACACCCCTAGACCCCTACGAGAGCGGCAAGCAACCCTACCAATTCTAGAGTCAGGAGACCCGGACTCGACTCCTCGAGTTGGTCTCCCACTGGACTCCAGAACCCGGTTACTTGTGCTCCCCTCCTTAGGTCTATCCTAGTGCGGAAAAGTAAATAAAATACAAAGGGTGACATCTTCCGCAACCTGAAAGTGCCCCAATAAAAGAATATTACATACAATTTTTTACATGAATGAAAATGAAAAACACTCATCTCACATAAAAACCCCCGGCTATTCAAACACGACGATCCAATATAACATATCCAGCAACACATAACATCACATGTCATCAACGTAAGTAAACATGCGTATCCCAATTGTCGTTGACATATAGCAACGAAACCGGCGATATCACATATTACACTTACGGTCATAGAAAAGAAAGTGTAAAACTACAACAGTTGGAATCCGCAATCTCTTTAGACATCGCATGCCTAATCAAATGAAATACTTAGACATCACATGCCTAACAATTATAAACCCCACATTTTAGTCTCATTATCGAAAACTCTTTTCAATATCAAGTCGGGCAATTCAGCAAGATTCCCGACATCCAGATCGAATGCTCGTCGCAAACTTTAGTGGACGGCCGCACCCCCGACGCCGTCGACAAAATGCACCAAGGCGGAACACCGCTGCCGCAAGCACCCAAACGGATGCTTTCGGCGACGGGGTTCTCCTACAGTCACTTAGTCGGGGCTATGGGGCGAGGCTGTCTATTAAGTTTACCCGGCGAGTATCCGCGTACGCTACGTGATTGCGACGGACTTTTGATCGCATCAAAATTCCGTGGCAACCGATCAAGTGAGACTAAACTGCTATGTTTATAACATTCATTCAGTTATCTCATAACTTCTTGTGAATTCCAATTGTTGTATCACATTCCAGATAAACAGAAAATGTTAAACTTTCCGATCGAACAGTCGAACACCCAAGTTTTCCCGATACAGCTCAACACATGAAATAAGTCTAAAAACATTCAGTTCATGCCTCAGTACCAACGGTCCAGCCGTAGAAGGGTCAAGCCAACGCCTCACATGTGGCACGCCGTACTGCCCCAAACCATAAGGTTCAAAGGGCAGTTCAAGACGGTCACATAATCGAGTTAAGGTTTGTTGTCTTCTAGAGGGTCCATCGCGTTACTTGCACTACTTAGAACGTCTTTAAACCATGGAAAAATCCAACACTTGGAAATTTCCCGACAGGGGAAAAATTGGGTATTTATATCCGGTCGAACTTTTTAACATAATCAAAAATTACCCGGAAAAACACATAGACAAAGTTTGATAATCCGATCGAATATACGAACTCCCAATACAACCCAGAAAATTCAACTCTTGAATAAATATTAAAAATTTCCATAAAATACAGCAAACAAAATAAGACATTACTGTGCAAACAGTGTTTCAAGAAGAGATATTTTGGCCGCGGAACTGCCGCAGAAGCCATGCTTCTGCCGCGGTTCCGCCGCTCTTTGGGCGTATCGTTTGCTCGTTTTTGCACCGTAATTCTTAGAATTTCCTGCTGAATTTTTTAAGAATTTTTAATCTGGAAAAAACCCAGTTTTGTAAAAATGTCCAAAGAGGGTGAAATCTTGGGGTTTCGGATTCGATCGGGTTTCTAACATCGTCTACGCATCGCCTAAGGCTCTAGCTAGGCTCTGATACCACTGTAGGGTTCCTAGGCACGCTGATGAGGTCTCACAAGGCATCAACCATGCCAATTTCAAATTTTACAAGTGCCGAGAAACCCTAATACGGATCGTTAACTAGAATTTTAGGCGAATCAAGCAACTAGTTAACAACTTAACTAAAAGAACGGAAATACAACCTTTGTAGATCCGGTCCTCCACCTCCATAGCTCCATGATGAAGTCTCCTTGCTGTCCAAATCGAATCCCGGACTCTAGCGTCGGTTTCATCGGAGAATTGGGCGGACTAGGTCGTCGACTTCGATGCCGAAGATGATCTACGTCGAGGCAACACTAGATCAAGCTCCAACTTCACCAAGTCAAGAAACTTGTGAAGAAAACACCCTATACTACTTGGCAAGAGGTAGAGGATGAAGAAATAGGAAGTGGGTTCACTTTAGAATTGGATTTCTCACTCTTTTTCACTAGTTGCCATTGTTGGTAGCAAGCTTCTTCATCTTTAAGAAGAAGAAGAAGAAGAAGAAATATATTATCATGAGTATTTCTAAAATAAGAAATAATATGATACTTATCATAATTGTAACCATAGTTAGGTGTAGAGAATAAATCATGGTTAGGTTGAATGGTTAGGGTTAAGCATGAGACAAAGATGGTGGACTTGTTCAAAGCTTCAAGAAGCTTCAACAAGCAAACAAAGAAAGCCACCATTTTTCCCTTTGCCAAAATGAATGAATAAATAAATAAATAAGCAAATAAATCAAGTGAAACCCTAACCATTGACCAACCATGGTTTAAACCAAACATATGTAGGGTTCCTAGGCACACTATAGAGGTCTCACAAGGCATCGAACATGCCAATTTAAAATTTTATTGGTGCCGAGAAACCCTAACACGGATCGTCGGCTAGATTTCTAGGCGAAACGATAATCTAGTTAACAACTAAACTATAAGTTAGATGCTACAACCTTTGTAGATCCGGATATCCAACTCCTTAGCTCCACGTGGTCATGCCCTCGCTGTCCATCTCGAATCCCGAACTCAAGCATCGTCTTCGTCGGAGATACGGGCGAGCTAGGTCGTCGGCTTCGTGCCGAAGATGATCTACGTCGAGGCATCACTAGTTCAAGCTCCGACTTTACAAACTTGTGAAACTTGTGAAGTAAACACCCAAAACAACTTGGCAAGAGGTAGAGGGTGAAGAAATAGGAGGTGGGTTCACTTTAGAATTGGATTTCTCACTTTGGATCTCAAGATGCCATTAAAGTAGCAAGCTTTTTTCTTTCAAGAAGAAGAAGAAGATCAAGCTAGTTATGATAAGTTCTTCTTAAAAATGAAATAGAAAATCAATACTTATCATAACTTAACCTTGGTTAAGTGTAGAGAATATACCATGGTTAGTTAGGTGGGTTAGGGTTAAGCATAATGACAAGAATGGTAGCAAAAGTCAAGGGTTCATGAAGCATCTTATAAGAAACAAAAATGCCACCATTCTCATTTAAACTTATCCAAATAAATGAATAAACAAATAAATGAATAAATAAATATGCAAAACCCTAATTATCATAATAACCATGGTTTAATTCTATTCACTTAACCATATGATCAAGTATCATCAAACATGATACAATAATGTGCACAAAAGTATATCACATATACAATATGCAATCTAAGTGAGAAAAATCCGTTTAAAGTGAACCAATACTAGTCAATGCAAAGTAATATATCAAATATATAATTATACATTAAATCATTAAATCAACACTTGATTCAATGATCCGGTCATGTCACACACGACCGACTAGTATTCAATGTATCGGCTTATCGAATCGATCTTCGATTCGATAACTAGGTTATATCGCATACAACCATTCGAAACATTAATCGCGAGAATTAAATACGGTATCACATACACGCATCATTCTCGGTCCCGCACATATCTCATATGCGCTCCTATTTCGTTTCGCTTGAACCAGGAAACCTCTGTGTAGGACTCTAAAGACTCGTCAATACGCCGGTAGCAGATGATGATCATATCAAGCACCTACAAGCCGCAAGCGGTCTGCTAAACGTAACGGCCACCCGGGTATTGAGCGATCAGAAGATCGACGAGCTAGCCCGCTCACACTCCTGCAAATCCGACCAGTAACACTTACCATACAGTCCGGTCTCTTCGTCTGATATGTCGCATATCAAGTCTAGGGGTGGTAAACGTCAGACCCCAATAACCCGATAAGTCGTGCCGATGTGAGGCTCATAACGGGTTGAGAAACTACTGGTAACACTTACCAGCAAATCTCTGATCAGCCCTGGCCAGGGACTTCCCTACTACGGCCGATCGAGCACTGCGCAACATCAACCCCCAATACCGGGAGAGACGAAACCCCTCCTATCGCTCATTGCCTCCATGTGACTCGGGACTGTGCCCAAAGACCACCGTTTTGCATGCCCTCATGGACGTGGTAAGGTGGAGATCAAAGCACAGTGGGAATCACACAAGACTCTATGACGATCTCGGGTCTACAGACTAACCTGTACAAGTGTCACCTGAGAACTGCCATCTGACGTGAGGTATAATACCATCTGGGAGTTCTCGGCGAGTCCGTCCAGTGTACTCAGTCTCCACTGAGCACCCGTATACCATCTCTGATGTCAAACACCAATGGATATGGGATCATCCATCACCCATCACATGGGTCGAGAAGCGTATACGCTAGTCTACACTGGTATATCGATGCCCCGTCTCGATACACCCACGACTAGGGACCTTGAAGGATGTACTTATGGACTACCATGTCCCCACTAGTATGATCTGCATCATAGTCCAGGTAGTCAAGTACAAATCCTAAGGGCTTTACCAACATGTAACTATAAGACAGTATAAAGAGACTAGTGTACATGTTAAGATAAAGGGCAACCAGATAGCATACTATCATGTCGAGCAAGAAAGTCATCTCTATATATGTCCAAGCATCCAATATAATATACATCATCTGTACAATACTGGCCTCTAGGGCATACATACAACTAACAATCTCCCACTTGCACTAGGGCCAGCTGCTGTAGTATCGCATACCGAGCATCCCGAAGAGTCTCTCAAACTGTATCTGGGGAATAGCCTTCGTGAGTGGATCCGCAGTGTTGTCCTTCGTGTCAACCCTCCTGACCTCGATCTCCCGGCGATCAACTATCTCCCGGATCAGGTGATACCGCCTCAGAATATGCCTGGATCGCTGATGGGACCTGGGTTCCTTGGCCAAAGCCACTGCTCCATTGTTATCGCAATACAAAGGTATTGGATGTTCAATGGATGGAACCACACCAAGTTCAGTAATGAACTTCTTGATCCAGACAGCCTCTTTAGCAGCATCGTTGGCAGCGATGTATTCAGCCTCCATCGTCGAGTCTGCCACGGTTTCCTGCTTGGAACTCTTCCAGCTAACCGCCCCTCCGTAAAGGGTAAAGACAAAGCCCGACTGCGACTTAGAGTCGTCCTTATCACTCTGGAAGCTCGAATCGGTAAAGGACTCCACTTGGAGCTCTCCGTTACCATACACCAAGAACATATCTCTAGTCCTTCGTAAGTACTTGAGAATGCTCTTCACAGCTGTCCAGTGACTCTCTCCAGGATCAGCTTGATACCTGCTCACTACACTTAGTGAGTATGCTACATCGGGTCTGGTACATAGCATCGCATACATGATAGAGCCTACTGCCGAAGCATAGGGTATCCCTTGCATGCGAGCTCTCTCCAAATCAGTCTTGGGAGACATCTCTTTGGAGAGAGTGACTCCGGAGATCGTGGGCAAGTTCCCACGCTTGGACTCTTCCATACTAAACCTCTTTAGTATGGTGTCAATGTACCTGGATTGGGACAATCCCAAAATCCGTTTGGATCTATCTCTATAGATCCTAATTCCCAATATGCAGGAGGCATCACCAAGATCTTTCATTGAGAATCTTTGTGATAAGAAGAGCTTGACCACTTGCAGCATAGGAATATCATTTCCTATCAAGAGTATGTCGTCCACGTACAATACGAAGAAGACAACCTTACTCTCTGCCACCTTCTTGTAGATACAAGGTTCATCTGGATTTTTGACGAAATCAAACTCTTTGTTAACGACATCAAAGCAGATGTTCCAACTCCGCGATGCTTGCTTTAATCCATAAATGGATTTAAGCAGCTTGCACACCTTCCCGCTGCTCCCACTGTCTACGAAGCCCTCTGGCTGAGTCATGTACACGCACTCTTCTAAATCACCGTTTAGAAAGGCGGTCTTAACATCCATTTGCCAGATTTCGTAATCATGATATGCAGCGATGGCAAGCATGATCCGGATGGATTTAAGCATAGCCACTGGAGAAAAGGTCTCGTCATAGTCCACACCTGGTCTTTGACGAAAACCCTTTGCTACAAGTCTAGCTTTGAAAGTCTCCACTTTCCTATCTACACCAAGTTTCTTCTTGAAGATCCATTTGCTCCCAATGGGTTTTACCCCTTCAGGAGCAACTTCCAAAGTCCATACTTTGTTGGTGTACATGGATTCCATCTCGGACCGCATAGCATCCAGCCATTTCACTGAGTCCCCACTCGTGATGGCCTGCTCGAAGCTAGTTGGGTCATCATCCTCCATGATGCAATCCTCGCTCCCACCGTCCATGAGAAAACCGTAGTATCTCTCAGGTTGGCGAGGAACCCTACTAGATCGGCGGAGAGGCTGGGGTTCGTCGGGTACTACTGAATCCTCTGGTTCCACTAAATCTTCAGTTTGAGTTTGTGTAGCCGGAATTTCTTCCAGTTCTACCATATCCCCACTAATTTCTTTTGCAAGAAATTCCTTTTCTAAAAAGGTGGCATGTCGAGAAACAAACACTTTTTGTTCCTCTGTATGGTAGAAAAGATATCCATGTGAATGTTTGGGATATCCCACAAACTTACATAGAACTGACCGTGCCTCGAGTTTGTCCGGATTTTGCCTTTTGACATAGGCCGGGCAACCCCATATCTTAACTCGTTTAAGACATGGTCTCTTCCCACTCCATATCTCATATGGTGTGGTAGGTACAGATTTAGTTGGAACTTGATTCAATAGGTATGCTGCTGTCTCCAGCGCATAACCCCAGAAGGAAATAGGTAACTCAGCTGTGCTCATCATAGAGCGCACCATATCTAATAGGGTGCGGTTCCTCCTTTCTGATACACCGTTGTGCTGTGGTGTATATGGAGGAGTCAGCTGAGAGAGAATCCCATTCTCTTTTAGGAAGTCCAGGAATTCATTGCTTAAGTATTCTCCTCCTCGATCAGATCGTAGGATTTTAATACTTTTTCCGGTTTGGTTCTCAACTTCTTGCTTATATTCCCTAAATTTCTCAAAAGCTTCTGATTTGTGTTTCATCAGGAACACATACCCGAACCTAGAGAGATCGTCAGTGAATGTAATGAAGTATGAAGAACCATCCCTGGCATGTGTAGACATGGGACCGCATACATCACTATGTATCAGTCCCAAGAGTTCGGTAACTCTTTCTCCGTGTCCCGTAAACGGAGTTTTGGTCATCTTGCCTTTGAGACATGACTGGCAAGTGTCATAAGATGAAAATTCAAACGATTTAAATATCCATCTTTATGCAACTTAGCTAGTCGTGTCGCATTGATGTGACCCAGTCTACAATGCCACAAGAAGGATTCGTTGAGTTCAGAACTCTTCCTCTTGTGTGTGTTTGTTATGCTCAGAACTGTTGATTGATTTAGAACATAAATGCCATTGCACAACGTGCCTGATCCAACCAACTTTTGGTTATGGAAAATGTTCATAACATTGTCCTGTAATACAAAATTATATCCCTCTTTACTTAATAAAGAAACCGATATGATGTTGCATATCAGGTTCGGCATGTAATAGCATTCGTTCAGAACCAATGTATTACCTGTTGGTAATACAAGGTGATATTCCCCGACAGTCTTAGCTGCAACAATTGCACCATTTCCAACTCTAATGTCTTTATCACCTTCTCCAAGTTCTCTACCTTTCCTAAGCCCATGTAACTGATTACATATATGGGATCCTGACCCGGTATCTAATACCCAGGACGTAGAGCAAATAGAGAAACAGTTCTCAGTAACGAACACACCCGAAGAAAATGCATCAACATGTACTTTCTTCATTCGGGTGGCATGGGAATCCTGGTATTCCCCTATATCCTGTTCATTCCTATAACTCTTATAAGAAAGAACGGAACCAACGTTCCCCAGCACAGTATAACATGCGGGTTCGGTCAATACATCCATATTATTATCTTGATTAAGGCATGAACTGGTCGCTACCTGGAGAGAGAGAGAAGAAAACACTTTAGCGTATGCTCGTGCAAGATCAGATTGGTTATTATCTTATCTAATCAGGATGGCTCCCACTGCTTTTTATCAAATCTTCCTCCAAACCCTAAAAGGAAAGATTAGCCGGGATTAATTACACACTATAAGTTCGCCAATCTTTCAGCCAGGCCAGTGTCGGTACTTTGAGGGAGGTCCCCCGTGCTTTCGCACGAACCTAATTAATGTAAACCTCATTTTCCCAGAGGCGTAACCTCGTTAACACCTTTCTAGACACCTACTTGATCGGCTAATTGTAATGTGTAAAACTCTCCCAGGAGTAACTCTTACTCGCAGTGGGTATCGGGATCCAACTATCTCATAGAAGGTATGCAATCTCATTGCAAATTTCAACACTTGAAATTCCCGATAATATTTTACCCCTAGTGTCCTATGACCTTGACAAAGGCCAACAAATCACAGGATGCTAGTCAAGTTCAACCCGTCATTTCTTGATTGAATCAAACCCACCAGCACGACCCTTGACAAAGGCCAACAAGGTCGTACGACTACCCTGAAACAATCTGCATCACATGCATAAGCAGATAAGCACTATTCAGCTACCGCACACTACGCCTTGACAAAGGCCAACAAACGCAGCACGAATACTAAACAGTTCTAATCTGAAATGACGGAGGGCTACGGCAGGTTTTTCCGAAAACCTATTGCGTAATGAACTTGATATCGTTGTAGAATCAAATGAAGTTTTGAAATGGAGTGATTTTTGAGGCTTTTCTAGTTTTGCTAAAGGAGTCACTCCCGGTGAAGGGATCTCGGTCCTTTCCTCGTCGAATGAGGTGCGGGATATATCATATATATCACTGTGCAAAGCAAAAACTCTTAAAAGCAATCAAAAACCAAACCGAGTGTGTAGCATCTGCCAGTTATTACTAAAGGAGTCACTCCCGGTGAAGGGATCTCGGTCCTTTCCTCATCGAATAAGGTGCAGGATATATACATATACCGCTGTGCAAAGCAAGAACTGTAGCTACCTGTTTTATTTAAAATTTGATTCCACAACATCTTAGGTTTCTTATCTTTCATTAATCACATTAATGAAGTCCCATCATTTAAATACCTAAACATCACAGATAGATATGACGTACACTTATGCCATCAGCATTCGCCTCGATGTCTCCTCGTGCACCGTTAGGTTAGGTAACTAACGACAGAGCAGGGCAGGGCTAGCGCGGGTGTAAAACATAAGTAACGTCTATATAATATATCATATATACTATATATACTATATCCATCACAGAAACACATCACAGATATCGCAGCAGAATAAACATATGAAATATTGGATATACTAGGACGTCCGTGTTTTTAATACGAGCCAGTATAAAACACGGATTCCACGGTCGTGATGAATAGCCAATCCCACACCCCTAGACCCCTACGAGAGCGGCAAGCAACCCTGCCAATTCTAGGGTTAGGAGACCCGGACTCGACTCCTCGAGTTGGTCTCCCACTGGACCCCAGAACCCGGTTACTTGCGCTCCCCTCCTTGGGTCTATCCTAATGCGGAAAAGTAAATAATATACAAAGGGTGACAACTTCCGCTACCTGGAAGTGCCCCAAATAAAAGAATATTACATACAAGTTTTTACATGAATGAAAATGAAAAACACTCATCTCACATAAAAACCCCCGGCTATTCAAACACGACGATCCAATATAACATATCCAGCAACACATAACATCACATGTCATCAACGTAAGTAAGTATGCATACCCCAATTGTCGTTGACGTATAGCAACGAAACCGGCTATATGAACATACTACACTTACGGTCACAGAAAAGAAAGTGTAAAACTACAACAATTGGAATCCGCAACTTCTTTAGACATCGCATGCCTAATCAAATGAAATACTTAGACATCACATGCATAACAGATATAAATCCCGCATTTTAGTCTCATTATCGAAAACTCTTTTCAATATCATATGGGACTAAACTGCTAAATTTATAACATTCATTCAGTTATCTCATAACTGTTTGTGAATTCCAATTATTGTATCACATTCCAGATAAACAAAAAATGTTAAACTTTCCGATCGAACAGTCGAATACCCAAGTTTTCCCGATACAGTCCAACACATGAAATAAGTCTAGCAACATTCAGTTCGTGCCTCAGTACCAACGGTCCAGCCGTAGAAGGGTCAAGCCAACGCCTCACATGTGGCACGCCGTACTGCCCCAAACCCAAAGGTTCAAAGGGCAGTTCAAGACGGTCACATAATCGAGTTAAGGTTTGTTGTCTTCTAGAGGGTCCATCGCGTTACTTGCACTACTTAGAACGTCGTTAAACTACGGAAAAATCCAACACTTGGAAATTTCCCGACAGGGGAAAAATTGGGTATTTATATCCGGTCGAACTTTTTAACATATTCAAAAAATTATCCGGAAATACACAAAGATGAAATTTGATACCCCGATCGAAACACCGAATCCCCAAAGCAATCCCAGAAAATTCAACTCTTGAATAATTATTAAAAATTCCTATAAAACTCAGCACCAGAAAAGAAGAATTACTGTGCAAACAGTGTTGGGTAATTTGAACAGTTGGCGGCGGAACCGCGGCATAAGCCATGCTTCTGCCGCGTTTCCGCGGCTGTTTGGAAGCTTCTTGAGCTCGTGTTTCACCATAATTCTTAGATATTCCTGCTGAATTTTTTAGGCATTTTTAATCTTGAAAAATCCCAGATTTTAGAAAATGTACAGAGAGCATGTTAAGTTTAGGGTTTCGGGTTCGTTCGGGCATCAAATCGCGTCTAGACTTCACCTAAGGCTCTAGCTAGGCTCTGATACCACTGTAGGGTTCCTAGGCACACTATAGAGGTCTCACAAGGCATCGAACATGCCAATTTAAAATTTTATGGGTGCCGAGAAACCCTAACACGGATCGTCGGCTAGATTTCTAGGCGAAACGATAATCTAGTTAACAACTAAACTATAAGTTAGATGCTACAACCTTTGTAGATCCGGATATCCAACTCCTTAGCTCCACGTGGTCATGCCCTCGCTGTCCATCTCGAATCCCGAACTCAAGCATCGTCTTCGTCGGAGATACGGGCGAGCTAGGTCGTCGGCTTCGTGCCGAAGATGATCTACGTCGAGGCATCACTAGTTCAAGCTCCGACTTCACAAACTTGTGAAACTTGTGAAGTAAACACCCAAAACAACTTGGCAAGAGGTAGAGGGTGAAGAAATAGGAGGTGGGTTCACTTTAGAATTGGATTTCTCACTTTGGATCTCAAGATGCCATTAAAGTAGCAAGCTTTTTTCTTTCAAGAAGAAGAAGAAGATCAAGCTAGTTATGATAAGTTCTTCTTAAAAATGAAATAGAAAATCAATACTTATCATAACTTAACCTTGGTTAAGTGTAGAGAATATACCATGGTTAGTTAGGTGGGTTAGGGTTAAGCATGATGACAAGAATGGTAGCAAAAGTCAAGGGTTCATGAAGCATCTTATAAGAAACAAAAATGCCACCATTCTCATTTAAACTTATCCAAATAAATGAATAAACAAATAAATGAATAAATAATTATGCAAAACCCTAATTATCATAATAACCATGGTTTAATTCTATTCACTTAACCATATGATCAAGTATCATCAAACATGATACAATAATGTGCACAAAAGTATATCACATATACAATGTGCAATCTAAGTGAGAAAAATCCGTTTAAAGTGAACCAATACTAGTCAATGCAAAGTAATATATCAAATATATAATTATACATTAAATCATTAAATCAACACTTGATTCAATGATCCGGTCATGTCACATACGACCGACTAGTATTCAATGTATCGGCTTATCGAATCGATCTTCGATTCGATAACTAGGTTATATCGCATACAACCATTCGAAACATTAATCGCGAGAATTAAATACGGTATCACATACATGCATCATTCTCGGTCCCGCACATATCTCATATGCGCTCCTATTTCGTTTCGCTTGAACCAGGAAACCTCTGTGTAGGACTCTAAAGACTCGTCAATACGCCGGTAGCAGATGATGATCATATCAAGCACCTACAAGCCGCAAGCGGTCTGCTAAACGTAACGGCCACCCGGGTATTGAGCGATCAGAATATCGACGAGCTAGCCCGCTCACACTCCTGCGAATCCGACCAGTAACATTTACCATACAGTCCGGTCTCTTCGTCTGATATGTCGCATATCAAGTCTAGAGGTGGTAAACGTCAGACCCCAATAACCCGATAAGTCGTGCCGATGTGAGGCTCATAACGGGTCGAGAAACTACTGGTAACACTTACCAGCAAATCTCTGATCAGCCCTGGCCAGGGACTTCCCTGCTACGGCCGATCGAGCACTGCGCAACATCAACCCCCAATACCGGGAGAGACGAAACCCCTCCTATCGCTCATTGCCTCCATGTGACTCGGGACTGTGCCCAAAGACCACCGTTTTGCACGCCCTCATGGACGTGGTAAGGTGGAGATCAAAGCACAGTGGGAATCACACAAGACTCTATGACGATCTCGGGTCTACAGACTAACCTGTACAAGTGTCACCTGAGAACTGCCATCTGACGTGAGGTATAATACCATCTGGGAGTTCTCGGCGAGTCCGTCCAGTGTACTCAGTCTCCACTGAGCACCCGTATACCATCTCTGATGTCAAACACCAATGGATATGGGATCATCCATCGCCCATCACATGGGTCGAGAAGCGTATACGCTAGTCTACACTGGTATATCGATGCCCCGTCTCGATACACCCACGACTAGGGACCTTGAAGGATGTACTTATGGACTACCATGTCCCCACTAGTATGATCTGCATCATAGTCCAGGTAGTCAAGTACAAATCCTAAGGGCTTTACCAACATGTAACTATAAGACAGTATAAAGAGACTAGTGTACATGTTAAGATAAAGGGCAACCAGATAGCATACTATCATGTCGAGCAAGAAAGTCATCTCTATATATGTCCAAGCATCCAATATAATATACATCATCTGTACAATACTGGCCTCTAGGGCATACATACAACTAACAACATACACCCAAACTAACATGTATCATCAAACATGATACAATCAAGTGCACAAAAATATATCACATATACAATGTGCACAACAAGTGAGAAAATCCATTTAAAATGAACAAATACTAGTTAATGTAAAGTAATATATCAAATATATAATTATACATTAAATCATTAAATCAACACTTGATTTAACGATCCGGTCATATCGCATATGACCGACTAATATCCAATGTATCGGCTTATCGAATCAATCCTCGATTCGATAACTAGGTTATATCGCATACAACCAATCGATACTATTATCGCGAGAATAGAATACGGTATCACATACACGCATTATTCTCGGTCCCGCACATATCTCATATGTGCTCCTATTTCGTTTCGCTTGAGCCAGGAAACCTCTGTGTAGGACTCTAAAGACTCGTCAATACGCCGGCAGCAGGTGATGATCATATCAAACACCCACAAGCCGCAAGCGGTCTGCTAAACGTAACGGCCACTCGGGTATTGAGCGATCAGAAGATCGACGAGCAAGCCCGCTCATACTCCTGTGAATCCAACCAGTAACACTTACCGTACAGTCCGGTGTCGTCGTCTGATATGTCGTATATCTCGCCTAGGGGTGGTAAACGTCAGACCCCAATAGCTCGATAAGTCGTGTCGATATGAGGTCTATAACAGTTCGAGAAACTACAGGTAACACTTACCAGTAAATCTCAGCAACCCTGGCCAGGGATTTCCGGTTATAGCCAATCGAACACAGCGCAACATCAACCCCCTATACCGGGAGAGACGAATCCCCTCCTATCGCTCATTGTCTCCATGTGATTCGGGACTGTACCCAAAAACCACTGTTTTGCACGCCCTCTTGGACGTGGTAAGGTGGAAATCAAAGCACAGTGGGAACCACACAAGACTCTATGACGATCTCGGGTCAACAGACTACTCTGTACCAGTGTCACCAGAGAACTGCCATCTGACGTAAGGTATAATACCATCTGGGAGTTCTCGGCGAGTCCGTCCAGTGTACCCAGTCTCCACTGAGCACCCGTACATCATCTCTGATGTCAAACACTAATGGATATGGGATCATCCATCGCCCATCTGTATGGGTCGAGAAGGTATACGCTAGTCTACACTGGTATATCGATGCCCCGTCTCGATATACCCACGACTAGGGACCTTGAAGGATGTACTTATGGACTACCATGTCCCCACTAGTATGATCCGCATCATAGTCCAGGTAGTCAAGTACACATCCTAAGGGCTTTACCAACATGTAACAGAGAGACAATCAGTGTACACGTTAAGGTAAAGATCAACCAGATAGCATACTATCATGTCGAGCAAGAAAGTCCTCCCTATATATGTCCAAGCATCCACTACAATATACATCCTATGTATAGTAATGGCCTCTAGGGCATACATATAACTAACAGGAACTGCCGCAAACCCTAAGGTTCAAAGGCTTTCACACGGTCATTAAGTCGAGTTATGGTTTCATTCTTCTAGAGGGTCCATAGAATTGCCTGCATGTCTTTCCGAATACTTTAAACTTGGAATAATAGGTTTCTGACATTCGATCGTCTCTGTCGACTCTCAACATCTCCGCGTGAAGTCGTCTCTAACTGGAATTAATCTATCTGGTGACCTCGCATCGGGGTAGCAAACGAACTACCTGTCCTAGTCATTCATCCTCGGTGACTAGCGACCTTCTATTGTCTCTTAGTACAACTCGTACCGCAATAGCTCCAACATCTGGGGCAATATCTCGTCGTTCGCAGCAATAACGGGCTCACTCGTCTGCACGCTGAACCGTGCCTCAATCATCATGAATAGGCAATATATCAACGGTCATCAAAATCTGGCTGGCCTCTATCAGCGGCTCAATCCTCTAGTGCAAATCGGCACGTCCGAGTAATATCATACAGCAATCCACCCAACGCTCGTGCGCGAAAACACATTGAAAAGACACATCTCTGTAATCGTGTGTCGCCGGAATCATGCCCTGGTCAGTCCTCGTTCTTGACGAGCTCATGCTGACCGCAACTCTAGCCGTAGCTCTCCCTGCCCGTAATCATGGCAGCAAAACCATAACTGGTACCGATGAGGCTAGATCAGGAATGAATATGATACTGAGCAAAGAAATGTATATCCTAAGGCTTCTTAAGTGGAGTAGCGTATCGTAAGTATGCCGCGGAACATACCCACGGCACGTCACTCTACTTTAGTCACCTATTCCATCAACCAAGGGTCATCCTACTCTCCGAAGGTAAAACCTAACGCTCTGATACCAACTTTGTCACGTCCCGAAAGTACGGAACATGATTGGCACTTAAACTACGAAACGTCTCGAGACGTACGTAATCTAAGTAAGCCGAAACCCAGAAATCCAAACCAAGAAAAGTAGTAGAGTGAAGGAAAAACCAATTTAAATCAAGTAGTTTTAATAGCATAAGCCGAATTATGCGTTTTAAAACATCAAATATTTCTTGAAAATTTCGGGAGAGTCTCCTTTGTAAATACTGGCTCCCAAACGGGATACAATATGAATAGTATACGAAATCAATAAAAGGCATCCCCAAGCTAGAGCTAGCTCTTCGTCAATCGACGGTCACAACCACACAAGCAATATAATATACAACGCCCAGAGCGAGGATCAAAACTCAAAAGGAAACTCAAAAAAGCAAGAAATCCATAGAAATACAACGCGCGACTCTAAGGTCGAAAGAATAAACATCACTGGTCTCTATCTCTGAAATAAAATACATGTTTGGTTGATGGAATTTACTAGATACAACTGAATAATATTATACAAAGTATAATGATGGGCACGATACCAATAAACCCACCTACTAGCAAGTCACCCGAAAGATGCAGTGCCGGCAAAGCCGTAATGAAACCTGTACGGCAAAACCTGCAAGAAACTGTGGCACAACGGGGGTGAGTTGCCAACTCGTGAGTAGAAAAACGTCTACGAACAGAAATCACATTAACAACGCAGTCCTAGGTCACAAGATCATAATATATCCTCAAATATATAAGCAGCATCCTATAACCATGGCTAGGGTAAATATCTAACCCAAGTGTAAACCCATGTGCCCGTGTCAGTGCCTCAGGTAGCAATATATCATATGGATGATGTATGAATGCAGGAAACAGAATGCATGTACTGAAGAAAACTGCTTTCATAATTTAGTGAGATTTCTGTATCTTTTTAAAAATGAGGTATCATAGATGAAATCAGCATAAACAATGTCTAGCATCGACACAAAACAAGTATCCAAATATCTCGATATCTCTGTTTCTCAATCTCTGTACCTCAATATCTCAATATCTCAATGTCTCAATCTCACTATCTAGGGCGCCGTCACTCCAGACCGGCCCCTACCATCAATCTCAAGACCACGACAGTATCCTCCGGATATCCGACGCGTCGGGTAAAATCACCGGTCGGTAGTGCTCTCCTGCCAGGCTCAACGTCAACAACACGGCCTTCTCGCCACGGGGTACCGCACCGGGCCCACCATGTACCCGAAACGGTTCATCCAACTCTACGAATCGGGTCTCGAAATCCATCAGCAAACTCATGTTGGACGACTCATACATCATGGGAAAACCGCACTTTTCATTTAAAAGAGAGAGAAAAGAAGTTTATAAATGTTTTTGCGGTTTTCCCCCAAATCCAGGAAATCTCAAGAAAATCCGAATCCAAATCCTCAATAGCATGTAAACAGTGAATATAGGCATGAGAATCCATGAATGCGGCATAACAGTGAATAATAACATGCATGAAGTAGCAGGTAATAACTACAATGTCTGAACTAGCATATAAGGTAAGTACACTAATATCATGTCTAAACTATTAGCTAACAAGCTATATCAATGTAATAGTATTTTCTAAGTGCACGTGACATGGCAATTACCGATGAAAATGTGTGTGAGCCGGCAAGTAAGTGTACGTGGTACATACGCATCATCGGTAATGGTGCTGGTGTCCTAAAAGCATAATATCAACAATGGCATATGAAATCACAATATGAATATGCGATGCGGAGCGAACATCAATAATATGCGGGAGCAGAATACTAGACACAACGATAACTATAAGTCAAACAATGGTACCTTTTAAAAATAACACGAATCGCGGTGTTTTAAAAATAAGGGCTACGGTGTTTTTAAGAAAAGATACGTCTTTTGAAATATCCGTAGAATCCCTTGACCTGACTTTTAAAATACCCGCGATTCGTTAGCTTTTTAAATAGGTAGGAGTCGAATCTAGTCTACCAACTATACTAACTATAGGGCTAAGCTAACAGGCTAACTGAAGGTAAGGAAACCGCCTAACATCTGAGTCGATATATATATATATATATATATATATATATATATATATATATATATAATCGGTGATCCCGCCTCAATAATATCACATCTGATACCATATCTATAATCTGACATTCCCAAGTCAAGAGTGCGGACCAATCATCAATATATAGCTCGTACGTAAATCTGTCGTACGGCATCCCAAATCTGGGTACGGGTCAATATCACATTCATCATACTATTCATCTGGTATCCTCTTTATCAAATATCATGATCGGGGTACTGATCTACGTCTAGTACACTACTGATACTGCCTAAGTATGCATGCACGTGTGTGAAACACTACGTCAAGGACCCGCTACAACGCCATGTCGTATCTCAAATACGAACCCTGCCATATCACCGATCTCATCGACTAATCTCAAATCCCAAGTACTATCCTCATCATCCATGCATGTGTATATGAATGTATATATGCATAGTCCCATACCCACGCGTATATACATATATACACATCCCATCTACGCACGAGAAAGTAATGTATGCAAGTCTGTGTGTGCGTATGTGGGTATAACAACTACTCTAGGGTTTCGCAATTAACCCAAAGCTAATCCATGAACACATAATCATATCATGAATAAACATTCTCGTATCATAAAATATCAATATAAACATATATATATGAACTATACTACGGACTGCGGGGGTGCTATACGCCATCCATCCGACTTCTCCCCGTAGATATAAATCTACTCACCTGGTCCTCGCTCGCCGGTGCCGACGTCGCCACGCGCTTGCTTGTCGTCTCGAAGTCCACATGGGGTACCTACATATCATAACGCACCGTATAGCATTAAAACCAAATTCGAAATGGAAACGGCATACGAAAATCAAATCGGCACGCGTATCACGCATAGGTCAAAACCTATCGCCTACGCATGCAAGAATAGCCAAACCAATTCTCGATGTCGATGTACAAATGTCAAACCATTGAGAAAACCCAAACACACTCATTTGCGCATTCATGAACACTAAGTATAATATAAAATAGGTTAAAATTCACAAAAACCCCAAACTCACTTTAAAAGCCATTTTTCCGAAAATCTAGCAAGCAAAAATTTACCGTTTTAATTCGAAACTTGATGTTTTAACGAAACTAATGGCCATAATATCCACTAAATATCATAATTATGTCATATAAACCATTTTCACATTTTAATCCCATCAATTTTTATAAAACTAAAAATTCTAGTTTCGCAATTTTAACAAATTTTAACAATTCCAAGTAGAAATGCACAAAACAACAGCTAAGCTTGGTTTTGCATGAACCGAAGGTATTAAACCACTCATTATAATATTAATAATGACATGAAACCTAAATTATATTTTAATCTAAGCATTTTATAATTTTCCAAAAACCCTAGTTAGCAAAATAGCTTAAATATAACAATATGAGCCTAACAATTTGCAAACTAGCAATTAGATTAGGTTTTACAATTCCACAAGATGATAATCTACACTTGATTATCCTAATAGTGATGGTTAAACCCAAATTAGCTTCAAACCATATTCTTGAATTTTCAAAATTAGCAACAAGAACCAAATTAACACTTAATTATGTTAGATTAAGCAATATAAACAACAATTTCAATATAGGGTCAAGGTTTATACCTCCCAATTTTAGAGATCTAGCTTGGAAATTAGCCTCCAAAACACCAACTTCCTTTCAAGATCCAACTTAGAATGGGTCATGGGGAAATGGGTGGAGATTGGATTTGGAATTAGCCTTGATTTTGTAGGGATTTTGAGGCATTTTTGTGGATTTTTTGATGCAAAAATGGAGTGGATTTGGGGGAGGGGCTGTTGCTGTTGGGGGGAAGGGATTTCGGCCAGGAAATTGGGGGAGTGAGGACAGAGAGGGAGGGGTTGAAAGTGAGGAGAAAAGTCAAGGCCCACACCCTTTTGACTTTCTTTCATTTTCTTTTCAATTATTTTCTTTTCTTTTCAAACAAGAGGTGATTGGAGGGAGAGAGAGGGGGGAGGGCTGTCAAGGTGGGGCCGGCCACATGGGGAGGGGGAGAGAGGGTGAGGTGTGGGTGTGTGAGTTAGGGAAAAGATAAATGTATTACCCCAATTCCCATTAGCACTAATTTCGCTAATTAAGCTATTTTCCTTCGATATTTTCTAAACCGTTTTGGCAAGCCATTTTTTTTCAAAAACAACATGATAAAATTTTGTTTAATGTGTTATGATGCACAAAATTTGTTTCAACTCATTCCAATTTGTAATTTTCCGTAATTAAATGTATTAGTGACGGCTTAAAATAATATTAAAATAATTAATTTCGGAAAAAATTTCAGGAAATTTGAAATTTCACCAGTGGCTCAATAAACACCAATTACATAGCAATTACATAGCTAGAATATGTATATTTAATTTTTATAATAAAGATATTTGTATTTTGACTTTTTACAGAAAACCCCCTTATTTTTCCGATTTTCCGAAATTTTACCGAAACGATTTTCAAAACGTTACAAAAAATGAGTGAGATTAAGAAAACAAATGAGAGCATAAATCCTACTTCATCATCCTAACCTATCCTCGCCATTTAGATTAGGGTGTTCACTTCATTTGTGAGTGAGAGCTTGTGTTAAAGAAACTTCAAAGTGGATCATCTTAGTTATCGAAGATCGGAAGCAAGTTTGTATCATTCTCTTCTTGGAGCCTCTCTAGAGTCTGGGTACATGATGATCACAGCGAAGGGAGCTCAACACGGAGCTTTAGAAGTGAAGGACCGGACTACAAAGGTTGTAATCCCAAACACTTAGTGTTAAAGTGTTTAACATTCTTTGTTTTGCCTAATCTCTAGTTTAAAGTTCTTGGTTAGGATTGTTCGGCACGTCTAAATTTTAAATCGGGCAAGGTTGATACCTTGTAGACCCATGTGAGAGTGCCTAGTAACCCTACACGCATCACGCGGCGATTTAGAAAAGAATTTTCATGTGTGTTATTTTGTTTTAGAAAATTTTTCTAAGGATGCGTACTATATACATATTATAGTATTTGACTAGTGTATATTAGATTTCAGTAATAGATTTCGAGATCTGTATCTCCATTGTAACTCCAAAGATATGCGTGCAAATCCGATGATTTGCGTGGCGCTTGAAGGAGTTCGATTTTGAGTTTCATACTCGTTTTCAGGCGCACAGGATGCGCTGTAGTGTTTCTATATCTTCCGTGATTTCGGAGCCCCGTTGATTTGAGTTGAGTATTGAAATGTTTTAGTATTTAGGGGTTTAAATTTAAATTCGGGAACCGAATTTATTTAAGGGGGGAAGATTGTAACATTTCAGAAAATATAAAATATTATTTCTAGAATTTAATATTAAAATAATATATTTCTCAAAAACTGTCCGATTTGCGAAATTGGGGTTTTCAAAAAAGGGTATAAATATATACCAATATTTGTGAAATAAATGGAGATTAAAATGATTTATTCATTTAAAATTATATTTATTGGATTTGGCATTTTTATATTTAATTATGCAGTTTGGATAAAAACCCGATTAGTGCACTACTAATCGCGATTAGACCAAATCTGTGTTTCTACAGTTTTCCATGGCTAGTGCACCATGTCATGCTGCATTTTGGTTACATGTTGTTTATATATTGTTTTCTTGTGTTATTTTTGGGGTATTATGTGATTTGGTTTTAAAGAAAAAGAAAAAGATAAAGAGAGAGAATGATTGGAGAGAGAGAAAGAGGGTGAGAATAAGAGAGAGTGAGAGTAGGAGAGAGAGAGGACAGCCATTCTTTTTCCCCTCCCCATTATTTCTTCATCTCCTTCAACCTCACTTCCCTCCACCTTCAACCCCTAGATCCATCTCCAATTCTTCATCAAAAACCTAAATCCCTTTCACAAAAAATGATCCCCTCTTCATCCTCTACACAATGGATAAGAAAAGTTGGATTTTGATGACATTGGGAAGCTAGGGTTTTCCTTGAGTTGCCCAAGTGAGGTATAAATTCTTCAATTTAGTTAGTTTTGAGTTTGATTGTATTCCAATTAGTTTAGAAGTTGATTTGGTTTGGTTGTTGTGAAGTTAGAAATCCCTAGAGAGGATTTGGGTGAAAAAAATGGATTTGGTGAACTCTAGTGGCTGTTACAAGACCTGGGATTGAGTATAGAAACCAAAATACGGATTTAGGAATTCATTCATGTCGGTTTTGTGTTATATTGTGAGCCTACAGAGAATCTGGGTTGATCCGGAGAGTTTTTAAGAAAATTAAACAATACCAGGCCTAGTTAGACCAATAGGAATCCACCCTGCAAGCACGAACCCAAACGGAGCATATTGGGCCTAGCTCACCAGATTTTAGAGCAATGTGGCCGGCCTCATGGTGGGTATAGGTGTCTAGGTTGGTCCAGTAGCTCACATACCCCTCATACAACACTCTATACTTGCTAGTTTTGCTCCAATTGGCCTGAGTCAAAATCTGGGGGCACATTGGTGTAATTTTTTGTTATATTTTCCGTATTTTGAATGCTAGGTTGTGATATTTGGATTTTTATTTGGTTGTTGGATATGTGTACATCAACAACAAGGGATGATTTGTTGGTTTTTCATGCGTGGGCTATAAGTTCTAACCTATAGGAGATCCGTGTGCCGTATCGGTTTTCCCGATTCGATTTTAATAGCGATTACGATTGTATTGATAGTGTAGGTACCATCGTGTGGATTCCGAGGCGACGGAGCATAGCGTCATCGACTTCGGCAAGACGGGATCAAGATGAGTAGATCTATATCTACGGGGGAAGTCGGGTGAATGGCGTATAGCACCCCCGCAACTTGATGGAAACTGATATACAGGATATGGTAAGAGAAACTATTTTAGAAACTTAGTGATATAGTTAAAGATTAGTGGGAGATAAGAAATACCATGACTTAAAGTTATAGCTTATGGTTTAGGTGACATGGTATGATAGGAAAGATGTCCCGGATTGAGGTTAAGGATGCAAATTACTAGATATAAATAGGTAGTTGTAAAGAGAATTCAATAGGAGATTGTAGTGATATGATATGATTAATACGCGATGACGAGATTAGAGGATGAAGTTCGAGGATATTGCCGCATTGGATACTATAAGACTAGATATCCGACGTAAATGTATCATCCGAATCATACCTATTTCCGAACTGAAGAATCATATACATCTTTTAAATAGATACCTTGAGGGACGTTACGTATTTTCAAACGATATCTTTTTTCTTAAAAACCCCGTAGCCCCTACTTTCAAAACTACGATTCACATCTTTTAAAAACTGATCGTATGGTTCGTGTGTGAATGTTAGATTAGATACGTATGCTTATAGTAAAGGTAGAATGTATATATAAAATTGACTTGATGTAGGATATAAATGCGATGAAAAGAATATTTGATGTGATAGGATGACTTGATTGATGTGATATGATACGGATGCGAGTTGATATGAGAGGATTGATACCTTTGCCGGTCCCCTGATATAGGATTGTTATGGATGTGACTTGGGATATAGGTATATAGATATATATATATTATATTGTGAAGCTTGAGTGATATGTCGTACAGGACGTTAGGTCCGTACCCTCATCGTCTTATAGGTTGTTAGGATCCCAAATTGTTTAATGACGTCGTACGATGATTTACCATACATGATGAGTCTAATTGATGATTGATCCATACCCTTGATTAGAGGATGCCGTACGATGTATTATACCATACGTGATATTGTGAGGCTAGATGCGGATTGATAGATTCACCGACTCGGTCATGTTAGATACGTATACCTTATAGCTATTAGCTGATGATTTACTTATGCTACATTTATGTCATTCTCATTGCATCATGTTTACGTGTGCTAGTACACTTACACCATTATCAATAATGCGTATGTTACACTTACACAGATTGGTCGTCGCACACACTTCATCATCGATAATTACCATGTCACTACACGGTAGGATTGCTGCATCATGATATGACTGTTGGAGATAGTGCCCTCAAAGTCAATTATTGGATCGCAGGTACGTGATTGCAATGATTGAGGCAGGACCTATACCGATATGACAGTCTTGCTCGAGATGATAGTATGCTATCAGGTTTGTCTTTATCATCGTATACATGCTTTAGTTCACTATTGCATGTTGATAGAGCCCATAGGATTCTTGCTTGACTGCCGGCAGTATGATGGCGATCATATACGTGGGAGCTGGGGTCTGTAAGCACGTCTTTAAAGTGTCCCTAGTCGTGGGAGTTTCGAGACAGGGCATCGATACTCTAGAGTAGACTAGTGTATACAGTCGAGACCCCGACGAGGGGCGGTGGCCGGTCTCACAAGCCACTGGTGTCAGTTGGTTCACCTAAGATGTATACAGGTGCTCATTGAGAACACCGGACAGGACTCGCCGGGAACATGCTAGTTGGTATTATACATATCGTCAGATAGCAGCTCCCTGGTGACATGTGTACAGGTTAGTTTGTCGACTTGAGATCGTCTTTTGTCACGTGTGAGTTCCCACTGTGCTTTGATTTCTACCCTACCACGCTCAAAGGGGACGTGCAAACAGGTATTTTTTGGGTGCAGTCCCGAGCCACATGGAGGCAGTGAGCGGATCGTCGGGGATTCGTCTCTCCCGGTATTGGGGGTTGATGTCGCACAGTGCACGGGTGGCCATCACTAGAAATCCTCGGCCGAGGTAGTGGAGAATTACTGATTTGGATCAGTATTTTCTCAGATGGTGATGGGCTTCATGCCGACACGATTTATCGCGTTATTAGGGGTCTAATTTTATCCATCCCCCTAGACTCGATATGCGATACTCTTTAGAAAAACGGACCGGACTGTACGGATATTTTCACTGTCAGGCTCAGTAGGGTTTTCTGGATGAGTTCGATCGTCAGCTTCCCCTTCCTTCAATACATAGGCAAACGTTACGTACAGACTGTACCTCTGACGTGCTAGAGCTTAAACCCAGTGCCAGTGTATTGATGAGTCATTAGAGTCCCCCACAGACAGTTTCCCATGTTCGGGCGAAACGTTGTAGAGGCCGTATGGTTTTATGGCAGGGTTTGGAAAGTGCACGTGCGTTTTCGCACGTGTCATTTTTCGGGCAGATAATACTGGTCGGCTTTGGTTTAAGCCGGATCCGAGTATTATACTGTGTAGATATAATATCTTTGTCTCAGATGCATTTGTATTCGGTCGTAATACAAATGCGGGTATGTTTATACCATTATGGGGTTATCCTGAAATTCGTTTCAGGATCACTTTTGGAAGTTGTCGGTTTCCAGTTTTCTATCACCCGTCTTTAACATTCGGTTAAATGCGGATTTATCTTTTCTTTATGAGGGTGAGTCATGTGGTGAGTCATGAGTGGAAGCTTCATGTTGTGGTGACTAGATTAGTGAGTCCCCATTAAGCATAATTGGATGGTGAGGTGTTATTAGTGAGTCACCTTTTCATTAATGGTATTTTGTTCTTGCTAAGATATTTCTTCTTGATCTTTTGTGAGAAGCTTTGCTTATGGTCACTCTCTTTCTCCTACACTCACCATCCTCCTTCCCTATAAGTGGCCGGCCACCTCTTGGTGAAAGGATCATGGTTGTTTTCTTGAAAAGATTATGATAGTTTTGGGTTCATAGAAATTAGATAGCTACAATTCTCATTTCACCCGATTCAAATGGAAACTTCATTAATCGTCCGTCCATACCTTTGGACGTAACGAGACAAAGTGTTCTACTCATTCTCTACATCATCTTGGTCGTCTCTTTTAGCAAACTTGACGACCGAGTTGGCTCGGTTCAGAGGCGGGAGCCCGTTTAAAGATCCGTCGACGTGGTGCCACCTGGACGAGAAGATTGGAGATTCAGGAGATCGGAGCAGCCGCAACAAAGCGAGGGATGATGGTTGAAGACCGAAGGACTCGGATCGTTCGGTAAAACATTTTTACCCACTTTGTAGTTTGTCAGTTTAGCTTTAATGGCAGATCCGGGTTACGGTACACGATAGCGCCAGTTTGTAAAAAGTTTTTGTTCTGCATTTGGCGTCTGTTAGACGGCCGGGATGCTACCGTGGACTTACAGTAGTATCAGAGCCTCACCATTAAGCTATACTAACTTGTGCTAACGCGTTTAAAATATCGATCGAACGGATTTTCGAAAACCGCAAATTCCAGGGTTAAAGTTTCTTTCGATTTTAAACAGTATCTAAAAATTATTTTACATATCGCAGAAAGCTAAGCAGGCTTTTCTAAGCATTCTGGAAAAATTTAGGTAAGTGATCCCACGAGACCACCGCGGAACCGCGGCGCGTTTGTGGGAACAGTGCTCCAACTTTTTCGAGAGAGCTTTATTTTGGAAATTGTGGTTTTTGGTACTATTCTTTTAGGCCCAGTTTTTGTTACTGTACAGCAGATGTACGTGGGGCCCACTTCGGGAAATTTTGTCGATCGAAATTTTAAACTTGTTAGTATGCAGTACTTACTTTATATCTCCGACCGGGAATGTCATTTGATCGGTAAACCGTGTCTAATTGCTATAGTTCTTTTAGAAGGGTTTGCGAACGTGACATTCGCGTTGATGTTCTGTGTTGTGCTGTGATGTTGCGGATTTGTCGTGGTGGATAGCAGGGTGCAATGATAGTGCAGTTTGGATTTATTTGTACATTTGATATTGCGGGGCGAGCGTCCTGTTAGTTATATGTATGCCCTAGAGGCCATTACTGTACATTGGATGTATATTGTAGTGGATGCTGGGACATATATAGGTAGGACTTTCTTGCTCGACATGATAGTACGCTATCTGGTTGCTCTTTATCTTAACATGTATATTTTCTGTCTCTCTGATTACATGTTGATAAAGCCCTTAGGATGTGTACTCGACTTCCAGGACTATGATGCAGATCATACTAGTGGGGCCTGGGTAGTCCATGAGTACATCCTTCAATGTTCCTAGTCGTGGGAATATCGAGACGGGGCATCGATATTCCAGAGTAGACCAGCGTATATCTTCTCGACCCATACGATGGGCGATGGATGATCCTATATCCATTGGTGTTTGACATCAGAGATGGTATACGGGTGCTCAGTGGAGACTGGGTACACTGAACGGACTCGCCGAGAACTCCCAGATGGTATTATACCTCACGTCAGATGGCAGTTCTCTGGTGACACTGGTACAGCTTAGTCTGTTGACCCGAGATTGTCATAGAGTCTTGTGTGTCTCCCACTGTGCTTTGATTTCCACCCTACCACGACTCTACTGAGTCGTGCAAACAGGTGGTTTTTGGGTACAGTCTCGATTCACATGGAGGCAATGAGCGATAGGAGGGGATTCGTTTCTCCCGGTATTGGGGGTTGATGTTGCGCTATGCACGACTGGCCATAACAGGAAATCCCTGGCCAGGGTTGCAGTGATATACTGGTAAGAGTTATCAGTAGTTTCACGATTGTTATGGACCTCACGTCGGCATGACTTATCAAGCTATTGGGGTCAGACGTTTACCACCCCTAGGCGAGATATGCGACATATCAGACGAACAGACCGGACTGAACGGTAAGTGTTACTGGTTGGATTTACAAGAGTGTGAGCGGGCTTGCTCGTCGATCTTCTGATCGCTCAATACCCGGGTGGCCGTTACGTTTAGCAGACCGCTTGCGGCTTGTGGGTGCTTGATATGATCATCATCTGCTGCCGGCGTATTGACGAGTCTTTAGAGTCCTACACAGAGGTTTCCTGGCTCAAGCGAAACGAAATGGGAGCGCATATGAGATATGTGCGGGACCGAGAATAATGCGTGTATGTGATACCGTATTCCATTCTCGCGATGAATGTGTCGAATGGTTGTATGCGATATAACCTAGTTATCAAATCAAGGATTGATTCGATAAGCCGATACATTGGATACTAGTCGGTTATATGCGATATGACCGGATCGTTAAATCAAGTATTGATTTAATGATTTAATGCATAATTGTATATTTGATATATTACTTTGCATTAATTAGTATTTTTTCACTTTAAAAGGATTTTCTCACTTGATGTACACAAGTTGTATATGTGATATACTTTTGTGCACATGATTGTATCATGTTTGATGATACATGCTTACTTGGTTAAGTGTAAATAATTAAACCATGGTTATGTTAATAATTAGGGTTTTGTTTACTTATTCATTTATCTTATTTAGTTATTCATTTTGGAAAAATTAAAAGATAAATGGTGGCTTTGTTTGTTTGCTAGTTGAAGATTCATGAAGTTTTGACTAAGTCACCATTTTTGTTTTCATGCTTAACCCTAACCATTTAAACTAATCCTAGTTCATTCTCTACACTTAACCATGGTTGCAACATGATAAGGGTCACTTGTTTTTCCATTTTAATTAATTCATTCTTATTCATTTCTTTCTTCTTCTTCTTCATGAGCAAGAAAGAAAAGCTTTCTACATCAATGGCAAGTGATGAAATCAAATGAGAAATCCAATTCTAAAGTGAACCCACTTCCTATTTCTTCATCCTCTACCTCTTACCAAGTAGTATAGGGTGTTTTCTTCACAAGTTTCATGACTTGGTGAAGTTGGAGCTTGATCTTGAGTTGCCTCGACGTAGATCATCTTCGGCATCGAAGCCGACGACCAAGCCCGCCCATTTTTCCGATGAAGCCGATGCTAGAGTCCAGGATCCGATTTGGACAGTGGAGGGACATCATCGCGGAGCTTAGGAAGTGGTGGACCGGATCTACAAAGGTTGTAGCCCCTTTCCTTTTAGCTATAAATTCGTTTATTTGCATCGCATAGCCTACACATCTAGTTAACGATCCGTATTAGGGTTTCTCGGCACTTGTAAAATTTGAATTAGCCATGTTTGATGCCTTGTGAGACTTCATTAGTGTGCCTAGGAACCTTACAGTGGTATCAGAGCCTAGCTAGAACCTTAGGCGATGCGTTGACGGTGTTAGAAGTCCGATCGAACCGAAACCCTAACACAAATTTGCTCTCTGGACTTTTTTCCAAAACTGGGTTTTTTCCAGATTCAAAATATGCAGAAAAATCAACAGGAATATCTAAGAGTTACTGTAAAATTCGATTCCCTAATTCCATCAAACCGCCGCGGTTCCGCGGCACGAGCATGCCTCGTGCGGCGGTTCCGCGGCCGTTTTGTCTTATCATGCATTAAATTTTGTACAGTAATTCTTATTTTGCAGTACTGGTTTTCCTGGGAATTTTTAATATTTATTCAAGAGTTGAAATTTCTGGGTTGTATTGGGGACTCGGTGCTTCGATCGGATTGTCTGATTTTGTCTGTGTGTTTTTCCGGGTAATTTTAGAATATGTTAAAAAGTTCGACCGGATATAAATACCCACTTTTTCCCCTGCCGGGAAATTTCCAATTGTTGGATTTTTCTGTAGTTTAACGACGTTCTAAGTAGTGCAAGTAACGCGATGGTCCCTCTAGAAGACAACAAACCTTAACTCGATTATGTGACCGTCTTGAACTGCCCTTTGAACCTTCGGGTTTGGGGCAGTACGGCGTGCCACATGTGAGGCGTTGGCTTGACCCTTTTACGGCTGGACCGTTGGTACTGAGGCATGAACTGAATGTTTTTAGACTTATTACATGTGTTGAGCTGTATTGGGAAAACCTGGGTGTTCGATTGTTCGATCGGAAAGTTTAACATTTTCTGTTTATCCGGAATGTGATACAACAATTGGAATTCACAAGTAGTTATGAGATAACTGAATGAATGTTATAAATCTAGTAGTTTAGTCTCACTTGATCGGGTGCCACGGAATTTTGATGTGATCAAAAGTCCGTCACAATCACGTAGCGTACGCGGATACTCGCCGGGTAAACTTAATAGACAGCCTCACTCCATAGCCCCGACCAAGTGACTGTAGGAGAACCCCATCGCCGAAAGCATCCGTTCGGGTGCTCGCGGCAGCGGTGTTCCTCCTTGGTGCACTTTGTCGACGGCTTCGGGGGTGCGGCCGCCTACTGAAGTTTGCGACGAGCATTCGATCAGGATGTCGGGAATCTTGTTGAATTGCCCGACTTTATATTGAAAAGTGTTTTCGATTTTGAGACTAAAATGCGGGGTTTATAATTGTTAGGCATGCAATGTCTAAGGAATTCATTTGATTAGGCACGCGATGTCTAAAGAGATTGCGGATTCCAACTGTTGTAGTTTTACACTTTCTTTTCTGTGACCGTAAGTATAATATGTGATATCGCCGGTTTCGTTGCTATATGTCAATGACAATTAGGATGTGCATATTTACTTACGTTGATGACATGTGATGTTATGTGTTGCTGGATATGTTATATTGGATCGTCGTGTTCGAATAGCCGGGGGTTTTTATGTGAGATGAGTGTTTTTCATTTTCATTCATGTAAAAACTTGTATGTAATATTCTTTTATTGGGGCACTTCCAGGTTGCGGATGATGTCACCATTTGTATATTATTTACTTTTCTGCACTAGGATAGACCCAAGGAGGAGGGCACAAGTAACCGGGTTCTAGGGTCCAGTGGGAGACCGTCTCGAGGAGATGAGTCCGGGTCTCCTAACCCTAGAATTGGTAGGGTTGCTTGCCGCTCTCGTAGGGGTCTAGGGGTGTGGGATTGGCTATTCATCACGACCGTGGAATCCGTGTTTTGTACTGGCTCGTATTGAAAACACGGACGTCCTAGTATATCCAATATTTCATATGATATTTTCTGCTGCGTTATCTGTGATGTGATCATGTGATATGTTCAGATAGACATTATATATAGTATATACGATATATTATATAGACGTTGCTTATGTTTTACATCCGCGCTAGCCCTGCCTCGCTCTGGCGTTAGTTACCCAACCTAACGGTGCAGACGGGACATCGAGGCGAATGCGGATGGCATAAGCGTACGTTATATTTATCTGTGATGTTTAGGTGGACTTAAATGATGGGATATTCATTAATGAGATTAATGAAAGAAAATAAACCTAATTGATGTTGTGGAATCGAATTTCAAAATAAAACAGGTAGCTACAGTTCTTGCTTTGCATTGCGGTGTTCATTATAGAACATCCTGCACCTTATTCGATGAGGAAAGGACCGAGATCCTTTCACCGGGAGTGACTCCTTTAGCAATAACTGGCAGATGCTACAACCCTCGGTTTGTCTTTTGATCGCTTCTATAGTTTCTGCTTTGCACAGTGATATATATGATATATCCCGCACCTCATTCGACGAGAAAAGGGCCGACGATCCCTTCATCGGGAGTGACCCCTTTAGCAAAACTAGAAAAGCCTCAAAAACATTCCATTTAAAAACCATTTGATTCCACAACGAGATCAAGTTCAAAGCGTTAAAGGTTTTCATAAAAACCATTCGCAACCCTCCGGCATTTTAGGAAGTAGAGTACTCAGTATTCGTGCTGTGTTTGTTGACCTTAGTTAAGGCACAGTGTACGGTAGCTAAGTGATGTCTTCCTACACCGCATATGATGCGATTAGTTAGGACAGTCGCGTGACTTTGTTGACCTTAGTTAAGGGTCATGTGGGTGGGTCTAATTAATCATGAAATGACGGGTAGAACTTGACTAGTACTTATGATTTGTTGACCATAGTTAAGGTCATAAGTGCTAGGGGTAAAAATCTTTATCGGGAGTTTCAAGTGTTGAAATTTGCAATGAGATTGCATACCTTCTATATGATAGTTGGATCCCGATACCCACTGCGAGTAATTGTTACTCCTGGGAGAGTTTTGCACTTTGCAATTAGCCGATCAAGTAGGTGTCTAGAAATGTGTCAACGGGGTTACGCCTCTGGGAAAAAGAGGTTTACTGTAATTAGGTCCGTGCGAAAGCACGGGGAACCTCCCTCAAAGTACCGACACTGGCCTGGCTGAAAGATTGGCGAACTTGTAGAGTGTAATTAATCCCGGCTAGTCTTTCCTTTTAAGGTTTGAAGGAAGATTTGATAAAAACAGTGGGAGCCATCCTGATTAGATAAAATAAATAACCAATCTGATCTTGCAAGAGCGCACGCTGAGTGTTTTCTTCTCTCTCTCTCCAGGTAGCGACCATATCACGCCTTAATCAAGATAATAATACGGATGTATTGACCGAACCCGCTTGTTATACTGAGCTGGGGAACGTTGGTCCCGCTCCAACTTATAATTGTTATAAGACAGAGCAGGAATTAGGGGAATACCAGAATTCCTATGCAGCCCAAACGAAGAAAGTGCATATGATGCATCTCCTTCGGGTGTGTTCATTACAAAGAACTGTTTCTCAGTATCCTCTGCATCCTGGGTATTTGATACCGGATCAGGATCCCAGATATGTAATCTGTTACATAGGGCTACAAAAAGGTAGAAAAACTGAGAACGGGTGATAAGTTTCTTGAGACAGAAAACGGGGCAAGTGTTGCAGCCAAGTCTGTTGGTCACTGTCACCCTGTATTACCAATACATTGATTCTGAAAAAATGCTATTAGATACCGAACCTGATATACAAAATCATATCAGTCTCTTTATTAGTAAAGAAATGATAAAATTTTGTATTGATGGATAATGTTTTGAACATTTCCTATATAAAAAGTTGATCGGTTCAGGCACGTTATCTAAAAACATTGACGTTCTAAATCAAACTACAGTTGCTAGTATACGGAACACACGCAAGAGGAAGAGTTCAGAATTGAACGATTCCTTCTTGAGGTATTGTAGACTAGGTCAGATCAATGTGACCCGACTAGCTAGAGTTACATAAAGATGCATATTTAAATTGGTTTGAATTTGCATCTTATGAAACTCGCCAGTCATGTCACAAAGATAAGATGACCATAGCTCCGTTTACTGGAAACAGAGAAAGAGTTAATGAACTCTTGGGATGATACATGTTGATGTATGTAGGTCCCCTGTCTACGCATGCCAAGACCGGTTCTTTGTACTTCATTACATTCTCTGATGATCCCTTTAGATTCAGACATATGTTCTTGTTGAAACACAAGTCCGAACCTTTTGAGATATTCACAGAATATAAGTTAGAAGTAGAGAACCAATACGGGTATAAGTATTATGTCCTTTGATGAGATCAAGGAGGAGAATACTTGAGCACGGAATTCCTGGACTATTCTAAAGGAGAATGAGATTCTCTCTCAACATTACTCCTTCGTATACACCATAGCACGATGGTATATCGGAGCGGAGCAATCACACCCTATATGATAAGGTGTGCTCTATGATGAGTACTACTGAGTTACCTATTTCCTTTTTGGAAGTTATGCACTTGAGAAGCTGCATACCTATTGAATTAGGTTCGAATCAAATCAGTTGCCTACCACTTCATATGTGATATGGAAAGGGAAGAGCCCATATCTTAAGTTAGTTGAGATTTGGGGTTGTCCGGCCTATGTCTAAAAGCAAAAATCCGGACAAGATCAAGGCAAGGTCTGTTGTGTAGAACTGGAAAGATTCCAGCTATACAAACTACAACAGGTAATTTGGTAGAACCAAAGGATTCAATAGTTCCCGACGAACCTCAGCCTCTCCGCCGATCTAGCAGGGTTCCTCACCTGCTTGAGAGATACTTCGGTTTCTCGATGACAGTGGGAGCAAGGATTGCATCATGACATGATGACTCAACTAGATTCGAGCAGGTCATCGAGAGTAGGGACTCTGTAAGAATGGCTGGATGCTTAGCGATCTGAGATGGAATCCATGTACACCAACAAAGTATGGACTTTGGTTGCTATATCTGAAGGGTTAAATCCCCATCAGGAGCAAGTATATCTTGAGAAGATTACTTGGTATAGATGGAAAAGTTGAGACTTTCAAAGCTAGACTTGTTAAAGGTTTTAGTCATCAACCAGGTGTGGATAATGATGAAACTTTTTCTAGGGACTATGCTTGAGTCCATCCAGATCCTACTTGCCATTGCTACATACCATGACTACGATATCTGGTGGTTGGGTGCCATGACTACTTTTCTAAATAATGATTTAGAAGAGAACGTCTATAAGAACACAGCCAGAGGGCTTCGTAAACAGTGGGAGCAGCGGAAACGTGTGCAAGTTGCTTTATAGAATAAAGCAGGCATCGCGGAGTTGGAACGTCTGTTTTGATGTGGTAGTCAAAGTGTTTGACTTCATCAAAATGGTAGATGAACCTTGTATATACAAAACGGTAGTAGAGAGTAAGGTGGCCATCCTCGTATTGTACGTAGACAACATACTCTTGATAGGAAAAGAGTTTCCTATGCTACGCACGGTCAATCTCCGCTTATCACAAGGATTCTCCAATAGGATCAAAGTGATACCTCCTAAATCCTGAGTTTTCATCTATGAGATAGATGTAATTGGATGCTAGGATTCTCACTAGATGTAGTGAGATGGTATCAATCGATCCTGGGGAGAATCACTGGAAGTGTTCCAGGGTGATAAGGACGACTGAATGTCAGTCACAGGCATTGTCTTTATCCTCAGTGGAGGAACGGTATGTTGGAAGAGTTCCAAGCTAGATACCGTGGCAAACTAGACGATAAAGGCTGGTAACATCGCTATTAAGGATACTACCAAAGAGGAAGTTTGGGTGTATATTGGTTCATAAGATGAACTAGGTTCCTACCATTGTATGACAATGGAAGTGTGGCTTTGGCCAAGGAACCATGGTCCCATCAGTGACCCAGACATATTCTGAGGCAGTATCACCTGATCATGGAGATAGATGTTCTCCAGGATGATCGAGGTTAGGAGAGTAGACTCAGAGGACAACACGGTGGATCCACTCACAAAGGCTTTTTCCCAAAGAGAGACTTATATGGGATGGTTGAGTATTAGATACTACAACTACTGCTACAGATGGCCCTAGTGCAAGTGGGAGATTGTTAGTTATATGTATGCCCTAGAGGCCATTACTGTACATTGGATGTATATTGTAGTGGATGCTGGGACATATATAGGTAGGACTTTCTTGCTCGACATGATAGTACGCTATCTGGTTGCTCTTTATCTTAACATGTATATTTTCTGTCTCTCTGATTACATGTTGATAAAGCCCTTAGGATGTGTACTCGACTTCCAGGACTATGATGCAGATCATACTAGTAGGGCCTGGGTAGTCCATGAGTACATCCTTCAATGTTCCTAGTCGTGGGAATATCGAGACGGGGCATCGATATTCCAGAGTAGACCAGCGTATATCTTCTCGACCCATACGATGGGCGATGGATGATCCTATATCCATTGGTGTTTGACATCAGAGATGGTATACGGGTGCTCAGTGGAGACTGGGTACACTGAACGGACTCGCCGAGAACTCCCAGATGGTATTATACCTCACGTCAGATGGCAGTTCTCTGGTGACACTGGTACAGCTTAGTCTGTTGACCCGAGATTGTCATAGAGTCTTGTGTGTCTCCCACTGTGCTTTGATTTCCACCCTACCACGACTCTACTGAGTCGTGCAAACAGGTGGTTTTTGGGTACAGTCTCGATTCACATGGAGGCAATGAGCGATAGGAGGGGATTCGTTTCTCCCGGTATTGGGGGTTGATGTTGCGCTATGCACGACTGGCCATAACAGGAAATCCCTGGCCAGGGTTGCAGTGATATACTGGTAAGAGTTATCAGTAGTTTCACGATTGTTATGGACCTCACGTCGGCATGACTTATCAAGCTATTGGGGTCAGACGTTTACCACCCCTAGGCGAGATATGCGACATATCAGACGAACAGACCGGACTGAACGGTAAGTGTTACTGGTTGGATTTACAGGAGTGTGAGCGGGCTTGCTCGTCGATCTTCTGATCGCTCAATACCCGGGTGGCAGTTACGTTTAGCAGACCGCTTGCGGCTTGTGGGTGCTTGATATGATCATCATCTGCTGCCGGCGTATTGACGAGTCTTTAGAGTCCTATACAGAGGTTTCCTGGCTCAAGAGAAACGAAATGGGAGCGCATATGAGATATGTGCGGGACCGAGAATAATGCGTGTATGTGATACCGTATTCCATTCTCGCGATGAATGTGTCGAATGGTTGTATGCGATATAACCTAGTTATCAAATCAAGGATTGATTCGATAAGCCGATACATTGGATACTAGTCGGTTATATGCGATATGACCGGATCGTTAAATCAAGTATTGATTTAATGATTTAATGCATAGTTGTATATTTGATATATTACTTTGCATTAATTAGTATTTGTTCACTTTAAAAGGATTTTCTCACTTGATGTACACAAGTTGTATATGTGATATACTTTTGTGCACATGATTGTATCATGTTTGATGATACATGCTTACTTGGTTAAGTGTAAATAATTAAACCATGGTTATGTTAATAATTAGGGTTTTGTTTACTTATTCATTTATCTTATTTAGTTATTCATTTTGGAAAAATTAAAAGATAAATGGTGGCTTTGTTTGTTTGCTAGTTGAAGATTCATGAAGTTTTGACTAAGTCACCATTTTTGTTTTCATGCTTAACCCTAACCATTTAAACTAACCCTAGTTCATTCTCTACACTTAACCATGGTTGCAACATGATAAGGGTCACTTGTTTTTCCATTTTAATTAATTCATTCTTATTCATTTCTTTCTTCTTCTTCTTCATGAGCAAGAAAGAAAAGCTTTCTACATCAATGGCAAGTGATGAAATCAAGTGAGAAATCCAATTCTAAAGTGAACCCACTTTCTATTTCTTCATCCTCTACCTCTTGCCAAGTAGTATAGGGTGTTTTCTTCACAAGTTTCATGACTTGGTGAAGTTGGAGCTTGATCTTGAGTTGCCTCGACGTAGATCATCTTCGGCATCGAAACCGACGACCAAGCCCGCCCATTTTTCCGATGAAGCCGATGCTAGAGTCCAGGATCCGATTTGGACAGCGGAGGGACATCATCGCGGAGCTTAGGAAGTGGTGGACCGGATCTACAAAGGTTGTAGCCCCTTTCCTTTTAGCTATAAATTCGTTTATTTGCATTGCATAGCCTACACATCTAGTTAACGATCCGTATTAGGGTTTCTCGGCACTTGTAAAATTTGAATTAGCCATGTTTGATGCCTTGTGAGACTTCATTAGTGTGCCTAGGAACCTTACACGTCCAACATGTGGACTGCCGTCACTGCCTGTTGTATAATATTCTTTTGGGGAACGACCGGGTTGAGGTCGATGTACCCGTTGTACATATTTTTATTTTTGTACCAGGTTTATCCCGCGACGGAGTGCACGGATAGCCGGGTTCTGGAGGGCAACGGGTCCGTATCTCAAGGCTTTGAGAGGCAGAGGGACCTCACTCTAGAATTGGCAGACTATTCACCGCACTCGTAGGGGGTACAGGTTGACCCAAGGAGGGGTGCTCAATCTACCGGATTCCGTGAAGTGCCGGGTGTTCCATTCACTATGCTGTGGGGGACTACCTCGCTTCAGGTTTTGGCGGGTAACTTGCCGCACCCGTAGGGGTCTAGGTTTCATTGCACAGGCTATCGACACGATCAGGGGAACGTCGGGTTTTCAGTAGCGGCTCTGTGAAACCCGGGGATCCCAGATTATCTGTATTGTTCTGTGATGATTATTACTTTTCTGTAATGTTGCATATTATCACGCTTGGAGCGATTATTGTATATTGGTATATATACTATTAGATGTTGTATATGTTTTACTCCCGCGCTAGACCAGCCCCCGCTCTGTCGTTAGTTAAGTAACCTAACGGGTGATGACGGGACCTAATGGTGAATGCGGATGGCATATACGTACATTTTATTTTCGTTCTTTTCTGGTGTGATTGATTGATGGGACTGCATTGATTCTTATCAATGCAAGGATAAAACGAACCTATATTTGATGTTGTTGGAACAAATTTTAAAAAGGTGTTATTACAAAGATGTTTCCTTTTGTTTTGCATAGTGGTATTCAGTCAGAATATCCTGTGCCTCATTCGACGAGGCAAGGGACGAGATCCCTTCACCGGGAGTGACCCCTTGGGCAGAAGTTTACGTCAGGGCAATAACTTTACTATAGTCGATTACAAGTTGCTTTGCATCGCGGTATTCAGTTAGAATATCCTGCACCTCATTCCACGAGGAAAGAGCCGAGATCCCTTCACCGGGAGTGACCTCTTTAGCAAAAGGTTTTCGCCACTATATTTTTATAAAAACCTATCAGGTTCCTTCAACGAGATCAAGTTCATTACGTTAAAGGTTTTTCGCCAAAAACCAGTCGTAGCCCTCCGTCATTTCTTTTGGGTATTCAGTAGTATTCAAGCTATGTATTTTGACCTTCACTAAGGCATAGTGTTTGGTAGCTACTGGGTATTCATTTGTTGCATTGATAGATGCATTGGTTTGGGACAGTCGTACTACTATTTTGCCCTTCGTCAAGGGTATGTACGGGTGGATTCAAATTGACCTGGATAATGACGGGTAGAACTTAGCATGTGACTTGTGTCATTTTGACTTTCACCAAGGTCATAAGAGCATGAGGCAAAAATCAAATCGGGAGTTTCAAACATACAGGAAACTTGCCAGGCATGCGCATACCTTCTGGAGTGTGATAACTTGAGTGGCTTCCATCAAGTTATCATGCGATGATAGTTGGATCCCGATTCTCACTGATGAGTTGGTTTACTCTTCGGGTGATCCTGACTAATTCTTCTTTCAAGTTTGGAGGAGAATTTGAAATTACAGTGGGAGGTTTCCTGATTAGATAAAGTGATAACCATTCTGATCTAGGTTAGAGTGCACGCAGAGTGTTTCTTTTCTCTCTCTCTTTGGCAGCGACCTTTGACCGACCTTAGACTATGACTCAGTGACCAAGTTGACTGAACCTTCTTAAAATACTGGCTTTTGTATTGTCTATAGTTGCATAAGTCATTGCCGCTCCTTCTTTTACCCTTTGCATTTCTCAGAACACCCCGTATTACTACAGACATCCACTTCCATTGGATAGATCCATCGTATGGTTATATACGAAATCGAAGGGATTTCTTCAAGGATGGATCCAGGTTCAGGAGAAATAGAATTAGTTTATTCAGTTGTCTTTTATTATCACCTTCTCTCAGGTTGCGAGAGCTCCTTGGTTTAGGAGAGTACACCTATTACGCTTATTGGATAGTCTTATTCCAAACCATAGGCTGGTGCCGAAAGGTAGGGAATGAAGAAAACCAATTATCCTAAGTAGGGTGTGCAGAAGGTAATATGTAAAGACAAAATAAAGGGATTGGAAAGAGGGCAAAGTAAATTACGACTGTTATCATTCACGAACAAACCGCGTACTTCATCGCCACTCCTATTTCACCTTTGATTTTTTCCCAATTCGGGAGAAATAGAATAAGGTACTATTCTGTTGTCTTTTATCATCACCTTCTTTCAAGTTGTGAGTACTCCTAGAATTAGGAGAGTACACCTATTATGCTTACTGGATAGTCTTCTTCCAAACCATAGGCTGGTGCCGAATGGTAGGGAAGGAAGAAAACCATTTAGCCTAACGAAGGTGTACAGAAGGTATCGACTAAAGACAAAATAAAGGGATTTGGAGAGATGGCAAAGAAATATACGGTTAAAGTCATGAATTGGATTATGGAAGAGGCATTACTAGGAATACCAGGATATCCCTATGAAACATTTTCATGTTTCAGTGCATTGTTAAAGGAAAACTGATTTCCCGATTAGATATTTACTCCAGGGTATGTATTTACCAGGTTTCATTCTCATATCTGTATGGTTTTACAGATGATGAGTGGGAGTAAGTTATTGGGAATAAGGTGAGCATCCTCATTATATCGGAATTCGTTGTAATTGGTGATATTTGAGGAAATCACCTGGTTACAGTTTTTCAACCTATGATGCACAGGTTTTGAGTTATTCAACTCAGCAGACTTATACAGAGTATTGTATGTTGTCCAGTGTCCGTCTGGACAAAGGGGTAGGTCCTCATACTATGTTCTGTTTACTTATGACTTCTCTAGTTTTTAGACAAGTGTTTCCTAGAAATACAATGTCTAAGTTTTGAGAAGTTGTGGGTATAAGAATAAAGTAGAGAACCAGGTATCGCAAGTATCGGGATTCTTCAAAGATGTCGAAGATGTAGATTCTTGTGATTGGTATTCAAGTAATGGTTTTGAGAAACTTGTTTCTCTTTCGGGTTACTCATAATTGAATGTATTCCTAAGTTGAGTAATGCTGATTAGCCTCTCTTCATTAAGATGATATGCACTGGAGACAGCTGCATGATTTGAATCTGGTTCTGATTAAATTAGTGCCTCTATTTCTATATGGTATATAGAATGGTTCATATCTTAATGATGTTAAGATAAGGGGAGTTGTCCAGCTTATGCTTAAAACCAGACACTAGATAACTCAAGGCACGTTTCTGTAATGGCTGTTTTTGGGTTGACCCTGGTTTTGACGAGGGTTGACATTTCTACCATCTGGAAGATCAATAGTGATATTGTTCTTGACTCGCCACAGTTTTAGTAAAATGGATTTTTTCAGAAAACAATAGTGGGAGTATGGTAGAACTGGAAGTGATTCCAGAACCGCAAACGATTACGGAAAATTTAATAGGACCTATATATTCGATCAGGTTTGACAATCCAATAGCCATTCCACAGACATGGTGGGTAACCTCAGACACCCGAGAGGTACTCCGGTAGCCTCAAGGACGGTGACATGGAGGTTCTTGTTTACCCAGACTTGACACTACTGTTGTTCCAGACTATGAGACCCGGCAGGAGGATAAATATAGCGTCGTTCTGAACTGGCTTTAGAAGTGCACGTGTATATTATTCTGCCAGAGGGTTGTTGTGGTCAGTAGGAGCAGCGGAAGCATAGTAGGCAAGTTGCTTATGTCTATTTATAGGCTTGAGCAGATATAACGGAGATAAGATCATCTATTTTTGATGTGACAGTCATGGGTTTGACTTCATCAGAATAGGGGATGGATCTGGTGAGAAGGTAGTAGGGTGTGATGTCCTGGTATTTGGATGACATACACAGAGTAGGAAGTAAAATTCCTATACTACGTCGGTTGTACTGTGGTCGTCACACAGTTGTTTCTCCATAAGGACATGGATATAATATTTGACATTCTGGTTACTAGATCTATGTTATTAGATCTAGATTTGGGTAGTTTCCCAATCTGGGTACTTTGACAGTATTCTAATGGTATTTTAGAATAGATGACTCCTGGTATGGTGGTGTACCTGCAGGTGATGGAGTCACCCTCTCTAAAGGTGTCTTACAGACTAAAGGAGAGAGGGATGTGCATGATTGGCAGATCACTTGCTTAGGCAATTGAGTCAATCGTGAGATATCAAGTACCAAACCAGATGTTGTATTTGCACTAGTTGCGATAAGTTTATATTAATCCAATCCTAGAGAAACATTAGGAAGTAGTTTTAGAACATGAATGGATGTTCTATGGATTTGATGACGGCAGCCTCCTTCGGAAAACTGTTATCGTTCCAGGCTTCCAAGGTGACATGAATGACAGAGTGATTGTCAGAGTTATAGTTTTCCCTCTGACGAGGGACAGTATTATGGACAGATGGTCCAAGAGGATACTGTGGGAGGCATGGTGCTGGATACTGATTAGGTTCAGTTATCGATACAGTCTAAGAAGTTTGGATTTGGAGTTCATTTATGAACTAGGTCCCATCAGATATTCAGACATATTCTAAGACAGGTATTACTCGATTCGGGAGATGGCTTTCTCCGCGAACTTGAGATTAAGAGAGACATATAAAGAAACATCAGGGCGGATCCACTCACTGAGGCTATTTCTCGAACACAAGAGTTTTACAAACTAGTTTTGTGAAACTGATTAGTAGAGGAGTTGGGTGTTCGGTATCACACGGGCTGTGAGTATGCGACATCGCAATAATTAGCCTTAAGTGCAAGTGGGAGATTATTGGAGATAGTGCCCTCAAAGTCAATTATTGGATCGCAGGTACGTGATTGCAATGATTGAGGCAGGACCTATACCGATATGACAGTCTTGCTCGAGATGATAGTATGCTATCTGGTTTTTCTTTATCATCGTATACATACTTTAGTTCACTATTGCCTGTTGATAGAGCCCATAGGATTCTTGCTTGACTGCCTGCACTATGATGGTGATCATATACGTCGGAGCTGGGGTCTATAAGCACATCCATAAAGTGTTCCTAGTCGTGGGAGTTTCGAGACAGGGCATTGATACTCCAGAGTAGACTAGCGTATACAGTCGAGACCCCGACGAGGGGCGGTGGCCGGTCTCATAAGCCACGGGTGTCAGTTGGTTCACCTAAGATGTATACAGGTGCTCATTGAGTACACCGGACAGTACTCGCCGGGAACATGCTAGTTGGTATTATACATATCGTCAGATAGCAGTTCCCTGGTGACATGTGTACAGGTTAGTTTGTCGACCTGAGATCGTCGTTTGTCTCATGTGAGTTCCCACTGTGCTTTGATTTCTACCCTACCACGCACATAGGAGACGTGCAAACAGGTATTTTTTGGGTACAGTCCCGAGCTATATGGAGGCAGTGAGCGGATCGTCGGGGATTCGTCTCTCCCGGTATTGGGGGTTGATGTCGCACAGTGCACGGGTGGACATCACTAGAAATCCTCGGCCGAGATAGTGGAGAATTACTGATTTGGATCAGTAGTTTCTCAGATGGTGATGGGCTTCATGCCGACACGATTTATCGCGTTATTAGGGGTCTGACTTTATCCACCCCTCTAGACTCGATATGCGATACTCTTTAGATGAACGGACCGAACTGTATGGATATTGTCACTGTCAGGCTCAGTAGGGTTTTCTGGATGAGTTCGATCGTCAGCTTCCCCTTCCTTCAATACATAGACAAACGTTACGTACAAATTGTACCTCTGACGTGCTAGAGGTTATACCCAGTGCCAGTGTATTGATGAGTCGTTAGAGTCCCCCACAGACAGTTTCCCAAGTTCGGGCGAAACGTTGTAGAGGCCGTATGGTTTTATGGCAGGGTTCGGAAAGTGTACGTGCGTTTTCGCACGTGTCATTTTTCGGGCAGATAATACTGGTCGGCTTTGGTTTAAGCCGGATCCGAGTATTATACTGTGTAGATATAATATCTTTGTCTCAGATGCATTTGTATTCGGTCGTAATACAAATGCGGGTTTGTTTATACCATTATGGGGTTATCCTGAAATTCGTTTCAGGATCACTTTTGGAAGTTGCCAGTTTCCAGTTTTCTATCGCCCATCTTTAACATTCGGTTAAATGCGAATTTATCTTTTCTTCTTGAGGGTGAGTCATGTGGTGAGTCATGAGTGGAAGCTTCATGCTGTGGTGACTAGATTAGTGAGTCGCCATTATGCATTAATTGGATGGTGAGGTGTTATTAGTGAGTCACCTTTTCATTAATGGTTTTTTGTTCTTGCTAAGATATTTCTTCTTGATCTTTTGTGATAAGCTTTGCTTATGGTCACTCTCTTCCTCCTACACTCACCCTCCTCCTTCCCTATAAGTGGCCGGCCACCTCTTGGTGAAAGGATCATGGTTGTTTTCTTGAAAAGATTACAATAGTTTTGGGTTCATAGAAATTAGATAGCTACAATTCTCATTTCACCCGATTCAAATGGCAACTTCATTAACCGTTCGTCCATTGCTTTGGACGTAACGAGACAAAGTGTTCTACTCATTCTCTACATCATCTTGGTCATCTCTTTTAGCAAACTTGATGACCGAGTTGCCTCGGTTCAGAGGCGGGAGCCCGTTTAAAGATCCGTCGACGTGGTGCCACCTGGACGAGAAGACTGGAGATTCAGGAGATCGGAGCAGCCGCAATAAAGCATGGGATGATGGTTGAAGACCGAAGGACTCGGATCGTTCGGTATAACATTTCTACCCACTTTGTAGTTTGTTAGTTTAGCTTTAATGGCAAATCCGGGTTACGGTACACGATAGCGCCAGTTTGTAAAAAGTTTTTGTTCCGCATTTGGCGTTTGTTAGACGGCCGGGGCGCTACCGTGGACCTACAATGACACCTTGCATAATTTACTTGCTATAGTTGCATATGCACCTTTATACCATGTTGTATTGGATTTTGGAGAATTTGGGAAACGCAGGATATATTTTAAAAATGGATTCATTTAAAAGAGCGGTTTTCCCTCGATATATGCATATTACTATTCCATGTTGCATGATATACGGATATACTTACATTTCTGTTATATGTCGTATACATCATGTTTTACGATTATACGCATTGAGATATGCTGTTTTCCTGAGATTTCTGGATTTGAGAACCCTGGTCATTTTATAAAAAAGTATGTATTTTTTTAAAAACTCGGTTTCTCTTGATATGATATTTCAGTGCGTCCACTATGCGTTTTCTCGGTTCTGAGACGTGTGACAGTGATACCCGATTCGAGGAGCTGGATGAGGCCGATTGCGGGTACATGGTGGACCCGGTATGGTACCCCGAAGCGAGAACGGATTGTTGTGCAGTAGACGATGAGCCTGGTAGAGGGACTACTACCTACCGGTGATAGTATTTAGGCTCGACGGATATCGGGAGGATACCGACCGGAGTCGAGAAATGATATGGGCCGATCCGGACTGACGGAGCCCGAGGGCCGATCCGGACTGACGGAGCCCGAGATATGAGGATTTACGTGTCGATGCTGGACACGGGTTGCATGATGTTTCGAGTGTCGATACTGGACACTCAGGTTCCAAGATTTTGAAGTATCGCGAGGGACATATGTTGATATATATTCTCATATTTTCATGCATATGCTTTTTATGATATTTACATGCATAATGTTGTTGTGTCATCGGTTGACACGTGGAAGAGATCCACATCCATACAGGAATTTATTATACTGTTGGATGTTATCCGCATGCTCATAGGCATTGATTACATTGTTGGCACATATGCTGTTACGGTCACCCTAGATATCATAGTATTACCTTCATGATATAGTTGACCTAGGAAATCGTTGTTTATTCAATTTTTACCTGATGATGTTTTCTACTCACGAGTTGGCAACTCACCCCCATTGTGCCACAGTTCTTGCAGGTTGACCGCATGGATCAGTTGTTGGATATAGTGCCCTCAAAGTCAATTATTGGGTCGCAGGTACGTGATTGCAATGATTGAGGCATGACCTATACCGATATGACAGTCTTGCTCGAGATGATAATATGCTATCTGGTTTGTTTTTATCATCGTATACATGCTTTAGTTCACTATTGCATGATGATAGAGCCCATAGGATTCTTTCTTGACTACCAGCAGTATGATGGCGATCATATACGTGGGAGCTGGGGTCTATAAGCACATCCTTAAAAGTATCCCTAGTCGTGGGAGTTTCGAGACAGGGCATCGATACTCCAGAGTAGACTGGTGTATACAGTCGAGACCCCGACGAGGGGCGGTGGCCGGTCTCACAAGCCATTGGTGTCAGTTGATTCACCTAAGATGTATACAGTTGCTCATTAGGTTATGAGTACACCGGACAGGACTCGCCGGGAGCATGCTAGTTGGTATTATACATATCGTCAGATAGCAGTTCCCTGGTGACATGTGTACAGCTTAGTCTGTCGACCTGAGATCGTCATTTGTCTCGTGTGAGTTCCCACTGTTCTTTGATTTCTACCCTACCACGGCTCAAAGGAGTCGTGCAAACAGGTATTTTTTGGGTACAGTCTCGAGCCACATGGAGGCAATGAGCGGATCGTCGGGGATTCGTCTCTCCCGGTATTGGAGGTTGATGTCGCACAGTGCATGGGTGGCCATCACTAGAAATTCTCGGCCGGGGTAGTGGAGAATTACTGATTTGGATCAGTAGTTTCTCAGATGGTGATGGGCTTCATACCGACACGAATTATCGCGTTATTAGGGGTCTGACTTTATCCACCCCCCTAAACTCGATATGCAATACTCTTTTAGATGAACGGACCGGACTGTATATACATTGTCACTGTCAGGCTCAGTAGGTTTTATGGATGAGTTCGCTCGTCAGCTTCCCTTCCAATCAATACATAGGCAACCGTTACGTACAGCTAGTAACTCTGACGTGCTAGTGGTTATACCCAGTGCCAGTGTGTTGATGAGTCATTAGAGTCCCCCACAGACAGTTTCCCAAGTTCGGACGAAACGTTGTAGAGGCCGTATGGTTTTATGGCAGGGTTCGGAAAATGCACCTGCGTTTTCGCACGTGTCATTTTTCGTGCAGATAATACTGGTAGGCTTTAGTTTAAGCCGGATCCGAGTATTATACTGTGTAGATATAATATCTTTGTCTCAGTTGCATTTGTATTCGGTCGTAATACAAATGCGGGTATGTTTATACTGTTACGGGGTTATCCTGAAATCCGTTTTGGGATCGCTTTTGGAAGTTGCCAGTTTCCAATTTTCTATCGCCCGTCTTTAACATTTGGTTAAAGACGGATTTATCTTTTCTTGAGATGAGTGTGGAAGTTTCTAGAAGGTGACTAGGATGGTGAGGTGTTATGTGACTCATTAGTGCATTTAATGATTCATTTAATGCAAGGGTGACTAGGTTTATGATTCATCATTTGCTTTTAATGTTTTGTTCAAGGTGTTAGATGACACATTCTTCTCTTTAATGCTAATGGTAACTCTCCCTCCTCCTACACTCACCCCCCTTGCTCATATAGTGGCCGGCCCCTCTCTAGTGAGGAGTGTGGTTCATTTTGGATAAAAAGATTATGATAGTTATGGTATATAGAAATTAGATGTGATCAATTTCAAATTTACCCGATTCTAAAACGCAACTTCATTAACAGTTCATCCATAGCCTTGGATGTAACGAGACAAAGTGTTCTACTCATTCTCTACATCATCTTGGTCGTCTCTTTTGGCAAACTTGACGACCGAGTTGCCTCGGTTCAGAGGCGGGAGCCCGTTTAAAGATCCGTCGACGTGGTGCCACCTGGACGAGAAAACTGGAGATTTAGGAGAACGGAGAAGCCGCAACAAAGCGTGTGATGATGGTTGAAGACCGAAGGACTCGGATCGTTCAGTATAACGTTTCTACCTACTTTGTAGTTTGTTAGTTTAGCTTTAATGGCAGATCCGTGTTACGGTACACGATAGCGCCAGTTTATAAAAAGTTTTTGTTCCGCATTTGGCGTCTGTTAGACGTCCGGGGCGCTACCGTGGACTCACAGTGGTATCAGAGCCTCACCATTAAGTTTTACTAACTTGTGCTAACGCGTTTAAAATATCGATCGAACGGATTTTCGAAAACCGCAAATTCCAAGTCTAAAGTTTCTGTCGATTTTAAAAGGGGTCTAAAAATAATTTTACATATACCAGAAAATCAAGCAGGGTTTTTATAGAAAACTGGAGAAAAACGACCAACTGCATCGACCGTCCGGCCGCGGAAATGCGGTCAAAGCCTGCCTTTGACCGCGGAACCGCGGCGGTTTTGGTGACTCAGTTGGCAATTTTTCTCTTGTTGTTTCTAAATTGGAAATTGTGGTTTTTGGTACTGTTGTTTTGGGCCCAGATTTTATTACTATACAGCAGATGTACGTGGGGCCCACTTCGGAAAGTTTTGTCGATCGAAATTTTAAACTTGTTAGTATGCAGTATTTACATTATATCTCCGACCGTGAATGTCATTTGAGTGGTAAACCGCGTCTAATTGCTATAATTCTTTTAGACGGGTTTGCGAACGTGACATTCGCGTTGATGTTCTGTGTTGTGCTATAATGTTGCGGATATGTCTTGGTGGATAGCAGTGTGCAATGGTAGTGCTGTTTGGATTTATTTGTACATTTTATATTGCGGGGCGAGCGTCCAACATGTGGACTGCCGTCACTGCCTGTTTGTATAATATTCTTTTGGGGCACGACCGGGCTGAGGTCGATGTACCCGTTGTATATATTTTCTTTTCTGTACTAGGATTACCCCGCGACGGAGTGCACGGATAGCCGGGTTCTGGAGGGCAACGGGTCCATATCTCATGGCTTTGAGAGGCAGATGGGCCTCACTCTAGAATTGGCAGACTATTCGCCGCACTCGTAGGGGTACTGGTTGACCCAAGGAGGGGTGCTCAAGTTACCGGATTCGGTGAAGTGCCGGGTGGTCCATTCACTATGCTGTAGGGGGCTACCTCGCTTAAGGTTTTGGCGGGTAACTTGCCGCACCCGTAGGGGTCTAGGTTTCATTGCACAGGCTATCCACACGACCAGGGGAACGTCGGGTTTCAGTAGCGGCTCTGTGAAACCCGGGGATCCCAGATTATCCGTATTGTTCTGTGATGCTTATTACTTTTCTATAATGTTGCATATTATCACGCCTGGAGTGATATTGTATATTGGTATATATACTATTAGATGTTGTATATGTTCTACACCCACGCTAGTCCAGTCCCCGCTCTGTCGTTAGTTAAGTAACCTAACGGGTGATGACGGGACCCAGTGGCGAATGCGGATGGCATATACGTACATTTTATTTTTCGTTCTTTTCTGATGTGATTGATTGATGGGACTGCGTTGATTCTTATCAATGCAAGTAAAACAAACCTATATTTGATGTTGTTGGAACAAATTTTAAAAGGTGTTATTACAAAGACGTTTCCTTTTGTTTTGCATAGTGATATTCAGTTAGAATATCCCGCACCTCATTCGACGAGGCAAGGGCCGATATCCCTTCACCGGGAGAGACCTCTTGGGCAGAAGTTTGCGTCAAGGTAATAACTTCAATATAGTCGATTACAAGTTACTTTGCATAGTGATGTTCGGTTGGAATATCCTGCACCTCATTCCACGAGGAAAGAGCCGAGATCCCTTCACCGGGAGTGACCTCTTTAGCAAAGGTTTTCGTCACTATATTTTTATAAAAAGCTATCAGGTTCCTTCAGCGATATCAAGTTCATTACGTTAAAGGTTTTTTTGCCAAAAACCAGCCGTAGCCCTCCGTCATTTCTTTTGGGTATTCAGTAGTATTCAAGCTATGCATGCTTGGCCCTTAGTCAAGGCATAGTGTTTGGTAGCTGCTGGGTATTCATTTGTTGCATATATAGATGAGTTGGTTTGGGACAGTCGTTCTGTCATTCTTGGCCCTTAGTCAAGGGCATATGCGGGTGGGTTCAAATTGACCTGGATAGTGACGGATAGAACTTGGCATATGACTTATGACATTTTTGGCCCTTAGTCAAAGTCATAAGAGCATGGGGCAAAAAATCATATCGGGAGTTTCTAAAAAAACTGAAACTTGCCAGATATGCGCATACCTTCTGGAGTGTGATGACGTGAGTGGATTCCATCACGTTATCATGCGATGATAGTTGGATCCCGATTCTCACTGATGAGTTGGTTTACTCTTCGGGTCATCCCGATTGATTCTTCTTTCAGGTTTGGAGGAGAATTTGACGGTACAGTGGGAGGTTTCCTGATTAGATAAAGTGATAACCATTCTGATCTAGGTTAGAGTGCACGCAGAGTGTTTCTTTTCTCTCTCTTTTTGGCAGCGACCTTTGACCGACCCTAGACTATGACTCAGTGACCAAGTTGACTGAACCTTCTTAAAATACTGGGTTTTGGATTGTCCGAGTTGCATAAGTCATTGCCGCTCCTTCTTTTACCTTTTGGATTTCTCAGAACACACCGTATTACTACGGACATCCACTTCCATTGGATAGATCCATCATATGGTTATATACGAACTTGGAGGGACTTCTTCAAGGATGGATCCAAGTTCAGGAGAAATAGAATTGGTTTATTCAGTTGGTTTTTTTTATCACCTTCTCTCAGGTTGCGAGGGCTCCTTAGTTTAGGAGAGTACATCTATTACGCTTATTGGATAGTCTTATTCCAAGCCATAGGCAGGTGTCGAAAGGTAGGGAATGAAGAAAACCAATTAGCCTAAATTGGGTGTACAGAAGGTAATAACTAAAGACAAATTAAAGGGATTAGAAAGAAGGCAAAGTAAATTGCGACTGTTATCATTCACGACCAAACCGCGTACTTCATCACCACTCCTATTTCACCATTGCTTTTTTCCCAGTTCTGGAGAAATAGAATAAGGTATTATTCAATTTCCTTTTATCATCACCTTCTCTCAGGTTGCGAGTACTCCTTAGTTTAGGAGGGTACACCTATTTTGCTTACTGGATAGTCTTCTTCCAAACCATAAGCTAGTGCCGAACGGTAAGGAAGGAAGAAAACCATTTAGCCTAACGATGGTGTACAGAAGGTAATGACTAAAGACAAATAAAGGGATTTGGAGAGATGGCAAAGAGATATACGGTTATAGTCATGAATTGGATTATAGAAGAGACATTACTATGAATACCAGGATACCCCTACGAAATATTTTCATGTTTTCAGTTTCACTATGCATAGTTAAAAGAAAACTGATTTCCCGATTAGATACTTACTCCAGGGTATGTATTTACCAGGTAAGATTCTCACATCTATATGGTTTTACAGATGATGAGTGGGAGTAAGTTATTGGGAATTAGGTGATCATCCTCATTATATCGGAATTCGTTGTAATTGGTGATATTTGAGGAAATCGCCTGGGTACAGTTTTCAACCTACGACGCACAGGTTTTGAGTTATTCAACTCAGCGGACTTATATAGAGTATTGTATGCTGTCCAGTGTCCATGAGGACAAAGGGGTTGGTCCTCGAACTATGTTCTATTTACTTGTGACTTCTCTAGTTTTTAGACAATTGTTTCGTAGAAATACAATGTCTAAGTTTTGAGAAGTTTTGGGTATAAGAATAAAGTAGAGAACCAGGTGTCGCAAGTATCAAGATTCTTCAAAGAGATCGAAGATGTAGATTCTTGTGACTGGTATTCAGATGATAGTAACGGTTTTGAGAAACTTGTTTCTCTTTCAGGTTACTTATAATTGGATGGATTCCTAAGTTGAGTAATGCTGATTAGCCTCTCTTCATTAAGTTGATATGCACTGGAGACAGCTGCATGATTTGAATCTGGTTCCAATTAAATAAGTGCCAAAGTTTCTATATTGGATATAGAATGGTTCATATCTTAACGATGTTAAGGTACGGTGAGTTGTCCAGCTTATGCTTAAAACAAGACACTGGATAACTCAAGGCACGTTTCTGTAATGGCAGTTTGTGGGTTGACCCAGGCTTTGACGAGAGTTGATTCTCTATCATCTGGAAGATCAATAGTGATATTGTTCTTGACTCGCCACAGTTTTAGTAAAATGGATTTTTTCAGAAAACAGTAGTGGGAGTATGGTAGAACTGGAAGTGATTCCAGAACTGCAAACGATTACGGAAAATTTAATAGGACATATATATTCAATCAGTTTTGACATTCCATTAGCCACTCCGCAGATATAGTGGGTAACCTCAGACACCCGAGAGGTACTCAGGTAACCTCATGGACGGTGACAGGGAGGTTCTTGTTTACCCAGACTTGACACTACTGTTGTTCCAGACTATGAGACCCGGCAGGAGGATATGTATAATGTCGTTCTAAACTAGCTTTAGAAGGGTGCGTAGATATTATTCTGCCAGAGGGTTGTTGTGGTCAGTGGGAGGAGCGGAAGCATAGTGGGCAAGTAGCTTATGTCTATTTATAGGCTTGAGCATATATTGCGGAGATAAGATCATCTAATTTTTGATGTGACAGTCATGGGTTTCACTTCATCAGAATAAGGGATGGATCTGTTAAGAAGGTAGTAGGGTGTGATGTCATGATATTTAGATGACATACACAGAGTAGGAAGTAAAATTCCTATACTACGATCGGTTATACTGTGGTTGTCACACAGTTGTTTCTCCACAAAGGATATGGATATAATATCAGACATTCTGGTTTCTAGATCTATGGTTTTAGATCTTGATTTGGGTAGTTTCCCAATGCGAGTACTTTGACAGTATTCTAAAGGTATTTAGAATAGATGACTCCTGGCATGGTGGTGTACCTGCAGGTGATGGAGTCACCCTCTCTAAAGGTGTCTTATAGACTAAAGAGGAGAGGGATGTGCATGATTGGTAGATCACTTGCTTAGGCAATTGAGCCAATCATGAGATGTCAAGTACCACACCAGATGCTGTTTTTGCACTAGATGCGATAAGTTTATATTAATCCAATCCAGAAGAAACATAAGGAAGCAGTTTTAGAACATAAGTGCATGTTCTATGGATTTGATGACGGCAGCCTCTTTCGGAAGACGGTTATCATTCCAGGCTTCAAAGGTGACATGGATGACAGAGTAATTGTCAGAGTTATAGTTTTCCCTCTGATGAGGGACAGTATTATGGACATGTGGTCCAAGAGGATACTATGGGAGGCATGGTGCTGGATACTGATTAGGTTCAGTTATCGTTACAGTCTAAGAAGTTTGGATTTGAAGTTCATTTATGAACTAGGTCGCATCAGATATCCAGACATATTCTAAGATAGGTATTACTCGATTCGGGAGATGGCTTTCTCTGCGAACTTGAGATTAAGAGAGACATAGAAAGAAACATCAGGGCGGAACCACTCACTGAGGCTATTTCTCGAACACAAGAGTTTTACAAACTAGCTTTGTGAAACTGATTAGTAGAGGAGTTGGGTGTTCGGTATCACACGGGCTGTGAGTATGCGACATCGCAATAATTAGCCTTAAGTGCAAGTGGGAGATTGTTGAATATAGTGCCCTCAAAGTCAATTATTAGATCGCAGGTACGTGATTGCAATGATTGAGGCAGGACCTATAACGATATGACAGTCTTGCTCGAGATGATAGTATGCTATCTGGTTTGTCTTTTTCATCGTATACATTCTTTAGTTCACTATTGCATGATGATAGAGCCCATAGGATTCTTGCTTAACTACCAGCAGTATGATGGCGATCATATACGTGGGAGCTGGGGTCTATAACCACATCTTTAAAAGTGTCCCTAGTCGTGGGAGTAGCGAGACAGGGCATCGATACTCCAGAGTAGACTAGTGTATACAGTCGAGACCCCGACGAGGGGCGGTGGCCGGTCTCACAAGCCATTGGTGTCAGTTGATCCACCTAAGATGTATACAGGTGCTCATTAGGTTATGAGTACACCGGACAGGACTCGTCGGGAGCATGCTAGTTGGTATTATACATATCGTCAGATAGCAGTTCCCTGGTGACATGTGTACAGATTAGTCTGTCGACCTGAGATCGTCATTTGGCTCGTGTGAGTTCCCACTGTGCTTTGATTTCTACCCTACCACGGCTCAAAGGAGTCGTGCAAACAGGTATTTTTTGGGTACAGTCCCGAGCCACATGGAGGCAGTGAGCGGATCGTTGGGGATTCGTCTCTCCAGGTAATGGGGGTTGATGTCGCACAGTGCACGGGTGGCCATCACTAGAAATCATCGGCCGGGGTAGTGGAGAATTACTGATTTGGATCAGTAGTTTCTCAGATGGTGATGGGCTTCATACCGACACGAATTATCACGTTATTATGGTTTTGACTTTATCCACTCCCCTAGACTTGCTATGCGATACTCTTTAGACGAACGTACCGGACTGTATATACATTGTCACTGTCAGGCTCAGTAGGGTTTATAGATGAGTTCGCTCGTCAGCTTCCCTTCCAATCAATACATAGGCAACCGTTATGTACAGCTAGTACCTCTGACGTGCTAGTGGTTATACCAAGTGCCAGTGTGTTGATGAGTTATTAGAGTCCCCCACAGACAGTTTCCCAAGTTCGGGCGAAACGTTATAGAGGCCGTATGGTTTTATGGCAGGGTTCGGAAAATTCACGTGCGTTTTCGCACGTGTCATTTTTCATGCAGATAATACTGGTAGGATTTAGTTTAAGCCGGATCCGAGTATTATACTGTGTAGATATAATATCTTTGTCTCAGTTGTATTTGTATTCGGTCGTAATACAAATGCGGGTATGTTTATGCTGTTACGGGGTTATCCTGAAATCTGTTTCGGGATCGCTTTTGGAAGTTGCCAGTTTCCAGTTTTCTATCGTCCGTCTTTAACATTTGGTTAAAGACGGATTTATCTTTTCTTGAGATGGGTGTGGAAGCTTCTAGAAGGTGACTAGGATGGTGAGGTGTTATGTGACTCATTAGTGCATTTAATGATTCATTTAATGCAAGGGTGACTAGATTTATGATTCATCATTTACTTTTAATGTTTTGTGCAAGGTGTTAGATGACACATTCTTCTCTTTAATGCTAATGGTTACTCTCCCTCCTCCTACACTCACCCCCCTTGCTCATATAGTGGCCTGCCCTTCTCTAGTAAGGAGTGTGGTTCATTTTGGATAAAAATATTATGATAGTTATGGTATATAGAAATTAGATGTGATCAATTTCAAATTTACCCGATTCCAAAAGGCAACTTCATTAACGGTTCATCCATAGCCTTGGATGTAACGAGACAAAATGTTCTACTCATTCTCTAAATCATCTTGGTCGTCTCTTTTGGCAAATTTGACGACCGAGTTGCCTCGGTTCAGAGGCGGGAGCCCGTTTAAAGATCCGTCGACGTGGTGCCACCTGGACGAGAAGACTGGAGATTCAGGAGATCGGAGCAGCCGCAACAAAGCGTGGGATGATGGTTGATGACCGAACGACTCGGATCGTTCGGTATAACATTTCTACCCACTTTGTAGTTTGTTAGTTTAGCTTTAATGGCAGATCCGGGTTACGGTACACGATAGCGCCAGTTTATAAAAAGTTTTTGTTCCGCATTTGGTGTCTGATAGACGGCCGGGGCGCTACCGTGGACTTACATAAGTAACGGTATCGTTGGCACCCAGCTACATTTGGGTGTTTTGGTTTGGTAGGTGGTACATGTCGGATCGTACCCCTCTTGTATTATTATTCATATTGTATCCAGTCAAGTCCATCAAATCAAAATCTAGTATTTGTATAAGTAATGAGACTTAGTGAGACTTTTGGTTGCGAGACTTAGAGCGTGGGGGATTCCGCTACTAGTGGTTTTGATGCCTTGCTTATTTCAGTATCTTTTGTGGTGATCTTCTCCGTTGGGCGTCGTATACATATATTTATGATTTGCATGGTTGTGGATCCGCCGATTGGCGAAGAGCTAGCTCCCGCTTGGGGATGCCTTTTTATATTATCATGAATTGTGGTTTTGGATCAAAAAATACAAAGAGGGTGTTGCCCAAATTTTTTAAAAAGACGAAACATGTTTTTCAACTAGCAAATCCACTTGCGTTTTTATGTTCCATTGTTTTTGTAGTTAGGAAACTTTTGATTTCATCATACCTTATTTTCAAAACTTCAGCTCTTTTATTTTTTTTAAAAAGTTTAGATTTCTGGGTTTCGGCTTACTTGAATTACGTTACGCCTTTAGACGTGGCGTAATTTAAGTGCCGGTCACGAGCTAATATTTCGGGTCGTGACAGTGTATGTGAGTGAAAATAATTATTAACTAAATTTTCTTGAAAAATGCATGTTATACCGCTAATTAGATTATAATTAACTCTAATGAATTTAAAAAGTTACATGTATACAATCTTTAATGCCACACACCAATAGCTGTAGGCCAACCACTGCCCCTCGTCGAGCTCTAGAAACGTATACACTAGTCTACTCTGAAATATCGATATCCAGTCTCGATAGTTCTACGACTAAGGACATTTAAAGATGTGCTTATTGTTAGTGTATATGCCCTAGAGGCCATTACTGTATCATACTAGTTTGTATATTACTTGATGGAAGCTTGGGATATTCGCCTTGTATAAACAATCTTGCTCAATATAGTAGTATGCTACTTGGTTTGTTTCTACTTCAATGTGTACTTGTGTTTATTTCAGTATATCACTTATACGCATTAGTGGAGCCCTTAGGATCTTTGCTTGATTACCAGGGTTGTGATGGCAGTCATACTAGTGGGGGCTGGGTAATCTATAAGCACATCCTTATTCAGGTCCCTAGTCGTAGGACTATCGAGACAGGGCATCGATACTCCGGAGTAGACTAGCGTATGCGCTTCTCATCCCAGTGTGGGAGATGGTCTGTCCCACAGCCATCAGTACGTCGTACTGGAGATAGTATACGGGTGCTCGTTGGGTTACGAGTACACTGGACAGGACTCGTCGGGAACTGACAGGTTGGTATTATACCTATCGTCAGTTATCAGTTCCCAGGTGACATGAGTACAGCTTAGTCCGTTGACTTGACACTGGCACTTCGCCTCGAGTGTGTTCCCACTGCACTTTGATCACTACCCTACCACGGCTCAAAGGAGTCGTGCAAACAGGTGGTGGTTGGGTGCAGTCCCGAAGCACTTGGAGGCAGTGACGGTTAGACAGGATTCGTCTCTCCCGGTATTGGGGGTTGATATCGCGCTGTGTCTAGGAGAGCCATTACACGAGTAGTCCCTGGCCAGGGCAAGCGAGATATACTGGTAGGTTCCAGTGTTATCTCAGGGTGTTTTGGGCTTCACTCCGACACGACTTGTACCGCTATTGGGGGACTGACGTTTTACCGCCCCCTAGGCCTGACATGCGATGTATCAGACGAACAGACCGGACTGTACGGAGACTGTCACATTCAGACTCAGTAGGAGTTCAGATGGGGTTTCACCTCGTCAGCCTTCTTGTCGACATCTACCTGGGGACCGTTACGCACAGCTAGTGCCGCTTGCGGTCTGTGGTTAAACCCACTGCCAGCGTAGTGTCGAGTCTTTAGAGTCCCACACAGAGGGTATTCGCCTCTGGGCAAAACAGAGTAGAGGTCGCATGGTTTTGCGACAGGGTTCGTTCTCATCCGCGCACTTGTGCACGTTTGGAGTCCGGACGGATTATACTGGCAGGCTCTGGTTTGAGCCAGATACTGGTATATGTTTTGGGGTTGCTTTTATATCTTGGTATTCTTGTTCCTCGGAACGAGAATGCAGGTGTGTATGCACAGTTGCTTGAGGCGGAGGATGAGGTATTTCATTAGGGTTTCGGAACGGGTGCGTATGCACAGTTGACAGTCATCATTTTCCAAACCCTAATGGATTTATGGATTATCTATTAATAATAGTAATTAAATGAGAATTTTGTTATGGTTGATTTTGTTGACTTGTTGACTATGGTTGACTTGTTGACCATGGTTGAATGTTGACCACCATCATGCTTTGAAAGATCCTCCTTGATTCATGCTTACATTTCATTTAAAGAAGCATGATAGTGGTCATTCCAAATTACCATCAACTATTCTTATTTTGAATTATTATTATTTAGATAATTCTTTTCTTTTGGCATTATGGTTGCAAGAAAGAAAAAGATTGCTCATTATCTCATTTAGCTTCTCTCTCCTCACTTCATCTTCTTCTTCCTCTAGCAAAAGAGAACCCTTCTCATGTGTTGAGAATCCTTCTCTTTAAAAAGAAAAGCAACCCCTAGTCACTCTCTACTCATTCTAGGTTCAAGGTTTAGCAAGCCGGAAACCCTAGTTCACTCAAAGATCGAGGAAGAGCCCAAAGGTCGAACCTTCGAGGTGGATCCATCTTCGACGGAAGAAGGCGACAAGAAGAGAACCATCAACCTCTACAAGGTTTAAAGAAGAAGGAGTTCAAGTTTAGGTATAACCATCTTCCATAGTAGCTAACTCCCTTTAGCGTATTTGCTAGTTTAGTTTAGACACGATCCCGACCTTGTTTAGTCCATGTTGCCTCTTGCGATAAAAATTTGTTTTTTATACCGTTTCCGCCTCCCCGTAAGAACCGGGGGTCGCAATATGGACTTACAGTGGTATCAGAGCCTAACTAAACTTAAACTAGCTTGGTAGCGAAGTGTATGGAAGTTCGAAACCGAAAAATCGCAAAACCGGAAAAACCAAAACCCTAAGTTTCTGTTGAATTTTTTTCTGCTCTAAATGAAAAACTTTATACTCCAAAAATCGGCTCAGGGTTTTCTAAGAACACCCACCAAAAACGATACCATGATTCCTTCAAAGCGCCGCCCATCCGCGGCCTCACCTGTTCATCAAGCTGCGGATCCGCCGCCGTTTAGGCACTTCATGAGATCGTGTTTTGTGCAGTGTTCTTCTGGTAGGGTTTTAGGATTTTTCAAATATGTTATATGTGCACAGATTTTCCAGAACAGAAATTTACTTTTGGGGTCCTATAAATCCGTATTTTTTTCGAACTTCGCTACACTTTGGCTATGTTGGTTATATCTGTGTTGCTTGCATGTATTGAACGTCGGCTAATCGCTATAAGTCGATTAGTCGGGGTTATACATGATCTGTGTTTGATATTGGATTGTGTATATGAATGTGTTGGACTGTCGCGGGTGAATAGCCGGGGTGGATGTGAGATGAGCTTTTGTTTTTCTTTCATTCATTGTAAATGTAAATTGATGTAATAATATTATTTGTTTGGCCGCACAACCGGGTCGGGGTTGTAGCCGTCATTGTATAATTCTTTTTACTGTTTTTGCTCCTAGGATAGACCCATGGAGGGGTGCACAAACTGCCGAGTACTTGGCGGGTAGTTTGCCGCACCCGTAGGGGTCTTGGGTGGGGTATTTGCTATTCACCGCGACCGTGTAATCCGCTTTTCATTGCAGGCTCGAAAGGATTGCGGATTGCTAGTATATCCAATATATTCATCTGTGATCTGTAATGTCTATCATTGCTTTCTATTTAGGCGTTGCTTATGTTTTACAGCCGCGCTAGCCCAGCCCCCGCTCTGTCGTTAGTTAAGTAACCTAACGAGTGATGACGGGACCCCGTGGCGAATGCGAATGGCATAAGCGTACGTCATATTTTGGTTGTTTTCTGCAATGGTAGGATTAAATGATGGGACGCATTAAAAGAACTAATGCAAGAATATCACGCATTAAAAGAACTAATGCAAGATAATAAACCAAGTTAAAGTCGTTGGAACACTTTCGAAAAACCACTCGGTTCTTTTCAAAACTAACTTTTAAATGCGGAGCTTGAGCCACTCCTTCTAAAAGCTATCTCGTTCCATCGATTATATCAAGTTCACTACGTTCGCGGTTTTACCAAAACCATTCGTAGCCCTCCGTCGTTTCACATAAATAGTCAATAGTATTCAAGCTGTGTTTGTTGGCCAAAGTCAAGGCATAGTGATTGGTAGCTATTGGATATTCATGTGCAGCATAGATAGATGCGTTGATTTGGAACAGTCGTACTGCCTTGTTGGCCAAAGTCAAGGGTATGTACGGATGGATTCAAATTAACCTGGAGAACGACGGGAAGAACTTGACATGTGACTTATGATTTGTTGGCCAAAGTCAAGATCATAAGAGCATGGGGCAAAAAAATCCACATCGGGAGTTTCACAAGTACTGAAACTTGCTAGATTTGCATACCATTTGGAGTGTGATGATTATGGTAGAATTCCTTCATTTTCGTCACGCGATGATATTTGGATCCCGATCCTACTGTGAGTATATGCTACTCCTCGGGAAATTTCTCACTAAACGATCAATGCTATAAACCTAGTAGGTGCCTAGAAAGGGGTTAGCGGGGCTACGCCCCCAGGGAAAAGAGGTTCTTAAATTAAGGAACTTCGCGAAAGCGTTGGAAAACCTCCCTCGAAGTACCGACACTGGCCTGGCTGAACGGTTAAGCAAGTATTGTACGGTGGGATTGATCCCGGCTAATTCTTCCTTTGTGGTTTGAGGAGGGATTCGAGAGACAGTGGGAGCCATCCTGTTTAGACAAATTAAAAACCATTCTAAACTTGCAAGAGCATCGTGCTAAAGTGTTTCTTCTCTCCCCCTGCAGCGACCAAATCGAAATGACTGGACTTAAGTTACTTCTAGATAAAAACATACTGACAGGGACAAACTACAAAGATTGGCTCAGGAATGTCAAATTGGCAATCGCTTACGACAAGCTGGGGTATCTTCTTACTACCAAAGCTCCCCCCGTCCCAGGTCCCACCTCCAGCGTCGCGGATAAGGAAATCCGTAAGACTTGGGAGATTGATTGCGCGAAGGCCAGGTGCCTCGTGCTTGCCTCTATGGACAACGAACATCAGAGGAGGCATGAGAATATGGACCTCGAGTCCATATTTCTCCATACAAAAGAACTGTATGGAGAGCAGTCTCGTATCGCAAGATACGAAGTGTCGAAGAAGTTGTTTTCGACAAAGTTGGCCGTCGGATCATCGGTAGCGGACCACGTGCTTAAGATGATTGGCTACACTGAGGAGCTCGCAGAACTTGGGACCACGTTGGATAGTGAACTCTATACAGATTTAATTCTCCAGTCCCTTCCATCCACTTACGCCCAGTTCATACTGAATTTCAACTTGCAAGAAAAGGAAGTTGAACTTTCAGAACTCCTCAACCTGCTGAGGAGCGCAGAGGGCACCCTACAGAAGGGTAGGGAAACACCCGCTTTGTTTGTAGGAGGATCTTCTTCCTCTAGGTCCAAGGCGAAAGCCAAGGGAAAGAGGAAGAAAGCCCCCGCCAAACCAAGAGGAGGTGTTAGTAAAGTGGGTTCGAAGGGAAAGGAAAAGGCAACAAAGATTGCGGGGAAGCTTGTTGGAAAGGAAGAGTGCTTCTATTGTCATAAAAGTGGACACTGGAAGAAAGATTGCAGGGCTTGGAAAGCCAGGACACAGGAACTGAAGCAGGTTGCGGCTTCAGCTTCAGGTGTGTATGTTATTGAAAACTGTCTTTCTATAAACTCTACTTCCTGGGTATTGGATACCGGATCAGGATCTCATATCTGTAATTCTTTGCAGGCGTTGAGAAACCGTAGGTTTTTGAAGGAAGGTGACATGACCCTCAGAGTTGCGAACGGAGCTAGCATGGATGCTAAAGCCGTGGGGGACTATCACCTGGGAATGTCAGATGGGCATGTTTTGGTTTTGCGTAATTGCTTTTTTGTACCCAACGCAACTTGTAATATCATTTCTGTATCTTTGGTTTCTAAAGAAGGTTATGAATTTGCGTTTGTAAGTAATGTTGTAAACATTCACCTTAATCAAGTTCTGATTGGGTCAGGTACACTGAGCAATGGTATATACGTATTAAACCAACCACAGATTTTCAATGTCCAGAATACACACAAAAGAAAGTCTCCAGATATCAATCAGACTTTCTTATGGCATTGTAGACTAGGTCACATCAATGAGAGAAGGTTGACTAAGTTACATACAGAAGGATATTTGGATCCGTTCGAATATCAATCGTATGCCACTTGTCAATCCTGTCTCAAAGGAAAGATGACAAAGACTCCGTTCACTGGACACGGAGTAAGAGCGAGCGAGCTCTTGGGACTCGTACACAGCGACGTGTGCGGTCCAATGTCTACACATGCGCGAAGCGGTTATTCTTACTTCATTACTTTTACGGATGACTTTTCAAGGTACGGTTATGTCTTCTTAATGAAACATAAGTCCGAAGCTTTTGAAAAATTCCAGGAATATAAGAATGAAGTTGAAAAACAAACCGGCAAAAGTATCAAGATTCTAAGATCGGATCGAGGTGGAGAATACTTAAGTGCCGAATTCCTGAATTACTTAAAAGAGAATGGGATTCTCTCTCAGCTTACTCCTCCATACACTCCGCAACATAACGGTGTATCGGAGAGACGGAACCGAACCCTATTGGATATGGTACGGTCCATGATGAGTAACGATGAGTTACCGCGATCATTCTGGGGGTATGCACTAGAATCAGCTGCGTACCTATTGAACCGAGTTCCTACTAAAACTGTGCCTACTACACCTTTTGAGATGTGGTGTGGGAAGAGGCCCATCTCAGTCATATTAAGACTTGGGGATGTCCAGCTTTTGTTAAAAAGCAGCATGCGGACAAGCTCGAGGCACGCTCAGTACAGTGTAAGTTCGTAGGATATCCAAAGAACTCTAAGGGATATTTCTTCTACTGTGAAGAAGAACAAAAAGTTCTTGTTTCTCGTCATGCCTACTTCTTGGAAACTGAGTTTTTGGAAAACCAGATAAGTGGGAGCACAGTAGAACTGGAAGAAATTCCAGAACCACGAGCTATTACTGAAAGCTTAGTAGAACCAGAGGGTTCAAATGAACAGGACATTCCTACGCCGCTCCGCAGAAGTAGTAGGCAGTCTCATCCGCCCGAGAGATACTACGGTTTTCTCTTAGACGGGGATAGAGAGGATTGCATCATAGACTATGATGAGCCTACTAGCTTCCAGCAAGCCGTTCAGAGCGTTGACTCGGTAAAATGGCTGGATGCAATGCGGACCGAAATGGAGTCCATGTACACCAACAAAGTATGGACGTTGGACATTGCTCCAGACGGGGTAAAACCCGTAGGATGCAAGTGGATCTTCAAAAGGAAGATTGGTGTAGATGGACAGGTTGAGACCTATAAAGCTAGACTTGTAGCAAAGGGTTTCCGTCAAAGACCTGGCATGGACTATGACGAAACCTTTTCTCCAGTGGCTATGCTGAAATCCATTCGGATCCTTCTTGCCATTGCTGCCTTCCACGATTATGAGATTTGGCAGATGGACGTAAAGACCGCTTTTCTAAATGGAAATTTAGAGGAGTGTGTCTATATGGATCAGCCAGAGGGTTTCATTCAGAGTGGGAGCAGCGGAAAGGTGTGCAAGCTGCTTAAGTCCATCTATGGACTAAAGCAGGCATCGCGGAGTTGGAACATCTGTTTTGATGAGACGGTCAAGGAATTTGACTTTATCAAAAATCCAGATGAACCATGCATCTATAGTAGATTTGTAGCGAGAACTGTAGTATTCCTTGTTTTATACGTGGATGACATTCTCTTAATAGGAAATGACATTCCTATGCTACAATCTGTCAAGGGTTTCTTGTCACACAGGTTCTCCATGAAAGACCTGGGTGATGCCTCTTACATCCTGGGGATCCGGATCCATCGTGATAGATCCAAGAGGATATTAGGACTTTTACAGTCCAGGTACATCGACACCGTGCTGAAGAGATTCAGTATGGAAGATTCCAAGCGCGGTAATCTACCGGCTTGTCACTGGATCACCCTCTCTAAAGAGATGTCTCCCAAGACTGATTTGGAGAGGGATCGCATGTCTATTATACCCTACGCTTCTGCGGTAGGCTCTATAATGTATGCGATGTTGTGTACCAGACCGGATGTAGCTTATGCACTGAGTGTGGTAAGCCGGTATCAGTCAAACCCTGGGGAGAAACACTGGATAGCAGTAAAGAACATTCTCAAGTACCTGAGGAGGACTAAGGAGATGTTCTTGGTGTATGGCGGAAAAGACCTCCAGATCGAGGCCTTTGCTGACTCCAGCTTCCAGAGTGACAAGGATGATTCCAAGTCCATGTCGGGTTTTGTCTTTACCCTCAATGGAGGGGCGGTGTGTTGGAAGAGTTCCAAACAGGAAACCGTTGCAGACTCGACTATGGAAGCGGAATACATCGCTGCATCTGATGCCACAAAAGAAGCTGTCTGGATGAGGAAGTTCTTGAAAGAACTTCAGGTGGTTCCGTCCATTGTTGACCCAATACCTCTGTATTGCGACAACAACGGGGCTATAGCTTTAGCGAAGGAACCCAGGTCCCATCAGAGATCCAGGCACATCTTGAGGCGGTATCACCTGATCAGGGAGATCGTGGATCACAAGGAGATCGAGGTTCGGAGGGTTGCTTCAGAAGAGAACACTGCAGATCCATTCACCAAGGCCTTACCCCAGACTCAGTTCGAGCGGCTGATCGAGATGATAGGTCTTCGGTACGCCAGTTCATGGCCTTAGTACAAGTGGGAGATTGTTAGTGTATATGCCCTAGAGGCCATTACTGTATCATACTAGTTTGTATATTACTTGATGGAAGCTTGGGATATTCGTCTTGTATAAACAATCTTGCTCAATATATTAATATGCTACTTGGTTTGTTTCTACTTCAATGTGTACTTGTGTTTATTTCAGTATATCACTTATACGCATTAGTGGAGCCCTTAGGATCTTTGCTTGATTACCAGCGTTGTGATGGCAGTCATACTAGTGGGGGCTGGGTAATCTATAAGCACATCCTTATTCAGGTCCCTAGTCGTAGGACTATCGAGACAGGGCATCGATACTCCGGAGTAGACTAGCGTATGCGCTTCTCATCCCAGTGTGGGAGATGGTCTGTCCCACAGCCATCAGTACGTCGTACTGGAGATAGTATACGGGTGCTCGTTGGGTTACGAGTACACTGGACAGGACTCGTCGGGAACTGACAGGTTGGTATTATACCTATCGTCAGTTATCAGTTCCCAGGTGACATGAGTACAGCTTAGTCCGCTGACTTGACACTGGCACTTCGCCTCGAGTGTGTTCCCACTGCACTTTGATCACTACTCTACCACGGCTCAAAGGAGTCGTGCAAACAGGTGGTGGTTGGGTGCAGTCCCGAAGCACTTAGAGGCAGTGACGGTTAGACAGGATTCGTCTCTCCCGGTATTGGGGGTTGACATCGCGCTGTGTCTAGGAGAGCCATTACACGAGTAGTCCCTGGCCAGGGCAAGCGAGATATACTGGTAGGTTCCAGTGTTATCTCAGGGTGTTTTGGGCTTCACTCCGACACGACTTGTACCACTATTGGGGGACTGACGTTTTACCGCCCCCTAGGCCCGACATGCGATGTATCAGACGAACAGACCGGACTGTACGGAGACTGTCACATTCAGACTCAGTAGGAGTTCAGATGGGGTTTCACCTCGTCAGCCTTCTTGTCGACATCTACCTGGGGACCGTTACGCACAGCTAGTGCCGCTTGCGGTCTATGGTTAAACCCACTGCCAGCGTAGTGTCGAGTCTTTAGAGTCCCACACAGAGGGTATTCGCCTCTGGGCAAAACAGAGTAGAGGTCGCATGGTTTTGCGACAGGGTTCGTTCTCATCCGCGCACTTGTGCACGTTTGGAGTCCGGACGGATTATACTGGCAGGCTCTGGTTTGAGCCAGATACTGGTATATGTTTTGGGGTTGCTTTTATATCTTGGTATTCTTGTTCCTCGGAACGAGAATGTAGGTGTGTATGCACAGTTGCTTGCGGCGGAGGATGAGGTATTTCATTAGGGTTTCGGAACGGGTGCGTATGCACAGTTGACAGTCATCATTTTCCAAACCTTAATGGATTTATGGATTATCTATTAATAATAGTAATTAAATGAGAATTTTGTTATGGTTGATTTTGTTGACTTGTTGACCATGGTTGACTTGTTGACCATGGTTGAATGTTGACCACCATCATGCTTTGAAAGATCCTCCTTGATTGATGCTTACATTTCATTTAAAGAAGCATGATAGTGGTCATTCCAAATTACCATCAACTATTCTTATTTTGAATTATTATTATTTAGATAATTCTTTTCTTTTGGCATTATGGTTGCAAGAAAGAAAAAGATTGCTCATTATCTCATTTAGCTTCTCTCTCCTCACTTCATCTTCTTCTTCCTCTAGCAAAAGAGAACCCTTCTCATGTGTTGAGAATCCTTCTCTTTAAAAAGAAAAGCAACCCCTAGTCACTCTCTACTCATTCTAGGTTCAAGGTTTAGCAAGCCGGAAACCCTAGTTCACTCAAAGATCGAGGAAGAGCCCTAAGGTCGAACCTTCGAGGTGGATCCATCTTCGACGGAAGAAGGCGACAAGAAGAGAACCATCAACCTCTACAAGGTTTAAAGAAGAAGGAGTTCAAGTTTAGGTATAACCATCTTCCATAGTAGCTAACTCCCTTTAGCGTATTTGCTAGTTTAGTTTAGACACGATCCCGACCTTGTTTAGTCCATGTTGCTTCTTGCGATAAAAATTTGTTTTTTATACCGTTTCCGCCTCCCCGTAAGAACCGGGGGTCGCAATATGGACTTACACTTATGGACTACCCAGTCTTCACAAGTATGATCGCCATCATAACACTGGTAATCATGTAAGGATCCTACAGGCTTTATCTATATGTATTAGTGATACGTAATAACAAATAAAATATATACACATGTTAAGATAAATGTAAACCAAATAGTATACCATCATATCGAGCAAGACTTTCCTATACATACATATCCCCAGCATCCAATACATTAATGGCCATTAGGGCATACATATCCAACAGTCCTATATCTTGGAAGTCTAAGAAACAATATCGTGTCACGCTCGACCGCTGAAGCTGAATGTCGCTCTATGGCTTCCCCAGGTTATGAAATCACAAGGCTGAATTATTTTCTATCCGATCTACATGTTCCATCTCAATTGGCTATTCTATACTGTGATAATAAAGCAACCTTTCATATTCCCTCAAACCTTGTATTTCACGAGCATATTAAACACGTTGAAATTGATTGTCATCTAATATGTGAGAAGATACAAGTTGGATTAATTCATACTGCATTTATTTCGTCACATCTTCAAATTGCAGATGTTTTTACCAAGGCATTAGATCAAACTCATTTTCGTATGCTTATTGACAAGTTGATCCGTTCGTTCTACTCTCCAACTTGAGAGGGAATGTTGAAAATTTGATATGTTGAAGATATGATCGTCGGTTGATAAAATATCATGAAGATTTGATTCTTTTGTTTTTTATTTGTTTTTACTTGATTAGATTTTGTTATCTGTTTGTTAGATACATATCCAAACAGTTGTAAAGAAACTATTTATTCAACCATGTAATCATTCATATGGGCAAATGAAAATATTTGTTTATTTACCAAACTTCTGTCAATTTTAAACCTAACTCTTTACAACTCTTAACTACTAATAAAACAAAAAATAAAAGTTTCTTAAAGACCTAACTCAATTCCTCAACCTCATCCTCTCATTCTCTGCCTTCTCGTTTCCATATTTTTCTTTTACTTGCTAGGAATATCCAAGCTGTGAGCCGTCTCAACCTCTCCATCGCTATCAACATTCGCTCATGAGTCTTCATTGATCTGAGCTATAATTCTCATCATCCTCAAAAGTTCATTACAGAACCGAACGAAAGATAATTGGCTGCATTATGTTTTGCGACATATATCGAAAGAGATATGTCTGATACTATTGACAATGAAACTAACATGCAACCTTTTCAAGATATAAAACATCAAATTGCCGCTGTAAACATTATTGTTAAAATCTATGATTAACTAGTTTATAATTGTATTGTGTTGTTTCAAATTTATGTGATAGTTTTATTTTGACAGACCATTGATTAACAAATTTTTCGGTGCCGACAAAAATTTCTGGCTCTACCAACACCAATATGATGGCTCGGTTTCCATATCAGCTTCTAAACATTCGCAAAATCCAGGCACAACAAAAGCAAAGGGATCATACTAACAAGTCACAGTCCCTTGCTAATCAAAATAACACCACGCTAGCGACTACATACTGTTTAAAATACGACACCACCATTATTAGAATCCTACCTCTCCTCTCTCTTCCATTAACTTCAGCTCAAATATCAACCTATTACTAACAATAAATGTTTAATTTTTGTACCTCCTCTTTATATTCTCTTTTTTGTATGTCGCTCCTTTTTCCCCCTAATAAAACCAAATATCTTGATACGATTCGGGTTTAACCAGTGGAGGATCCTTTAAATAGCGAGGTTAGAAAGCCATCTCACCTGGATTTTAGAGTGTGTGTGAGCGTGTGTAGCTTGGGTTCAGAGGGAGGGGGCATACTTACCATATAAAATTAAATATTAGCAAAATAGCACAAGATTGCTTGGCCACACGGTTTGCTCTTCCCCCTTTTCAGGGTGTTTTGGTGGGGAGCATCGGATATGGTTGGATATGGGCTTCTAAACAAATAAACAACATATCTGTATTTTCTTTGACATTATATATATATATATATATATGAATGAGAATAATTGAGTAAAGATGCCATAGAAGAGAATTTCCTCCTATGGTGTAGAATCACATGAAATTTGGTATATCCATATCTTAGATGATAATGATGAAGATGATGCATTCCGATCGTCGGAAAACACGATGGAGGGTGTGTTTTTTCGATGCCATGGGAGGAAATCTCCTCCGATGGCATCTTTCCTCCATTATTCTCTTTCTCTATATATATGAACAAATCATGAATCACAAGAGCGCAGAACAATTCAAAACTCAGCTCTTTATTTGGGAGGGCGGATCAGGTAGAATCTGCATAATGCAAATCTCCACCGCTCAAAACATTTTCAATCCAGAGGCGGCACCACTTGTTATTCCCACCCCCCACAAATCACGAAATTCACCTTGTATTTTCCCTTTTAGCCCCAATTCTAATTTTCTTTGCAATTACAACTTTTTATTCTTGTTGCTTCTTTCTTTTGTTTCTGCCATTATTTTCCTTCTCATGTGTGCTGAGATCATTCCCAAGCAACAGTTAAAGTCTCCTTGAGACTAGAATGCTCAGTGCTGAATTAATTGAAAACCAATTGAAACTTTGATTCATTTCTTTTTATTGTAAAAATTGCTATGGATTCGTACTTGGCATTTCGTAGACCAGGATCCAAATTATTGACTTCTATTGGGGAGCAATGTTAGTGTAATTGATGCACGTAAGATTAATTATTATTATTTTCTGTTTTAATAATATTAGCTGTTTGTTATTGTAGTTGTTTAATTCGATCTCCCAGTCTCACCCTGATAATACTTGATATCAGGCAACTTCAAGATCATGACACGTGGCGTATCACGTGTCACAGAACTCAGAAGAAAGGGCCCGCAGGGGACCGACCAGGCCAACCTGTACCCGACCTGCAAGCACAAAGCTGGCTCACCTCAGAGCCCCCTGCAAATTGACCTCCTCGGCCCTTTAGCTCGCGCCGAGCTGCTGCAAGACCGGGACTCCTCGGCCTCCTCGGCCTCCTCGCCCGTCCCCGAGCTCCCTGTCGAGGTCGTCTCCCTCGGCCCTCTGACCAAGGTCACCGCTCACAGGCGTAACCGCCACTCCGCGAATCGCGCCATGCGCAGATTCTATGCTAACACCATCCCACGTTCCACGCCATCGCGATCCCCATTAATGGGCGATCCGCTTTCTACACGGGCGTGACGTCGGGGGGCGTAACTACCGGCGAGATTCTCGCGTCTGCTGCTGCGTGCCGCCACCGCTATATAAACCCCCATCACAAAGGGGTCAAGTAAGCCATTCTTTACACTTTACGCCGTTACTCTGCTCGGATCTCATCACTAACTTGAGCGTCGGAGGGTCCTCGGTGGTACCAAACAACCTCGGGAACTCTTAGCAGGTACTCGGCGACAGCCTCCTCACCCAACCTTCTTCTCTCAAAACCCATTGAGACCCACACGCAACGAAGGACAATCAACCAAGTTCATCTCGAGATCAACGGAAGACAACATCTGACGGAGGCCCAAAAAGGTGCTCCATCCGTTAGCGCCGTCTGTGGGAAACGTTAAGTTCCACAAAATACAAAGTTGATCTTCCTATCTCCTCTCTCATGGCAGACGACCACCGTGGGGATCCCAGTACCATCCGCCGCCTTCTGCTCACCGAAGGCGGGGATGAACCATCCCCCATGACCATCATCAACGCCCTCGCAGGCAGGATAGATCGCCTGCAATCCCTCGTGGAGGCCCTCGTCCGCGTCCAAACGACTGTGCCCGGGTCCCAGATCGCTGCTCCTCCGCCTCCAGAAGACTCTGTCCCTGTTTGGACGGCCAATCACCAGCAGGTTGCATCCCCTTGCCACCGGTCCCTCGAACTGGTGCACCCTGAGGCCCGCTGGGCGCCCCAGGGCTCCACGCCGTGATCCGCAGCCAGGGAGCCTCGCCACGAGCCTCCTCGCGACCCTTACCCCCCTGAGGAAATGTCGGTCACCTCTCCTATCCACGAGCATGGCCGACCCCACCATGGTCGGCGGGAACACACAGAAGGGGTCCACCTCGGCGGCTCAAGAGCTACTCCATCCCGGGACCTGAGGCATCTTATCGAGAGGAACCGAGGCCACTCCCAGACGCAGTGGGGCCCGGGAATCCCGGGGCGCCGATTTCTTAAGGTACCACGGTCGGCTCGATGCCCTAGAGAAGAAGATCGAGGGCATGCGCCGAGAAGCTCACCTTTCGAGCAATGGGGCTAAGTACGCCTTTGACTCGCTCACGAAGCCGTTCACCGAGGAACTGCTCGCTGTGCGCGTTGATTAGTCGAAAATATTGTATCTTTTAGCCGGCAATTTCCTCATCATTTGCATTCATATAGAAGTGTTCGGCATTCATATTTCACATAATAGCAAAACAGTCGTAAAATATCAGATTGCATGTGTTAGAACTTAAAACCGGCATTTCGAGGGAAATTGACTGCATTTCATAGCATGGCATCATTTCTATATATCGCAACCCGTGTTTCGAAGTCTGTGCAGGAAAATCAGAAACTTGCTCAAACTTACACCGCTAAAAGATACGCCAACTCAAGGATTTGGAATCTGGTATTGTTCTAAGAAGCATTCAGAGATTTAACATATCAGAAAATACATCAAAATAGAGAAGAAGACCACACTGCAAATTTGAGGACTCAAAGAGCCAACTTGGCAGCGGAACCGCGGCCTAAGCCTCCTTGTGTAAGTGCATGGCGGCGCCCCGGCCGTCAATCCGACGCCGGAATGCGGAAACGGTGATAAACTTAAATTTTGCGGACTTTGCAAACCGGCACCACCGCGCACTAAACTCCGGATCGAACCATTAACTAGTCTACGCTACTAATAAGAAAGGGAAGAGATGTATACCGACGATCCAAGTCCTCCGGTCTTCATCTCCACTCCGATCTCCTCGCGGGATCTCCGTCCTTCTCCTCCTCGTCGCCTCCTCGCCGGAAAGGGCACCACATCGCCTTCGTCTTTTACGGGCTCCCGCCTCAATACCGAGGCAACTCGAGCATGAAGCCGGCAACTCGACATGCTCAAGATATGCTGTAGAATGTAGTGTAGAAGATGCTTGTCTCTTTGGGGTTATGTTGTTGCCAATGAGGATGATGGAGGAAACAAGGATTAGAAAAATGGTGCTTGCATTTTTCTAGCATGAAAACTAGATCAAAAAAGAAAACTCTCATGAATGAAGCTCTCTCTTCTTCTTCTCACAACCATGAAAGACTTATCATCAAGTGAGAATAAAGGGTGGAGAAAAAACCATATGAAGCTAGAAGGGAGGTGAGTGTAGGAGAAGTGAAGAGGTGACCACAAACAAACATGAACCATGCTTGTTCTACTATTCAACCCATACCCTTTCAATCACAATAAAAAGCAAGTCAATGGTGCAAGATATGAAAGCCATCATAATCAATACAATTGCAAGAAACCCCCCCACAAAGTGTTATTTGCAAAACTGCAAATAACCCCCTCTATCGAAAAAGTCCGGCCGGGAAAGAACAAAGGAAAACCGGCCGGAACGGAATGCAAACTGGCAACTCCAGAAAACTGGTCCCGTAATAAATTACAGGAAAACCCCAATACTGTGCATACACACCCGCATCGGTATTCCGTCCGGATACAAATGCAAAGAGACAAAATCTATACTGTACTAAACTAGGACCGGCTTAAACCAAAGCCGGCTAGTAATATCCGTTCGATCCTGATCCGTGCAATACCGCACGTATCTGATCGAACCCTGCCATATACCTATACGGCTACTAGTACAAACCGTCCGATCCTGATCCGTGCAATACCGCACGTATCTGATCGGACCCTGCCATATCTCCATACGGCCTCTACAGCGTTTCGCCCGAAAGCTTGAGTAACTGAAAGTGTGGTGGACTCTAAAGACTCGTCAATACTATGGCTGTGGATTTAACCACTAGCACGTCAGAGGTATAAGCCAATACATAACGGGCCACCAGCTATTGACTAAAAGGGACGTCGATGAGCGAACTCATCCTGATACCCTACTGAGCCTGTCAGTGACAATATCCGTGCAGTCCGGTCCGTTCGTCTATGAGTATCGCATGGCGGGCCTAGGGGGTTGGTAAAAGTCAGACCCCCAAAAGCGGTACAAGTCGTGTCGGAGTGTAGCCCAGAACACCCTGAGATACTACTGGAATACCTACCAGTAAATCTCCTTGCCTTGGCCAAGGACTTTGTGTAATGGCTCTCCTAGACACAGCACGACCTCACCCCCAATACCGGGAGAGACGAACCCCTGAAGATACGCTCACTGCCTCCATGTGGCTCGGGACTGTACCCAACTAAAACCTGTTTGCACGACTCCTTTGAGCCGTGGTAGGGTAGTAATCAAAGTACAGTGGGAACTCACACGAGACAAATGACGATCCCCAGGTCGATGAACTAACCTGCACACATGTCACCAGGGAACTGCCATCTGACGTCTGGTATATGACCAACTAGCATGTTCCCGGCGAGTCCTGTCCGGTGTACTCATAACCCAATGAGCACCTGTATACATCTTAGGTGATCCAACTGACACCAGTGGCTTGTGAGACCGGCCACCTCCCCTCGTCGGGGTCTCGACTGTATACACTAGTCTACTAATGGAGTATCGATGCCCGGTCTCGAAACTCCCACGACTAGGGACCTTTTAAGGATATGCTTGTAGACCCCCAGCTCCCACTTATATGATCGCCCTCATACTGCTGGTGGTCAAGCAAGAATCCTAAGGGCTCTATCAACGTGTAATAGCGACATGTCAGGTCACTTAAAGCAGTACACGATGATAAAGGTAAACCAGATAGCATACTATCATCTCGAGTAAGACTGTCCTACCGGGATAGGTCCTCCCTCAATCATTACAATCACGTACCTGTGATCCAATAATTGACTCTGAGGGCACTACCTCCAACAATCTCCCACTTGCACTCAAGGCTAATTATTGCGATGTCGCATACTCACAGCCCGTGTGATACCGAACACCCAACTCCTCTACTAGTCAGTCTCACAAAGCTCGTTTGCGAAACTATTGCGTTCGAGGAATAGCCTTAGTGAGTGGATCCGCCTTGTTGTTTCTTTCCATGTCTCTCTAAATCTCAAGTTCGCGGAGAAACCCATCTCCCGAAATGAGCAATACCTGTCTTAGAATGTGTCTGGATGTCTGATGGGACATAGCTCATAAATGAGCTCCAAATCCAAACTTCTTAGACTGTATCGTCAACTGAACTTAATCAGTATCCTGCGCCATGCCACCCTCAGTATTGCCTTGGACCACCTGTCCAAAATACTGCCCCTCATCAGAAGGAAAACTATAGCTCTGACAACCTCCTTGTCGTCCATGTCACCTTGGAAGCCTGGAATGATAACTGTTTCCCGAATGAGGCTGTCGTTATCATATCCCTAGAACATCCACTTATGTTCTAAAACTGCTTCCGACTGTTTCTCCAGGATTGGATTAATGTCAACTTATTGCATCTAGTGCAAGAACAATATCTGGTGTGGTACTTGACATCTCATGATTGACTCAATTGCCTAAGCAAGTGATCTGCCAATCATGCACATCCATCTCCCCTTTAGTCTGTAAGACACCTTTAGAGAGGGTGACTCCGTTACCTGCAGGTACACTACCGTGCCAGGAGTCGTCCATCCTAAATACTCTTAGAATGCTGTCAAGTACCCTGATTGGGAAACCACCCAAATCTAGATCTAAGACCATAGATCTAGTAACCAGTATGTCAGATATAATGTCCAAGTCCATGTGGAGAAACCACTGTGTGACGACCAAAGTATAACCGATCGTAGTATAGGAGTTTCCTTTCCTACTTTGTGTATGTCATCCAAATACCAGGATATCACACCCTACTACCTTCTCAACAGATCCATCCCCTATTCTGATGAAGTCAAACCCATGACTGTCACGTCAGAAATAGATGATCTATCTCCGCTACTGGTGCTTCAGTCTGTAAATAGACATAAGCTACCTGTCCACCAATGCTTCCGCTGCTCCCACTGACTACGACAACCCTCTGGCAGAGTCATATAGACGTGCACTTCTAAAACTAGTTTAGAATGACGCTATACTCATCCTCCCGCCGGGTCTCGCAGCCTGGAACAACAGCAATGGTAATTGTGGGTAAACAAGAACTTCCCTGTCACCGTCCTTGAGGCTACCGTAGTACCTCTCGGGTGCCTGAAGTTACCCACCTTATCTGCGGAGTGGCCAATGGAATGTCAATTCAGATTGAATCTTAAGGTTCCTTATCAAATCTTCAGTAATCGTTTGTGGTTCTGGAATCACTTCCAGTTCTACCATACTCCCACTACTGTTTTCCTGAAAAAATCCATTTTTAATTTAAAACTGTGGCGAGTCAAGAACAATATTGCTATTGATCTTCCAGATGGTAGAAAGTCAACCCGCGTCATAGCCTGGGTCAACCCACAAACAGCCATTACAGAAACGTGCCTTGAGTTGTCCAGTGTCTGGTTTTAATCATAAACCGGACAACTCCCCGTACCTTAACATCGTTAAGATATGAACTGTTCTATATCCAATATAGAAACAGAGGCACTGATTTAATTGAACCAGATTCAAATCATGCAGCTGTCCCCAGCGCATGTCAACTAAATGGAAGGAGGCCGATCAGCGTTACTCAATCTTAGGAATACTTCCAATTATGAGTAACCTGAAAGAGAAGCAAGATCTCTTTATCATTACTATCAACTGAATACCATACACAAGTATCTACATCTTCGATCTCTTTGAAGAATCCCGATACTTGCTACACCTGGTTCTCTACTCTATTCAAATACCTATAACTTCTCAAAATTCGGACCCTGTGTTTCCACGAAACACTTGTCTAAAAACTAGAGAAGTCATAAGTAAACCGAATATAGTACGAGGACCAACCCCTCTGTCCTAATGGACACTGGACAACATACAATACTCTGTATAAGTCCCTTGAGTCTGATAACTCATTCACTGTGTGTCGTAGGTTGAAAACTGTACTTATGGTTAAGAAGAATTACACCGCTGTTTAATGCTCCTTACCTAACCATCCACTGATATAGGTAAATGTCGTAGACATAATTTCAGAAAGGTATATCTCACTCTATGAAAATAGACGTACAGATATATCAATTTGAAATTGGTGCATAACAGTGGATATTCAAAACCAAATATTTGCCGACCGGCAAACAGCCCAGGTGATTTCCTCAAATATCACCGATTACAACGAATCCCGATATAATGAGGATAATCACCCAATTCCCAACAACTTACTCCCACTCATCATCTGTAAAACCATACAGATGTGAGAATCGTACCTGGTAAATACATACCCTGGAGTAAGTATCTAATCGGGAAATCAGTTTTCCTTTAACATTACACAGTGAAACTGAAACATTGAAATGTTCCGATGGGGTATTCTGGTATTCCTAGTAATGCCTCTTCCAGATTCACGACTGTAACCGTATAGTTCTTTGCCACCTCTCCAAATCCCTTCATATGTCTTTAGTCTTTACCTTCTGCACACCCTTTTAGGCCAAATGGTTTTCTTCCTTCCCTACCGTTCGGCACCAGCCTATGGTTTGGAAGAAGTCTATCCAATAAGCATAATGGGTGTACTGTCCGCATCCTAGGAACACTCGCAATGAGAGAGAGGGTGAAGATAAAAGACAACCGAATAAACCTTATTCCTATTTCTCCTGAACCAGAATCCATCCCCGAACTGGAACAAGTTCCATTCGAGTTCGTATATAACCATACGATGGAGTATCCAAATAAACTGTGGATCTTCGTAGTGATACGGAGTGTCCTGGAGAAATACAAAGGTGATGTGGGAGTGGTAATGAAATATTTGGTTTGGTCGTGAATATCTGTTGCAATTTACTTTGCCCTCTTACTAATCCCTTGCTTTGTCTGAACTTAATACCTTCTGCACACCATCGTTATGCTAATTGGTTTTCTTCATTCCCTACCAGTCGGCACCAGCCTAAGGTTTGGAAGAAGACAATCCAATTTGCGTAATAGGTGTACTACCCCTAAACCAAGGAGTACTCGTAACCTGAGAGAGGGTAAAAGGAAAAGACAACTGAATAATCCTATCCGTTTTCTCCAGAACCGGAAACCATCCTCGAATAAATTCTTTCGAGTTCGTATCTAACCATACGATGGTTTTGTCCAATGGAAGTGGACGTTCGTAGTAATACGGGGTGTCCTGGAGAAAAAGGGTAAAAGTAGGAGTGGCAATGAGGTCTGCAACTCTGACAATCCAAAAGCCGGTGTTTAAGAAGGTTCGGTCAACTTGGTCACTGAGTCAAAGTCTTAGGGTCGGGTCAATGGTCGCTGCCAAAGAGAGAGAGAAAAGAAACACTCAGCGTGCACTCTAACCTAGATCAGAATGGTTACCAATTTATCTAATCTGGAATCCTCCCACTGTACCTCAAATTCTCCTCCAAACCTGAAAGAAGAATTAGTCGGGGTTACCCGAGGAGTATACCAACTCATCAGTGGGAATCGGGATCCAACTATCATTGCATGATAACGTGACGGAATCCGCTCACGCTATCACACTCCAGAAGGTATGCGCATATCTGGCAAGTTTCAGTTCTTTTGAAACTCCCGATGTGATTTCTGCCCCATGCTCTTATGACCTTGACTTTGGCCAACAAATCATAAGTCACATGTCAAGTTCTACCCGTCATTCTCCAGGTTGATTCGAATCCACCCGCACAAGCCCTTGACTTTGGCCAACAAGGCTATACGACTGTTCCAAACCAACGCATCTATCTATGCTGCATATGAATAACCAACAGCTACCAAACACTGTGCCTTGACTTTGGCCAACAAACACAGCTTGAATACTATTGACTACCCATATGAAACGACGGAGGGCTACGAATGGTTTCTGGCGAAAACCTTTAACGTAAAGAACTTGATATCGTCGAAGGAACGGATAGCTTTTAAAAATATAGTGACGAAAACCGTTGCTAAAGAGGTCACTCCCGGTGAAGGGATCTCGGCTCTTTCCCCGTAGAATGGGGTGCAGGATATTCCAACTGAATACCACGATGCAAAGCAAAAGCAATCGGCTATAGTGAAATTAATGCCCTGACGCAAACTTTTGTCCAAGGGGTCACTCCCGGTGAAGGGATCTCGGCCCTTGCCTCGTCGACTGAGGAGCAGGATATTCCAAATGAATACCACGATGCAAAACAAAAGTGAACGTCCTTGCAATAACAGCTTTTTGAAAAAGTGTTCCAACAACATCAGATTAGGTTTGTTTTTAACTTGCATTGATCCGAATCAATGCAGTCCCATCAATTGATCACACCAAAATGAACGAAAATATACTGATGTACGTATATGCCATCCGCATTCGCCACTGGGTCCCGTCATTACCCGTTAGGTTAGCTTACTAACGACAGAGCGGGGACTGGACTAGCGCGGATGTAAAACATATACAACATCTACTAATATATATACCAATATATTATATTCGCTCAAGGCGTGAATAAAATGCAACATCACAAAGAATGAACAGCATCACAGAAACAATACAGATATCTGGGATCCCCGGGTTTCACAGAGCCACTACTGAAACCCGACGTTCCCCTGGTCGTGTGGATAGCCTGTGCAAAGAAATCCTAGACCCCTACGGGCGCGGCAAGTCACCCGCCAAAACCTGAAGCGAGGCAGCCCCCTTCAGCGCCGTGAATGGACCACCCAGCACTTCACGGAATCCGGTAACTTGGGCACCCCTCCTGGGTCAACCTGTACCCCTTACGAGTGCGGCGAATAGCCCGCCAATCCTAGAGTGAAGCCCCCTCCGTCTCAATGCCATGAGATGCGGGCTTGTTGCCCTCCAGAACCCGGCTATCCGTGCACCCCTCCGCGGGGTAACCCTAGTACAGAAAGTAAAATATACATACACCGGGTACATCGACCGCAACCAGGTCGTGCCCCAAAAGAATAATACAAGCAGGCAGTGACGGCAGTCCACATGTCGGACGCTCGCCCCGCAATATCAAATGTACATAATACAACAACACAGTACTAGCATTGCATCCAGGCTATCCCCACCGACCGATCCGCAACATCACAGCAAATACATAGAACATCAACGTGAAAATCACGTTCGCAAATCCGTCTAACCGGGCTATAGCAGTTAGACCGGATTTACCGATCGAGTGACATTCACGGTCGCAGATATAATGTAAATACTGTGAAAAATGTGTTTAAAAAATTTCCGATTGATCAAACAATTAACAAGTGGGTCCCAAAGAAAACTGTAGCACTCACAGAAACAATTGGCCCAACTTTAATATTCCAAAGCCCATATTTTAAGCCCAGAAGGCCTCTGTAAAAAAATGGTGAAGTGATGTGAATAGTGCGCGGCGGAAGGGCCGCACTAATGGGGTTTTCGCGGCGGTTCCGCGCTCCAACTGTGGAGTTACTTCATCAAATTTTTACAGAACTCTTAGATTATCCAGTACATCAATATTTTACAACCTGAAAAATTTTTCGAGACCAAAAATTTTCAACAGAAACTGATGCGAACTAAAATGCAGTTTTGGAACTTTTTGATCGATCGGAAATGCAAACACATTACACAAAGCTAGACTAAGTTAATGGCGAGGCTCTGATACCAGTGTAAGTGCACGGCGGCGCCCCGGCCGTCAATCCGACGCCGGAATGCGGAAACGGTGATAAACTTAAATTTTGCGGACTTTGCAAACCGGCACCACCGCGCACTAAACTCCGGATCGAACCATTAACTAGTCTACGCTACTAATAAGAAAGGGAAGAGATGTATACCGACGATCCAAGTCCTCCGGTCTTCATCTCCACTCCGATCTCCTCGCGGGATCTCCGTCCTTCTCCTCCTCGTCGCCTCCTCGCCGGAAAGGGCACTACATCGCCTTCGTCTTTTACGGGCTCCCGCCTCAATACCGAGGCAACTCGAGCATGAAGCCGGCAACTCGACATGCTCAAGATATGCTGTAGAATGTAGTGTAGAAGATGCTTGTTTCTTTGGGGTTATGTTGTTGCCAATGAGGATGATGGAGGAAACAAGGATTAGAAAAATGGTGCTTGCATTTTTCTAGCATGAAAACTAGATCAAGAAAGAAAACTCTCATGAATGAAGCTCTCTCTTCTTCTTCTCACAACCATGAAAGACTTATCATCAAGTGAGAATAAAGGGTGGAGAAAAAACCATATGAAGCTAGAAGGGAGGTGAGTGTAGGAGAAGTGAAGAGGTGACCACAAACAAACATGAACCATGCTTGTTCTACTATTCAACCCATACCCTTTCAATCACAATAAAAAGCAAGTCAATGGTGCAAGATATGAAAGCCATCATAATCAATACAATTGCAAGAAACCCCTCCACAAAGTGTTATTTGCAAAACTGCAAATAACCCCCTCCATCGAAAAAGTCCGGCCGGGAAAGAACAAAGGAAAACCGGCCGGAACGGAATGCAAACTGGCAACTCCAGAAAACTGGTCCCGTAATAAATTACAGGAAACCCCCAATACTGTGCATACACACCCGCATCGGTATTCCGTCCGGATACAAATGCAAAGAGACAAAATCTATACTGTACTAAACTAGGACCGGCTTAAACCAAAGCCGGCTAGTAATATCCGTTCGATCCTGATCCGTGCAATACCGCACGTATCTGATCGAACCCTGCCATATACCTATACGGCTACTAGTACAAACCGTCCGATCCTGATCCGTGCAATACCGCACGTATCTGATCGGACCCTGCCATATCTCCATACGGCCTCTACAGCGTTTCGCCCGAAAGCTTGAGTAACTGAAAGTGTGGTGGACTCTAAAGACTCGTCAATACTATGGCTGTGGATTTAACCACTAGCACGTCAGAGGTATAAGCCAATACATAACGGGCCACCAGCTATTGACTAAAAGGGACGTCGATGAGCGAACTCATCCTGACACCCTACTGAGCCTGTCAGTGACAATATCCGTGCAGTCCGGTCCGTTCGTCTATGAGTATCGCATGGCGGGCCTAGGGGGTTGGTAAAAGTCAGACCCCCAAAAGCGGTACAAGTCGTGTCGGAGTGTAGCCCAGAACACCCTGAGATACTACTGGAATACCTACCAGTAAATCTCCTTGCCTTGGCCAAGGACTTTGTGTAATGGCTCTCCTAGACACAGCACGACCTCACCCCCAATACCGGGAGAGACGAACCCCTGAAGATACGCTCACTGCCTCCATGTGGCTCGGGACTGTACCCAACTAAAACCTGTTTGCATGACTCCTTTGAGCCGTGGTAGGGTAGTAATCAAAGTACAGTGGGAACTCACACGAGACAAATGACGATCCCCAGGTCGATGAACTAACCTGCACACATGTCACCAGGGAACTGCCATCTGATGTCTGGTATATGACCAACTAGCATGTTCCCGGTGAGTCCTGTCCGGTGTACTCATAACCCAATAAGCACCTGTATACATCTTAGGTGATCCAACTGACACCAGTGGCTTGTGAGACCGGCCACCGCCCCTCGTCGGGGTCTCGACTGTATACACTAGTCTACTAATGGAGTATCGATGCCCGGTCTCGAAACTCCCACGACTAGGGACCTTTTAAGGATATGCTTGTAGACCCCCAGCTCCCACTTATATGATCGCCCTCATACTGCTGGTGGTCAAGCAAGAATCCTAAGGGCTCTATCAACGTGTAATAGCGACATGTCAGGTCACTTAAAGCAGTACACGATGATAAAGGTAAACCAGATAGCATACTATCATCTCGAGTAAGACTGTCCTACCGGGATAGGTCCTCCCTCAATCATTACAATCACGTACCTGTGATCCAATAATTGACTCTGAGGGCACTACCTCCAACACCTTGTGCCACGGTTCCGCGGTCAACATGTCACATCTCCACTTCATCTTTGCACCACAATGCTTATCTCAGGGTCCAGACTTCAGAAAGACATGTCAATTTCCAGAAATCCCCAGAAGCTTCTGCCAGATCAGCAAACCCTTGGATCTACACTAAACTGGCCTTGTATTCTAGAATGTTCTCCCTAAACCCTAGCTTAAACCCTAAACTAAGCCTAACTAACTACTTCTAGAAGTCTTTCAACAAACTTTTGGAGGGAATTTCTATTTTAAACTCAAGGCTTAGGGTTTGGGAGATCTATAAATAGGACCCTAGGCTCACTTGTAAAGATATTATTCATTCATTGAAATTGATTGATCCATTCACTCTTTTTCTTCATCTTCTTCCATAAGTCTAGTGAGAAGCCTTGTGTGAAACCCTAACCCTAATTCCAATCAAAAGCCAAGATCCCGAGTACCAAATCAAGCAAGAAGCCCGTCAACCTTTTATGAGCGGAACCGATCTTCAACAGAGCAAGTGGTCCAAGCCGATCCACGACTCACGGAGAAAAGCGACGCCAGATCGACAATTTAGTTCTTCCTCTTGTAGTTCTTGAGCGACTGTAATCAAATTGTTAATATAAATAAAAGGTGATATTCTTTTATCTTGTTTTCTTTAAATTCTTACATCATGATATCTTTTCAATTCTTGAATGCTTTATGTGTGATGATGTATGAATAAACTCCGCTCGTCAAGGAGTCGAGACGATCAATAGAATGATGATGTAATATATCTGAAAACGATTCTTGATTCCTACGAGTTTTGTAAACCTTAGCAAGTTCAAGAATCGACGACCCAATTTTGTTGCGATACTTTCTTGATTGATATCGCTCGAAATTGGGGAGTTACGATCGTTTCTTGAAATTGTTAGAGGCTAGAATGTGAATGATATCGACGAAAGAACAAGGGTTAAAAGATGAAACCCTAGTTTCACGAGAAAGCCCTAACTCTCATCAATCATCATCGATCTAGTATCAATTCTTCGAAGGACAAGAACACGATATCTTGAGATTACATCACGTCTATAGATCCGATCGATTCCTACGAGCCTCATTTAGATTCTTGACATTTGGTTGGAAATATCATCGAAACACGATTCTCGATTGTTTATCATTTTCTTGATTCTTGAATAGAATAGTGACACTTGAAACAATTGATAAATCTTGAATCATGCTTTCTTTTCTTTTCGATTAACTTTTCAATTCAAACAAATCGAACATTGAAACGAATCGCACAATCCCTGTGGACGATCCGCACTCGCTTACGATCTATAACTGACACCATAATTGATTGCGGTCAAATATAATTCTTTGGTTGTGATTTCTTTATACAATTTTCTAAATACCGATACAAGATACTTTTATCGATCAGATGAAACCGTTATCGGGAAGCAATTGATTCGATACTTGCTTTTACATCCCAATCGAGAATATCATACAATCAAATGGCGCCGTTGCCGGGGATCGCGCGCTAATTCGTTTCATATTAAAGTTTGAATTGAAAGATTTATTCCATTGTGATTTTTGAGATCAAAATTCGTGCAAACCCTAAACGATTTGTTGTGGTTCATTGCAAGGAGATCTGGAGATTGCTGGAAATTGGAAAAAAAATTTGGGATATACCAGATAGCAGAGGGAGTCTAAAGAAGCTCCCCGGTAAATTTTGGTACAGTGATTCCATCATACAACCGCGGAACCGCGGTCTTAGTACCCATATGCGGCGGAACCGTGGCATTCTTGGGGCTTCTCTGTAAAAATTTTGCTTCAGGTGATTTCTTACCTTCTGCTCTCTCCTCTTTTTAGCTCCAACTAATAATTTCTGCAGGATTCTTTGCAAATAATCGCAGCTCGCAAATTGAAAAATTAAATTTGTGCGTGATTTTGTTTCTTGGTTGTTTGCATTCTAAATACGGATATTAAGGGGCACGGCCAAATCCAAATTAGGTGGGGATTTCATTACCCTTCCTAGGCCCTAAAAATCGTAAAACTTGCATCCGCATTGACCCACATTAACTAAAAAATATCTAGAGATGACTCTAAGGACCGTCGCGCTCACTTAGGACAGAAGAAGGCCGTGGGTAATTCATTGCTTAATCGCGTTTTCTTGTGGTGTCTAAGGCAAGTGTGTCTAAGGCTAGTAGTTTTTAATTAGTCCCACTACTTACGTAGTGGAGTACCTTCCCACTTACCTGGCACTTATCCGGCCACAGGGGGACAAGGAGGCAGTGGAGGATTCTATCCTGCGACTTGTCTTTTGGCAGTTAGGAGCGGTCTAGAGCCGGACCTAGGTGACCACTAGATTCTAGGGTTTTTTGTTGTTGCATTTGTTTTATAGCATCATTTTTTCAAAAATCCGTTCCTTTTTCAAAGCAACGCCGCATTCATTCATACCCCTAATTATAAGTCAACGCTGCCACTTGTACTAACCCATTTTAGTGCAAGATAGGCTGGACACGGGATTCTAGTGCCCGTTTAGTCCGCGTACCCTTTATCGACTCCGAAGTCGATATTTCTCCATTTACCTTTTCTTTACTCACTACCACACCCACTTCGATGGATCCGAATCCATCGAGCTTCTTTAACCCTAATCTGCCGCCGTCCGCTGGTGCGCAGAATCCACCCCGCATCTCTCTCCAGGGGAGGTGCTACCCTATTCGATGTCCTCTTTCGACCTGCTTATCCACACCACCAGCCAACGGGGATAATTTTGAAATTAAACCCCAATACATCAATCTTTTACCCAAATTCCACGGACTCGAGACTGAGGACGCCTACGTTTTCATTACCAAATTTGAAAACGTATGCGCAATGATGGGTACGTCACAACTTTCAGTGGATGCTATGCGTCTATGACTTTTTCCATTTACCCTGTGCGATATAGCCGAGAAGTGGCTATATAACACTACCTCACACTCTATTATGAATTGGGAAGAGTTCGTCGCTGCATTCCTTAAGAAATTTTACCCAATACAAAAGACTGCTCGAATCCGTAGCGAACTGAATCAATTTGCCCAGCTCCCTACTGAACCATTCTCTAAATGCTTTGAACGTTTCAAGGATCTATTGGTTCAGTGTCCTCATCACGGCATCCCGAGATGGGAGCTTTGCCGAATCATTTATGAGGGCATTAACCCAAACACTAAACAGAGCCTTGAAAACATGTGTCAAGATACTTTTATGATTAAAGATGATGGGGAAGCTTGGAAGTATTTAGAAGAGTTCGCTGAAAAATCACTACAGTGGGAGAGTGGAACCCAACCATTGAATAGGGGTGGCGTACACCAAATAGATGTGTCCATAGGTGTTCGAGCTGAGATGACAGCAATGCAAAAGAAGCTCGACGCTATGGAACACAAATTTGCAGCAGCCTCCCTAAACCCAATGTCGCTCCCCAAAACTGTTTGTGGGTGCTGTTCTGATCCGTCTCATTTAACGGAAGAATGTCCATTAAACTCTGCGTTTTAAGGTCACGAGCATTCTAATGCCGCATTTCAAAGACCTCGAAACGATCCATATTCTTTCACGTACAATCAGGGTTGGAGGAATCACCCGAATTTTGCTTGGAACCAAAACCAATCTCAAAACACGGTTCCAAACACGAATCAATTTCAAAGGGCTCTTCCTCCACCACAGCAACCCTTTCAACTCACTCAGCACCCTTATCAGTCACAAAACTTCCAAAATCAGGTCAACACTCCTGCACAGTCTAATCCTATGACCTGTTCTGACGAGCTCTCTCAATTCACTCAAACCATGAAATCACTTTTGTCAAATTTCATAGAGGTTTCGGCTGAGGTTAGATCTTCCGTCGGTGAGATAAAGAAAAACTCAGCGTCCCAAGCTGAGAGTATTAGAACGATGGAAGCTGAAATCGCACGACTTAAAGCCGAAATGAGTGCGAGAGAAAAAAAGAAACTTCCCTCTCAACTCCTACAGAATCCTGGGCATTACAATGTAAATGCCGTCACAACATTGAGATCGGGAAGAGTGCTGAACAATCATGTCGGGGAAGGAATTGATGATATTGAAAATCATATCAACACCCCGGCTGAGACCTTTCCACACACACACACACTTCTCCTTCTGATCCTTGTTCTTCTACCAGACCACCGTCTCGCGAGCCTATTCTCCATTTCCCACTAGGCTCGACACCTCAGTATAGCCCTTCTAGTTCTCCGCAGACGATCCCCACACCTCTTTTGGGATCTCGTCTACCCCCTCTTCTTTCTCCTATGATGGACCCGGCACTTATTGCCAAAGCTCCTTACCCGAATCGGTTAAGGGCTAATAGAACGAGTCCTCATATGGAGAAAATTATGGAAATGTTTAAACAGGTTAACATCAATATCCCTCTCCTAGATGCGATTCATCAAGTCCCCGCTTATGCGAAAATTCTTAAGGACTTGTGCACTAGGAAGAGGAAGACTCAAGTGCCGAAGAAGGTCTTTATGTCTAATAATATTAGCACTGCTTTTATCCCCCAGCTACCAAAGAAACGAAAGGACCCAGGATGTCCTACGATATCGATTTCTATTGGGGGTAAAAACATAAATCGTGCTCTTTTAAACCTTGGCGCAAGTGTTAACCTACTTCCATATTCTGTATATGAGCAATTAGGGATTGGAGAGTTGAAACCTGCTCACTGCACTCTCCAAATGGCAGACCGTTCAATCACTAAACCAAGGGGTGAACTAGAGGATGTGTTGATAAAGGTCGGGGAATTTGTTTTCCCTGTAGACTTCATTGTACTCGATACACAGCCTGTAGCAAACCCTCGGGGCCAAATTCCGGTGATTCTGGGTCGTCCTTTCCTTGCCACTTCCAATGCTGTTATAAACTGTAGAAATGTTTCAATGAACTTATCATTTGGAAATATGACCATTGAACTAAATATCTACAAAGTTGGAAGTCAGCCATCAGAACCCTCTGCTCATATTCTAGATGTGTGCTCTGTCCACGAGATCGCTCCCGATAGTTGTGGAGCTAAGGATCTTTTCTTTCTAGATCTTGACGACATTACCACATCTCTGCTTGATCTTACACATGATCTTAGTGAGGACACTTTTCCTACACTTGAGTCCTACACTCCTGACTTTTCTCCAGCCGAGTCTGTATCTTTCACAGGCTCTGAGCTTCTTTGTAACTCCAAAAATCATTCGATGATCCCACCTTCTATTATTTCTCCGCCTGAATTAGATCTCAAAATTTTACCTTCTCATCTTAAATATGCTTATTTAGGTGAGAATGAGTCTTTACCGGTTATCATTTCCGCTTCTCTTGCATCAGAGCAAGAGAATGCACTTTTATCGGTATTGAGATCTAACAAAGAGGCGTTTGGTTGGACCACGGCGGACATCAAAGGGATTAGTCCCTTGATAGTTGAACATCATATACATGTGATGGATGATGCCAGACTAACCCGAGAACCACAGAGACGGTTAAATCCCGTCATGAAGGAAGCGATGATGAAAGAGATCGTCAAATGCCTAGATAATAGTATTATATACCCCATCTCCGATAGCCAATGGGTGAGTCCTATACATGTCGTTCCTAAGAAATCCGGCATCACTGTTATTACCAATGAGGCAAATGAGTTGATTCAGACACGCACCCAAACTGGGTGGCGTGTATGTATTGATTATAGAAAACTCAATGCTGCCACGAGGAAAGACCACTTTCCTCTACCATTCATTGATCAAATGCTGGAACGCTTAGCGGGACGAGAGTATTATTGCTTTATGGACGGATACTCAGGCTATAATCAGGTCCCCATCACCAAAAAGGATCAAGATAAAACCACTTTTACTTGTCTTTTTGGTACCTTTGCTTACAGTCGCATGCCCTTTGGGTTATGCAATGCTCCCGCTACCTTTCAGCGGTGTATGATGAGGATATTCTCTGATATGGTAGAGAATTTTCTGGAGATCTTTATGGACGATTTCTCGATTTTTGGAGACTCTTTTTCTGATTGCCTATCGAATCTTGACGCAGTTCTTACTCGTTGCAAAGAGAAGAACTTAACTTTGAACTGGGAAAAATGCCATTTCATGGTCTAAGAAGGAATTGTACTTGGACATGTTATTTCACAGAAAGGCATTGAGGTTGACAGAGCTAAGATAGATGTCATTCAAAACCTCCCTCATCCCAAAAGCGTCAAAGATATTCAATCTTTCCTTGGCCATGCGGGCTTTTATAGGAGATTCATTAAGGATTTTAGCAAAATTGCTAGACCTTTAACTCTTCTCCTGGCCAAGGATACGACCTTCCACTTTGACTCGGACTGTGAGACAGCTTTCGACTCACTTAAACACTCACTCACTTCAGCCCCCGTGCTATCATCACCAAACTGGGACTACCCTTTTGAGCTGATGTGTGACGCATCCGACTTTGCAGAAGGTGCAGTCTTAGGACAGCACGTTGAAAAGATGCCACACGTGATCTACTATGCAAGTAAGACCCTGAACGATGCACAAATCAACTATACAACCACCGAGAAAGAACTTTTAGCGGTTGTATTTGCATTAGAAAAATTCAGGCCTTACTTAATTGGCTCTCCTATAGTTGTGTACACTGACCATTCCGCCTTAAAACATCTTTTGGCGAAGAAAGATGCAAAAGGTCGACTAATACGTTAGATTCTTCTGTTACAAGAATTTGATCTTGTTATCAAAGATAAGAAAGGATGTGGAAACGTAGTAGCCGACCATCTTTCACGCATCTCTTCTTCTCCTGTGACCCTGCCGATCAATGATTCGTTCCCTGATGAACAACTCTTGAACGTATCCACTGAACCTTGGTTCAGGGATATTATGAACTATCTTGTCACGGGACTTATACCGAGCGATTGGTCAAAACAGGACAAATACCGTTTTCTATCCTAAGTAAAACACTTTTACTGGGATGATCCATATTTGTTTAAATATTGTCCTGATCTGATCATTCGCCGGTGTGTCCCGAAAGAAGAGTTCAAGAGTGTTCTTTCTTTTTGTCATGATCAGGCCTGTGGGGGTCACTTCGGTCCTAAAAAGACGACGGAAAAGGTTTTGCAGTGTGGATTTTATTGGCCGACCTTATTCAAGGACGCATTTGAACATTGCAAAACCTGTACACAGTGTCAGTACATGGGTAGAATCTCCCGTAGAAATGAAATGCCTCAGCAACCCATTCTGGTTGTTGAAATATTCGATGTTTGGGGCATTGATTATGTCTCAAAGTGGGTTGAAGCCATTCCATGTCGCACTAATGACAAGAAAGTTGTCATCAAGTTCTTAAAAGAGAATATCTTTTCGCGATTTGGACACCCACGCGCTATCATTAGCGATAATGGGACACATTTCTGCAACAGATCTTTCGTGACTCTGATGCGGAAATACGGAATCAACCACCGACTTTCAACACCCTATCATCCCCAAACGAGCGGGCAGGCTGAAATTTCGAATAGACAGATCAAACTTATCCTGGAGAAAACTGTTGCTAAGAATAGAAAAGACTGGTCGACCAAACTGACTGATGCTCTTTGGGCATTCAGAACTGCATATAAAACCGACCTAGGGATGTCTCCATATAGGATAGTGTTTGGGAAGGCATGTCACTTACCCGTCGAGATAGAGCATAAAGCATTGTGGGCTATTAAGGAAATAAATTTTGATCTAAACCAAGCCTGCAACTTTCGGAAGCTGCAACTTAATGAGCTAAGCGAACTCCGCGATGGAGCTTATGATAACGCTGTAATTGTAAAGAATAGGACTAAGGTTTTTTACGATAAAAATATTTTGAGGAAAACATTTTCACTTGGTCAACAAGTCCTTCTTTACAATTCACGATTACACCTTCACGCGGGTAAGCTCCGATCTCGGTGGAAGGGGCCTTTTATTGTGCGGTCTGTATACCCGCACGGGGCAGTAGAAGTAGAAAATGTTAAAAACGACACATTTTTCAAAGTGAATGGACATAGACTAAAGCCGTATTTTTCCACTGACCCCACGGAGGAGCTCTTGTTCTTACAAGAGCCAGTTTATTTGGATTAAAATTCCTCCGTCTCACCTTCATATCCTATATATCATTGCATCATCTTTTGAATGAAGGTGAGTGAAAAGAATAAGTTTAGGGGAAGTTCTTCGCTTATATATTTTGTCCCCACTAATAATTCCCCCTAGGCTTACAGTTTTTGTAGGTATAGCAATTGGCAACAGTGAGGACACTGTTGAAATCAAGTTTGGGGGAGGTTTGTGCTTATTTTTGCATCATTTGCATATCATCTGCATAAGCACAAAACATTTCTTTTAAAAATCTATAAAAATTTAAAAATTTTCAAAACCCACAAAAATTTAAAAAAAAATTCAAATATAAAAATATTTTAATATTTAAACTTTTTTGTACATAAATAAGATAATAAAAGTTTAGATAATGAACAATTACATCCATGAGATTAGAAAAATTTAAGAAAACTAAGAAAATTAGAAGTTTTCTTACACGAACTAGTAATAAGTAGTTATGAGCCATTGTCCCAAGGGTTAGTAAGATGAAGGACGTCACTAATCTGAGGATAAAACTAAGTTAGAAAAATAGTTTCTATTCTGGAAGCCAAACATTTTGAACGTTGATACCCTGCTATTCGCACTTACACACGTCTTAAAGCCTGGGATAGTAGAGAATACCTTGAAATGCTCTTGTCTTAAAGCCGATGTATGAAGGAAATAAAAAGAAAAAGTGAATAAAAAAATATATATATAAAGTGGTGAGAAAAATAGACACTGGTTTTGTTATCACCGAGGGCAATAAAAATATATAGCGAGGGTGCCTCTTCACCTAGTGCCCTAAGGCCAACTGGTCTGGGAGTCATTGCTATGCCTGAGGTGGTGCAAGACGAGGAAAATACACCAAATAAGCAAGCACATGAGTAATCGGTCGGTTAGTACCTCAAGAAGTATTAACGGTCGCATGAAAGTGTGTGAGCAATCTCATCTAAATATTCATTAATTAAAAAGTACTGAGGCTGATGGGCAAGAGTATGATAGCTTGAATTGAATTCTCCGGGTGTAGGGATGTCCTTTACACACACGCAGGGTGATATGATCGATGTTTGGAAGAAAAATAGGAATGAAGAATAAGACGATGTTCTATTGAGGGAGGACGTGATTTCCGACATTTTTTCATGACCATTAAGATAGGGCTCATTACAACCGAAAAGCTAGCTTAGTTGGAAACCCTAATTTTTAAGGCTTTTATTTTAAAATTCTTTTCTTTAAATGTAATATTCATGATCTTTCTTTTATTATCGGATTTTGTGGGTGCAATCCACTGAAAACCCTCAGGAGACAACATTCCTCCTACTAGGGACACCTAGATGTTTAAAGGCTTGTTGCACGTGCTCGGTGCAATCGTGTTGCCTACGAAACTGTGCTAGTTAGTTTTTCTCTTTCTTTATTTTCTCCTTCTCTTTTTAATAAAAAGTTCGCTCGAGACGATCGAAATTAAGTTTGGGGGAATTTGACTAGTCGAAAATATTGTATCTTTTAGCCGGCAATTTCCTCATCATTTGCATTCATATAGAAGTGTTCGTCATTCATATTTCACATATTAGCAAAACAGTCGTAAAATATCAGATTGCATGTGTTAGAACTTAAAACCGGCATTTCTAGGGAAATTGACGGCATTTCATAGCATGGCATCATTTCTATATATCGCAACCCGTGATTCGAAGTCTGTGCAGGAAAATCAGAAGCTTGCTCAAACTTACACCGCTAAAAGTGTAAGTGCACGGCGGCGCCCCGGCCGTCAATCCGACGCCGGAATGCGGAAGCGGTGAATAACTTAAATTTTGCGGACTTTGCAAACCGGCACCACCGCGCACTATCACCCGGGATCGTTACCATTAACTAGTCTAAGCTAACTACAAGAATGGGAATAGAGATATACCGACGATCCAAGTCCTCCGGTCTTCTCGCCATCGTCCCGATCACTTGCGGAATGTCCCGTCTCCTCCTTGTCGCCGGAAGTGCACCACATCGCCTTCTTCGTTTACGGGCTCCCACCTCAATGCCGAGGCAACTCGGGCACGAAGTCGGCTACTCGACGTGCCCAAGGTTCGTTGTAGAATGTGTAGTAGAAGAAGTCTCATTTGGGGTTTAGGAGCTTTGCCATTTTGGTGGAGGAAGAGAGAGGATTTTTGGAGAGGAACAAGAGAGCTCTTTTCTTTGCACAATATGAACCAAAAATGCCACACCAAATGAATCAAATCCACCCTCCAAGAAAGTGGCCGGCCCCCCATTTCACTTGTGTGATTGGAGAGAGAGAGAGAACAAACAAGGGGGTGGGTGGAAAAAGAGTAATGATGGAGAAACAAATGATCACCACAAAGAAAATAACACTCCAAAGCAACCATCACCACCAAACTCATCATCAACAACCATGATGATCACTAAAAGTCAAGCAATCATGAAGCTAGAAGTCAAGGTCAATGAGAGGCTATCATGATAAAACAAAGATGCAAAGACCCCCTCCACAAATGCCTATTTGCAACAATGCAAATAAGCCCTCCTCCACCAATCTTCGGCCAATGAACGGAACAATGGAAATTGGCCGAAACGGAAAGCAAACTGGCAACTCCAGAAAACTGGTCCCGTAATAAATTACAGGAAAACCCCGATACTGTGCATACACACCCGCATTTGTATTCCGACCGAAATACAAATGCAATGAGACAAAATCTACACTGTACTATATTAGGATCCGGCTTATACCAAAGCCAGCCAGTAATATCCGTTCGATCCTGATCCGTGCAATACCGCACGTATGTGATCGAACCCTGCCATATAACCATACGGCCTATAGTACAAACTGTCCGATCCTGATCCGTGCAATACCGCACGTATCTGATCGGACCTTGCCATATCTCCATACGGCCTCTACAACCTTTCGCCCGAAAGCTTGAGTAACTGAAATGTGGGGGACTCTAAAGACTCATCAACACCTTGGTTGTGGATTTAACCACTAGCACGTCAGAGGTATAAGCCAATACGTAACGGGCTACCAGGTACTGACTAAAAAAGGGACGTCTGTGAGCGAACTCAGCCCGACAACCCTACTGAGCCTGTCAGTGACAATATCCGTGCAGTCCGGTCCGTTCGTCTATGAGTATCGCATGGCGGGCCTAGGGGGTTGGTAAAAATCAGACCCCCAAAAGCGGTACAAGTCGTGTCGGAGTGTAGCCCAGAACACCCTGAGATACTACTGGAATACCTACCAGTAAATCTCCTTGCCTTGGCCAAGGACTTTGTGTAATGGCTCTCCTAGACACAGCACGACCTCACCCCCAATACCGGGAGAGACGAACCCCTGAAGATACGCTCACTGCCTCCATGTGGCTCGGGACTGTACCCAACTAAAACCTGTTTGCACGACTCCTTTGAGCCGTGGTAGGGTAGTAATCAAAGTACAGTGGGAACTCACACGAGACAAATGACGATCCCCAGGTCGATGAACTAACCTGCACACATGTCACCAGGGAACTGCCATCTGACGTCTGGTATATGACCAACTAGCATGTTCCCGGCGAGTCCTGTCCGGTGTACTCATAACCCAATGAGCACCTGTATACATCTTAGGTGATCCAACTGACACCAGTGGCTTGTGAGACCGGCCACCGCCCCTCGTCGGGGTCTCGACTGTATACACTAGTCTACTAATGGAGTATCGATGCCCAGTCTCGAAACTCCCACGACTAGGGACCTTTTAAGGATAAGCTTATAGACCCCCAGCTCCCACTTATATGATCGCCCTCATACTGCTGGTGGTCAAGCAAGAATCCTAGGGGCTCTATCAACGTGTAATAGCGACGTGTCATGTCACCTAAAGCAGTGCACGATGATAAAGGTAAACCAGATAGCATACTATCATCTCGAGCAAGACTGTCCTACTGGGATAGGTCCTCCCTCAATCATTACAATCACGTACCTGTGACCTAATAATTGACTCTGAGGGCACTATCTCCAACAATCTCCCACTTGCACTCAAGGCTAATTATTGCGATGTCGCATACTCACAGCCCGTGTGATACCGAACACCCAACTCCTCTACTAGTCAGTCTCACAAAGCTCGTTTGCGGAACTATTGCGTTCGAGGAATAGCCTCAGTGAGTGGATCCGCTTTGCTGTTTCTTTCTTTGTCTCTCTATATCTCAAGTTCGCGGAGAAACCCATCTCCCGAAAAGAGCAATACCTGTCTTAGAATGTGTCTGGATGTCTGATGGGACATAGCTCATAAATGAACTCCAAATCCAAACTTCTTAGACTGTATCGTCAACTGAACTTAATCAGTATCCTGCGCGCCATGCCTCCCTCAGTATTGCCTTGGACCACCTGTCCAAAATACTGCCCCTCATCGGAAGGAAAAACTATAACTCTGACAACCTCCTTGTCGTCCATGTCACCTTGGAAGCCTGGAATGATAACTGTCTCCCGAATGAGGCTGTCGTTATCATATCCCTAGAACATCCACTTATGTTCTAAAACTGCTTCCGACTGTTTCTCCTGGATTGGATCAATGTCAACTTATTGCAACTAGTGCAAGAACAACATCTGGTGGTACTTGACATCTCATGATTGACTCAATTGCCTAAGCAAGTGCTCTGCCAATCATGCACGTCCCTCTCCCCTTTAGTCTGTAAGACACCTTTGGAGAGGGTGACTCCATTACCTGCAGGTACACTACCGTGCCAAGAGTCGTCCATCCTAAATACTCTTAGAATGCTGTCAAGTACCCTGATTGGGAAACCACCCAAATCTAGATCTAAGACCATAGATCTAGTAACCAGTATGTCTGATATAAAATCCATTTCCTTTGTGGAGAAACAACTGTGTGACGACCAAAGTATAACCGATCGTAGTGTAGGAGTTTCTTTTCCTACTCTGTGTATATCATCTAAATACCAGGATATCACACCCTACTACCTTCTCAACAGATCCATCCCCTATTCTGATGAAGTCAAACCCATGACTGTCACACCAGAAGTAGATGATCTATCTCCGCTACATCTGCTTTAGTCTATAAATAGACATAAGCTACTTGTCCACCAATGCTTCCGCTGCTCCCACTGACTATGACAACCCTCTGGCAGAGTCATATACACGTACACTTCTGAAGCGAGTTCAGAACGACGCTATACTCATCCTCCCGCCGGGTCTCGCAGCCTGGAACAACAGCAATGGTAATTGTGGGTAAACAAGAACTTCCCTGTCACCGTCCTTGAGGCTACCGTAGTACCTCTCGGGTGCCTGAAGTTACCCACCTTATCTGCGGAGTGGCCAATGGAATGTCAATCCAGATTGAATCTTTAGGTTCCTTATCAAATCTTCAGTAATCGTTTGTGGTTCTGGAATCACTTCCAGTTCTACCATACTCCCACTACTGTTTTCTGAAAAAATCCATTTTTAATAAAACTGTGGCGAGTCTAGAACAATATCGCTATTGTTCATCCAGATGGTAGAAAGTCAACCCGCGTCATAGCCTGGGTCAACCCACAAACAGCCATTACAGAAACGTGCCTTGAGTCGTCCAGTGTCTGGTTTTAATCATAAACCGGACAACTCCCCGTACCTTAACATCGTTAAAATATGAACTGTTCTATATCCAATATAGAAACAGAGGCACTGATTTAATTGAACCAGATTCAAATCATGCAGCTGTCCCCAGCGCATGTCAACTAAATGGAAGGAGGCCGATCAGCGTTACTCAACTTAGGAATACTTCCAATTATGAGTAACCTGAAAGAGAAGCAAGATCTCTTTACTATCAACTGAACACCATACACAAGTATCTACATCTTCGATCTCTTTGAAGAATCCCGATACTTGCTATACCTGGTTCTCTACTCTATTCAAATACCTATAACTTCTCAAAATTCGGACCCTGTGTTTCCACGAAACACCTGTCTAAAAACTAGAGAAGTCATAAGTAAACAGAATATAGTATGAGGACCAACCCCTCTGTCCTGATGGACCCTGGACAACATACAATACTCTGTATAAGTCCCTTTGAGTCTAATAACTCATTCACTGTGTGTCGTAGGTTGAAAACTGTACTTATGGTTAAGAAGAATTACACCGCTGTTTAATGCTCCTTACCTAACCATCCACTGATATAGGTAAATGTCATCGACATAATATCAAAAGGTATATCTCACTCTATGAAAATAGACGTACAGATATATCAATTTGAAATTGGTGCATAACAGCGGATATTCAAAACCAAATATTTGCCGACCGGCAAACAGCCCAGGTGATTTCCTCAAATATCACCGATTACAACGAATCCCGATATAATGAGGATAATCACCCAATTCCCAATAACTTACTCCCACTCATCATCTGTAAAACCATACAGATGTGAGAATCGTACCTGGTAAATACATACCCTGGAGTAAGTATCTAATCGGGAAATCAGTTTTCCTTTAACATTACACAGTGAAACTGAAACATTGAAATGTTCCGATGGGGTATTCTGGTATTCCTAGTAATGCCTCTTCCAGATTCACGACTGTAACCGTATAGTTCTTTGCCACCTCTCCAAATCCCTTCATATGTCTTTAGTCTTTACCTTCTGCACACCCTTTTAGGCCAAATGGTTTTCTTCCTTCCCTACCGTTCGGCACCATCCTATGGTTTGGAAGAAGACTATCCAATAAGCATAATGGGTGTACTGTCCCAATCCTAGGAACACTCGCAACACGAGAGAAGGTGAAGATAAAAGACACCTGAATGTACTTTATTCCTATTTCTCCTGAACCAGAATCCATCCCCGAACTGGAACAAGTTCCATTCGAGTTCGTATATAACCATACGATGGAGTATCCAAATAAACTGTGGATCTTCGTAGTGATACGGAGTGTCCAGGAGAAATACAAAGGTGATGTGGGAGTGGTAACGAAATATTCGGTTTGGTCGTGAATATCTGTTGCAATTTACTTTGCCCTCTTACTAATCCCTTGCTTTGTCTGAACTTAATACCTTCTGCACACCATCGTTATGCTAATTGGTTTTCTTCATTCCCTACCGGTCGGCACCAGCCTAAGGTTTGGAAGAAGACAATCCAATTTGCGTAATAGGTGTACTACCCCTAAACCAAGGAGTACTCGTAACCTGAGAGAGGGTAAAAGGAAAAGACAACTGAATAATCCTATCCGTTTTCTCCAGAACCGGAAACCATCCTCGAATAAATTCTTTCGAGTTCGTATCTAACCATACGATGGTTTTGTCCAATGGAAGTGGACGTTCGTAGTAAAACGGGGTGTCCTGGAGAAAAGGGTAAAAGTAGGAGTGGCAATGAGGTTTGCAACTCTGACAATCCAAAAGCCGGTGTTTAAGAAGGTTCGGTCAACTTGGTCACTGAGTCAAAGTCTTAGGGTCGGGTCAATGGTCGCTGCCAAAGAGAGAGAGAAAAGAAACACTCAGCGTGCACTCTAACCTAGATCAGAATGGTTACCAATTTATCTAATCTGGAATCCTCCCACTGTACCTCAAATTCTCCTCCAAACCTGAAAGAAGAATTAGTCGGGGTTACCCGAGGAGTATACCAACTCATCAGTAGGAATCGGGATCCAACTCTCATCGCATGATAACGTGACGGAATCCGCTCACGGTATCACACTCCAGAAGGTATGCGCATATCTGGCAAGTTTCAGTTCTTTTGAAACTCCCGATGTGATTTCTGCCCCATGCTCTTATGACCTTGACTTTGGCCAACATATCATAAGTCACATGTCAAGTTCTACCCGTCATTCTCTAGGTTAATTTGAATCCACCCGTACATACCCTTGACTTTGGCCAACATGGCAGTACGACTGTTCCAAACCAACGCATCTATCTATGCTGCATATGAATAACCAATAGCTACCAAACACTGTGCCTTGACTTTGGCCAACATACACAGCTTGAATACTACTGACTATCCATATGAAACGACGGAGGGCTACGAATGGTTTCTGGCGAAAACCTTTAACGTAATGAACTTGATATCGTTGAAGGAACGGATAGCTTTTTTAAAAATATAGTGACGAAAACCTTTGCTAAAGAGGTCACTCCCGGTGAAGGGATCTCGGCTCTTTCCCCGTAGAATGGGGTGCAGGATATTCCAACTGAATACCACGGTGCAAAGCAAAAGTAATCGGCTATAGTGAAGTTAATGCCCTGACGCAAACTTCTGTCCAAGGGGTCACTCCCGGTGAAGGGATCTCGGCCCTTGCCTCGTCGACTGAGGAGCAGGATATTCCAAATGAATACCGCGATGCAAAACAAAAGTGAACGTCCTTGCAATAACAGCTTTTTGAAAAATGTTCCAACAACATCAGATTAGGTTTGTTTTAACTTGCATTGATCCGAATCAATGCAGTCCCATCAATTGATCACACCAAAAAGAACGAAAATATACTGATGTACGTATATGCCATCCGCATTCGCCACTGGGTCCCGTCATTACCCGTTAGGTTAGCTAACTAACGACAGAGCGGGGACTGGACTAGCGCGGATGTAAAACATATACAACATCTACTAATATATATACCAATATATTATATTCGCTCAAGGCGTGAATAAAATGCAACATCACAGAAATGTACAGCATCACAGAAACAATACAGATATCTGGGATCCCCGGGTTTCACAGAGCCGCTGAAACCCGACGTTCCCCTGGTCGTGTGGATAGCCTGTGCAATGAAATCCTAGACCCCTACGGGCGCGGCAAGTCACCCGCCAAAACCTGAAGCGAGGCAGCCCCCTTCAGCGCCGTGAATGGACCACCCAGCACTTCACGGAATCCGGCAACTTGGGCACCCCTCCTGGGTCAACCTATACCCCCTACGAGTGCGGCGAATAGCCCGCCAATCCTAGAGCGAAGCCCCCTCCGTCTCAATGCCATGAGATGCGGGCTTGTTGCCCTCCAGAACCCGGCTATCCGTGCACCCCTCCGCGGGGCAATCCTAGTACAGAAAATAAAATATACATACACCGGGTACATCGACCGCAACCAGGTCGTGCCCCAAAAGAATAATACAAACAGGCAGTGACGGCAGTCCACATGTCGGACGCTCGCCCCGCAATATCAAATGTACATAATACAACCACAACTGTACTAGCATTGCATCCAGGCTATCCCCCACGACCGATCCGCAACAACACAGCAAATACATAGAACATCAACGTGAAAGTCACGTTCGCAAATCCGTCTAACCGGGCTATAGCAGTTAGACCGGATTTACCGATCGAGTGACATTCACGGTCGCAGATATAATGTAAATACTGTGAAAAATGTGTTTAAAATTTTCCGATTGATCAAACAATTAACAAGTGGGCCCCAAACAAAACTGTAGCACTCACAGAAAACCTGGGCCCAATTTTAATATCCCAAAACACATATTTTAATCCCAGAAAGCTACTGAAGAAATTTGATGCAGGGATCAGAACAGTCGGCGGCGGAAGGGCGGCGCTTAAGGAAGGTGAGGCCGCGCTTCCGCGCTTCCACTGTTGACTTACACTCTCGAATTTTCTCAGTAGCCTTGCAATATCCAGTACATCAATATTTTACAACCTGAAAAATTTTTCGACACCAAAAATTTCCAACAGAAAACTGATGCGACAAAATACGGGTTTTTGGACTTTTTGATCGATCGGAAATGCAAACACATTACACAAAGCTAGACTAAGTTAATGGCGAGGCTCTGATACCAATGTAAGTGCACGGCGGCGCCCCGGCCGTCAATCCGACGCCGGAATGCGGAAGCGGTGAATAACTTAAATTTTGCGGACTTTGCAAACCGGCACCACCGCGCACTATCACCCGGGATCGTTACCATTAACTAGTCTAAGCTAACTACAAGAATGGGAATAGAGATATACCGACGATCCAAGTCCTCCGGTCTTCTCGCCATCGTCCCGATCACTTGCGGAATGTCCCGTCTCCTCCTTGTCGCCGGAAGTGCACCACATCGCCTTCTTCGTTTACGGGCTCCCACCTCAATGCCGAGGCAACTCGGGCACGAAGTCGGCTACTCGACGTGCCCAAGGTTCGTTGTAGAATGTGTAGTAGAAGAAGTCTCATTTGGGGTTTAGGAGCTTTGCCATTTTGGTGGAGGAAGAGAGAGGATTTTTGGAGAGGAACAAGAGAGCTCTTTTCTTTGCACAATATGAACCAAAAATGCCACACCAAATGAATCAAATCCACCCTCCAAGAAAGTGGCCGGCCCCCCATTTCACTTGTGTGATTGGAGAGAGAGAGAGAACAAACAAGGGGGTGGGTGGAAAAAGAGTAATGATGGAGAAACAAATGATCACCACAAAGAAAATAACACTCCAAAGCAACCATCACCACCAAACTCATCATCAACAACCATGATGATCACTAAAAGTCAAGCAATCATGAAGCTAGAAGTCAAGGTCAATGAGAGGCTATCATGATAAAACAAAGATGCAAAGACCCCCTCCACAAATGCCTATTTGCAACAATGCAAATAAGCCCTCCTCCACCAATCTTCGGCCAATGAACGGAACAATGGAAATTGGCCGAAACGGAAAGCAAACTGGCAACTCCAGAAAACTGGTCCCGTAATAAATTACAGGAAAACCCCGATACTGTGCATACACACCCGCATTTGTATTCCGACCGAAATACAAATGCAATGAGACAAAATCTACACTGTACTATATTAGGATCCGGCTTATACCAAAGCCGGCCAGTAATATCCGTTCGATCCTGATCCGTGCAATACCGCACGTATGTGATCGAACCCTGCCATATAACCATACGGCCTATAGTACAAACTGTCCGATCCTGATCCGTGCAATACCGCACGTATCTGATCGGACCTTGCCATATCTCCATACGGCCTCTACAACCTTTCGCCCGAAAGCTTGAGTAACTGAAATGTGGGGGACTCTAAAGACTCATCAACACCTTGGTTGTGGATTTAACCACTAGCACGTCAGAGGTATAAGCCAATACGTAACGGGCTACCAGGTACTGACTAAAAAAGGGACGTCTGTGAGCGAACTCAGCCCGACAACCCTACTGAGCCTGTCAGTGACAATATCCGTGCAGTCCGGTCCGTTCGTCTATGAGTATCGCATGGCGGGCCTAGGGGGTTGGTAAAAATCAGACCCCCAAAAGCGGTACAAGTCGTGTCGGAGTGTAGCCCAGAACACCCTGAGATACTACTGGAATACCTACCAGTAAATCTCCTTGCCTTGGCCAAGGACTTTGTGTAATGGCTCTCCTAGACACAGCACGACCTCACCCCCAATACCGGGAGAGACGAACCCCTGAAGATACGCTCACTGCCTCCATGTGGCTCGGGACTGTACCCAACTAAAACCTGTTTGCACGACTCCTTTGAGCCGTGGTAGGGTAGTAATCAAAGTACAGTGGGAACTCACACGAGACAAATGACGATCCCCAGGTCGATGAACTAACCTGCACACATGTCACCAGGGAACTGCCATCTGACGTCTGGTATATGACCAACTAGCATGTTCCCGGCGAGTCCTGTCCGGTGTACTCATAACCCAATGAGCACCTGTATACATCTTAGGTGATCCAACTGACACCAGTGGCTTGTGAGACCGGCCACCGCCCCTCGTCGGGGTCTCGACTGTATACACTAGTCTACTAATGGAGTATCGATGCCCAGTCTCGAAACTCCCACGACTAGGGACCTTTTAAGGATAAGCTTATAGACCCCCAGCTCCCACTTATATGATCGCCCTCATACTGCTGGTGGTCAAGCAAGAATCCTAGGGGCTCTATCAACGTGTAATAGCGACGTGTCATGTCACCTAAAGCAGTGCACGATGATAAAGGTAAACCAGATAGCATACTATCATCTCGAGCAAGACTGTCCTACTGGGATAGGTCCTCCCTCAATCATTACAATCACGTACCTGTGACCTAATAATTGACTCTGAGGGCACTATCTCCAACAAAAAGATACGCCAACTCAAGGATTTGGAATCTGGTATTGTTCTAAGAAGCATTCAGAGATTTAACATATCAGAAAATACATCAAAATAGAGAAGAAGACCACACTGCAAATTTGAGGACTCAAAGAGCCAACTTGTGCCGCGGTTCCGCGGCCTAAGCCTCCTTGTGCCGCGGTTCCGCGGTCAACATGTCACATCTCCACTTCATCTTTGCACCACAATGCTTATCTCAGGTTCCAGACTTCAGAAAGACATGTCAATTTCCAGAAAGCCCCAGAAGCTTCTGCCAGATCAGCAAACCCTTGGATCTACACTAAACTAGCCTTGTATTCTAGAATGTTCTCCCTAAACCCTAGTTTAAACCCTAAGCTAAGCCTAACTAATTACTTCTAGAAGTCTTTCAACAAACTTTTGGAGGGAATTTCTATTTTAAACTCAAGGCTTAGAGTTTGGGAGATCTATAAATAGGACCTTAGGCTCACTTGTAAAGATATTATTCATTCATTGAAATTGATTGATCCATTCACTCTCTTTCTTCATCTTCTTCCACAAGTCTAGTGAGAAGCCTTGTGTGAAACCCTAACCCTAATTCCAATCAAAAGCCAAGATCCCGAGTACCAAATTAAGCAAGAAGCCCGTCAACCTTTTATGAGCGGAACCGATCTTCAACAGAGCAAGTGGTCCAAGCCGATCCACGACTCACGGAGAAAAGCGACGCCAGATCGACAATTTAGTTCTTCCTCTTGTAGTTCTTGAGCGACTGTAATCAAATTGTTGATATAAATAAAAGGTGATATTCTTTTATCTTGTTTTCTTTAAATTCTTGCATCATGATATTTTTTCAATTCTTGAATGCTTTATGTGTGATGATGTGTGAATAAACTCCGCTCGTCAAGGAGTCGAGACGATCAATAGAATGATGATGTAATATATCTGAAAACGATTCTTGATTCCTACGAGTTTTGTAAACCTTAGCAAGTTCAAGAATCGATGACCCAATTTTGTTGCGATACTTTCTTGATTGATATCGCTCGAAATTGGGGAGTTACGATCGTTTCTTGAAATTGCTAGAGGCTAGAATGTGAATGATATCGACGAAAGAACAAGGGTTAAAAGATGAAACCCTAGTTTCACGAGAAAGCCCTAACTCTCGTCAATCATCATCGATCTAGTATCAATTCTTCGAAGGACAAGAACACGATATCTTGAGATTACATCACGTCTATAGATCCGATCGATTCCTACGAGCCTCATTTAGATTCTTGACATTTTGTTGGAAATATCATCGAAACCCGATTCTCGATTGTTTATCATTTTCTTGATTCTTGAATTGAATAGTGACACTTGAAACAATTGATAAATCTTGAATCATGCTTTTTTTTCTTTTCAATTAACTTTTCAATTCAAACAAATCGAACATTGAAACGAATCGCACAATCCCTGTGGACTATCCGCACTCGCTTACGATCTACAACTGACACCGTAATTGATTGCAGTCAAATATAATTCTTTGGTTGTGATTTCTTTATACAATTTTCTAAATACCGATATAAGATACTTTTATCGATCAAATGAAACCGTTATCGGGAAGCAATTGATTCGATACTTGCTTTTACATCCCAATCGAGAATATCATACAATCACGCGTCTCCTCGCGTAACAAGCCCCCAAAGGTGTCTCTGTTCGATGGGAAAATCGACCCGAAGGACCACTTGGACGCTTTCACCGTGGGGATAAGCTTCCAGGATCACTCCGACGCCGCCCAGTGCAGGGCCTTCCCAGCCACCCTCATCCGCGCTGGTCGGGACTGGTTCCGGGGGCTCGAGCCCCGCTCGATCTCAACCTTCGACGAGCTGGATACTCAGTTCCTCGGCCATTTCATGGGGAACCGTCGACAGAAGCGCACGGTCGACTACCTCTTCACGGTTAAGAGTAGGGACAAGGAAACGTTCAAGGCCTACATCGCCCGTTTCTACAACACCCTTCTCGAGGTACCCGAGCACCGGGAAGAAACCGTCATAACGGCGCTCAGATCTGGCCTGAGGCACAAGGAATGGTTACGCTCCTTCATGCTGGCGCAACCTAAGACCATGGCCGAGGTTAAGGCGCGGACCGAGCACGAGGTCCAGCCGGAATCCGAGGTGAATGCAAACCTTCCCCGGGCAGAAAGGACCGACCAGAAGAAGAGGGCTCGGGAGGAGAGACCGGAGCATCAGCAGCCCAATCACCCGAAGTTCCAGGAGTATACCCCCCTCAATGTCTCCCTCGCAGTGTTGCTAGAGGAAGCCCAGAACGAGGGGTTCTTCATGTTCCCTCCGGGCCCGCGTCAGGCCGCAAAGCGAACCCGGGGCCCCTACTGCGCTTTCCACCGAGTACTGGGATACGCCACGGAGGACTACAAACAACTGAGGGACTACATCTGTCACGTCCCGAAAGTACGGAACATGACCGGCACCTAGACTACGAACGTCTCGAGGCGTACGTACTCTAAGTAAGCCGAGCCCAGAAATCCAAAACAAGAAAAGTAGTAGAGTGTAGGAAGAACCATAACAATCAACGTGTATGCAACATAATATACAACGCCTAAAGGTGAGGATCACAACAGTAAAGAAAACTCCAACAGCATGAAATCCACAGACATATAACGCGCGACTCTAAGGTCGGAAGAATAAACATCACTGGTATCTATCCCATTTAAGTACATGTTTGGTTGATGGAACTTCTAGATACAACTGAAATATAATATACAATGTATAATGATGGGTAAGATACAATAACCTGTAGGGTTCCTAGGCACTCTCAAGAGGTCTCACAAGGCATCAACCATGCCAATTTCAAAATTTACAGTGCCGAGAAACCCTAGACTACGGATCGTTAACTAGAAATCTAGGCGACCAAAGCAACTAGTTTACACCTAAACTAAAAGAACGGAAATACAACCTTTGTAGATCTGTTTCTCCACCTCCATAGCTCCATGATGAAGTCCTCTCCGCTGTCCAAATCGAACCATGACTCTAGCATCGGCTTCAACGGAGAAAAAGCGGGCTAGGTCATCGACGACGATGCCGAAGATGATCTACGTCGAGGCATCACTAGATCAAGTTCCACCTTCACCAAGCCATGAAAACTTGTGAAGGAAACACCCTATACTACTTGGCAAGAGGTAGAGGATGAAGAAATAGGAAGTGGGTTCACTTTAGAATTGGATTTCTCACTCATTTTCATCAATCACCATTGATGGAAACAAGGTTCTTCATCTTAAAGAAGAAGAAGAAGAAGATGATAATATTATGATAAGTATTTTAAAAAGTAAAATAATATGAATACTTATCATATCCTAACCCTAGTTAAGTGTAGAGAATAGACCATGGTTTGTTTAAATGGTTAGGGTTAAGCATGAAGACAAAATGGTTACAAAGTCAAACCTTCATGAAGATTCAACTACAAACAAAGAAAGCCACCATTTTCTCTTTATTCTTTCCAAAATAAATAAATAAGAAAGAAAAACAAAACCCTAATCATTAACTTAACCATGGTTTAATCTTTACACTTAACCAAGTTAACATGTATCATCAAACATGATACAAACAAGTGCACAAAAGTATATCACATATACAACTTGTGCAAAGCATGCGAGAAAATCCATTTAAAGTGAACCAATACTAGTTAATGCAAAGTAATATATCAAATATATAATTATGCATTAAATCATTAAATCAACACTTGATTTAACGATCCGGTCACATCGCATATAACCGACTAATATCCAATGTATCGACTTATCGAATCAATCCTTGATTCGATAACTAGGTTATATCGTATACAACCATATCGATACATTCATCGCGAGAATAGAATACGGTATCACATACACGCATTATTCTCGGTCACGCACATATCTCATATGCGCTCCTATTTCGTTTCGCTTGAGCCAGGAAACCTCTGTGTAGGACTCTAAAGACTCGTCAATACGCCGGCAGCAGGTGATGATCATATCAAGCACCCACAAGCCGCAAGCGGTCTGCTAAACGTAACGGCCACCCGGGTATTGAGCGATCAGAAGATCGACGAGCAAGCCCGCTCACACTCCTGTGAATCCAGCCAGAAACACTTCCGCACAGTCCGGTCTGATCGTCTGATATGTCGCATATCTTGCCTAGGGGTGGTTAACGTCAGACCCCAATAGCTCGATAAGTCGTGTCGATATGAGGCCTATAACAGTTCGAGAAACTACTGGTAACACTTACCAGTAAATCTCAGCAACCCTGGCCAGGGATTTCCGGTTATCGCCAATCGAACACAGCGCAACATCAACTCCCTATACCGAGAGAGACGAATCCCCTCCTATCGCTCATTGCCTCCATGTGACTCGGGACTGTACCCAAAAACCACCGTTTTGCACGCCCTCTTGGACGTGGTAAGGTGGAAATCAAAGCACAGTGGGAACCACACAAGACTCTATGACGATCTCGGGTCAACAGACTACTCTGTACCAGTGTCACCAGAGAACTGCCATCTGACGTAAGGTATAATACCATCTGGGAGTTCTCGGTGAGTCCGTCCAGTGTACCCAGTCTCCACTGAGCACCCGTATATCATCTCTGATGTCAAACACCAATGGATATGGGATCATCCATCGCCCATCTGTATGGGTCGAGAAGGTATACGCTAGTCTACTCTGGTATATCGATGCCCCGTCTCGATACACCCACGACTAGGGACTTTGAAGGATGTACTTATGGACTACCTTGTCCCCACTAGTATGATCCGCATCATAGTCCAGGTAGTCAAGTACACATCCTAAGGGCTTTACCAACATGTAACAGAGAGACAATCAGTATACACGTTAAGGTAAAGATCAACCAGATAGCATACTATCATGTCGAGCAAGAAAGTCCTCCCTATATATGTCCAAGCACCCACTACAATATACATCCTATGTATAGTAATGGCCTCTAGGGTATACATATAACTAACAATCTCCCACTTGTACTAGGGCCATCTGATAGCAGTGGTTGTAGTATCTCATACTCAACCATCCCATAAAAATCTCTCTCTGGGAACAGGCCTTCGTGAGTGGATCCGCCGTGTTGTCCTCTGAGTCTACTCTCCTAATCTCGATCATCCTGGAGATTAACCATCTCCATGATCAGGTGATACTGCCTTAGAATATGTCTGGATCACTGATGGGACGGACGTTCCTTGGAATAAGCCACAACTCCATTGTCACACAATGGGAGGAACAAAGTTCATCTCATGAACAAATATACATCTAGACTTGCCTCTTTGGTAGCATCTTAAGTAGCGATGTATCAAGCCTTTATCATCTAGTATGCCACGGTATCTAGCTTGGAACTCTTCCAACATACCGTCCCTTTACTAAGGGTAAAGACAATGCCTGCGACTGACATTCAGTCGTCTTTATCACCCTGGAACCTTTCCAGTGATTCTCCCCAGGATCAACTGATACCATCTCACTACAGCTAGTGAGTCTCCTAACATCCAATTAGATCTATCTCAAAGATCAAAAATCCAGGATTTAGGAGGTATCACTTTGATCCTATATGGAGAATCATTGTGATAAGCGGAGATTGACCGAGCGTAGCATAGGAAACTCCTTCCCTATCAAGAGCATGTCATCCACGTACTCTACGAGGATCGTCACTATACTCCCTACTACCTTTTTGTTTATACAAGGTTCATCTACCATTTTGATGATGTCAAACTCTTTGACTAACACATCAAAACAGATGTTCCAACTCCGTGATGTCTGCTTTATCCTATAAAGCATCTTGTACACGTTTCCGCTGCTCCCACTGTCTACGAAGCCCTCTGGCTGTGTACTTATAGACGTTCTCTTCTAAAACATCATTTAGAAAAGCAGTCATGGCACCCAACCGCCAGATATCGTAGTCATGGTATGTAGCCGTGGCAAGTAGGATCTGGATGGACTTAAGCATAGGCCCCAGAAAAAGGTTTCATCATTATCCACGCCTGGTTGATGACGAAAACCTTTAACAAGGCTAGCTTTGAAAGTCTCAACCTTTCCATGTACACCAAGTAATCTTCTCAAGATATACTTGCTCCTGATGGGGATTTAACCCTTCAGATATAGCAACCAAAGTCCATACTTTGTTGGTGTATAAGGATTCCATCTCAGATCGCTAAGCATCCAACCATTCTTATAGAGTCTTACTCCTGATGGCCAGCTCGAAACTAGTTGGGTCATCATCTCATGATGCAATCCTCGCTCCCACTGTCATCGA